>OX031056.1:43972276-45222276 GCA_943736015.1 Tridacna crocea | reverse complement strand
AAGGAAAGGACAGACACAGGTTACCAGAATTTCCACCTATTCCGACGATGTTTTCCACCCTATTCAAAAAAGAAATCTAGATTTAATCTTTTGTCAACTGGTAAAAGAGTTTAAATAATAAAGTGGTCAACACGCAAAAAAGGGCATACGAACATTTGCGTCAAGTGTCTTCTCGCGTCAGTCTGCGCACTCCGTATAGGCTAATGAGAAACAACACTTTCCGTTTTCATGTAATTTTCCATTTAATGCAAGTCTACTGTAGCACAAAATCTAACGTAGTTGTAAAGTGCCGTGTCGGATTAGCCTGCGCGGACTGCGCAGAGTGACCCGAGACGACACTTTACGCAAATGTCCCTTTTCGCGTGTTGCAAGCCAACCATATGACCCCTGCTTTCAGCAAAAGGGAGTTTAACGAATCTCTGCGATGTATTATACCAAGCCAGATCTAAATATAGATCTAAAGAATCCGGTATGTCATACAAATGCCTTACTCATGTGTTATAAATGTTCCTGCAAACGCAGAAAATTTACATATTGTAAAATGAATCTACCCATGTCAGCCTGCGCAGACTGCGCAGGCTGACATGGGTCGATACATTTTACAGATGAATTAAATCCCTCTTTCACGGAATATGAATCTATATAATGAAAGGGCTTTTATAAAAAAGAAATCAAGGAAGACATTTTTATCCGCGCAAGTGGTTTATTAAGTCTAATTACAATCCACGACCAAGTCTATGATCTATCATAATACAAACGTCAACGATGAAGAATCCGTAATGAACGCAAATGAAAGTATTGTACGGAATGGAAATTTAATCAATCAAACAGTACTACTTCTCTAAGAACTCTCTCTATGTGTGCGTAGAGATATTCGTCATGTGATGCCACGTGACTGTATAAAGACAAAAAAAAAATTTACTGGGGAGGGAGGGGATGTTGACTTCAACCTTTTTTTATTTTGCTCTTCTTCAAATTGGAAAAAAAGACTTATCTTTGTGACGTGATGTGACGGTTAAATGTTTCTTATCAACACTGTAGAAAATTATATATCTCGAGTTTAAATGACCCAGGGTAACAAAAGGATATTGACAAGAATGCTGGAGTAAAAATAAGAAATGTTGCTGACCGGCATTTTCTCCCTTCCTAACATTGTTTTCCCTCCCTATCAAAGATCAATCACACAACCCTTCACAACACAATCCCGAGTTTTAACGATCATACGGAAGAAGGCCTTGAAAATTGTTTTGAGAAAGGGAGAAAAGGCTGGTAATAAATACTTTCTCTTTTTTCCATTTTTTCTAATAACCGTTCAATAACAAATTTTGACGTTAACCCTTTACTCCATAGATACTCATTTCTACGCATCGCTTGTAGGAGCCTTTGGAAAATATTGTGGCATAAGGTGAAATTGCTCGTGACGAGCATTTTCACCTTTTGCCACAATGTTTTCTATACTATCATAAGGTGTCATATACACATAAGAAACGGCTTCATTCTTGCTGTTATTTAGGGTCAATTAGAGATACCATAGAAATGCCTTATGGGGTAAAGGGTTAACCAAACTTCGTTTGTCGTCTGCCATTGATTTCAATTTGGACAAGGCGAAGATGTCGTCGTCTGACAAAGAATTACAGCAAAAATGAATCGTCCTTTGAAAATGGTTTCAATACGGAGCAGTCTTACCTTAACTCTTTACCACACGACAAAATTTTAGACTGGTCCAAATTGAAAGCATTTGCAGACGAAAAATAAAGGTGACTGAAAAATAGAAATTTGTTCTGGGAAGGGTAGAAAACACTGTGGGAAAAGGAGAAAATGCTGGTTACCAGCATTTTCTCCTTTTCCTACAGTGTTTTCCAAAGGCTTCTTTCTCAGGGGCGTCAAAAGTAGGGATTGTGTGGTAATGGGTTAAATTGATGTCTATAAAGGGAGTTTACCTTGTAGCACACGATCACGACTTTTAACGACCCGAAGAGTAGAAGACTTTTAAAACCATGATAGAAGAAGGCAAAAATACTGGTAACCAGCCTTTAATTCGACTTTTAAGGACAATAGGAATAGAAGGCTTATGAAAAGATGAGAGAGAAAGAAAAGAAAAATGCTCGTCATCAGCATTTTCTCCTTTCTCCAGCATGTTTTCTACCCTATGATAGAATAAAAAAAAACCCAATCATCATTTGACGCATTTGTCGCCTGCAAAAATGTACTATATAATCTTTGAACTCAATACCCTTTGAAATAAACCTTGTCGTCGAGAAATGTCGTCACACTTTTAATCCTTCGGTTGTTAAGCGGGAATCACTGACCTTTTGCAGATAGTGTAGATCAAAGATCAGACTGCACATAAAGTGCAGTCTGATCTTTGATCTATACTGTCCGATGAGAAAATATCTTTTCTCCCAAAATACATTTGAAGAAGGAAAATTCTTTTATTTACTGTCGGCTTTAAAGTTTCATTTCTTTTATTGAGGAAGATAAGAGTTAATTTTTTGAAACTGTCAAGAGCCAAATGCGTCATGTTTTAAGGGAAAATGTCGAAGTCAAACCCCCCCCCCCTTCAAATCAGTTCCTACGGAAACAATTTCTGTATATGACTTGGAAAAAAAAAAACGTTTATGTCAATTATGAATCATCTGGATTATGTTTATGTGCATTAATATTCTAGACATTGTGGCAAAAGGAGACAATGCCTGTCATCAGAAATGTTTCCTTTTGTCAACATGTTTTCACAAATGGGCAGAGTACAATAGATAGGGTCGTCTGCAAATGGCCATGTACTGAAGAGGGTTTTTTTTTTAAATGATAGACGTCAGCCTCTAGGTAGGGGGAAATATATTATTGACATCGTCGTCATATTTCTGCACTTGTCATAAAACTGGAAATACTTTCTCTACGTATGTACGTATGTACATATATACACGTCACTTACTCTCGAATTTGCATTCGTCAGGAACTTTTCATATCACTGGACAAACATAAAGGCAGTAAAATGTCAATTATTCGAATATATTAATAGTTCGAATTATTTTTGATCAGATATCGCACAAAAGACCATGTTGCCCAAAGGAACAATTTAAACTGCAATGCTTAGCATTATGACGGTTGCTCATAATCGGACGAAAAGAAAGGATCCATTCAACATGTGACCAAACGCTTGGCCTATGCAATGACCCAGAGAAATCATTGAGGGAAAGGGAGAAAATGCTGTTATCAGATTTGCTTTCCCCCCTTAAACTCTTTACCAAACAATCCCTTGTTTTTTTAACGACTGTGAGATAGAAACCTTCTGAAAACAATATGGGAAAAGGAGAAAACCAGCTGGTAACCAACATTTTCTGCTTTTCTCACCATCTTTTCTACCATCGGTCTAATCAATAACGACGATTGTTCCATATTTTTCATTTATGCATGCTAAAAGTATTTGTCAATTACTTATGGCAATAAAATTCTTTTCTGTTTTGCTCTGTATTTTCAAAAAAAAACCCTCTCCAAACAACATAGAGGTTTTAAAGGTTTAACTCTTTCCCAAACAATCCCTGTTTTTTACGACCCTGTGAAAGAACCCTTTTGAAAACATTGTGGGAAAAGAAGAAAATGCTGGTAACCAGCATTTTCTCCTTTTCCCACAATGTTTTCTATCCCACTGGAAACAAATTTCAATTTTTAGTTATGTTTATTTTTTCATCTGCAAGTGCTTTCAATTTGGACCAGTCTAAAATTTTGTCGTTTGGTAAAGGGTTAAAGAGGAAAAGCTTGTAACTAAGATTTTCTCCAATCCACACAATGTTATATATCTACCAATAAAATGACACATCATATACCAAGTAAGCTTGATCTTATATGTCCACTGTCAATGCTTTCGATTTGGAAGAATCTAAAACTGTGTCGTGTGGAAGTTAACACATTACCACATAATCCCTTCTTTTGGGAAAGAAGCCTTAAGAAAACATTGTGGGAAAAGGAGAAAATGCTGGTAACCAGCATTTTCTCCTTTTCCCACAATGTTTTCTACCCTTCACAAAACAAATTTTCAAATTTTAAGTCACATTTATTTTGTCGTCTGCAAATGCTTTCAATTTGGAAAAGCCTAAAATATAGTCGTTTGGTAATGAGTTAAACTGATCTGATGCAGATTTGTTTCACTAGATAAACGGCTAATCCAGCTTCAGGAGAATTGTTACTCGACGTCTGGGGATACATTGTCCGGATCGATATGGCCTACGTGAGAAACGCCAGCGGGGAAAAAAATGGCAGAAATACGAGAAACAGTTGATTAGCCTACGCATGGACGCAAGATATAAGTGGAATGAACAACAAAGCTCTAAGTTTGACCGTTATAGATTGGTATCCATTTTTAGCATCATATTAAGCGAAAACAGCGGGCTGCTATGGACTGCATAGATCAAAGTGCAGTCTGATCTTGGATCTGTGTCGTCCGCTCGTATGGCCAAGGCTATATAACAAGCTTAAAACGGACAAAAAACTCGGTTTTCTCGGTTTTAGAGGATTCTGCTTCCAGTCGTCGAAAGACGTCTACTTTAATGTTTGGCGCTACAAGATTTACTCAGAAATGCAATGAAATTTCGGATATTTAATAATTTGAAAACCAGTACAGGTATAGTTAGGAATAATTTTCACAAGTTTAATATGTGTTGTCCATGCCCGTGAGATAGAGCGTCGGCCACTAAACCATGAGGTCCCGAGTTCGATACTGAGAGCGGGCTTCAACTTTGGGTTTGTTCATTTGGCTCATACATTCTGCGCGAGTAGCGGCGGAGTTCCCTTGAAGCAGAATCGAGAGAGATAAGAATAAGTTGTCAGAAGGTGTTTCTCAATCGATGTAAGATAAATATGTTTAAACTAATTCTCTTTTCTAATTCAAGGATTATAGCCTGATTGGCTTGTTCTAGAATTTGGACGTAAATCAATGTTCAAATTTATTTGTGGCAGCGGACAGCCCCCTGTTTGAGGCCAATAACCTGCATTGGATCGCGGGTCTAGACTGTCTTTATTCACATGAATATTCTTGTAAAAGTAAGTCAATATTGTGGTAATTCAAATGAAATGGTTATCTGTTGGTTAACCCTTACAATGCAACATAGGTCTTACAAACGTTAAATTCCAGTCAGTGGTAAATATCAAACCATTGCTATGTTTAAGTTTCATTTTTCTCGGAGAAAAGTCTCACTATATTGGACAGCGTAGCTTTAAGATAAGATTGCACGCTCCTTGTAGTCTAATCTTAATCTACATCATTCGTCATGGCGCAGATTGTAGCGCTTAGATTAAGAAGTTTTTTTTCTAAGCGTCAATGTATATGTGCTTTTAGCAACGTTGTGTGATTTAATAGTGTGATCTTGAATGTATAGCTGCAAAAATTATTTCACATTTTAGCCATTAATTGCAGTATCCGACTCCTTTAACCCATCACCAAACAATCCCTACTTTTGACGCCCCTGAGAAAGAAGCCTTTAGAAAACATTGTGGGAAAACGAGAAAATGCTGGTAACCAGCATTTTCCCCTTTTCCCACAATGTTTTCTACCCTTCACAAAACAAATTTCAAACTTTTAGTCACTTTTATTTTGTCGCCTGCAAATGCTTTCAATTTGAACCAGGTTAAAATTTTGTCGTTTGGTAATGGGTTAATTGTCCATTTGAGCCCCATTATTGTATTTATATAGTGCATTCATGATATGGTTTTACCAGAAGAAATATTTCGCAATTTTGTCAAATACAGCTTTGATTGTGAATCATCGAACAGTTCGTTAGGACATCTGGAGCTATCGTATATATATACATATATATAGTTCATTAGGCATCATCTGTATTTTAGATGTTAAGTAGCCTTTGACCAAAGTTGGAGTTAAAACTAAAATGAAAAAAATCATGTTGGTAATGCTATGTGATGTCAACTTCGGGGCATTATGACGCCAGCGATACAAAAATCATGTTTCACGTATTTATATAAATCACATGATAGCAACTGTATCTCAGAAGTGAAATACTATCATAACTATAGTAATGACTATGTTTACTTAGAACTCTGATTGTAAATTGGTCCATTTGCTGTAACATTTCAGTACTCATGTTTTCCTGGATAAAAAAAATGCCAGACTACGACCTTTGTAGTCAGATCTGAATCTACATGATGTACAAGCATAAATGGTTTAGAAAACTCCCTGAACACTTCCATACGAACAATTGAAAGTTCCCGAAGTTTACTTACCTATATTTGCTTGTATTACTTATAGTTTCGAATTAATAGAGAGTAAATTGGTCAAATTGAGGACACATATTCCAATTGTGCCAACCACTGAGGGCCTATCAGCATACCCATTTAAGTCACTAATATTCTGGTTATTTCTGAGCCATGTTCTTTGGGAAGGAAGCTTAATGCATCTGCAAAAAGTATCGACCAAGGTCAGCCTGCGCAGTCCGCGCAGGCTGACCTCGGCCGAAACTTTTCGCTGTTGGTCACTTTTTTGTTAGTCTAAAAAATACTCTACCTTATGAACAAGTTGGTTCTTGAAAAAAATGGCTACTTTGGATCTATACTAATATGATAGTTTGCTTGACCTACTGCATCACGGAGGTGCATTAAGCGTCCTGTTGCCAGATCATGGTTTAAAAATGTCTTGTCTAGTTAAGATTTGAATTAAGCTGAAGTAGAAGAGAATAATGCTAAAAACACAGAAAATGGAAGAGATTGTGCCTAAGTCGCACAGTAAGGCTATTACGCGAAACTAATTTTCTGATAGCGGCGCTATTCATTTACGGCCAATAGAGAAGGTATATAAGTCGAAGAAATTTCTTCGATTTTCTCAGCTTTACGTAGTTATTCCAGAGAAGAAAAAAAAAATATTCCACTCATTGCGCTGAACCAGCTCGAGGCTATATGTCTAACTTCCTATTGGAATTTTTCTTCTTGTTCGTATTCAGCAGACTAGGCTGATGTCTGTAAATGAATGATGCATATGTAAAAAGCAAGACATAATAGAATGAGTGTATAACTTACTATAGACTGTTAGCACCAGCATATGATAGAGGAATAGTGACGCAATTTCTGATGTTCATTTTTTAACTGGAGGTAAATGGATGCTACTGTAGTTATAACATAAGGTATGTGTGGAAGTTTTCTTTTGAATTTGTAAATGTCAAATACATTTTACAATATTTTACCTTAGGCTTTTACGCCATATGTTTAGTTCGAAAATATTTATTTTACATGCATTGTGAAACATCAGTCAATCACAATGCCTGTTTCTTGGAAACTTAACCAGTCCCCACCACACACACATGATAGAGGGACATTGCTTCAAGGGTTATTTCAAAAGTGGACGAGAAGAAAAACAGGGAAGAACATTGTAGAAAATTATGAATAAAACAGGAATTATTTTCATAAAAGAGCTAATTAAAAGGCATTTATTAGAAAGAGGAATATTTTCTCCATCCTGTTTTATTTTATTAATAAACTGTACATTTACCTTTGAAATGGCAATAAACCTGTTTGGCTGTCAACCTTAAAATCAGGAACAATGTGATTACTTACATGTAGATCATAATGTTTCATTTTCCATGTTTTTCATTAATCTGAAATATGTATTTTATCTGGGGTTTTTTTCAATTTTTGTGAAGATATAAATGTGACCCAGCATGCAAAAAAGGGACCTTCTGGAAATGCGAAAAGCGTCAACTCTGGTCAGACTGCGCGAATTGCGCAGGCATACCAGGTTCGACACTTTTTACTTTTATGATATTTTTTGTATGAAAAGTGGTCATTCTACCTTACTATACAGTCATTTTTAAACTATCAACTTAAATTGACTTGCACTATCTTTGATCTGTTTTCATTTAATTGGTGTATAGAATTCCCAGATGGGTCACTGTATAATATATGTGTTGACGGTTACAAAATGTGTTTGAGTTACTCTTTAGCATAACTGAAGCAGGGTCTTTTCGGTAGTCACCACTAAGAAAGTTTGACTATGCTCAGATGGCATTAAACTATACCATCTTTATAACATAAATATTTTGTTGAGCTGTCAGGACACAACGGTAGATCGCTGAAAATATTTAACCCTTTACCAAACAATCCGGCCTGGTTTTTACGACCCTGAGATAGAAGCCTTTTGAAACACTGTGGGAAAAGGAGAGATGCTTGTAACCAGCATTTTCTCCTTTTCCTACAATTTTTTCTACCCTGCTGGAAACAAATTTCAATTTTTGAGTTGTTTATTTTGTCATCTACAAATGCTTTCAGTTTGGACCAGTCTAAAATTGTGTCGTTTGGTAAAGAGTTAACCTATTGCAATTACCACAAAGGCTGTTAAGCCCGACTCACTGACCTTTTGCGGACAGTGTAGACCACATGAGGAGATGCTATTACCTAAAATATAACTTTGAAATAGTAATATTTGGGCGTTCACTGTCGATTTGATATTTCTAAGTTAATTATAATTTAGCAGGATACAGGTTAAAGGTTTTTGTTTGCTGAATTGTTTTTAGTTCTTTTAACCTTTAACTCCATAGATACTCATTTCTACACATTGCTTGTAGGAGCCTTTGGAAAACATTGTGGCAAAAGGTGAAATTGCTCGTGACGAGCAATTTCACCTTTTGTCACAATGTTTTCTATGCTATCAAAAGGTTTCATATATACATTAGAAACGGCTTCATCCTTGCTGTTATTTAGGGTCATTTAGAGATACCAAAGAAATGCCTTATGGTGTAAAGGGTACATAGGTGAGCCATGTTTTTGCAAGAGGGAATGTTGTGCATTTCTGTGATACATATAGTACCAAGGAAGTCATCACATAGTTCTGTATCTATAAATATACCACTTCGTCTGACAACCGACCGAATTATCAGGTAGAATGGTCTTTTGAAAACAAGAAAATTCACCAGTGGCAAAAAATTCGATTCAGGTCAGTCTGCGTTGACTGGACATGCTGACCTGGCTCGATGATTTTTTTTGCAAAATCATTTGTCAACCCCGCCCCCTTTCCACAAAGCATGGTTCACATAATATGGCCAGCAACACGGGCTAATCCGAGACGGCACTTTACGACTACATAAGATTTTTCTGCTTAAGTAGACTTAAGCAAAACAGAAAATTACATAGAAACGATAAGTGTCCTTTCGGATTAGCCTGGGCGGACTGCACTTGCTGATCTTAGACGACACTTTACGTAAATGTCCGAAAGCCCCTTTTCGCGTGTTGCAAGCCAGATTATATGAGCCACTCTCTGGCAAAAGAAATGCATTTCCGTGATGGATTATGCCATGCAAGTCATCATATAGCTATGGATACATAATCGCCACTTTCTATAACGACTTATCCCTGTACCACACGACAAAATTTTAGACCAGTCGAAATTTAAAGCATTTGTAGATAACAAATTTAGTGTGGCTCATATGAAATGATTTGTTTTTCATAGGGTAGAAAACATTGTGAGAAAAGGGGAAAATGCTGGTAGCCAGCATTTTCTCCTTTTCCCACAATGTTTTCAAAAGCCTTCTCTTTCAGGGGCGTTAAAATAGTCATTGTGTGGTAAAGGGGTCACCATATGGCAGACCGACCCTTGGATACAAGGATGACCTTCCCGGTACGAATTGTCCAGGAGCAGCTCTTAAAAGCACTCCTGCACAGAAAAACGAGGAGGTGACGCAACTCGAGTTAGGTTCTTTCTTATATTTTCCAACTCATATTCGTGCGTCTGTATGTTACAATAAATGTTTAACTCGACGACATTGTCCTTCTTTATCCGGGTAGAATCTGGAGTAAATTACGAACCAAAGGTGTCGGTCTGAGGTCGAAGGGTAATGACTGTTCGGGCGGATATAGGTTCCCGGTGGGAAGAAATTAGAGAAAACAATGGAAAAGGATGATATAGGCTGTTGGCAATGGTAAAATAATGAAAGCATCGTTTTGGATGAATAGTTAGAGCTATGTTTAAGCAAAAGGTATTTTACTGCATTTATCACGCTATTTACCCCGTACTTATGATCCACAAAGTCCATTTTGTCTAACCATTGACCGTTTCATGAAGTAGATTGGTCTTTTGAGATGCAAAAAAAAAAAATACCTGTGCGGACTGTGCAAGCTGATCTCTGTCGATACTTATTGCAGATGTATGAAGCCTTCTTTTGTACAGAGCTGGTGACTCATTTTGTATACTTATATATACAAAAATATCGCCCAAATCCTGTCTAGTTCTCGATGAGTTTATATTTTGGGGGTGGGGAGACACGATGGAGTAAGACTTGACTGCAATTTTATCTAAAATCGTAAATGTTGGATTCAATGCGATGATTGATGAAAAAGAAATGACAATAATTGGCAATTTAGTGTTTGCTATAGAGATTGAAATTTTACAAATTTCTGCCTGTACTACATAATCTAATTTCGTTCTAATCCATGACAGTATTTTCAAAGCACATATGTGGCCCGAATGGTAGCATTTTTCATATTATCGAAAGGTTTACAAACATTATGTTAACTGGTGATTTCTCTTTTAGTCGCAATATCTACATACGACTTCGTAGCCTACTGAGGGTCGCATTTAATAGGTATTCTTTTTATATAAAGACTTAACTATCAGTCTACTGTGCCAGACTCAAAGACCTTTCATGCATACAGCCTAAATTAAGATTAGACTGCACAGAACGTACAGTTTAATCTTAGATATGCACTGTCCGATAAATAGTGGATATTTTTTGTTACAGTGAAAGATCGAACTTTATTTCTTCAAGTGAACACCATCGGTAATATTTTCACGAGTGGCTGCACCACTCGTGAAAATATTACCGATGATAATCAGGAGATGAAAAAAGTTCGATCTTTCACTGGGAAAAACAACAAATATTCTATGTATTTCGTGCTTTTAACCCTTTCTGGGCGAAACTGAATCAAAATCCAGTACAGTCTTTTTCGGTTATTCACCGTGGCGTACTCCTTCCGCCTAGCAACGCATTATAATATTACGTCAAGCGCGAGAAATGTAAGGTAAATGACGTCATATTTCCATCTGGCTGTAAGGCTTCAATTAAAGAGTTAGTATATAAAAATCGGTATTTTCACCGGTCGTAACCATGAAATATCGAAAGATATTTCACCGATATCCTTGGATAACCTACTAAAGCATGGAAGAGATATTGTCCCATGAATTACTTTGAAATAGCAACATTCGGTTTCCTACAATCGGCTTGAAAGTTTTATTTCACTCATTCAACAATATCAAAAAGGATTGATTCTCTTTTGTTGAGTTGGTTGACCCATAACCTTGAGGAAGAAGCTGTTTGAAAACATTGTAGGAAAAGGAGAAAATGTCCATTCAAAGCCATCTTACATCTTCATACTTTAAAAGCCACTAAAAGGTTTTCGTTAAGCCGTGTAGCAGAGCCAGTAACTCTTGTGCCATGGTAACCAATGAGTTTGAGAAAGCATTGCGCAAACAGATAACGCAATCGCTAAATGGTCTCTATGGTAGGCGATAAACAAGTGTGTAATTGACATAAAATTTCCAGCTATTTAGATACAACAAATATATTGAAAGACGTGAGCTCTGGTTTTGACAGACGTATTGCGACTCAAGACTCCTGCATAAATACAATTTCGTGTGGCTAGCTTGTGCTGGTGGAGAAGCTTGGGACTGGATTTGGGGACCTGGTGGCGAATGGAGTGATGTCTCTCGTCTCTTACCCTTATATCAGCGATGTTGACGAAAAATTTAAAACATATCCGAAAAAAGATTAGGATCGTGGTAAGAATACATACTGATACAAAAGTAGATGATCACCGAGTGAAACAACAAGGTTAAGTGTTCCATGGAAAAAAAAGATTGGTTTACATTTCCGTTTGTCACTTACAGCTAACACCAGGTTTCCTGTATAAAAGAAGTTATGGAAAATGATAAAGGGCAGACCTGACAGTAACAAAATATACCATCCGCCTAAAAAAATCTCCAGCCAGCTTCCTGTATATATCAAAAGGGGGTTCCTGCATCTCCGTGTTGGAATATACATTTTTTTATTTACTTTGAAAGTAACAGAACCTCTGATTGGCTAAACCAAATGGATCCATAATTATATGACTTGCTTGGTATTATGTGTCACAGGGATGCTTTAACTCTTTACCACACAAGCCCAACTTTTAACGGCCTTGATGAAAAAGGATTTTGAAAACATTGAGGGAAAATGAGAAAATGCTGGTAATCAGCATTTTCTTCTTTTCCCACAATGTTTTCAACTTTGTTTAAAAACAAATGCCATCATTTGACTCATGTTAAGTTTCTTCCCTACATACACTTTTAAAATGGATGAGTCTAAAAAAAATTGTCGTGTGGTAAAGGGTTAACCCTTTCCCAAACAATCCCTGGTTTTTACGGGTCAGGAATAGGTCTTCTAGGCCTTTTGAAAACATTGTGGGAAAAGGAGAAAATGCTGATAACCAGCATTTTCTCCTTTTCCCACAATGTTTTCTCCCCTACCATATAGAAAAATCATCTTTTTAGCAACTGTTTATTTGTCATTTGCAAAAATGCTTTCAATTTGGTCTGGTTCAAAATTCGCTGTTTGGGAAAGGTTTAAGCCGTCTTTTTGCAACGCATGTCTCAAAGTATTAATTACTACGGTGTCCTTGCGTGCTCAAAGATCATTATGCACTTTGTGTCTTGTACTGTCTTGCGTCTTATACTCTCTCATCATTAATTGTTTCGTTTCTGTTGGTGAGCAGACATACTGGGGTTAGGCCTCAACTGAACTGATTTGTCCCTAACCGAATTTCGTCTGCCTGGTTTACAACATGCAAACAGGTATTTTGGCTGGCTCTCTGTCTGTTTCGATTACACTCAAACACATGGATAGACATTGGAACGTGCATGTGTGTATTGTCGGCAGTATAAAATTCCTCACCAAATTTTTCTCAGTTACGATATTGCAATATAGAAGCAAAATTACTCTATCTATGCCTTGTTCAATAAGGTTAAAACTTCATCTGTTAATATTTTGGAGAGTAAGTAACAAAAAAAAATCACGTAGAAGTTAATGTTTTCCTTGCTTAATGTGTAGGAGAAACTTGGATCGAAAAACAGCAGGCATGGATCAAAACCTTTTGGTTTTTGTGTTATTCATGTCAAGGAACCGTTCTCCCTCATGATTTGGGTGGTTATTACAAAAATGTTTGCAATTCGCGAAAAAGGGTACTCGGACATTTGCGTAAAGTTTCATCTCGGACGAAAATTTTATAAAAGTACAAAAAAAATCATCCTTATACTTCCAAAGCCTTAAATTTTCTTTTATAAAACCCCAGTAGTCGAAATCAATCCGACAACAAGAGAAATTAGAGATTCACTACAACCCAGGTCGACACCGACGGAAACACGATCTATCTTTACATGAGCAACTCGCTCATTTATATACCGGAAATATACACACAAATCTTCAAACATGGCGTCAGACGAAAACATTATGGAAAATTAAGACATGTTTGTTATGTTTTTTAATTTAAGCGTCATTAGTCACGTGCCAGTCACTTAACAATCCCACAATTCTTTCTTTAATTTTTGGCGAGAAATTTGAAAATAGCTACGTAGCCTTTTAAGAGAATACCATCCAAAATTTTGTTTTTGTAATTTTATGATGCTTCATTATTGATGATTTGTATCGTTTTCCATATAAATTTCATTGATATATAACGTTATTATATTTTTTAATTTGATGTTAGGTGAAAAATCTAAATACCCACCTTTAATGCTTCCCCGTGATGCATGATGCCAAGCTCAGCATATGGTCGTGGAACTATAAAATACATCGTGTTTAACAACCAACAGAATCATGAGGCAAACTGGTCCTTGGACATACAGATAGCTGACTAATAGCGGAAGGTTTCGGCCCAGGTCAGCCTGCCCACACTGTGTAGGCAGACCTGATTCTATACTTTTTGCAGATGCATTAGGCCCCTTTTCAAAGAGCACGGTTCAAATATCGTCGATTTACTTTGAAAATCTCGTAACTAGATCTTGTTTCAAGTTGTAGTTTCGAGGTTTTTGAAGTAAACTGAAAATTATGATGGTTTAGGTCCAAGATAAGAACGCAACAAAATGTCTGATATTTGGAGATGCAAGATCCGATTGCACATTCTCTACAGTCTGATCTTCGATCTAGCCTGGCAGCAAAAGAAACTGATTCCCTGCATGGTATTATGCAAGCTTAAATCTCTGGTCGATATTCAGACCCTTCAAAGCTCATGGATGTTAGTCGCAGAAATAGAATATCAATACTTGTGTCGATACAAACGGAAATGTGTCATAAAATCAAATGGATTCTTCAAATCAAGCTCTCTCTCTTTTCTACTAACCTTAATGGTTTGATTCATAATGACCGGAAAAAATAGATCATTTTGCGGATATTTAATGGTGAAAATTGCTGTTTATTTGTTTGTTTGTTTGTATGTTGTTCGTGTCTCTATTTGTTCTTTCTTATTTTTCTTTCTTATTTTTCTCTCTTTCTTTCTTTCTTTCTTTCTTTCTTTCGTTCGTTCGTTCTTTCTTTCTTTCTTTCTTTCTTTCTTTCTTTCTTTCTTTCTGTTTGTCTGTCTGTTTGTCTTCAATTATACACGCCTCTTCAAATATACAACTTAAAATATACGTCTAGCGGATAGATAGATAGATAGATAGATACAGAAATGAAGAGAAAGATAACATCGACAGGTAGATACATTAAGACAAAAAAGACAAAACCACAGAGACAGATCGAGAGAAATACAAGATGTCTGATAAAACAGCTCATTTATAAGTAAATGGTTTATCGCCACAATAATGGTGATTTACCACCATTATAAAAGACAAAAATGGAAAGCTACTGTTGTTACTAGTTATTAGGGTTGGGTAACCCTTATTAACCCTTTCCGAAACGACAAACTTTTGAACCAGACCAAATTCAAAGCATTTGCAGACGACAATTCAACTCTTGCTCAAAAGATGATTTCTGTCTGTGATAGGATAGAAAACATTGTGGGAAAAGGAGAAAATGCTGGTTACCAGCATTTTCTCCTTTTTCCACAATGTTTTCAATTCTAGACCCGTAAAAACCAGGAATTGTTTGGGAAAGGGTTAAGGCAAATAAATGAAATTTTGAGTTTAATCTGGAAACAAATGCAAATCCCAGTCCCTTTAATAGTAAATTTGCAGAGTAGATAGATTGTGTAGACTCAAGATCAGTTTGCACGTTTTGTACCGTCTAATCTAAACCTACATTGTCTATATAAGTGATTGAAGTCATTGGGTTAAGAAGGATTAAATTGGCAACATGGCAGAAGGGGAAGCCTTTTATAAATGACTCGATTAGTCTCTTCCCTAATAGACTTGTATTTTTTCTGACGATTATCTATATTTGGAACTAATCAGATAAATTACAGGGACAGAGGAAATTTAAAACTGAAACTCTGTATTTTATTTATGGAAATGTCTTTTCTTAGAATTCTTATCAGAAAGAGATCACAAGTCTTCTATTCCATTGCTTTGCTCTCTTTTTATTTCTTTCTATTTCCAATTTAGATTCAGGCACGGGAACTCTTTTTAGAAACACGCAGAAAACTTTTCAAGTAAATTTCACTTAATGATTTCTTAGGGATCAGTTTTTAAGATATTTTCTACTACTATTATTATTACTATTATTATTATAATCATCATCATCATCATCATTATTATTACTTTGGAGCCAAAGCGGAGAATATTGTTCCTATATTGCTCCTGAAGCTTAAAACCTTTCAAACAAAACAATTGCAGAAAACAGAATGACTAGAACTCTGAATACATTGCTATAAAGCCGCTTACCGAGTAACTCTCTCGACTTCTCTTTGGCTGCTAGGCGCTACTCGCTGACCTTTTGCGGACAGTGTAGATCAAGATCAGACTGCACAGAACGTGGACTTCCGTTGCTTTAAAATATGGCCGCTGCGAAACCTTCTAGTATGTAAGATATACAAAAATAAATGATAATAAAAGTTATGAAAGTAATGGAAACCGAGTGCCTTTGTACATGATGCTAAATGTTGACCAAAATCATCTTCATTTTCATTGAAAAACATACACATACAACTTTTATACCTCTGAGGAAAGCTGGAGTTGGTAGTGAAAGCGGTTATTTAGTGGTATTATCATACAAGACTTTGTATTGGAACCATTTGTGTATTATCATCTATAGCATTGTTTGAGTAAAAACCTTTTGCTTGTAATTCCTTTGTTTCAAAAGTAAAAAAAAAATCATGTTCAGCTTGTAATATTTTAATCATTAAACATTTCAAATGAAACTGAACTATGTCCTATAAGAAAGGACCATTACGCGTCTGCATAAAGCATCCATCTATTTCGATAGGTCGATACTTTTTGCCATTTGTAAATTTTCTGCCTGCCCCAAGTTCGTTTTACCTCCAGATTTGATCAATTGTTAGACTAAATGTGACCCATCACGCCAAAGGGACCGTCTGGATATTCTGTATATCAATTAGACGAAAACAGATCAACGATAGTGCTGGTCAGTTTAAGTTGATAATTAAAAAATGATTGTATAACAAGGCACAATGACCACTTTTCATACAGAAAATGGCATTAAAGCGAAAAGTGTCAACCTGGTCAGCCTGCGCGATTCGCGCAGTCTGACCGGGGTTGACACTTTTCGCAGTTCCCAGAGGGTCTCTTTTAGCGTTATGGATCACAAATGGATTTTATGGATTCATAATTACTTGATGACTTGCTTGGTATAATGCCTCACATAGGTGTATGCAATAAACACGTTTCTTTGCCAGAGCATGGCTTAACTTGGATTGGTTTTCTTTATTTTGCAGATTGGACGGACAGAGTATTTAACACATTCCCTGCCATTAAATGAACGACACTGAACTCAACTGAATTGTACCAGAAACAGAAGTTCTTCATTCGGTGCGTCAACGGGTTTGACAAACTGTAAAATGAGCATGCCGAAATCTCCCCGCTCGAGTACTTCGGAAAACCTGCTGCAGTTAAATCTCAAGGACCATTACGAGATTTTACGAGATCTCGGGAGAGGTACCTACGGAAAGGTTGTGTTGGCAAAATGTTTGGAAACGGGATCACAGATTGCTCTGAAGGTTTTACCGAAAAGCACGACCAAGCTAAGGGAATTTCAGCGAGAATTCCAGTTCAGTTATTTCCTATCCCCACACGGCAATATTGTCGATTCCTATAACGTTGCCTTCGAAACGCGAAATTCTTATGTTTTCGCTCAGGAGTATGCCCCCTTCGGAGACCTCTTCGACGCCATTCCTCCGCAAGTCGGTATGAAAGAGAAGGATGTTAAACTTGTTATCAAACAGGTTGCTTCCGCTCTTGAATTCATGCACAGCAAACAACTTGTACATAGAGACATCAAGCCGGAAAACGTCCTCATTTTCGAAAAGGAGTTTAACAAAGTGAAATTAATGGACTTCGGTATGACCCGAAAAGACGGAACTGTGATACGAAAAACAAACGGGAGTATACCGTATACTCCGCCGGAAATATGCGAGGCAGTCCGAAATGAGAGCATCACTGTGTCCACAAGCGGTGATGTTTGGGCGTTCGGGGTACTCATGTTTTGTATGCTTACAGGAAACTTTCCATGGGAGAACGCCGACATTGGTGATATGTACTTCAATGAATTCGTGACCTGGCAAAGGAGAAAAACGACAAAAATTCCATCCCAGTGGAAGAAATTTACTCCAAGACTTCTCAGATACTTTCGAAAAGCTCTTGATATTAAAACTGAGCGCCGTTGTGAAATCCGTGAAATTTCTAAATATTTGAATGACAACTGGCTTCTTCCAACAAAATCTTCCGATGAATCAACGGAAGAGGAAGAGGAATTCGAATCTGGAAGTGATCATGCGGATAAGTTAGCGCTTATCCTTCAAAATCACGGCATTGATACAAAAGTTGACAAGCGATTACGAGATGTGCGGATATCAGAATGGTTGTTGTCATTATGACTAGTTAAAACATTTTGTGTTATGTCGTCGTCCAGTTTCCGGTGCTTTACACGTGACATACGGTTGTTATTGGTTACAGTGACATTCATAAGCATAATGGTGATTTTGTTTCAGTAGATGTTATATCTGTTTTTTATGAGAGCTATTTGAAATAATATATCTTAACTATAAAATGCGTTGCCAGGAGACCAGTAAGCGGTCTAAATAAAAAAAAATAGATAGAATGAAGGTTTTCCAGATCTTCAACATGATTACAGAAATCTTTTTTTTTTGCATGTTTGGACATATTTATTCAATAATTGTCACATAGAGTACAATTGGGTTAACCTGTTAGTTTCTTGACCGCACATTCCTTTACCATCTTATTTCTGAATAAAAGTTTGAACATGAAAACGTGGAAAAGAAATAGTTTAACCCTTAGGCTGCTAAGTGCGATTCACTGACCTTTTGCGGACAGTGTAGATCAAGATCAGACTGCACAGAACGTGCAGTCTGATCTTGGATCTACACTGTCCGATAAGGAGATATTATTCCCAAAATCATAACTTAGAAATTGCAACATTTTGAGTTTTACTATCGAAATGAAAATTTTCATTTTAGTTATTCAGCAGGATAAGGGTTCATATAAACAAATGTGTGAGCTGCGCCATAGTACTGCGGTCGGTAACAAACAGGACTGGAGAAGATGGGTCACTAGTTCAAATCCAAAGCTCTACTGATTTCTTTCCGAGGACTGATGGATGTCATTGCGACAGGACTCATCCCTAGCTCACTGGTTTTATCGGAAAGCAGCCGGTGGCTTCGGAAGAATATCGTGCGAAGTACTGGCACAGAAATTCCAGGAAAGCATGGATAGGTGCAATGATCACCGAGACATAACCGAAGGAACGTTTAGTGCAAAGTTAAACACCATACACAAAATCATGCCCTTTAACTTATTCCGAATTCCAGGACTTGTCATTTCTGTGGCTGGGGCAAAATGTCTTAACCAATCAAATGGCTTTTTGAACATTAGTTGTTAGCGGTGTTGGTTTCATAAACATAAACTCGAACTCTTTCCATAACTGAAATTACAGTCCCTTTCCAGAACTGAAATTACAGTCCCTAGAAAGATGATTATCTTCCATACAGGCTTTACCAAACAATTTGATGGTATGGTTCATCCCAATACAGCACGTTCTGTTCAATTTAAGTCCGGAATCATAGACCATTCTTAAAACATTGTTAGTTTTATCATCGAAAATTTTCTGAAAATGCAAGTAACACAAATTATGATTGGCTAAACCATTTGGTTTAACCAATCAAAACTAGTGTTACTTTCAAATGTACTTTAGGAGGACTACAATGAGAATGTTCTGAAGAATGGTCGGAGAATGACTCCGGTGCAACGCTTATCGATGTTGCACCAATTAGAGAGCTTTGAATATAGTCTGTTTTTAACATCCTACTAAATCACTTTTGTCTCACAACCGGATAAATTCTGGTGTAGAATGGCCTTTTGACACGCAGAACATATAACAAACAAACTGGTATCGATCCCGATCAGCCTTCGAGTACTGCACAGGCTGATCCAAGGTCGATACTTTTTTAGCAGGATACAATAACACCCTTGTTACAGAACGTGACTCATCTATCCACTTTCTTTTGTTTTTGTGTTCAAAAACGACCTAATGTCACGATTGGTTTAGGATCACGCGCTTTCTGAAGCAAAAAAAGGTAAATCAGAATGGAATACTAAGGTTAATATACCAATTTTTACATGCATCAGGCAGAACACTATGTAAGGGAAAAAATCATCTTATTGAGATATCGTGCTAAACATACACTGGCCTTCGGTTCCGTGCTTACGCTATTCATCTCAAATAAAATGTAATTTATGTTAGTGTAAGTCTGTGTTATGGAAACAGATTTCGTCTGCTGCAGGGACAAAACTTAATTATACATTCCGTGAAATATATGCCAGTATCATTGTAGCAGACAAACAATCATTCTCTATGTTATTTAATATTTACCATACGACAAGATTTGGCGCTGTCCAAACCAAAAGCATTTGCAAGCGATAAAGTAAAGTAAAGATGGGGCAAAAATGAATAATTTTTTTTTTTTGAAAGGAAAGAAATGAAAATATTGTGGAGAAAAGGAGAAAATGCTGGTTACCAGCATTTTCTCCTTTTCTCCACAATATTTTTCAAAAGCTATCAATGGTTTCAAAAGCCAATGTTTTCAAAAGCTATCTTCCTCTCGGTCGTTAGAATTGGGGGTTTTTTGGTAAAATGGAGGTAAGTTTTTTGCTTGATGTTTAATGTATTAGATAATATTGTCGGTAATAGCATCGGCTGTTAACCCTTTCCCAAACGACAAACTTTTGGACTAGACCAAATTAAAAGCATTTGCAGACGACAATTCAACTCTTGCTGAAAAGATGATTTCTGTCCATGATAGGGTAGAAAACATTGTGGGAAAAGGAGAAAATGCTGGTTACCAGCATATTCTCCTTTTCTCACAATGTTTTCAAAAGGCAACTATTCCAGACCCGTAAAAACCAGGGATTGTTTGGGCAAGGATTAATCTCCGTAAATTCATCCTAATTGTGTTTGGCATAGCAAAAGTTACTGCCTACTCTTTTGAATTGTCCACAAAGTGAAAAAGTTTATTTAAAAAAAGCAGGAGTAACAGTATTTGTAATTTATCTACACGATGCCATATTTAATGACCCTGAGGAGTAAAGCTTCTGGAAATTTTGTAGGAAAAGGAGGAAAATACTAGTTACCGGCATTTTCTCCTTTTTCCACCTCTTTTTTTTAATCTTTGAAGAAGAGTAAATCACGGCATTTGAAACATTTTCGATGTTTCGTGTGAAAATGCCTTCAAAACAGAAAGGTCAAGAATTTCTTCGTCTGATTAAGAGTTGAAATGAACATAACGTCGGTTTACTTCAAAAACTTCGTAACTACAGCTTTAAACAAGCTATAGTTACGAGGCTTTTGAAGTGAACCGACGATAATAATTATGGTATGGGGAAAGATGGATCGATAAGTAAAAAAAGAAATTAATTGGTTCTTTTTTTTGTCTAAAAGATCTGTTCATAAATCATTTATTTGTCCGTATTTATTTGACTTTTTTGTTATAACTATACGTTATGTAAACTGTTGAAAAAGATTCTATTTAGACATAAATATATTTAAGTAAAAAGGAGCAATGCTTTGTGATGGAATATGAAATAAATATGATTGATATTATCATTATTCGTTTTTATTTCTTCTTTTTTTTCTCCTAGTAATCTTAAACCTTTCTAAGTATGATGTTGAGCAAATTGAATTAAATACACAAATGAGATCTATCTATCTATCTATCTATCTATATATCTATCTATACATCCATCCATACATCTATCTTTACCTATCATTAAAATCAGTTTTACACACATTGTCTTTAGATAGACAATGCGCGTTTGGGAACAGTTATTCCTATATTTCCTGAAGGTTTAATAAAAATTCTGTCAAGCCTGAATTCGTATTGATTCTTCATATTTCACATCTGCGCGCTATAATATTTGATTCAGAACGTAATGCACGATTAACCCTTCGCTACACAGACCCGTATACACGACCCTAGTGGGAGAAGAGTTTTTGAAAGCCTTGCTGGAATAAGAGAACAAGAAACCAGCATTTTTCTTCCGTTCCACCACTGTTGCCTGTTACAAGTATTTCCAGAACCAATTCCATCGCTTATTCTGAAATTAAAATTTGTAATCCACAAACGCTTTCAATTTTAAGAAATAAAAATCTTAAATCCTCTCGTCAAGTTAAGAGTGAAACAAATATTTTATATTATTTGGATCGAGGCCGGTGTACTGTAGAGAATGACCCTCCCCTACAAAATGACCCATGGGTCATTTCAGTACGGAGAGAAATGACCTGGGTCATTATTCTACGTACAGAAATGACTTCTGGGGTCATTTTTCTACGTAGAATAATGACCCGGGTCATTCCTCTACGTACAGAAATGACCCATGGGTTATTAAATTATTTTGCAGGGGAGGGTCATTTCTCTGCATTACACCGGCAGACAAAATTAGGATTCCATATATTTCGATGTAATTTTCGTCAGAAGAGACCAAATGTCGAGATACATGGGAAAAAGACTGACCTTTTACTGTATACAATCCCCTATTTCAGCGACCTTAGAGAAGCAAGCCTTATAAAAACACTCTGGGAAAAGGAGAAAAAGTTGATACGTTGCATTTTCTCTTTTTCCCATAATGTTTTCTTAATTCTCTTTCAAAAATAAATTTCAACATTTGATTCACAATTTAGTTGAAGCATGCACTGTGACACATAACTCATTACCACACGATCCCTACTTTTGACGCCCCTGAGAAAGAAGGCTTTTGAAAGCACTGTGGGAAAAGGAGAAAATGCTGGTAACCAGCATTTTCTCCTTTTCTTACAGTGTTTTCTACCCTTCCCAGAACAAATTTCAATTTTTCAGTCACCTTTATTTTGTCGTCTGCAGATGCTTTCAGTTTGGACCAGTCTAAATTTTTCTAGTGTGGTAAAGAGTTAAGTAAATCGACGATATGCTTTGAATTCGGAGAAGTCTACAATTGTATCGTTTGGATGAAGCTTTCAAGCTGCTATTTTACCCACAATGGCGCCAAAAAATGCTTTGTTGTCATAAACAAGACAAATTCACGTGCAAGAGCACATGGTATCATGGCTAGCCATTTTCTAAACTGTCTTTATTCTCAGCATGCTGATTTCTGGGCACCATTCCAGCAAACAGCAGTTAGCTACGGATGTTTTAATGCTCAAACGCTGAGAAAGCAGATTGTACTAGTTACGATAAACCTCTATTCACAGCCAAGATGAAACACTCAGGTGTTACGTACATAAAACCAATTCATTATTCGTGTGAATCAGCCAGTACTCTGCTAATCGCTTTCCTTGCTGTCCTTCGTAAACAGTTAAGCCTTGGAACCGAACTGTGTTGTTCTTGTACAAAGTGTAGATTAAGATCAGACTGCACACAGGGTGCAGTCTGATCTTGAATTTATCTGCACTATCTGGTACCATGATAAATATTCTTCCGGAAAAGCCTGAAACTAGAAATATTGAGGTTGTTTTTTTTTTTAAATTTACTAGCCCCCAAATGATTAAATCAGCGCTCTTTAGGTTAATACAAAGATCGGCCTTCACCTCCGTGCAAACTGATCACGGTCTTTCCTCCTCTTCTTTACAAAATTGTGCATTTACATCTTTTTTGAATATGCTGGTAATCATCAGTTTCTTATTTTCCAACACTTTTACTTTCAAAACACAAGGTACCACAGGGTCGTTTAACCTTTTACTAAACGACAAAGTTTTAGACTGGTCCAAATTGAAAGCACTTGTAGACCACAAGTTAAACCTAACTCAGAAATTATAATATGTGTCTAGCAGGGTAGAAAACATTGTGGGAAAAGGAGAAAATGCTTGTTACCAGCATTTTCTCCTTTTCCCACAATGTTTTCAAAAGGCATCAATCTCAGGATCGAAAAAACCAGGGATTGTTTGACTACTAGTTCAATTCCCCGATAGGCCAAGCCACGTTAGCGCAGTCCATATTAGCGTACTTGCTTTGATAACAGGTGGTGGTTTGTTCGAGTCCCGATTCTTTTTTTTGTTGCGAGGATTGATGACAGTCATTGCGACAGGACTCAGCCTCTCCCAGAGCTGATCATTATTTCGGCAATACTTATGTGAGAAAGCAGCCAGTAAAGTGGGAAGAATATTGGGAGAATTACTGGAAACAGAAACTTCGGGAATGTATGGACAGGTGCTGTGGCCGCGGAGATTTAGCTGAAATTACGTTGACAACGGCGTTAAACACCATGCAATCAATCAATCGATCATTTCATCAATTAATCAATCTATTGATATATTTCTGCGTCAAGATATGAAATGCTATCGTAGGCGGCAAGACAGCATTTAAAAAAGCCCTACCTTTAGCTTTCTACAAACCCAATAGTCTGTACAGGTTACTGTTTTCATGAAGGCCGATGAACCTTCATCCTCGTTGACCAAGTTCCGATTCATCCTGTATAGAGTAACGTAATGCTTCATATACCTGGGTTTCGCAGATGGTGAACCTCCGGCATGTCGGCAATTTAACTTATTACCAAACGACAATGTTTTAGGCTTGTCCAACTTGAAAGCATTTGCAGACGACAAAAAAAAAGTGACTGAAAATTTGAAATTTGTTTTGTGAAGAGTAGAAAGCATTATGGGAAAAGGAGTAAATGCTGGTTACCAGCATTTTCTCCTTTTCCCACAATGTTTTCAGAAGGCTTCTTTCTCAGGGGCATCAAAAGTAGGGATTGTGTGGTAATGGGCTAACTAAGTTTTTTTAGAACCATGTATATATGTCGTTATGTAGTTTAGTTGTAAGAAACTGCCCTGGTTTGTTTTTCTATCTTCTACAGCTGGTAAACCTCCAAAATGACCTGTAAACCAATTTGGCTACAGATAATTATGTAAAGCTTGTATCAAAATAAAATGCATGGACAGACTGGCAATAATTTAGAAACAAGTTGGCTTCTGTATAAAGGAAGCCAGGAGAGGTCAGCATCAATGTTTTCAAATAGTTAATTGGCTTTTAATGTCAATAGATACGTGTAAACAAAACAAGTAAAAAAGCAGCCGCGCAGAAACCTCATTATTATGCTTTACATGACAGTCATTTGAACTTCTTGCCGCGTTTTCAAGTCACATGATCTTGTCCAGCGGTATTCTTTCTCTTTTTTAACGAAATTCTTCTTATTTTTTCTTCTGCTTAGATTTTATTTCCTCAATGAAAACTTACAATTATTTGAGAAGTCATTTGCAGCCATGGCAAATTAATGTAAAAAATCTTTTCTAAAATTCGCCAAATAAAAATAAACAATGTCTATTTCCTGTTTCGGTTAATTGATTTCGCTTTATTTACAAAACCATGATGAAACTGACTGTGTATCAGAACATTTCCGCAACAAAAATGGATTTAGACAGCAAATTCTGTGACAGTCTGCATGACGAAACAGACTGTGTATCAGTAAATTTCTGCAAAAAAAAAATGGATTTAGACAGCAAATTCTGCGACAGTCTGTCCTTTAATCTCACCATCGTTGGAGAGGTCTGATGATGATATGGAAAATCCAAGTCTCATTGCACAATTTTTGTAGTCTGATCATGATCTGTGCTGTCCGTATTACCCATTTCTACAGATTATCTCAGATCATTATTTTAAAATGAATTGAGCTTTTGAAACCAACAGGCTCTCCATTCTGAATTTTCTACAAAACAGTAAAATTTTAAACTTGTCCTATTTTTTAAAGCATGTGTGGACGATAAAATAAATGACTCAAGAACCTGAAACTTGTTTTTGGAAAGATAGAAACACTGCGGGAAAAAGAGAAAATGCTTTCAAGATAAATATTTCTCGAGGTCCTTACAATTCGGACAGGTGTGTTAAAGGGTTGATTATTATTACTTTTAATTTAGTGCTGAATAAACGAAATGTAATTTTCCTATAGTCAGTACAAAAGATATACAGATTTTGTCATTTTTATATTATTTTTGTTAGAAAACCTGACATAGAAGCAGACATTGTAGATCCAAGATCTGACTGTACTTTCAGCGCAGTCTGATTTTGATCTCTATCATCCGCAAAAGCATCAAAGTCCGCGTTCTGCATTATAGGATATAAACTAGCAAATGTTTGCTCTTTAAAACTAAGGTGCAGTGGAATTTCGAATTAATTAGGATTTATAATGTTCGGTGAAAAGACGCCCAGGAAATCGACGCAAAACTTGGCAACGGCTTCTTATTGGCAGGAATTAGCCTATTTGCTGATATGATCTCGACAAAACCTGCAGGTAATGAAATCACCGACTACACTGGCTAGACTGCACGTAATACAAGATCATGGTTTGATAAGAGTCAAGAGACATTTGGTGAAATGAAACCATTGCTGGTAATTCATTGCCTTTGTTTCTGACTATATTTTTTAGAAATATTTTTTCTAAATATTTACCATTCTGAAATTTTATATTGTACAGTAAAGAGTTAACTCATTACCAAACGACAATATATTAGGCTTGCCCAAATTGCCCAAAGTGAAAGCATTTGCAGACGACAAAATAAAAGTGTCTGAAAATTTGAAATTTGTGTTGTGAAGATTAGAAAACATTGTGAAAAAAGGAGAAAATGCTGGTTACCAGCATTTTCTCCTTTTCCCACAATGTTTTCTATAGGCTTCTTTCTCAGGGGCGTCAAAAGTAGACATTGTGTGGCAATGGGTCAAAACTTGCATTCCTGCCAGAGATTCGAGAAAGTACAAGTTTTAAAATGTCTCAACTGGTTTAGCCTATCAAAAGTTGGATTACAACCTAAATCTAGAAATAAACATAGAATGAAATAGGAATAGTTGTTCAAATACGAACCCAGATAACTTTGAAAACATAGTTTTCTCACATACAGATGTGTGCATATGAAACATTGCACCGAAGGGTTCACCCTGTAATTATACATTGGTAATCAATGAATCAATTTTACATCAGAAACTTCATTATAGAAGTAATATATTTGGAGATACCTCTTAAACTCTATAAATAGCTTAATATAAATTTATAGATAAGCAGATCGAATGAGTTTGCATCGACAGTTGGCGTAGAAAAGACAAGCACACAAGACAACAACGAAAAATTGTTTATATGCACGTAACATGTTTCTATTTAGAGCTATGAGTGACTCATTAAACGGTAAAGGATGGGGACAATTTGTTTGTAAGTGGGAGAGTGTCTAGCAAGATAGACATCGAATTGTATTGCAAGTCCTTTACACCAAACCCATTTTCAAATCTAACTCCAAACCTGATGAATAGGTCAAACGAAGCTTGCTATAAGTAAAAAAAACATACATTGCAATTTTAATGTTATTATTAAAAGAAAATATCTTCTTATCGGACAGTGTAGATCCACGATCAGACTGCACCTTCTGTCTACGCTGGCCGCAAGAGCTTTAAGTCGCGCTGAGCAGGGTAAAGGTTAACAACAGAATGATGCCACAGTTGTTCTTGCCATGGGAGAGCTGGCTTCCGAAAGTTTGCTTTCATTATTGTGTCATCACACCTCTCCAACAGTGGTGAGTTTAAAAGGCAGACTGCCACAGAATTTACTGTCTAAATCCATTTTTCTTGCGAAATTATTCTGATACAGTCTGTTTCGTCATGGTTTTGTAGATAAATCGAATTTAAAAAAAAAAAAAAACGAAACAGGAAATAGACCGAGTTTATTTTTATATGACGAATGCAGAAAAATATTTGTTACATCAATTTGCCATGGCTGCAGATGACCCCTAAAATAAATGTAATTTATCATTAAGTAAATAAATCTAAGTAGAAGAAAAAATGAGAATAATTTCATTAATAAGGAGAAAGAAGACTGCTGGACAAGATCATGGGACTTGAAAACGCGACAAGAAGGCCAAATAATCGTCAAACAAAGCATATGACGTTTCTACGCGGCGGCTTTTTCACTTGTTTGTTTACATGTACCAAAATGTATTGAAATTAAAAGCCAATGATCTGTTTGAAAACATTGATGCTGACCTCTCCTCGCTTCTTTTTTAAAGAAGCCAACTTGTGGAATAGATACATTGGGATAAGACCAGTTATTTAAACAATCATCACTCAATTTTTCGCTGAATACTCTTAATCACAGAGCTAAACGATGACTTCAGATTGGGGAATTTGTTACTAAAATAAGACACAGAAACCTTTTCGGTCAAAACTTCGTTTCCATTTTCAACTCAGTATCACGTCATCTTATACATAGCGCGCCAACTTCAGTCGTTTAGGAACGACATAACCAACCTCGATGAAATTACTCACATAGTGTCTGTCTGTCGGTGAAAACTTCAACTACATGTATTTATAAACTGAAATATACATGTAATAAGAAAGATTTCGATAGAAAATTGAAGCTGAAGTTTTCTTTTGTAAAAGCATGACAACTTTCAGAACTGTAAACCCGTGTATCAGCTGCATATCATTACGCCAGATACAGCTCGGGATTTGATGACCTCCATCACCCGAGGTATGCCGAATGAAGTGAAGTGAATAGTAGTGTACCACACACACACTGGTCGAAATCAAAGTATATATGGTAACTGACAATGGCTTTGTTCACGCTTCAGAAAAATATCACAAGTTAAATCTAGATTAGTTTAAAATGAAATATTCATTGGCAAAATGGAGTTAAATGTATCTCTTTTGTGTATTATTTCAAGGAAGTCAAAACAATATCATTGGCACCTAAAACAAATTTTGTCTAACATCTTTCTGAAACTAGATGTAGAATGGACATTTGAAATGTAGAAAATTAACACATAGTAGTAGCTTTCAACTCATATCAGCCTGCGAGGATTACGAAGGCTGACATGTGTCGATGACTTTTGTACAACCATTAGCCCTTTCCCAAACGACGAACTTTTGGACTAGACCAAATTGAAAGCATTTGCAGACAACAATTCACATCTTGCTGAAAAGATGATTTCTGTCTATGATAGGGTAGAAAACATTGTGGGAAAAGGAGAAAATGCTGGTTACCAGCATTTTCTCCTTTTCCTGCAATTTTTTCAAAAGGCTACTATTCTAGACACGTAAAAACCAGGGATTGTTTGGGAAAGGGTTAAGCCTCTTTGTCACATATCATGACTTAATTATATGTTGTGGACCGGATCAGACGTAATGTTTCGAGGCATCTGATCTGGTTATTGAATGTTTGTCATTGTCCTAATTTAAAGAAATAGGCCATCACGAGTTAAATCAATAAATTATTTCTCCCGGTTGTTTCGTTATAGGCCCATCTGGGGAAATAGATATAGCTAGTCCCTGATTAAATGTTTCAATTAGGCAGAAAATAATGAATTGGTCGATCTACAAAATACAAACAGTGCTGATGAAGTCTTTCAGATGTATATACTTTAAAAGAGCCACTTTCTCTTTTTTTTTGGACCTGGTAAATTGTTTCCTGTCGACAACTTGCTGTGTCACGAAGCAGACCACTCCTGAAAAAGGATATGAGAGCGACTAATTTCTCCTTTTTCCACTAAGCTTTGTTGCAGACGCAAACATATAAGCCTAGTTTGTGTTGATCATAATGGGCTGCAATGCGCGAAAAGGGACATTCGGACTGTTTGCGCAGACTAATCCGAGACGGTACTTTACGACTACATTAAGAGTTTGTGCTACAGTTGACTTGTGCAAAACAGAAAATTACATAAAAACGGAAAACGTCGTTTCGGATTAGCTTGCGCAGAATGGGCAGGCTGATTCGAAACGAGCGACTTTATGTAAATATCCGAATGCCTCTTTTGGCGTGTTGCAAGTCAATTATATTGATATTAGCCATGCTCTGTGAAAAGGGCGTTTAATGGATCTACTAAAACTATCAACTTGGGTCAATCTGCGCAGTAGGTATAGAAGCTGACCATTGTGGGAGCTTGTACTTCTTGGCATTTTTATGCATGTGCAAGGATCTTTCTACCTCAATATTAAGTTAGCTGTTGGACATTAATTTTTATGGGTCAATTTATATAATATCTTGCTTGGTGTGATATATCACAGAAATGCACTAAACCTCCTCGTGTCAGAGCATATATATATATTTATCTGGAAAAAAAAAGATTTTTCAATGTAGCCTTCTGCAAGTTTGATCCATGAAGTAACGAGTTTATCAATCAAATGATGGAACATGATTATCTAATTACCACACTCACGAACACGCCAAAGGGAGCCTAAGACATTAATTTGGTCGACAGCAATCGAATTATACAAAATGAATCTCAGATTCGATTGCTTGTATTCAGAAAGGCGTCTTGTTTACGGTACCAAGAGCCTAGTTTTTGTGGCAGAAACTGACCGCTTACTTTTCACTGCAGCACGGAATCCTCTCTTTTATAACTCTATCAATCTGTCTATATGGCCTTAGATACACGAAAAGGGACATTCGGACATATGGGTAAAGTGTCGTTTTGGATCAGCATGCACTGCCCGCGCAGGCTAATACAGTTTTGGGTTTAATAATATCAAGCCTATGATTATTATAATTTTATTTAACTCTTTACCACACGGCAAAATTTTAGGACTGGTTCAAATTGAAAGCATTTGCAGACGACAAAATAAAGGTGACTGAAAAATTGACATTTGTTCTGGGAAGGGTAGAAAACACTGTGGGAAAAGGAGAAAATGCTGGTTACCATGATTTTCTCCTCTTCCTACAGTGTTTTCCAAAGGCTTCTTTCTCAGGGGCGTCAAAAGTAGGAATTGTGTGGTAATGAGTTAACCCTTTACCACACAGTGTCGACTTTTAACGACCCTGAGGAAGATGCCTTTTTGAAAACATTGTAGGAAAAGGAGAAAATGCTGGTAACCACAAAGTTTTCTAACCTATTAAAGAAAAAGTGCGTCATTTGAGCCAGTATGAAATTGTTATCTGTTAATGCTTTCAATTTTGAAAGGTCTAAAACTTTTTCCATGTGGTAAAGGGTTAACTAACATAAACATACTGTTCTCAGTCACAAAGCTCTCTTTTCAGTATGGAGTCATTTTGTTGCGGCGCCGTTTACGATTTCAGGGTAAAATAAAAAGCCCAAGCTTCTTTCCACATCTGAAAATGTAATCTACCGAAACTTACAAAAGAGAATATAAGCTTGACTAAACTTGCGGACGGCATGGATCAAGATCAGACTGCACGTTCTGTGCAGTCTGATCTTGATCCATGACGTCCGCAAGAGACGGTTCATGTATTTCCCGCTGCTGCGCTGCTGGGTTAGAATAATTCCTATTTTATGCCAGGTGAAGACTGGGGATGATTCAGCACATGAACTAATTAGTTAAAGTTCACCTGTGATCTCAGACAGTGATAACAGTTTCTTTCTCGTAAACATAACGATCAAACAAAATTTAATGTAGCCTACATTATCGAACTCGGTGAAGTGAGCTGATTGTGTTTTTATTGGCCTACTGGGAGAGAGATAGAGAGGAGGGGAAAGAGGAGAGAGGAGTAACGGACGGACGGACGGACAGACGGAGGACAGGCAGACAGACACACAGACAGACAGGTCACTACTTGAAATTGACTTAGTTTCATTATGCTAAGTCCCTCTCTCGTTCTCTCTCTCTGTCTTCATTTACTTGTTCAAATTAAACGAAATACACGAAAAACTGCATGCACGAATGTTTAACCCTGACTGGCGATTTTTTACAGATCTACTGATGCTAAGAGTCGTGAATTCGAGTTTGGCTCAACCCTAGGCTAGGGTTCTAAGCGCGATTAACTGACCTTTTGGGGACAATGTAGATCAAGATCAGACTGCACAGGACCTGCGTTCTGATCTTAGATCTACACTGTCCGATTAGGAGGTATAATTATTCCACAAAACATACATGTAACTTTGAAAGAGCAATATTCAGGTTTTTACTATCGACTTGAACATTCTACTCTAACTACTTGTGGCAGGATAGGAGTCACCATCTTTCAAAGATTTGCCATGGGTTTTATTTGATGCTGGGCATGATTTTGTCTTTGTTTGAGCGGAAAACTGCTTTGAAAAGGAACCTAACATAGCACTGGTGAAGAAAATTCTTGGGATCTGTGGAAAGTATATAGTCTTCATATGACTGAATTACTGGCGTTAACCCTTATCCTACTAAGTAACTAAAATGAAATTTTCACCTCCATAGTAAAAAACCCAAAACTGTTATTTCAAAGGTATATTTCGGGGAAAAACATCTCCAGATCGGACAGCGTAGATTCAAGATCAGACTGCACGTTCTGTGCAGTCTGATCTTGATCTACGCTGTCCGCAAAAGGTCAATGAGTCTCGATAAGAAGTCGAAAGTTTAATAGCAAATGACAAAAAAAGGTATATGTGACCCATCACGCAAAACGGGACCATCTTGGAATTCTGTACATCATTTAAATGCAAACAGATCGACGATATTGCAGGTCAGTTTAAGCTGATAATTCAAGGGTGATTGTATAACAAGGCACAATGACCACTTTTCATACAGAAAATGTCATCAAAGCGAAAAGTGTCAACCCTGGTCAGCCTACGCATATTCGCGCAGTCTGACCGGGGTTCACACTTTTCGCACTTCCCAGAAGGTCCCTTTTTGCGTGACGGGTCACAATTATGTTCTCAGTACGCCATCGTACTTTTTCTATTAAATGCCACATAAATTTCCTAAATTCCCATTTCCAAGATTAATTCAATTTGTGCGTGGACAAAAGTGCGAGCAAAACAGACATGAACTAATTTGAAGACTGGCTCTAAATTAACTCTAGGATTTTTTTGGGAACAATTCTTTTTTTTTTTTCGATGAGGTGACCCCTACTCCAGTTTCCAGGAAAAATATGGAACAGTTCGAAAGATTTAAAGTCGCTCGATTTAACCAAGGAATCATAAAATGTATCGGTTGTTGCGTTAATTTTTTTCATTTTGCTTAATCCTTTACCCCACAAGGCATTTCTATGGTATCTCTAAATGACCCTAAATAACAGCAAGGATAAAGCTGTTTCAAATATGTATATGACACCTCTTGATAGCATAGAAAACATTGTGACAAAAGGTGAAATTGCTCGTGACGAGCAATTTCACCTTTTGACACAATGTTTTCCAAAGGCTCCTACACGCAAAACGTAGAAATGAGTATCTATGGAGTAAAGCTTAAGTCAGACTGTTATTTAAACAAAAAAGCAATGTGTTACACCTTTGAACTTTTTTACCACACAACAAAACTCTGGTTGGTTGGTTGTATTGGGGTTTAACGCCACTTTAACAGCTAAGGTCATATCATGGCGGTCGGTGACGCAGATATGTTTCCTGGCTTTCTCACACCGGTACTTACACTACTTCCTTTCCAAAGCCACCAACTACTTTTCTCACATACTTCAGCAGAGATGAGAGGCGAAAATGCGCCGGAAAGAAAGTTCGCCTCAACTGGGTATCGAACTCACAACCACCAGGTCATGAGTCCGACTCACTCACCACTGAGCCATCCGGACGGGCACAAAACTCTGGAATTGATAAAACTGAAAGCATCTACAGAAGGCTGTTGAACACTCATCCTGCTATATAACCAAAATGAAGTTTTCTTTTCGATAGTAACACCCAAATATTGCCATTTCAGAGTAATGTTTAGGGGAATAATGACTCCTTAACGGACAATGTAGATTCAAGATCAGACTGCACGTTATGTGCAGTCTGATCTTGATCTATACTGTCCGCAAAAGGTCAGTGAGTCGCGCTTGGCAGCCCAAGGGTAAGATATAGCTGATATGATGATTTCTGCCTTAAATAGGGTGACCAGCATTTTCGCCTTTTCCACAATATTTTTAAATGCCTTCTCTTTCGGGGTCGCCGAAACACGGGTTTTGTCATAAAGGGTAAAAGATTAATATTAAACAACTCACTTGTTTTAGCTAGTTTAACACAAATCAGTCCTTGTGCTTTTGTGAGCAGAGTATATCAAGATCTGGCTACACAGAACGTGCTATCTGATCTTTGATCTACACCAGTGAATAAATTTGTACGATATCATGACATTTTTTGTCTCGATCAGGTGCCCTTTCCCCCCCACAATGAGTTCTAAAACTGTCGGCAGTATGGTGTGTAAAGCCGTATTTCTTGATGCTATTTGGTCTGCAAATGCAACAAAAGTTCTCCACTTTCACTACCAGTTACGAAAGTTTTGATTTCTTTCGATCGTTGAAGATCAAGATCAGGCTGAAGAATACATGCAGATCTTGGATCTACCAGAGCCATCGGCCTTCTGGTGCTCTGAACAAAAACCGTCGTGCACGTAATGCAAAAATCTTCCTTCAGGACGTATTAAAGCCGAACTCATCTTTTTTGCAGCGTATTAATTGAAGAATGGTTTACTTTCATACTTTCAAAATCTGTAGAAATTATTTTTTGTTCGAAGATCTAGCAATCCAGATTGTAGTGCCAACTAGACAAGCAGATCATAGACGCATCAAGGAGGAATCATTGGCCTTCAACTCTAGGTCACGTGCTGTTTGAGATGAGAACAGTGAGATGTCAAAGTAACGAATATATAACTTGTTTACTGGTCAGTTTTCCATTAACCCTTTACCTATTCCGTGGTTAAGCGATCCTGGAAATAAATGCTCTTGAAAACATAATGGTAAAAGGAGAAAATGCTGGTAACCAGCATTTTCTCCTTTTCCCATAATGTTTTCGACCATCTGAAAGACAGCAATAATTTTCAGCCACAGATTTTTATGGTTTGTAAATGCCTCAGTTTGGTTTAGTCTAAAATTTTGTCGTTCTGTAAAAGGTTAACCCATGGCTTACCAATCGGGATCAGTGTTGTTCTGTGATATTACGGTAGCCCTGTATCAGAGCTCTTTTCCATGCAACCTGACCTTGGTTAAGTTTTTTTTTTTTAAACCGCTTTACTATTTTTTCGCTTTTCAGAATAATATTTTAAAATCAATACATAAAATGGTCCTTGATGCGTTTCAATTAAGTAGGAGAAAGGGTGAAGACCGGGAGATTATGAAAATGACAAAGTCAGCGTACAGGAATAGATCTAGAACCTATTAACTGTGTCCAAAAGGGCAATATGTCTCGGTAAACTCTGCAGGATTAACTCTTTTCTTTGTATAGTCGTTTAATGATACTTCGACAAGGAAATGCATTCAAAAACACCGTGGAAAGTGTAGCCATTACTTAGAGCGATGGGTTTTTGCCTTAATGGCGCGCCTTCTGAACAAAATCTGTCTGTACAACGTCATGGGTGTCTGTATACAAATTTCTTGGTTTGAAAGTTAATTATTCGTAGACAGTTTATAGCGAAAAGGAGTTAACTCTTAACCAAACAAAAAATGTTAGACTGGTCCATATTAAAGTATTTGCGAATGACAAATTGATGATGTCGCGATTTATGAACTTTGTTTCTGAAAGGGTGGAAAACCTTGTGGGATAAAGGAGAAAATGCTGGTTACCAACATTTTCTCCTTTTCCCTCAAGGTTTTCAAAAGCTTTCCTACCAAGGGTCGTGAAAATCAGGGTTTCTTTGGTAAAGAGTTAAGTAATATATTGTCTATGTATCAGAATAGGCCATTAGACGACCTCTCAACGGCGGTTTTGTACTCGCTCTCTATCATAAGAGCCACGTGACAAATCCTTTTACCGTAAGTCACGTGCAGAATGCCAGAGAAATTGAGAAAACATTATCTACCACTTGATGGCATTCTACAAATACATATCTAATTTGGGCATTCTGACGCGACCTGGTGCGGGTCATTTAGCTATGGTCAGCTAGCATGTAACCTATGCACCGGCCATTCATTAAAACAGTCCCAACAGGCTTAGGTGGTAACATCTCAGTTTGTCTACTCTCTTTTCGTCTACAAATTTGCACAACATTTCGTCTACACCCATTTCGTCTTCATTTTATTCTTTCATGATGTTTTTCACTGATAGATGATTTATATCCAATTTTTACTCCCCTAAAAATGATTTAGATATAGATATAATCTTATTTTAATTTGTTCTGCAAGTTTGTTGATAGTTTCTATTAATATATTAACACCTATGCAGACTTGGGCAAGACAGGTGTTGAGAAGGGATTATGACACGTAATTCGCAAGTTTATACTTTTCATATTCACTAATGTTTAGTAATTATTGTTCAACTGTTTTATTCATTTATTATTTATCTATTTACTTTTTGTAAGGACAATATATACATGTATATCATGACTAAATGCAATAACTCAGATGATTAAACACACTTGTATCTACACATTCTATTTATTTGTAGATTTGTACATATAAACACACCATATAAGAAAAAAATATAGATCTATGAGAAAAATTAAATTAATTATTCCAATTCATATAAAAAATTTAAATTGCTCATTCCAATTAATTTTCAAGGTTAATTAATAAAAATACACTCAAACATACCTTATTGTAGACAAAATAGGTGTAGACGAAATGAGATTAGACTAATTGTGGCTGTAAACGAAAAGGGACTGACTACACAAAAAAAAATGTGTAGAAGAAATGGGAGAAGACCAAGTGGTCCCACTTATTAATCTCGATTAAACCCTTGTTGTACCGTATTGATCTATTTTTAGATACTGTATATACAAGGATTCAATGGAGTAATCGATCGTATTTTTTAAAATAATTTTTACTTGTAAAAAATTATTATTGTTTAGAGAAATATATGGAACCAAAACATGCCCAATGTATCCTCAAACCAGCTAGCATGTAACCTATGCACCGGCCATCTATTAAAACAGTCCCAACAGACTTGGTGTACCGTATTGACCTATTTTTAGATACTGTAGATATTGTATACAAAGATTCAATGCAGTGATAGATTGTATTTTTAAAAAAAACAAATCTGGTAAAAATTATATAATTGACAGAAATATGGAGTCGAAACTGACCTAATTTCTCCACAAATGTATTGATAATAGCCATTTTCTCCATTCCTACTTGATCAGTGGGGGGAGTGGTGCGTCATATAGGACAGGTCGAATCTTCGAAGAATATGACATGCGCAGACAATGGTAGGGACTACTTTCTATAAATAGGTCATGAAAATGGAAACGATTGTTTAAGTTTGGGCACTTGTCCTTACCACATAACTCTTGGTGACTATAAAGCTTTGGCCACTAACGGCTTCTTAGGATGTTATCTTCCACTGTTGGTTAAAAAACAGGAAAAATAAACACAGGTTGTTTTGCATTGAAATTAACTTGACCTCTCCAAATTGACAAATACAAGACTCTGAACTCGAATTATCTGTAATATAACAAAATAAAATTGGTATAAAATTAATGATTGTAAGATGTGTTAGGAGGTAGAAAGCGTTTTTGGAAAAAGAGAAAATGGTGGTTCTGTTCCTTGGTAAGATTCGTGATATTGTGGTATAGAATTAAACAGAAGCCTTTCACATTTTGATTGCCAAATTGCCGAGGGAGATACCACTTACAGTAGCCTATAACTTTACAACCCATGTCCGTACTCACCAACCATTCTTAAGAACATTCTTGTTCTTGTTCTTCAGAATTTCGTCAACGTGAAAGTAACAGAACTTCTGATAGGCTAAATCATTTGGCATAGTCAATCAGAAAATCTATTGCTTTCACAGCCAGAGGACAAAGAACGTTCTTAAGAAAGATTGGTGAATAAGGATTTTTTGTCGAACAATCTGTACGAGCTTTTCCATTTATTATATTGTCACTGTATCCCTATATATATATCCCAACCACATTTTACGATCGGAGAAACAGTATTACTCTACATACATAATAGTGCACATTTTTATTGTTACCTTATGAAGTTTGAGTGAAGGTGGGGGAGGAAAAATGGTTTCCAGAGAAAGTGCTATATTGATAAACAACGTTTAACCTGAGAAGTAGTAACGTTACTCACACAGTGGTCCCTGACGTTACAACAGTTACCATCCTAACGCTTCTAGTGCAACATGGAATAAGATGTAGTTTTAGTTGATAAATTAGGATTTATACTGATATTTCTTACCGACCAGAAATGTGTTTGATGTCTGCCTTGAAATTATTTGTTGATACTTTTGTTAGTTTCCTGAAAAGGGAGGTAATTATTATTTCCCTTTGTAATGAGAATATAGAAGTTTTAGATTTATAATTGACGAATCTAAGAAAGAAAAAAAGAAAAAAAAAACGTGTCTCGGTTAAAGTAGTATAATAAAACTCATCATTTTTAATCATAGCAAAGTTTCTATGATGATATTATAGTGGAAATACCTGTTTTCCATTAGGATACTTGTACTTGAATACGGGTGGTCCCTGTAACATGTTTAACTAATGGTTTAGCAGTTGCAAACTTACTCTTTCGAGTCAGTATAAAAGAATGAATTCATGAACAACTTTTGTATTTTCTAGCTTGAAATTTCTTGGCTTTTATCGAAATACTAATATTTTCTACACAAAATAAAATTATCCGGTTCATACTAGCGGGCTGAAACACACGTAGTGATCTCATATTTTGCAAAATAATGAGTGTAATCTGTACCAAAAAAAAAATAGTGAAACACGTATTAATTTCTTTTCGTAGTTATTTCAAAATTAACATGACAAAAACTGCCCTATTGTTGGAAAATCAACTTTCAAGGTTGATAGAACACTGTGATCCTGACACATGAGCAAGAAAACGCTTTTCCTCCTTTGTTTTATTCCTGTTAACTTGACATGCCTTTCACGAACGTAGCATTGGAACTTTTGGCACGTGAACATGTATATATTTTCAGGTATCTGAATTCGACGAATTAAACTTTACCAACAATCCTTAGTACCAACGACCCTGAAGAATGCGCTTTTTAATCATAAAATTTAAAAAAAAAAAATGTCTGAATGTCGAAAACCAGCATTTTCCGCTTTCGCTACAATCTTTATTACCCGTTCAAAGAATTTCAGTTTGATCGTTATACTTTCAAAACTGTCGTCTGTTGATACTCTCAAATTTGGAATAGTTTTGAATTCGTCGTTTCGGAAAAGGTTCCAGTTGAAGAACATGTAAACTTTGGCCTTGGCACATTTTTTTTCAACGAGTTCGATACTATTTACGTACTTGCTCCAACAGTTACCTTATAGATGTACCTTTATCACAGAAATCTTGACTCTTTCCCAAACAAGCCCTGGTTTTTACGTGTCTGCAGTACAAGTCTTTAGAAAACACTGTGGGAAAAGGAGAAATTGCTCGTAACGAGCAATTTCTCCTTTTCCCGCAGTGTTTTCTAGCCTATCAAAAAAACTTTCTGCCATTCTCATCAAATTCAAAATTGTCATCTGCAAACACTTTGAGTTTGGGAGAGTCTAAAATTTGTCATTTTGGAAAGGGTTAATAGATACAATTAGTTAATCAGAGAATACCTCAGGGAATATTGATCAGGAAAAATTATTGTAAAGCTGAAAAATGAAAACGGTGAAATATTGTATAGTAGTATAAAACTTCTATGGTTAAATGTATAGGTTTTGTACGATTAGTAAAACTGTTAGCAGCCTTGGCGTTGACTTTAATATTATTGCTTTCGGCTATGTCGTATGATACAGATGTCAGGCTATGGAAAGTACCTTGCTCTAACTCTTATTCTACTAAATAACTTAAATGAAATTTTCACTTCGATACATCTTCGCAAGCAAAGACTGGCGATTCACTACCTAAATCTACCCTAGCCGGATCGAGCTTGATTTTTACATTCATCCGATACGCTTTTTCATTGGATGCAGCCAGCTCTAGCTGCAACGAATGAAATCACTCGTAGCATTTCATCTTTGATAAAAATAGAACAAGGTCTCTACCTTTTGAATAGAAGGTAAACATGGAAACCCACGTGGATGTCTGCTTATCGCTTCATGTGTAAGCGGTTTGTAAAACGATATTTCATTTGCATTTAGAAATATGATATAAAAGGGGGGGGGGGGTGTAATAACTAACATCCAATAGAGGGCACATCGCAGGAATCTCGAAATCGGACTCAGTCAGCCAAGGTAAGATCCACGTAGTGATCGTAAACTTGGCTCGCGAAGATGACTTCGACAGTGAAAACCCAAATATTGCTATTTCAAAGTTGTGTTTTGGGGAATAGCATCGCCTTACCGGCCAGTGTAGATCCAAGATCAGACTGCACGTTCTGTGCAGTCTGATCTTGATCTGCACCGTCCGCAAGAGGTCAGTGATCCATACTTAGCAGACTAAGGGTTAGAGATGATTTTTGTTTAAATGCAACTTTGATTATTATTTCATTCATGAATATAATAATCCCATAAATTTTCTCATAAGCTACATATTGCGCATAACCGCATGCTGTACTCCTACCTATATGTGTTCTCACACATTGACTATTTACGGATTTGTCCTCTCACCTTGACAATTGACGAATGTGAGTCTGTTAATTAATCTTTGTCTAACTTTCGAGAAAACAGCATATCGATAGTTTTGTCAACGGAACGTTTCTATGGTAAATTAGATCGGTCAAGGTCGAATAGGGTATTTAATCAATATCAATTCATTATCAAGTACTCAGGGTCCTTGAAATATTAGTCAAGTGAGAACATTTTTACCTACAGTGACCTTGGCGGTAACGTCAAAGGTATTTCGACCGGCATTCTGTCGGTAATTCTAGAAGGAGAGTGATGTCTCGCCAACTTTTTCGATCGCCAATTTCCACTCTTTATATTGCCGTACTTTTAGCTCATGCTTTATGTGCGTATGTATTCATATATATTATATCATCCGCGGATTACATAGCTTACTTTGATTTCATATAACATGTCGGCATCCTTTGACGTTGATTACATCTTCAACTCCTTAGTAAAAGAATCTAGTCCCAATCGAATGCGTATGCAGACGACATAGCAACTACTGCTTAGATATGGTAAGATATGTCTTTAATGAGATAAACGATGATGTTGGAAAAGGAGAAATGCACCCCTCCACAAGTATAAAATTCGAGATTTTTCGATAAAGAGTTAAAACTAGTTTCAATTAGTGCGCCCATTACCACACAATCCCTACTTTTGACGACCCTGAGAAAGAAGCCTTTTGAAAATATTGTGGGAGAAGGAGACAATGCTGGTAACCAGCATTTTCTCTTTTTCCCACAATGTTTTCTACTCTTCACAAAACGAATTTCAAATTTTCAGTCACTTTTATTTTGTCATCTGCAAATGCTTTCGATTTGGCCAGGCTTAGAATATTGTCGTTTGGTAATGAGTAAAGTAAAATTTGTGCGCAGTTATACGATTGGCGCTTGTAAACCTCTCTGTTGCATGGCTCAAAATATGTAAATGAGTTTTACCGTTACATAGTGAAGTTATATTTCGATATACATATAACGATACAATTTCAGCTTATCAAAAATTTGTCAAGTAACTGGTGGCGTCGATAAATTAACGCAAATTCAGTCAATCAAACCAATCGAATTTTGTCTTTGAACTGTATGATTCCTCAGTCTGTTGCATACTCTATTTGGTTGGCCGAATTCAGTCTTCATCTTTTGCAATCGTGCTGGCCTCAGTCGTAAGATCGCTGATTATGCCAAAAACAGACCTGAGGGTACCTTATAGATAGGCTACACCAAGTTTCGACATCTATGCCTCCTTTTACCCATTTCGATGGCTGTTACAATTTTATTCTCCCGATTGTAAAAGTTCAGTGTCAATATTTCTTTTTTCAAACGAAAGGTAATATCAAGATGGATTGTAATATATTTGATGAAACAAATAAAAGAAGGAACATTTGCGATTAAAAACATCTATTCATTGAACCTACAACGACGAAAATGTTTCTCGAACTTCTAATAAATAATTCAAACACTTTTCTCTCACACTAGGCCTTCATTTAGATACGCCCAGTTTTTTTTGTTTTTTGTTTTTTTCTTTTTCTTTTTTCAAAGAAAATATAGGAAGGCAAAAGATTAGGGGGAAAAAGGGTGTTTGCAGTTATCATTGAGAAAAAAACATATAGACAGACTTTTACTTTCATTATTTCTCTTTTTTTCCCCACAATGCTTTCATATTTTCCTCGATCAGACTGAATGTTGATACATGTAAGAAGGATTCAATCCAATCCCATACAGATATGAAATTTCACATTAGTTAACTAGGTAAGTTCAGAAAATATCAAGGGAAAAGGGGCAAATTCATTGTTACCAGCACTTGCTCATTTTTGCACTGTGTTTTTCACGTCATTAGAAAATCACTTTCCTACAAATATTTATACCTGATTTGAGCAACTGTTACAAGCAGAAAATATCAAAAAACAGCTATACCTGCTATGGGTTAAACGAGCAGTTAGCACGCACCTAAGACCTTTCGTACAAGAGATAGCAATTAGATTGAGTATTGACGCAGCAGAATTAGGTTACACGTAGAGAACAAATTGATGGTCCTAAAGGTTCCCTCAAATCCACTAGGTGTTTCATTGCTAAACTGAGTTTAAAAAAAGACATAAAACTTAATTCATTCAACTGTTTACCAAACGACACAATTATAGACTGGTCCAAGTTGAAAGTACTTACAGACGACGAAATAAATGTGACTGAAAAGTTGAAATTTGGTTTGGGAATGGTAAAAAAAAACATTGTGGGTAAAGAATAAAATGCTGGTTAACAACATTTTCTTCTTTTTCTCACAATGTTTTCAAAAGTCTTTTTTCTAAGGGTCGATAAACGTTGGCATTGTGTGGTATAGTTAAAAGATTTTGGTGCTGGCATGGAACTGTACAATGATATAAGCACATTCATGCAAAAAGAAAAAAAGCTGCTGCATCTTAACCCATTACCACACAATCCCTACTTTTGATGCCCCTAAGAAAGAAGCCTTTTGAAAACACTATGGGAAAAGGAGAAAATGCTGGTAACCAGCATTTTCTCCTTTTCCCTTAGTGTTTTCTACCCTTCCCAGAACAAATTTCTATTTTTTAGTCACTTTTATTTTGTCGTCTACAAATGCTTTCAATTTGGACTAGCCTAAAATTTTCTCATGTGGTAAAGAGTTAATGCCATTCTTAATTTTCCTATGTAAAGTTTTCAGTGGGTGCATGGTTAAGTTTTCTCGAAATCTGCAACTTGTTTAAAAATGTACCTTTGCGAGTATCTTTCGACAACACAGGAAAAACAGGACCATATCCAAAAAAGTTCGGTTCGCTAGTTGGTCAATGCGTAAAATGTTGGAAAACCCGTATGATCAGCGTGGAGGCCACATTCATTATCAGTCCAATACTCATGAAACTTAGTCAGAAAGATTGCTTTGGCAATATCTAAGACAATCTGAAATCGGGTTACAACAGATAAAAAAGTAGGTCACTGGAAAATGTTTGAAAAGCCTTGTGTGCGGTCTAGAGACCACATTTCAGCCTGATATTCATGAAGCTTGGTCATAAGTTCTAAAGCAAGCCAAGTATAGCTAAAAAGATAGGTCACTTAAACTCAAGAGTTTAACATCATTAAAACCAAAATATCTTCAGCTTTATCAACCGAAGATGAATTTGCTCAAGCGAGCGGTTTAGGGCCAACGGCCCCCTGCTTTTTTTTCTTATCTCTTTCGGCTTTTTGATTCGATCAAAAGTAAATGGACTTTGACAAAATTGTCTTTCTATAACTTAGACAAGGTGACCAACTGTATCACCTGCACCAACCAGAGTCATCTGTCAGTATAACTGGAATGGAAAAGTCATTACTTGTATCGCGTTATGCAATAATTCATCTTAAATCTGGTGTATAGAACGGAACAAATAAATTAATACAAAGAGAATAAAAAAGGTAAAAACTCTGATTTTATGCTCTTCCCATCGTGAGATGGAAATTTTAATACCGCAGTGTGTATATTGAACAAATATGATTGGCCGATCAAATTTGAACATCAGAATTTGAAATAACGGCGTTATGTTAAATACAGTTTTGACCAATTAGATTCGATCAATATGCCAAAATACATAGATCGGATTGTTCAATTCCCAACATCGCGCCGTTATTTCAAAGGTGATATTCACATTTTTCGCTGACTAGCAAAATCGTAAACGCGTATGAATATAGCCTGATAGGAGGTACATTTACTATTTACACACGATTTCTCCTATTTCCACTTTCGTCTTTTGAATGGTCTGTTGCACCACCAAAAAGGGTCATCTACATTATGAGGTATTAATTTGGGTATTTGCGTAAATCTTCTTTAATCGTAATGGAAAATGCGATGAGCTAGCACACCGGATAATCAATAATAAAACACTTCCAGAGAATTAAAAGAATCAGAGGACTTTATTTTCACAAGAATACAAAATATTTTTGCCATCTTTTTTGCTTTACATTGTTTCAATTTTTTAATGCTTTTAGGCTCCATCGTTCAGCTCGAAGTCCGTTCTTAACCCTTTATCTCACAAACCTGAGTTGAAACAACCCCAGGAAAGATTCATGCAATCAGTGTCCGTATTCAGCAACCATTCTTAAGAACATTCTTAGTCTTTTTCTTCAGAATTTTGTAAATTGTGAAAGTAACAGAATCAGAAGTCCTTTTACTTTCACGGTCAGGAAATCTTGAAGAATGGCAGGTGAATACAGACCCTGGTCTTTAACCCTTTACCAAACAATTTCTTGTTTTACGACCCACAGGAAGAAACCTTCTAAAACATGTTGATAAAATGAGAAAATGCTGGTAACCAGCAAATGTCTGCAAACGCTTGTAATGGGATAAGAGCAAGTCCAATATCATTTGGAAAGAGTTAACCCGTATATCCTGCTAAAGAGCTGATATGCCAATTTTTAGCTATTAGTAAAAACCATATTTTGGCTACTTTAAATTTATTTCTGGGTGGATAATACGTCATTATCGGACATAGTAGATCAAAGATCAGACTGAACGTTCTGTGCAGTCTGATCTTTGTTCTACTCTGTCCGTAAAAGGTCAGTGAGTCAGACTTAGCAGTCTTGTAGTTAATACGATTTACTTTGATGATAGATTTTCACGTAAGCACGACAGGATATGGGCAAATGATAGACAGCATGTGGGGATTTAACGAGACAATCAATAGGGATCCATAACACAGCCTGGTCAATATTCCCTGAAAGTAAGAGGGGGTACATCGATAGATCGATGAACTGTCGTGAGTATCTGATGTGACAATCAGCCTACGTGTGTTATTTCGTTTCTAACCCTTAGGCGCGAATCACTGGCCTTTTTGTGGACAGTGTAGATCAAGATCAGGCTGCACAGAACGTGCAGTCTGATCTTTGATCTACACTGCCCAATAAGGAGATAATTCCATAAAACATAACCTTGAAAGGGTAATATTTAGGTGTTTGCCATCGAATTGAAAACTTCATTTTAGTCATTCAGCAGGATAAGGGTCTGTACCAAGAGACAAAAACCATACCCAGATTGAAAGCTTTGCAGACGACAAATTTAGCCTTACTCAAATGGCTTTTTAGAGCGCTTCTGAAAATACTGTGGGAAAAGGAGAAAATGCTGGAAATCAGTATTTCCTCCTTTTCCCACAATGTTTTTGAAAGCGTTCTTCTTGAGGGTAGTTTAAACTCGGGATCGTGTGATAAAGGATAAACCTCATAACTAATTATGCTGGTAGATAGTGACAGGGTGGCAGCCTTTCCAAACGAAGGTTCTGAGTTTGAGTTTAGTGTTTAGTAAAGTCAGGCTTCATGACTAAATTCCTGTGGTCAAGTACTTTTCAGGAACCAAGATAGAAGCAAACAAGATAAATGGTTAGATGGTTTGACTGATGGATGGGAAGATTGGTGGATGAATGGATAGATGGATGGGTGGTGGGTGGGTGGGTGGATGGATGGATGGATGAATATACGGGTGGGTGGATGGATGGATGGATGGATAGGTGGATGGATGGATGATTGGATGGATAGATGGATGGATGGATGTGTGGATGAGTGGGTGGGTGGAAGAGTGGATGAATGGGTTGGTGTGTGGGGTGGGTGGATGGATGGATGGATGGGCGGGTTGATGGATGGATGGGTTGGTGGATGGATGGATAGATGGATGGATATATGGGTGGGTAAGTGGGTGGGTGGGTGGGTGGATGAATGGATGGATGGATGGGTGGATGGATAGATGAATGGATGGGTGGGTGTTTGGGTCGGTGGGTGGGTATGCAGGTGAGTGGATGGATGGATCGGTTGGTGTGTAAGTGGGTGGGTGGATGGCTGGGTGGGAGGATGGATGGATGGGTTGGTGGATGGATGGATGGATGGATGGATGGGAGGATGGATGGATGGGTGGATGGCTATATGGATGGGTAGATGGATGGATGGATTGGTGGGTGTTTTGGTCGGTTAGTGGGTATGCGGGTGAGTGGATGGATAGATGAGTTGGTGTGTGGGTGGGTGGATGGAAGGCTGGGAGGGTGTGTGGGTGGGTGGATGGATGGATCGATGGTTTGATTGATGGATGGGTGGATGGATACATGGATTGGCTGGTGGGTGGATGGATGGATTGGTTGGTGGATAGATGGATGGATGGATGGATAGGTTGGTGGATGAATGGATGGATGGTGAATGGATGGAAGGATGGGTGTTTGGGTTTGTGGGTTGGTATGTGTGGGTGGATGGATGGATGGGTGGGTAGGTGGATGGATGGATTGATGGAGAGACGGATGGGTAGGTAGGTGGATAGATAGGTGAGTGTATGGATGGATGAGTGGATGGATAGGTGGGTGGATGAATGGATGGATGGATGGATGGATGGATGGGTGTTTGGGTTTGTGGGTGGGTATGCAGGTGTGTGGGTGGATGGATGGATGGGTTGGTGGTTGAGTGGTCGGGATGAGTGGATGGATAGGTGGGTAGGTCGGTGGATGGATGGATGGAAGGACGGATGTGTGGGTAGGTGGATGGATAGGTTAGTGGATGGATGGATGGATGGATGGATGGATGGATGGGTTGGTGCATGGATGGATTGATTGATGGATGGATGGACGGGTGGGTGGGCGGTAGGGTGGATGGATGGATGGTAGGGTGGGTGGATGGATTGATGGATGGATGGATGGGTGAATGGGTGGGTGGGTGGATGGATGGATGGATGGATGGATGAATGGGTGGGTTGATTGATGGATGGATGGATGGATGGATGGATGGATGGATGGATAGGCGGGTTGCTAGGTGGATAGATGGATGGGTGGGTGAATTGATGGATGGATGGATGTACGGATGGGTTGGTGGATGGATGAATTTATGAATAGGTGGGTAGGCGGATGGATGGATGAATGTATGTGTGGGTGGGTGGATGGATGGATGGATGGGTGAACGGGTGATTGGTAGGGTGGGTGGATTGGTGGGTGGATGGGTGGATGGATGGATGGATGGATGGATGAACGGACGACGGACGAATGGGTGGATGGACTGTCGCAAGGTGATTATACTGAATGTATGGTGTTTAGTTCCGTTTACAACAGTATTTTAGTTATATCGTGACGGCTGGTGAGCCTATCCATACTTTCCTGAAGTTTCTGGTATCAGCTCCTATCACAATTTCTTCCTAAGCCACTGGCTGCTTTTCCACATAACCATCATCGAAACAATTATCAGTGGGTGAACGGATACATGGAAGGACCCACGGTTGGATGGATAGATAGATTGATAGTTAGATGGATGGATGGACAGACCAAATGAGGGATGGATGGATTGGTGAAAGATGAACTGGTTTCTGTTCCATTAAGGTAGAGACGTGGGCCAGATAGATGACCGTCTACGTTTGTGTCTGCGTATTTTTTACCTTTAGAGGGCCATATACATATATGTCCAAAAGACATTTTCACCTGAAAATAAGATCCTAATAACGCTTTACCACTTAATGACGACTTTTAACACCATTGAGGAAGAAACCTTTTGAAACAATTGTTGCGAAAGGAGAAAATGCTGGTAACCAGCATTTGATCCATTTCCCACAATGTATTCTACCCTATCAGAGACAGAAATAATTGTCATCTTAGCATTTTTCTCTGCTAATGTTTTCAATTTGGATGAGTCCAACATCTTGTCGTTTAATTGGTAAAGTGTTTATATCAATTTTAGGGTTGCTGTTCAGGAATGTTTCAGCAAGGTGGAGAGAGTAGACATCAGATCAGACAGTACGTATTGTGCAGTCTGGTCGTTATGTACACAGCCCGTGCTGGAAATCTTATGGAAATATTAATTGTAAAAGGCAGGTTCTGTCTATCTGTCTGTCTCTAATTTTTGTAATACTCCTAATAATTTTGTCGACAGATTGATAGAACATCAAACATAAAAAAAAAATACTGGCAAAACCACAGCTAACTGGATAAAACAAGACCTCGTCGATAACACAACAGGCTATATGGTCATTCCGAGACCTGCGTACTTTATCAATAATTGTATTACTGTTTGCATTTACGTCAATCGCATTCCTGCGTAAATTAAAGTAAATGAACTGTTCTGGCATCGCTTATAGGTTAACGAGGTTCAGGGACATGTATCTGGTTTTCTACAACAAATGAACTCGTGTTATCTCAGAGAGAGATTTGCAGCACTTTTATCTTATTCTGGAACATGACACAGGTCATTTCAAACTAAAAGAACCAGGAGGATTTAAAAAAAAAAAAATTCAAAATAGCAGCTATTCGAACTCGAGTCTTGAACGTGGAAAATATGTTGAATCATCGAAGTATAAGCTGCAGTTAACTCTTTACTGAACGACAAAATTTTACACAGGTCCATTTGAAAGCATTAGCAAATGACAAAATAAACGTGGCTCAAAATTTGAAATACATTTCCAGCATGGTAGAAAACATTGTGGGAAAAGGAGAAAATGCTGGTTACCAGCATTTTCTCCTTTTCCCACAATGTTTTCCACAGGTTTCTATCTCAGGGTCGTAAAAACCAGGGGTTGTTTGGTAAGGGATTAACACAGTCATGTAAGTAATGTAGTTTTTAGAGAAGGTAACTTTATGCAACTTCAAAATGTATAGACAGTTGTCAGCCTATGCTATAGTATCGTCGGTGTACTTCCAAAACCTCGTAACTACAGCTTCTTACAAGGTGTAGTTGCGAGGTTTTGGAAGTACACCGACCACATTATAATGGATCGATACTTTTGGTCAGTTTTTTCATGTCCAGGAACTATTTTTAGTATTTTAACCAATGATTAAATCGTTTGATCAACAAAATAAAATGCGATTTTGCGCCCAACTCAATGAGTATGATAACTTCTAAGCAGATACGTAACTTTACGCCCATCTCTTTTACCGTGTAAGGATAGAAAGATTAGAACAATCGAGATTATGTACAACGCCCTGTTGTCATACCCCGCGTAATCTTTCAAATGATGTAGAAAATCACACAAATTCAAGGGATGGATATTCTATTATTTATATTCATTTATTCCAAGCACACAATATCCTGTTATTAAACCTGTAACCTATGCCAAATATCAATAAACTGCACGCGAATGCTTTAATATTTTGTACGCTATTTTCCCGGTTAACTACAAATTTTATCCAAGGGAGATAACTACCTAGGATAAAAACAAGTATTATCGGATCCGATTACCTTTCTTGGCAATTTTCTGTAAGTATTTATGAAAAAAAAATAACACGTATTACATCTTTTAAAGCTTACCAGGATGTTCAGTATTACTTTCTGGGTGATTTGTAGGAATATAATGTAACCTGAACTCGCAAAGTGATTCTTTTAAGACCTATCTTTCCAGAATTATGGCCGGTAGCGAAGAGCAACCCGACAGTTTTGATTTTGAGAATTGCGATTTCTATCGCAATCGGGAAACTCGGTTATCTTCCAAAATTTAAAGTGAAAGTGGGAAGACTACTCGACGAAATTTACTGTTCACTTTCGCTTTCTTCCCATAATTTACTGGGTAAGAGCGATATGGGTAACGCATTTTCAAACAAAGGAAATGAACTTGAGGAAAAATCCAATAAAAGAAAAAGAGAGGAAGACCCAGTTTCTAGTGTGTCGGACGACATTCTCAACACTCCGAAAAGGTAAGATTGGACTCCATCTTCATCGTACCTAGTGCATGTACAGACAATAATACATAGCTTAGGTGTTTTGACCACAGGAATTTGAAATTCTATAACCAAAATAAATGATCAAATATGAAAAAAATCTCCCCTATATACACAAGGAATGTGACGTATCGATTCCTGGCGCTAGCACAAGACAGCCTTTCCCACCCAAAATCACCCAGGAAACAAACATTGATCATAATTTCCTTTACAGCCTAGCAATAGACAACAGAAAAATATACCTGTGACATTCGGTGATTCCTCAGTAGACACCTTTTAACCGGAGATATGCGTCATGTTTTACAATTTTTTTTGAAAATTTCTATTCATTGAAGAGGCCATTAATATTGCTGATGTCACGGGAAGAGCCAGGAAGCATATTTTTGGATTTAAGTATTCTATTATTTTTTTCGATTTTAGATATATATTTATGGACATCACATGATACTTAAGATTTTGCTAGAAGTAACTAGCAAAAGTATTTGACCATATTCTCTTTTAAAGAAAAGATATTTGACTCAATACATAATCCGAAAATATGCTTCCTGGCTCTTCCCATGATGTCAGTAAATGGCCTCTTCAATGAACAGAAATTTTCAAAAAAATTGTAAAACATGACGGATATCTCCTTTTAAAAGGTGTCTACTGAGGGATCGCCGAATGTCGCAGGTACGTTTTTCTGTTGTCTTTCGCTAGGATAAAGGAAATTATGATCAATTTTGTTTTGTGGGTGATTTTGGGTGGGAAAGGCTGTCTTGTGCTAGCGCCAGCAATCGAGACGTTGCATTCCTTTTGTTTATATTATATAGGGGAGATTTTGTTTTCATATTTGATCATTTATTTTGTTTATAGAATGTCAAATTCCTGTGTTTTGACTGACTGTAGTCCAAAGTATACTAAGTTTACATGATCGAACTTTTCACATAGTATATCATGAGAAAAATGGGAGAAAATAACCTGGAGACCAACCGTGTTTCACCTAATTTAGGTTCCTTCACTAATAGTATGCTAGTCTAGTACAGATAATACCTTCAGTCTGAAGATGTCTGCCCCAATGCTGTTTTTGTTACTGGTCTTTGCATACACCTTCATATCAGCCCTCATAAAACATGTTTGGAATAAATACAATTTTACCTGCATCTTTTCAAGCGGCTCTATATGACAAAATTTCCAATGACAGCTAACAGAATTTTAAGAAAGTGAAGAATCGAATACCAGTGTCCAGTGCTAGTCATGGATTTTATTTGATGTCCATATAAATCGTGATTTGCTGTAAAGCAGAATTCAGCTTTAATACAGCAGATCTCTTAGTAACACAGTCTGTCATAGAGGATACATGAGACCTTCTGTACATGACAGTATATTGAATATTATAAGCTACAAGTCAACTTAACTTTTCATTTACCTTAACTGCTTTGAATCTACCTTACTTGGTTTCAGGAAAAGAATAAAATCAACATCAAAGTACATTTACCAGACCTTATTTTTAGAAGGTGAAGACAGTGATGTCACTATTACTGCTTTAAACAAGAACTGGAAGCTTCACAAACTTTATCTAAAACAGGTTATGTTGTTTTACTGTTTTTTCTTTTTTTATTTAGCCACTTACTTTATCACATTACCAGGAAGAGTTTTTTTTTTTTGTGAATACTGTGCCAAACTCAGGTAGCCCAGTTGGTATGGCCCTTAGTAGCATTTAGGACTTGAGAACAGGGAGTCACTGGTATTCAAATTTTTTTCGTCATTTAAGTACTAATTTAACCAGTAACTTCACTTCGATGCGCCCCATTATTGTAAAGTTCACCTACTAAAATCTCTCAATAGAATATTTAAGTTTACAACATTGCAATTTTTCATTTTGTCTAAAGTTACCAAGCAACATGAATGTAGACTTTAAAGCATATGCTGACAACAAAAGCAATGTTTGAAAATTGAAAAGTCTTTCTTAGAGTAGAAAACAGTGTGGAAAAAGGAGATGATGCTAGTAACTCCTTTGCCCACAATATATCTTTCTCAGGGTTGTCTGGTAAATTGTGGTTTGGTTAAAGTTTAAATGAATTTCAATGTATCTGATGATTAGTCAAACATATTTTATCTGAAAAACTCCATTTCAGTCAAAATATTTTGCTGGAATGTTCAGTGGGTCTTGGAAAGAATCTGACATGGAATCTATCAAGATTGACATCATTGATGAAAACATAACAGAGGAATGTAAGTTTTCATTTACTGTTATCCTTTACCAGGTCACACAGTTTTTGAATGGGCCAAATTAACAGCATTTACAGACAATAGACTTGGCTCAAAAGTTGAGATTTGCACTTAACCTTTTACTCCATAGATACTTACTTCATTGCTTGTAGGAGCCTTTGGAAAACATTGTGGCAAAAGGTGAAATTGCTCTTGACGAGCAATTTCACCTTTTGCCACAATGTTTTCTACCCTATCAAAAAGTGTCATAAACACACAAGAAACGGCTTCATCCTTGCTGTTATTTAGGGTCAGTTAGAGATACCATAGAAATGCCTTATGAGGTAAAGAGTTAAAAAGGAGAAGCTATAGAAACTCTAAAACCTGTAGGACCTGAAAATGATCTTGACTCATTATCACAAACAAGTAAAAGACTTGTCCAAATTGAAAGCATTTGCAAAGGACAATCTAAATATAGCTCAAAAGGTGGAATTTGTCTTTAATAGGGTAGAAAATACTGTGGGAAAAGGAGAAAGTGCTACTTACGAACATTTTCTCCTTTTTCCACAATGTTTTCTAAAAGCTTCTTTCATAGAGTCTTTAGAAATTAATTTGGCTATTGCAAATGGCTGAAAAATCAGTTCATCTCCCCTGATTAAAGTAGAAATTTAAAAGTTTTCCTTCTCTCAACTAAGCAGCTAAGTTGAGCAACTAAGTTGAGGTCATGTAATTGTCAATATTAGCCTATGAAAAAAAATTGAAAGAAGTTCTGATATTTATACTCATTTATTATCAGCCACAAACTATAAATAGTTTGTGCTTCAAACTGAAAGTGACTCTGCAGGCAACTCTAACTGCACTAGATTTCAATTTATTTATGTTTTTCTGGCCCTCCTTGTATGTCTTGTTGTGATGGACATGATAAAACGTTTGAATATGTGGCCTGAAACTAACCTTGCCACATGATGATATTGTTTTTTAACCCTCTCTTTTTGCCAGAACATGAAGCTTAGTAGTACATGATTGTAGTTTGCTTATTACATGTCTTTCTTTATTTATTTCTTTAGTATAGTAATAGCTTTTTAACACTTTACTCTGTAGACGAGCAATTCCACCTTTTGTCACATTGTTTTCTATGCTATCAAAAGGTGTCATATACACATAAGAAACGGCTTCATCCTTGCTGTTATTTAGGGTCAATTAGAGATACCATAGAAATGCCTTATGGGGTAAAGGATTAAATTGTATTTCTAACTTGGCTTTTAACCTGATACATGTACCTTGATTTTCACTGTTTTATACTTTGCAGCACTGAAGATAGCATTTGGTTCTTTGTACAAAGATGATGTTTTCATCAAGCCAGTTCAGGTGATTGGGGTTCTTGCTACAGCTACTTTACTACAGCTGGTAAGTGTGACAATGGGCTATAAATACCTCATATAAAATATAGCTTGAAGAAAGCATCAGAATGGAAGTTCATTACAAAGATAATCTTCAAGAATTCATTAATAATCCATATAATCCACATTCACAGATATATATTGCCATCTTTAAATCATAGTTAAATTTAGCTAGGTATAGGACACATAGTGCAGATGATCAGGTGTCCCATCGAGGTTTTACCCAGCAACAAAACTTTAGACTGGTCTGAAATGAATGCCTTTGCAGAAGACAATTAGAAGGTTCACATGTTTCAGTTGAAAGGATTTGTCTTTGTAAAAGTAGATAAGATGAGAGGAAATGAGAAATTGCGGAATAAAAATCTTTTCTGCTTTTTCTCTATTTTCTCCAAAACTTTTATCTTCTTGATGCCATTCATTACCTGGATTGTTTAATAAAAATTGATGCTTTTGTACTAGACATTGTTTGTGTCAAGCCTGCAAAACTGGACTTGTCTAACACATTTTTAAGAACTTTTTTCATTGGAACCCATTTAAGAGATGGATGTTTCTTCTATTCAAGGATGGTTTGATACAACAGTGTTCTCTTATGATGTCAGAGACACTCAGGTAAGCAATGAGCTTGTTTTTAAACCTATATTGATTGATGGATTGATTCAGTAGTTTTTTTGCACCACTTTTAACCCATTACCACACAATCCCTACTTTTGACGTCCCTGAAAAAGAAGCCTTTTGAAAACACTATGGGAAAAGGAGAAAATGCTGGTAACCAGCATTTTCTCCTTTTCCCACAGTGTTTTCTACCCCTCCCAGAACAAATTTCTATTTTTTAGTCACCTTTATTATGTCGTCTGCAAATGCTTTCAATTTGACTTGTCTAAAAGTTTCTCGTGTGGTAAAGAGCATTAGTTTTAGTCATACCACAGGGCAAGCTCACATAGTAATGTTTGTCTTCAAGAAATGGGTATCACTGGTACTAGGCTAGGGCCCTGAAGTGTCTTGTCTAGGGACATCACACAAAAAAGCTAGTGCTTTCAGTGAAGCTTGAACCTGAGGCCCTCCAGGAAAAGGTCTTTTACAATTTACCACTGAGCCGCGTAACTATAAATGTAGTGCTCAATCACATGCATATATATCTTTCTTGTCTTTAACTCTTTACCAAAAAAACAAAATTTTAGACTGGTCCAAAATGAAAGCCTTTGCAGACAACAACAAAAAAAGGTGACTAAAGAATTGAAATTTGTTTTAGGAAGGGAAGAAAACATTTTGGGAAAAGGAAAAAATGCTGGTTACCAACATTTTCAAAAGGCTTCTTTCACAGGGGTCTTAAAAGTTTGGATTGTGTGGTAAAGGGTAAGTATCTCTTCCTAATATTGAAAGATATGACTTCTGACAAGCAATACATCTAGATGTTTTGTATACTTTTATATGAGTGACTTTCAAACTTTTGTCTTGCTTTTCAGTTCAGAAACGGTGTCTTCCTATTACTTTGCTAGCTGTAGTTATGGCCTCGAAGAAGTTAGACAGACATGTTTCTCATGGATGTTACATAATTTATTGGTTACGCAGAATGTAACATTCATTAAAGATGTAAGGTAGGTACACTGCCTAGAGAGAATATCTATCCACAGCATAGGTCTGTCTATTTTTCAGCATAGATCTATCTATTTTTTAGGATGTTTAAGTCTTTTCCAAACAATGTTTTGTATAAACAAACCAAACCATACAAGCCTTGCCAGTGCGAAAGAGTTTGAATGTATCTCTTTGTTACAATACAATGAGCAAGTCATCAATGAATTATGGGTCCATAAAATCCATTTTGTCTTAAGACAGACTGAATCATGAGGTAGACGGATCCATACACATGCAGAGAATGGGTTGATACTTTAGCAGATACATCTGGACCTTTTTTCACAGAGCATGACTCAGCATAATTTGTGACGTAATGATTACAGTAATTCCAAAATCTATTTGATCTACAAATAGTACTAAATAATGTGTTTGACATTGTTATTAATGACAATAACAGCAACAAATCAGATATTAACCCATTACCACACAATCCCTACTTTTGACGCCCCTGAGAAAGAAGCCTTTAGAAAAGATTGTGGGAAAAGGAGAAAATGCTGGTAACCAGCATTTTCTCCTTTTCCTCACAAAGTTTTCTACCCTTCACAAATCAAATTTCAAATTTTCAGACAGTTTTATTTTGTCGTCTGCAAATGCTTTCAATTTGGACAATTGTCGTTTGGTAATGGGTTAAAAGATAAATGTAACAGATACATGTTGTTGATATATATCAAAACTAACTCAGTTATTGGATAGAATATCGTCTTCCCAAGGCTCAACAGTATCAATACTCCTAACCTGGGTTTATGTATAATTACAGTGCTCATCATTTCATACAAAGATATGTACTCCTTTATTGCAGCTTGGAATTGATGCAAAGTGTGGTCAGTTCTTCCGACTTGTTTGTTATGCAAGTAGAGATTGATGTTTATTCAGTGTTGAAAAAGGTAATGCATTGTACAGTGAACCCTTTACCAAACAATTCCTGGTTTTTATGACCAAGAGAAAGAAGCATTCTGAAAACATTGTGGAAAAAGGAGAAAATGCTTGTTTCCAGCATTTTCTCCTTTTCCCTAAATTTTTTTCATTCTTCTTAACCCTTTACCACACAATCCCTACTTTTGATGACCCTGAGAAAGAAGCCTTTAGAAAACATAGTGGGAAAAGGAGAAAATGCTGGTAACCAGCATTTTCTCCTTTTCCCACAATATTTTCTACCCTTCACGAAACAAATTTCAAATGTTCAGTCACTTTTATTTTGTTGTCTACAAATGCTTTCAATTTGGACTGGTCTAACATTTTCTCGTATGGTAAAGAGTTAAGTTAATTTTCAATTTTTGAGTCATGTTTATTTTGTCGTCTGCAAATGCTTTCAATTTGGACAAGCCTAAGTTTTGTAATTTGTTGAATGGTTAACCCTATATCAAACGATCCCATAGTTTTATAGCCTTCAGTAGGAAGGGCTCTGGGAATTGTTTGGGAAAGGGAAGAAATAGATCTACGGGGAGCGAGTTATTTCATTATTTTGATGTATTATATTGCACAGTTATCACTAAAAACTTAAAAGCAGTCTAAATTCACCTCCAAGTTCAGTTTATTAGATTAGATAATTGATTCAAATGCCCCAATATCAATGAAAAAATAGTGATGGAAGTACCAGAGGTAGTTAATACTTACCCTTTTTTCATCAGACTATGTAGTTACAAATCTGACCATAAATGCCTCTCCCAACACTAAAACAGATGACAGACAACATATTCCTCATTATATGAAATTCACTTTTTTTAAAATAGAGACTTATTTAGTACCAAAAGATAACTAAATCAAGAATATCTTATTTAGTACCAAAAGATAACTAAATCAAGAATATAAAAAAGAAACCTGAAAATTTGTCTTGTTAAATTTTTCAGTATGTGTTTCTGAAATTTCATCCAGAGTGGTCTGGTGACATTAAAGATCTGCAGAAATCTACAGATCAGTTCTTCAAGACAAAGTTAAATGGTAACTATTAATTTATATGATTCTGAATTGTAATTTATTCTATGGAAGGAGATGCCATACTTCTAAATGCTTAACTCATTACCAAACGACAAAATCTTAGGCTTGTCCGAATCGAAAGCATTTGTTGATGACAAAAAGTGGCTGAAAATTGGAATTTGTTTTGTGAAGGGTAGAAAACATTGTGGGAAAAGGAGAAAATGCTGGTTACCCAGCATTTTCTCCTTTTCCCACAGTGTTTTAAAGGCTTCTTTCTTAGGATTGTCAAAAGTAGAGATTAGTGGTAAAGGGTTAACATCAACCAGAACAAAACATGTCAATTGCTATGTCAGTATAAATGATGCACTTTTTAGAAAGAAATACAGCTTTCCCAGCAAGCATATATTCCATAGTGTCTAGATAGTCCTCTATCCAAAAGAATGTCCCAGCCAATCAGATGGTGAGTCTTGGACAGAAAATAGTCCACTATGTCTACATAGTCCACTATTCAACAAAATGACCCAGCCGAACAGATGATGAGTCTTGGACAAAAGTTGTTTCACAGTTTGTGAAACAAGTTCATACAGCTTTATCACCGTTTACTTCCTGGAAACCTGCACCAGGGCTTTTGTACTAGTGTTGATTGTTCTAAAAGTTGGCCCAGTGATTCAAACACAGAACCTTTGATGTCAGAGGCCAATACTCATCCTAGAGATATACATAGAACAAGTGCTAGAATTGTTGTTGAATACATCCCCAGGGTAGAATGCTATTGAAAGAGCTCTTACCAATACAGAAGACATCTATATAGATAAAGAGAAACTGCTTTTTAGTGCTACTGACTGCTAAGAATTCATTTTTGTTTTGTTTCAGACACAGCTAAGTGCTATCTAGAGCTAGAGGAAGGACAACAGTTTAGATCTCTATTCTCATGTGTACGCTGGGTACATGTGATAAATGATATGGCTTCCATTAAGTTATTGGAGAATGATCGCATAATACCAATTAGTAAGTCTTTCTGTCTGTTTCTATATGGTTTGATATGATATTGAAACTTATCTAATAATGATATGTTTCTTGATTAAAACTCATATATTAATTAACCCTTTCCCAAATGACAAAATTTTAGAAGGGTCCAAATTGAAGGCACTTGCAGAAGACCAAATAAAACTTACTCAAAAATTGTAATCTGTTTCCAGCAGGATAGAAAGCATTGTGGGAAAAAGAGAAAATGCTGGTTACTATAACCTTCGTTGCAAGCAATGGGAAGACTTACCACAAACCTGACAGATACTTATTGGAATCATTCACACGTAAACATGTGAATTTGCCAAGCTAGTCCCGAAATTTTCTTTTTGGACTTGAAGCTAAATTTATTTTGAGAGCTCTGCTTTCGTTAATATTGTTGGTGGTCAAATTTGCCCTCTTGTTTTAGTAATTTATGATGTTACACTACTTTACAATACGCTTAATGCATATAGACTGCTTAGCAAAATATTATTACCTGCTATGTAGCAAGAATTTGAAAGAATTGAATGCAGTCTTGTACTTTTACATACTTCTTCAGACTGGTCACCAATTATTGTGCTCAGCAGTGTGCGATAACTGGAGGAAAAAAATGAGACACAGTCACAAACCCTCTCCATTACTGTAAACAATAGAATGGAAGTTACAGACTGCATAACATTGGACAATGCAGTATGAAAATTAAGAAAATGAGCCCGATATGACATTTACGGCCTGTGCTACCCTATTTCTTGGGGAATATTTTCAAAAATTTTGCGATGGCTCAGCCTGGGCACAACACTGACAATATGTAAGCTGTTGTCATGATATTACTGAAAAAATATATAAAGCAGCATAAAACACAGTTCAATCAATCAGTTTTACAAGTAGCAAAATATAGCATGGTTGTTTTCGAATAAATGCAAAGTATCATCAAAGCTATGAAGTCTGCCTTAATGCATGAAAACTTTTCTACTATTTGTTTCGTAAATGATTATTCTGCAGTTGTATACTTCAAACTCTGGCAATTTCTTAAGAATTGAATATCTAAAAACATGAAAATTAGATAGTCCTGAGAATAAGTTTGACACCATAATGTTTCACTTACAATTTAAAAAAAAGTTGGTGGGGCATTTCCAGCCATACAATGTCACAGATGTACATTTCTCTTGGTGATTAATGCCAAAGAAGTGATTGTAGCCTCTTGTTTCCTACCTTACACAGAGTGGTTAGACCCTGTCTTCCTGTATGGATGGAGAAGAGTATTAGCTGTTGAGCAGGGTTTTGATAAAGGGTAAGTATACTTTGTATGATCACATCTTTTTCCCTCCCAAATTTTTATTTTTTTTTTGTTAATATAGGTGATATCTTAACTCAGCATTAGCTATAGAAAGACACTGTGAATGAAGCAGAAAATGAAATTCAGCCATGCTCTATAAAAAGGCCGGTTAGCTGAGTAGTTAATGTATCTGACTCACCTGGGTCTGTATTCACCAACAATTTTTAAGTACATTCCTTGTCTTACTCTTCAAGATGTTCTAAATGAGAAAGTAACAGAACTTCTGATTGGCTAAACCTAATTGGCTAAACCATTAGGTTTAGCCAATCAGAAGTTCTTTTACTTTCATATTGACAAAATTCAAGAAATAAGGATAAGAATTTTCTTACGAATGGTTGGTGAATACGGACCCTGGTGCTTGCTATTTTGTTACACAATTGTGGCAAATCTCTGATGCATGTGAGAAAGGTAGTCATTGACTTGGAAAGGAAGTTGTGTGAGTGCTGTGGTGAGAAAGCCAAGAAGCACACATGTAGGTGTACTGTCTGTTGTGATGTGACCTATGTCAGCATTTACAATTTGTGCAGGCAGACAGGGGTCAAACCTGGTTGCTTTTCATAAATTTTCTACTCTTAAACCCATTACCACTTAATCCCTGCTTTTGACGACCCTGAGAAAGATGCCTTTTGAAAAGATTGTTGGAAAAGGAGAATTTATTCTCTCTCTGATATATCCTTTATTGTCTGTTAAAGAGTTAATCATGTTGGATATCCATTTTTTACAAGGATGTGTTCAAAGTTTTATGAGTACTAAAGGTTTGTTTCAGGAGGTGATAAGGTAAGGAAAGCTATGAGTGGTGCTCTGACATGTATCTCTTTGGTGAATTATGCTGTCAGTGCTAGTTGTTACAAATCATGGATCCATAAAAAAAAATTTAACAGCAAACTTAATCAGGAGATAGACTGGTCCCTTGATGGGCAGAAAATTTACTAAGTATCAATCCAGGTCATACTCTGGGGACTGCTGACAGGAGTTTATACGTTCTGCAGATATATTAGACCCCCTGGTAACAGAGCATGGCTTATATAATTATGATTGGTCTTTGTCAGAACCTTCGAAAGTATCATAATATAAAGTTCTTTATGAAACAACAACATTTTGGTATAGTCCAAATTGGAAGTATATGTAGACGACAAAATAAATGCAACTGAAAATTTGAACATTATTTTAGGAAAGGTGGAAAACATTGTGGGAAAAGGAGAAAATGCTGGTTACCAGTATTTTCTCCTTTTCTTACAATGTTTTCAAAGGCATTCTGTCTCTGGGTCATTAAAAGTCGGGATTATGCGGTAAAGAGTTACATGTAATTGATGACTGCAACTTTGCACTTATTAAAGTTTGTGTACTTGTAATGTTCAACCTACACTATACACCACAGTCTTTGTACCTGTTCAATTATAAATCCTGGATTAACCCTTTATTGAATGATCATTTGTTTGAAGGATCCTATGAAATAAAGCTTTTGAAAACACTGTTGAAAAAAAAAAATACTAGTCATCAACATGTAAAGGTTTAATCCCTGAAGGAGATATGTAAGGCAAGAGATCATAGGGTTTCTACCTAGTATATGTGAAGCCAAGTAAATGCATGTGTAAGTAAGCTATTGCCATGTTATACCTTGGAGAGTAGTGATAAACAACAGTCAAACAGTTATTCTGGCCTCTTGATAAATTAAATTTGTGTTACATATACTAATCAAGCCTGAAAATACCTTGTAATATGAAATATGATGGGTTCAATTTCTGTTGCAACAGACCAGAGTCTCTAGATGAGGGAGCATTTCATGAATCATGTACTAGATGTGGTCGAGTGCTGAGTAAGGCATCTGAAGTAAGTCTGATATGGAGATACAAATAACAAGACATAGGGCTTACAACACACAGAAAAGAGACATTAGGATATTTGTGTATAGTGTCGTCTCAGATCAGCCTGGGCAGTCAGCTTGGGCTAAACTGAAACAGCACTTTATTTTACATTAGATTTTGTGCTACAGTAGAAATGTGTAAAACAGTAAATTACATTCTAACAAAAAGTATAGATTTTGAATCAGCCTGTGCATTGATCCAAGTCAACATTTTAAAATGTCTAAATGCCCATTTTTGCATGTTGCAGGCCATATAACTCTTAACCACTTTACCATATTATAAGCTTGTCCAAATCTGAAGCCGGCACAACAAATGAAATGAGGCCAAAACATACGTGGTTTGTCTTACAAAGGAGAAAATACTTGTTACTAGCATTTTCCACTTTTGCCAAAATGTTTTCAAATGGTTTCTTTCTTTAGTTCATTGAAACACATTTTCTTTTGGTAAAGGGTCAACTCTGTGGATACTGAATGGATGAAAAAGAGATTTGCAGAGATTTACAACATTGTTAACCAACATTATTTGCATTTTCCCACAATGTTTTCTACTATTTTTAAGGCAAATACTATCAATTAAAAAATATTAGACCTTTAATCTGTATGCACTATGTAGTCTGAAATTTCTCAGTTTGGTAAAAGGTTACAGTAATAAAAATATCACAAGATTAGGGCATTTTCAGTCCGAATTCTACAGAAATATACACAAGCTAGTCCCAGGCTCCGATCATTCTTTAAAATGAAAGTGTATAATGCTACAGGTGGCAATACACAACTTCACAAGATATAAGTGGAAAAGGAATGCTGGAGAAAAAGATTTTTACTTCATATATTGTGCAGTCTCCACTTAGATCTCCACCATACTGGGTGTTTTTTTAAAGATATTCTGACTTGAAGGGCTTGACAATTTACTTATTTTATCGAAGGGTAGAATTTGCTTATTAGCTTGGCTATTTTTGAAGAAAACAATAAGTTACTATCAGAGTGTGCATTTTTGTGGTCTGCATCATTATTGTTGTGCTAAAGTTTTGACATTTCTTTGTATCTTTTTATTTAAAGAGGACCTCATGCAACAGGGCAGGTAACAATTAAATTATTTTTTACACAGTTATGCTCCTTTTTGACTTAGAATTTTCACCGGAAACCTAGCACTTGATGGCAAGCCTTGGCACCCTCCTGTGATGCTCTTGTTTCTTTAACATAACATGTTTTGTTTTCCTTCAGTATTGTTGGAGATGGGTTGGTTATAACTATGGCTTGGACATCCTTGTATCCTACTCTAACAGGCAGGTGAAATGTTCATAAAATGTTTGCCTTGTGAAAAGGGAGAGCTAATGCATCTTCTGAAAGCGTCACTTCATGTCACCTCGCGCAATCTGTGTAGGCTGACATAGGTTAAAATTCCTTGCCCATGGTCGATATTCTGCTCTTTAACTCTTTACCACTCAATCCGGACTTTTAACGACCCTTAGAAAGAAGTCTTTTAAAACCACTGTAGGAAAAGGAGAAAATGCTGGTAACCAGCATTTTCTCCTTTTCCTACAATGTTTTCTACCCTTTACAAACAAATTTCACCACACTTTTCAATCACTTTTATTTTGTGGTCTATAAATGCTTTCAATTTGGGCAAGCCAAATATTTTTGTCATTTGGTAATGAGTTAACCCTTTACCACACAGTGACGACTTTTGATGCGCTTGGAAAAGAAGCCTATTGAAAACATTGTGGGAAAAGGAGAAAGTGCTGGTTACCAGCATTTTCTCCTTTTCCCACAATGTTTTCTGCCCTTCCCAAAACAAATTTTAATTGTTCAGTCACATTTAATTTGTTGTCTGCAAAAGCTTTCAATTTGGACTTATCTAAAAATTTCTCATGTGGTAAAGAGTTCACTCATTACCAAACGACAATATTTTAGGTTTGTCCAAGTCAACAGCATTTGCAGATGACAAAATAAAAGTGACTGAAAATTTGAAATTTCTTTTGTGAAGGATAGAAAACATTGTGGGAAAAGGAGAAAATGCTGGTTACCAGCATTTTCTCTTTTTCCCACAGTGTTTTCAAAAGGCTTCTTTCTCAGGGTCGTCAAAAGGAGGGATTATGTGGTAATGGGTTAAAGGACCAGTCTACATCTGGTCAGTTGTCAGGTGAAATAGATTTTATGGATCCTTGATTATGTAATGTGTTGCTTGGTGTGATGCATCAAAGAGACATTAATTCCCCTATTATCAGAGCTTTAATTAAATATTTATGTGAACTGAAAGTCAACAGAATGTATTAAGTCATTACCAAACGACAATATTTTCAGCTTGTCCAAATCGAAAGCATCTGCAGCAACAAAATAAGAAGTACTGAAAATTTGAAATTTGTTCTGTGAAGAGTAGAAAACATTGTGGGAAAAGGAAAAAATGCTGGTTACCAGAATTCAAATTTTTCAACCATATTGTTCACTGTCTACATATAATTTCTAGCTGTCTACAGCTGAGAGTTTAAAACACATTGAAGGAAAATGTTTTTATAATACCTTTTTTCTTTCAATTTTTTTGTTATTTGAGTGATTTATATCCATGGCTATCTGTCTGGCTATCTCGCAGTCCAATGGTCATTAACCTATATCATTTGTTTGATTGTCTGTTTGAATGGTGTTTTACGCTGCTTTCAACATTATTTCCTTAATTTGCAATCTGCTGTGGAAGATGTGTAGAGTTTAAAAGATAAGGTACTTTTTTCCCACCATTTCAGATTGATTACTTTAAAGCGGAATACTCACACTCAGTTATGCCCACATGCAGTTAGTCTTCTAAACCAAAGAAATCTATGTTACAGGTAGGTCCGTTACTTTTTGCCTTGTGCACAACAAACCAAATAATGAAGATTGCATGTTTCATAAACTTTGGTATTTTTCCTGAGATGCATCAAATCTAACACTGGATGATCAAATTCTCCAATGTAGCTTTGAAACACAGAATTGTCAGTGTTAATGTTTATAATAAAGCACAGCAAGTTAAGGGCAAAGCTGTAATGAGGAAATCTCATTTTGCGATAATACAAAAGATTTTAGAAGAATAAAATTCCAGCTTCACACGTGTTTTAGCCTGAATCTAGATGGGGATGACTAAAAAAATGTGTCTTCTGGTTGATTGCAAAGCGTCACTTCTATCATGACCTTTGGCACCTTTACTTAGTTGGTAAAAAATGGAACAAATGATCTGCAGATCGGAAGATAACTTAAAAAGCATTGTCAATTAAATGTGTACAGAATATCTAATTCCTAACTTACTTTTACCTAATTAAAATTATATTTTTGTATTAATACCGATGGTAGAAAATAATGTCATAAATCTTACTATTTTTACTTCATGCAATAGTGAATTTCACTCATTGTGTTGAACAAATGACAAAACTTAGTGTTTTGAATGTTTCAAAGTGGCATTTATAAAGCAATTAGTATTTTAAGTTTGTTGTTTTCTTTTGTCTCATTTTATTTGTAATAGATCTGTCTAGAATCTAGATCTCTATTAATCATGTGTCATTAAAACTTATTAAACCTAGAAAATGTTTTTTTCAATTATCAACCAGATATCTCTATCTATCCAATTGTATAAAAAGGAATTTATTTTCTAGGATTAATATTCTTTCTGGTGATTATGACACCATTGATCATTTTTTTGACCATAGACATGGAGGATAGATAAGAAAAAAAGTAGAGCAACAGATGATTTAAATAGGACAATCTTTACTGACCCAAGAAACCCAGAGAAAGCATGGTCAGGTGCACTGCCTGCCTTTCCAGCTGCTCTGGTTCCTGTAGGTCACATGTAAACATCTATGAGAAAGTAATGCATTATTTTTCAATGGTTTTATGAACCATAAGAATTAGTTGTGTCAAAGCTGTGATTCGAACTCAAAATCATATGATCTAGCTTGTTATTTGAATTATTAGAAATGAGGGGAGGTCGATAAGTCTGTAGAACTCGGTATTTTTCTTTACCATTCAAATGTTTTTCCTTTATTTTTGTGCAGTATAAACCTTTGCCAGTTGAATGATAAAAGCCATGCAGTCAACACTTAACAGTTTTTGCTCTTACTTTTTGTTGGATAACCTATACCCATAGACAAAAATGAAAAGTCAGAATATTGAGTTCAGAGCACAAGTCCAGAGTTGCACAAGCGGCTATTCGTGAGTGCAAGCTCGAGCAGTTAAATCACCCACCATACAGTCCAGACCTGGCACCAAGTGATTATTGTCTGTTCTGAAATTTAGTATCCCACTTGCTTGTAGTGAGAGTTCCGGATGATAATGAGCTCAAGTCTGCTACAGAGTGGCTTCTGACTTTCCAATTTTGCCGATGGGTACAGGTTTTCCAACAAAAAGTAAGAGCAAAAAAAAGTAAGAGCTGACTAAATGGCTAATTCAACTGACAAAGGTTTATACTGCCAACAAATGAAAGAAGAAATTTTGAATTGTATAGAAAATACAGAGTTCTACGATCTTATTGACCTCCCCTCGTAACTTTGCTTGTACACTAGTATTACTGAGTGATTCATGGTTATGCAGAATAGTTTATGGTCTTTCCAGACTTACTGTTTGCCATCTAGATGCAGATGGGAAAGAAAAGATCTCAAAATCTACAGGAATTAAGAAGATAAGCCTTGGTAAAGACGAGGTATGTATACTTGTAATTGCAATTTTATTGTAATTTTTTTGGGGGGGGTAGATAATCAACATTATTTTATGCTTTTTGGCAGTTCATGGGAAATATTGGTGGATTATAAAATTTAATAATTCATGCTTTGAGATCACTGAAACTTTCTGAACAAGTTTTAGTACCTTAATAACTCATTACCAAAAGACAAAATTTTAGACTGGTCCAAATTGGAAGCATTTGCAGACGACAAAATAAAAGTGACTGAAAATTTGAAATTTGTTTTGTGAAGGGTAGAAAACATTGTTGGGAAAGGAGAAAATGCTGGTAACTGTTTTCTAAAGGCTTCGTTCTCAGGGGCGTCAAAAGTAGGGATTTTGTGGTAATAGGTTAATTGAAGGTGGAAGGTGGAAACAGTCTTTCCTGCACTCAAGTTACCCCTGTACCACATGATCAGAGTTTTAACACCCCTGAAGAAGAAGCTTTTTTAAGTCGCACGTTTGTCAAAACGTTCGACTTTTTGCGATGAGCTCGAGGAGCTCAGGGTGGGTTGGGGGGTGTCTATAGTGGGTTCAAGAATCATGCTAAAAATTGGATCAAAAACGTCGTATATACTTCATAAACGAGGTGCAGTTACTCTGCTTTTCATCCGATCGCTGTAGAACTACTTTTTCTTTGGTATGTCTGGAATTTGTTCTTTATGATGGGACTGGACCCGGTAACTCATATAACTCATATACCTACGCTAGAAAAAGGAGAACGTGACTCAAATTTTAAATTAAAAAAATGCGGTTATTTTGTAGATCTATATCATGTGAAAATTTAACATCCATCTTTGTTTAGATGGGTAATTAAAACATAATTCAGCTAAGATATCCACCATCAGTGCTTAATGTGAGTTTAAAAGGGATCGCGGATTAATATGGCTTATCGAAAGCACCTTACTGTAAATATTCATGTATTATCGAGACCTGTAAAGCTTCGCTTAAAAGGGTAGAATTTCGGACTCGAGTGATGTCATTTGAAATCAACTCTTTTAAACCATGCAAACCATGAATTCAGGGTTAAATATCGTAAAACTCGCTCTAAATTTGAAAATTTGTTTCGTTCCGGAGCTTTGATCTAGTGTGTAACGTACGTCTCGGATGAAACACCCCAAACCACTCGAAAAATACCCCAAAACAGAGCACTCAAAAACTATTCCATTACACATAAAAAAAACTTTTGTAACATATAAAACTGCATGCGAAACGCTTACATACACGATTTTATGGAAATCAGACATGAACTTTTGCTATCAATTCTAGTATTTTAGGTCTTTGATCAGCTTAAGTTTGAAGTACAAAATTGTACTTTGATTAAGAAAATGCAAATGGAGGACGGGATAGAAAACAAACGCACATAACGATTAACACCATTAAAGTTAAAATGTTGATTACTACTTTTGTTCGGACCCCAAAAGAGTGGCGACGAGGATATTTCATCCCCTCCGTATACAGTAAATACAACATGAAATATGAAACGCAAGGTAAAATACAGCAATTACGACCGTACGTTGAGGGGTTTACAGTCAAAACGTACTCAAACCAAAACGTACCCAAGTCAAAACGTACCCGGGTGGAGTCAAAACGTACCCGAATGGAGTCAAAACTTACCCAAATGAAGTCTAGACCTACCCAAGTGGAGTCAAAACGTACCCAATGTGTAGTCAAAATGAACACATGATTTTTATAGTATTTCTAACTTCAATTTGTGTAAAAATTAATAGAAATTACCTATTCGTCATCATGACGATTTATAACTCTTGCTTTATGTTGAATTTGCCTTACATGATTAAAACCAATGATGAAACTTAGTTAACAATAAATATAGTGAAGTCAATTAAATGCTTAGTGATAAAATCACGTTTTTCTTGCTAATTTTTTTTTTTTTTTTTTTTAAGGAAGATAAAGTTACTATTAATGAAAAAAAAACAACATACTGGATACTTTAAAAATATTTATCCATCATTATAAAAATATGTTTTATATATGAAAAAAAAACATAACCATCAGCACATTTAAAGAAATGATATAACAGAGAAATGTGATACATTAATTACATTGTTTGGATAGCAAAGATACAATTTCAACACTCAAAAAGAGTGTAACAAATTTAATGTGGTGATTAACCCATTACCACACAATCCCTACTTTCGACTACCCTGAGAAAGAAGCCTTTAGAACACATTGTGGGAAAAGGAAAAAAATGCATTTTCTCCTTTTCCCACAACTTTTTCTAACCTTCACAAAACAAATTTCAAATTTTCTGTCACTTTTATTTTGTCGTCTGCAAATGCTTTCAATTTGGACAAGCCTAAAATTGGGCTGGTCTGGTAATGAGTTAAACTAATTATTCACAATGGTCTTTAACCTGTTGTAGATTGCATGGTTATTAATTACTTTGCAAATATTTTTTATAATTTGAGAGTCAGTTTGGTTCAGATGAAAAACCTTAGGACTGTTTTTTCAGCTAACCTGAGCACAACATGCTGAAGGGAAGCTTTTAGGATCACCTGGTATCTGTCATCCGTCATGCGTCATCAACAATTCTTTAAACATCAACTCCTCCAAAACCGCTGGGCCAATATGGACCAAACTTGGCTGGAATGTTCCTTGGGATGTCCTCTTTGAAAATTGTTCACAGAATTTGATTACGTCAAAAGTTTTAGTTGCCATGGCAACCAAACAGTTTTCTAAGAAATTCTTTAAAAATCTTCTCTGAAACAGCTGGCCAGATTTTAAAATAATTTCACAGAGATGTTCCTTAATCAAGTGACCCTTTCCAAAACTTTTTTGTGAAATTTTGATCAGTCAAGAAACATGACTCTGGTGAATGGGGGCTATTTGCACTATACAAGAATGAAGAAATTCTAAAAAATTCTTCTTCTCATAAACCGCTGGTCAGATTTTGAAATAATTTCTCAGGGATGTTCTATGGGTGACCCTTTTCAAAATTTGTTTGCGAAATTTCTATCCGTCAAGAAACATGGCTCTAGTGAATGGGGGTTACTTGTACTTATATGGACATGCAGAAATTTTTGGAAAATTCTTCTCTGAAACGGCTGATCAGATATTGAAAAAAGTTCACAGAGATGTTCCTTTGGTGACCGTTTTAAAAACTTGTTTGCGAAATTTTGATTTGCCAAGAAACATGGCTCAGGTGAATTGGGGCTACTTGCACTACATGTATATGGAAATGAAGAATTTCTTGAAAATTAACCTTCTCTGAAACCCATGATCAGATTTTAAAATAATTTCAAAGCAATGTTCCTTGGGTGACCATTTTCAAAAATGTTTGCGAAATTCTGATCCTGGCATCAAGAAACATGGCTCTGGTAAATGGGGTCCACTTGCACTATTCGGACATTAAGAAATTCTTGAAAATTCTTCTTCACTGAAATGGTTGGTCAGATTTTGAAATGATTTCACAGAGATGTCCCTTATGTGTCCCTTTTCAAAAATTGTCAAGTGCTAGCATCGGTATGCAGTGGCACTGTTTCAGTAAGTTCCAAGTAAAAGAGGTGACCAATGACATACATTTAATATTGTTTTGAGTATATTATGTCAGGTTATATGCCAACATGGATATATTAAAGAAAAAGAAAAATGAAAAGATCTAACTTGGTGGGAAGCTGCCTATTACAAGTAACTGCATTTGCTCAACTAAATTGCAGACTAGTCAAAATCGAAGAATTGCTGAAACTAATCAAATTTGACTTACGGTAAACCATTAAATTTGAGTCTAATTGGAAGAAAACATTGAGTAAAAAAAAATGAGTTTTTCTTTCTTTCAGCTCTGTTTTCCAAAGCTGTTTGAATTAGGTAAAAGCAAGATTGTCCTGTAAAAGGGTGATGACCATCTATCAGTCCCAAAATATCAAGGTTTCACCATTAGTGCGACTTTCAGGACCTTCAGTCCTTTGATTTTTGTAGGAAAAGAGAAAATGCCGGTAACCTGCAATTTCTCCTTTCCCCACAATGTTTTCTGTCCTATTAAAGACAAATTTCATCATTTTAGGCATGTTCATATTGTTGTCTGCAAATGCTTTCAGTAAAAATCTAAGATTTTGCCATGCAGTTAAGTAGGTAAACAGTGTGTGCCATTCAACCAGAGGGAAATAATGTATAACATACTGTATGTGCATTTACCCTACATTTCTTATGCTTTATATGACGTTGTAAAGCATCCTTAATAAGGGGGACAGGTATGCCACTAGTAATTACAATAAAAAAATGTGATGGATTTTGTTGAAAGTCTCAAAAAGATCTTAGAAGATTAAATGAATAGAACGTTGTTGTTGTTGTTTTTTTTTTTAAGTGATAAATTAATTTTATTTCATCTTGTGAACATCATCAGTTGGCCTAATATTTATGTTTGTGGATATGCCACTCGCAAAATGTTATCAATGATGCCATACTGCAATTAATTATACACCATGTGCTTACCCTTCTTTCTTTGTTTATTACAGGAGGAGATAGCTATGGTTCTAGAAAACACTTTGGACTATCCTTTGGTTGTCAGTATGAATATGATGAGCCTCTCACCTTTAAATGACTTCCCTTTACCCAAATTGAGCATACCAGATTGAAACAACGGTGCAGCACTACATACATATATTTAAAGGAAGTTATAAGGACTTGATATGATCTCATCAAACATTGTACATGCATTGATGCAACCTACATGTGTGGTCACCTTGGCCCAGATACTGCTCAAAATTCATGTTGGTTTCAGATGATGAATTAGAAGACATCGGTGCAAATGGACAGAAGGTTTCTGATAGCGTTTAAGAAATATTGTATGGGAAGGAGAAAATGCCATTAACCAGCATTTCATCCTTTTCCAAGAAAGTTTTTGAAAAAGGTTTCCTTATCAGAATTGATTCTGGGATAATGGTATTAGTGTTAAATGATTATTGTTCGTATTGTTATGGAAGAAGAAAATTCCATTAACCGGCATTTTATCCTTTCCAAGAAAGTTTTTGTAAAAAGTTTCCATATCAGGATTGATTCTTCGATAATAGCATTAGTGTTAAACGATTATTGTTCAAATTCTATCTATTATAACCACATGTTTGAATGTTTTGGTATTCTTTAGGTGAAAAGTTGCAATAGCTTGTTAAAAGCTTTCTTGCACATGATTCTGAAGAACAAATATTTTATATTTCTTTGAATATGTGTCTGATCATGTTTATATTTCTTGAAATATTTTATAATTACAGAATCGTTGAAATTGGAAACATTCACAGACCACAATTTCAGTTTGGTTTTAGTTATTATTTTGGCATATAACAGATAGAAAACAGATAAAAGGAGAAAATGTTGGTAACCAGCATTTTTGCCATTTTCAACAGTGTTTTCAAAATTAGTATCTCTAGAGGTTGTTAAAAGTGAGGATTGTGTGGTAAAGAGTCAAAACTACTTTGCTGTAAGAAAAAAAAAACGGTTTTTAATGTGTTAAAAGTAACTCGAAATTTATTGGGGGGGTCATTATGCCTTCGTGTTTTATTTTATAAGCAAACTAACCATGTAATAAATATATTATATTCACATACAAAGTCTTATTCATTTGTTACATGAGCTGGAATCTCTTCTTTTTTTTTTTGTTTTGTTTTTTTGTTTAACCCTTTACCACACAATCCAAACTTTTAGCACCTCTGTGAATGAAGCCTTTTGAAAACATTGTGGGAAAAGGAGAAAATGCTGGTAACCAGCATTTTCTCCTTTTCCCACAATGTTTTCTTCCCTTTCTAAAACAAAAGTCAATTTTTTAGTCACATTAATTTTGTCGTCTGCAAATGTTTTCAATTTGGTCCAGTCTAAAATTTTGTTATTTGGTAAAGAGTTAAAATAGATTGCTATGTTTGATTTGAATGATATAGATGTTAGAAGTAGATATAACTGCAGTTTTGATTGCTTTTTATGAAAGCCAGCATAGCACAATGCTAAAGTGTGGGACTCGTAACCTGGAGGCCGTGGGTTGGAACAGCTTGGTTTTTAGTAGGCAAAACATTTCAGAACATTAGCCAAGCACTGGCAAAACCTAGGAAATAAAGGAATGCAGTGATATGACTAAAGTAATATTGAAAGCGTTGTAAAATATCATTCAGCCACTCTTTAGTAGTGTTCAGAATATTTAGCATTATACTGATTCATCTAAAATCAAAAGTCAGTGTTTGTATTATGACTGAATTTTCAAGTCCTTACCAAACAAAATTTTTTAGACTTGTCTGAATTGAAATCAATCGTAGATGACAAATTGAATGTGGCTTGATTGATGGGGTTTGTCTTTCAGCTTTTTCCAGGTAGTTCCAAGTGTTTTGAGAAGACTTTGTGGAAAAAGGAAAAAAATGCTGGTATCCAATTTCTTTTTTTCCCTCTCTGTGCTCTTGCCTGTCTTACAAAAATCCTATTGATAAAGAGCCAAATTACATTCATTATCTGCAAATGCTTTCAATTCAGAAAAGTCCACAATTTTAACATTTGGTAAAGAATTAGAATGTTGAAAATTGTTGTAAGGGAGAAAATGCTGGTTTTCATTATTTACTCATTTTCCCACCATGTGTTCAAAAGCCTCTCTCTCTTTAAAACAATTAAATAATAGGATTGTTTGGTAAAGGGTTAAAAGAAAGTTCCTGTGTTCCATGTATGTTGAAAAGAGTTGAAGGAAATTGAAGCAAACAGTTACCCTATTTCTATTATGCTGTATTGAATAGCTTATTAAAAATTGAATTTTTATAAGAATCAACCATTTTGGAAGGGTAAAGAGAAGTAAACATCAGTTTTATCGTTTTTTTAACCCATTACCACACAATCCCTACTTTTGACGCCCTTGAGAAAAAAAGCCTTTTGAAAACACTGTGGGAAAAGGAGAAAATGCTGGTAACCAGCATTTTCTCCTTTTCCCACAGTGTTTTCTACCCTTCCCAGAACAAATTTCAATTTTTCAGTCAGCTTTATTTTGTTGTCTGCAAATGCTTTCAATTTGGACCAGTCTAAAATTCTGTTGTGTGGTAATGGGTTAAAGGGAGTTAATTATGTTTACATTCATACAGGAGAAAAGCAAAAGGAAGTAGTTCTGGCAAGAAAAAGAAGTTAAAGTTACTGGTAAATTGTAAATTGTAAATTTACTTGTGATTATATTAAGTTATTATTCACCGTTTGGTTTCTATACACCACTAAAAAGCATAAAAAATAATTAAAGAAGAACAAACAATAGCACATAAAAAAGATCACAATAAACCTGAAAATGCAACACAAGTCAAATTTATTTTTGAAAGAGAAAACATGATAGCACCTGATAATGAAATCATAGCAACAATAGCTTCTTACCACAAAGGGATAAAAACATTTTCGACCAGTCCAAATTTCGTAGTTTGCATACAACAAATTACATTTGTCTCAAATTCTATAATCTTTCTTGGATAAGCTTTGAAATACGGCGGTTAACGGAGAAAATGCTTGTTAGCAGCATTTTAAAATGCTGGTTAGCAGCATTTTCTCATATTCTCACATGTTCTCAAATCAATTCAATGTTCTAACTTAGGATCATCAAAACTCTGTGTTGTTTGGTAAAGGGAAAAAAACATTTGACATTATGGGTAAATGTATATCAGCATGGAATAAATGAAGATAAAGTTGCACAGTCCTGCAGTCTGATCTCAGATAGATTTATACAGTGTTCGATATATATTTTGACCTTCAGGCAAAAATAAAATCAAAATAACTATTTTCAGTTTATTTGTATTGAAAAAGTAATGATAAATTTAAAAACTATTGTAATGGTTTATACATTGTATGTGTATCAACAACAATTTTGTGTCTACAAGTACAGGGTGATCTTATTGCTAATGGACGGATAAGCTGTTACTGAAATAAATCTTAAATCACAAATCTGTTTGAAAGGGCTTTGCAGAGCTTGTTGAATCTGTGACCTTCCTGCGCTTCTTCTTCTTACTGCAAGGAAACATAACATGCACTAGATGTAAATTCAGCAAAAAAGAAATGAGCCATGCTCTGGCAAAAGGGGGATTATCACATCTCCGTGATACACGATACCTAGCCAGTCATCACATGTCCATTGATCCATGAAGTCCTTTTTGTTCAACAATTGACGGAGTCATGAGGTATAGTGGTCTTTGGACATAGAGAAAATAGACCAGTAGCGAAAAATTTCGGCCTAGGTGAGCTTGTGCTGTCCTCGCAGCCAGACCTTGGTCGATATTTTCATAGATGCATTAAGCTGCCTTTTCACAGAGCACGGCTAAATATAGATAACTCTTTTAAGATTAAATGTGATTTAGTTTTCCTGTTCTTAACTAGAAAACTTAACTTAATATAAGTAATTCCGTTTTTTGACAACCCTCAGGAAGAGTCCAAATTTAAAATTGTATGTGCAGAGAAATAGATTTAACCCTCTCCCAAACGGCAAATTTTGGACCAGACCAAATTGAATGCATTTTGCATATGACAAATTAGCAGTTCCTAAAAAGATGATTTTTCTATATGATAGGGTAGAAAACATTGTGGGAAAAGGAAAAAATGCTGGTTACCAACACCTACAATGTTTTCAAAAGGCTTCTATTCCTGACCCGTAAAAACCGGGGATTGTTTGGGAAAGGGTTAAAGTAACTGAAACGGTAGAATTTGTCTTTGACAGGATAGAAAACATCGTTGGTAAAGAAGTTATGATTGGACAAAAGTATTTTCTGTTTTAAGACTGTGCGTGAGTTATGAAGAGGAATGTATGTCACCCGTAATTTCTCCTTTTCCAACCATTTTTTCAAAAGCCTTCTTTCTTCTAGCCGGTAGAACTCATAACTCAGCCTGCTTTGGTAAGAGTGGGCCCCATGACGCATTTTTATTCCTGGCAAGTCATTAATTAGCCAAGGATCCACAGTATCCATTATGTCCATCAGTCGACTTGATACTGAGGTAGACTGGTGCTTAGACATGCAAAGAATTGACTTTTATAAAAAAAAGTATCGACTCAGGTCAGCCTGCACAGGCTTACCTAAGCCGATACTTTTTTGCAAATGCGTTAAGCCTCTTTTTCACGGCATTGTTCAATTGTATTCTTGAAGGTTCACTGGTTCCGAGGAATCGCTGATACTATGGGATACAGAATTGCCTTAACCCTTTACTCCATAGATACTCATTTTGACGTATCAACAACAGACAGCTTTTGAAAACATTGTGGGAAAAGGAGAAATTGCTCGTAACGAGCAATTTCTCCTTTTTCCACAATGTTTTCCACTCAATCAGATATTTGTATCCTCATTTGTCCACTCAATCAGATATTTGTATCCTCATTTGTCCATATTTTTTACATCATATTTTTACTTGCTGCTGAAATGGAAGAGCCTGCAATTGGCATATCAGGTAAAGGGTTAAACAAGGACACAACCTGATTCCCCTGGGGTCGATCAGTCCTTTACCTCAAATCTGCTGTTTAATAAATTAAATCAAACTTTCCAGCCAGAAGTAAAAGCTCAAAATACAGCAATTACGAAATTAATTTTGGAAAAATGTCTTCCTGTCGGACAATGCAGATCAATGATCAGATAGCCTATTCTGTGTAGTCTGATCCTGATATAGACTGGCTGTAAAAAGCACGTTGAGTTGCATTTAGACGTCTAATGGTTCCAATAAGGTCCCATCCATCGACCCATGAAAAAGGCGACCTGTCATTTACAACCGGACAAAATTAAGCACAGGGGATTTTACTGATACATTTCTTATGTCATTACAATTTCAGATGAGATTCATACCTAATATGGGTTGAAGGATGCTTTTAATGATCCGTCTGCTACAATTTCGTTTCAGGGCATAACGACTTAACTAACTACATTTAGCAATTATAGAACTTTTTACCAAACGACAAGTTTTTTTGTCTTCCAGATAGAAAGCATCTATAGGCGACAGAACAATTATAATTGGTTGGCAGCATGCGAAAAGAGGCTTTCGTACATTTGCGTATAGTACAGTCCGCGCAGGCTGATCCAAGACCACACTTTACGTCCACATTATATCTAAAGTAAACTTACGTGTAACGGAAAATCACACGCAATTGGAAAGTGTGCATTTGGATCAGCCTGTGCGGGCTGATCCTGGACGACACTTTACGCAAAAGTCGAATGTCCCTTTTTGCGTGTTGCAGACTTAATTTGAAATTGGTGCAAAGGAGCATCAGTTCACTGATAGGATTTAAAACATGATGGGAAAAAAATGCGTATTCCTTTCTTCTTTTCCAACAAGGTTTTTAAAACCTTTTTCCCCCATGGTTGTTAACACACTGAATAATTGGCAAAGGATATCACTAATTACTTCAGAAATTTATTTTGTCATCGCGGCATAACATGCTGTCGGCAGTAATGCGTTTTCCACTTCCGCTCTATCTTAGCTAAACAATTTTTGTCTTTAAACAAGAATATGGAAAAGGCCAATATGGAAACTTGGTCGGAAAAGGATGAAATGCTAGTAAACAGCATTTTCTCCTTTTCAAATGTTTTTTCCTCCCATGAAAAAAGGTTTTCCGTCATTTTGGTCTCTACTAATTTGTCGCCTGTAGATCATCTTAAAGAAAAAAGAAAAAAAAACTTACGAACAGAGCTAATGAACTCTGTAACTTCCCTCTAATTTTTTTAACCTTTTGCCAGTAAAAAAATTCCATTCAACCCAAGCGTTTTAACCCTTTACGAAACAATCTGTGGTTTTTACGACCCTGAGATAAGAACCTTTTGAAAATATTGTGGGAAAAGGAGAAAATGCTGGTAACTAGCATTTTCTCCTTTTCCCACAATGTTTTCTTCCCTGCTGGAAACAAATTTCTATTTTTTTAGTTTTTTTTTTTTATTTTGTCTTCTGCAAGTGCTTTCAATCTGGAACAGTCTAAAATATTGTCGTTTGGTAAAGGGTTAAAGCGACGAACAATTCCGTCCACGAAGGTCGCCTTTAGATTAGGTAGCCAGCTGACAGCAAATACATTATAGAAATATATCGGGTGTCGCGCTTTTTCCTCATTTTTCAGTGAATTTCTTACCAAATATAGCCGGAGAGAAGCCATTATCACGAAAGTTTGAAATTTTATATATGTGTCCATGTGTCTCTGGCTAGAATCCGGTATAAAGGTTTTTGTGGGTGTTTTGGGGTTTTCTAAAGTTGTATTTACGCATGTCGTCTTTTTTTACAATAGCAATAGCAGAGATCCTGTAAACTATTTTAGTCAGAATGCAGCTATAAGTTCCTTTTATAAGCCAATGTCCGATTGCTAAATCTACAGAGTACTTAATACATCACCTGCTCTGTGAAAAGGGGGCTTAAAGCATTTCCGTTATGCAATTTATATAACAGAACAGAACAGAAGTTTATTAAAGACAAGTAAATAGTATCATTTATAAACATGAAATGATAAGAGATCTAGAGAGCATGACAGACGGTAAAAGGACCTACATCATACACTATAATTATAGAGGATAATCAACTGGTTGTTTTTGATATGAAAAATATCTCACGAGGATGCATTGTTTGGCGTTGAAAAAACGAGTGCGCTTTACGACGCACCCGAGTGAGATATTTTCAAAAATAACCAGTTGATTATTCTATTTATCATATACCTTATCAACATTATTATTTCTAAGTTTTCGTTTGAAAGTCGAAATCAGTACTTTGGATAGAGAGAAGAAATCAGGGACATAGCGCGGATGAATACATGATTTAAAAAGAATATAGAACTTACAATAACACTATCTATAAGTGCTTAATGAAAAAAAAGTAGTTCCTAAATTACGGCAGGAAGTGAAAGTGAAAGTTGATATCGCTACTAGTGATGATATCAAAATTTATTACACTGGGAAATTCCAGGATTTCACTGCTAGGTATATAATAAAAGCGTGTAACACTTTCAACAAAGTCAAAAGATATGTTTGATATAATTTAACTTTTACTTGACAGTGTCAACTAAACAATAGGTATACAGAAAAAAAATAAGGCAAATAGACATAAAAAGAAAGTACTTTGGACATGTAGGCTTTGGATTTTTTTTTTTCGAATATAAATGGCGTCTTAGATGAATCTCAGCAACAATAATAATGGCATGTTACAATTTTAGAGCACACCGCAAGTAATCACGTGATTATGGACCCATAAAACCCATTTATCTAACAACTGACTGAGTCCCAAGATAAAGTAGTCCTTAGACAGGTAAAAAGAAACCCAAAGGCAAAAAGTTTCGACCCATGTCAGCCTGCACGGACTGCGCAGGCTGACATGAGTCGATACTTTTTGCAGATGTGTTCAAGCCCCCTTTTCACAGGGCATGGCTCATTTACTAATCAAACTTACCTTAGTGCCAAGATAATCGCTATCAGAATGGCCAAGAAAAGGATAAGGCCAACAACTGAGCCGATGATTATAGGCGTCAAATCCGAGGAAGTGTCCGACTTACCGCCCTCCTGTTTGAACGTGCTCTGAAATCAGATAGATCGTTGACGATTACAGCTGACAAGTCTTTGAAACCTTGGGCTGCTAATTTCAACCAAAGAGCCTATCGGGGACGGTGTAGGTCAAGATCAGGCTGTACAGAACGTGCACTCTGATCGCGATCTTTACTATTCATTCAGGAGATATATTCTTCAGAATCCCACCTCAAAAATGGAACATTGAAATACAAACAAATGCTTTCAGTTTGAAAGTTTCGTGAAAGGCCCAGTAAATGCCAAAATATTAAAGTAGGTGTTATAATACATTAAAATCTAAATCATAAAATTTTAAAGTTTAGTAAATATTGTAGAGATGACAGTCTGTTATCTTGTGGTCGGGCCATTTTCTCCTTTTCTCAAAATATTTTCTGGACTATCCGATTTGTCCTCTGCAAGTGCTTTCGAAATATTTTAAAAATTGACCTGTCTTAAATACTGTCGTTTGGAAAAGAGCTATGGTATAAGTGCCATGCATCAGGGACCCTTGTTCAATACGGTAGAATATCCGATACCTGAAACTTTAATAGCATTGAAAGTAGAGTAATTGAACATCTGATTTCAGAAACTTTAATAGCATTGAAAGTAGAGTAATTGAACATCTGATTTCAGAAACAGGCTTGTTTCATTCTAAATATGTCCCAGGTTTGAATTCTGAATTCCAAAACTTGACATCCGATTGGCCAAGATGACCTGTCTTGGCCAAGCTAAAGTTTTGTTAGGTTTTTTTTTTTTTAATTAAAACATCATTTTAACTCATTACCAGACGGCAATATTATAGACTGGTTCAAATTGAAAGCATTTGCAGACGACAAATTAAAAGTGACTGGAAATTTGAAATTTGTTTTGTGAAGGGTAGAAAACATTGTGGGAAAAGGAGAAAATGCTGGTTACCAGCATTTTCCCCTTTTCCCCACAATGTTTTCTAAAGGCTTCTTTCTCAGGGGCGTCAAAAGTAGGGATTGTGTGGTAATGGGTTAAAGGTTTGGTGATAATAATACCTTTTTATCTACATGTAAATACCTGATTTAAGTTAGCCTGTATACTGACAAGAGTCGGTAACGTAAATCCTGCAAAAAAGGTAACCGCTCCAGTGGCGGGCTGTGTGACATTAGAATGGGAACCAGATAGTGTCACATGACTGAGGTTTCCTGCAGAACGACTTCCGGTACTCTGGATCATTGTTGTTGAAACTTTTGTAATGGCTGCAGTATATTGAGTGATGCTGAAGCTGGTTAAAGGTGATGTTCCTGGCTTTGTGGGGCTGTTTGTCGTGGTAGTAGTAGTTATCAGTGTTTCACAAAATTTTCCTGTTGAAAAAAAAATAGGTTAGATGTTTTAGCCTCTAACAATGCATTACATAAACGCTTCTGGCGATACAACCCAGAGTGTATCCTGCTATACTACAATTGCCCTGTTGGCGTCGACCTAGTAAGGAACAAATAATGAAACGGTTCAAAGGTTGACAAGGAGACGTAATTTTATACATACATCGATTCTTTTATGTCTTCTTTCTGTCGCTTGAAAATGACGGGGTATATATATCTTCACAATACTTCCTTCAATGAGAGTGTCCTTGATTTCTACCTTTTACCACACAATGATGACTTGACAACCCTGAGGTAGAAGACTTTTGAAAAAAAAAGTGAGAAAAGGAGAAAATACTAGTAACGAGCATTTTCTCCTTTTCCCACCATGTTTCTACCCTTCCCAAATCAAATATCGATTTTTTTTCAGTCGCATTTATTTTTTCGTTTGCAAATGCTTTCAATTTGGTCTAGTCTATATATTTGTCCTATGGTAAAGAGTTAAAAAAAAAAACGAGGTTTCGTTCATCCACATAATGCTGTTATACCAAGCCATTCGTCACATAACAAGGATCCATTTTGTTAAAAGACAGACTTTGTGAATCATCATGCGGCAGAATTGCCCTTTGACATACAGAAAATTTACAAACATTAAAACGTTTCGGCCCACTTCAACGTTTGTGGACAGCTTAGGCTAAGGTATGTCGATACTTTTTGCAGTAACATTTAACCACCTTTTCAGGGAGCATTTACCTAGAAACATTGTGACAAACAATGAAATTGCTAGCTCTCAATTTGTCATGTGGTCATATATGAGATATATATATAAAGTATCATAGTATCTCTTGGGTTTCTACGAAATCAAATTGTTTTTAACCCATCACTAGACAACAAAATTTCAGCTATGTCCAAATTGAAAGCACTTGCAGACGACAATTTAAATGTGAATTTGACCTTGATAGAGTAGAAAACATTGCGGGAAAAGGAGGAAATGCTGGTTACCAGCATTTCTTCCTTTTCCCACAATATTTTCAAAAGGTTTCTTCCTCATTTGTGTTAAAAGGCCTTATTGAGTGGTGAAGGGTTAAGGAATTCATTTAGAATTGTCTTTTTTGTCTTTTTCCTTATCATAAGCAACCTTTAAAGAAAAGTCCGAAATTTAATACTAGTAACATATATGCTGAAATCAATGGTTTTAAGGACCAAAAAGAAAAATGGGTGCTCGGCACGGAACATAACACGTACTTCGACAGGAAACATTAACCATCATCTTTTACGGCAGACACATACTGAGAAAACCCACTCGTTCTGGGAGATAAATAAAAGCATCGAAGCAAAAAGAAATATGTTGCAGTTTATCAATTTATCATTAATTCCGTTAGTTGTCACATTTTTCTGTGCTTTTCTGTTTCTGTCAGTCATTCTTTGTCGTTCTTGGCTCCATGAATATTTGATTTTGGTAGAAAAAGGAAAAAAAAAAGTCAAGCCACACAAGACCACGTTGATACGCATGCACCTTGAAGAGGAAATATATATATGTTAAAGTGCCCTTTGAACGGTACAGAACGGCTTGTTATTCACAATCGTTTTTCACAATTTTTTGTACAGCTGTCACATTTTACGGTAATGGGCGAAATCTGTTTTCCTGTACCAGGAAGTCGCAGCCGCTGGTTAGCGATCTTACAAGTCGATTATGTATTCTGTCTATAAATCCTGTACAGAAAATTATTTCTAAGAAACATTGTACAGCTCTGCGTCTAGATCAATTATTTTCATCCAGTATACTCAGTAATATCGTCTTTTAACTTGCCTGAGGGAGAAGGTTTTAGAATACGATTAGGGAAAAGGAGAAAATGCCGGTGACCAGTATTTTCTTCTCTTTTTTTTCTACAATATTTTAAATCCTTTTAAAAAGAAATCTTATCATTTGAAGCCCACCCAATGTGTTGACTTTTATGCTTTCATTGTGGGGAAAGTCCAAAACATTGTTGTATGAGAGAGTGGGACGAATACAGAGATTAATCCAAAGCATTCCATGGTCAGTAATACATTGCAGGAGCACTCTGGACATAGACTGGTGTCAGTCTGTTAACTCTTTACTATACAATCCCGACTTTTAACAACTCTCAGAAAGAAGCCTATAGAAAATATTGTGGGAAAAGGAGAAAATGCTGGTAACCAGCATTTTCTCCTTTTCCCACAATATTTTCTACCTTATCAAAGTCAGAAATCATCATAAAAGCATTTAATGTGTTATCTGCAGAGACTTTGATTTGGTCCTGTTAAAACATTTGTCGTTCATAAAAAACGTTAATTACAGCGTTTTATTATATACCTAACTGTGAAATCCAGGAATTTCCCAGTGTAATAAATTTTGATATCATCACTAGTGACGTTATCAACTTTCACTTTCACTTCCTGCCGTAATTTGGGAACTACTTTTTTTTTTCGACTACATTTTTTTCGACTTTCAAAAGCAAAATTACAAATAATGATGTTAATGAGGTATATAATAAATAGAATAATCAACTGGTTATTTTTATATGAAAAATATCTCACTCGAACGCGTCGTAAGGCGTTAAAAAAACTCGTGCTGCGCACTCGTTTTTTTCAACGCCTAACAACGCATCCTCGTGAGATATTTTTTATATCAAAAACAACCAGTTGATTATCCTCTATTTCATTAACCCATATCATGTTAAATAACTAAAACGATCATTTCTACACGATAGTAAAAGCCTAAATATTGATATTTCAAAGTTTTAATATAATTTGGAGAATATTATTTGATTCTCGTGCAGTGTAGATAAAGATCAGACTGCACGTTTTGTGCAGTCTGATCTTAATCTAAACTGTCCGCAAAAGGTCAGTGAGTCGCGCTTAGCAGTCAAACGGTAAAAAGAAATCACAAAATAGGATTGCAAAACAAATAAACTTATATAATGCTCTGAATGTCTGATTTAACGCCCTGTAATTCAGATGAAGGGCAAATAACAAAACATATTTCTGTGATTTTACTGTAGTTATGTACCTTGTTTATTAGAATGACTCAAATGCAGGGCCTGAATGCCAGGCCACTTCGGACACAGTAATTAAGTGAACATCTATAAATAATACCGAAAGGAAGAAGCGAACACGAAAAACGTTTTATTTAAATCTGGTGTCTCGAACGGATTTTCGTAGTGCGTGACACGGAGATTATATTTGAGCCATGCACTGTAAAAATGTGGATAAGTGCATCTGACAAAAGTATCAGTCTATGTCAGCCTGCGCAGTCCTAACAAGCTGATTCGGGCCGACTGTTTTCGCTATTGGTCAAGTTTCTGTATGTCCAATGCCCTGCTTACCTCATGACTAATTCATTTTTTAAAAAAAAGTTTCTTTCATGGATTCATGAGAATGTAATGGATTGTTTTGTATGATGAATCACGGAGAGACATAAAGCCCCTTTTGCCAAGGCGTGGCTAAGTTTCTTTTTCTTACTCTTTCTTTGCTATGGTCAATTTTTTGTCGTCGGTATAGCTCATGCTCTGACTGAACAGGACGTTTCGTGCAGTCTGATCTTGTATCTACAATGTCCGCAGAAGCAAATAAGAATGTGCTCATGGCTTTGATAATTTACACGCAAAATCAACCGTGACATTGAATTTTCGTACAGAAAGTAATATACTGATAATATCTTAGTATTTGCTTTTGACAGTTTCAAAAGAAGGTGACAAAAGCACAGCAGAAACGTCATACCTGTATAGGCGATGGTACACATACACTCAGTTTGGTTGACTGCTCTGTCCACACACGTAGATCCATGAAGACAGGTTGTATTCTTGCAAGTTAGATCAACCCTGTGTTCAGTACAATTCATCCCAAACCAACCTTAAAACAATAAAACACAAGTCTGGAAAAATTGTTGAAAACATAAATTATCAGCAAAAACAAAGTTGGTTAATTAAAAGCAGCTTATAAAATGGAGACTACAGTCTGTATACTCTCGTGTTTTTTTTTTAAAGTCATACGGATAAAAATCAAAAGCTTTCCCCAGACGTTCCCACACGCGGTTCGTTAGACTTAATTCATATATTAACCCTTTCCCAAACGACAAATTCGGTACTCTTCCACATCAAACGAGTTTGCAGACGACAATTTTAGATTTGGAGAAAATGGCAGAAAGTTCTCAAAAAGGGTAGAAAACACTGTGGGTATCAAGATCAAGATCAAATTGCTCGTTACGAGTAATTTCTCCTTTTCCCACGGTGTTTTCAAAAGACTTTTACTGCAGACTCGTAAAAACCAGTGCTTGTTTGTGACAGGGTTAAAAAAATATACATTTTAAACAAAAAGTAACCACTAGAGTTTTGGCTGACATATACTGAAGTAAAAAATAGGACCTGAGTCAAAGGAACTAGAGGTCATAGGGAGTCTTGATTTTCACATACCTTTATGGCGAACTATAAACGACATTGTCGATGCAAATGAGAAGAAGAACGGAGAGAGTTAGGGACAGCATCAACAAATTCGTTGACTTCCGAGGACGAATAAGATGGTAAAGTTTTGCCGACGCTGCTGATAAGATCAGACTACACAAAACATGCAGTCTGATCTTGGACCAACAACTTTCGGATTACCTGTTGCATAACTTTCAAACATCGTTTTAATTAACCCATTACCACACAATCCCTACTTTTGACAACCCTGAGAAAGAAGCCTTTTGAAAACATTGTGGGAAAAGGAGAAAATGCTGGTAACCAGCATTTTCTCCTTTCCCCACAATGTTTTCCACCCCTCACAAAGCTGATTTCAAATTTTCAGCCTCTTTTATTTTGTCGTCTGCAAATGCTTTTGATTTGGACAAGCCCAACATTTTGTCGTTTGGTAATGAGTTAACTGTTTACCAAAAGACAAAAATTGGGACCCCTCTAAGGCATTGTATTGGTAAGGTGTTGCAGAGGACAGATGTGGTAAGAATTGTGGTATATGCCCTTTGAATAAGGAGAAAATCCTGTTGAAAATGGAGATAATGCTTGTTACCTGCATTTTCCAATCTTCCCACAATGCTGTCTAAAGCTTTCTTCCTCAAAGTCTTTTAAATTTGGGAATGTGTGGTAAAAGATAAATATTGCAGTTAAATTCCAAATTCAAACCATTAAACATAAAACTTTTTTTTCTCAGTTGGCGGCGAAATCTAAATTAAACGACGAATCTAACATTAAAAGAGAAATATGGGTCATTTCCTAAAAGCCAATCTTATCGGGGTGGGTGGTATTTGATGTATGATTACAATTGTAAGAGAAAAAACTGGAGCAAAACAGTTCGAAATATTAATCGTTCTTTTTTCTGACTCATTTATTTCCGTTCTTCCCTTCTAGATATCCGTTTCGTCTTATCTAGCCGAACCATTTATTATTATTTTCATTTTTTTAAAATCAATCCTGTACTGAATTTTAGAAAAAAGACTTTTAAATATAACGTGGCAAAAAGAGACTTGCTTAGTGACCAGCATTTTCTTATTTTCTCGCTTTGTTTTCTACCCTTTAACGGACACATTTTATAATCTAGACCACATCTTCTCTTTCACTCAAAAATCCTTTCATTTATACCAGCCTATATTTTAGCAAACAGCTACAGAATATTTCCCCCTCCCCTTCACTCCCATTACGTGTTCATGCAGTGCCCCGTTCTGTTCAGGCGTGATCGTACATTATCTCCCGCGAGATGGCATTCTACAAATCTATCTAATTTGGGCACTCTGGGTACAGAACCGGACACTTTTCTAAGCGCGACAACCGTTACGTTGAATATTAAACTACCACAAAACGCAACTGGGCGACTCATTCAGCAATGATCAGCTAGCATGTAAAATATGCACCGAGCATTTATTAACTCTTTACCAAACGAAAAAATTTTAGACTGGTACAAACTGAAAGCATTTGCAGACGACAAAATGAAAGTGACTGAAAATTTCGAAATTTCGTCTGGAAAGGGAAGAAAATATTGTGGGAAAAGGAGAAAATGCTGGTTACCAGCATTTTCTCCTTTTTCCACAATGTTTTTCAGAAGACTTCTATCTCAGGGTCGTTAAAAGTCTGGATTGTGTGGTAAAGAGTCAAAACAGCCTCTACAAGCTTTGGTAATAGCTTCGGTGTAGGCCTAAGCCCTACTTTAACCTAGCATAATTATGAGATCATAGCAGACAGGTCGAATCTTCGAAGAATATGACATGCGCAGACAACGGCGATCTTAAGGTTCAAAGTGTCGGAGTGCAGGGTCCGTATTCACCAACCATTCTGGAGAACATTCTTTGTCTTTTTCTTCAGAATTTTGTCAGTGTGAAAGTAACAAAACTTCTGATTGGCTAAACCAAATGGTTTAGCCAATCAGAAGTTGTGTTACTTATAAATATAGAAAATTCTTGAGAACAAGACAAAGAACGTTCTTAAGATTGTTTGGTGAATACTATCCCAGGATGTAGACAAAGATTAAGGTGTGGAAGCATATCTTCTTAAATGTCGGAGAGTGCCTCTGTTTGTTGATGGGATAGAGAGCCGTAACTAGGCAATGTCCTCGAATGTTGGCCGTTCGTTTACTTAAAGCACACATCCTTAAGGAGGAGACTTTTGTATTCAAGTGACATGCAGGGTAACATGCGCTTTAACCTCAATTTTTATCCAGATTTGTAACAAATGGAAAGTAAAAAACGGATGAAATACCTAAATGCAGGGAAAAAAAGACAGGATTGTATTACCCAGTCATCCCCTGGTTTAGAATATGCTTGAATTCACACAGTTAACCCTGAAACTACCAGGCTAGACTCACTGACCTTTTGCGGACACTGTAGATCAAGATCAGACTACACAAAACGTGTAGTCTGATCTCGTATCTTCACTGTCCGATATAGAGATATTTTTCTCAAAAGAATTAAGTGTTAAAAAACATTATTTCGCTTTGTTCTATCAGCTTTAAAGATATTCCTGATTTATTTAGCAGGATAGGGGTTTAACCCTTTACCTGACATGCCGATTTCAGGTTTACATTTCAGCAGCAAGTAAAGATATGATGTCAAATATATGGACAGATGGGGAGACAAATATCTGATTGAGTGGAAAACATTGTAGAAAAAGGAGAAATTGCTCGTTACGAGCAATTTCTCCTTTTCCCACAATGTTTTCAAAAGCTGTCTGTTGTTGATACGTCAAAATGAGTATCTATGGAGTAAAGGGTTAAAGGAAAAATAAACTCTTACCATGTTCACAAACTCGTTTTCCAGATAGATTACAAGTGTACTGTCCGGTCACAGGTCGGCAGTAAATGTTGCAGTAACCGTAGTAATACGTATCGCATTTGATCTTGTACTCAAACCTGATTCTGAAAAGATATCGCGACATGATATGGGCTGCAACACGGGAAAAGGGGCATTCGGACATTTGCGTAAAGCGTCGTCTTGGATCAGCCTGCGCAGTCCGCGCAGGCTAATCCGAGGCGGCACTTTCCGTTTTTATGTAATTTTCTGTTTCACACAAGTCTACTGTAGCACAAAATCTAATGTAGTCGTAAAGTGCCGTCTCGGATTAGCCGAGTTGACAAGAAAAATAATAATAATAAGATATGTATCAAATAATAGGATTTGCTTTAGAAAATATTGAGAACAATGTTATAAATTGAGAAAATAGGCCTACTGTTTACCAGCATTTTCTCCTTTCCCAACAATGGTTTCAAGAACCTTGTTCTTCAAGATCATTACAACACGAAACTATTTGTTTGGCACCAGGTGAAACTGCCAACCATGTAATGATTTACCTCCAACAGGCCACTAACTAGTAACAGACGATCACTTTTCACTTTATATCGTTTATCGTAAAATTCGTTCTCTCTAACTAGTACGGGGTCGTAATACTTTATTAATTACCTTTTACTACACAACCCTGAATTTCAAAGAACTTGAGGTAAGAAAAAAAATGTTGTTAACCAGCAAATTCTCCTTTTCCAACAAGATTTGTGCACCCTATCACAAACAAAGTCCAGTATTGTGAGTCACATTCGTTATTTTATTTGCCAATGCTTTCAAGTTGGTCAAAATTTCGCCATTTGGTGAAGAGTGAAACACACACCTCAGGGTATTCTAATAAAATTTATAAAATCACCTTTTAGATGAGATGTACGATTGACTGGAAATGTCGGCCATTTGGTGAATGACAAATGCGATATAAACTAATTCGGACAAATACAAATATCCCGCCATCACAAATTACATGAATTGTTCCTGTTGCAGTTATCACAAATGACATGGATTGATCTTGACAATGTACATTTAGGGCGCAGAATAAACAGTAAAACGACAGTTTCTACCAGTAAAGATCCTGGTATCGCATCGTTTTCAGACAATTTAAGTCAAATCTTCCAAGTTCAGATTGTGATTTCTGAGCAGTTTGACTTTCACATAATATCTGCAATCAAAATTGTCACAGGTAGTCAAGTTATTATGAAGATATCAATAAACGCTACCAGGTAGGTTTGAATTCGAGACATTTAAGACCAGACAGCAGGTTCCGAGAGGTCAGATCCTAATATACACTTTTCGCATATGGAATTAAATCCAGTTTCAGAACTGTAAGCTTAACTATAATTTTTCCATTTGTCAGCATATTCCTATTCGCAAACTATGCGACAACATTCTCATTTTCAAAGACAAGGGTTATAAAAGTCGCAGCTGCGTTATAAACTTGACGTTTGATTGATGTCAAGTATTTTTTTTCAAGATTCTCTTATTAATTTTTTTCACTCTTTGATCCCATAGGGAGTTTGTCCTGTCAGAGAAATTTTAGAATAAAAAAAGGTTCACCCTTGGTGGACCGAAAAGATAGAGTCAGTATTTTCATTGTGTTGAAAGGGTCCAAGATGGATGTCTACACCGGTTTGGTTTTAGAATCTCATAAACGGAAGTATGGCGTAGATCAACAATCAGCCTGAATAAACTGTTCGCTACGATATTAATATACACAGTTCCCCACCCCCATCCCCATTTCCTTAACCCATTGCCACACAATCCCTACCTTTGACGCCACAAAGAAAGAAGCCTTTAGAAAATATTATGGGAAAAGGAGAAAATGCTGGTAACCAGCATTTTCTCCTTTTCCCACAATTTTTTCTATCCTTCACATAACAAATTTCCAGTCACTTTTATTTTATTGTCTGCAAATGCTTTTGATTTGGACATGTCTAGAACAATGTCGTTTGGTAATGAGTGAAGAAAAAAAATACTTGTAACTCTACACGGTTAAGAGACTTTATTATTTTTTTGTACAACAATTCTAGCTTGAGGGCATACTTGTAAAGAATTTGTATTTCTCGCAGAAGGAGACATTGAGTGCTTAGAAATGATTTTTGTTTTTCTTGAGAAGCTTGTTCTTTTTAGGGACGCAATTCATTAGTACATTAATGAAACACTTACACAGGAATTTTATACTTTGTATATTGTCTAGCTAATAACGTACGTCTGTCTCGCTAATACGTATCATTAGCACGATAAGCAATGCTCGTAATTCCTTTCCGAGGGTGCCCACGATGACAGCAATCGATTAATAATCGTTCGACAGATATTATCAACGATCGTTAATAAAACGAACCCATGGTTCCGACTTTGCCTAAACAGCGTGCTTTCCTTCGGTCTTTATTCAATAAACATTTTTCAAGAATATTCTTAGTCTTACTTTTCAAGACATTTCTGAACTTAAAAATAACACAACTTCTGATTGGCTAAATCAAATGTTTTAGCCAATCAGAAGTAATGATACTTTCAAATTTTAAATTTTTGTCAAAATCTGAAACCAAAAATCGAATTAACATTGAAAACTCTATTATGTCATCATACTATACTCTGTGTTAAAGTGATCTGAAAAGTGATTTTTGAGCTTTGAACATCCCGATACTCGTGAAGAAACTCGAAGAGTCTGACCTGCTCTTGACTTGTTTTGTGCCTCTTTGAGTATCCCGCCTCACTTTTTTTATCTGTTGTTTTTTTTTGTGTGTGTGTGTGTGTGTCTTTTTCAACAGTCACTTTAATAACCTAATGAAGCTGTGAGTCAAATTTCTCACGACATGAATGTTTTTTGAATCTGGGCACTAGTGTTTCACCAAACCACTGATTTACCCAAGCGGTACCAAACGAACGGGCAGACCGTGAAATATTTCAAAATGATGGGGTTTGTGTAGATTAACACTCACTCGGCACTTTGTCCTGTCACTGTTCTCACTGTATAAGGTGGGTCACTGGAAAAACTGGATGGTTCTCCTTGACCGACATGAAAACTAAGTTCATCAATTATCGGAGGAGATGGTAATGGTACTGGTACACTGGCATTCTTGTTCAAGACACGAAATACAAGATAGTACGCCTGCTGTAGAGAAATAAACATGTTATAATTATTGATATGTTGTTTTTTTTCCTTTTTTTTCCAAATTAATTGTAATTTGCACGACGATAAAAAAAACGGTATCACAAGCAGAGATAATAGTTATCAAGCAATTTTGATTGGAGGAAATGTATATTTACACCACCTTCCTAGGCCCGGCAAATTTTCGAGGTTCGATTTTGAGTTATTACCAAAGAGCATATACTTCTAGACTGGTACATGTACAAACTTAAACCATCTGTGAACGACAAAACATCTGCAAAAATATCAATCCAGTTGAGTCTGCGCGGTACGAGCAGGCTGACCTGTGTCGAGACGTTTTCTTCAGGTAAATTTTCTGCATGTCGAATCGAAGAACAGGTTACTTGAAAATGTGTATAAATGTATATAATGGATCCATAATTACCAAGGGAAGTCAGAAAGTTCGTAGCAGGAGGTACATATTTCAGCAGCACACTATAATACTCTATTGTTGTTTTTCAATATGGTCCCCATTTACCTCGATGCACTTTGCCCATTTTTTCTTTCACACTGTCTATACCCTTGAAATAGAAGTCTGTCTTCGGGTTGGTGCTCAAACCACGCCTCTGTGGCAGCCTTGAGCTCATCGTCATCACGAAATCTGGTGGGATTTCAATTTTCTAAATAGGTAATAATCACTGGGGGCCAGGTCTGGGCTGTTGGGTGGATGATTTAGTTGTTAAAATTTACATTCGCGACTAGCAGCTTGTGCAATCCCTGACTTGTGCACAGGAGCATTGCCATGAAGAAACAACACGCCTTGGCTCAACTTCCCCTTCTTTCTTTAATAGCAACTTGCAGCTGCTTTATAAGATCTGCGTAGTAGGCCCCATTGACAGAGATTCCAGCAGGTTTATTATTAATCAGCAAAACAACTTTAGAACTCCAAAACACAGTGACCATGACTTTACCAGCAGATTGCTGGGTTTTGACTTTCTTTGACAGGGGAGAGCCAGGGTGCGTCCATTGCATGGACTCTTTTCTGGTTCCTGGGTCCCAATGATGAATCCATGTTTCATCACCAGTCACTAAACCGTACATGGAAGCTATTTGGATTCTCATTACAATTGTCAAGAAACTACCGACTTGTGACTTGACTGAACTCTTTGGAAGCTATCCTGCACATTGAGGTTTCTGGGGATACATCTTGCGGATACCTTTGACATCCCAATATGTTCATGGATAATCATGCTTACACTTCAGTGTGAAATATGACACTCTCTAGCTTTGTCATCAATCTTAATTTCAGCGATCATTCATTATGAGGTTCTCAACAGAAGTGATCATTTCGTTTGTTTTGGCTGGCTGACCTGACCCAGGGTCATCCGTCGGTGACCTACATCAATGTTTAAATTCAGTTGACCATTTTGCCATTGTTGAATAACCAGGACTACTATCGACGTATACTTCAGACATTAGCCGGTGAATTTCTTTGCATTTGTTCCCTCTTTGGTAAGGAACTTTCTTACTGTCCTAAACTCATCATTGCTTGATGGTCAGTAACTTGAAATATCTCCTCGAATCACACGAATAAGTTGTTAAAAGTGAAATGGATATGTGAACAGCTTGACCCAATACGCTGTTCTATGAATTTTCTGACTCTCCCTCGTATGTAATGACTTTCGGTTGGTAAAATTGCATCATAGAGATGGACTAAGCCCCAATTTCCAGAGCAAGGCATAAATATAGAATGGTCCCTCTTATCATTGCAATACTGTTTAAATCCTTTGTTGTCCCTTGCAAAATTATAAAAGTGTTAAGTACAAATTATGCACGTTCACCAGTTCTTAAACATTAACATGAAAATAAAATAAATACTTACTTTGAACTGACTAAAGCTGAGATTAAATGCATTTTCCGTAGTGCCAAAATCTACATTGTTTGTGTTGTTATACTGTTTTGTCCCCTCTTTGTTCGATACAGGTGTTCTTGAAAAGAAAATAAGGAAACAGGTTAAGGCCATATGGCTTACAACACGCGAAAAAGGGCATTCGGACATTTTCGTAAAGTATCGCCTCAGATCAGCCTGCGCGGACTAATCCGATACGACGAATTCCGTGTCATTGTAATTTTCTTTTTGCGCAAGTCTACTGTAGCACAAAGTCAAATGTAGCCGTAAAGTGTCGTCTCGGATTAGCCTGCGCATTCTGATCTGAGACGACATTTTGAGCAATTGTCTGTATGCCCCTTTTGGCCTGTTCCAAGCCGTATGTGTATGATAATTTTTGCTGATTTTGCTGTTTTTATGACATGCTTTGTTTATGGTATATTGTCACCGACTATAAAGATAGAGACTATAGCAGAAGAAGCGAATGAAGGCAGTCGTTGAATTGTGCAGATTTGTAAGTGACTGAGTATGTCAAAATTTGTAAGCATTTTAAACTTTATAAGGACACACGGATCGATACTTTTTTCAGAATAATTAAGCCTTTCTTTTCACAAACCATGACCCATATACATGACCCACAATCTGTGAAAGGGCGGCCTAGTGCAGCATCGAAAAAGTTTCGGTTCAGGTCAGCCAGCGCCATCCGCGCAGGCTGACCTGGACCGAAACTGTTTTCGAAGTTGGTCAGTTTTCTGTACGTCTAAGGACCGTTCTACCTGATTATTAAGTCGGTTGTTGAAAAAAGTGGCTATCATGAATCCATAAGGCATGGAACACGCGAAAAGGGGCATTCGGATATTTGCGTAAAATGTCGTCTCGGATCAGCCTGCGCAGTCGGCGCAGGCTGATCCGAGACGACACTTTACGACTACATTCGATTTTGTCCAACAGTTGACTTGCACAAAACAGAAAAATACATAAGAATGGAAAGTTGTAGTCTCGGATTAGTCTGCATGGGCTGTGCAGGCTGATCCGGGATGACCTTTTACGCAAATGTCCGAATGCCCTTTTTCGCGTGTTGCGAGCCATTATTAACGATGTGGTGGCTTGCTTGATATGATGTAGGACGAAGATGCCTTAAGCTCCTTTTACCAAAGCGAGGCTCATATATTTGCTGCTTTTTGGTTTCGGTTCAGCCAATTAAGTTTGAGGTGGAATGAAAGGTTTAAGACGACTCACCCAAAATGATTTTGAAATGCTAACCAGATTTCAATGTAGGGGTCGCATGCATCACAGCTGCTGTTTGTTGTGACGTCACAACACAAGTTAGACTGGCTGCCATTATTGATGAAATTGTAGGATATCAGTCGTACTTCAATAGTCCCTCCACAATGCACAGTCTGACAGAAAAAAATAACAAGGATTACATCTGAATTTCTAGCTGGTAATCTCCCCGTGGTAAAATTGTCTCTTTCTATTTCTAGAAAATCTCTAAATCAACCTGACACTTTGCCACGAAAAAAATCTCATCTATTAACATTTAGATTAACCATCGAAACTCCTGAGTGATTCAACCGAAAAGAAAAACATGTGTTTAACGAGTCGTTAGTCAATTCTGGGAACGGTTCCGACACTGGTGGACTGTTTAACCCGTTACCACACGGCAAAATTTTAGACCTATCCAAATTGAAATCATTGGATACCAGCATTTTCTCCTTTTCCAACGACGCTTTCTACCCAGACAGCATAGCGCACGTTGCGTATGGTTTTTGTCAGCGAATGCTTTCAACTTGGACAAATCTAGTATTTTACAGTATGTTAATATGTTAATGCAAAACTGTTGTAACATATAAACCCATACAGAAATATGTACGTGATCCCTATCAAAGTTTGAGTAGTATAGCACCATCTGTGAAAAGGTTAATTAACGCATCTTCGACAAAAAGTATCGTCCCAAGTCAGCCTGCTCAGTACACGCAGGTGTAATGCAGAGAAATGACGCTTCCCTACAAAATGATCAGGGTCATTTTCTTCGTAGAAAAATGACCCCGAAATCATTTCACTGCGTAGATGAATGACCCGGGTCATTATTCTACGTAGAGAATTGACCCATGGGTCATTTTGTAGGGGAGGGTCATTTCTCTCCATTACACAGGCTGATATGGCTTGAAACCTTTTGCAATTGGATTTTTTCTGGATGCCAAAATACCATGATGCTGACGCTTGGTAGACAGACAACAGGAATTTTATGGATACACAATTATGTGATGACTTGATAGGCACAATGGCATCACGGAGTTGCCCCCCCCACCCCACCCCACTTCCACCCCATCACCTCCTCTACCTTCCCCCTTTTAGCCAGGAAACTGGAATGAATAATGATTATGGAAAAAATGAATAAGTTGTGCAAATTTTCTGTCTTTAATTACATAAAACAGATCCAATTAGCCTAAAAACTCTGCGAGTACTTAACTCTTCCCCCTTCGAAAAACTTTTACACGTGACTTTTTTTTACAACAATTGCATATGGCGAAAATATACGCGTGATTCAAGCGATTAGAATTGACTTCAAAGGGACAGAAAACAGTGTGGAAAAAGGGTTTCAAGCAATTTTCACCCTTTTCCAACAATATTTCCGAAAGCTTTCTCTGTCAGAGTCATTAAAAGTTGGGATTGTTTTGTATAGGATAGATAGAGATGCTTATATAAAACAAACTTTTCAACCCTTCAGCTGCCAAATGCGACTCAAAGACCTTCAGCGGACAGTGTAGATTAACCCATTACCACACAGTCTCTACTTTTGACGCCCCTGAGAAGGAAGCCTTTTGAAAATACTATGGGAAAAGGAGAAAATGCTGGTAACCAGCATTTTCTTCTTTTCCCACAGTGTTTTCTAATCTTCCCAGACCAAATTTCTATTTTTTAGTCACCTTTATCTTGTCGTCTGCAAATGCTTTCAATTTGGACCAGTCTAAAATTTCCTCGTGTGGTAAAGAGTTAAGAACAGACTTTACAGAACCGTCAGTCTGATCTTGTATCCACAGAGTCCGATAAGGAATTACCTTTCCAAAGTAAACACTTTGAAATAGCCAAAATCTTCTCTTTTTTTCAAAGACTCTAAAGTTACCAGACAATGACGACTTTTGACGACTCTGAGAAAGAAGCCTTCTGCAAACATTGTGGAAAAAGTAGAAAATGCTGGAAACTAGCCAGTAACTAGCATTTTTCCCTTTTTCCCACTATATTTTTTACCTAATTAAAGAAAAATTGCACCATTTAACCTACACTGAAATTGTCGTCTGCAAATGCTTTCAATTTTGACAAAAACTAACATTTTCTCGTCTGGTAAAGGGTTAACATCGATCTGATAGGGTTTCGACATTTTGTGTGAATTTAATGAGGACCTAATAAGGCTAATGAACACTTTAAGTGCAAGGAAAAGGAGAAACATTTTTTATGTGGAAGATATAGAATTATTATTATAATTATCAGAGCTCCAGATAAGAGGGAATGATGGTATTCTAAAGCTATTATTTCCCTTCGAAATCCTATGTTGTGGGTACTCATTAGAATCGTCTCATCCAGACGATTCTAATGAGTACCCACAATATAGGGTTTGGTGTAGAATGATTAGTATTTTCAATTTTGGAATGAAAATCACTATCTTTATCTGGAGCTATGATTATTATTTTATTGATGTTTTCTGGCAAAATGGCTAGCATTATATTATAATATAATATAAGGAAAATGATAAGAATAAAGGAAAACAATAAGAATGAAAGAAATGTCATAAATCTGAATGTTATAGCATGTAATCGAATGCAGACTGCACGTCCTATCTGATCTAATTTTGATCTACGCTCAAGCTCCAGATAAGTGGGATTGACGGTATTCTGAATCAATTATTTCTCTTTGAAACCCTATGTTGTGGGTATTCATTAGATTTGTCTCGATTAGACGATTCTAATGAGCACGTACAACATAGGGTTTAGTGGTATATAATTAGTATTTTCAATTTTGAAATCAAGATCACTTCCTCCATCTGGAGCTCTGTACACTGCCTTCAGAAACTACATAGATTTGTTCTTTTCATGCTAAAACCCCTTAAGTTTACAAGCGTTTTCTAGCTTATGAGTTTGAGAAAATTAACACTATCTTAAAAATAACTGAACCACGCTCTTGCAAAAAGGTTTTGTTTTCTTGTATTTCCGTGATGGACAATACGAGGTCAGACATGTTATTATACTGCTAAGAAATTTCTAGCAATCTGATTGGCTAATATGCCCCGAACATATATATCATGTACACTGGCAAAACCACCGAAAAAGTATTTTCCCTTTCGAGAGCCTAGTATATATGAATAATATAACATCCCAAACGGCGGCGTCGATCAAGATTAAAATCAAGATTAAGTGCCAAACTGCACGTTTTAGCACGTATAACCAGGGTTTCAGTGACGTCATTTTCAGTAACGTCAGTTTTCATGGAATTGGTGCTCTCAGAAGGGAAATTCTACTTCGTCAGCGTACTCAACTTTTTGAACTAAAAAATCTGGTAAAATTCGCTTGACAAACGTTGGAATGGTAAAAATTTGCAGCATAATAAATTCTCTGTACAGTCAGGCGGCAGGGGACTTGGAAACTTGTTCACGGAAACTCGCCTTCGGCTCGGGGTGACAGAATTCACCACAGTCGTGAACAAGTTTCCAAGTCCCCTGTCACCTGACCGTACAACTAATAATGTATAATGTACAATATGCCTGCCTCCATAGGTATTTTTCAAAAGCGAATAAAAAGATAGTGCCGCCGCTCATGCGGCGCCACAAAAACACTGCTGACTGTGATCTCCAGTTTGATACAAAGAGCAAGTTGTAACATCTGGTATAGCCGCCACGCACTTCTTTACATCTTTTAAGTCTTTCTAGGATCCGTTTTTTTTTTCAAATTTGATCTTTCAACCTGTTCCTGAATTTTTTATACACTCTCTCAACAAGCAGCCAGAAACGGAAATGTTGACGCGAACGAAAGGAAATAGAAATTTATCCATTTAGGTACGAAAGTTAGATAAAGAAACCGATCAGCAGATTTTAAAAGTCCGGTATATAAAGAGAATAATAGGGTCAGTCGTGCCCATCCCTACAGTCTTTTACGGGTCGTGTGTCTTCAATACCAAATTCATTTCCTTTTACCCACTATAAATCAACAGAATATTCCTAAGAGATTATTGTTTTCGTCCCTTACTCAAATATCATATAATAAGTTTACCCTTTACCAAAGAACTCCGTTCTTCTTTTTTTGATCGAAACGAAAAACCAGCGTTGGAAGAGAAAACATTCGTTACCAGCATTTTCGTCTCTTCCCACAATGTTTTCTTCAATTTTGGAATTTTATTCCACCTTAACTTGTCTGCGAATGCTTTTGATCTAGACGAGTCGAAACTTTTGTCTTTTTGCAACGAATTAATTATTGCAAAACGAATGTGACAATTAACTTATAGTACTTGCTTGGGGTACTGATCTGAATTCTAGATTGGCTGTTGTTGACAACCAGTAGTTGTTTGAGGTGATTGCAGCCTTGTGTTGACAGAATTATGATTTTCTTGGGGAGTCTAAACCGGTATTTGACCATGACATACATTTGTACAGTTATCTTACATGTTTATATCTATACCCTACTATTTACTGAGTCCAATGAATGTTATGGACGTTAGCGGGAAAAGTAAAAGGAACAGGCATATAAAGGACGATTCATAATAATTATCTGGTTTGGTTATCAATGGTTGTAGAATCAATGCATTTTAAATGATTGTATTACTGAAATAAATTGGCCTGATCTGACCTTTATGCAAAGATTAATTAAAACGTGAATATTTAAATCATGGGGTATGATCGGACCATACGGAAATTCTGTTAACGGTTTGACCCTTACAGTGCTATAGTCAGACTCAAAAAGCTTTTGCCGATGGCATAGATTAAGATCAGGCTGCACTTATTACCAGTTTAAACCAACGAATTAATGTCCATTTCAGATATTTTAAGTATCTTTTGAAGACACTATAAATCTGTTGGCCTCCTAAAGAGTTAAAAAACGTGCACAAAACGACATTTTCCGTTTTTATGTAATTTTCTTTTATGTACTGAAGCACAAAATCTAATGTAGTCATATAGTGACGTCCCCGGATCAGCTTGCACTGAAACAGTCTCTATCTCGAGTGGACACCATCGGTAATATTTTCACGAGTGGCGCAGCCACGAGTGAAAATATTACCGAAGGTGTTCACGAGATGATATAAATTTCGATCTTTCACCGAAAAAAACAAATATTCTATTTATTTTATGCTTTTAACCCTTTCTGGGAGGAGCTTTATCAAAATTCAGTACAGTTCTTTTCCTTCATTCTCCGTGGCGTACCCCTCCCGCATAGCAACGTTACGTCAAGCGCGAGAAATGTAAGGTATATGACGTCATATTTCCCATCTGCTTGTTAGGCACGCGCAATTTACCTAGGCAACAAGAACGTGAAAATCGGTATTTTCACTTGTGGTACCAGTGTAAGATCGAAAAATATTTTCACTGCTATTTCTCGATATCCTACCGGAAAGCATAAAATAAAGACTTGATCTTATGCGCAATACGGTGCACTTTTTTTAGCAATTGTGATATTAAGTCTCTTGACGTTCTATTAACGATTCGTTCTCTTTAAATCCTTCTATAAACCTTTATAATATTTTACTGGAAAATTCTCTAACTTCTGTGACCATTTGGGTGTCGTCTTTTCGCACTCGTTAGTGTTTTGGTTGTAGAATGACTTTCAAAACAGAGGGTGAAGTGCCTTAGCAGCCACTCCGTTGGTAGTGCCATTTTAATTTCATGCTTTCATGCCAGACGGAAATATAACGTAATTTACCTTACATTCCTCGCGCTTGATGTAACATTGTAAAGCTTTGCTATGTATAGAGGGTAGGCCCCTACTCCAAGGGGAATAAGCGGAAAGAATTGTACTGGATTTTCACGGATTAAGTTTCTCCGAGAAAGGGTTAAAAACATGAAATAAATATAGAATATTCGTTTTCTACGAAGAAAGATCGAAATTTATTTCATCGAATGAACATCATCGGTAATATTTCAAGAGTGGCCATTCTGCCAATCTCTGCAGCTTCCGTCTTTTAACTCATTACCTCAGGAAAATTTTTTCGACTGGTCCAATTTGAAAGCATTTGCAGACAACAAAATAAAGGTGACTGAAAAATTGAAATTCGTTCTGGGAAGGGTAGAAAACATAGTGGGAAAAGGAGAAAATGCTGGTCACCAGCATTTTCTCCTTTTCCCACAATGTTTTCCAAAGGCTTCTTTCTCAGGGGCGTCAAAAGTAGGGATTGTGTCGTAATGGGTTATAGGGAGAGTTAGAGGTTTTAAGCTCACTAACGGCTTGGTAAATGTCGTATAACATCGACGTCTTCGTTAAGGCTATTTGGCCAATCTCGGCAGGTTCCAGTAGTGTCAAAAGTACACGAGGAATGCTCGGTAATCGGAGAAAAGTCCTCGTTGAACAAAATCCTCGGTTAGCAAAATCTTCGGTGATCTGATGACATCAATTCATTGATTTTACGCATTTATGCAATCTTTTGTTAAGCTGTTTTCAGTGCATCGATGACGTCATAACAGAACATGTAAAATCCATTGATTTAAAGCATTTTTCTTTCTCTTTTTTTGACTAGATGTTTATCGGGAAGAGTAGAAATTGCACTGTGCCATTTTCTTCCGCTAAGTTAGCCAAGGACAGTAAATCTATATCCCAATGCTAATTAACAGATGTTACTCGCACATTTGCGATCTTAAATGCTTCCAATTTGGATCTTGTCATGTGATAGAAAGTTAACTATAGAGTTTCCCGATCACATCAATGTCTCAATGCCTGCAGGTAACATTAGTATCAAGATTTCCTGCTCATGAATAAAACTCATTAACCAAAGCCTGGGGATCAGCCAAAGCCTTAACATTTTATGCAAATACGGGTTGTTTCATGATATCTGTCACTATCTTATTTTATATCTATTTCACGCATAAAAACTGGACAAGTCATATTGCTTAAATCTCTGAAAAGAGCTTCAGGTCTACGGTCCCTAACTCTCATAGACGAAAGCTGTAGTGTCAAAAGTACAGAGGGAATCCTCGGTATTCGGAGCAAAATCCTCGTTGAGCAAAATCCGCGGAGGGCAAAATCTTCGGTGGTCTGATGACGTCAATCCATTGATTTTATGCTATCTTTTGTTAAGCGGTTTTCAGTGCATCGATGACGTCATAACAGAACATATAAAATCAATTGATTTTTTTAATCTTTTGTTCAGTTGTTAGAGAGAAGGATGATCAGAAAAAAGAAAATATATTGAATAAGTATTAATTTGAAGAAGAAAATCCTGCAGCTGTAGGTGGACCGCAAAAGTTATGGAAGTTGTTAGATCAAAAGTATCCCGGTGTGTTTACGATCAATTATGTGCTACATTGGTTGAGCGATCAAGATTAGTTTGCATTACAAAAGCCAATACGATATCGGTTTAAGACCGCATATGTGCGAGTAACATCTGTTAATGAGCAGTGGGATATAGATTTACTGTCCATGGCTAACTTGGAGGAAGAAAATGGCGGAGTGCAATTTCTACTATTTGAGAAAGACATCATGTCAAGAAAATTATCGGTGAGGAAGTTGAAAAACTAAACTGGGAAAGCTATCTCAGAAGCAATGAATTTACGTCAGCAGAATCCGAAGAAGATTCGAGCTGATCGAGGATAGGAATTTGTTAATTGCTGGTTTGAAAAGCTAATGAAAGATGAAGATGTTTACTTTTTTGGGACGCAAAATCCAGCAAAGGCCAAATATGTCAAACGTGTTAAGCGCACAATCAAAAGTTCACTTTACAGAATGATGAGACTCTATCGCACGTATCGCTACATAGGTTCTCTAAAAGAACGTGGTCAGTAATTACAATAACAACCGCATCGTGGTTTGAATTGTTTAACGCCTATGCAGGTCAATTAAACAACGGAAGCTGATATGTGGGCTTACATCTATTTGAAAAAGAAACCAAAGGTGAAAATTACACGTGTTTACTTACAAAGTTGGTGATTTGGTGCGTATAAGTTTTACTAAAGAACCGTTGCGTCGAGCACATCAAAAACAATTCACTACAGATGTCTTTAAGGTGTCTGCAAAATCAGTATTAAAGGATTGTTTTACGCGGCTGAGTAACAAAAGGTCAATAAAGACGAGAGCAGTTTGTGGTTTATTCAGTGAATCATACGAAAGAGGAAGCGAAACAAGTAGTTTCAGTACTTTCTCGAGTGGCATGGATTTCCAAACACATTCAATAGCTGCAGACGCAGATGATGTCAAAGACGTTGGTGAAAACATGCATGGTATATTTTTTGTTCAAAGTAAAGAGAGCAAAGCTTACTTCGAGAATAATCAAACCTTTAAATTTAGAATAGATTTAAATTTACCTTTATTTTTTACTGGGATTTGAAAAGTAGCGTTAGTTCAGTTTAGCGCCAAGGAAAATACAAAATCTAAGGCATGGGCTGGTATTTACATATATTCAGATCTGTTGACCGCACAAAGAGATATGGTGACATGGAATATCATGTCAAAACAGTTTTACATGCAGAGCAAACAACTGCTCAAGCAAAGTCAGAACTAGAACGACAGGATATAAATCCATCTGCAATCGTAGATATGTTGCAGACTAGCAAGAACCTTCGAAGGAGAGGAACCAAAAGAAAACGAAATAATCGGAAAAAAATTGAACAAAAGTGTCAAAAGACAAAATTGGTGCAGGTAAAATAGTTGCAATATATCAAAGGAAATACAAGAGAAAACAAAGGACTAAATGACCGCGTGACATTTTCGAAATGAATTAACAATGCCACTGTTTAACGGAGGAGACATTAAAGAAATACTTGTATTTGAACTTGCTTTATTTGATTTGCCACCGACTCGAATCAGTATGAATGACGTTTATTATGAAGTTCGACCGTTATCTCAGGTGTCGAGTTTAGGATTCGTTCGCAAAATCCTAGAGATTATTGTGATTTAAATGAATCTCAAATTTATGTGAAAAGGAAAATGGAGAAGGCTGACGGTACTGCAAATTAGCAGGTCCAACTGGTTCCTTTGTTAATGCAGTAACTAAATCTTTTACCGGTCGACAAAAAAATCAACGTGGAAAACTAGAAAGCGACTGGAGACGATTAAAATAATCTGGTTAAAAAAATGTCATAAATTATGACGGAAATATGTGACCAGGACCCTTTGCTTACAAAGCGAGTGCTCTACCACCGAGCTACGTATTCCGTTGAATTGACAAGTGAACACTTAGTACATTTTTGTGAAAAGTAGAAAAAAGTAAAACATAAAAGTTTTTGGTTATCACATATTGATGAAAAACGAGCCAGATTGTTTGCCTTGTTAATATCTTGGATAAGTTCTAAATTGGGTCATATAGACATATCTTTATTTTTGACCAATCACAAAATACTGTTTATTCATTCTATATCAAACCAAGAAGTAGGTCAAAAGCCAGTGCATTTAGCTACGCCGAAAAATAAAGACGTCAACAGAGCTTGTATAATTAGTTGTTTTTTTTCCCCAATAAGACCCTCCTATGAAAGCCTACCTATCTCTGCATTTTACTTCCTTCTGCGTCTACTTTATTTAAGGCTAGCTATACATGCCTGCTTTTTTGATGCCTCGGCTATTATAAGTTTGTTGAAGTATAAACTACTTTCGTAACACCGGAGACGGACAATGAGTGGGAAATTTTAGTTTTTTCATGTAGAGATTTTCAATTTTAACATTTATTATGTTGCTATAATTGGGCGAATAGTTCCATATGTCGTTGCAACCTTATGAAACTCTAAGAGAGGGTCTAGAGAACAGAAATAAGAAATAAGGGTTTAGAGAACAGAAATAAGTAATTCAAATTTAGATCCACTTTTCTGGCGATGCGATAAATTTGTCCAAAAAGGCCTGCTTAACGCGTGCAAATCCAACTGCGGCATGACAATAGGTAAATTTAGAGAGTTCTTATAATGACAAATAATCCTCCTAGTATTTTATTTGGATTGTGTGCTCTCTGAATCTTTTTAGGATATGAGTATTTTTATCAGTACAACCAGTGCACCTTTGCATATATTTCTGATGTTGATTTACCAATCACAAGGCATGTCATTTTTTTCTAGCAGACGCTCTGACCTTTCCTTCCAAAGTCGACGCAAAGTTTAACAATGAGAGACGAGTGAATAATGTCGCACTGAATTTCATTAACGATAAAAACAAATTTTGCCAACATGTGAAGGAATTCTTGGATAGGTGCACTTGCCAATGCACAACATCTGAAGCACAGATATAAACAACCTGCCTCTTCAAATGTGTTATTGCAAATTTTTAATTGATTCTTATACCAATAAATGCCTAGTTGTAACGGCCATACATAATGCGGCCTTAGAAAGCATTTTTTGGAAATGAGAAAATGATGATAATCAACATAATTATTTCCAGGGTTTTTTTTGTTTCTATTACCCTTTCACAAAAATATATTAATAAGTGTTTCATCCATCCTAAGTGAAATGCGTAGTTCAGTGGTAAAGCACTTGTCCCTTAAACCAAGGGTCTCGAGTCCGATTGGGTTCAATCTTTTTCCCTCCTTAATAGTGACATTGTGTAACCAGATTTTTGTGTGTGTTATTGTTGTCTCGAAGTGCTTTCAATTAGGACAGGTTGCATGTTTTTTTGGCATCTGGTAAAGAATTAAGTACCTAGAACTCCTCCTTAGCTTGTCATTAAAACCGTGAAATATTCAACATCTTTGCATGTTTTTTTTCTTTAATTTTCTTTTCACAAAAATATATTAATAAGTGGTTCAAACGTTGTAAATGGAATGCGTAGCTCAGTGGTAGAGCACTCGCCTTAAGAGCTAAGAATACCCAGTTCGAGTACTATAGGGTTCTCATCATTTTTTCCCTCCTTAATTCTGATACTGTTAACCATATTTTTGTGATGTTGGTGTTGTCTCGAAGTACTTTAAATTTGGACAGGTTTATATTTTTGGTCGACTGGTAAAGAATTAAGTACACCAAAGTCCTCGTTAGCTTGTCATAAAAACCGTGAAAATTCGAATTATATATCGATGACATACCAGTCAGTAAAACAAAGGAAACAAATAAAAAAAAATGAATTGTAAATAAAATACCGTTTTCAAACGGCGAGAGAAAATCAAGCATACAGACACATCCAATTCTTTGAGTTAGGAGAAAATTTAGCAGCGACATTGAAGGAGTTCAAGGAATCATTTTTTGAAACATATTGTAAACGCAAGAGTTGCAAGTCCCAAGTCGTTGTTAAAAACCAACAATTTCTACATTTCCACAATGTTTTTACCCTTTGAAAAATTAAACTATTCGTGCCAATTGCAAGAGTTGCAAGTCCAAATCATTGTTAAGAATCAACAATTTCTACTTTTCCACAATTATTTTTACTCTTTGAAAGATAAACCTATTCGTGCCATCTAGTTTATCGTTTTCTAATGGACAAGTTTGAAAAAGGAAATTGTCGTCCGGAAAAACAGCTGGCAGTGCGGATGAAAGGACTGCTTTTGTGATTGGTAAAGCAAGATCAGAAAAAAATTGCAAAGGTGGACTGGTTGTACTGATATTCACTACTAATATTATGAATAAATAGAATGAAAGACAACATACAAAAAATAAAAAAAAAACATTCACAGGACCATTTGTCTAAGAAACCCTCTTTAATTTTACCTAGGGTACGCTAATTGAGAGGCCGAAAAGCTTTCACAAAAAAAATCTTGATTTCGACTACAAAAAACAAGCCACCAGAAAAGGGGACCGAAAGTTTAACTCATTATTTCCACTATTTCATATCAATTTCGAGGCGCCAAAAGCTTGCTGTCCTATCCAGAGCAACCCCAAAAAACTTTTGGCAGCATAAAATTACAAGAATTGCATCTCGTGTGCTTACAAATTGAGATTTTTCCATGTGGTCCCTCTTTTCGTGCTGCAAAAGTTTTTCTTCGATATGGCCATATTGAATAAAAACTCGGGACCACATGGAAAAATCTCAATTTGTAAGCACACGAGATGCAATTTTTTGTAATTTCATGCTGCCAAAAGTTTATTGGGGTTGCTCTGGATAGCACAGCAAGCTTTTGGCGCATGGAAATTAATATGAAAAGTCGAAATGATGAGTCAAACCTTCGGTCCCCTTTTCTGGTGGCTTGTTTTTTGAACTCGAAATCAAGAAATTTTTTGTGAAAGCTTTTCGGCCCCTCAATTATCGTACCCTAGGTAAAATTAAAGATGGTTTCTTTGACAAATGGTCCTGTAAATTTTTTTTTTTAATTTTTTGCATGTTTTCTTTCATTCTATTTATTGGTATAAAAATGGCAACAACACATTTGAAGAAGCAGACTGTTTATATTTTGTGTTTCAGATATTGTGCATTGGCCAGTGCACCTATCTTAGAATTCCTTCACATGTTTGCAAAATTCGTTTTTGTCCTTAATGAAATTCAGTGCGACATGATTCACTCATCTCTCATTGTTAAACTTTGCGTCGACTTCGTCGAAATTTAGCCATTGGTATGGAATGAAAGGTCGGAGCGTCTGCTAGAAAAAAATGACGTGACTTGTGATTGTTAAACCAACATCAGAAACATTTGCAAAGGTGCACTGGTTGTACTGATAAAATACTTATATCCTAAGTAGAGTCAAAGAGCACGCAATCCATAAAAACACTAAGAGGATCATTTGTCATATAAAAACTCTTTAATTTTACCTATTGTCATAGCGCAATTGGATTTGCACGCGCTAAGCAGGCCTTTTTGGACAAACTTATCGCATCACCAGAAATGTGGATCTAAATTTGAACTACTTATTTTTGTTCTCTAGACCCTTTCTTAGAGCTTCTTCAGGTTGCACCGGCACATGGAACTATTCGCCCCAATTCAAACAACATTATAAATTTTAGAATTGAAAATCTGCACATCAAAAACTCAACTTTCCCACTTGTTGTCCGTCTCCGGTGTGAAAAACTCAAATTTCCCACTCGTTGTCCGTCTCCGGTGTTACGAAAGTATTTAATACTTCAGCAAACTTATAATAGTCGAGGCATCAAAAAATCAGGCTTGTATAGCTAGCCCTAAGTAAAGTAGACGCAAAAGGAGGTAATATCCGAGGCGCCTAATGCAGAAAGAGGTAGGATTTCATAGGAGGGTCTTGATGGCCTAAATAAACAATTAATTATACAAGCTCTGTTGACGTCTTTACTTTTCGGCGTAGCTAAATCTGCCGGCATTACCATTACCGGCATCTACTTCTTGGTTTGATGTAGAATAAATAAACAGTGTTTTGTGATTGGTCAAAAATTGAGATATGTCTATATGGCCCAATTTAGAAATTGTCCAAGATATTAACAAGGCAAGCAATCTGACTCGTTTTTCATCAATGTGTGATAACAAACAACTTTTATGTTTTACTTTTCTCTACTTTTCACAAAAATGTACTAGGTGTTCACTTGTCAATTCAATGGAATACGTACTTGATGTTTTTCTTTTTTCTACCTTTAACAAAATTGAACTAAGTGTTCACTTGTCAATTCATCAGGATACGTAGCTCAGTGGCAGAGCACTCGCTCTGTAAGCAAAGGGTCCCGAGTCCTGTACTGCTCACATATTCCCTCATAATTTCTGACATTTTTTGAACCAGATTTTTTTTAATCGTCTCGAATCGCTTTCTATTTGGTCACGTTGAATTTTTTGTCGAACGGTAAAAAAATTTAGTTAAGTACTAGTACTGCATTAACAACGAAACCAGTTGGACCTGCTAATTTGCAGTACCGTCAGCCTTCTCCACTTTCCTTTTCACATAAATCTTAGAATTCTTTAGATTGCAATCATGACTAGAATTTTGCTTATAAATCCTAAACTCGAACGGACTGTCATTCGACATCTGAGATAACGGTCGAACTTTTTCGTAATGAACGTCGTTCACTCTGGTTTAAGTCGGTGGCAAATCAAATAAAGCAAGTTCAGACACAAGTCCTTCTTTAAATTGTTTTTCGTTAAACACTGACATTGTTAATTTATTTCGAAAATATCACGCAATCGTTTAGTGCTGCGTTTTCTCTTGTATTTCATTTTGATAGGTTGCGACGATTTACCTGCACCGTATTGTCTTTTAACACATTTCTCCATTTTCCGACTATTTTGTTTCTTTTTGGTTCCTCTTCTTCGACGGTTCTTGCTTGTGTGAATCATATCTACGATTGCAGATGAATTTATATCTTGTCTTTCTAGTTCTGACTTTGCTTGAGCCGCTGTTTGCTCTGCCGGTAAAACTGTTTTGACAGAATATTCCTTGTCGTCACGTCTCTTTGTGCGATCAACAGAATGGTATCACTTGTAATCTCCTAACAGCGCCTGATTGATTCAAGGATGGGTGACCGGAGCTGACAGCATCAAGGACATAGACCCATTTTTGAAGATTAGGAACGTATAATTTTGTCGTCTTTTACAAAAATGGATATGGTTTTAAATGAGGTGTTAAGCGCACTGGTTCAATCAACTCCGTCACGTTTTCATCGTTCTCATTCGTTATATAGATTTCAAATTCTCTCATCTCACTTCTTTTGAATGGAACATAGAACGGATTGTCAAATACGTAGTTCCACTCAGACTTTTTTTTTCAATTCGTCTTAGGCATGGTTTTCTTGTCCGCACACAATACTTTCTAAAGATCTGAATATATCTAAATACCATCCGATGCCTTAGATGTTATATTTTCCTTAGCGCTAAACTGAACAAATGCCACTTTCGAAGTCACCGGTGAAAATAAAGATAAATTTAAATGTATTCTAAATTTAAAGGTTTGATTATGCTCGAAGTAAGCTTTGCTCTTATTACTTTGAACATAGATATATCGATCCATGTCTGTTTACGGCACGTTTTCACCAATGTCTTTGACCCTCATCTGCGTCTATCCAGCTCTAAAATATCTTCGGAAATCCATGCCACTCTACAAAGTACTGAAGCTTCTTGTTTCGCTTCCTCTTTCGTACGATTCGCTGAATAAATCAAAACTGTTCTCGTCTTTATTGACCTTTTGTAACTCAGCCGCGTAAAACAAACATTTAACATTGTCATTTTTTTAATCTTGTAATTTATACATGGGCACTCCCTATTTCAATAATTTTGCTGACACCCTAAAGACCTTTGTAGTGAATGGTTTTTGATGTCCTCGACGCAACGGTTGTTTAGTAAAACTTATGCGCACCAAATCACCAACTTTGTACGTAAACACATGTGTAATTTTCACCTTTGGTTTCTTTTTCAAATAGATGTAAGCCCACACATCAGCTTCGTTTGTTTTATCGACCTGCATATATATAGGCGTTAAACCATTTAAACCACGATCTGGTGTGTTATTATAATTAGAGACGACGTTCTCTAGGGAATCGATGTAACGATATGAGCGGTTGTGTCAAAACATTCTGTAAAGTGAACTTTGTATGCTGAACACGTTCAACATACATGTAGTTAGCCTTTGCTGGATTTTGCGTTGCAAAAAACACCTTCATCTTTCATGAGCTTTTTAAGCGAGCGATTAACAAGTTCCGATCCTCGATCAGCTCGAATCTTATTTGGCTTCTGCTGACGTAATATACTCTCATTACATCTGAGATAACTTTCGCCGTTTTGTTTTTCAACTTATAATTTTCTTGGCAAGATGTCTATCGCAAAAGAAGAAAGGGATCCCCGCCATTTTCTTCCGCTAAGTTCGCCATGGACAGTATATATATAATCCACTGTTTATTAACAGATGTTACTCGCACATTTGCTGTCTTAAACCGATATCGTATTGGCTTTTGTAATGCATACTAATCTTGGTTGCTCAACCATTGTCGCACATAATCGATCGTAAACACCCCGGGATACTTTTGATCTAACAGCTTCCATAAGTTCTGTTGTCCACCAAAAGCCGCAGGATTTTCTTCTTCAAATTAATACTTAGTCAATATGTTTTCTTTTTTCTGATCACCCATCTCTCTAACAGTTATGCAAAAGATTGAAAAAATGCGTAAAATCCTTGGATTCTACATGTTCTTTAATGACGCCATGAACGCACTGAAAACAGCTTAACAAAAGATTGCGTAAATCAATGGATTGACGCCATCAGATCACCAAAGATTTTGCCCTCCGAGGATTTTGCTCAACAAGGATTTTGCTCCGAATACCGAGGATTCCTTCTGTACTTTTGACACTACAGCTTTCGTCTATGAGACTTAGGGGCCATAGACCTGAAGCTCTTTTCAGAGATATAGGTAATATGAATTGTCCAGTTTTTATGCGTGAAATAGATTTAAAATAGGATAGTGACAGATATTATGAAACAACCTGTATCTGCATAAAAAAATCGTTAAGGCTCTGGCTGATCCCCAGGCCTTGGTTAATGCGTTTTATTCATGAGCAGGAAATCCTGAGACTAATGTAACATGCAGGCATGGAGACATTGATGTGATCGGGAAACTCTATAGTTAACTTTCTACCACATGACAAGATTCAAACTGGAAGCGTTTCTAAAGAACATAACAAATGTTGCACTAGTAATAGGATTTGGCCGTAAAAGATAAGAAAACATTATGGGAAGAGGAAAAAAATGCTGATGACCAACTTTCTTTTCTATGATCGTTAAAACTCGGGATTGTATTGTAAAGGGTTAAGGAACCAGAAAATTACATTCAAGCACTGACGATCTCCATTTTGCGTCGGAGATGGCATCGTGGATATAATGTCAGGGAATCTGTTCTTTTTGTAGTTTCCTTTTTTTTCATAAGTGCTTGCTATCAGATTTGTCGCCGTGATTACTAACATATTTAAAGAAACTTTGCCTCACCAAACTTAGTCGTCAGCACACATATCGACTCTGATTGGTCAAAATATTTTCAGGGGAGAGTATTATGTGAAACAGTTAACGGACCGACCAACAGACAGAGAGCAGACTGTCGAGATTTTTTATGCACTGCGTGCTCAGGTGAGCTGAAACCATTTGCGGATTTTCTCCTGCGTGTCACTGGCAGCTGAGCAACTGATTTCAGTAAAGATTACTTCAATTTTATAGTCAGTCACGAACTTCAAACAAACGATAACTGTATTAAAAGGAAATGTAATAACAGACTAATAACCTTTAGATACAACGAAGATTAAAGACACCTTAACTAGATTGTAGTTCCCTGGCCTCTATCGATGAATAACAGTCTTTAATTTTCCAACAACATTATTATGTCATCGTATTACCTTGAACCAAACAATACGGAATTCTGAAGATCCTACGGGAGAAGATTTTGCAAACATTGTGAGAAAAGGATGACATGCTGTTAGCTACCCCTTTTTTTCCTTTTCCCACTTTTTTTACTCAAACTAGAGAACTTATGCCCATTTGTTACATTTCAAAATCTGTCGTCTAATTATGAGCCGTGCTCTGTAAAAATGGGGCTTAATGTATCGGCGAAAACTATCGACCCAGGTCAGCCTGCGTATATGCAGAAGACAAAATAAACATAACTGAAAAATTGAAACTTGAATTTAGAAAAGTAGAAACCATTGTGGAAAAAGGAGAAAATGTTGGTTACCAACATTTTCTCTTTTTTTCCACAATATTTTCAGGAGGCTCTGGGTCGTAAAACCCAGGGATTGTTTGGTAAAGGGTTAAAACACAATTTAATTTCAAACGACAAAAATTTAGACTTCTCCCAATAGAAAGTATCTGAACATGACATATTACATTTGGTGCAACTAATGGTAGATAAACACTTTGAGAAAAGGAGAAAATGCACGCCATTGGTAATTTTTTTTTCTCTCTCTCTCTCTCTCTCTTTTCCAGGCGGTCTTCAAAAACTGTCGCCATGGAGTCGTAGAAAGGATTGTTTTAATTAATAAACAATGAAACAATCTTATTGATTTGATAATTTAAAGTTAGCAGTCTACTTACTTCAAATAACAAAAGCGAGACGGTAACCACCACTATCCACATAGCTCCTGTTTGAACACATAGGTCAAGCTGATTAATATCTGTCTGATAACTTAAAACTCACAGCTTTGTCAGAAATGAAATAAGATTCAACTTTTTGAATTTCAAGTGTTCATCAAACTGATAGATAAAATATTTGTGACAACAGACGAACTGAGTAGTTGGTAAGCTTTCTGATTAATTTTCTTTGCACTCCCATTCCTACCAATCGACAAGTATTTAAAAATAAAAACTAGCCCGTGGTTTTAAAACTTTGAAGGGGAAGACATTTTGAAATATTTTCGGGAAAAGGGAAAATGCTGATGATTAGCATTTTTCCATAGAATTTCTACCTGTCACTTCAGAAGCTCATCAACTGCGCGTACATTTTATTTGTTGTCTGCGAATGCTTTCAGTTTTGACAAGTCCAAAATTGTTATGTTTGGTAAATTAAATTTATGTGAGTAAAATTTCAGCTTATTTATTAAAACTGATCATTTCAAAGTTATGGCTTTTTCCAGTACCAGATAACAATATAATTATCAATCCTGTCTAAATGGAGAGGAGACGACCAGTTTAATATGGCTCCAATGATTATTTTAGATTTTAAAAGGCTGGAAAGCATTGTGGGAAAAGGAGAAAATGCCGACTGGCACCATTTTCTCCTTTCTCAAGTTTTTTTTCTTTATCAGGGTTGTTAGAATAGATTATTGTACGTAAAGAATGTTTAAATGGACATAACCTGCATAAACAACATGAAAGAAATTCCAAACCAATCAGAAATGGTATTGTTTGCGTTATTCAGATTTAGAGTAGGAATGTTATTACAAATATTTAGTAAATACATGTCCAGTACTGATGCAGAAGGACTCGACTTTTAAAATCAATGAAGTCGATCTTCAAGCTAAAGGATTATTTTAGGGATTCCATCATTCTTTACCAAAAGTACTGAAAGTTCACCAAGTACTTTTTATTAGGAACTGTAAGCACGCTTTTACTTTTAGCGTAACGCACCAACCAATTTTACTTTGAATAAGATTCAAACAACAGTTTCATGAGTAACTAAATATTTCTCGAGTTACCAAATAATATTTGCGTGAGATGTAAATGTTTTTGGAAATCTAATTAAAAAGCTACGAAGAGCCACACTATTAAAATGAATACTTCATAAGCAAACCCTTATTGCACCGACAGCGGAATATTTTTTACGGGCCGTGATATTTTGAAAGGACCACCTAAGCCTGAAGGGTTAATTTATTAGATTTGGTTCGTGTGAAATTGTTATGAATTTATCTATTAAAGTGGATCAAATAAGTCAGCACACTTCATTTTATTAACCCTCTGAGTGGAGTACAAAATATGTTACAGTTCGTCTCTTGTCACGATAAAACAATTTCATAGCTGATTGACATGCAATGTCATGAACGTGTATATACTGTGCAACTTAGATCAGATAACATGTCTTTAAAGTTCATATCTTAATCCGCACTGCATTAGCTGGCTTGAACTTTAGTCTATTTTAGTCTACTGGGTTAAGGCATAAACGGTCTGTACGGTCAGACCAAGATAGGGCCAGTGTTTATGCTGATACTGAAATGAAGTGGGTCCGACAACCTCGTAGTTGTATATCTTTTAAGTGTAGTTAACCCATTACCACACAATCCGTAGTTTTGACGACCCTGAAAAAGAAGCCTTCAGAAAACATTGTGGGAAAAGGAGAAAATGCTGCAGCATTTCCTCCTTTTCCCACAATGATTTCTACCCTTCACAAAACAATTTTCAAATTTTCGGTCACTTATATTTTGTCGTCTGCAAATGCTTTCGATTTGGACAAGCCTAAAATATTGTTGTTTGGTAATGAGTTAAGTATATGACCCATAACACAGTGCTTAGGCCTGCCCTCCACTACAACCCCGATTGCTTGCCGAAGGGTTGCAGATGGAAAATGGCTAATTTCGGGGAGCTTTCGGGATGAAAATGGGCGGAGCTTGGCAAACGGGGCTCTTTCGGCAATGATACGCGGAACAGTATGCGAAAGGTTACCGAAATCTTACCGAATTATGCGGATTTAGTACAGAAAAATGCCGATCGGTCTAGGATTGTTGACCGAGTGTTTCCCGATCACGCAGAATGGCTGCAGTTCACTTGCAGAATATACAGAAGCGTTTAAGAATTAATGCCGACATGTTGGCAATGTAAGTGCCAAGGTATATATAGGTGAGTTATCTTTGCTGATATGCTCAGGGTAACACAGTGAATAAGAAACCTTGCCGAATGCTGCCGGATTATGCGCGATGTGTTTCAGAACGTCCGGAATGATCGCTGAAAGTTCCCCGAAGGGATGCCGACGGTTCCGACGCTTCCCCAAACTCAACGATCGATGTCCAAATTTTAAAACTTTTAAAATTTGGATCCCGAAGCTTTTTTGATCCCGAATCTGCCCCGACACACTAAGAATGTTTCCAGATGGGTCTAAGAAACACCAAGAGCGGTTCCCGATCATTGCGAAGATGTGCCGAAGCATCCAGTTCCTGTCATTTTTACGACCGGGAACCTTTCGGGGTCCTAGTGGAGGGCCGGTCTTTCAGATATATGAGCAGTGTTCATGATGGTGATGCTGATAAAGATGATCATTTTGATTATAATGATGGTCTTCTTCAATTTCCTCGTTTTGAGCATGTTATCCATTTGTTGCAATGATTGTTTATGGGGAGGGAGGGGGGGCTACAAGAAAATGCAAGGAAAAGTCTTAGATATGGCAAATTATGGTAGCTTAAGTCAATCAAAATGCCTATGGTTTAACCCTTTACCTCACAATCCCTATTGAACGACCCTAATAGAGAAAGCATTTGAAAGGATAGCTAGAGAAAGACGGAAAGCTAATAACCAGAATTTTCTTCTTTTCCCCAATTTTTTCTTTTCTTTCGCTAAACAGACGACTTCAACAATTTTAGCGTCTAATAATCTGTCTAGAATTGTGAATGCGTAGCTAAGAATTAAAGACAGTCCTCTAACTCTAAATAGTAAATATGTATGAGTATAGATAAGTTTGGGAATCGCTCTGGCGTCGCATTATTGACGATCCTGGCAGTATCTTAATAAAACATAATGATCGCATGAAATTGTTTTGGTGTTTCATAATGCGTATTCCGATTAACTTTCACACTGCGTGAAATTCAAGCTGTCTTTTTCTTGAAACCATAGGAAATAATTGCTCGATCGGATCTCTGACGCCAGCAATGCAGTTCTTTAACCTCTACCACTCGATGGCTGGTTTTCACGGCAAAGGCAGGCATTTGAATCACATCTAACCCCTTGCAAACCCATTCCAAATTTTCAAAGGCACTTAAAAGAGACGTTTGCAAACATTGGAAAAAGAAAGAAATGCTTGTGACAAGTATTTTGCTAGTTTATGATCAGCAAATCTCCCTTCTCCATGTTTTCGAAAGGCTTCTCTCCCTCAGAGTTATTAAATCTCATGATCTTCTGGTAAAGTAAGAAAAAATATCCATAGGCTGACTCGCAAGAATTTGTGACTGTGACCCCAAAACGGACCATCTGGGAAATGCGAAAAGTGTCATCCATGGTCAGACTGCGCGAATTGCGCAGGCTGACCAGGGTTGCCACTTTTCGTTTTAATGACATTTTCTGTTTGAAAAGTAGTCACCGTATATTGTTATACAATCATTCTCGAATTCTTAAATTAAACGGACATGCACTACCGTTGATCTGTTGATATGTTTCCATCTAATTGATGTACAGAATTCCCAGATGGTTCCTTTTTGCGTGATGGGTCACATTTTCTAAATTCTGAAGTAACATTTATGACTCGCTAATCGAAAATGATTTAGCCGATCAGAAATTGTTTTGTCTTTCTAAATCTAGAAGAAAGACTAGAAAATACAACCCAGAATAGCTGGTGAATGAGGGACGAGATATTCCAACTTCGTTTAGAGATTTAAAAATAGATACTCACTACCATTTAGAAAGATCTCTGTCAGTAGGCTTAGAATTAGGTTGTGGAAGGCGTAGATTCAAGGTCAGACTGCACACCATGAGACAGTAATTGACTCAATAAAATTCTCAGGTAAAAAATATGTTTCAAACGTACTCATACCACTTTAACCTTTTACCACATTATCCCTACTTTTGAAATCCCCGAGAAAAAAAGACTTTTGAAAACATTGTGGGAAAAGGAGAAAATGCTGGTAACCAGCATTTTCTCCTTTTCCCACATTTTTTTTCTTCTTTTTTAGATCCAGATACCAACATCTGAACTGCATTCAATATGTCCGTAGAGTGTTCTTACAATTTGGACCTGTCTAAAATATTGTTGTGTGGCAGTGAGTTAATGCTGGTCTTGGTAAATCGTAATAAAGCAAAGTCTTAATGTTGGCACCGTCTATGTGTGCTCAACCTGTGAGAACAAAAGAAAAAATATATGATGTGGGAGTATTCAAACAAAAAGATAACAAAATTTATCCATACATTGAAAATATCGTTCTTATCATTTCAGTGCACGGCAAATTATAAGAAGTATGATAAAGAATCATACTTATTGAAGATTTGACCGAGAACGTTCAATTCACAACAATAGTCTCTTGAAGGGTACAAATACCAGTAGATATCAGGATAAAAAGTTGAAACCGATAAGAAATGGGCCTTATAACTGTTTTTGTGGTATTTGTCGAAGACAATACCACTATGACTTCAAGATTGAATTTTAATAACCATGTATCTTACTTTGTGCAAAGCCGAAGGAAATAAACCCAGTTAAACTCATTTTTTCTCAGGCAAGTGAGTTTTTCGTTGGCACTCAGATATGTAATTTGAAATGGCATACTAGAAATACATTAGGCCAGGCCATCAATCGTTGAGATACTTATTTTTTATTGAAAATAGCTTCTATCGCTCATTGTCTTTTATTGGCGCAATGATACAAATTTGTCTCCTTTTTCGTTCCAAATCAATTCGTTCCATGACTTGTTCGTTCTATGATTGCGCACTTCTCCATGTGATTGCTCATGAATATCTATAGATCGAAGTAATTGATTGTAATGTTGGAAATTAAATGTAAAAGGCTAAAGATATTTCAAAATTATAGTTTTAAGGTACATTAGCACTCGTCCTTCAACCGAAAAGGTATTCATTTGCTTAGTGGGTTGACTTTTAAGCCAATATTTGAACAATATGTCTCTTTCTCTTTCAAACTATTAATTCCACACAATGGGTTTCCTTGACAAATACCATTTCAGCGTTCTCAACGCTTTGATTTGCCATGCTCTGTGAAAAGTGAGTTAATCCTTTACCCCATAAGGCATTTCTATGGTATCTCTAATTGACCCTAAATAACAGCAAGGATGAAGCTGTTTCTTACGTGTATATGACACCTTATGATAGCTTAGAAAATATTGTGGCAAATGGTGAAATTGCTCGTCACGAGCAATTTCACCTTTTGCTACAATGTTTTCCAAAGGCTCCTACAAGCAATGCGTAGAAATGAATATCAATGGAGTAAAGGGTTAAATCCATCTCTAAAAGGTATCAACCAACGGAGCGCACAAGCTGAGATGGGTAGAACCTTTATGCTGCTTGTAAATTTCCTGCACGAACAGAACAAGGGACAGTCTTTTTATGACTTCAGCCAGTTATTGGACAAAATGATTGTAGGAAAGAAAGTATCAGGGAAAAAAGAATCAGAATAAAAAGTATCGGAAAAAAAGTATCCGGAAAAAACGAATCAGTTTCCAAAAAGGAGACTAATTTTTTAAGTTATTTCTGTATAACAATTTCTTTGGTAAGTTATATTGACTTTGTAAATAAAAATGTGATTTGTACATTTTCTTTTTACACTTTATGGCCTTAGATAGGGAAGAAATGTGCAAACACAGTTATAGTGTGCTAAAATGCCATAAATTACTTACATAAAGTATCAAATTTATAAATATATGATTTAAAAAAAATATATGGATAAAAGCATCACAATTTTGACAGAAACTGATTCTTTTTTTCCTGATACTTTCTTTCCTAACAAAAATTTATTCTTTTTTTCCGATACTTTTTTCCCTGATACTTTCTTTCCTAACAAAAATTGATTCTTTTTTTCCGATACTTTTTTTCCTGATACTTCCTTTCCGATTACCGGACAAAATAGGTCATGGGTCAATGATTACACGAAGGCTTGCTTGGTATTATGAATAATTAACAATTTCCCAAACAATCCCTGGTTTTTACGACCCTGAGATAGAAGCTTTTTGAAAACATTGTGGGAAAAGGAGAAAATGCTGGTAATCAGCATTTTCTCCTTTTTCCACAATGTTTTCTACTCTTCTGAAAACAAATTTCAATTTTTGAGTTGTGTTTATTTTGTCGTCTGCAAGTGCTTTCAGTTTGGACCAGTCTAAAATTTGTGTTGTTTGATAAAGAGATCACCCCTCTTTCTAGAGCATGTGACATTTATATAAGTCCCTCTTTAACCTTATCTGATACAAAATTGACACAAATGGAAATTCGCCGTAGTTGGTCTCACACGAAATAACCAGAGTGACCTCATTCACCCCTTACCATGCCAAATAGCTTTGAATAAAACTTTCAAGCCGACATTAAAAAAACCCAACAAGTTCGGCTATTCTTATTGGTATTTTTGGAAAAAGATTTATCACATAACTTTCCTTGTTTTCAATGTAATAAAACCATTACGAATTTTCTTATCTCACACACGTGTGAGATAAAAAAAAAAACAGTGCTGTATGTGGTCAACACTATGTAATTATACGCTTCGTTCTAAAGTATTACTGACCAAGGTTCCTAATTAAAATCTGTGGTCGAAATTCTTAAACGTGATAAAATTATTAATTCAATCACTTGTAGACTCGAAACAAAATCAAAATTCGTCGGAAGTATTTTTCGCTCGTAATGCGCCTGCCAAAGTAAGCGCACAGGTTTCATGCAAATTTCACGACACATGATACATGTATGCCTCTGGTTTAACGCAGTTTGGACTTTAATTCTTGTTATATATAATGTGATAAAAAGAATCTGACACTCGTTGGCTTTTGAGGTAACAAATTATTAAACTCGTCCACAAAAAAAAAATGTTGTTAAGCTCGCTAAAGGCTCGCTTAATAACATTTTTTTGTAGACTCGTTTAGTATATGTTTTTTTATCTTAAAAACCAACTCATGATCGATCCTATATATCTCTTCATCGGACAGTGTAGATCCAAGATCAGACTGCACGTTCTGTGCAGTCTGATCTTGATCTACACAGTCCGCAAAAGGTCGGTTAGTCGCGCTTGGTAGCCTAGGGCTTAATCTTCAACAATACAGGCTGGCTGTTGATATCACAAAATAGTACGAGTAAAATGTAATAAAAAAAAAACATCAAGGAATATCTTCTGTGAATAACAGTGTGGAAAGCCTTGTAGAAAAAGGAGCATGTGTTTGATACAGGTGGCTAAACCTCCTTCCACAATGTTTTCGAAAACTGACTATTACCTAACACTTATATTTATACATAAAATAAAACAGTAAAAACTGTCAGCATTGCCATACCCTCTTTTTGAGGGAAAAAGGACAATTAATTCCACGACTCCTGTATGAAATTGAACATATTTGATAAATAAATTATAACCAAATATTTGAATATCATATCAGATCTGTCTTGGTTTGTATTCAAATGAAAGCAAAACGATGTATGTTCAAGATCAGACCTGCTGATTTTGATCTACACAGTCCCAAAGGCACCTCATGTAAATGTTCACGACGAAAGGATTAGCAGATGACACTCCCTGGCTTCGAGGAGAGATATAATCAGTCCCATTATGACCGCTTGTCAAGTACAATACGTGTGGAAAATTTCTGGTTGTTTACCAGAGGAATATGTTTGGCGCCTAGTTAGACATATTTAAACTCTAAGAGCGCGGATGAACCAAACGGTGATTTCCAAGCGATTTTATGTACTTGATAGGTAAAGAAGATTAAAGAAATAAGACACAAAAAATAGCAATAGCCAGGTTGTCATTATGACTAAACTCATTACCACACAATCCCTACGTTTGACGCCTCTGAGAAATAAGCCTTTAGAAAACTTTGTGGGAAAAGGAGAAAATGTTGGTAACCAGCATTTTCTCCTTTTCTCACAATGTTTTCTACCCTTCACAAAATAACTTTCATATTTTCTGTCACTTTTCCTGCCACATAGGTGATTCTTCCATAGCCGGACACAGCAAGACGGTTTGCTGGGTGGTAACAGTGGCAGGTGGAATCATGTTGCCCCGAGCCGAAGGCGAGGTGGCGACACCATTCACCAGAGCCATGAACTAGTTTTCAAGTCCCCTAGTATTACCTTTCCCACGTTTGTTAAGCGAATTTTACCGTTTTCTTTTTTTTTTGTTTAAAACATTGAGTACGCTGACGAAGTAGAACTTCCCTTCTTAGTGCCCAAATTCAACGAAAACTGATGTCACTTGGAACTGACGTCAGTGAAACCTTGGTAATACGTGTTAAAACATGCAGATTGGCTCATAATCTTGATGTTTAACTTGGTCGACGCCGCTATTTTGCAACTGGATGTTGGGTTGATAGTGTAGTCATGTATACGGGGGTTCCCGAAAGGGAAACTACTTTTACGTTGGTTTTTTGCCAGTGTACATGATATTATATCATGTTCGGGGCATATTATCCGATCTCATTATGAGAAATTTCTTTGCAGTATAATAATACTAAAGGAATTATAGCGACGCCGACTTAGTCAATACCCTTATCTGTATATTCAAAGCATCCATCGAAGCTGTGCTGCATAAGATTCTCATGTGCCTGTCACTGACGGTTTTCCAACACCCTCAAACAATGTTCAAAACGCTCAGCTGCGATTAAATGGGAATGGATCCTATCGCAATGACTTTCTGTGAATTTGTTTACGGAGATTTTTCTCGGTTGGACTTTAAATCACAAACCCGAATTGCTATCCCGATGTTAACTATCCGATATGGTTCTTAAAATCATTTGTGCCAATTTTTAGTTGAACCAGAATTAACACGTACTGTAATAATGGCCAATTCACTCATCCAATATGAGTTTTTTCCCTTCTTCTTCTTCTTCTTCTTCTAAAATAATCATTATTCACAACTACTTTATACCGACGTCACTTCTACTCCATTTATTATTATGAAATGAAAAGCGTACTTTTACAGTTCTTACTTCGCCAGATATTGCAAATAAAGCTTGTTTTTAAAGGAATATGTAAGAAGTATCTTTCCATTTCATAACTTTATTCAATACTGGTATGTAAGTCATAGACCATTAAAAAGATCATACAAATATCAACAATATATTATTTATGACAACATCGAGACGCAAAAGAAGAAACCAGAAACATTATTGAGCTATGATAGGTTTATACCATTGCCAAAAAAGTATCGTATTGAACGACTCTCGCAGGAAACCTTTTGTGACGTGAGAAAGGGAGAAGATGTTGGTATTCAGCATTTTCTTCTTTTCTCATAATCTTTTCCCTTTATCTCAATCGCCAAAGAAAGTCATATTACTTTTATTACATAACAATATTTCACTGAAAATAGTTCAGACGATGAAAAAACATTCATAAATGGCCTACAACACGCAAAAAAGGGCATTCGGAAATTTGCGTAAGGTGACGTCCTGGATCAGGACAAAATCTAATGTTGACGTAAAGTGCAGTCTCGGATAAGCCTGCACGGACTGCAGAGGCAGATCCGAGATGTCATTGTACCTAAATGTCCAAAATGCCTCTTTTCGCGTCTTGCAGACCGAAAGACGGACCCATTCCCTTCTATGAAATACCTAGAAAAATCACGTAAAAATGACGCCACACAAACGTGATATCAAATGTGTATAAGATATAGGATCCGACATAAGTTGGCTTATGAGATAAATATTAATTAAAGGAATCTACGAAAAATGTCATTAAGCGAGCCTTTGATAAGCTTAATAACATTTTTTGTGGACAAGTTAAATATTTTACCTAAAAACCAGCGAGTGTCAGATTATTTTTATCACACAACTGTATAACAAGAATTATAGTCCATAATATGTTAAAACAGAGGCATACATGTAAAATGTGTAGTGAAATTTACATGGAGTCTATGCGCTTCTTTGACAGGTAACCTACATTATGAGCGAAAATAGTTCCGAAGAAACTTGCATATATTGATTTTGTTTTGAATCTTAAAGTGAAATGGACAACTTTATCATGATTAAACATTTTAGCCATTAATTTCCACCAGGAACCTAGGTCAGCAATGTTTTAGAAGTGAAGCGTATAATAACAGAGTGTTGACAAAATACAGCACAATTTCCTTATCTTACGCGTGTGTGTGTGACAAGAAAATTCTTAATGACTGTATTACATTGAAAACAATGGGAGTCATGCGATAAATAGAGGATATTACATGAGTGTCCATGTATTGTCATTTGTATCAAACGAGTTTACTAAAATAGTATGACGCATTCCTTTGCGAGCGTCAAAAACGTTTTAGTCATCGAGTTTGACTCTATTCTATTTATCACATGAAACGAATGACAGACAGAAAAAAATATCCTGCATCATCATCTTATCTAACGTTCACGGGTCCATGTTTACAGTTGTAGGTTGTTTTCAAATGTGTATATACACAAGTAAGTAGTTCTTTGATACTTACACGGATAGTTCTGGAATGAAATAGTTTATAGAGGGTTAAATCGACCTATTTTTGCAAGAATACTGACTTTTAAGAGACTTGCGCTGCATTTTTTTTTTGTTTGTTTTTATTCAACGTGAAAACAAAAAAAAAACTTTCCACACGTATACATCTTAGCAACAGTGATGTTTTTTCACTAGAAACGGCCTTGCAGTACAAACTCCCACGTATGGTTTCTCTGGCTCCACACGCTCATAACTAAAACTTGATCAGAAACGGGACCCCAAAAAACGATAATACACTAGTGTATTTTCAAAAATAAGTCATGTGTTTAATACAGAAGGAGGTTTTATGAGATAAAAAGAGATTCGTATTACACAAAACAAGGGAGGTTAGATCTATGTGATAAAATAATGAAGTTGTTGGTTGATTTTCTTTTTCAATTTGGACAGGTATGAAAGTATCCGGTACATATATAATGGCCTGCAGCACGCGAAAAGGCGCATTAGGATATTTGCGTAAATTGTCATCTCGGGTCAGCCTGCACAGTCCGCACAGGCTGATCCGAGAGGGCACTTAACTGGACTTTCTCGATGAGACAGGAACACATTGGATCAAATATTATCACACTGGACTGTAGTCGAAGGGTAGGTTGCAGCCTCAATATTCTCTGACATAGTTCTCTGGTGAATCTTTTTAAAAACCAAAACTGTTTTTTCATATCACAATTGTGCTGAACAGGATGTAAAACTGGGTTGAACAGTCAATTTAAACATTTGACTTTCAACTGTGACCTTGACCTTTGGAGTATCGAAACAAACTTTTCTCAAGACACTAGGACTTGTTAAGAAGAACAAGTGTGCGAAGCTTTTTTTAAATCCATTGATAAATGTAGATGTTATCTCCGGACAAGATCAATTTAAACATTAGACCTTCAACTATGACCTTGACCTAGGGCGTATCGAAACAAACTTTTCGCATGACATTAGTACTTGTTAAGGGTTAAGGAGAACAAGTGTGCGAGTTAAAAAAGGAGAAACTTAAACCAGCATTTCCTCCTTTTGGTACAATATTTTCTATCGTGTCAAAAAATTGAATTTATTTGCACCGCTATGAAATTTGGCATCTATAGATGCTCTCAACTTGAAAGTGTCATAAAATGTCTCATTTTGGAAAGGGTTAAATACATGCTTGACTAAACAAACTGACCGTATAGATCGAAGATCAGGCTGTAAGTTCTGTGCAGTGTGATCTTTATCTATTCCACATGCAAAATCCCGATGTTTTCTACCTATGGCGCTGACAGCGTTAGAAGATTCTTTTGCTAATCGTGAAGTTTTAAATTTAGACTATCTAGAACATACAGCCTATTCATAAATCTGCTCTGTCAGATTTTTTCGAGATATCTTTGTCTAAAGCAACCATGAAAAAGCTATGATAGTGTGATTTTTACTGACTACAAACAATGGTGATTCACTCAAATGCAACGTGATAAAAATAATTCAGAATTATATTTTTAATTGTAAACATCTTTCTACTCACAATTCACTGACGAAGACCGGGGCCCGTATTCACCAACCATTCTCAAGAACGTTCTTGGTCTTATTCTTCAAGATTTCCTGACTGTGAAAGTAACAGAACGTCTGATTGGCTAAACCATCCGGTTTAGCCAATCAGACGTTCTGTTACTTTCACATTGGCAAAATTCTGAAGAATAAGCCTAAGAATATTCTCAAGAATGGTTGGTGAATGATATGGCCATGACATTTCACAAAACTAATTTCGTTAAGCTTCATATCATGTAACGTCAGCAGAATTGTGATGTTCATCCATGACAAAACTAATCCTCCTTTCACTTACTGAGCTCGTCTCTTTTCAAAGATGATTTACGACCTCTCTCAATCATAATTGTATGGCATAAAATTTGAGAAGCCCCTGTAACCTTCTACACTCTAAACAATTCCATCTTTTCAATATCGGCAAGTAGAGGGGCTTTTAAATAGTGAGTGGCATTTTCTCATTTCCCACAATGTTCTCCACCTCTTAGTACCGGTACCTACCCTTCAATGACAATTGCAAATCTTAACATTCGAGCACTAGATAATTTATTATCTTTCACTTAAAGAAAATTTTTATATCCAATCGTTTGATAAAAAGCTATTTTTTTTAGCTTCACAGGTTGTTTTATTTTTGTCGGATCTTATATTTACACGGGTCTTTCATATCAAAATCCTTCTGTTGTCAAATTATCATACAATGTAGATCTATCCATGGTTGAATGATTGTGATTTTAATTTAATGATTGCCAAACACTCGTGTTTCCTTCGCTATACATATGTTATTATTTAGTCAAGGGCAAGACCTTGTAAAAATAACTCTAGGTATACTTTTTAAAAATCCTAATTACAAAAATGTTGCAATGTTAGAAAGTGATTGAAGGGCAAAAGTTACACAACTGGCAATTGAATAAAGAATGACGTTTCTAAGTTGAAGTGGGCTGCTACCTCGGGCATGTTCAAAACATGCATAATTCAAGATCCATAGATCGGGCTGTCATGTCCACATGATGATCCGAAATCCTGATTTCTCGAGACTTGCCTGTGTGAAAACAGTAAAGAGCCTGGAATCATATGAAAAGAGAGACGCTGTACAGCCTTGGATGCTGCAAAAGATATGGTTTTCTCTCTATTGTGAGTGCTATCTTATGTAGTGCTGATGTAGTAGAACCTAATGAATAGTCCTTGGACATCCTTACCAGTATTGTGCATGGGAACGTTGGTGGCTTATTTTCCATCAGTTCTGTTCATTTTATTTTCGACTTACCGAACTATAAATTCATTAAGGTCTTTGAATGTATGAAACACATAGAATCTATCTATAAATTGTTAACGTATTAAAGCTGTCTGATTGTGTCAGGGACACAGGTCTTTCGTAAAGCAAATGCAATACTGCAAATCTTTTACATGATTGGAGACACTCCCTGAAAGGTCAACATCAAACAAGAAAATACTGCGTTTCACAGGCTGCTACAGAAAAGCGAAACGGCTATATGTATTACACGGTTGCCTAAGAACGCCTACCCCATAGGTCTTTGGCACATCAAAAATGCTATTTCTTTATGCTTGATCCTCTAGCTCTTACGTTACTAAGTGCGACTCAAGGCACTCATGCAGCCACTATAGATGAACATCAGACTCCGCGTTCTGGGCCCGTAATCACCAACCATTCTTAAGAACGTTCTTGTTCTTATTCTTCAGAATTTTGTCCATGTGAAAGTAACAGAACTTCTGATTGGCTAAACCAAATGGTTTAGCCAATCAGAAGTTCTGTTACTTTCACAGTCAGAAAAATTTGAAGAATAAGACAAAGAATATTCTATAGAATGGCTGGTGAATACGGGCCCTGATCCTGGACCTACACTGTTTCCGGTATCCGATTACGGCAATATATTTCTCCAAAAATGACTTTCAAATAGCAATACTAGGGTTTTCACTTTTGGCAGAAAGGTATCATGTAAGCGACGAATACTACAGTGTCAATAGTACTTTGATTCGTTTGCAATGTCATTTATAAAAAGTTTTGAAACACGCACCACACTTGTGTTGCGGATCTCATATCTCACTTGCAGCTCTCTCTATGCTTCTGGGTGAGCTTGTGCGAAACAGCTGGCAACAAATCTCATCACTTGTCATGAAATACGACATTTTCGATGATGTCACAGACGTATAATATTTTTTCACCCTGCCAGTGCATCTGTCTAAGACACAGCAGCCGAACAGCCGTGCAAAACCTCTCCTGTAACTTGTGTTCATCCAGAAATATACGACAGGGTTAACGCCGGAATTCGATATAGCAAGCCAGTGTGAAAATAACCAGACACAATGTACAGCGTTATGGTCGAAAATTGTGGGGTCCTGTTGACCTACTATAGTCAGGACGTGCAGCGGTAACCAGCAAACAGCATATACAAATACGACAGACATCAACATTTTCACAGCCTGAAATGGAAATTTTGCACTATTACACATTACTGTTAATACAGTCTATTGTAATCAACGAATTATTGTAACAAGCATAAGTGATAAAATTTCTTTGACTAGTTAACCCATTACCACACAATCCCTACTTTTGACGCCCCTGAGAAAGAAACCTTTAGAAAACATTGTGGGAAAAGGAGAAAATGCTGGAAACCAGCATTTTCTCCTTTTCCTACAATGTCATTTACCCTTCACAAAACAAATTTTAAATTTTCAGTCACTTTTATTTTGTCGTCTGCAAATGCTTTCGATTTGGACAAGCCTAAAATATTGTCGTTTGGTAATGACTTAACGAAACATTTGGACTACTTGTGGACAATGTAAACTAACATCAGATTGCCGTAACTACTAACTCAGCCATATAATTGGCTTGCAACACACGAAAAGGGACATTCGGACATTTGCGTAAAGTGTCGTCTCGGATCAGCCTGCGGAGTCCGCGCAGGCTAATCCGAGACGGCACTTCACGTCTCCATTAGATGTTGTCCTTCAGTAGACTTCTTCAGAACAGAAAAAATCATATAAACGGAAAGTGCCGTCTCGGATCAGCCTGTGCGGACTGCGCAGGCTGATCCGAGACGACACTTTACGCAGATGTCCGAATGTCCCTTTTTGCGTGTTGCAAGCCATATTGTAAGTTCAGATGGTGAATACGCTTTGAAAGCCAATTCCCCGTTCTTTGCTGGCGTGAAATAAATTATTTCTTTCGAGTTTTAAGGATTTAGCAGAAATGTACGTGGGGCAGAAAAAATCCAATGATTATAAAACAAATAAAGAAAAAGAGAATGAATGCGTGTAACAAATAATTTCGCCGTTTTCAGCAATATACCTACGTGCTGCAAGGACCAACGACGACAATGCACTTGCGGATTTTGAAAAAAGAACATAAATTGTCATTGAAAGCTAAACAAAACCAATTAAATGTTAGACATTCGTGCGTATAGGGTCGGTACAATGTAATGTTGAAAAAGCTTTTTGAAGACAACGTGAGTTAATTGTTTAAGAAATTGCTGAAATTTATAGAAGTGGAATATTTCGGGAAAGACTATATACATTTTGTATATCGTATACTCGTCATACGGTTCTGTTAATTTAAAAACAAGAACTGGTGAGTTCTCATTAGTAAAAAGAGAAAACTCTCCAGAAACAGGTGTAATTTCTGATTTTTTCCGAGAAAAGTGTAGTCCCCCCACCATAAAAAAGTCAAAGAATCTGTCGTGCATCATTCAAATCTATATTTCATCAAAAGCTACATATTTTTCATTTAATCTTCTCAACTTTTCTCTTTGAGTTTGACAATAACCGGTAACCAGACAAATCTTGATTCAGTTATCTAGCTTCAGAAGCAATAAAGGTACCATAAATATCAAATATAATGATCGCAGGTCTATGATTTCGTGACGAAAATGGCAAGGATTTAAATTTCTCTGCAAGAAGGCTTGCAATCAATTACCAGCCAGCTCCGTTTTCCATAATAGTTACTTTTTTATTTAGCAGTAGTTGAAATTCATTAGAAACTTCTACTATTAAATAACAGACCAACTATAACGAAAACACATAATCAATCCTATAATGAGTTTAATTAAATTCTTTGGAGACCAGTACAATCATCAATTTCGTTGTTTTTTTTTGGAGCACCAGTGTTTCCTTGACGATATTTGACGTTGATGACTGTAATTGAACCATACTCTGACAAAAAGGGGGCTTAATGCATCTCCGTTGCAATGTACATGCAAGCTATCACCCAATTATAAATCCGTAAAACTAATTTTGACTCACAGCCAACAGAATCGTGAGGCAGACTGGTCCGTTGACCGCAGAAAATTAACCAATACCAAAACGTTTCCACACAGTCAGTGTGCGCGGCCTGCACAGGCTAACCTGGGTCTATACCTTTGTAGGTGCATTAGGCCCACTTTTTCGCAAAGCTTAGCTTACACATAATATTTATGATAATGTAAACGATTACCGCTTTATTTCATAATGTTATAGGAGTTTTTTCAGGAAGGTTTGTTGCCTGTAAACCTCATTTCAATTGGTTTTGTGTTCAATAAAGTTTAGCCCTTTACCACACAACATCGATTTTTAACGAGCCCCTAAAGGAAAGAAGCTATAGAAAACATTCCGGGAAATGCAGTAAATGCTTGTTGTCAATACGTTTTTTTTTTTGCAACAATGTTTTCTGCTTTTTCACAGACAAAGTTAATGATTTTGGCGGTGTTAAATATGTCGTCTGCCATTGATTTCAATTTTGTCAGGTCTAAAATTTTTTTGTTCGGCAAAAAGTTAAGCACAGAAAGATCGAAATTGTTTTGAAAATGTTAAGTATTTGTGTTGTTGTTAATGATGTCAATTTGACGTCAACCAGTGAAGCCCAATATAGAGATTCATGTCCTGACTATCATTTAATTGGATACTTAACCCATTACCACTCAATACCTCCTTTTGACGCCCCTGAGAAAGAAGCCTTTAGAAAACATTGTGGGAAAAGGAGAAAATGCTGGTTACCAGCATTTTCTCCTTTTCTCACAATGTTTTCTACCCTTCACAAAACAAACTTCAAATTTTCAATCACTTTTATTTTGACGTCTGCAAATGCTTTCGATTTGGACAAGCCGAAAATATTGTCGTTTGTTAATGAGTTAAGGATATGACGAATATGGAATGCAACACGCGAAAAGGGACATTCGGATATTTGCGTAAAGGGGTCAGGCTTCGCAGTCCACAGAGACTAATCCGAGATGAAACTTTGCGATTTTTATATAGCTTTCTGTTTTGTAGTCATCTAATGCAGGACAAAATTTATTAGAGTCGTAAAGTTCCGTCTCGGATTAGCCTGTCCTGACTGCGCAGGCAGATTCGAAACAACACCTTACGCAAATGTCCGAATTTCCCTTTTCGCGTGTTGCAAGTCATCTAGTATGGCAGTAAGCATCACTATTATTTCTACCTCTGGTGGCAAAAAGCCAGAATAGTGTATGCCATGTCGTGAATCCGTCATTTTTTTCCTGGTGAATTCAAATAAGTATACATAAATTGTATCAGCGAAAAACAAAATAGACCTGGGATTGCGGAACTATGTTTCAGTTCACTTCAATTTCGATTTAAAATAGATATTTCGGTAATAAACTTGAATAGTCGTATGAAATCCATTATAAAGATAAACAGCGCGAGAATCATGGATAAAAAACATCGTTTTTATTTTTTCATTTTTTTTCACAATGGTATAGGCTATGCACTTAATATGGCCATAAAGCAAAGAAGAGGGGTCAGCCTTATCGAAAAAGGAAAATAAATCAATTCATAAGTTTTCAAAAAAAAAAAAACACCCTTTGATCAGTTGTTCGTGTTTAACGAAAAAAGTCCGCGGTGTTGGTCTAATACCTTGAGACGCGAAACCATTGTTTGTAGAAACAAGTGCTACAACCTTATCCAACATGGCATGATTCAAAACAAGGACGGACTCCTTGATATTACTCTTTCAATGTTCATTATGTTAATGTGCACCTTCACCCCGAAATATAGGTTCAAGCCGGCCAAATTCAAACCCAATAACGTTATAATATTATAAAAGATAACAAAACCGCCAGAAAAGTTCGAGTTAAGTCAAACTTGCTATGTCCAGCACATGCTTGTCATACGATTCAAAAAACATAACAATATGTGATTTTTTTAACGTTAATGTTTACTTCACATAATACTTCGGTACTGTACAGATTTATATAGTTTTCACTTTCATCTGTTTTAGTGACAAAGAGTCAATATGCTAAAAGCGGACTAGACTGCTCTTGTATGACTCTTGTGCACATACAAACAAAAATGATTTACTGGCGAAATATTCTGACACTAGGAGCAATTATTATAAAATTCATGTAAGGTTACTGAAAGGCAATAAAACGAGAAATTCGAGCGCTTTAAGCCGTCCATTTCGACACTAGCAAACCGTAATATTATTATTAGTCTTCTCTGTGCATGCATGCATAGTACAATGTCATAAATATATATAACTCTAGCCCCTTTGATCGGAGCCACGTTTGGCCTTTGACACACGGCTGCCACACCTTTGTAAAGAAGGGTTAGATGAGACTATATACAAAATATAAAGAAAAAAATGAGCCTTATGCATTTCGAACTAGAAAATCAGAAGAGTACATATGTTATATGTACACAAAAGTCATTAACGCTCTGGGTCATTTTGTGCCAAACAAAACAAATTCTCCAAGAAAGTATATGTGAAGGTCGTGATTCTCATCTGTTACCAAGGGGACACAATGTAAAGGAACGTTCAAAATGGACTGTTGAACATATGTTTAAATAAAGTTTCATAGTACAAGACCTCGGGTTTTCGGAAAAGAAAATATCTAAAGCTTTCCTGGCTCTTAAAAAAAAAAGTTCGTAAACGGTTTATCTGATTACACAAGATTTATACCATTCGTTGTTGTAGCATCATACTATAATTATCCTCTATGAGAAAAGTAAATGCAAGCTGTGTCTGATCTATTCTGGTGAAAATTGCTCCGCTCATATTTTTTATTACAACCAATACCGATCATATTTGTAGTATGACCATTTAAACTGAAAAACATTTTTTCCCACAAGCTGACGGGTTGCATGTGAAATTCAAAGAAATAGTATCCAAGACGAAAATCCTTGCAAGTTTTTAATTTTCAAACGTGCGTATCAACCCTTTCAGCAATTCGGAAACAAAAAGAATAGAAAGAAGTTAAATGATCAACCGGCATGGGAAGAGAATATGTTTAGCCCTTTAGCACACAATCCAGATTTTTAACGACCTTGGGGAATAAAGTATGATAAAGCATTGCTAGTTTCCAGCAATATTTCATTTTCGCACAATGTTTTCTGCCTTTCTAAAGCAATTTTCTATCTATATTTTAATCACTTTTTATTTGTAATGTGCAAATGCTTTGGAGCTGGGACAAATCAATGTTTTGCAATCTAGAAAAGAGTTAAAGAAAATAGTGATAACAACGCAAATCGGAGGACACACGACGGTCCGTCAACTAGCCGTCCCTCTCTCTCTCTCTCTCTCTCTCACACATTAACGATGACCGACTCCAAAAGTTTTCTGTTAACGTTTTATGAGTAGGCATAGAAAAGGAACGTTGGATTGGGAGAGAAACGAATTTTACCTTTCGTTTTGATGTTGCAATTCTCTTTGCTCGGTCTTTAAGGCACTCCCCTGGTGGTTGTTTCACCCATATGACATAGGCAATATGTGTGTATGAAATAGCCATTACGACTAGCGGTATCATGTACTGAATGATTAATAGAGAGTAACTGTATCTTGTAGCCGATGTGTCATCGTCCCATACCTCCATACAAAGCCCCAGTGAACCTGGCTCGAATTCCATATATTGAATTTTTGCTGCAAGATAAACTGGTAGGGCAATTACTGCTGAAACAATCCAAATTCCAACCATAAGAAGTTTAATCACATTTCCTTTTAATCGGGGACTGAATGGTCTTAAAACAGCGTAGTGTTTGTCAAGTGTCATTGCCATCAATGTAAACGATCTTTGTAACACAGTTAAAACTTGTAAAAACATGACTAATGGACAAAGAAACGACCAAAACGGCCAATAAAAGTATATGAGGTTGCTGATAACAGTTGTTGGTACGCAGACTAAGGTTACTAAAACATCACTCATACACAAACTTCCGATGAAGATATTTGTAACGCTCTCTTGTTTCCGCCTCATGATTATAACAAGAATGGCAACATTACCACCGAGGGCAACCAGGAATGATCCCACATAGAGACAGAAGAGAACTGGTAGCGCCCAGTCATCCAAACCATACGAAGTCTCAATGCTATCAAAAACTGTATTATTTGAACAATTGTGCACACTATGACATGTTGCCATAGTGCCGTTTTGAGTGGTTATGTTCATCGCTGCGTCCTTGGTTTCACGTCCAGCACGAAGAAAAGCTCATCCCTCACTGTTTGATTTTGACAACTATTTCATGAATATTTCTTATTGATATAGTCAAAGACAGTCTGTCTTATTGGAGGATGTCAGCTGGCTTTTTATAGAGATCCGATGTCAGCGATGTTCCACAATACCGAGATATTATCGATAAAATAATGTTCTGACTGTCTTTATTCCTGCTGTAACCATGCACAGATTTCTGAAGGTGCCAATGCATTTCAAAGGACGGGCCAGTTTACCGTATGTCTCAGTGGGTTGTTTGACGAAATGGTCAATGGATACATGATGAGTATGATGACTTGCTTGGTATAAAGGGTCATAGAAATGCGTTAAGACTTTCTTTTGCTAGAGCAAGGCTGAAATATATCAGACACTGGAATGGCATCTCTGGTTACTTTATAAAAATTAAATTGCCAAATACTCTGGATTTAACCCTAAACTGCTCCATACTTTCAACATTTACAGCACCATTCCGACGTCCAGCGATCTTGTAAGAAAAGACTTGATAACTGTATTGAGAAAAAGAGAAAAAAAATGATAGTAACTAGCATTTTATCCTTTTCCAAAATTGTTTTCTTTTCCATCATAGACAACTTTCACCACCCGAGCCACATTTAATTTGTGGCGTTTTAGGCTTGGGGGAGTCTAAAACTTTGTTGAGATAAGCAGTTAAACCTATATTTCCAGCCAACAGTAAAAACCTAAATTGATGCCATTGCAAAACATCGGTTCGTCAGAGGGTATCACTTTATCAGACATTCTGACAATGTAGATCAAGACTTAGTTCTCAGTACACGTTGCGTGATGTTCTATTGTGCTATAAAGAAATTTCTCGCGAACTGACTCGAACAACATTACTTGTACGGAAGTTTGCTCACGGCTGTGGCGAATCATGTGTCCCCGAGCCGAAGGCGACGTAGTCACATGTTTCACCACACCCGTGAACAAGTTTTTAACTGTATTGCCGTCTGATCGTACAGCGAATTTATTATACTGCAAAGTTTACCCAACGCGTAATTCAGCGAAATTCCTGTTTTATGGTCTAACGAACTGAGCAGGCTGACAAATTAGAATTTCCCGTCTGAGTGCCCAAATTCAGTGAAAACTTGCGTCACTGAAAAATGACAAAACAGAAAATTTCGTAAAACGTGCAGTTTGGTGTACCAATTTGTGATGTCACTGCGATAGGCATTCAAAGTTATTTTAACATGGATTTCCACAACTTTATGGTAACTTACTATACATCTCAATGATTTGTTGGCCAAGATACTGAGAAGCCTGCACCATATTATTATTATTTTATATGACTTTAGGTATATCTTTAATCGTTAGTTGTCTTTCTAAAACAAATACACAGGGTTCAAACCAGCCATTTCTTAGCTAGGTAAGCAAATCCTGAATTGTGAAACCTCATGCATTGTTACGTTAGAAAGATAACCTGATGGTCGTATGAGGCAACTAGTGGTCGTTAACAAACAATTTATATTGCATAGTTACTTAGGCTGAAGTTGTTTAAATCCATTTGTAAATGAAAATGCGTCGAATGTCTATTTCAGTGACATCATCAAGTTCATGTACAAAACTGCACGTTTAGCAAGGTTTCAGTGATACCAGTTCTTAGTGACTCCAGTTTTTATTGAATTCAGGTGCGCAGAAGGGAAATTCTATTTCATCAAGGTACTCAATTTGTGAGACTACAAAATGAACACTCCATATTATACACGCTGGAATGGTAAAAAAATGCAATTTAATTAATTGGTTGAACGGTCAGGTGGCAGGGTATTTGGACACATGCTCACGATCATGTCGCCACCTCGCCTACAGGTCGGGGAGACATGATTCGCTACAGCCGTGAACAAGTTTCCTGCCACTTGACCATACAACTAACAATGTACAAAGTTCGAAAAAGGTCTATAAATCGCACTGAGCAATCTAAGGATTAGTGTACAGTAATTATTAATTTTTATCGGGCAAGTAACAAATCAAGTCACATCCATGGTAATTCCGGATGTTACAGTACCACAAGATCAATCCGAACGTCCATGCTATGCAGTTTTCGTCTACATGTATGTAAAAGTTCTCAAGATTATTTGAGACTTGCTGCACCCTTTTTCACTTGATGCATGGGTAAAAAGTTTGATCTCGTTCTTTGTCTGAATATAGCGGTTGTGCCTGGAAAAGAGAGTCAAAAGGTTTACCAATGTTTCACGGACAGAAAGAATATCAGACATTGTAATTTTAACCTGAGCCAGTTTACCATAGTAGTAGGATGCATACATGTAATATAGTTAATGTTAGTGGAAAAGCACAGTCAGGCATAAAACCTTTACAGTTCCGAAATAATGAAATGGACCTTTTCAAACAATGAAATCATCCAAGTTGTTAGTTCAACGTTGTCTGATTATGTAACAAAGCAGCCGATAGTGTGGATCCAAGAATAGACTGTATGTGCAGTCTGATCTTGATCTAATCTGTCCACAGAACAATTTAAGTCGGCTCCAGCACTTTGTGGATTAAACACTTTGCTTGTAGGCTGAGAAATATTTGTTCTCGCCCAGTTGCACTGGATTTGTTTTTGTCAGGGATACTGTAGATGCAGGCCATCTGTCAGTACCACTAGGAGGCTTTATTAGACAGCCAATACGTCTTTCATAAAAGTGGGATTTAGTTATGGATACAAATCTGCGTTTCAGATTGTCTTTCTCTTTTCAACAAATGTATCGCGGTATGAAATTCAACTCATACTTTTGAAATGTTTTTATCTGAAGAATCATAGTATGAAATATTGAGTAACACCTTAGATGGGTAGGGTAAGAAAACTTGGCTCGCAACACGCGAAAAGGGACATTCAGAAATTTTATCGGCTGATTATCAGCGCATGTCTGTTTGGGTTAAGAGCTTTACGATGGATTCAGCGGATAACCAGGTCAGCCGCCATTTTGGTTTGTTTATTATGCCGGTTGCATCTTGGGATTGTTACCCTTGGCAAAATATTGAAGCTCCGTACTTTTGAATCCTTATTCGTAGAGGTAAATCAATGTTTTACGGCTTAAATCTTCCCCTTAACGTAATATTTCAATGTAAATACCCTGTTTATTAGTCTGAGATCACCTTGCAGAATTCCTCATGTGGCAATTTCATCGGATCACTGAGATGCACGCAGTTTTATTCTTCCCGCAGTTGTGGGAACCTAGAAATTGAGTGAATCCCGCATTCCAGGGATGCTGGAATTTTGTGAGTCCGCATTTCGGGATGCAGGAAGCGTTTATTATAATTATATGACCCGCATCTGAGGGATTCCGGGACTCCACATTTTGTTTTCTTCAGTAGCACTTGTATCCGAAATTAGTATTTAATTTAACCCTTTTCGGCATAAATAGTAACTTAGGAGTAATTTTATTGATTATTTAGAATTAATCGTACTTTGTCAAGCTGAAAGAAGCGTCCTACAGCTACGTTGACTTTGTCACGCGCTAAACTTTAGGGAAATGGGATTACACCATATTTAGTTGTATTTAATGAGCATCCTGTCGTATTATTAAGGCCATTGATATTGTAAATTGTTATATTGCTCAAGATTTAATGTTATACTTCATTTAATTAAATTATTCATTGTGTTAAATTTTATATCTGCCCTCTACCGCATCTTGACCTTGTCGCCGACTGCATGAAAGCCTGTCTGTCCGTCCGTCTGTCTGTCTAGTTCACGAAAGCGTAACATATTTCATGGAGTAGGAAGTGGGATCTGCTTGTTCCATACAGCAGATCCAATGAGACGAATCCACTTGACTGAGATTATATAGATGTACATAGCCATCCTATAAGACGACTGGTATTTACCCCTACACTATAGGTACCCAAAAGTGATACGGACACTCAAAGCCATATTGTTTAGTAGCTGAATACTCATAGCCCTACGTTGTAGATACCAACTGTTAACTTCAATGAATTAGTTTCTCAGCCAATATGAGTAGTCCGAGATAGGTCGATAGTGAGATAAGTTCAGACTCCCACCTTACCATGATAAAGAGTCCGAGGCATGGGACGTGGAACCCGAAAGTAGGTCCAAGATAGGACAAGGTACTGCTACCAGCCGACCGATGCCTGCTTTTGGTAACGATACTTATGTACGAGAGACGGTTGGCAGCATGGGTGAGGTGCGTGAATTACAATTATTGAAGAATACCCAAATCCAATCATCTAAGTACTGTGAGTACTAGTAATACAAATAATAACACTGGTCAACACTGATCAGAGCAGAAATACACCTGGTTCTAGCGTACCGAGGTAGTGTAATAGCTCTATAAATTTCCGTTCGAGCCATGATGCGGGTATGCAATGCCAAGAAAACCAGTGTTACATGCCTGGCAGGCATAGTAGCACGCACCTTTCTAATTTCCATCCGGGTCAGTTGCTCAGACCAGGCTGCACTCAAGTGAAGTTCCCTCCGTTTAGTGGCAAGGAAGACTGGCATACATGGTTAGCCAGGTTCGAAGTGATTGCCACTAGGTATCGATGGACGGATGAAGAAAGGCTAGACCAGCTTTACCTAAAGCTAGAGAGAACCGAAGCCCAATTTGTCTTCACTCAACTATCGCCTGAGACACTAAATGATTACCAGCACATAGTATACGAAATGAACAGCAGGTTCCCGGTAATTGAAACTGCCCATTCTTTAGCTGCTAAGTTTACCCAGCGCACCCAGAAACCGAATGCAGCACATTTAAAGCGAAGACAAAATGCATGGGTTCCGCGGTAGAAGAACCAGGGATGATGATCCCGTTCTCCGCTTCTTAGACGGCCTATAGGAAGAAAGAAGCTTCGAGGTAGGATTCAGTAAGGAACCTAAAAATATTGACGAAGCTGTTTACTACGCAGTCAATCTTATACAAATTAGAAATAAGAGCAGGGAGTAAAGGAGATTCCTCTCAAACACAAAACGCACATACCAAGAGAACGGTACGGATAGGTATAATTCAGCTGAAGAGGAGGATGCAAAGCTATCCAACTCAGCTAAAAGAGTCCATTTCAAACTAAGGATGAAATGAGAACAACTCGGCACCATAACAAAAAAAAAAAAAAAAAAACTAAGGGGGACACAGAACTACCGCAGAAATTGTTGAAAAGTGTAAAGAGAGTCGAAGGGAGTGACTCTACAAATACAAGACCAAAAGCCGGAAATCGAGAATGTTTCGCAAAAGTGAATTATACACACGCCGAATTGGCCATTTTTGAGGCAGGTGACGAGAGCAATTCGGAATCAGCCGAATGGAAAAGGAGCCGTAAAATCAAGATATTTCTTATCTTGGCTGTTTTAGAAAACGACCAACCTGAAAAATACTCGAAAAGAGGCAACCTACGACCTATTCTCGTTTTTTAAACATTACGCATGTGCGTGGTATGCTTAATAGAAGTTACGCCTATGCCACTAGCTTACTCGGAAGGAAGAAGAAGGCAATAGACCTGTTGGCAAAAGATGTAATTTGTAAGACACCTCTCCGTGGACTTCGCCGATAGTCCTCGTGAAAAAGAAGTCAGGGGCTATCCGCCCTTGTGTGGACTAAAGGCAAGTCAATGCACTAGCTAAGCCGGACGGAATCCCACTACCAAGGATATAGGATTGTTTAGAGGTATTTTAGTAGCTTCGACCTTACAAGTGGATATTTTGAGTTTCCTCTGAAGGAGGAAGATATTCACAAAAGCGCTTTTTCTGTAAATTTGGTCAATTTTATATGACGCAAATGCCTTTTGGGTTGAATTATACTGCGTCAACACTTCAGCGTACCATGGAACTTGCGTTACAAGGTTTGCAGTGGGAAACTTATCTCATCTACATTGATGATATCATTGTGTTTGGTGCTACTCTTGAGGAACATTTGAGTAGAGAAGGACAAGTTTTTGAGAGAATAAGAGCAGCTGGCTTGAAGGTCACACCAGAAAAGTGCAGTATGCTACAAATCGAAGTGGTATTCCTTGGCCCTGTAGTATCCAAGGATGGTATAAGACCAGCAAACGTTTCCAAAATCCTGGATTTGCCTAAACCTGAGACCTAAAAACAGGTGAAGCAGTTTGTAGCAACAGGCGTTGTAAGAGGTATATAATGGTACTTACCGACCATATCTGTAAGTACGTAGAGGTCATACAAACTAGAGATCAAACGGCCGAGACTTGTGCCAATGAAGTTTTTAACAAATTCATATCTCGGTGGACTTGCCAATTGACGATAACGATTAATAGTGATCAGGGAAGAAACCACGAAAGTAAGGTATTCCAAGAATTATGCGAGATATTGGGGTTCAACAAGACCCACACAAGTGTATGACATATTCAGGAAAATGGACAGACAGAGAGATTTAATAGGACACTAGAATGGTAAATGCTTATCTTGTTCAGGAGCAAGAGAGTTGGGACCTTCATCTAGGCTGTATTGCTGGTACCTATAGGTCTTCTCCTCATAAGTAAACTGGCGTGACCCCAAACATGATGGCCTTAAGAAATAACATAAGACTGCCAGCCGACCTAATATTTCAGGGTTGCGGTCAAGCGGGTCAACCCGAGGTCAAGTATGGAGAATACATCGATAGCCTAAGAACTAGAATGCAAACAGCTAATGAGATTGCAAAACGACATCTGAGAGTTTCCCCGAAAAGAAGTAAAGACTTACATGACGTTAAGACTGTTTTCCATAATTACCACGTTGGTGGTAAAGTTTGTGTCTTTCTATAGCGAGAAAGCTGGGAGTAACAGAGAAGCTCCAACCACTTTATGCAGAACCACTGTAACCGAAAGGTTATCAGATATTAACTTTGTTCTATTCCTTGATAAAAGTGGTAAAGAAAGGGTTGTCCACCATGATAAACTAAAGCCATATGAGGGCAGTAAGAATCCAAAGTTCATGTAAACCATCAAGCGATTCCAGCAGACAAAACAGTAATAAAACCGTGATTTTGGTGAAACTATTGTGAGAGAATATCACCTTTTGAACAATGCATATCTTTATTGTTACCTATAGAGCCTTGTATCAGGGTATCGTGTAATCCTCCACTTCAGACCGGTAGCAATAACTTTGTTGAGCATGATGAGAAATCAAAGCAAAATTCAATTTACCTTGTGAAAAATGAAGGTCGCAACTGTGAAGTCAAAATTCTGCGAAAAATCTAAAAATGAAGATGAAGGTTACATGTAATATAAGAACTACTTACTGATGGGTAATCCTGGTTGTCCAACCTTCTGTATGTTCAGATATCCTAGTCCGAAGAACCATTTGAACACAATGTTACGAACCGACCCTGAGAAGAAGGGAAGTACCTATAGATGCACCAGATGCTACAAAATGGGCAACCAGGTGATAGACGTGAAGTACCGGGTGACCGATCAGGTCCTAAAGTACCGGGTGCTTAAGTACCACCTTTCATTGAACCAGGTGCCGTACTATTGTACCTTATGTCTTTTTCGATGCAACGAAGAGTTTCGGCTGTTGCAGCACGTATTTAAGTACAAAAGGCACCAGAAGCTTACTACCGAGAAGGGAATCGTAGACAGTAGCCAGTATTTAGTGAGAAACCTTCATCCATATGTGGTTGGAGACGGCAACATGGCGGTGATCTCTCTAAAAGAATCTCACAACATTTTCCTGCAGAGGGTGAGACCCGCTAGTGCGACAATCACGCGCCCAGTTGAGGAAGAGGAGGAGCGAACCGTTGCAGTGTCAACTGGACTTGATTAGTCATTCCACAGTCTAGAGGCGTATGTCACCACACTCATCCCACCGGTTGGTCCAAAAAAGTGAAAAAGTGAGCCTGCCTAGACAGTCTGATACAGTCATCTGCGACTTCCTTGCCTCACTCCTGAAAAAACAAACGAGTGATTCAGTCTGTCAAGCCCCAAGTGTACTACCAGACTCGATTCCTAGACTGTACCGACACAAAACGTGAGCCACTGGAACGGCATGATCCATCATAATGTATCACCTGTAAATGGAACTCCAAAGCGGATTGTGTTACATGTGCCAGATGAACTTGGGTATGCGCCAGCCAAGATGTCCAAAACCCCTACCCAAGAAATGTGTCCATCCAGAACAAACCCTTAACACCCCTAGGATCGGATACCCTTCTTTCCCATCCACCCCATTGTTAGATGAGAAGCCTAGCGAAGAAAATATACTACCGCAAGTTCTGGGCGGTATTGAAACCTCAACCCCCGCAAAGGCATACCGCGTCATTTGTAACGGCCTCTTCCCAGTGCACTCTACAGTACGAGACGCCGGCTTGGGTTGACATTATCCTGACACTTGCCAAGAAGATGGCTGAGATTATAGACAGTAACACCAGGACCCTCCGTGTGTTGGAGAAGGCCACCTTTAGTGTGCGGGATACGTTAGATAGTTTAATCTCCTTATTGCATTGAGCAAAGACTGTTTTCCGATTTAGTAAATACTGGTGTTAATTTGGTAAACGATAATTTAAGTTAATTAAGTAAAGAAAGGACATTTGATTGAAGTAGTGCTAGTTTAAACAGTGAATGGTAGCAAATGACTGTTATCTTTTAAATCGAAACAAAAAGCGCAATTTAATTTAGTTGAGTGCTCAATTATTATAGACATAGCTAGTGCTTATTAATCCAAAGAACTGTGATGGACATAAATGGTTATAAATGAACCGTTTAAAATTGTTTGTGAATTTCAAATATTTGTTTTAAGAATAACACTTGAGCACTTCCTTTAGAAATTTGAATTTTTGGTGAAAACTGAAGCTACATCCTTAATAGAACCTGTTGTAGACGTTATGCCTTAAAGGACACTGCCGCTTTTTACTCTTAAAGGGACAGTACCGCCCCTGGATGGTATGAATACGTAATCGAGTTTAAAATGTTCTGTTTTTGCAAATTTTAGCATGACAGTTGGTGCTTTAACACGCTAAGAAGGGGTAATGTAGCGCTCAGGTTCCCGGTCGTATTTCAGTTTTTGAGTACGATTAATCAGTTCCGATTTTCTCATTTTTGCAAGATAAGTCATTTGTCAGAATTACCTAGTGTTTTCTTCCTTTCATTTTTATGACCTATTCGTGATATCTTTCTTGATTATCAGCGCTTGACTTTCTGGGTTTAGAGCTTTACGATGGATGCAGCGGATAACCAGGTCAGCCGCCACTTTGGTTTGTTTATTGTGCCGGTTGCATCTCGGGATCGTTACCCGTGACGAGATATTGAAGTTCGTACCTTTGAATCTTTATTCATAAAGGTAAATCAATATTTTGTACCTTACAGCTTCCCCTTAACGTAATATTTCAATGTGAATACCCTGTATATTAGTCTAAGAACACCCTGCAGAATTCCTCGTGTGGCAATTTATTCGGATCACTGAGATGTGCGCAGTTTTATTCTTCCCGCGGTTGTGGGAATCTAGAAATTGCGTGAATCCCGCATTTGAGGGATGCTAGAAAGGTGTGAGTCCCGCATTTCGGGATGCGGGAAGCGTTTGCTAAGTAAGCTCCGCATCTGAGGGATTCCGAGACTCCACATTTTGTTTTCTTTGGTAATACCCGTTTATCATTATTTGGCTTGAATTCGAAATTAAGCTTGTTATTATAACAGTAACCTATTTAATTTAAGCCGTTTCGGCATAAATAGAGTAACTTTGGAGTACATTTAATTTCATTGATTATTTGCAATTGATCGTATTTGTTAAGCTAAAAGAAGCATCCTAGAATTACTTTGGCTTTATCACGCGTTAAACTTTAGGGAAATAGGATTACATCATATTCAGTTGTATTTATTGAGCATCCTGACATATTGTTAAGGCTACTGATATTTTAAATTGTTGTTTTGCTCAAGATTTAATGTGTTACTTCAGTTAATTAAATTATTCATTGTGTTAAATTCTATATCTGCTCTTGGTATTCTTTAATTTTACCGGTTCCAATTCTTAGATTTTATTTGGAGTTCACCTTTAGTTTATCCCTTTGTTTTCTACCACACCTTGACCTTGTCGTCGACTGGATGAAAGCCTGTCTGTCCGTCCGTCTGTCTGCGTAGTCCACGAAGGCGTAATATCCCTTTTTCGTGTGATGCAGGCCATCTCGTTTTCCATGTCACATGTCCTTTTAAGAAGCAAAATCCATATATTGCTGTCAAGGGGAAATTTTCAGAAAAATATCCTATGTGTTTCAATCGTGTATTCCCACTCTCCTAAGGTATTCAATTATATAGCTTGTTAGTAAAGGACGGTTATTTTCAGTCGTTTTGGTTCGACACTTAATCTGTCTACAGCGCGAACTATAAACTCAGTAAGTATACCCCTCTAGTATCTACTGATAACAAAAGGCATGCATTTGAGGACACTGAGTATCCTTTGGTAATATCGCCGACAATGATGGGTCATCGATAGTGAATCGAGGACAAAAGAAATCCGGCAGTAATGCTGCGATGAAGAACACTTTATCCAAATGCTTAATTTCTGACTTTGTTACCATCCGCAACTATGAAGGTAAAACAAATAAACGGTCATGTAATATGTTAAAAAATCGTTAGGTTTTTACAGAAAATACAAATCAAGTTAAGATTACACAGCTCGCAATAACCGTCATTTTATATGGCATAAGAATATCAGTTTCGTAGCAGACGATATAAATCAAGGTAAGATTACACAGAACGAACAGGTCTATCTTGATAAACAACTTTTTTTTGTCGATGCGTTCCTGCAAAAGTTTGATTAATAAATGCATATGTGACCCATCACGCAAAAAGGGGCCTTCTGGGAATTCTGTACATCAATTGGGTGAAAACAGATTAACGACAGTGTAGGTCAGTTTGCGTTGATGATTAGAAAAATTATTGTATAACAAGGTACAATGACCACTTTTCATACAGAAAATGTCATTAAAGCGAAAAGTGTCAACCCTGGTCAGCCTGCGCAATTCGAGCAGTCTGACCAGGTTTGACATAATTCGCCGTTCCCAGAAGATCTTTTGTTGCGTGGGGGGGGGGGGGTTCACATATTAATGTCATTTGTATGTGTAATAGGTGTTTGACTCTATCTCTCTACATACTGGTAGAAAGTGAAATCATAAGATAAGTGTCACAGCATAGATATAGAAGTCCTACTGTTTAAAATGACCTATATTTAAATAGGGTTTTGGATGTGTAGAAAACAAGTTATGAAGGAAGCTTCACATTTGTTCATGGCAACAGGTAAAGACAAAAAGGATTTTATTTGTGGGGGATTACAATTTATTTCATCGAGTGATCATTATCGGTATGATTTCACGAGTGGCGTAGCCACGAGTGAACATAAAACCGATTGTGTTCGCGAGATGAAATGTACCGTTCGGGAACCGTAGTTCATGTTATGAAGAGTTGTGTTTTTTCTGTCTTTTGTGATTTTTTTTTTTCTGCGTGCGACGAAAAATTTATTTGAGCCGGAAAATTTACAGGTGAACTTAATATATGCCTTTCTTTACTGGAACAAATTTCAGATGGGGAAGAGCCCACGCACACAAACAAGTACAGAAGTTTAAATACGCCGAAGTTTTTACAGGGTTATCTTCGCCTGTTCAAATATCTATATCTACTTATTCTTATCGGAAACATTGGAGGAAAAATACAGAAATTGCAAAAGAACGGGCATTTTAAAAAGCTGCTTTGATATTCTCTAAAGCCGAAAAAAATCCATAGAAACCAACAGCTAATGTTACAGATCAAATTGTGAACTGTAGAGTAAAATCGTATGGGCCCTTACATAACTTTTCGTACCCATTATCTAACATTAAGCTCAAATTTTACATGTAAACGTCGAGAAATAGGTACACGTATTTTAATTGAGTTGTGCAGAATATCTTGTTGTTGTGAAAATTACAAAACAAGTAAAAGCTTCATGTATTCTAATGGAGTTGTGCAGTACATCTTGTTGTTGTTGTGAAAATTACAAAACAAGAAACAGCTATACATTTTTCCTAATTGAGTTGTGCAGTTTATCTCGTTATTGTTGTGAAACTTACAAAACAAGTAACAGCTACATGTATTCAAATTGAGTTGTGCAGTTTATCTCGTTATTGTTGTGAAGCTTACAAAACAAGTAACAGCTACATGTATTCTAATTGAGTTGTGCAGTTTATCTCGTTGTTATTGTGAAACCTACAAAACAAGAAACAACCACATGTATTCTAATTGATTTGTGAAGTATATCTTGTTGTTGTGAAACTATGACAGGTGCGACGAATTCATATCTTACGCTGAATACTCTGAATCGCGTTAATTGTTTACCAGATATCAATTTTTAATTTTGTAAATACATGCAGTAAAAGCATTATCAGACGACCGTTTAACATTTGCTAATGTAGGAACTTTTCTTCGATTAGCTGAAATCACCGTTGAAAAAGGGAGAAAATATTAGTTACTAACATTTTCCAGCAATTTTTTCAAAAGTCCTCTTGAATGTGGTCGTTAAAAGAAATATTGAGTGACACAGAAATTAATCGAGTAATTCTCCCTATTTCAATGTCTTTTGGGACAAAGAAAAGATTTTAATGCAATACTTTGATCGATTGACCTTGAACCATTTTCAAGAGCAGCAAGCTCGTGTTTAAGGGTTTTACATTTTAAACTCCTACATTTACTTGCAGGTGAAATTTATAAACCAATGAATCATAACTTTCTTTTGTTCTTAGCTGTCACATACCTTACAGCCCTTATTGCCTGTGTCTATATATTCAACACGATCGGAAGTGAGTAGAGTTTGTCACTGTAATAATTTTCACAGAAAGCTATTGTGCACTGCTATTTTTGAGGAAGGCAAAGTATCATTTCTTTCCGATAATTCAAATTACTTAGTCCACGGCGGGGAATCACGTGACACAACAACAACAACAATGACCGTTATTTGAAAAAAATCCCCAACTTCAGGTAAGAAAATCTTCAATAATTCCGTTAATACGTGACCGATTGGAATTTGGTTTGAAGCAGAGAAGGCGGAAGGACTCCGGAGATTTGCTTGATGTGTTAGATATTTTAAACAACACCTGATAAAAAAGTTATTGACGAGCAAACAAATTATCCAGGGTAAAAAATTTGTTTGCTCGTCAATAACTTTTTTATCAGGTGTTTTTTATAAAATCTAACACATCAAGCAAATCCCTGGAGTCCTTCCGCCTTCTCTGCTTCAAACCAAATTCCAATCGGTCATGTATTAACGGAATTATTGAAGATTTTCTTACCTGAAGTCGGGGAATTTTTTCAAATAACGGTCAATTTTGTTGTTGTTGTGTCACGTGATTCCCCGCCGTGTAGTCGCTTTAATAACTCTGTTTGCACCAAACATTCTCGTATAATCCAGTTTGTTTGTTTAATGATTTTCCTGTGTTGTATTTGTAAACGTTTTTGATGATTTCAAGATGTATAAATGCACGAATGATGTTGTGTTTCTACATAACTTTTCAAAACGCACGTTTCTGCTCAAAATTTTGATAATGATAAAACTGCGTTGCAACACTACATTTTTTAATGAAATATACCTCTACAGATTGTTTTTCATTCTTTTTCGATACAGCTTTTGCAATGACATTGTTAACCTATCTGTTCATGTGATATTCCATTATACTTTTCTACATTTACCTTAAGATAACGTTGTCACTGCGATTAGCTGCTACAGCTGTAACAATGTCAGCAGACCTGACTTTTGTAACACAACTATAGACTGTGGAAAAGGACAGGTAAACACTTTATGACTGAGCAGTGTTCTGTGAAAAGGGATGTTTCAGTGAATCTTTGTATTGCAATGTACCAACCATACCATCACATAACTATGGTTCCATATGGCTTGCAACACACGAAAAGGGGCGTTCGGACATTTGCGGAAAGTGTCGTCTCGGATCAGCCTGCGCAGTCCGCCCAGGCTAATCCTAGACGGCACTTTTCGTCTACATTAGATTTTGTTCCTCAGTAGACTTCCTCAAAACATAAAAAAAACATAAAAACGGAAAGTGTCGTCTCGGATCAGCCTGCGAGGACTGCGCAGGCTGATCCGAGACGACACTTTCCGCAGATGTCCGATTGTCCCTTTTCGCGTGTTGCAAGCCAATAGTCGATTTTGTCTTGAAGGTATATAATGATCTTTGACATGCAGAAAATTTACAACGAACAAAAGGTTTGGCCCGTGTCAGTCAGGGAGCACTGCACAGGCTGACTTGTGCCGATACCTTATAGATAGCCGATAAACCCCTTTTTCAGGGAACCCTACAGCACCATACGTTAAAGAAAGATGAATATTTTAGGTCTGCAGATCTAGACATTTCAATTATTGTTTCAGACTCTTCTGTCCAGAGTATCTCACAATTGATCGACTTCCTAGAGCAAAGATTAGATTTTTGTCAGAGGAAAACAAAGTTTGTTCTGTTTATATGTAATCCTGATGAGTGTCTTCATACAACTTATTTTGACAAAGGACAGAAGTATAGCTTCACCCTGGATTTACAATCCCTATACTGATTTTTTATTACCAAAACAGCCTTAAAAGTATCTGTCCTTTCTCTCTACATTATACATGCATGTTTAAAAGCTCGTTTTTGTTGCCGAAGAAAAAAAACGTGTATTTTTTGCGCTGGAATAGTAGATCTTTTACCAGAATTGTGACACCAGCACAATATTTGCGATATTGATTGCGACAAAGACAAGATCAAGGTCGATTTTCTTCATGCCCTTTTCAACCTATGTTATGACAACCAAAATTTGCCATCATAGGTTCATAAACGTTTCCCACTCCTAAAGTGTTTGGAGCACAGTATTTGCTTGGCAGTGTACAGTTTCCATATTCAACAACCATTCTTAAGAAAATTCTTTGTCTTATTCTCACAAAGTTTCTTTATTCAAAAGTAACACAACGAATAATTGGCTAAATGGTATCGTTGGCTAAAAAAAAAAAAGAAAAAACTCGTAACTACAGCTTGAACTACGAGGTTTTTGAAAGAACCGTCGATATGGTTGTGTAACTTTCCAAATTTAGAAATACCCACAGAATGAAATTCCGCATGGTTGGAGAATATGGACACAGTCTACGTTTAAGGCAGCTTGGGCTTAACTGTTTACCAAAGAAGCCCAATATTTTACAACATGAGGGAAAAGAATTCTAAACACATTTTCGGAAAGACAGAAAGTGGTGATAAGCAATATTAACTTAATGTCTGTCATAGAAAAATATCTTGATTATATAGCCACTCTTGATTTGTCGTCTAATATGCTTGTATATGGACAATTATAAACTTTAGATCTCAAATTTAGACTTAATCTACACAGTCTGTAAAGTGAACCAATACTCCAAAGTGCAAGACGCGTGCTAATGACCACTATAAAAAGGGAACCCAGGTCTCTTTTCTCAAGGTCCATCGAACAATGATATTTTATAAGGTAACACTTGTTTTCCAGATATGTTATACAGAGGTGATTTCAAACAATGTCTATAGACTTGGATGTGTACCCAGAACTGTAAGTACGCATACTACACAAGCATTTATATAAAAAAAAGAATATCGTCGGTTTCCACCAAAAACCTCGTTTTTATAATAAGCTGTAGTCACGAGGTTTTCGAAGCAAACCGACGATATGATAATGAGTCCTCAACAATGCCGAACAAAATGACGATAGGCGAGACCGGGGCTAAATGATACACGGGGCAATCTGTTACAGGAGAGATTGTTCAATGATGACGCGTTTGATGAGGCCAAAACTTCTTTGACGTAAAAGCGCAATGTCTTTTACTTACTGTGTGGAACAGACCGAAGAAGAATTATAAAACCGTAACAAACTAGAGTAAAAAAACACAAAATCTGGCACGAAAGTAAATTTTGACTGATGTATGAAAAATTCGCTTTGTATAGTAACCCGTTAAGATATTTTTGATATCTTTACATGTTATTGTATAGAAATGATTTGTAGTTCATTCAATGTAAAGATTTTATTCACTAGCTTCATGTTTAAAATTTGGGATTTAGACAAAGTCCAAAAAAGTGTTTGGGGCAAAATGTTACAAAGAGATGGGGTATATTGTTACACTGTAACAGTTTACCCCGTCAATTATTTCATATTGTGCATCGTTTTAGCTCGGCCGTGTACACCAAGATATTGTCGTAGCCCTGCCTCCGTCGTCGTCGTCAATGTCGTTGTCGTCCTGCAATATACCCTGATAGGCCTACTGTGTAACGTTAGAATCTCTGATAATCATTCATGAACATATTTACTCGAAAATCTGAAAGCAAGTTTACTACCAAAGTCAAACACATTATGTTCAAAATGTAGGGCCGGGTGTTCATTTTTACGGTCATTTGCAATTGTGCATTGACGTTTGGTCCCTTGATAGCTCTCAAGTGATCAAAATCGGATGACTTGAGAGCTCTCAGTTGACCAAACATTGCTATACAATCGCAAATGACGGTACAAAACGAACTTCCGGTCCTACACTAGGATGTTATAGGTAACACTAGGGGAATTTTTGTATGATTTATACCCCTTTTCGCCTTACAATTTAAAGCACTGGCATCTGTGCATTGCAACTGCATGTGAATCTCTTGTTTAGATTTTAGACCCATTACAGATTTAGAGCAGTCATTGCTTGTCCAATAGAATTTCATTGCAATTACTGTTTAAAAAAAAACATTAAGGGTTATTCTCATTTTCCTAGACTACAAACTTTTAACAAGTATTTAGCCTAGGTCAATAATTAGGCTCAGATCACTGGCCGTTTTAGTAACACTACGTATATCTAATAGACTAATTTAATTCATCATTATCATTTTCATTTCAAGATGGTTTGTTACTACAAAAAAAAATGTCCAAGATCAGAAATCTCGCATGAATTGACCACGAAGGGCATAGAGGATGTGATAAATTGCAGACCAATTCGAGCTGTAGCGTCCGAGTTAACTAGAGCTATCACTAAACCTGATCATACCCCCACCAGTTCCTTGTCAAAAAACTGCTTTTTGAAACAGAATGCAGAATGGTTTAGTATAATAGAAAGACCTTGGAAAAAAACACTGCACAGAGTTGCAACGTAAACCTTAAAATTTTCAGAGGCAATAATGCAAAAGTAAATCATACCAAATACATGAAAATTGCACATACACAGCTTCATATTTACAGGAAAATTATTTGAAAATTTGAATTCAGTACATGCAATACTGTGTGAGTATTGCTGCAGACAACAATAATTGCTGCAGACAGCAATAAATGTAATTAAGTAAAAATTACAAGTTCAAGAGGAGATAATTCAGCAACAAATTATAGCGGAGGCATGAAAGTAATACATCCCATCATAACATGTGCAGAAACATTATGTATAAAAGTGGGTTCAGTATATGCAAAACTCTACAAGTAATGCTCTGAACAACAACAGTGCAGGAAACCTTACAAGCTTAAGGGGAGATAATTCGGCAACCAATGGAAGCAAGGTCGTGAAAATTGCACATGCACAATTTCATATGTACCCAAACATTATGTGTAAATTTCAGAGCAGTATTTGAAAAACTGTAGGAAAAAAGCTCCGGACAAAATTGTGTCTGCAGACGGACGGACGGACAGACAGACGGAAAACCATGGCGATTCCAGTATACCCCCTCCACTTCGTTGTGGGGAGTATAAATATGAAACCCATGACGCTTTGCTGCTACGTCAAACAAGCGAAAACAAAAGGTTCAGTTGAAGGGGTCTCAGTTGTTTCCATTAGGGTCATCTGGCTGTCTTTGACAAGGTCCAAGTGGTCATTCTTGTTCAGTACCCGACAAAAGCAGCAAATATTTATGGTGGTTTGTCTCCATGTGATGTACGCCTAATAGCTTATGAGTGTGCAAGTGCCTTTAAGATCAAGATGCCATTGAAGCAGTTCATGTAACATTTTGCCCCGCTCCTTGTAACACATTGCCCCAAGCGTGGGGCAAACTGTTACAGAAAATTCTGATGGAAAAAATCAATTTTCTGAGGAACTTGTTCAAAGTTTGTTCGCATATAAGTGTTCATGTTTTACCTCTGTTGATAAGGTTTGTTTCAAAATAAGAATTGTTTGGATATACGGATATTTGATTTTTTTATCAAAGAAAAACGAAAAATTGTAACAAATAGCCCCGGTCTCCCCTATAAGTAAAATTACCTACTCTCCATGTCATCTCATATGGTGATGAAGATCTTGATCAACCTGATAACGAAAATATATTTGCAACAGTTCATTCTTTTATTAGGCAAAGCAGAAGATTTACTTAGAATAATAATGGCTTTTTACTTTCTTTGGATGTGAAAATCTTGCTTCCAAAACACAATCTAAATGCTTATATCTAAATAAGTAACTGTTATTTACATTATCGCAAGACGGGAAAAAAACGGTAAAACACCGGTTGCTCGAACAATCAGAAGGTATGGAGGTGGATCTAGCAGTTTTGTAGGGAGATGAGTGATAATTTTGATTTACACATATTGAAATGGAGTACTGATTACCAAAAACCTTTTTATAACTAAAAACCAGTTTCAAATGCCACGTTAACAATGATTCTGTTTGAATGATGCATTTGAAACGGTAACAACTATATTTGACCATTCAATTTTTCCCAGGGACTGAATTTTTGCATGGGAAAACCTGAACTCAATTCGGGGCTTCAATATCTATAAAACAGTTCGTTAAAGTCACAGTAAAGTCCTAATGAATGAAAAACTTACCACGTGAAAATATGGCGATTATTATGTTTTTCACGATATGTAAAGGTGGAGTTCGCAAAAGTTCAAGTCAGTGGCAGCAAAAAGAAGTTTGAAACTATAAGAAATCCTACCATGTCGTATTATCTGTTTGTTTACAACAATGATCGCCTACGATAAACCGACTTGTCGTCGTAAATCTCCACAGTGACGTAATAGTGACGTAAACACCACGTGATCATTCAAAGCGTTGAAACTAAACGACACAAGCTGGTCACCCATTCATTTATATCAATACAGATAGAGTTCACCACATCTAAATAAGAAAACGGGTTCAGAATGAGCAATCTTACTTCCCGATGACATAATATTGGAAGTGTAAACAAAAGTCCTATGTACTACGTCATTGCACTTATTAGCCACAATGTTATTTATTACGTGACGTGCTCGAAGACCTGATTCGAAAGTACACGAACGATAACGAAGGTTGTCTCGATCAGTGGCGTCCATGAAATCGACCGGCTTTTCCATGCATTTTCGCACACGTATATCAAGGCAACCAATGCAGTAACTAACACGTTCGAGTTTTCTCCGATCTTATATATATAATGCGTGTTGTGATGGGTTATTCGATATATTTTTGAGTAAAAAAAAATTACATAGTTTTGGACTTTACTAGGGCTTTAAGACACACCTGAAAAACAACATGTACTCGTAAACCGACACTCCAATGAAATATTTTCAACCACAAGATGTAACTTTCTTGAACAATATAAATGAATAGACCTTAAGTAAATTCTTTACACTTTTCGAAGTGCGATAAAAGGGGCGGATGGGTGTCATGGTGAGATATGGCTCTCTCGTGACAGCAGCGCCAGAATACCACGACAGCAAAATTCAGCACTTTTGGTCACTTTTATCAATTGACATGTACCCATACGATCAGATAAGGAATGTTTTAGATGCTATTAAACATCTGAAAATACTGAGTGTTATAGGGAAAGGGCTAGAAAGATTTACCCTCCGTAGTATTTAGTGAATGTTCTAGAAAGATATGTAGTTCAGGCGTAAGTAACCAAAGGAAATAAGCCACAAACTTATCAGATCTAATTTTAGATCGTAATCGTGACATATTTATTTTGTGGTAAAATTACTCTTTTTTTTTTCATCAAAATCTTTTATGTCCCATACATGTAGGAACTTTTTAGGAGTAAAATCAAATTTTAGACCTAGAGTCTAAATTGGGGACGTAACGGTCTGAAAAAGGAAATTTGTTTGTAAAAAGAACCTTCCTCTTGTCCTTTTCTTTGTTTTACCAGTTCATGAATTCAGAACAGTGATACTTAGTTTGCATAGTTGAAAAAAAAATGGATATAATTTCGGGTTCGATACTAGGTATCGCTCAAAATAGTTTGGTCGTCGATAGGTACATAAATGTATGTAAGGTATTTATTCGTAGAACATGTTGTAAACAAACACTGTGCATAGCAACAGATCTGGTGGCAATCAGAAATAAAGTTACTTTTCTTCCGCAACTAAATATGTATGATTTATACTTGCATTAAAAAGAGCATAAACAAAGATCGCGTTTTAAACGCTAAGAGAAGGACTTCCATATCATTGTTTTACATCTATGGTTTAAACTACTGTCATTCTGCTTGTCTTCTTTCAAGTAGTGTATTCAAGTGCTGCTCTACTTCTTCCGATCAAAGTAATTTATAAATGCGAGACACGATGTCTAGCCACATGAACACAACGTTCACGGTGATTATAAACTGAAAAACATGATTGTAATATTTTCCTCGATGTGTAGGAATTTACAGAGTCCTTTTGAAAACAACATCGTGTGTTTACGACCCTGAAGAAGAAGGCATTTGAAATAGTATACGAAAAAGATAAAATGGTGATAACCAAAATTTTCCTGCACCCATACGGAAGTATCATTTAAAAGTCAGGATTGATGTTTTGGATTTCATTTTTCGTTTGAAACTGTTTTCATTTTCGAATTTTAAAAGTCTCTCGTTTGGCAAGGAGTTAGACATACCGTAGCGAAGATTAAAAAAGTAAAGCAAGCACAAGAAAATAGATATTGTGCCACAGGCAAAACAGTTGTCGTTTTCTCAACCAATCGCGTCCAGAAAATTTCATAGGGTCTAATCTGCATAATCGTTTGGTAGAATATTGCGTATTTCCACCACAATCAATATTTTTAGACAGGCATTTGAATTTGAAGAGCTGAAGACGTTACAAGTAATCGTAATAATAATTTACATACATGTATTTATTAAGGTTTGTGAACACAATAGCCAATGCTGAATAATTCGCTTCAGCACTGGCATAGATACTGCGTACTTACTGTCATGTGTTCAATGAACTGTCATGTGTCCTATGAACAAAACCATGCTCACATTTTGACTTTCTTTGCCTAGACCATCCGTCAGAGTAATCATTTGACCATTAATCCCCATGCTTTCATCATCCATGTGAAAAATCTTGCGTGTCTTGCAGGTCAGACAAACCTGCTCCGCCGTGCATATAAAACAACTTTTGACCTCATCCTTTCAATCATGGACCTACACTCCGAATTCCTAGACAGAATATTCCAGTGATTAAATTCAGCAACCTGTATGCAAGAGCTTTATTTTAGATAACGCACGAAAACTAGGCGCATGTTCTGTTGCACGAAAACTCAATGAATGTCATTTTTCTCAAGTTTTACTTATTCATCAGATTTCCGCTTTGTTTTAAATAAACATGAAGTTTTCGATTTACACAGTTATATACGAGTCTTGTTCAGGTATTTGGTCCATCAAGAGGGCTATGTGTAGAATACTTAATATCTACTAACATATTTTAAGAATCTTATCCACTATTTGTATTATACTGTGACCATGTTTAGGGTTTTTCCTACAAACACCAAAGGTATGTTATAAAAATACTAGTTTTTTGAAAGAGGTGCAGCGCTACGTCCATGCACTTTTGTTATCGTATCTTTAGGCCTTATGATACTGGGACAACCGGATCTTTTCATACGTAATAGTTATTTGTAAAACAATTGACAATGGGGTTGGGCCATATGTTCAATCCAATTCAATTCAGTTTTTTATTTTAAAGTACATAGAGGTCACCGGCCTATCATACAAAATACAACATTACAAGTGCTAACAGTAATTTTATGGGTTAATTTTGTAAAACACTTTACCAAACAATCCATACTTGATAGCCACTTATACCAGAATCTATCTATCCATTTGGAGTACATGAAGGGCATCACCCAGAGACATACTTGAAATTAATTAATGTTCATAAAATATCCAACACAATACAAAAAAAAAATAATAATATGGAGGTAGAAATGTATTTAAAGTGATGTAACTTGATAAAGGGTCACTAGTTGATCCTACAGAAGTTGATTATATTTTGAGACAATTTATGTTTAGATACTAGCCCTGCTCTGTAAAAAGTGTGTTTAATGCAATTGCAAAAAAAAGTATCAAAACAGTTCTGCCTACGCAGTTGAAACAATTTGCAATCGGTTAATTATCTGCACATCTTCGCCAGCCAAGGTTACGATCACTACGTGGATCTTACTTGGCTGATTGAGCCCGATTTCGAGATTCGTGCGATGCGCCATCTATTGGATGCTGGTTTTTATCCCTCTTTACACAATATTTCTAAAAGCCAATGAAATATCGTTTTACAAGCCGCTTACGAATACAATTATTCACCTTGAAGCGATAAGCAAACATCTACGCGAGTTTCCGTGTTTACCTTATTCTATTTTTATCAAAGATGAAATGCTACGCGCGATTTCATTCGTTGCAGTTAGAGCTGGCAGCATCAAATGAAAACGCGTATTTGGTGAATGTAAAAATCAAGCTCGATCTGCCAAAGGTAGAGTAGCGTAGTGAATCGTCAGCCTTGGCTTGCGAAGATGTTATTTGCATAGCAAAAGACAAGTCTAATTTAAGATTCAGTCAAGTTTTACACATAATAGACTCTAAAAATCGTACTTATTAGATGACCTACTCGTTTAAATGCATCACGGAGAAACAGTGCCGCTCCCATCCTTCTGCTACTCTTTCCACAACATTACATACAGTAAATGTAAACGTTTTGTCTGTTATTAACGACATTGGTAATTAATAGAGGAGAGTTTAAGAAACGCAATAAGAATAGAAAATATATACCTTTTTACTTTCAGATGATGCATTTCTATACAAAATAGAATAACACTAGGCCTATTTCTCATCGTATTACTATTGGTGGCTTATGATTAGTGACGTTATTTTCAACATTTTCATGATCCGAATTACCGTTATTATCAATTTTATCATCTTGAATCTTTTGATAGCAGACCCACACTAGTTAAACTAAAAAAAGCTGCCAAACGAAGACAAACGAATGTTATGATTCAAATTCAAATGCATTTCAACACCTTCATTGATTTTATGACCGACATTAGACGTTTGTTATTGTTAGTTGGCAAACGAAGGACAATTTTGACAGTACACATATAAATCGAGGTCTCATTTTACAGAAAGAACAATCTTAACCGAGATCTACGCTGTATGATATTTAGAGCCTTGCCAGAGTCTCATAAATGTATTAAAAGGCCCCATAAATTGCTTATTCTATGTCTTATAGTGAAACAAGGCAAAATGACTTGCGGATTGTAATAAATGAATTAAGCTCATTTCAGGACTGTCAAAGCCGTGTAGACACTGCAATTGTTGGAAAGAGAAGGCGATATTTGGAAATATCGACATACTGTGGGTCATGCTGCGCAATTACTCAAAATAGTGCTTCGGGATGCAACAGATATTTATGTAAACCTAATGTCCCGTCAGGTGAGTCATTGATTGCTCAAGGTATGTTTGAAATGAAATAATTAGCCTGAAGATTCGCTTGTCAATTCAATGTGTTACGTTCACTGACAGACCGAAAAACTGTGCAATTCATGCATCCTGTGACTGACTTCAGGGCTATTCTCACACGCATCAACGACTACAGTGAGTTAACCATTGGGATAACATTTGTAGGAAATTCGTTTCTCAAAAGAATGAAAAGTATTGTGATCGTAGACGCAATTGCGTTTTCAAAAATTAATTGTCGCAGAAAAAAATAACATTACAATTTCAGATTCTTCAGCAATGGAGTTAATAAGGCCACCATTAAGAACCGATTCATGTTCAGATTTAATGCCTGTTAGTTGCTCTATTCTTACGATCGATGATCCGTCAATCTGTGATACACTGGGCATTAAACATTATGCGTGTAGAAAGACCTGTGGCGCTTGCGGTAAGAAACTTTGGTTTCTGATTACAACTTTATTCAGACAATCTTTATAAATTTATTACTGCCATTTTAAATGACACACCAAGTTGTCTTAATCTCCAAACAATTGTCTACGAAGAAATATACTAAGAGTTGTTTTGGGAATAGCTTTCTTCTAAAAAGAATTTTACGATTTAGTCAAATTTCAACACGGAGACACCTACGTCCCCATAGATATACCATGGTTAGATTCATTCTTGAATATATATTCCCCTTACAGTTGTATATAGTTTTGTACATTTTCATGCGAATATTTTGGTTAAATAAAATTTGGAAAAAAAAAATCATTATTGTATTGCTTTGCTTTGTTCCAGATAAAAACACGCCACATGTAACAGGTAATGGTAATTTTATTTCTGTAATAAATTACATCTTGTAAAAGGTATTTGAAAATACCACATTTAAATATCATATTACTGAGAACCATGATTTATAGACCCTATCAAAACTGCAACGTGATATCAGTACCCTTACATATGAGAGACAATTTCAACAAAATTCGACAGTGTATACATGCGTTATCAGCTTAGTAAAGCAGCCCAGTCAAATTCGGTCCAGAAAAGGTGGAATTCCCTAAATTTTTAAACATTAGAGTTAGAAATAGCATCACAATTGATATAATCAAGACTATTTTTTTTATCTGTTAAATGACGTAAATGTTGTTCATGTTTAGGCATGCATGCATATCACTTTTCTTTCTACAAATGTTCATCAATTGAAATGTTTGATATGTAGTATGCTGATAGATATACTATTGTTGTGTTTGTTCGAATGTCTTGCAGACTGTTTTTATCAGAGCCAAAAGTATCAAGGAGCTTACTCTAGGACTCGAGCAGGAAAACCGTGTATGCAGTGGAGTAGCCTGACAGCAACCTATTCAGACATTGCAGAAAAATTACCGGACAGTTCTGTTAAAGACGCCGGTAACAAATGTCGAGATCCAGATGGTACTTGGGGACAGAACTGTTTTATTCGAGTGCTCATACTGAGCTTCTATATGTAATTCGTTCTTATAGGAAAACGATAATACTGCTTATCAAGTTTTGATCAAGACAAATAATGCGTAGATCTATGCCCCTTATATCCCTTGACCATGATATCTTTTTGGATCGTAAAAATTGCAATAAACCTGCAAATGCATTCAAACAGATTGCGATGTATTCTCCCCATGCTTCGATCAACAATTCTAGTAAAATTATTTCTATTAATTGCCAATAGGCTAATGACATATTTTTTTAATGAATACCAATATGATTTATACACGATAATAGCTGACTTTACTGGTGTAGGTGATACTCTACAAATAAGTTGCCTATCATAAACATTCATCTTTTTAGCCCACCTGAGCGAGAAGTGCTCAACGCTAGCTTTCGTGATCGTTCAATGTCCACAGTCCATCGTCCGTCGTCCACAATTTCTTCATGTTACTTAACAGGGATGTGCCTGGGTAAAGTTCTATCAGAGTAGTTCAAGAGACTGAATTCCACCCATAATTCTGGTTACCATGGAAGCAAAAAAAAAAAGCAAAATCTTTGAAAATCTTTTTCTGTGAAACAAGAAGACGTAGTGCTTTGATAACTGGTATGTAGCATATCATAGTTGATCTCTACCAAGTTGTTCATATGATGCCCCTAGGGTCAAAACTGGCCCCGGTGGTCACAATTTTAAACATGGGTGCTTTGGCAAAACATGCTCCGCTCCAAGCATCACAAGTTGGAATAGAGGAACAAAGAAGAAAAACTTTAAGATTCTCCTTTTTTGAAACGGTAAGGCGTAGAGCTTTGATATTTAGCATTTCTTAGTAGACCTCTACCAAGTTTGATCATATGATGTCCCTAGGATCAAAACTGCCCTGCCCGGGGGTCAAAATCAAACTTAAGAACAAAAAAGGAAACTTATAAAATTCTTCTTCTCTGAAACTCGTAGACGCAGAGCTTTGATATTTGGTATGTAGCAACTCCTACTTGACCTCTACAAATTGTGTGTATATGAAGCCCCTGGGGTCAAAACTGACCCCGCCTCGGGGGTTACAAGTTCGAACAAGGGAGCAAAGAAGGATAACTATAAAACTCTTCTTCTCTGAAACTGGAAGGCCTGGAGCATTGATATTTCGTAGGTAGAATCTCATACTAGACCTCGACATCAGGGACCAATTTGAATTGCATTCTGACCAGAATCTGAAGTCTAACTGTAGGGCTACATTATCCTATAGATGGACGGATATTCTGACAAGAAGCTTTTGAATTTCAGATATATTTGTATTCGGCTTTGTCAATGAAAGGTTTCTCTAATATGGCGTTAAAAGTATTAATGAATGGAAGCAAGTGTCTTACTTTGTGCTCTGATACTGCTACTCACGCAAAGCTTCGACCAAAACAGACGGATTAAACTATGATGTAATCTGCTAGATGCATAATGTTCGCTTTTGGGACACACTGAAATCAATTGAAGTCTGTTGAGCGCCTTGTTAATTTCACATTTTAAATACATTAGGATAAAACTCGACAGGGAAATTAGTCATGTTAATTATCCCGAATATCTGTCTTGCAATAGAGCTTTTTAAATCATAGACTAAAAAAGAGCTGCATGGTGGATGGCTAATGGTTGCCGTGTAAATAAAAAGCTAATTCGAGAAATATATGCACAAGTTTGTCCAAAAAGTAATCTGTGTGATTCATTGAAGAAAAGATTGTTTGATTATGACAAAATCTGTCTAACAGGCAAAGGACATCCATGGTGTTACATCGATTCAAACATGGGCTGGGAATATTGTGACGTGCCATATTGTCCAGGTAATAGAAAATAAACTTAATCCTTTGACTGCTAAGCGCGACTTGCTAACCTTTTGCGGACGGTATAGATCAAGATCAGACTGTACAGAACGTGTAGTCTGATCTTTTATCTACACTGTCCGATAAGGAAATATTATTCCCTAAAACATAACCTTAAAACAGCAAAAAATTGGTTATTAAAATCGAACTGAAAATCTAATTTTAGCCAGGATAAGAGTTAATATAGCCATAATTATAATAATTGGCTTGCAACACGCGTAAATGGGCATTCGAACATTTGCAAAAAGTGTCGTCTCGGATCAGCCTGCGCACTACGCGGAGGCTAATCCGAGACGGCACTTTACGACTGTATTTGATTTTGTGCTATGGTAGATTTTTATAGAACAGAAAATTACACAAAAACGGATAGTTTCGTTTCGGATTAGCCTGCGCGGACTGCGCAGGCTGGTTCGAGACGACACTTTACGCAAATGTCAGAACGCCCCTTTTCGCGTGTTGCCACCGCCCATATGATGACTACCGTGGTGCAATGAACCAAGAAAGCGCAATAAACCGCCTTTTGCAGGAGCATGGTTTAATCGTGTGGAATATTAGGCTACAGATCGACTGATTATTGATTGTTTTTATGATGTAAACCACAGTTTCCAACATTATTTCAGTCATATCACTGCGGCCATTGCATATTTTCATGCTTTAATGGAGTTTCTTTTACCAGTACTCTGCACAATGTTCTTGCCAAGCCACCGGCTTCTTCCCACTTCTTCGAAACAATGGTAAGTGGTGAGAAAGGAATGAATCCTAAATCAACAATCGTCAGAAGGAAATTAGTCGAGCCAGGGATTGATCGAGCGACCTCCCGTTCTCAAGTCCTGTATAATACCGATTGAGCTAACAGGACTCGACCATTGGCTTGTAACTTTGTTTTGCCGCCAGAGTAAGAAATCAAGTTTCGCTCTTTAAACCCGTTCAACAGCAATATTTAAGGTTATTGTATCTGTCCTTTGGATTAAGTCTTTCGTTATATACTCAAGGATTGGTTAATCGTATTTCAGTTAATAGTCCATTTTTCATTACGAAAGAATAATAGGAGATACTTCGACAAGGGCATTCAAGGCTGATTAACTGAATTAGCTCCTAGCAACATGCCTTCAGGTATTCACTGTAGTCAACCCATTTATTATGCATTTTTCATTTAGATCGTAGACGAATTGTTGATGATTTTCAACCGGTATGAGAAAAGTAATTTAGTAGATCTACTGAGGTTATTATCAAAAAATGTGTCACTGATCTAGTCATCTCACTTGTGAAACAAACGGTCTTTTTAAGCTCCAACTTTTTTTTATATATATGTTTGTCCTACAACAGTTCCTTCTCTGCGCGCTGATAATTAGCTATACGACAGCAAGTCTTCCCCCTCCACACACTATACACACGCATAAGTGCTCATGATGCCCAAAAGTACACCGAATTTTCTCTCCTTAAATGTGAATTACTGGTTGGTAAATTTTTTGTAATTAATATCAAAAATGGATTCAGGAAGATGCCGTTGACAACTTGACGAGACTTAAAGTGACATAATGTGGTTCTGCGATATTGAACGCCCAACCTTAGTCTCCACTTGTCAAAACTTGTTAGCGTATTTTGTATAAAGTATGTCCCATGTGTTTACAAAATTAATATCCAGACAACCTGCATACGTGTGGAATCTTTTATCAGCGATTTTGCTTTGGAAGTCCTACATAGAAACGATTGAGAGGCTTACAAGAATTGACCCTTCTGGGATCTAATTGTGTAAATGGATTAACTTTTAAGTTTAAGACCGCTGGCCAATGAACTAGGTTAAAAAAGTCAAAGGAAATAGTTTGGTGTGACTGAGCCGCTATAACCGCACTCTTCAAAAGATCAAGCAAACATTGTACACTCTGTGCTGCCTATTCTTGATTGATATTCTCAACATACGCACCTGTTGTGGAGCTCAATATCTAATATATATCTAATTTTGGAATTTTTTTTTACATCTATTGCCTCAAAACTTAATGTACTGTTTTCAGAATGTTTCTTTTCCAATGCATCTACCTCGTACATGGGCTACGTATCCACAACAATGTCCGGAATACAATGCCAGAATTGGACTGACGCCCCCGTGCCATTCGTAAATAAGGCGTTCCCGGACGGTAGTCCCTCGGGCGCCGAGAACTACTGTAGAAATCCATTCAACTTCAACAACCAACTGGAATGCTTTACAAAGGAAGGATTTAAAGCATGTGACGTTCCAATGTGCCCATGTAATTTAAGTTACATCTAGCTGAAAAAGGAAATGAGTCTTGCTCTGGATTTAACCCCGTACCAAACAATGCCGACTTTTAACGACTCTGAGAAAGAAGCCTTTAGAAAACATCATGGCAAAAGGAGAAAATACTGGTAACCAGCATATTCTCCTTTTCCCACAATGTTTTCTCTCCTTCCCAATACAAATTTCAAATCTTTAGTAATTTTTACTGTGTCGTCTGCAAATGCTTTCCAGTTTAAAAATCGTTTGGTAACAGGTTAATGGATTTATGCGATACAATTATACGTAGCTATTCATCATGTAATTATGAATCTATAAAATCCATTCTGTCGAAAAAAAAAAAACCACCGTAGTAATGATCTAGACTATTTTTGTATGAGCAGAAATTTGACCAATTACAAAAAGTTTCAATCCAGGTCAGCCTGCATGGGCCGCGCAGGCTGACCTGGGCCTATATTTTTCGAAGATGCATTAAACCTCCTTTTTTAAAGAGCATGTGTAAAGGTGAAATCCATGATTTAGTGAAATGAATATTTATACTTTTTCTGAGTCAATAAAATTGATCCTCAGTCCAGTATCTGAAAAAAACATTAATGGTAGACTGCTATTAACGAATTTGATTTATGATTAAATTAATAAAAACAAAGGATTGAAATGAATGGGTTGTGTTTCGGAATAAAATCAATTGAAACTTTTTTACTCTTTACCAAGCCGAACAAATTTGGACTTTTCCAAATCAAAGGAACTTGCGGACGCAAATCTGCAGTGGCTGGATTCATCAAATTTGGTCGTAAAGGAGAATAAACTTTTGTTAGAAGAGGAGAAAATGTTCGTTACAGCCACTTTCCTCTTTTCGCACTATGTTTTCAAAACCTTTCTTTTCACGGTCGTTAAAAACATTGGATTGTGGGGTAAAGGGTTGACTTCGGAGAACGACACTTATTTTGAAAGTAAATTAATTTTATTATATTGCAAAGAATTCTTCGTGATCTAATTGGTGAATGTGCTCCGAACATATATATCATGTACACTGGCGAAACCAACGCAAAAGCAGTTTTCTTTTCGGGAGCCCCGTATATATATGACTACACTATCAACGCAACATCGAAAACGGCGGGGTCGATCAAGTTTAACATCAAGATTATTCGCCACGCTTCACGTTTTAGCAGGTATTACCAAGGTTTCAGTGACGTCTTTTCCCAGTGATGTCAATTTCCATTGAATTGGGGCACTCAGAAGGGAAATTCTTCGCCAGCGTACTCATTTTTTAAACCAAAAAACAGGTAAAATTCCATTAACAAAAGTTGAAAAAGTAAAACTTTGCAGTATAATAAATTCCTTGTAAGGTCAAGGGGATTTGGAAACTTGCTCACGGCCATGATGAATCATGTTGCCCCAGTTCTTGCCGACTAAATAAATTAAAACAATTACATAACGCATTGCGTAACTCGAATAAAATCGCATCTTTTTTTGCAGTTCAGTGCCGAGATGATCCAAATACAAATTGCAGTCTAATAGCACGGTATGTTTGCACAAATGAATATACCAGCCTCACTCTTTGCCCGAAAACGTGTGGCAAATGCTGTAAGTTTAAATTTCTTATCAACCCATGTCCTGCTAAATAAGTGAAATGAAACTTTTGACTCCTTACAACACAATCCCGACTTTTAACAACTGGGAAAGTAACCTTTGGAAAACATTGTTGGAAAAAGAGAAAATGCTGGTAACCAGTATTTCCTACTTTCCCAACAATGTTTTCTACCCTTCCCAAATCAAATTTCAACTTTTGATTCCCATTTCTTTTGTCGTCTGCAAATGCTTACATTTTAGATTGGTCCAATATTTTGTCGTTTGGTAAAGCCGATAGACGATACTTGGTTTTTTTTTAGGGTTGATAGTTCGAGATTAAGTTATCTTTCACCGGATAAAACAACTTTTATATTTATTAACCCTTTTATTGGGAATTTACATCAATATCTAGTTCAATAATTTTCAGAAATTCCCTGTGGCGTGTCCCCTCCGCACAGCAACGCATCTTATTATTACGGATCGCGCGAGAAATGTAGGGTAAATGATGTCATATTACAGTTGTCTGTGCATGTTAAAATATTCTTCGAAGATTCGACCTGTCTGCTATGACGCATCACCCATTGCCACAATGCCTGGGAAAGGTAGGGTTTACACTGAAGGTATCAGCCTATTACCCAAGCATGTAGGAGTTGTTTTAATGAATGGCTGATGCATATGTTACATGCTAGCCTATCATACCTGAATGAACCGCACCAAGAAGCGTTTTATTCAGTAAACGTTTATTTCACTTTGAAATTCAAAGTAACGACGGTTGTTTTGAAAACAAAAATAGTCTGCTTCTGTACCCAGAATGTCAACTAGCGGATATGCATTTGTAGAATGCCATCTAGCGGATATATATTTGTAGAATACCATCTAGCTGGAGATTATGGTATGTTACCCACCTTGTTGAGTAACAAGCGCATTTTACCTAGGCAGCTATAGTACAGGGGAACTCCTGTTTCCGCCGAATGCTGAAGAGTTTGAACATAAAATATTTCCTTACCGGACATTCTAAATCCAAGTTCAGACTGCACATTCTATGCAGTATGATCTTGATCCACACTGTCCGAAAAAGTTTTTTGAGTGGCGTGTAGCAGCCGAAAGGGTAAAAGCATGAATTTACTAACGACTAAGAGCAAATATGCTTGATAAATTAATACAGTGACCTGAATGACACAGGTATATCTTTTGATGCCATTGCACTCAACATATAGTGCAAAATCTTGTCTTACATCAACATTGTAAGATACTTTATGTGAAATCTGGTCAAACAGTAGATATTCCTGTCATTTAGCGCACAATTAATAGCTAAGATTTCCTTTTATAACTTTTTGCAATGTCGGTTATTTCTAAAATTAGGAGGGGGTTCGGCAAGAAAAAACAAGAAAAATAACCACAAGAGGAAAATAGTGCACTTATTCTATGCTGACATAATTTAACCATATAACCATATTGTTAAAAAGGTGATTGCTGCAGATGATAAACCACTCCTTTTCTCACAATTTTATTCAGATCTAAGATCTTTACAGAAGAAGCTCTCGTAGGTCATTGGCTAAGGCGTTGGGGTTTTTATTTGTAATCATCGTCTCGACTTGATCGATGTCTGGCTGCGATAAACGCGTAGGAGTTTCCGCAGACGAGGCTAGCAGAACTTAAGTGTATTGCTCTTGAAGCAATCTACATAATTGTAAAGACATAAACAAGCGCCATGTCGTTGTTATATAACAGAAGAGTTTAGAAAGTGGCTTGAAATAACATTTAACCCATTACCACACAATCCCTATTCTTGACGACCCTGGGAAAGAAGCCTTTAGAAAACATCGTGGGAAAAGGAGAAAATGCTGGTAATCAGCATTTTCTCCTTTTCCCACAATGTTTTCTACTCTTCACAAAACAAATTTCAAATTTTCAGTCTTTTATTTTGTCTTCTGCAAATGCTTTCGATTTGGACAAGCCTAAAGTATTGTCGTTTGTTAATGAGTTAAACAACTTATTTAGACATGAAAGCCCCTGACGTATTTTTGTGACAGTTTCATATGGGTTGTTTTTCAGATTTCGGCCTGTTAGCCCCTAGAATAGTCATTCCTCCAACAGGTAAGTCACAGAAACATTTAAGCTAGGCTCTGTGAAAAAAGACTTCTATGCATCTGCAAAGAGTATTGACTTGTGTCAGCTTGAGCAGTCAAACGCAGAGTGACCTAGGTCGAACCTTTCCGGTATAAGTGTATTTTCAACAGAATGAATCCATGTCATTGGACTACTTGCATGGTAAATTACCATCAATATCCATCAATCCCGCTTTCCAGAGTGGCCCTTATTTAGGTTTGCTGGATTTAAAGCCTTACTTGCCAAATTTTAAATGGCATGCAACACGAAAACAGATGCATTCGGACATTTGCGTACAGTGTTGTCTTTGATCAGCCTGCGCATTTCGCAGAGGCTCATCCGTAACGACACTTTCCTTTTTTATGTAATTTTCTGTTTTACGCAAGTCCTACTGAAGAACAAAGTCTAACGTATCCGTTAGGTTGCGTCTCAGATTGACCTGCACGGACTGCGCAGGCTGATTAGAGACGAAAAATAACGCAAATGTCCGATCAACCCTGTTCGCGTCATGGATACAAGTTGAATAATGGACATAATCAGTCACTGAATAAATCACTTTAACGGGATGATTACGTAGCTGTCGTTGATCTTTAATAGATTTAAAAATGAAACTATGACAAGAAAGAAACATGTATTGAGTTCTTTTTGGCAGAAATGATAACAGCATTTGACATCGTAGATCCAAGATCAGATTGCCCTTAAACTCAGCGTTCTCTGTATTCAAGTCATGGCCTACAATGTCCGACAAGCGGCCGAAGAGGCGCTGAGAACACTGTGAATTAAGGCCGCAAGGTATACTAGTCACACCAAATAGTAATTTCTTAACAACTACTTGCTCTGTCTAATGTCAAAACTATTTTCTGAAATGAAAGGTTCGGTCCATATCGGAGAGCAAGTTGGTTTCAAATAAATAACTAAAATGAATAATGACACAGGGCCTTCTCAGTTAAACGAAAATGCATGATAATTTGAATAACTATACAATTTCAATTACCAATACATAAATCAACTTCCTTTTACAAACATGCAAACAAATCATCAATAATTCAAAGCTTGTCTGTGGATAAAATGTCCTAGAACCTCACCCTGCAAGGTAATTTCGGCTTGATTAAACGTCGGATTTATGACACCCCTACGACAGTATACGATTTAATCCACTGTTCCTATGGATACCGAGACTGAGATAAATGAACTATGTTCCAGCTAGGATTGAGCTTATGACACCCGGCTCAAAAGTCCTTCGTCTTACACACAGATGATAACAAGTAGCTAGAAAAGACTATTCTATACGTAAGAGGATACTACTATGCCCATTTGTGAGGTTTAATTAGAGTATTCTTCATGCAGTGACATTTGATTTTTTTACGAGAAATATTCTGGACTTTTATGAACAGCTCGTCCAGAGATATCGGTATAAACGGCAAATCTATTTTCCTCTGTCTATCCAAAATTATTAGTGACGGCATATTTAGATACCTTTTTGATAGAGCATTTCAGAATACTGGACTGGAGTGTTTGTCCCCTGGAATTTGACTTTTTACTAATCGGCAGACATGATTAACTTGGTTCAAATGATAGAATTCATTTTTGAAAGGAAGAACGGGAACAAACAGAAAATCGTAGGTTTACTCCAAAAACCTCGTAACTACAGCTTTAAACAAGCTGTAGTTACGAGGGTTTTTAAGTAAACCGACGAAATGCTGGTTACAAGCTTTTGAAAAGATGTAGATACCCTAAGTTAAATTCAACACTTTTTACTGATTCTACATCCATAAAGCCACAAGTTTAAATTCAAGCCCAAAATCACCAAATACGTCACTCCTATTTATATCAGATTGGAAAATTCGAGATTAGTCTTTTCTAGAAAGATGACGTCATTGATTAGTAAACAATCTGTTTCTAGAAATAACCACAATGGAAAAAACAATACATGTTCCACATGTTTCTAGAATATTCTGGAAAAAGGTCACTGTATATCCTATATACATTACACTTCCACTCCTAAAGGAAAAGGAAGCTTTAAGAATTAAATCATTCTTTTGTTCGAAGATAGAAGATCTCATTACAAATACAATGTACATGAAAAAACATCATACATAAAGACAAATGTTAACTATTTACAAGTTAGTCTCTAGACAAAGCATCAAGGATGATATTATCACTACCTTTTATGTGTCTGATATCCATATTATATTCTTGTAAAAGACACCTCATCGGAGAAAACGTTGATTGTTGCTTTTCATTTTATGGATAAAAATCAGTGGGTTATGATTACTATATACAATGATGGGTGCAGGAGAAGACAACAAATATATTTCAAAATGCTGAAGAGCAAGAATAAGAGATAAACACTTTTTTTCTATTGTTGAATTGTTTTTTCTGATGTTTGTTTAACTTCTTAGAAAAGTAACTAACTGGATGATCTACACCATTACATTCTCCTTGAAGTAAAACACCACCTGCACCCGTATCACTAGCATCTACTGCAAGCTTAAATTCTTTTCCAAAATTTGGGACTTAAAGAACTGGTTCACTTTTCAGTATGGTTTTTACTTTATCAAAAGCTTTTTGACATTCATCATTCCATATATTTTTGCGTTTACTGAGAAGACTTGTCAGTGGCTCAGCAATGACAAAGAAATTATCACAGAATTGCCTGTAGTAACCAGCCGTACCAAGAAATCTCACAAGTTGTCTTTTGCATGTAGGAACAGGAAAATCAGAAATAATTTTTACTTTAGCTTTTACAGGTTTTACCTGTCCTTGTCAACAACATGACCTAAAAATGTTAAACTAGCATGACAAAATTCACTTTTAACAAGATTATTTTTTTAATTTGGCTTTACTCAGTCAGTCAAAAAAATCTCTGATAGTCATTAGATGTCCGTTCCAATCATTGCACTGATTGATGACATTATCGATATAGGCCCTATAGTCATCCATTTTAGAAATTATCATGTTGATAAGGCGTTGAAATGTTTCTGGCGAGTTTTTCATCCCAAAAGGCATAACTTTGTGCTGATAAAGTCCATCAGGCGTTACAAAAGCAGAGATTTCTTTAGCACTTCCAGTGAGAGGAATTTGCAAAAATCCTTTTAGAAGATCAAATTTAGTAACATATTTAGCATGACCAATATTGTCAATACAGTCATCTACTCTTGGCACTGGAAACGAATCAGTCTTGGTCACAGTATTAAATTTTCTATAGTCAGTGCACATCTGAAAAGTTCCACCTGGCTTTGGTACAAGAATACAGGGAGAATTCCATTCATTTTGGCAAGGATCAACAAAGTCATTCTCCAATACCTACCGGATTTCCTTTCTAGGACGCTCCAATGTTTTTGGATTCATCCTATATGGATTTTGCCTCACTGGTTTTGAATTATCAATATGCACATCATGGTAGATTGTGTCTGTCCATGTTGGAATATCAGGGAACAGGTGCTCATATTCAGAAATTAATGTTTACAGTTCATCTTTTTGATCGTTGTTAAAATGTGAACGTTTTTTTTTTTCTTTATCTAAATTTCTTGAAATGTCTGAATTCTGAGGTTTTGAACCGATAAGGTTAGACTTGTCAAAGCTGATTTATTCGCAATTTACGTCTTCAGGGGTAATGTGATTTTGATTTTGAGGGAAAGCTCTAGTACCTGCACATGACGGGTACAGGTCAGGATTTTCCTGCTCAACTGGATCGAGTGATTGATCCATGCATGTTTTGTCGGTTACAGGTGGATCAACAATTACCTCTACCATTTATATCAGATTGGAAAATTCTTGATTGGTCTTTTCTAGAGAGATGACATCATTGATCAGTAAACAGTCTGCTTCTAAAAAAACCACAATGGGAAAAACCAATTAATGTTCCACATGTTTCTAGAATATTCTGAAAACAGGTCCTGTATATTCTACATTCATAACAAAACAAAAATGTATCACTGACTTTAAAGACTGAGATCTATGGTTATCTTTTAGCAAATGACAGTGACTTGTGGTCCTTTAGCTGTAAACAAATGTTTACGTATTAAATTTCCTCTAAATATTCAAAACAACTGATTACAGGGGCATGTGAAGACAACCCAGACGCAAACTGTATCTTGCTTGGAAACTTCATATGCTCAGATCCTAAAGGTTCCCGCGAACTATGTCCAAAAACCTGCGATGTTTGCTGTAAGTATTGCTCTTACCTTTTACCATAAAGTATTTTAATCACCCTGAGGAAAAGACTTTTGAAAGCAATGAGGGAAAAGCAGAAAATGCTGGTTATGAGAGTCTCCTTTTCCCCTCAACATTTCCTTCCCTTGATACTTACTGTGCTGAGTTAATCAGATGGACCGCTTCAGTTATGTACGAATCTGCAATACCGAATTTACAGGTTTGTAGACTGACTTGGGGTGAAACTTTTTGATTTTTGTAAATTTTCTTAATGTCAAAAAATACCATCATTCTGTCGGTTGTTATAAAAAATAGATTTTATAGATCTTTATTTATGTAGTTTCTTGCTTGCTTCCATGCATTGCAGAGATGCATTTAACTCTTTACCAAACGACAAATTTCTAGACTGGTCCAAATTGAAAGCAGTTGTATACGATGAAATAAAAGTAACTCAAAAACTGATATTTGTTTCCAGCAGTTTAGAAAACATTCTGGGAAAAGGAGAAAATGCTGGTTAACAGCATTTTCCCCTTTTGTTACAATGTTTTTAAAAGCGTTTGTGCATAAGGTCTTCAAAAATGGAGATTGTGTGGTAAAGGGTTAGCCCCGTCTTGCCAGAACACGGCCAATTTTCTGTAGAAGTATAAAAAATCAGTTTATGGGAAAAGAAAGAACATACAATGCTGTCGTTCAAGATCACCAATATTCTCCTAACCGACACTTTTCTAGAACGCCAATATTCCACAAAAAATAGCTACTTAGTGAAATGCTAAATACAAATAATTGAAGATGAGATCGAACATTAGTCTCATACGGACTTTTTTCACACCCGATACAACTCTTTGGTCGATAGTTTACAAGTTTGTTTTATTATTCTAGAAGTATAACCATCAAACTGAAGCATACATTTAAAAAAAAAACAGGGGGTGGAGGACGATGGAGGAGGGCGTCGTGGTACTGTTTTTTTTTTCTATATTATCGTAAAACTGTGTGTCAAAAGCAGAAACCATCGTGGTAGTCAAGAATCCCGAAGGTCATAAAAATGCCAAAATAAGCACCACATTGCATGTGACGAGTTCATAAAAAGCTGTTTCGATGCAAAATCGTATTCTATTTTTTATAAAAACAAAATGATATTGAAAATTGAAAATTCTTCTAGAACAGAATGATGATTATTTTGATGCTCTCCCAGCTTTCCTTTGCCGTTTTGGGAATTACAAAGAAATAAGAGCAAATAAGGATGGTCGAAATCTATTAAACCATTTACCAAATAAACCCTGGTTTTTTATGGCCCTGACAAAGCAGCCTTTTGAAAACATTGTAGGAAAAGGAGAAAATGCTGCTAACCGCAATGTTTTCTACCTGCTAAAAATAACTTTCAAATTTTGAGTCACATTTATTTTGTTGTCTGCAAATAGTTTCAATTTCGAAAAGTCTAAAAATGTGTCGTTTGATAAAAAGATTAAATATATTTTCACTTATAAAACTTTCATTACTACGTCCTCTAGTCTGTCAAACTGAGCGGATTTATTTGAATCTATCCTGCATTTTCTCTTATTTGCAAAAATGTTCTCAATGATCAATACTCTCTTCAGTATTGTAAAGTATCACCGAAGATAATATGGTTTGACGAAGGATCACTAAGTTGCAATGTATTTGGAAAATGTGTTATTATACTGCATAGAAATTTCTCGAGATCTAATAGGATAATATGCCCCGAATATATATATATCATATATACACTGGCAAAACCAACGTAAAAGCAGTTGCCCTATAGGGAGACCCGTATACATAACTACACTATCAACATAACATCAAAATTGGCATCGTCGATCAAAATTTACATCAAAATTATGCGGCAAGCTGCACGTATTATTACGTATAACCAAGTTTCAGTGACGTCAGTTCCCAGTGACGTCAATTTCATTTAACTGGAGCCGGGGGGGGGGGGGGGGGGAGGGGAAATCTTACTTCGTCAGCATACTCAATATTTCAGCTAAAAACAGGTAAAATTCGCCTAACAAACGTTGGAAAAGTAAAACTTTGCTGTATAATAAATTCGTTGTACAGTCAGGTGGCAAGGGACTTGGAAACTTGTTCACGGCTGTGGTGAATCATGTCGCCACCTCGCCTTCGACTCAGGGCCACATGGTTCACCACTGCCGTGAACAAGTTTCCAAGTCCCCTGCCACCTGACCGTAAACAACTGATACTGTATCTTCCCAATTGGTTATTCACTGAGAGTACATTCAGTCTCTGTATACAATGACATGAAAAAAAAAAACAGACTATGATTGTGCACCTTAACCCTTAGGCTACTAAGCTGACTCTTTAACGGACAGTGTAGATCAAGATCAGACTTCAAAAAAGTGCAGTCAGATCTTGGATCTAAAGTGTATAACCTTCTGTTCTCTGACAATAGTGAGGAGGTCAAAGGTTAGGGGTGGGTTATAGGTCCGGATTAGCAATGCCAACAATTGGCTAATCCCAATCTATACTTCTATTCTCTCTGTTACCATACATGTAAAAACAGGATAATATCAGCCATACCTATCTTGTTAAATACATCAAGCAAATACATACACTGAACAAATATCTTAGTCTTGTCATCAAACTGTGCATGTACGAGCGTATGTTATACATAATAAACTCTATGAATGACATATACAAGTGAACTTACCAATTTATGGAATCGAAAGTCTACCAAACTTTATGCCACCAATCTCTGCCAACTCTCATATCTCAACCTCTAAAGTGCTCCTGTGAAACAATGTGAATTGGTTAAAATCATGAAATTTAGTAAGAAAGTCGGGATCCGAAACAGCTGATAACATTGGACGTTGAAACCAATGACAATACCGTGAACGGACTCACAACCACCAAACATGACAAAACATTCAACCAACAGACGGACTAACGAACACCAACAACAAAACAGTCAGTGACCTTCTCGTGCCTAAGTGAGCTTCCAAATTGCAAAGACCAAGGAAATGACATGTGATCAAGAAAACCTGGGAACTTTGAAATCACAAGATTGCCTGCTAAAGCGCGGTTACAATCATCCGGTTACAAATGTCCGATGAGGAGATATTGATCCCCCAAACATAATTTCGAAATGGCAATATTTGAGTTTTTTTACTATCGAACATAAAATTTCAATATAGTTATTTAGCTGGATAAGGGTTAAATTGTAAACAATCGGCGTGAGGGGACATCGTCTCAGTTAGTCTGTATAATATTTACAATCGACCTTTTTTATACTAGACATTAGAGTACATCATATTTAATGTAGTGAAAACCAGCTGCACCTTTCTTACATTATTCATTTTTCCAGCTCCTTAACAATGAAAATGTACTAAAAAAATATTGAGAAAGCATATACCAGTTCTGCAGTGGTATCGAAGCTATCATTTGAGAAATCAAATTGACTTATTCTAGTTAAACCCACAGAAGCTTTGCGGTGGAAAAGTAGAAAATTATGGGAGTTTATTTCATGCTTTTCAGTAGGTTAATATTTTTCGATATCTCATGGTAACGACCAGTAATGGTAATGATACCGATATTTATATCTAAAAAGAAAAAAAGGTTTGGGCCCATGTCAGTCTGCCAGTATTGCTCAGGTTGACATGGTGTAGACTTTTTGCAAGTTTATTAACCCTCCACCCCCTCCCCCCCCCCCCCCTTTTCACAGAGACTGACCAGAACACTTTTAAAAACCTTTTTTTAAAATCAACATCCAATCATCTCAATTTTCCAGAAAAAAAATGGTTTTTCCTCGGTTGTTAGGCTTATGTCATCCTTTTCAATCGTAAACATGACCATGTCTACTCTTTTTTTTACTTTCAGGAAATCGACATCGCTGAAGTGTATTCTTAGCGGATGACTTATCTCTCATTTATTCTATAAAAAAAAATTTTTTTTTCAATCACTCCTTGTTTAGATACTTAAATAGCAGTAAAAATACGATCATAAATTACAAGGCTATTTAACTCTTTACCAAACGACAAACAAAAAAAACACACACATGGCTAAGTAATCTTGTGCTTTAACTCTACCAAACTACAAAATTTTGGACTTGTACAAATTGTAAGCACTTGCAGACGGCAAAATAATTGTGGCTCAAAAATTGAAATTTGTTTTGGAATGGTAGAAAACATTGTGGGAAAAGGAGAAAATGCTGGTTACCAGCATTTTCTCTTTTTCCAACAATGTTTTCAAAATCTTCACTCTCGTGGTCGTTAAGTCGGGATTGTGTGGTAAAGGCTTAAAGTGTCCCCACTCCATTCCCTAGATTACAAAGTGTTAAACAAAACTCCGATCTAAATTAGCAAACCCTTGACAATCCAAATACGAAGGGAATCCAGATTTCGATTTTGGTTTTTATCAGTTTATGCGATTATTCCAAACATTTATCACTTTAAGTTAATTTTTCTCTTTTCGGGAAATTGATAATTCAACAAATTCAATCAATAATTTGTACTTGCACATTAAGACAGATGAATGCTTTTTCTTTATCAGGGAAATTGGTGCAGAGGCAATTGTGATCTTATGAAATGCAACACGCAAAATTGAGCATTCGGACATTTATGTGTAAAGGGACGTCTCAGATCAGCCAGTGCAGTCCACGCTACATCATTAGTTGTACGGTCAGGTAGCAGGAGACTTGCAGACTTGTTCACGGCTGTAGTGAATCATGTCGCCTCGTGCCGAACGGCGAGGTAGCGACATGATTTAACACAGCCGTGAACAAGTTTCCAAGTCACCTGTCACCTGACTATACAACGAATTAATTATACTACAAAGTTTTACAATTCCAACGTTTCTTAACGGAATTTTATCGTGACAATTCTTTGACCGTCAAATTATGTCACGATCCTAACAATCATCACGAGAGAACCAAGTCCCCTAAAGATCAACGCGATTCGACCCTGTTACCCCCACACTCTTACCAACCTTCTCTCAAATCACTAGCATCGTGGCTTATATAAAATTTAATGCAGAGTATGATCGAAGTACTAGGTTTCCAAATATCTCAGATTAACTCTTTTTCAACACACAATTTTCTGAGGAATGTTAGGTTCAATTTCTTCTGGTATATAGATAATGCTCAAATCATGTCGAGTGGAAAAAGTATTTCAGCGAAAGCAGAGTATGTAGACTAAGATTTTTCTGCATTTATCTGCAGGCTAATTTTGTCAGACTCTGCCAAACGCGTGTTGAAGAGCAAGTTTCAGTGACACTTGAAGCCTGTGTCGTATAAGCCCCCGACACACCAAACTAGTTTTTTAAAACGTCTTAACCCGTCCTAACATAATTAGAAAACGGGTTACGGTCGTGTAACCTTGGCCTGAATGCCTGAAGCCCCTGCCTCACCAAAAGTGGTCCTTGGAAGTCCAACCCCTATCAACAAAATCGAAAAACGGACTTCGGTCAGGAAATGACGTGTTATTTCGGTAGGTAAGATGCAAAGGCACTGATGTCCTACAGAATCCCGTCTCTAAGAGGACCGAATTACGGCAGTCCGTTTGTAGTACGTCAATTTCGTTTTTAGGACTTTGTCACTCCGTCTAATTACAGGACGGGATGGACGACAAACAATTCTGATCAAGTGTAATGCAAAGAAATGGCCCTCCCCTACAAAATGACCAAAGGGTCATTTCACTACGTACAGGAACGACCCGGGTCATTATTCTACGTAGAGAAATAACCCTCTGGGGTCATTTCTCTAAGTAGTGAAATGACACATGGTCATTTTATAGGAGAGGGCCATTTCTCTGCATTACACCGGCTCAAAGTTCTGGAGTACCCTCACCGTTCTTACACGTCCACTAAGTTCGTAAATAGATTGTAAACTTCCGAAAACGGGGTGACAGAGAGTTTGGTGTGGCGGCTGTACTAGCACCACGCTCGAAGTATCGTCTAAGTTCTAGTTTCTTAATAGACGAAACAAACTATCGAGCCTCACTCTCTCTCCTCATCCTTCACACACATTTTCTTTCTCCATTTATTTTTTTTATTACTTTAACATTTTGAAATTTTGCTAGATTGATTGCCATGATCGTAGCCCTGCCTGATGTTATCCCAAGAAGGGATATTATTCATATAGGCTTTCTCTTCTTTTCTAAGTTGGCGGAAAAAAATATTTTAAAAGAAAATGATACAAATGAACCATGCTCTGTAAAAATTGTGCTTAATATATGTGAAAAAAGTATCGACTAGGTGAGCCTATGCAGTCCGCGCAGACTTACCGGAGTTGTAACTTTTTGCTATAGGTCAGTTTTCTGTCAAACGACCAATCTGCCTAAAAATCAAGTCAGTTGTGAGGAAAAATGGATTCTATGGAGTCATAATTATTTGTGACCCGTCACGCAAAAAGGGACAATCTAGAAATTCCATACATCAAATAAATGAAAAAAGATCAACGATAGTGTAGGTCAATTTAAGTTAAAAGTTAAAAAAATGACTGTATAGCAAGGTACAATGACCACATTTCATACAAAAAATATCATACATGTAAAAGTGAATTGCGCAGTCTGACCAGGGTTGATACTTTTCGCAGTTCCCAGCTGGTCTCTTTGTGTGTGACGAGTCACATTTGATAAATCGCTTGCTGTCATGCCTCGTGGAGATGTATTATCCCATTAACCCCTTTTGTGAGAGCACGGCTGAGATTGTATTTGAACTGAGTGGCATACGTCGTAGAGTGGATGAGCATTTTCTTGTAGTAAGCGGATTAACCCCTATTATATCCAAATTGTGTCCACTAAGGGATCGAATCAAGCTTCGTATTGCAATAGCTTCGGAAGATCACAAAATTATATATGGCGACGTTTGTTATTGGAAAAAGAAGAAAAGAAAGGTAGCATCAGCTGTAAATGTATGAGCAGTCACAAAGGGTAATGATTTCAATGAGAGACTTTATCAGCTGTTAAACCCCGTGTTTCCTTTTTGCATAGCAATGTTTCTCTGAATAAATGCGCCTTTTCTTCCAGGTGGATCAATATATTTCTATTAAAAATGCATGTTTTTAATTCAAAGGTTTAGAAGTAATCTGAAGTATAAATCCAACTCGAGCTACGTTTTCTTTGTACTCCGATCCAAACACACAGAGTCCGACAGAGCTAAAGTATTTTCAAAAGGCTTTCAGCGATTACTAGGCAAAAACAGGAGCTTTAGAAAACATCATGGATCAAGATCAGGGCCAGTATTTACCGACCATTCTTGAGAATATTCTTAGTCTTATTCTGCAAGGTTTTCTAAGTTTATAAGTGACACAACTTCTGATTGGCTAAACCGAATGGTTTAGTCAATCAGAAGTTGTGGTACTTACAAAAGTAGAAAATTCTGGAGAATAGACAAAGAACGTTCTTAATAATGGTTGGTGAATACGGGCCGCAGAAAAAGTGCAGAGTTATCATGGGACGTGCACCGTACATTTCTTTAGTTAATTCAATGGGGTAAGAGCATAGTTCGAAGTTTCGGTGGAGTATTTACGAACATCCAGAGCGATCGTATTTGGTGCCGAAAAAATAATATTGCGTTTGACGACGAAATGAATTCGAGAATGGTTTTACAGATAAAAAATGTGCGTCCCTTAGACAATACCATCTTTTTGTCTAATCATCGCATAAATCTCTTACACAACGCCCTATCAAAGCCCCTTTGTGATATATAGATTTGTATATTTCATACATCGAGATAAATGTTCTAAGGCTCACTGATTTTATATATATACCCGTTACCGTTATTTCTATCGATATAGTAACATAGATATACACGCTTTATGAATCAGAAAGACTTCGTCTATGAGACAGTTTTTATATAGATCAAATTAATCAATTATTAAAAAGATCCAGTCCTCAGATCACTCCTGCTCCTACATGTACACATTTTACCATAAAAGTCAGAGAGTTTTTATTTAATACGGATAAATATGTATTTAATAGCTGCATGGGTCTGTTTTAGACATTAACAGTTTTACTGATTGTCGGGACCTCTTTTCTCTGTCTCTTTGTCTGTCTATCTCTTTCTCTCTCTCTCTCTCTCATGTTATAATTCACTGTACGATTTCACCACCAGTTTAACCACAGCTCTTTGTTTTTAGATATTTTGTTTATCATCTAAAGGTTTTAGTTCGGCTACTGTTGCGGTGAAGATCAATGAAGGTATCCTTTATATAGTACTTCAGAATCCTTGTCTAGTACTGCAGAAACCTTAAGTACTGCGGAATCATTGTTTAGTATTGTAGTAACCTTGTGTAGTGCTGCATCTTGTCATTGTTAAGTCCTGCAGAAATCTTGTTTAGAACTGCAGAATCATTGTTAAGTACTGTAGAAACCTTGTTTAGTACTGCAGTATCATTGTTTTAAACAACGACTCATATATTACTCAATAGTTAAGACGACTGTTTGAGAAGTGGGGAAAGTTTCTCGGTGGAATCAGTTTTCATTTTGCTTCAGCGACCATGACAGCATACAGCCATCCAAAACGTAAATTAAATGTTGCTGTACGCTTTGCTTATATTAAGCAATCATTATAACATAAGCTATGTTCTGTGAAGTTTGGTGTGGATTTTCTTTGCCAAAGGCGGCTCAGGTCGTGCTGTACACTACAAAAAGGTAAATACCATGTGATAGAAAAAAATATGGATTCACCATACGTGTCATGTAATACTACACGTAAGTTACGAGCAAATTAATACACGGATTCGATAAGATGAACCGACTTTTTTGGTTACTGTTGCCAAGGGCTCCCAAACAACCACAATAAATGCATATACAATATAGCAGATAGGCCACTTAATTGTGCTTTCATGATTGTTTATCACAAAATCCGAACATAATATTTATATCTTATTTTTTCTTTCGATGATGAATCCTCGGTAAGAAATTTAAGGACGCTTGAACTGGTTTACACAAAGATGTACATGTACAAAAAAGGCGATTTACTGGAACAATGGATAATGTAATAAATCTATTTGTTTTAGCAAAGTTTTGAACTTTAATGAGAAAGAATAAAATTACATCAACTGACCTCCGTTTGCCACAGAATGATAGAATTAAATATAATTATTATTTCGTAAGACTAGTACAGTCGTCTCAACATTCAGCGCATTTTGTTTGCAAGTAAAGAACTTACTACTTTTGTAGAGATTGTTCGAATAACACGTGTGAACGCATCATAACCAAGTACAACTTTCGTACAAAATAGCGTGTGCTACTCGACAGAACATTTGTTTCGTGAGTAGGCCAGTAATGTAAACCCCCTTTCTTTAAGATCTATTATTTAACCATTGAACACTTTTATTATACAAATAAAAAAAGTACCCAAATACTTTGCCATTTACCAAAATAACCATTTACCAGATACCACCTTGCTGATTTGAATTCAAAATTCACAGCAATTAAAAAAAAAATGATTGTGGATCAAAATAGACAGTTCTCTTTGATAACGCTAAGAAAATTTTGCGTTGCGGAGAAAATGCTGTTAATGGCTAATATTTCTATTATTTCTAATATTTCTGAGTAAGGAAAGTCCATTTCAGTTTTGTTGTACCTCTGGCAGTTCTTATAAACTCGTTTGTCACAGACGAGACATATTGAAGGTGAAAATACCAATCCACTGCAAACAAACAAAGTTGCTGAGTAAAATCTGATGAATGAAAAGGTATAATGTATACGTAGAATCAAAATCAGACTGCACGAACTGCACAGTCTTATCTTAATCAATACGCCTTTTTTAACTCATTACCACATGACAAAATTTTAGACTAGTTCAAATTGAAAGCATTTGACGACAAAAAAAAAGGTGACTGTAAAATTGAAATTTGTTCTGGGAAGGGTAAAAAACACTGTGGGAAAAGGAGAAAATGCTGGTTACCAGCATTTTCTCCCTTTTCCCACAGTGTTTTCAAAAGGCTTCTCTCTCAGGGGCGTCAAAAGTAGGGATTGTGTGGTAATGAGTTAAACAGCAGAGCTATGCCATGCAACACATTTTGTAGAAAGGTTAGAGGTGTTTATCTATTCTAGACCATAGTTCCACATTTTTGTATGGCAGCTATGTAATACAAAAATAATTGTTGTCGAAGTTGTAGTGTATCAAATAGCCAATTCTCTTCTACAATTATTTGAAAACATGAATCATGTTACGTAATGGTGAGGAGAAAGTCAATCAATCACGGGTCTTTCAGTGCTGTGTTGGAATAAATCGGTATAGTTGTTTGAGAATGGAGAGGCTCTGAATATTCCACTCTTTTACAAAAGCAAATACAAGTTTCAGAGTAACACACGATTAATAAAGTTCAAAGCCGTTTCCTTAGCCTATTAATTGGGAAAAGTACCATGGAGCGGGTGTCGAAGATTCGATACAGGTGTGTAGGCGTGAACCATTCTGATGTGGCAGGTCGTTGGCTGCAAGACAGTTTGTTTATCTAGTGCCTTAGCTACTGGCACCAGGGTACAAGAAAAATTTTGATGGGGGATTTGGAATAATATAATATTGAAACTCTTTTTGTCGTTTACAGGTTATTTTGTTGAAATGATATCCCCCACCGATTTTTTTGTAAAAATACAAAATAAAGCTCTGTAGGAGCAAATTTGTCTAGGAGGACATTTGTCTTACGCAAGACCGATGCGGTCGTATTTGTCTCACTTGAGGAAAATACAACATCATGTGGCTAACCAAAAACATATTTTGTGACAAATGTGCTCCGATCAACTTTTTCCAGGGACAGGAAAGCACATTTGTCCTATGTCATTTTTTTATAAAACATAATCACATTTGTCACATGTATTTCGATGCAAACCCTAGAACCGAGGTTCGCCGTTTTAACTCATGTCAAGCGTAATCATAAATAGGTTTGCTAATGTTTCTTTTTTTTTTTCAACCTAAAACCTGCAGTGGAACTACTAATTCAAATATCAGTAATTCAAAAAATTAGAGTGGCTGATCTTTTAAGGTGTACAATGAACCTACGAAATTAGTATGGCAAATCGTGCTTCTCATCATTAGGGCGAGACACCAGTACCGGGCGAGACTCTTCGCGAGACATGATATTATAACACGAGATCTCGCATTGTCACATCGTATACCATGCCAAGATATTCCATACCTTGAGACTTTGCGGTAGAATGTCGTGTCTAGCTTCGTTTTTCGCAAAAATGTTGCGTCTTGCTTCGTATAATATTACCCAGATTCTTGGAACTCATGCACATTGTAAGTGCTTTTTCGATGCTTTATCCGAGATGTGTGGACAGGCAGACGGACAGAGAGACTTTACCTGCCTTTACGGACAATTACACGTATACTAAGCAGAAAGAGTTTTCCTTTTAAGTAGCATTTTAATGAACACTGAAACGAACTTCTACACGGCCACTTTGCCGTAATTTCCCATTGACCTTTTCTCGCATCCGCTGCCTATAAAAGGAACAGCTAATTTGGTTTCATTTTTTGCAGAATAAATGACCAGTCTGAAAACATACCATACCTGACTCAAATTCTGAAGAGATTTTTTTTATCGTGGAGGAAACTTATTTATTGTTCATTCACTAAACATTGTAAAATGAAAACTTCATGCTCGTTTCTTTGGGATTGCATTCATTTCTTTTTTCACAGAAAAGCATGTTCATGTTTTTTTTTTTTCATTGCTTACAAAAGTTCAGTATCTTTTGCTTCTCTTTTTTTAAACTGTTATGGCTGGTAGACACCACGCATGAGCAAATACAGATGTCTCTTTTTGGTAAAAGAGAGTCATTCTGTTGGCAAAATCAAGAATCTTTTCATCACAATACCATGGTTAACGTCCAGATATATGCCACAATCTTTTCATTAACGCTCCTTTTACTAGCTCCAATTAATAGGAGAAATAAAAGTGACTGTTTCGTAGTTCGTTTCAGTGTAGATAGAATGTGAGACAAAAGTGCTTCGAGTGCCCTTCCTATTGTGTGTAAAACACATCAGTCTCATCTCTAATTTGACGCAAATATGAATGTTTCCTAGCACACCAGCCACACCTCGTGAGACAAATGTGTTCAAAGACAAAAGTGCCCCTAAACAATTGCCTTTTTACACGACGCGAACATTGGAAAAAAATTACTGGTGAACTATCATAAGGAACACACACGTAAAGACTCGTCTGTTTTTGTCAAAGATTTTTGAAGGTATCTGTCCGGAAGACCACCAGACTTAAAGATAAATAATCTAAATAAAAAGTTCCTCCAATTTGGGTTGATATCTGTTTATTTGAGTCATAACGAAATGATACTTAAAGCCCCTTGTTTCCAAGACATATTTCATCAAATGGAAAAAAAACAAATAACGATTTCTGTGACCTATGAAAGACACTATAAAGCTGAAATTTCATATAGATTTGTCAAGAAGTTAAAGAGAGAGATATTGGTACAAAACCAATTAATGGATCCAAAATTATAAGATAAATGGTAATAATAAATTAAGGAGATGCTTTAAACCCCCTTTTGTTAGAACATGGCTACATTCGTGAAACAACTTCAATATAATCTAAATGATTTATTACAAAGACATAGTTCTCATTTGTGTGTAGAGAGATAGAGGAGGGGTGGACTGTTCAAGTCACTTTGCCGTTTTGTTTATGTCCCCGTCACACTCAAAGACCACAAAGACCGTACTGCGTTCTTAAAACTTGACTAACGCAGGAAGAACAGGATGAAATAAAGGAAAAAAAACAGAGTTTTCAATTTGGTTCTACGCCTTTACTACACCCTTGCCAGGACCTTTCGGATCACAACACGCACTTATTGCGCGTTTACTACGTTTTCACTGCACCCTTCATGATCTCATAATATTAAAGTAAACGCACTCTCCGTTCTCATTCTTCTTCAAGTTTTCTTGAGTTAACAGCCCGCATAAAACTTTGCTCTCAAAAGGTCGTGATAGAAGACAAAAAGGCCAGAAAACTGGGTAGCACATCAGAATCTTTTTAGATCTTGCTTTCATTTAACAGTTTGAAACTGGGAGATTCAAGTAAAAATCGACCTACTAGGGATATAAATCACCCAGTTCAATTATGAGTTCGCCATTGTAACGGACATTCATAATGAAAAATAACAATTGAAATATGATAAGTATAAGTAATGGCTTGCTGTTTTGACTCCGTCCAGATAGCAGACGCGAAAAATGTAAAAATCCATGGTTGTACAGGTATTGATTGATATAAAGGATATTTGCTTTTTATCGGTAAAGATCGAAAACTGCGCCACTCGTGAAAATATTACCGATGGTGTTCACTCGATGAAATAAATTTCAATATTTCACCGAAAAAAAAACCCAAATTATTCTATTTATTTCATGGTGTTAATCCTTTTTGCGAGGGGCTTTATCAAAATCCAGTACAGTTCTTTTCCGTTATTCCCCGTGGCGTACCCCTCCCGCATAGCAACGCGCTACAATATTACGTCAAGTGCGAGAAATGTAAGGTATATGACGTCATATTTCCCATCTGGTTGTGAGGCAAGCGCAATTTACCTAGGCAACAAGAACGTGAAAATCGGTATTTTCACTGGTGGTACCAGTGTAAGATCGAAAAGTATTTTCACTGCTATTTCTCGATATCCTACCGGAAAGCATGAAATAATGTGTGGTATTTAACGCCATTTACAACGTTCTCAGTTATATCATGATGGCCATTGCATCTTGACGTTTGTTTTACTCCGAAAAATTATTTTTTCGAAGCAACTTGTAGCTTTCCTACTTTACCATCGACGACACAACGATTAGCTCTGAGAGCGGAATAAATCCTGTCGCAATGACTAAACTATCAATCATGGGAAAGAAATTGGCCAAGCAGGGGATCGGACCAGCAACCTTTCTTGAGCCATGTACGCTTTCTACTCCACTACTGAGACTCAGCCGTTATGGTTAGGAAATGTACATGTAGTATTTGAATTGTAAATAAATGGGAAGCGGTTTCATACAAAAGTGTGATTAGGTTTTTTTTTTTTCATACCTCCATGAAAAAATTAAATTCTCTCTATTCCTTATAATTTGATATTATAGACAACATACACCCTCAGAGATTACTGCATTCATTTTCTTTAGTTTTAAATCTAATGTTGGAGTCTCTAAAGCCCCTTCCATTTATATTTTTGATTACAATAGGGAAGCAGTTTGCAGATCCCCAATACGGAAAATTAACCAATATAACAAAAGTAAATGATCAAAGCAGCGTGTAGGACCCGCAAAAGTAGGTCCGGTGTAATGCAGAAAAATGACCCCCATTACAAAATGACCCCCGGGTCATTTCTCGACGTAGAATAATGACCCATGGGTCATTTCTCTACGTCGAGAAATGACCCCCGGGTCATTCCTCTACGTCGAGAAATGTCCCGGGTCATTTTTCTACGTCGAAAAATGACCCATGGGTCATTCCTCTACGTCGAGAAATGACCCGGGGGTCATTTTGTAATGGGGGTCATTTTTCTGCATTACACCGGCACAAGGTGATTATTTTTTAATGGAGCTATGAAAAGAAAACAGCCAATCAGAACTCGCCAATGTTCATGAAAACAACTGGTATTAAATTATAAAAGTTTGAAATAGAATTTTTTAATTGCTGACTAGAATGGTAAGTCGATATGCTGTTTTGAAATACTTGCTCTGTTCATATAATGGTTTAATTTGTTTATCTTGTTCACACAACTCCATTACAAGTACTAAAACAAAACACTGGGTCATTTTTACCAAGTATTGGAGATAAATAATTTATTAATAGTTTATTGTTGTTGATATCATCGGTCAGAATAATAAATTACTATTTTTTGCGATTAATTCCCACACAGGGGAATAGCATGAAAAGCAACGATTCATTGGTTTTAATATTGAAATATAAATTCCTCTGATTAGATCCATTACTTCTGTTGAATGTAGAGGTATTTCGCAGAAGTTATTCGTCTGTTCTTTAGCGTAAGGGAATTCGGTCTCGAGTTTTAAGATGTCCCGAATGTAACACAATGTCTCCAGTCATCAAACCATTAGGAAATCTTATAGTCATCTCTGGTAAGTAAGAATATTCTTTAAAACTTTACTGGATTTTGTCAATGTGGATCCATTTGTTTCTTTTCTTTAGGTGCTTTTTGCGAGACAACTTAGATTCAGATCAGATGAAGTTATTTTTGAACACCCTAAAAAAGACAAAAATATGGACTTATCCCAGACTGTTGTCGAAATCCCTTTTTTATCAAGGTCGTAAAAACTAGGGATAGTGTAATAAAATGTGACCCATCACGCTAAAAGGGACCTTCTGGGAACTGCGAAAAGTGTCAACCCTGGTCAAACTGTGCGAACTGTGTAGACTGACCAGGGTTGACACTGTTCGCCTTAATGACATTTTCTGAACTAAAAGTTGTCATTGCACCTTGTTAAACAATCGTTTTTTTTTTTTAATTATCAACTTAAACTGACCTGCACTATCTTTCGAGGGCTAAAAATACAATCCATTGAAACATAATAAGACTTTGATTGTATAGGCTTGACTGACCAAGCGGACGGCATGGATCAAAGATCAGACTGTACGTACACGTTCTGTGCAGTCTGATCTTAATCTATGCTGTCTGCCAGAGTCACTGTTTTCTCCTCTGGCGCCGAAAGAGTTAATGAAACGTCATCTTCGATCTTAACGGTCAGTTTTCATAGACTACTAGGTTCATTTTACTTGACCATCATTAGGTTACTGACACCACCTACTGCATGTAGATTTCGTGTTCTAGGGGGTTAGAATTTCCTAAATTACTCGGTGTAGATTATACATTCCAACAAAACACTTGAATTCGACACTATAAACACAGTGCAACGAAAGCTAGTAAAATCTCTGTTATTCAGCATAGAGTGACGTCATTCTATATAGAGTGACGTAATTCAATGCAAAGTAAGTAAATTATTAAATGGAATATAATCTGTATGGATCCGGGTTTTTACTCTAAGTATGATTTGTTTTCTTTTCATTAACAGAAGTTTATGTTAGAATCGAAATAATCTTCTCTCTCCCATGGTTTATCGTTCAATAAACCACGTTGTGAGTTATGAGGCGCAATGAATAAACCCCAGAGCTTATCACCCTTGTAGATTATTTATTGAGCCCCATAACTCACAAATGAGACAAAAAAGGTTATTAGAGTAAATCGTGTAGATCTATACAAGACGGATGCTCTTTGGACAGTGGGGTTTAGATGCACCTGCAATACAATATCGATACATGTCAGCCTGCCGCGCAGAATGACTTGGGTCAAGATTCTTTGCTCTTGATATTTTTTCTGCTTGTCTAACGACCATTGTAGATCTACCTCATGATTCAGTCGATTGTTTAACAAACTGGATTTTGTAAATGTGGATCCATAATTATTTGCGTTTCACTTGGTATAACCCATTACCACACAATCCTTACTTTTGACACCCCTGAGAAAGAAGCCTTTAGAAAACATTGTGGTAACCAGCATTTTCTCCTTTTCCCACCATGTTTTCTACCCTTTACAAAACAAATTTCAAATTTTCAGTCACTTTTATTTTGTCGTCTGAAATTGCTTTCAATTTCGACAAACCTGAAATGTTGTCGTTTGGTAATGAGATAATGCATCTGAAATGTGCATTAGGGTCTACAGACCGTAGCTTCCGTATTGGAAGTCGGAAGCTGCAGAGAGTGGCCCATTAGCCTTTCCGAAAACGTCGATGTTATACGATATTTACCCATTAGTTAGAAGTTGTAGACCTTATAACGGCATTTTACCAGAGAGCCAGTGACATGTATACAGCTTGTCAAAAAAGTCACTGGAAAATTATGTAATCATACCTTAGGGGGAAATGTTTGAATCTGGAAATTTGAACAATGATACCAAAATAACTCGGGTCTTCTCTTAAGCCATTACCACACGATCCCTACTTTTGACGCCCCTGAGAAAGAAGCCTTTTGAAAACACTGAGGGAAAAGGATAAAATGCTGGTTAAGAGCATTTTCTCCTTTTCCCTCAGTGTTTTCTACCCTTCCCAGAACAAACTCAATTTTCAGTCACCTTTATTTTGTTGTCTGCAAATGCTTTCAATTTGGACCAGTCTAAAATTTTCTCGTGTGGTAAAGAGTTAAGGAAACATGCAACACCTCGCAATACATGCACACTCATGCATTATTTTGGATAAACGGAACATTCGAGTTATTGCATGTTTGAGTGATCCAGATCTGATACTAAGTATTCTAATCCAGTTTTATTTCATATCATTTCTTTCAAATAAAATAATTACAGAAATATCTTTGCCTGTCCTTGTAATAATGACGAAGATCTTTAATTAGAGGTGTTCGTCATTTAACCTTTCAGTTCGTAGGGGAATTGCAGACGATATAGACCAAGATCAAACTGCACAGAACGTACAGTCTGATCTTTGATCTGTGTTGTCCGTTTGCTTTGTCAAGCCAAGTAGAACTGTTTAAATCGGAGTTACATTGCACTTTATTTTCAGTCATCAACAAAGTTCGAGTTTATATATGTTTAGTGCAGGTAGAGTTAAAGGTCCCTGATATACTTGAACTAATTGAATCTCGTTAATTGTTTTTTCAGGTTTTTTTATTGTGCTCACGCATCTGCAAGGGGGTAAGTTTGTCTGTTTATAGATTAAATGACATTGTACCATTCCACTTAGGATCTGCGTGAAAAAAGGGGCTTAATAGATTTACCATCTTCGCGAGCCAAGTTTACGATCACTACGTGGATCTTACCATGGCTGATTGAGCCCGATTTCGAGATTCCTTCGATGCGCCCTCTATTGGATACTGATTATTAAACCCCCCCCCCCCCCCCTTTACATCATATTTCTAAAAGCCAATGAAATATCGTTTTACAAACCGCTTACGAATACACGCAAGCAGACATTCACGTGGTTTCCATGTTTACCTTCTATTTGAAAGGTAGCGATCTTATTCTATTTTTATCAAAGATGAAATGCTACGAGCGATTTCATTCGTTGGAGTTAAACCTGGCTGCATCCAGCGTATCGGGAATGTAAAAATCAAGCTTGATTTGCCAAGGGTAGAGTAACGTAGTGAATCGTCAGCCTTGGCTTGCGAAGATGTATATCTACGTGATGCATGACACTAAATCTTGTTTCACATCAGCCGTGCGATTTTTTCGTCGGACGATTTCCGCCGCAAACACAATCGCTACCTATTTGTACTCGTCGAACTTACTGCAAATTTGCAGAGCGATCTCCGTACGCTGTTCGTACGGTTGACTCACGAACCGTACAGTGTCCGCAGGTTGAATGCAAAAAAAACAAAGCTACGTGTTCGCACGGCTGTCAGGCGGTTATCGTAAGGCTGCCGCACAAATTCTCAAGGCACCCGCAAAGACTGCCGTAAGAATTTGCAAAGGTTCCTACGACTACCGCAGGGTAAGTACGAATTTGCAAGACAGCTGTACGGTGTTCGTGCTATCGCAGTAAGGAGGGGAGAATGATCTCCTCTTGTCCAGTTTTGGATATATTTACGTACACAATTGTATGCGGCAACAGCCTCATTCTGCAATAGGCCCTCACGAAGTTAACTTTAGCTATGCAGCCAGATAGGTTACGTTTTTCAACCATAAACAGGATACTCGCGGATGAAGAATGGGACAAAGCTTTTTTTTGCTATAGACATATCTGTCACCCCTGTACAAGCACGTGTGTTCTTCATCTGAACCCTGGGTTGGTGGTTCCTCGGTTGTCAATGTAGGATTCAGCAACCGGAGCCTTCCCCTTTCCCTTCTGAGATCTTTGTGTCAGAGGCATGACCTTCTTTCCCTGATATCTCGACAGCGACAGATGACAAATAAGACATACAAACTTTTAAAAGAGGAGGGATGGCGCTAACTTTTCGCAAGGCATTTGCAGGGCAGCCGTGCCAGTCTATACGTTGTTCGTACGTCCCGCAGTAGTAATTAAAGAGATTTTCACTTAACGCAAGGCATTTGCAAGACAGTCGCAAGGTTTTTGTGCAATCGTCGTGCAGCCTTCCCAGGACAAACGCAAGTAAAAAAAACGTATGACTGATGTGCTGTGGTCTCAAGGTAGCCGTACGGCAGCCGTACAGTTGCCATGAGGACTCCAAATATCGCAAACAAATCGCAAGAAAAAAAAGAGCATGTTGAAAAACAAGCTTGCGACGTCTACGGCGTTGCGATTCGTACGGCAGTCTTGCGGTGTCCGCACGAAGCCCTGCGATTTGTCAAAAAAATGTTACCGTATGGCTGCCGTAAGGCTGATGTGAAACAGGCTCTAAAAGCAAATTGTCACGGTTATTTATATAGATCCATAAAAAGATGTGACCTGTCACGCGAAAAGGGACTATCTGGGAATTCAAGGACACATCAATTAGATTAAAACAGATCAAGGATAGTGAAGTTCAGTTTATGCTGATAGCTCAAAAATGACTGTATAACAAGATCAGAAAATATCATAAAAGCAAAAAGTATCAACTCTGGTCAGACTGCGCAATTGCGCAGTCTGATTAGAGTTGATACTTTTTGCAGTTCCCATGTACCATTTTGTGTGATAGGTCACATATGTATTGTGTAACAAACTACTGAATCATGGACACATCGTTCCTCCGACACGCAGAAAATTTACCAAGAGCTAAATATTTCGGCTCAGGTCAGCCAACACGGACATTGCAGACTGAACTGTGTCGACACTTTTTTTTTTTTTCGTAAATGCATTCATCCTCTTTTTTACAAAGCATGGTTTGCGTCATTTCAGTCCAGATAAGGTTAATCAGAGTCTTAATTTCTCAAAAGTTGAAGAAGTGGTCTAAAAGAGCCCAATTACAGTTACAGGTTTTTATTAATTGACGGCGTGATATTGTACTTAGTTTATATTAATTAGTCTTATCTACGTGGTTGTTCGTTGTTAGACACTTCAAGCCGATGAGGCCTAAGACGGCATTATCATTATTGGTAGTGGTAGAATAAGTGTTGTTTTTTTGTTTTTTTTTTTGTTTATGCAGACTAAAATACACAGCACGTGCAGTCTGATCGTTGATATACACCTTCCACCACTTTTATATCAGATCATACAAGTTTATTGCAAAATAGAAGGCATAATTTTTTATAGCAAGCATAAATCATTTAAACACATTTGGAGAGAGATGAAAGATGGCGAGTGGGGAGGGGTAGGGGCAGGGAGGCAGGTAGACAGACTTGATTCATCACAAATACAGCAAAAGATGTATATACACATCTACATGTACACAGACAAGGACCTTGAAAACGATAGACTTGGTATTGAAATTAATGAAATTTACATCCCTTCCTGCTGTTGATGATGAAATGGGGAAATTAACAGAAATGAACGATTTCTGCAGGGCCGGTATTCACCAACCATTCTTGAAAATATTCTTAGTCTTATTTTCCAAGGTTTTCTAAATGTGTAAGTAACACAACTTGTGATTGGCTAAACCATTCGGTTTAGTAAAATGTAGCAAATTCTGGGGAATAAGACAAAGAACATTCTTAAGAATGATTGGTGAAATAGCAGTGAAAATATTTTTCGATCTTACACTGGTACCACCAGTGGAAATGCCGATTTTCATGTTCTTGTTGCCTAGGTTAATTGCACGTGCCTAACAACCAGATGGGAAATATGACGTCATTAACTTTACATTTCTCGCGCTTCAGTAATACTGTAATGCGTTGATAAGCGGGAGGGGTACGCCACGTAGAATAACGGAAAAGAACTGCACTGGATTTTGATAAAGCTCCTCCCAGAAAGGTTAAGCATGAAATAATGAAATTTTGGGGTTTTTTTTTTCAGTGCCTACTGTGAGAGATCGAAATTTATTTCATCTTGTGAACACCATCGGTCATATTTTCACTCGTGGCTGCGCCAATCGTGAAAATATCACCGATGGTGTCCACTGAAAAAAAAACAAATATCTTCTATGTTTATCAATGTATCAATAATTTGTTTGATTATCTCTGTTGACATGTAGCTATGTAGTATATAAGCCGTGCTCTGTGGAATGGGGGTTTCATAAATCTACAAAAGTATTGCACAATTCGCAAACTCCTTTCTCGTGATCAAAAATGCTCTTAAAGCGACCGGAACCCAAAATCTAAAATAATGGCTATATTGCACATAATATGGGTCTGTATTCACCGACCATTCTTAAGGACATTCGTTGTCTTATTCTTCAAGATTTTCTGACTGTGAAAGTTACAGAACTTCTGATTGGCTAAACCAAATGATTTAGCCAATCAGAAGTTCTGTTACTTTCACATTGACGAAATCCTGAAGAGTAAAACTAAGACTGTTCTTAAGAATGGTTGTTGAATGCCAACCCAGATCTCGATTTTTGTACCAAACAAATTGGCATTAAGAAAAACAGTTACTGAAAAATCATTGAAAATATAGTGCACAGTTTCTTTGGGAAGCGAATAAAGAACTCTTAGTCTGATTCTAGATTTAGAGGGTAACACATTTTCTGCTTTGCGAAAACAAAAGCATAAGCGAAAACAAATGCATAAGCCAATCTGAAATTACGTTACTTCGAAATTCGGAAAATTCTTAAGAAATACACTAAGAATGACAGTAAGAACAGTTTGTAAATATTGCCCGAGGTCTTCGATATGACTAAAAGTAGTGTATAGATCTACTTCGAATCTTCGAAGAATATGACATGCGCAGCCAACTGGTAAAGGTCAAGTTCTGCAGCACAGAGGACCAGTATACCTCAGCATTCAGTCGGTTGTTATACAAAACGGATTTTATGCATCCATAACCCTTTACTCCATAGATACCCATTTCTACGCATTGCTTGTAGGAGCCTTTGGAAAACATTGTGGCAAAAGATGAAATTGCTCGTGACGAGCAATTTCACCTTTTGCCACAATGTTTTCCATGCTATCAAAAGGTGTAAATTACACATAAGAAACAGCTTCATCTTTGCTGTTATTTAGAGTCAATTAGAGATATCATAGAAATGCCTTATGGGGTAAAGGGTTGATACCGTGCTGACTTGTGTGCTATCATGAATTGTGAAGACACAATACGACGCCCTTTTGCCCGAGCATGATACATCTATGTCTAGGAACCGAGAAGAGTCAGTTTGGCGTGAACAATTTAACCCTTATCCTCCTAATAACTAAAATAAAAATTTCAATTCCATATTAATAACCTGAATATTGCTGTTTCGAAGTTATGTTTTGGGGAATAATATCTCCTTATCGGATAGTGTAGATCCAATATTCTGCACGTTCTGTGCAGTCTGATCTTGATCTACACAAAAGGTCAGCAAGTCGCGCTTAGCAGCCAAAGGGTTAACTCAATCTAAAATTCAGATACGATTTATTATATATGAGTACTTACTGCAGTTGAATAATTTTCTTTTTTCTCGTTAAATCCGGTCAATATCGAGCTTCGATACATATAGGGTTTAAACTTATTCTCCCCAGTTGCAGATTTATTGTGGTGCCGCATGAGCCGGAGTGCAACACACGAAAAGGGGCATTCGGACATCTGCGTAAAGTGTCGTCTCGGATCAGCCTGCGCAGTCCGCGCAGGCTAATCCGAGACGGCACTTTACGACTACATTAGATTTTGTCCTTCAGTAGACATGTGCAAAACAGAAAATTGCATCAAAACGGAAATTGTTGTCTCGGATTAGCCTGCGCGGACTGCGCAGGCTGATCCGAGACGACACTTTACGCAAATGTCCGAATGCCCCTTTTCATGTGTTGCAAGCCATATTTTGTTCGGTTTTGTAAAGTACCTATAGAGGCAGCTATATTGTTTTCGCGGCTTTAAGTCATTTCGTAACTAGGTCATTTCGTACCTAGGCCATTTCGTACAATTTTGGTCATTTCGTACAGTCCTGTTCTTTTATTCTGGTTACTTTGTACTAACTTCGATCATTCCGTATCCACTTTGGTCATTTCTTGCCCAGTTTTTGATATCCATTTGGTAATTTAGAACCTAGTTTTAATACTATTTTCTTGTGTTGTTTCTCGAATGACAACTGCTTTTGTACATAGCTCCAATTGAAATTATTTAAATTTCGCCAAAGAATGGGTTTGAATGTGTCTTACCATTATTATTATTTTTTTAATTTAAGTTGCATCCGAAGAATTGTTTAGGACTTCTCAGTTAATTTCTCACCCAGTTCTGCATAAATTTACTTCGGTCAATTTGAAATGCTGTAATATGCCTTATTTCAGAAACAACTGATTTGCGGCGCCATTGATGTTATGCATCAATATTTTCTCGTTTGAAATATTACATTATGAATTCTTAATATTGAATATTGCACTCGTAATTGCATCCAACAATATTGTGCAGTTTTATTGCCTGCCACATTAATTTATTTGAGGTTGCTTGGTTCATTTTGCTCACACATCAAACGCTAAATATGTATATATTAGTCGCTGTGGGAGAATTTTAGCCTAAAATTCATGTGGTTACGTTACTGTTTGTTTGGGATTTTTTTTTTCTTTTTATGTATGCTTTTTTTTTTCTTCATTAGGTTTTTTTTCTAAATAAATGACACTGAAACGGTTACAAAAAATTTCTGCTGCCAATGGTGACTGACAGTGAAAATTCCGAGGGTGGATTAACCCTTTACCACATAATCCAGACTTTTAACGACTACATGCCAGAAGCCTTTTTAAAGCATTGTGGGAAAAGGGGAAAATGCTGGTGACCAGCATTTTCTCCTTTTCCCACAATGTTTTCTTCCATTCCCAAAACACATTTCAAATTTTCAGTCACTTTCACGTTGTCATCTACAAATCCTTTCAATTGGAAATGCCTAAAAATTCACCGTCTGGTAAAGAGTAAAAATACAGATAAGTGAAGCTTGGCAAAAAGGGGTTTAATACATCTCCACGATACATGATTCAAAGCCAGGTCATCGCATAATTACGGATCTATACAATCCATTTAGTCTAGCAAGTGAGTGTGTCTGGAGGTAGAGTTGTCGCAGGACATGCACAAAAATTTCAAATCGCAAAATCTTTCGATCCGTGTAAGCCTACATAAACTGCACAGGCTGTTATGGGTCGATATGTTTTGTGTTGGGATGCATGAAGCCTGCTTTTCACAAAGCACGACTCGAACACTTTCGAATCATTAGCAAAATTTAATTCATCTTTCATCGTTGTAGTCACAACGTAATTCCTAGGCCGATAAAATGAGTAAGCTAAGAGTAATTCCTATGGCGATAAAAAAGAGTAAGTCCTAGGGCGATAAAAACGAGTAGGTCAAGTGTACTTCTTAGGGCGATAGAAACGAGAAAGTTCAGAGTAATATCTAGGGCGATAAAAACGAGTAAGTCAAGAATACTTCTTAGGGCGATAAAAACGAGGAAGTCAAGAGTAATTTCTATGGCGATAAAAACGCGTAAGTCAAGAGTAATTCCTAGGGCGATAAAAAGAGTACGCCAAGAGTAATTCCTAGGACGATATAAAAGAGTAAGTCCAGAGAATTCCAAGGGCGATAAAAACGAGTAAGTCAAGAGTAATTCTTAGGGCGATAAAAAGGAGTAACTCAAAAGTAATTCCTAGGGCGATAAAAAGGAGTAATTCAAGAGTAATTCCTAGGGCGATAGAAAGGAGTAAGTCAAAGAGAACAATGGTCCTGTTGAAAACCTCTAGTTCGGGAGCACTCGCACTCCCGAAGTAGTAGATTGATGCCATCTTGAAGCCAAAGACCAACAAGTGTTTTAGCACCACCACCAATCATCATAATAATCATCATCACAGTGATAATTGCACTTTTTGTCTCATTCACAAGCACTAGATAACTCTTGTCCAGCCTCCTAGGTTCAATTTGCACTCGAACTAAATGCCTATGATACTTTTTGAGGTAGATTTACTAACCAAAGTTAGAAAGTGATATTACTTGCTTAGTGATATAGAAAGCATTATGGAAAAAGGAGTGATTAAAACAAATATTTTGCTCCTTTTTCCTGCACCATTCTCATAATATGGATGTGTGTGCAAGGATGTGAACGAGCACTAAGAGTTTAATCTTCACCGATACAAATAACATAAATTGGTAGTATTTCCAAAGTTAACCGTCATCCCGCTATATAACTAAAAGGAATTTTCGACTCAAAAGAATAAGTCAAATATTTCTTATTCAGTTATGTTTGGGGAAATGATTATTCCATCTCGGACAGAGTAGATCCGAGATCAGACTGCACGTTCTGTGCAGTCTGATCTTGAGTTACACTGTCTGTCAAAGGTTAGTGAGACGCGCTCAGCAGCCTAAGGGTTAATATGACTAACTAATCTCTATAATTTTATAGTTGAAAGTGTGTGCAACGGAATTGATGAGCCAAACTCTACTAGAAATCCAACTCAAAGCTCGTTTTCCACTGGCGACACGGTCACCTATACATGTGTCCTTGGATACAGTCTGACCTCGGGATCGGATGAAAGGACATGTCAAAGTGATTCTACATGGACAGGATCGACCCCAGTCTGCACAAGTATGGTGATCTTCATCTTATACATCTATCCTTACAAAGCCGCATCTGGATTTAATTGCTTATGCAAATAGTGTAGATCGAAATCAGACATCACAGAATGTTAAGGCTTATCTTGTGTCTACACTGTCTACTGATTCGCTAGATGTTGTGATAGTAACAGCTATAAAAAGGGCAATACAACTTTTGCATGCTTAGTACTGACTGAGAGTGTTCTTTTCATTTGTGACCCGTCACAGGAAAAGGGACACTCTGGGAAATCTGTTCATCCATTAGATGAAAACAGATAAACGATAGTGCAGGTCACTTTAAACTTATAGTTCAAAAACGATTGCATAACCAGATAAAAATGACCATTTTCATATAGAAAATATCATAAAGGCGAAAAGTGTCGACCTTGGTCAGCCTGCGCAATTTGCGCAGGCTGACCAGAGTTGACACTTTTCGCAGTTCCGAGATGGTCCCTTTTTGCGTACAGAGTCACATTTATTTAGCACAGCAAGTAACAGTGTCCCTCATTCACAATCCATTCTTTAAAACAAAGCTCAATGAGTCATGCTCTGACAAAGGCAGGTTGAATGGGTCTCCGTGAAGCATCATACCAGATAAGTCATCACATGATAGTGGATCCATTTTATCCTTTTTGTGTTCCAATTGAATAAATTTGTAGGTAAGATGGTCCTTTAATACGCAGAAAATATACATATGGCAAAAAAATTCGGCTCATGTTAGGCTGCGCAGGTCAATATTTTTTGGTAATGTATTAGGTCCTTCTTTTCTCGGAGCATGGCACAAATCTAAGTAAACAGAGCAGCAACCAGATTCGTCCAAACGTTCTGTGACAGCAAATTTTAAACTAGAGCTATATTTTGAATTATTGTGCAACGCAAAGCTTTGTGTGTGTGTGTGTGTCGCTTGAACACTGAGATCAAATATCCGGTTCTGATCCGAGATCTTCACACTTTGTTATATTTTCAAATTATCATTGACCAGTGTCCAATGGCCCATGCTTGATATATTTAGCTATTTGAATGTTGATTTTTGAGACGCACTGTTCTATAACAGACTAGAAAATTTAGTAAAGTGTTTCTAAAGCCCCATGCAATGTTGAGCCAGTAATTACTGAGAAAAAAATTATATTTTTCAAAATATTTCAAAATATTTCTAGAAGTTGGCTGCTGTGAAACGAACAATTCTTTAGTAGGCTGTTATAATTTACAAGAAAAGGCAGAACAAAGAATAAATATCTATCTAGAATTTTCAAACTATGAAGTTCTATCCAATTTTGTAAACCATGGTCAACAAATATCAGTATAATATATGCACCTGAAAGCAAAACAACTTGCATTTTTTTTTGTCAAAACCTATGAAACCCTGTCAGACATGGCTTTATTGTAATTTTTGTAGGCGTAAATAAGCCTGAGTGGAGAGAACTATACCGGTGGCTAGTTTTGCTCAACATTTATCGTAACTATTCAGCTAAATTTTTATTCTGTCGAGAGCTATCAGTCTTTTATGACCCGAAAATTTTTTGGGGCATATAGATTTTGTTTATTCCGTCCGTCCTTCCGTCCGTCCGTTCGTCCGTGCATTTTCAAGTTCAGACTATAACTTTTTTCCTGTGCCTTAATTTCAAAATAACTTAGTACAAATGATAACCTTGTTCCTGTGCCTTAATTTCAAAATAACTTAGTATAAATGATGTCCACATTAAGATGATGAGTCATGAGCAACAGTTATATATATGGCTTAAAGATCAAGGTCACAGAAAAGGCAAGTAGGTTCGGGAGAACCTTTAGTATTCCTGTGCCGCCTGGAACTTTGCACAAGTGTTTACCATATCAAGACGATGTGTCACGTGCAAGAATCATGTAAGAGGGTATTTAATTACTAAATGGATTTCAGTGAAACTTTTGCAGAATTGGTAAGCACATTGTGACGATACTTCGTCCAAAAGAAACATGTCATAGGTCAAGTTCACGGTAAGGATAAAAATGCATGGAGGGAGAGAAATTTAGAAGATTACATTTGTGTTCAGCCTGTAGTTGTTCAAAATTATGAATTTATTTCAGTTCATCTATGCAGGATTGTCAACCACATCACGAATATGACTCAAACTACTTGTCACAACCAAGATTCGTGTCTATAGGTCAGAGGTCTAGGTTAAGGCAATGTTTAATGTATGTTTTATGTCCGGGGCTGAACTTTTTTCACATTTGTTAATTCTATATTGCCCTTTTACTAATATTAAGACAATAAAATTGTTGTGTCATGCGCAAGAAGAATTTTTGTAGGTTAAAGGTCAGTGTCGTTCAATTTATGTACAAACGATTTACCTTGCATAAGAACCTAAAAGGAGGCAACAAGGTCAAATAATATTAACGAGAGAAATGTTTGAGAGTTGTGTTGTTTCCTTTTCTAATTTTGAATGGCTTTAGATACTAAATTTGAAGAATGTTGAAGTACATAAATACGGTACTTTTGCACATATTAAGATACATGCCTGTAAGTCAATGGTCAAATTCTTGGCGAAGGCGAAGTTCCAGTTTTGTTGTGGGCCATAACTATTTACATAGTATGACTTAATATCAAAATGACTTTGCATATATGTGTCACATCACGCACGACATGCACAAATCATATACAACGTAAGGTCACAGCAAGATCAAATGTGTTTTCGGGTGTGTCCGGCCTGTAGCTTTTTTTTTTTTTAATAACTCATCAATTTCAGTATAACTTTGCAGAACTGTCAAACATATGTTTATGATTTGTCATGCACAAGTTATCTGTAAGTCAAAAGCTTAGGTCAAGGTAAGGTCAGATATCTCCATAGGAACAGCTCACAGTAATAGGGTACTATTTTGGGGGTATCAGTCACTTCTCGGTGACACGTCTTGTTATTACATTATTATGATTATTATTATATAATTGTTTGATTATTATAGTTGGGCAAAAGATTGTTATCATAACTCCTCTAATGGATTATACTTCCGTAAATATTGATTGCCTTGTGTGTCTGTGGTTTTTAGTGGTAACTTTCTTAGCTTTCTCACTCTTTTTAGATAGATTCTGTTTATTTTCAGTGTGCGAAATCTGGCTATTAAACCATATGCATGTAACAGTACAACATAATGATAAAAAAATATTACACGTGTGAGACTTTACAGGTAAATAGGATATTTTTAGTCTGTGTGTATTCGACATGTTCATTGCAGTTGTGACTTGCTCATCACCAGCTTCAGTTCCAAATTCTTCAAGATCACCCGATCAGGCGATATATACCTATTCTACGTCCGTCACCTATACATGTGACAATGATTACTCCCACATAAGTGGTGATCTCACACGAGTATGTCAGGCTGATTCAACTTGGTCGGGGATTGAACCTGTTTGTTCAAGTGAGTAATGTATTGGTAACTGATCGAAAGAAATTATAGGTACTCCTGACACAAACGTCAGCAGGCTTTTTAAAAAAGAGAGTGTAGAAGATTTTCATGTACCCGAAAAGAAATAAAGATGCATGTAAAAATAAATTCAAAGCAGAAATACAGATTACTTCAAGGGTAACAATCAAGAGTATTGTCCTTGCATTACAATGACAGCCGACGCGATAAATGTCCCTGTACCAAAATATCCTGCATTTAAACGACCCGTGGTAGATGTTCTTTGAAAAAAAAAATAGGAAAAGGGACAAATGCTTGTAACCAATATTTCTGTCATTTGCAAAGATATTTATTGCTATTTTAAAGTCTACTCCAACAATTTGGGCCATACTATGTTATTTTTAGATGTATACACTAGTGCACAGAAATTCCTGATAGCATTAAGTTCTGAATTGATTTCTGACATTTTACTCCAAAATTATCTGTTTTCCGACCTCCTGTTGTTTTATATAGCAAGCTTGATCAGAGCAAGGTCTATCTACCAAACAACAATGCCTTATCTTAAATTTTAAAAACTCCGCGTTTTACTTCAAAAGCCGTTGTATATCTGTTTTAAAAGCAAAGTAACCTAACTGCAATAAGGACACTGGAAAATATATCTTTCAAAAATAAAGGCATGTCATCCCAATTTCTCGATGGAAATAAACTGGTTTCGTTCATTAAAGGTTTATCTTACAAGCACAAGCGGTTTCTGTAAAAGTTAACGCTATTTTCTATACATATATATTTTGACCGGTGTGATGTAAGGAATTGATTTGCTTTCTCTACAAAAATGAGTCATTTCATTTTTTCCGGTATTTTATTTCTGTGTTTCTATTGTACTTTTGTCTTACAATCACTGCTCCTTTCGACCCTGAACTAATTGCACGTTTTTGATACCGTATTGACTGCTTTGGTGTGTGTGCCTGTTTTCATGAACTTTGTGTTCATTGTCAGGATGAAATCAATCATAACGTTATGACAAAGAGTAGTTACAATGGGAGAAAAAAACTTCTAGAAGCGACATTTCAAATGAATGAACGAACATTCATGCTATGTTTTGTGTTCCTAGGAAATATACAGATATTTTCATTCGAACCAACCGGTGCAGGCAACACCTGCTCAAGTCCGCCTACTGTTCCCAATTCTTTGAGATCACCTGACCAGGCGACCTATAACCATATGACGTCAATAACGTACTTATGTGAAACTGGCTACTCACACACAAGTGGTGATCTCATTAGAGTATGTCAGACTAACTCGACTTGGTCTGGAAATGAACCTGTCTGCACAAGTGAGTAGTGAAATACCTTGCATGCTCTTTGTTATCACAGGAACACTGGCATATTAATTACCGCCTCGTTGACTTTTGATAAACTCTGTATCGTATCGTAATACAAACATTATTTGAATTACATTAAGCGTTTCATTTTATTTGCGTGCAAAATAAGTTTCAATAAATGTTTTGAAACAGTTTTTAGGTTGAAGCCTAATTTATCTACCTTTTATGCTCATTTAACTTGTTTTCGTTGCCATAGATAGAGGGATGATGTGTTTGAAATTGGCGTAGATCTATACAGAAATGTCCGTAATGTGGATCTTCGTCAGCTAATTCCTTTTGTTCTTTACCAATCAAAACTCCTCATGGCAAAATATTTGAATCTTCAGTTCCTTCTATGTTGTTTTGCTACATGTTTACTTTTACATAGCTCTGCAATACAACCATGTTTAACATAATTATATTGGATTCCTCCCCTGTTTTAAAGAAGGCAACGTAATAAGCATTTAAACTGGGAATGATAGTAAAGACGGTTTAAAGGTACAAGTATGCGAAAGAATAATTTCAGATACGCTTCAACATATATAATTAAAAAATGAAAGTGTGAAAAGACAAAAACATACGAATTCTCATGCAAATGTAAACTGAAACTTGCAGTAAATACCTGCGGCGGCCCGCCTGCTGTCCCGAATTCCTCTAAGTCACCCGACCAACCAATCTACAATTATGGCACATCAATAGTATATACATGCAATACCGGATACTCAAAGGTCAGCGGAGATTTGACCAGGAATTGCCAGGCCGATTCAAGCTGGTCTGGAACAGAACCCTTGTGTACAAGTAAGTAGGTTCCTTCGCCCAAATTCAATAAGGCAAGTGAATTAATTAGCGAAGTTATCCACCAACAAATGTTCTTCATCCTTTCATCCCTTCATGACAAAATCACCTGTTTTTGGGTAGTGATCTTTTCAGTCCAGTGTTTGAGAAATATTTTTAATCTTTTCAGTACATCAATGATCATATTTGTTTTATAGTATTGATAGGTGACATCCCGATACCAAAATTTCACAGTTATCTGCTGCGCCGTGCAATCTTCAGGCTTTGTCATTTAAAATTTCCTATTTCTACCGATCCTTTTCCTTTTTAGTCAAGATTTCAGTCAAGTTCTCTGCGATTATGTTTATTTATCAGAAAAAGACGTCCATGTGATATTTAGCAGAAATCACATAGAAATATTGAAAATATTATTGCATGGTTTGAGCTCATACTAAAACAAATAAGGAATAAATTGGCGTAAGCTGGAGAAAAAAGTTTTTGATATTTTTCGGGACTTAATATAGAGTGAAATATCACTTTCATAAAGGAAATGTGTGAAGAGGTTTGTCCTGACGCTGAAAAAAGGCCCCTTTATACAATTTGCCATGGAATTTTTGGACAACCAATTTACCTTATCGATCTACAAAAAACTATCAAATCTTAATTTCTATGTACCTTGTCGGTCTACAAAGAATTATAAAATGTTATAATAAATGAACCTATCTGTCTAGAAAAAACACTATTAAATGTTACTTTGTGTGTTAAGTATCGGTCTACCATAAACTATCTATATATCAAATGCTACTACCTATAGGTGTGTCTTTTCGGTCTATGTACAAAGAAGTATGAAATGCTACTCTCTGTACTCTTTATCAGCCTACAAAGGACTATAGATGTTACTATCTATGTATCTTATCGACCTGCCAACAACTGTGTGTCTATTTACCTTAACGGTCGAAGAAGGGGTTGCTGTGTGTTTATATGTTAGGAACTCGATGCAAAAACAAAGACTTTCTTTTATTAAATTCTATCTACATATCTTGAATTATTACTAATTTAATTATCACGCGTCTGATTTGCATTTTATATTTCTAGCTTTTATTTCACATTCTCTATTAAAATCGCGTGTCTTTTTATATTGTATTTTGCTTGTTCTAGGGCTGATTCACTTAGTAGATGCTATAGTTTATAGTTTATTCCAAATTAGTGAAAGTTGCGAAACAAACATCCCATTATTCTACAACTAAAGTGATGTGGAATTATTGATACGGATTATTTACACAATCCTTTAACAGACAAGTCCAAACTTTATCGACAACAGATAATACTTTTAAAACATTTGGGAAAAGGGAAGCGCTTGATTACCAGACGTTTCTCTTTTTCCCCACAACCTTTTTAACCATTCAATAAAAATCTATATTTCAGAACAATTTATCTGGTCGTTTGCAAATGATTTCATTGTGGATAAGTTTAATTTTCTTCTCGTTTGGTAAGAGCTAATTTTACCAAAAAAACAAAAGAATCTAGGCTTGTTGTTTAGCTCAGTTTCTCGGGTGTTTCTCTCTTTTGTAATACGGCTTATGATTGCCTTGTTTTGTCAAAACTTTTTTTAAAAGATGCTTTACATTCGGATTTGGTAATTGATTTTTACTTTTATATCGAATCTATTTTTATTATCTTCAAACTTACTCTCGTTGCCCAAAAATATAAATTTTCTTTATCATTTTGATAATTGTAAAGAGTACAAAAACGGTTTAGTTTCGAAATCGAGATTTAAACATTTTTTCCATGATTTTGAACATGACAAACATATGATCCTCAAAGTTTCAGTTCATAGACTGAATACGAGTTTTCTACTATATTTCGTAAAACTTTCAGTAAATACATGCGCAAGCCCAGCTGCGGTTGCATTTGCCTCAGTTTCGCCTAGCCAAGCGTCCTACGATTATGACACATCTATAACATATTCTTGTGATATTGGCTATTCGCATACCAGTGGTGATCTAAATCGGACATGTCATGCAGACACCACATGGTCCGGTGATGCTCCTGTCTGTACCAGTAAGTTGCGTCTAATTTACCAGATTTTGACAAAATCATTGTACACGTTTTTGAAGCATTAACATTTTTTTATGTTACAGCACCACATCTAGTGTTGAGTTTTGATTAGAAATAGTGAACATTAAGTTCAGATATTGAACGATTCGCTTTAACCTTGAATATTTCACTTAATTTTCGGCCTAACAGTGAATAATATCCTAGTTCAGCGCGCGTTTGTAGCTTTATTGAGATATTTGTAAACTCTTCGGCAAGACTAACTATAGACGAGTTCATAGTGTTTGGGGATATTAAATGGATATACATGGCATTAAATTTCTGTTTGTCTTCCAATGAAAAAGACAAAGACGCTATAATCTTTAAAATTTCTCATATTTGGTAACGAGCTTTAAAGTTTGTTTGACGTGATTACACAACCAATATAATGATAATTGGAGTGCAACACATGAAAAGGTGCATTCGGACATTTGCGTAAAGTGTCGTCCCGGATTAGCCTGCGCAGTCCGCGCAGGCTAATCCGAGACGGCACTTTACGACTACAGTAGATTTTGTGCAACAGTAGACTTGCGTAAAACAGAAAATCACATAAAATCGGAAAGTGTCGTTTCGGATTAGCCTGTGCAGACTGCACATGCTGATCAGAGACGACACTTTACGCAAATGTCCGAATGACCTTTTTCGCGTGTTGCACTCCATATTATATGATACACTAAAATTTCAGTAAGTACATGCACAAGCCCAGCTGCGGTTTCTTTTGCCTCGGTGTCGCCTAGCCAAGCGTCCTACGATTATGCCACATCCATAACATATTCTTGCGATATCGGTTATTCGCATACAAGTGGTGATCTAAATCGGACATGTCAGGCAGATACCACATGGTCCGGTGATGCTCCTGTATGTACCAGTAAGTTCTATAGCACTCACTCCATTTAAAAATGTGAAATTTTCGGACTACTTGTATCAGATTGTTTTATTTTAATCTGACCAAAGGTATACAGGATTTGAAATATAACGATTTTTTTTTTTCTATTTTCCAATACATTGAAAAATACCAAATCTGCATATCATTACATTTAATAAGTTTTCCACAGGTTTAACGAATGTCGGCTACAACAATCATTGTTTCCTTTGCCCAAACGACGAATGTTTTGCGACTGCTCTGTTGTTCAACTCATTTCATTCAAAATTGATATTGAACAAGTTTGATTCCGTGTTTTGATCATTATGCAGTCATTTTACGTGCACTGAATATGTCATAACTCATTTATATAAAAGAAAATAAAAAACAAAAAAGAAGGAAAAATTTGTAAGTCATACAAAGTCATGAATTGCAATCAAACTTGATTGTCTGTTCTTGACTTGTATCATTTTTGTTCTGATTAAGCAATTTCTATATTTCTACAAAGTAAGGTGGGAAAAACTGATAAATCTTCAAACGAATATCCTTTTCATTGATTGCAAAAAATGATAATTTTGTTAAAATAGCTTATGATATCATTCTAAGTGAAATTTTGAACAGAAACTAAAATTGTAAAGAGCATTTTTATGTTCATAACCCGGACGAATATTAAAAAAACGCTTAACTGTCTATTCAGTATGATTACACAGCTTTTTTTCTTTTCATTCTTCAAAATTTAGTCAATACATGCGCAAGCCCAGCTGCGATTTCATTTGCCTCAGTGTCGCCTAGCCAAGCGTCCTACGATTATGCCACATCCATAACATATTATTGCGATATCGGTTATTCGCATACCAGTGGTGACCTAAATCGGACATGTCAGGCAGATAGCACATGGTCCGGTGTTGCTCCTGTCTGTACCAGTAAGTTACACAGCTGTCACTCCATTTAAAAATGTGAAATTTTCAGACTACTGGTATGACTTTCTTTTATTTTAGTCTTATCAAAGATATATATATTTTTTTTTCTCCAAAACATTTAAAATTACTAAATCTGCATATCACTACATTTATTTAGTTATTTTTACAAGGTGAAAGAAGATGGGCTACAACGATGAATGAATCTTTGGCATTTGACTGATGTTTTGCAACTGTTTTTTTTTTCTACTTTTTTCCTTTAAAATTGATAGTGAACTAGTTTAATTCTGCATTTTAATCCCTTTGTAGCCATTTCAGTTGCATTGACCATTTGATAACTTACTGATGAAACCGATGGGATACTCGATATAAAGCAAATATTTATCATTTTTTCAAACTTTCAGTAAATACATGCGCAAGCCCAGCTGCGGTTTCTTTTGCCTCAGTGTCGCCTAGCCAAGCGTCCTGCGAGTACGCTACATCTATAACATATATTTGCGATACTGGTTATTCGCATACCAGTGGTGATCTTAATAGGACATGTCAAGTAGATTCCACATGGTCCGGTGATGCTCCTGTCTGTACCGGTAAGTTATAAGGAGTTCACTCAATTTCGAATAAAAAAATCAGAACTTTTTACGAGTATCAATAGAGATACATGTATCTTATTTTGACAGTCAAATAGACAAAATCAACTTAATTTTCCCTTTCAACTATTGATTTTATCAAATCTGCATATAAGTTTATAAATGTTCTTGGCAGGTAGGTCATTGCTGGTTGCAATAAAGAACGGTGGCATTTTAAAGCAGCCTCTGCATAATTCTACCCTTATCTTTCTAAGCTGCTATTGAGTTTAATCCAGTATACTGTGCCTTTATTGACATAGATTAACGTTATAAGTATTTTAGCCTGAAGCTTTGTAAAATTCCAATTAGTAGAGAACGTGGTAAAATCTGCACAGTTTGACGAAAATTAGTACTGGATTATGCGATCCGTTAAAATTTATATCACAGCCACTGCCTTTAATGAACATTTCATTAAATACATTGTAAGCCCAGCTGCAGTTTCATCTGCCTCAGTGCCGCCTTGCCAACCATCGCACGAGTACGCAACATCAATAACATAAACGTTAGGTATTGGTTATTTGCAAAGCCGATGTCAAAGCTTCCTGAGCCTGCTGTTTACACATGCGCAAACCCAGATGCGATTTCATTTGTCTTAGTGTTACCTAGCCAAGCGTCTGCAAACACACCACATCGATTACTTGCATAGCCGACATCAATCCTTCATCAAAGTTTCAGTAAACGAATGTGCAATCCAAACTTCCATTTCATTTACCTTAATGTCGAAGATCCAAGCATCCTACGATTACGCCACACTCATAACATGTACGTGCGATACTGATTACTTGCACTGCTTACCATTATAAATCCAAATAATTGCAGTTAAAACATGCGCAAGCCCTGCAGCGGTTTCTTTTGCCTCAGTGTTGCCTAGCCAAGCTTCTTACGATTACACCACATCCATAACATATACTTGCGATACTGGTTATTCACATAGCAGCGGTGATCTTAGTCGGACATGTCAGGCAGATACCACGTGGTCCGGTGATGCTCCTGTCTGTACGAGTAAGTTATAGTGGGTTCACTCCATCTTAAGTTAGATATAGAAATACATGTAGATCAGAGAAGGGTTACACTTTAAAAACGTAATTGTGTCACAATCATTTTGCTTAATTTTTAGTTAAAGCACTGTACATTCACGGTTTCTGACCTTTAACGACCCAAATCACTTGACAATCTTCACGAACTTCGATTCTACTGAATGTGCAAACTACATGTAGTATATTTAAGTTTTTTGCAGGTTTATTAATATAGTTGCAACAGAAATTTATGGCTCTTATTTATAAGCGGTTGCAAAAGTCACAGCCACCATATGATTTTTAGTGTCCTTCATTGAACCTCTAATTCAATATTGCAAGAGCTTTTCGACGAATTTGCAGTTTATTTTATGTAATTCTTTGGTGATAAGGCTTTAGCTTCCATCATTTTATAGAACAACGTAACACTATCCTAAAAGCTGTGACAGAAATAACTGAACACGTGTTATGATCTTTCCAATACAATGCAAAAGCGATATGGCTGCATACTTTTTTCTAATTCAGTAAATACGTGCACAAGTCCAGCTGCAGTTTCATTTGCCTCAGTGTCGCCTAGCCAAGCGTCCTACGATTACGCCACATCCATTATATATACGTGTGATGCAGGTTATTTGCATACAAGCGGTGACCTTAATCGGACATGTCAGGCAGATGCCACGTGGTCAGGTGATGCTCCTGTCTGTACAAGTACGTTGAGCAGGATTCACTCCATACTACTTTGAAAAAAAATAAGTTTTATTTAAAACGTTAGAGTATCACACATTTTATTTTTTTTGTAAAAGTATTGCATATTTACGATTTGATATTTAAGTACCAAAGGTACACCATAATCTTCCTAAGCTTTCGAGTATACCGAATCTGCATTTAGATCCATGTAAGTCTTTTACAGGGTAGATGAATGCTTTTATAACAGAAATGGGTGGCTTCTATGGGCGGTGATCCAACTGCTTCTGTATTCTATTATTAATTTCCTAATCAGTGTTGTAAAAATTTAATCCCATCTTTCGATAAATTCGTAAATGATTTATTGGTATAATTAAATAATCCAATCATATTGATCTTGAATATCTGGAATCAATAATTTCTCAAATTTCAGTAAAAACATGCGCAAGCCCAGCTGCGGTTTCATTTGCCTCAGTGTCGCCTAGCCAAGCGTCCTACGATTATGCCACATCTATAACATATATTTGCGATACTGGTTATTCGCATACCAATGGTGATCTTAGTAGGACATGTCAGGCAGATAGCACATGGTCCGGTGATGCTCCTGTCTGTACCAGTAAGTTACATAGATTTCAAACAATTTTAAGTAAGAAGTTTTCAAAATGAAGTGAAAGGAGAGCTTGATTTTCAATCCACAACAATTAAAAAGTAAAAGAAAGAAAATCAATAACTTATTTGTGTAATTTGTTATGAACATGAAACAAATGCATAGCTGAAATACAAACCGCATCTGGTGGGATTCGAGCCCATGACAGGGAAGTAGGCTCGTTGTTTGAGGTTTAAAAACCAATACCATAACCACTAAGCCAGAGACATATCTTCCTGACGCATTAGTCAGGTATTGTATTTAAATCGGGACGAAGCTATGCAAGAAGAAGTGGTGTCCTGTAACAAACGCCTCTTAAAGTCATCGTTTTTCGATGGCTCAAAGCCTTATTCGACAGAAGTCCGTTTTATGACAAAAAATAGGAATAATGAATGGCCTATCGCGGACGAGCCCCAATCTTACGAACATCCAAGTTCCCAACAAATGCATGGGTGAAATACAAACCGCATTTGGCGGGGTTCGAACCCATGACGGGAAAATATCCTCGAGGTTTAAAAGACCAATACCATAGCCACTGGGCCAAAGAGATATCCCCCTGACGCATTAGTCAGGTATTGTATTTAAATCGTGACGATGCCCTGCATGAAGGAGAAGTAGTTTGAGGACAAATTCTATTACACACCATCTCTGATATACGGTTACGTGCGAAAGAAACAAGTTTTGGGCGTCGTTGATAAAGCAACTCATATCGATCCTTGCGTTCCCTAAGAAAAAGTTAGTTCAAGCTTTAACACTCAGTGATGAGTCTAAAAATTGTGTCGACAAGCTCACGTTGTCCTAATTGGCCGGGGGCATAATGTAAATGTTTGCATGTTGAAGTGATGTCTTACTGATAACCTTCACGACGCAGCAGTTTTGCTGGAAAAAGAACAATTACTTATATTTAAAGCCCGTGTGTAGCCATCCTGTGTACGCGCTGTCAGCGAGGTATCTCTTATGGGGGTCGATCAGCAAATTAACCTAGTATTATGTAGCGTCATGCTTATCGTGTGACAAACGTATACTTTTAGGCTTATAATTGACTCAGTTGTGGCATTCTCCCTTCGAAAATTTTCCTCGTGTGTGCGTTTTCTTTTTGTTGGGCATTTTTCCTAGACATAAAGTCGGTAGTGATAAAGTCGGATACCACCTTCTAATAAACACAAAATTGACGTCATAGAGAAAATGGATCAAACGATATGAATCAAAATGAAGCGCAGCTATGCCAGACGACGAACACAACAATATTTGATCCGATTTTATATATTTATAAACTCTTTTCAAAAGCATGTATTTTTTCTTAAGGAAATAAGTATATATGTATTTACAATATCTGCCAGCTATAAAATTAGTTAATCGTTGTCTACTCTGCTTGCTTTTATCCTTACATATGTGCATTCAAATTCTCAGTCTATATACTCGTATTACTCTTTCTACCAATCAGTTTCTTACAAGTAATAAATGATTTCAAACTTACTCCAGCTCGTCATGTTCTCTATCTTATTGTAGTAAATACTTGCACTTCACCTACAATATCAAACTCTTTCCGATCACCCGATCAAGAAACGTACGATTATCAGACATCTGTAACATATTCATGTGATACGGGCTACACACATACAAGTGGAGATCTTACACGGACATGCCAAGCTAATTCCACTTGGTCTGGCGATGAACCTGTTTGTACAAGTAAGTAAATCTTGAGTTCTCCATTTTTTAAATTGTGAATACCGTTAGTGTCTAATTAAGTCAAAAGAGTTGGTATTGAATGAATATATATATCTCGCAAGTTTCAGCAAACATACATATTTATCTTAGGTTAGATTCCATTCAAGAACTAATATATTATTCATAAGTATATTTGTTGTCTCATTTGTTGGTAAATTGTTTTAAGGACTGTTTTATTCTATTTACAATTACAGTAAATACCTGTACAAATCTAACTGAAGTCCCTCATTCTTCACGCTCACCCGATCAGGTTACGTATGATTATGCCACGACAGTAACATACTTATGCGATACTGGGTACGAGAAAAGTGCTGGCGACCTTATGAGGACTTGCCAAGCTGATACCACTTGGTCTGGAACTGAGCCCGTTTGTACAAGTAATCTCTATAACAGTACTATACTTTTTTGAATACATATAACATACGTATTACATACATGTATATGCATAAAAGAGAACGTAATTGATACTACTTACTTTATTTTCAAAGCATCATTTGAAATTGATGTTGTACATATCTTGCTGCTCGTTTATATTTTTTTTTCTCAAGTACAAATAAAATGTACTTTTCGTTCACCTCAGTTTCGGAACCCTGCGTGTTCATGACAACCGTTTCTATTACTTTTGACTTCTCCAAATACAATACAAAAGATGTTAATAGAAAGTTCAATGGCTCAGCCTTTCAAGGAAGGTACAATTGTTTATGAACTTGAAAAATGAGCTTTGTTAAACATGGTAGGGGAATGACTGTTTCTTGAAAGATGCACCTTTACAGCCAGAGAGTTAACTAACGCTGTGAAAACCTTAGAGTGTGTAGAATCTAGATAGCCGCAAAAACCGCGATATGGTGAATGGGATAAAGAGACACCATGGATTTGTCTTAGATTTAAACCGGAAACTGTGGTTGTAATGCCTGGGGCTATCCTCCAAAGAAAGAATTACATTATCTGTCCGTCATTATCTGTGCAGCTTTGTAACTGTCACAGGCAATATTTGGCACGATGGGACAAGAATGAATATAATTTCATACAATTAAGAAAAAAATAGTTGCAAAACTGGATGAAAACGAGTAAAGATGCATCTTCAATGTTTCCATCTTTTTCACGGACAGTTCTTATCATCAGAGCTTTGTTTGGATTTTCGCTGCAAATGTTAAATAATTATGGTTGTGTTTTGTGATATGATAAGATATTTCGTGAACAATCGAAACGTGTAAATACAATTAGTCATTTACTTTCTTTTTATGTGTAGTTGTTACGTGCTCAGATCCTGGGACTGTGTCATATTCCTCAAAAACTCCAATACAAAGTACTTTCAACTACAGTGCTTCCCTGACTTACAGCTGTGATTTTGGTTACTCTCACACGAGCGGAGATCTTACTAGAACGTGCCAAGCTGATAAAATATGGTCTGGAACGACTCCTGTCTGCACAAGTAATGTTTTATTAATTTACATGAATTTGTATTGGGGACAAAAAGAATTTTCATTGAATGTCAGAGTCACGCCATAAATCACACATTATACAGGTAATTGTTTCGTGTCGTCTGATTTCCAATTGTTAGTTGTTTTAAATATGAAACCGTCAAAGGATAATGAGAGATCGTTTATTTTTCTTGAGCAGAGGAGCCATGATAAGAATTCGTGACAAAGCAGAAAAAAGTAAAATAAACACTTATACTTCCATACACCATAGCATTTACTTACAAATGTATTCAAATATAAATCGTATGTTGATGACTTTGAGACTTACAAAAGAAATAGAACATTTATAACGAAGTCAACTGAACTCTCAATCCACTACGAAGAAATATCAAGTCGTTTTGCATGGAGGTAACAAGACTTTTCGCCCTAAAAACGTTCTCTACTTGCCGATCCTCCACCCGTTTAGTCGTTTCGTCCCTGAACCGTAGTCGTTTGAAACTTTGTCTTTTTCTAACAATGTTTTCTACCCTTTCAAAACAATCTCTACCATTTTAGCATCATCTTTTTCTGTTGCATGCTGATGCTGTGCATTTAAAGTAGTCCAAAATTTGACCATTTGGTAACGTCTTATATCATCTTTTATTGACAGTTGGAAGAAATAATCGACATCTGAATTGAATTAGATAACGGGGAAATGTAGGAATTTCGATTGGCAGTGTTAGCACTGCTTGTAAAGAGAGCGAAACGACTAGGAGGAATATTGGGGGCGAAACGACAGAGGGGGAGACCACAGGAGAAACGTCTTGGTGGCGAAACAACTACGGGGATGTTTTTTTGTAGCGAAACGACGGGGAACTTGCATGCATGATTCATTTGTATTAAGCTATATGAACAAAATCTCTTTTGTAATGTGCATTTGATGTCGTGCAAAAACTTTAATCTTAACCTCAGAAACATTTAAATTTGTAATTACATTAAAGTCTCATTACAATATTAACTTTATTATCCCTTTCCCAAACAACAAACTTTTGGACTACACCAAATTGAAAGCATTTGCAGACGACAATTCACCTCTTGCTGAAAAGATGATTTCTGTCTCTGATAGGTTAGAAAACATTGTGAGAAAAGGAGAAAATGCTGGTTACCAGCATTTTCTCCTTTTCCCACAATGTTTTCAAAAGGTTACTATTCCAGACCCGTAAAAACCAGGGATTGTTTGGGAAAGAGTTAAAGGTGTGCTTGGTGATATGTACTTTTGTAAATTTGTAAACATGGTGCGGTATTGTTTTTTAAGTTAATACATGTGTCCCAGACTTGGTACCAAACTCCTCCAAATCTCCAGATTTGCCGTCGTATGACTATGGCACTTCCGTGACTTACAACTGTGATCTTGTATACAACCATACGAGTGGGGATCTTAACAGAGATTGTCAGGCAAACAGGACCTGGACAGGCATAGCACCTGTATGCACAGGTATACTACATTCATGATTTTTATTTTATGTCTTAAGCGCAACTCATGCTTAGCAATGTCGGCCTAGCGGCTAACTAGGGTGTACAAAATTATCTGAAGGTCAGAAGAGCCTTTCCAAAGCGTCAAATGATAGTAAGGAAATTTGTAAAATCAGTGCAATATTATTTTCATACATGCCATCTAATAAAAAATTCGAACAACTCACCCCCATAATTCTATGTTTGAGATAGGATATACATCAAACGTTGTTGTAGCTTAATGTAGAATCAAAGCTTTCAAGAATCAAATGCTATTGCTGTCCCTTTAGATGCGACTTATCTTCGTGCCAACTCATGATTGAGAGTTTATACATTTACAGACTAACGTCTTATATAGGATAGAATAATTCATGGCTTACCTGTAGGACCTGTAATTTGAACTTAGCTTATGAACATTTTATTTTACATTTCCCCCCAACCCTTGTCTCCACAAAGTACTAGATTTATTTAAGGTGCAGATAAAAGGATACAAGCAAAGCAAAAGACGTCAGACAGAAACAAATAATTAAATGCAGTCAGCTGGATTATTTATAGAGTTCCCTGTTGGGTCCTTGAAAACTTCGGACATGAATCATGATTAGAATAATTTGATGAGCAAGATAAGATAGGTTAACCATGCTCTGTCAAAAGGGGGTTCAATAAAAGTTCAAAATATTTCGATTCATATCAGCCTGCACAGCCTACAGACTTAGATCAAAATCAAAGTTTTGGTCGATTTTCTGCATGTCAAAGGACACGTCTACCACAGTACTCAACCGGGTGATAGACGAAATAGACTTAATTGACATATTATTATGTGATAGCTTGTTTGTTATAATGCACCATGGAAATGCATTAAATGGTGCCAAGTAAATAAACTTGACCTCTTTCGTCGGCTCTAAATACAACTTATTGAAACGTACAAAGATTTTGACTGTATATGCTTTACCATACAAGTGGACGGTTTAGATCAAAACAAGTTCTGTGCTGTCTGCTCTTGATCTATGCCGTCTACAAAAGTCACTGTTTCCCCTATTGTAAAGGGTTAAACAACAACGCGCTTTACCGAATCCGCTTATTCGTTTCTTACCATATTTTTCCTGTCTCTAATGTGAATGGGCAAGCCTGTCGTAGAAATCGCACTTTGTTTAGGTAAGGCCTTCTTTACGGATCTTTTTTTTCTACGGGATCCATAAAACGCCATTGGAAGGACTAATTGGCCGTAATGAATCTACGAGAACGTTGATATTTTATGTTCAGTTTTCATGCAATCTTCCGAAACACAGAAACCCTTGACAAGAAAAAATGTGAGCCTATCTCGGTATTCATAAACCCACAAGCCAAATAATGCATTCTTGCCTACATAAACCTAAAGCACCTTTTATATCAAGAATGGAAACTAGACCTAGATTTGTTTGTGTGGTGTTTCTCGCCGTTTTAAACAAAATTTCAGTGCACCTATCAATGGTTTCTTTTACCTATACTCTGCACAAGATTCTTTCAGACCCGCTAGATGCTTTCTCACATAATGATCGTCGAGACACTAATTAGCGGTGAGAGAGAAATTAATCCTATCGAGATGACCATATCGATAGGTGACTACATTGTACAGGCACTTAGAATAGTGTTGCACTCACCCATCGATATACAATCCCCTGAAAGAAATTGGCCTAGCCAGGGATTTAACCAGCGACCCCCTATTCTCAAGTACTGTGCGGTAACAACTCAACCACTAGAACTAGAACTTCAGCAGACCAACAAATAACCTGGAATTATCTGTTGGCCTGCTATTCTTCTACTTCTAGTGGCAAACCTTTTCGTGGTAAAAAGTGTATTCCGAAATTTCAGGCAAATCAGTCGAAAACTGAGAGGAGATGACAAAAATTGCGTCTCGGATGGATTTAAGAGCTGATTACATTGTCTACCCTTCCCCAACTTTGCGTTTTGGGTAAGATGATGGGTAAGGTTTCATTCCGTGTCAATTAAGCTTTAGTCAATTTGTGCGGCTATTGCTCCAGTCGCCATGTTCTCTTAAGAACTACAGCGAAGTGCTTTGTCACTGGAAACGCTAGGAGTGCTTAATGATCGACACTAAAGTGATGGGATATTACCTGTGGTTATGTACGTTTACGTGTACCTTTATGTCTTGATAGGCACCAGGAGAAGGTAAATATTTTTCTTAACCGACTACTGATAAATCACACTTAGCACAGTTGATCTTATCAAAACAACATTAACAATGCCAATCATCATTTTTACAGTTGTAGCTTGTCTACCACACCCTACAATAGCATTTGGGACATTATCATCTGTCAAAATCAAACACGAATTTGGTGAAAGCTTAACAATAACATGTGACTTGGGTTATTACATCAGTTCCGGGAATGACGAGCGAACATGCCAGACTAATGGAAACTGGAATGGCACAGAACCAGTATGTTCAAGTATGTATTCTAGATGAAATAAGGTGTTAACATGTTTGCTTTATTAAAATCTTTATCTTTGCCTTTGTCTCATGCCTAAAATTGGAAATAGCCATCCAGAGCGATAGTTTGTCTCTATGTATTTGTCCCACAAATATGTACTTTCATGAACGACAGTTTCGTAAGTAATTGTTGCGAGGAACTATTGTTATTGAAATATAGTTCATATGCACCATAAAGCTAGCTTCTCGTTTTCCTTTACTTCAAAGACCGTTTGAAATCAACAGTTTTAGATCTCTAGACTAGCTACTTTATGATCGAGACAATTGCTCACGATTCATGGTTATGTGATAAAATTTTAAAGAGAAAGGAGCTTCAAGGGCGTTTTCTCTACTCATCCCCTTCCCGAAAAAAATCTTATTCCCCTTGCTATTCATCTAATACTTGCCATATATGTCTTGTACTATTCGATTTTCTACTTTAATGAAGACATTTCTAACAGATTGTAATTCAATAATGAATTTTGAATAAAAGAAAAAATTTGAAGGGTTTTAGCTAGACAAAATCTTCGAGTTATTGTCGTGGCCATGCTTTCGTCGTCTGCGTCGTCGTGATCTGCGCTGTCGTTGTGGTAAAACTTTTACATTTTACAATATACCTGTTATAAATGAAGACATTTACTTCAAATTCAGAGAAGTCTTTAACTACCGAATTGGGAATACACACAACGAGGGCAAAAAGATCATTAAAGAATTTCACTAAAAATCAGGCGGCAACTACAGCTGCAGCCGAGCGTTTGCATACTCATGGGATGCTTTTGTTACTTTCTCTTTGTGAACTTCTGTATTTACAGTTGTTACATGTACAGCTCCTGCGCCTGTTCGAAATGCGACAGTTACCCCGGCCGCTCCTTATACCTACAATACAATCATCACCTACACATGTGATTTGTCCTTTATCCATACGTCAGGAGATCTTACAAGAACATGTCAAGCCGATTTTAATTGGTCAGGAACTGCACCTGTTTGCACAGGTAAGAACTAAGGTGGACTTGTTACCGATATTTCATTTACATGAAATATATTTTGATGTTAAACTATCAAATAAATAGAATAATCCACTTTAAAATTACTAAGAATATTTCTCAAACCATGCAACTTAATTTATAATAATTCCCATTTTCAAAGATACTAGTACAATCATACAGTTTATTGAACAGAACAAAGGATTCTCGGTCGTTTTTATCAATATCAATACGATTGTGAGTATTTTCAGTACTATTCAAAATGAATTATTTTGACTCTGATTTATTTATCATTAAGGTTTAAGCATTTGCACGAATTTATATCGTAAACCCTTTTCTTTAGTGGACGCATGCATTGGACAAAATTCTACGTTCATGACGGTAACCCCTAACCAGCTTTTATACGACTTTGGGGATCTCATCACCTACACGTGTTTTCTCGGGTACAATTACAGCTCAGGAGATCTTCAACGAACTTGTCAGACTGATGGGTCTTGGAGCGGTACACTTCCAGAATGTGTTAGTAAGTGTTGGGTGAAAAACAACTTTTCTATCTTCAAACTTGACGCTTCATATTACAAACAGTTACTTATATCCAAAGCACAACAAGAATTGATATTGTGTCCAAATATTTGAATATGATTAGCGGGACAGATATTTCAAACAAGAAGATGGATTCAAACAGCCTATTATTACTATCATTATCATTATTAATATTATTATATATTCTAGTTTTTTTTTTTTTTTTTTTTTTTCTTTTTTTTAGTGTAGAATGTATGCACTTTACTTTTACAGCAGCAAAAATCGACAATAAATTCTATGTTCACAAGCTTTATTTAGATTAGATGTTGTCACATTTCGTAACTTATTATTTCCCAAATTATTGTTCCCAGTTGGCTGAAAATTGTCACATGCCTACGGTCCAGTGTCCTTGATCTATTTCCAAACATTTATTCCTTATTTGCTGACAGTTGTGACATGTCTACGGCCCAGTGTCCCTGATCACAGTTCCATAGCCCCAACAGACGCCGAAATAGAGTTCGACAATCTAGTAACTTATATTTGTGACCTTGGGTATAACCGGACCGATGGTGATGAAACTAGAAGATGTACAGAAACTGGCGAATGGACAGGGACTGAAGCCAACTGTACATGTATGTATTAACTGATACTCGCAAGTTCTGCTGATCAGAAACCTTTCTTGACAATTTTGAAACATTAGCGTCGTAGAAACTTTCCTGAAGGATTTTTAACACGCAACTTATTTATGAAAGTGACACACACACACAAAAAAAATAAAAAAATAAGTGAAAGTAAAGGTTATTTTATTGATGTGAAAACCATGTTGGAAAAGGAAGTACTTCGGTGTTAAAGACATACTTTGCTTTTTTCACTCAAAGTTGTCCAGAGACTGGTGCCATAACATATTTTCATGCGGATATTTTCACAAAAGGCGTATACTATATGACTGCAGTTCTGCGAATAGGAAAGAATTCTTGTCTCTTAGACAACCACAGAAAACTCTATCATGAAGTGTAAAAATAAACTATTTCGAAAGCATGCACCAAAAAAGAAAACGAACAAAAAATTCAGAAAAGAAATTATAGTACTTTTCACATAGATGTGTTGCCTTCAATGTACTGTACTGTACTCAAATGATCAAAATTATTGCCATTTGTTCAAACGCGGCTATTTTGAGATATCCATGTTCAAACAAATTATATGGGTTTTTTTTTTTTGAAATATTTGTGCTATTTTTCACCAACAGTGATCAAAATTTGTACTATTTACTGTCATAACACTGACAGTCAAAACTTTGTATAACCTCTTTTTTTATTAAAACTTGGTAATTTAATTCGGTCACTTTAAAAAAAAATACCGCCAACAAAAGAGATCTGTAAAATACTGCCAAAAATTTAGGTCATCCAAGATGGCGGCTTGTCTAAACATAGTAACATCCTTATATGCAAATGTGTTACTATTTATAGTAATAAAATGGCCGCCGATTACATCATCTTTGTTGGCAAGCAAAGTGACCTTATACTACTTTATTGTTTTAAACGAATTTAAACGTTTTGATAAGAGCAATAGTGAAATCTGGGTAATATAATAAGGTTGATATGCATGCAGGACCTAGCCATCCATAAAGATAACAAACGTTGTACCAGTAGTGCTAAAATTGACATGATGCTTTCTGCCATCGACTCCAAGAACATATTTTGAACTTTTTCCACGGGATGTAGAACAAATACTTTCCGCTAGAACACCCTTCAAAATACATTGCACATTCTACATTGTATGTCGAGGAAAAACAACAACTTTGTTTCTGGTGCACTGCAACAAGATTCAATCCTCTCTTACCTGTGACCATTGCTTCGAGAATGGTTATATGGGAAAGCAGCCAATGACTAGAAATGAAAAAACACACGGAATACTAGAAAAGGAAACTTCAGGAAAGCATGGATACGTGCATTGGCCGCTGCAATATAATTGAAATAATGTTGAAAACGGCCCTTTACACCATACTCAATCAACAAATCAATCAGTTTTGTCTGATGATATCTACACCTATCGGTAATGCAAAATAATGAAAGAAGATGTTTATGAATGACTTTGGATAATATCAAATCTGTTTCATTGCTTCTATTTGTTGAATTTACAGTTTTCTGTATATTGCTCACATGAACATTTCAGTGGTTACATGCAACGCTCCTGCTGATATTCCATATTCAAGCTTTCAACCTGATCAATCAATATATAACTACAGCGCAACTGTGACATATTCATGTTACTATGGCTACTTCCTGAGTTCTGGTTCCTTAACAACACAGTGCGATGAAACGGCATCATGGACTGGACCCAGCCCTGTCTGTTCAAGTATGTATAAAAGCAGAGGTCTTTGTCCTTGTAAAATATATCGAAAGAGTAATCCAATAGAATGAATTTTTATAAAGATTTTTTTTCAAATATAAGTTGCTTGAGAAAATATCTTGACAAAAGAAAAGCTGTTATATGTATTAAAGTGCCTTTATTGTGTAACACATTTATCTTAGTGATACCGAAATTAAACAATTTCCATTTTATAAGTTTAGATAGACGGACGATTCTGCAAGTGAAGATTCTGGTATCGATTTTGTAAATCATCAGTATCAATTACCTTTCATTAAATGTTACTATTGCATCTTTTTCTTCGTTATTAATTTTACTTCTTTGTAATAAGGCAATCTTAATGTATGTAGTTATTCTATATAGAGCATAGATCGAAATTTATTTCATTGCGTGAACATCATAGGTAATATTTTCACGAGTGAAAAAATTACCGATGATGTTCGAGAGGTAAGATAAACTTCCCTCTTACACCATTAAAAACAATTATTCTATTTCATTAACACTTTTAAGCCTTTTTTCAATCCAGTACAGTTTTTCTCGGTTTTCCCGTGGCGTTCCCCTTCAATATTGTGTAACGCGCGGGAAATGTAAGGTAAATTACGTCATATTTCTCGTCTGGTTTAGAGGCACACGCATTTTACCTATGTAACTAGTGCGCGGGAACAACTGTCTCCTTCTGCAATTGAAGAGTTAAAGTATAAAAAGCGGTATTTTCAATCATCGTAACCATGAAATATCGAAAAATATTTCACTGTTATTTCTCGATAACCTACTGGAAAGCATGGAATAAACAAAGGGGTCTTTTAAGCTTTTGCTTTAAACCGAAATGCTATATTCAATTTTACATTTACTTTTATTTCTAAACCAAGGGCAGTTGTCAGTTCATTGTTATTAATTTGACAACAAATTTTCTTTTAGTTGTGGAATGCGCCACTATAGCTGTGCAACATTCAACCTATTCGCCGTCACAGGTCTCCTTTGAATTCAATACTACAGTAACGTATACATGTGACATTGGACATAACCGCACAAGTGGAAATGACGTCAGAATGTGTCAAAATGACACAACATGGGATGGTGATCTTCCTGTTTGCGATCGTATGTAAACATATGCCTACTTTCTTTATTTAAGTATAATTTAATGCAAGAACTACAAGGCTAGAATAGTTGAAAAAAGAAATTATAGGAATATTGATATCATGATTTCATACGACGAGCTTGGTTTTTTTTACTTTGGTGTTTGAAAACGATTGTAGGCCTAAAGGAAACAGATCTACTCTTTTTTTCAAAGAAAAAGTGTATACTTTAAAGTTTGTTCTTTACAAGAGGCATTTCAAATTATTTTGTGATTCAGGAACTTACTGAAAAAATAACACATACACAATCCAATCTCCTAGGTTCTAATTCCTACATGCAGCCCAAGATCTCTGCCATGCCAAAAATTTAATTCATTACGATTCATTTTTATCTTTGCAATGTTTAAGTTTGCAACAGCTAAGCAATTTCAAATTCAATGAATAGTTTTCCCATTTCGTTTCAACTTTTAACCGATTTTGTTTTTAAATTGCCTTCGCTATTAACAGACCGTATGTTTGCTTCTATCCTAGAAATTTCGTTTATCGCTTCAAGGAATAGGTCGATATAGTCTATACATGTAACATTGACTTTTTACTGGTGTTTTCTTTTATCAGCGGTAGTGTGCAGTTTCCCAGAGACAGTGCCGTTTGCAAATGCCACACCCTCTCAAGCGCAATATGTTTACCAAGACTTGATAAATTACACGTGCATACTTGGCTACGAAGTTACAAGCGGAAACAGCACCAGACAGTGCAATGAACATGCTGAATGGACCGGGTCATTACCAGTCTGCACAAGTGTGTATTGTATTATGGGAGTTTTACCTCCACACAACAACAACTGTCAAAAATGTACAGAGATTATCATTTCCTGAAAATGCGTTCAAATATGTTAACTTCTTTAGTGGTAAGAAAATAAATCCATTCTTCATTTGTTTAAGGTAAGTTTTTAAAGTTGTGTAGAAAGGGAAGGAGAACGGCGCACATTCCTTCATAAGGCTAAACGTTCTTAACAGAAAACAAAACATAATGTGAAAGAGCATTGAACAATCTCACTTTCTAAAGAAATTAGACGAATAGGAAGAACTTTTATATATTCATATCATTACGAAACGGATTGTCTTTGTTTCCTGTATTGACAGATGTATTTCGTTATACTATAAATATGAGCAATACTCTTTAAATGGCGACTTATACATTTGAGAAAAGAATAGATTAAGGTCGGCCTGCACGTATTGCCCTGGGACAAAACTTTTCGCTGAAGGTCAATTTTCAGCATATCAAAGGACCAGTGCACGTCATGCTTCCCTCGATTGTTAGATAAAGTGGATTTTATAGATCTATTGTAAATGTGATATCTTGCTGGTATTTTACATCACGTAGATGTATTAAAAACCCTTTTGACAATCCATGAGTAAATATTTATGGGCCACCATTGGAATGTATGTGAATATCCAACTTAATCATCCAACTTACTTATCAAATGGATAAAAATTCAAATATACACCCTATGTTTTTCAGTTGTGAAATGCGCCCCTCCAGTAAATATATCAAACGCCAGTTATGAACCAGTTCAAAGTATCTATAACTACAGCACAGTCGTAACTTACGCATGTGACTATGGTTACTACTTGAGTTCCGGTTCTTTGACAACGCAATGCGACGAATCAAAGGCTTGGAGCGGGACCATCCCTGTTTGTTCAAGTGAGGTTTTTAGTATTATTATTATTATTATTATTATTAATTCAGGCAAATTTAAAGCAAGATTGAAAAGAGATTTTCATTGTCATATTCGATATATAAAGAAAAAAACATCCTTTGACTGACTCATTTACTAGACGTAAAACCTTAGATTTGAAAACGCCAAATTAAATTATTACTTATGCATTTTGGGAAATGAGTACATTATGATTACCACGGTTTTATCCTTTTCCCACAATGATTTCAAAAGTCCCATAATTCAGGGTTCCAAGACTTTAATGTATTGAAAATGTTTCAAATGGTTTTCTCCTGAACCTGTGCTGTATGCAAGGTGTTTGAATTAGGTAACTTCACAGAAAATTATAAATGATTAACACTTATGTCATCCAAACTGGAAAAGAGCATATACAACTAAGAAACAAAGACCGACTTGTAATGTACTCTTCAAACATTAGTATTAGAATAAACAAAACTCAAACCTTGAATTAAGGCGATGATCTTTTATTTTTTGGTACTATCTGTATCAAAAGTTTTTGCATCTGGGTTACTACTGTTTTTGTTTTCAGTTGTACAGTGTAACGCAATACCTGTACTTCACTCTACCTATTCTCCGACGCAGACAATATTCGACTTCAATACTACAATAGCATACAACTGTGACATTGGACATAACCGCACAAGTGGAGATGAAGTAAGAACATGCCAGAATGACACAACTTGGAATGGTGATCTTCCTGTCTGCGATCGTAAGCATATCAAAACATTTTTTTCTTATAAACTCCGAATATTAGCTTAAGGAAAGGTTTGAAACTCCACTTATGATTTGTAATTTTTAAGACCTTTTAGCATCACTGTCCAGTAAAAGAGAATATTCATTCGGATCGATTTTGCAATATAAATAATCAGTGTTAATATAGAGCTCAGCATAAGTCTTCAACTAGATTAGTTTATTATTATTATTTTTATTATTATTTTTATACAGATTTATCATCTGTGAAATAAATGTTGAAAAATCAAATTCTTGAAAAGTTCGTGATATTTTTCTTGGATTAAATGTTTGTGCAAGACACTGATTTTTTGTGTTTTACTCCCTCACTGCAGAATGAATTTCACTTATCTAAGCTTTTTATTTTCTTCCATTTCGGCTGACAGAAACCAAGCATACGTAACCGTTGTGCTACCTTTTTTTTAAGGCATTCTTACTGTTGTAAGAATCGAGAATCTTTTCATTACAATTCCATGGCTAAAGTCTGAATGTATGTTACAATTTGTTTTCATCTACCTAAATAATTCTTAATCAAAACTGCAGTAACGCTTAAGAAGTTTTGCTGACTACAGTTCGCAAAGGTTTAGAATTATTCATTATCGAATTTTAGGTGCATTATAATCTTTTAATCTTTACGATAAGATTATTACCAAGCAATAATTTACATATAATTTTCTTCGAATTCGAGGAAAAAACTGATCAGATCAGTTTCGATTTCAAAGGTAATGCTTAAAGTAACATTAATGATCAAATATGAAATAAAAGGTGTGAAAGTGCATTCGGATTCGTATCAAACCATTTATAAGTAAGGAAATCATTTTGAAGATGGCAATCTATCATTGTATGGTCCATCCAAGCGTTAGTCCCCGACAGGAAAAAATAATTTCAAAACTAGGTTAAAACCTGCCAGGTAGATGTGTCATTTGTTTGCTTTTTGTCTGATTTTAAAATTATTTTTTTCTGCCAGCGACTAACATATGGCCCGAACACACAATATCAGGCTGTCATCTCGCAATATTTTCGATACTTTTAAATGGTACAATTTAAATTAGAATGTATTATAGCACTTGCTTTAATATTTTAACATTTACTTGGCCTTTAATGCAAATATGTATTTTTATCTTTTATATTGAATTTATCAGCTGTAGTATGCAGTTTTCCGGAGACTGTAGATTTTTCTACGTCAACACCTTCGCAAGCTGAATATGTCTACGAAGACAGGATAAATTATACGTGTGTCTTTGGCTATGAAATGACAAGCGGTAACGCAAGCAGGCAATGCGATGAACACGGTGAATGGACTGGAACATTACCAAACTGCACTAGTAAGTTTGCCAAGGTCATGATATTATGTCAGCACCACTTCCCAATAAAAAAGTAACTGGTTTATGGCCCCAATTTATAGCAAAAACTTTAAGTAAGCAAAGTTGAAGGTTTAACGATGTACAAAAGCATAAATTTAAGATTTTTTTCATTATTTCTAACCTCAAAAGAACCATCAAAATACTTGTAACTAATCGTCACTTCGGATATCAGTTAAAAAGTAATTTACAAATACTACATTCCTTCCTCCTTAACGTTTTGTACATTTTAGACAGTTATGTGTCCCGCCCCTTCCTGCACAAAACACCTACTACAGTCTAGTAATTGTAGGACATAACTGCAACACTTATGTAATATTTGTCAGTTGCAGTCTGTGCAGGCCAACCTGGTCGAAACTTTTCGCTGTCGGTCAATTTTCTGCATCACAAAATACACGTGTGCATGTTTCATTCGGTTTTACAGAACAGTAATTAGGTGATAACTTGATAAGTACTTTTAATCTCGGCAATGCCTTGAACCCCTTTTACAAATGTATGACTCATATTTGACTCTATACATTTGAATGAATGTGAATATCTAACTGAATTATCAAATGGATAGAAATTCAAAGATGCATGCTATGTTTTCAGTTGTGAAATGCACCCCTCCAGTAAATATATCAAAAGCCAGTTATGAACCAGTCCAAAGTATCTATAACTACAGCACAGTCGTAACTTACGCATGTGACTATGGTTACTACTTGAGTTCCGGTTCTTTAACAGTACAATGCGATGTGTCAAAGACTTGGAACGGATCCAGCCCTGTTTGTTCAGGTGAGTTCTTTTATCAATAGGGTAAAGCTTGAAGCGTGATAAGAAATGTTTTTTTATTGTTGTTGTTTTCTTTCTTATCATCCGAGATCTAAACAATTAAGCATTGATTAGTCCTCTACTTAACAACATAACTTTCGACAAATCGAATATGGTTTAACTTATGACATCCTTTTTAAAAAAGGTAGTAATCACGGGGAAGGAAAGTTTGATGGTTACCACCATTTCTTCCTTTCCGAACAATGTTTACGAAAGAACTATAATTCAGGGTTCTCAAGACTCGAATTGTGTTAAAAATGATTATTTACATGATTTTCTCCTGAACCTGTCTTGAATGCCAGGCGTTTGAATGGGGTTATTTCTCAGAAAATTATAAATGGTTTACATTTATGCAATCCAGACTGAAAAAGAGCATATACATAAAAAATATAGACAGACTTCTGCGCCTATTGTAACCTTTTAAATATTTTAAACATTAGTATTAGATTAAAGAAAAAACAAATCTTGAATTCTGGAGATCATGGAGATCATTTTTTATTCTTCGATACTATCTGTATCATAAGCCGTGAAAGAGTTTTTACACCTGAGTTACTACTGTTTTTGTTTTCAGTTGTTCAGTGTAACGCAATACCTGTACTTCACTCTACCTATTCTCCGACGCAGGCAATTTTCGACTTCAATACAACGATAACATACAACTGTGACACTGGACATAACCGTACAGGTGGAAATGACGTAAGAACATGTCAAAATGATACAACTTGGGACGGTAATCTGCCTGTCTGCGATCGTAAGAATATTAAAACTGTTTTAGTTTCTTAGTATTTTCGAATTTACATTTAACTTCTAAACCACAACCTACAAATTGTTATTCTCCGTCTCTTTTCATAATTAGCCAAAATACATCATTCAAATGGATCGATTTTGCAGCACAATTGATCAGTGTAGGAGTATATCTCGACCTTAATGTTTAAAGAATTAAATGACTCTTTCTTGTTGAAGATATTAATAAATTTACATCTATTCAATGGTCATTGAAAAATCAAATTCTTGAACACTTTATGCTGTTTTTTCTTAGACTTTTTGTTTGTGCAGGGAGTGTTTTTCAAACAAATTTCACTAATTAAAGAATATCTTTATAATCTTTTTTGGCCGACAGAAACCAAACATGTGCAAACGATGTGTTTTCCATGTCTTTGGAAAGATATGGCTTCTCTTGGTATAATAGAAAACCTTTTCATTACAAGACCTTGGCTAACGATCGGATGTAATCGCATATGTTACAACTTGTTTTTTATTTATCTATTTATTACTTAATAAAATATGTAGAAGAAGCAAAAAGGGCGGTTTAGAAGATTTGCTAAGAGTAGTATCATATCCATAAATCTTTACCAACTATTCATTACTGAATTTTGGCGCAAAATGAATTTTTACTCTTTACAGATTGTTACTAAGCAATTGTTACTGAGCAATAATTTACATATAACTTTTATTTCAATTCGAGGAAGAAATGGGTCAAATCAATTTCGATTTCGTAAGCATTGCTTAATGCAATTGTGTATTTTTATCTTTAATATTTAATTTATCAGCTGTAGTATGCAGTTTTCCGGAGATTGTGGATTTTTCTACGTCAACACCTTCGCAAGCTGAATATGTTTACGAAGATAGGATAAATTATACTTGTGTCTTTGGATATGAAATGACAAGCGGTAATGCTAGCAGACAATGCGATGAAAACGCTGAATGGACAGGAACATTACCAAACTGCACTAGTAAGTTTTACATGGTCATAAAATTATGTCAGTGTGCAACTTTCGAATAAAATAGTAATTGGATTATAGCATAAAGCAGAAACTTAAAGTAAGCCAAGTTGAAGATGATTTGATGTTCAAAATCATTCAGTTGATAGAATTTTTTCTCTTTTTTTTTACAATACAATAGAGCTTTAAATATATGCTTGAAACTAATCGTCACTTCAGATATCAGATAAAAAATAGTTTTAAATAGAACATTACGCACTTTTTCATGTGTTGTCTTTTTTTTCTAAATAATTGCCAATATTTGAAGTCAAATAAGCCATCCATATAAACCAGTTCAGAGAGGGTTGTAAATGGATGTTTTCTATGTTATCAAAAGGTGTCATATACACATAAGAAACAGCCTCACCCTTGCTGCTATTTAGAGCTTTAAATATATGCTTGAAACTAATCGTCACTTCAGATATCAGATAAAAAATAGTTTTAAATAGAACATTACGCACTTTTTCATGTGTTGTCTTTTTTTTCTAAATAATTGCCAATATTTGAAGTCAAATAAGCCATCCATATAAACCAGTTCAGAGAGGGTTGTAAATGGGCCAATAGATAGTAATGTCCGGTCAAAACCTGAGGTTGACTGCCCCTTGTAGAGAACTCTGTTTATTTTCAGTTAAGACATGTGTCCCGCCCCTTCCTGTACAAAACACCTCTTACAGTCCAGTACTTTTAGAACATAACTGGAACACGTCTGTTATGTTCAGTTGTGACGTTGGGTACGAGTATGTATCAGGCGACTCCATCAGTTTATGTCTGGATAATAAAACTTGGTCTGGGGACCCTTTCTTATGCACAAGTAAGTTTTAATCACATTAGCCGTGCAAATGTATTATATCTGTTTGTCTTCAACGCGTCATACCATTACAAGATGCTCATTAGCTCGATTTTCTCTCTGATACACTCATTACCGCGATTTCAAGGTGGTTCAAACAGTGAATTATGCCTTTGATAGAAAGGAGAAAGAAGGGAGAAAAAAAAAGAAAATACCCTTTCTGAAGATCGTTATAAACTCGAATTGTTTTGGTAATTGGTTAAAAATAAGAATAAAGACTTACTTATTTTGCGAAAACTTTTGTTGCTTAAGGATCTAACTTGTCAGATGCTCTGTCTAAATATGAGGATTAGAAATCTTGATGGAAGTCTGGTGGTTGCCTGTTAGATTTTGTGGCAGCGTTGTGAAAACTTCATCGAAATACTTTTGCCTTAAGCTTAATCTGAATATGTTAAAGTTCAAAATAGGACTACGAACATTAAATCTGCAGCTGTCTAATTCTAATTTTAGTTAAAAAATGCCCAAGGATAAACGTTGAGAACGCTACGATTTCACCGACAGACAACGGTGGAGAATACGACTATCTTACGGAGATAACATATGAATGTGTTCTAGGCTATAACCATAGCGCTGGCGATCTGCAACGCACATGTCTTGATACCAAAGACTGGTCTGGTGATCTGCCTACCTGTTCAAGTATGAAATATGATCCTAACAATTGAGTCATGTTCTGTCAAAAGGCTACTTAACCCTTTACTCCATAGATACTCATTTCTACGCATTGCTCGTGACGAGCAATTTCACCTTTTGCCACAATGTTTTCTATGTTATCAAAAGGTGTCATATACACATAAGAAACAGCCTCACCCTTGCTGCTATTTAGGGTCAATTAGAGATACCATAGGAATGCCTTATGGGGTAAAGGAATAATGATACTAAGCAAGTCATCACATAATTACAGACCCTTTGAACCCTTTTTTGTATAACAAAAGGCTGAATCATAAGGATATGCAGAAGATTGACCGATAGCAAAAAGTTTCGATCAAGATCAGACTGTGCGGAGGGCGTAGGTTGATCTGGGTCGACACTTTTTTGCAGATGCATTAGGCTCCCTTTTCACTCAGCATGACTTCATTGCTTTTCAGTACCTTTAGTTCTTCAGATAAAATGTTTCAGCAATACGTTTGAATAAAGGATGCCCCTCTCGACAACTACTTCAGAAAAAACTTGCTACGAATTTTCTATTGATTTCAATGGAAGACATACCCTCCTTGCATGACTTTACGATGCTCTCAGATTAACACACTTGAAATTGAAAAATTCCTATACAGTGAGCAGTTCTTACATGCTTGAGATTATAAAACGTTATTTAAATTTGTTTTTACGAACATTTTGTGCTTCCGGTTACTTCAGCTCGGTCTACTTAACTTTAAAAACTTTACAAAATCATGTATGTATGATATTTAATCGTAGGCTCTGAGATACAGCAACAGCAGTATTATAATCTCCATGATGTAACATATTGTTTTCAACCATTGCATTTTAGTTGTGACCTGTGATCCACCAGCGGATATTCCGCACACGAACTATGCTCCAACCCAAGACGAGTACATATGGCAAACAGTTATTAGCTATGAATGTGATTCACAGTACCATTTTGTGAGTGGAGAAAATTGGACAGTTTGCAATGAAAGTGGGACATTTCCGCCTGTCGACTTTAACTGCTCAGGTAATACGAAAGAGACAGTATAGCAATATCACTGCAACTTCAAGTGCAGAAAATGAATGGGTGTGTGTGTGTGTGTTTTTTTTTAAAGAACTAATTGAATAGCCAACATGGATGAACATTTTAAGTAGATATTCTTGAATAACAACTACAATTACTGTGTTATCATGAAGTCTGTTCGATCAAATTCCTTGTAAACTATCATTTCCTGACAAAATCATCCTGGAAAGGATATTTCAGCAGCAATAAGTTTCGTCTCAGATCAGTCTGCACAGACTTTGCTAAAACAAATTACAGTAAATGTTCAGTATACCACTGATAAACACTTTCCGCAAAAGTTGGAATGATCGACATAGATGCCAGAGGAGTTAAATATTCTATCCAAGTAATGTGTATGCCAGGTATAGGTGTAAATGATGCAATGCAGTTAGTCTTATTCATGTCGGGGCTTAAAATATAATTTGAACATCTTAAATATCCTATTGATGTATATTATCATTTTTTTTATTATTATCGAATTTCTAATCATTCTTTTTAAGCTATGCATACATTGGTGAAGAATGCTGCTGAGCCATCCTTTGCATGGATCAATGAAACATCAACATCTGACGAAATCCTATTCGATTTTGATGGAATGTGTGACGTCACCTTGTCAGTCAGTCCCATTTCACTGAATGTATCACGTGCAATTTCCGGTACATCTCTGACAGTCACAGTTTCAGAAATGACGGCTACGACATTTGGAACTTATGTTGTTACATTAAGTCCGTTTAGGCTTTCAAGAAGTTTTGCCAACGTTACAACAAACGTTTATTATGGAAGGGCTGTTTCTGGGTTACAGGTAAACTAGGCACTCTTTAGGTTCAATTTCTATGTGCTCATTTTTACAGCCAATGCACAGTAATTGATACTAAAAAGATTAATTTTGAGCTGGATATGTACACCAAAAATGCAAAACGCCGTGTTTACTCTTAATAAAATCATACAAAAATTTGTAGATTGATCTTCCCATAATTAATACTGATTCATTTGAATTTATGGAAACACACGTAATAGAGGAAGTTTGCAGTGAAAGCCTGGGCCTAAAATTTTGTGTACATGCAGGAGAGACTGTGCTAATTGTTCATTATTTTAAGTTTCATGAACAATTTGTTTTGAGATTCTCTCCTTGATAAAAGCAACATAGATCGAACAGAAGATTTCAAGTGGCCAAATATTGCTTTTCAAGACCTCGATATGCACGGCACTTAACCCTTTACCCCATAAGGCATTTCTATGGTATCTCCAATTGACCCTAAATAACAGCTAGGATGAAGCCATTTCCTATGTGTATATGACACTTTTTGATAGTGTAGAAAACATTGTAGCAAAAGGTGAAATTGCGTCACGAGCAATTTCACCTTTTGCCACAATGTTTTCCAAAGGCTCCTACAAGCAATGCGTAGAAATGAGTATCTATGGAGTAAAGGGTTAAAAGAGCAAGAAAAAAAGCAGTACTTGAAGCCAGAAATGACTCAGTCCGGTCGATGTTTTGTGTTTTAGGGATGGGTGAATAACCCAATAACGACCCTTATGGTGGATGGAGAGTATGATTTCGAGGTCAATACGACAGACGGTACAACAGTGAAGCTAGACTGGGACTTTGAGGGTGTCGGAGTCGTTACACAATATTTCAGTGGAAATTTCTCTTCTGCAGTCCAAAATCATACCTTTCATAGGTAAGTCAGCAATCTATTGATTTTCAGTCCTACATTATTGTCCTTGTTTTAAGAAAAACTGAAACTAAAATGACGATATAAATTTTGAAACAGGCAATTAAAAAAGTACATTTGTAAAATAGTAAAAAGTAGTTCTTGTTGTTTTTTTTTTTTCAACTGTGTTGTTAAATGGATACTCCGTATTATACCATTTGTAAAAGAAGTGCTGGTAACGTAGAGTCAATTTCTCCTTTTAACATATTGTTTTGAAAGACGGTCTGCTGTAAGACCTAGAAAATATCTGCGGGTGTTTATGGGTTATAGTTTCATGTTCAAAAAATGGTCCGATTTTGTAAAGGCCAACACAATGCGTATTGTTCATAGATTAGATACCAATCTATTTCTGTAAATTTAATTGTTTGATTTCTTCTTTTTATATTTGTGTTTTTAACCCTTGTCCTTTTACAGCCCTGGTGACTACAATGTTACTGTCACAGCATCGAATGCGATCAGTTCCCAGACGGTCACAATACCAGTCAAAGCCATTTATGGACCAAACAACATCACTTTTATTGCCACAACAAATACGCCGAATACGACTCAGACCATAGACCTTACTCTTAAAATAAAAAGAAGAGCGTACCTACCAATGTACCAAGTAAATATAACGGTATACTTCGGCGATGACACGGCAAATTTTACAAATAGTGAATATATAGGTACCAATTTATCATTACCTGCTTATTATGATTACAGTCACTTATATCCGATTCAGGGGGATTACTATGCACGAGCAAGGGTTCAAAGTTGGGTCGGCTACAAGGAATATTCCCAAACAATTCGTGTCTGGGACTCACTGGATAATCTGGAACTCGATTATGTAAGTGGTAATGGAATATACATCACAAATTCTACGGCGGAATTTGAGTTTGTTTACCCTCCTGAGGCCGGATTTTTATACACCATCGATTATGGTGATGGCTCTTCCGTGTCGTTGACTGATACTGAAATGTATAAACATCCCTACAATCTAACAAGCTTCACACATGTATATACAAGCCCCGGTGTTTACAACCTCAGATGGACGGCACAAAATGGTTTATACTCCAGAGATGAGACCAAGGTAATCATCGTTCAGAATCCAGTACCTTCTCACAGTTATTCTCTCGAACCTGTAGGTAAGAAATACCCATGGAGCGTTCTACAAGTGACATATATTCCATTTAATATCACATTGAATGATACTGTAGCACTACCAACGAATGCTACTTGTGATTTTGATGCTGGTGATGGCACAAGCGTCGTTCGAGATCTTGAATACGATGAAAGATTTTTTCAGCATCTACATCAGTTTCTCGTGGAAGGACATTTTCAACCATCATTCAACTGTTCGAATCTGGTGAGCAGCTACGACTACATCTATAACATAACTGTCATGAAATACCAGGCAAATTTTACAAAAGTTGTTTTTGAGTCCCTTGTTCCACTGAATATATCCGACAGCGCAACGGTATACTTTCACATCGAAAACGATGGCTTTGCCTGGCTGCCATACAATGTGACTCTGACTTTTGACTTTGGAAACGGGGAAGAAACACATGCATACAATCAAGAAACCTTTACCCGAACATACACGGCTCGGGGAAACTACAATGTAACTGTAACAGCGGAAAGTTCTGTAACTAGTACCAGTTATACACATTCATATCCGTTACGGCTTGGAATAATGTACTTTGCCTATAACAGCTCAGTTTCGTTCATTAATTCCACAGTGGTCACATACAGCATGCATGGTGTTCTTGGTAATACGAATTATACGGTTGTTTTCACCGACGGATCCCAACAAAAAATGTGCCTGTCTACAGATATTGGTGGTTGTGATATTCACCACTTATGCCCTGCATACAGCAATAACACTAACGTGGTCACGGCTTCCAACGGAACCTTTGTGGAAATAGACAAAGCCTATGTCGTTTGTGATAACCCTATCATTGTCACATTACATCATCCAGAATTTCAAGCAATACCCGACGGAATCATAGACTTGCAGCTTAAAATATCTGAGGACGATCTATATATACCTAACCTTTTCTGTGACATCAGCATGGGGGATCCAATAAAACGGGATACAGTTATTTTGAATCAAACTGTGACGTTTGAAGATCCTTTCAATTACACATTTCAATATATTGCACTCGGTCGTCACGGTATTCATTTGTACTGTTGGAATTTAATCAACGAGACCAGGATTGATAGTATGATTACACTCACAAATAAGGATTTTCTTTTCTTAGGTACTTTCGATCGACAGTATTCTCAAAGTGCAAGCCCTCTACCCGTATCAACGATGTTAGATGTTGAACTATTTAGTCGCCTCCTTATACTAGCTAACTCCTCTACAAAGTATGCAGTAAACGACTGGCAAATACCTGTCGATGTTGGGGGTGGCACAGATAGACATAGCGTTCTTATACCAGTTGGTCAAGTTCAGGCAGGTCTTTACCAAATAATCCTACGTACATATTTCAGAGAAGAAGTAGACAATGCCATTTTTGAGCCGACTTTTGTAAGTTTTATATCGCCACCACCACAAGTTCATATCATTGGGGGCAGACTTAGAAGGTTGGCAAGGGGCATTGTTATTTTAGATGCCCACACGCTATCCTTCGATCCAGTTAATCCTGCGGTCGTTCTTACCTTTGGAAACTGGCGATGCTTCGGTTATGACGCGACCACATTTATCGAAGCCGAAAACAAGTCGATTGTTGGTTCGGGTGGCACTCCCTGCACATTGGCATCTGTGAATGGAGCCGGTAATATGAGCCTTGATCTTTCAGCGTCACCGCAGAAACCTTTTTATGTTGTAGAGGTTACAGGTGAAAGTGCAGATGGACTGAATGCAACAAATTCACAAATCATTCAAGTCATAGACAACACCATTGCACTCAATATAAGGTACAGTACTTTTTTTCCAGTTGCAAAAAATGTATACGTTATATATATCTGGCTATAAACTCAAACGCCCTGTGAAAGAGGGTTGTGCATAGAACTTCGAATCACCTGTAGATAGATACACTTACCGCCAAGTCAATTTCAAAAGAAAAAAATCTGAGCCTGCACAGGGAAAAGTGGTCTTGTGTATTTCCTTAATACGTAAAAGCCCGGGCGGACGGCTTAGTGGTTGGCGTATCTGACTCGTGATCTGGAGGTTGCTGTTTCGATACCCGGTTGCGACGAACTTTCTTTTCGGCGATATTTCGTCTTTCATCATCATGCAAGTGAGGGAAGTAGTCAGTAGCTTTGGGAGAAAACGTTGTGTTAGTACTGCTGTAAGAAAGCCAGGAAACACATAGGTATGTCACTAACCGCCATGATAATTATGATCTAAGCTGTTCAAATGGCGTTAAAGTCCAATACAAACCAAACTAAAATCTGTGATTCACAATACAGGGCAATAACACACAATAATGGATCTAATAACTTACTGAATCTTGAGTCAGAATGGTCCCTGGGAAAATGCAAAAAATTGACCAATATCGAGCCATATCAATCTGCGTGAACTGCACAAGCTGACATGAAACAATATATTTTGCAGGCGCATTAAGGTCCCTTTTCACAGAGAAAGGCTCAAATAGATCTCCCATATGCATCTTTAAATAAATTAGATTGTTTTTTGCTGAGTAGGTGATACATTAAATGTTGATATGTGAAAGCTATATGGAAAAAATTTAAACCATCTTAAAAAGAAACCGTACTTTGGAAATAAAAATCTTGCGCAAAGGAAATTTGCCATTGTAGTAAGTATACTGCTTTTGTCTCTTCAGATGCCTCATTAATTGTATGTCTAAAGTCGCTGTTACATCGTATCTTCAAGTTATTGTCGACACCGATCATAACTGTCCCGCTTTCTTCACATGGACATTGCAGTTAAAAGGAGGCGACTCCGTCTCGCTGACCGACAAAACAGATACAGGTTAGTTCAGATACAAAATAATGGCCTGCAATATGCAAAAAAGGGCATTCGGACAATTGCGTAAACTGTCATCCTGGATTAACCTGCGCAGTGCGAGACGGCACTTTAACCCTTTACTCCATAGATACTCATTTCTACGCATTGCTTGTAGGAGCCTTTTGAAAACATTGTGGCAAAAGGTGAAATTGCTCGTGACGAGCAATTTCACCTTTTGTCACAATGTTTTTCTATGCTATCAAAAAGTGTCATATACACATAAGAAGCGGCTTCATCCTTGCTGTTATTTAGGGTCAATTAGGGATACCATAGAAATGTCCTATGGGGTAAAGGGTTAAGACAACATTAGATTTTGTTTAAAACTACATTTGCGTGAAGCAGAAAATCCACAGACGATCACAAAGTGTCTTCTGACTGAGCAGGCTGTCCCGAGACTACACTTCACACTTTACACTTTGTCCGAATGCCCCTTTTGGCGTGTTGCAGGCCAAATTTAATGATCTATGTGTTCAGTGTTATAGTATTATATTTATACTTACTCCCATAAATAAGTGTGCATTTAATTTTCTTTTATTTCTCGTCGCATGTATTACCGAAGACCAATGAATTTGTCATCATACCTTACATAACGTAAAATCATTGCATGAGGAATGTTATTCCATTCCTGAACGACAGCCGTGGCCAAGTCCATGAGATTGTTGATGTTTCGCCGTGAACGAACCTTTCTTCCTAAGTAATGTTCTATTGAATTCATATCCGGCGAAAAATCTGCCAAAGGAAGAACGTCAACATTGTTTCTGTTCAGAGACTGCTGACTGATTCATGCATCATGAGGACGTGCGTTGTCGTGCATAATGATAGCAGGCCAATGTCGTCGCGAAAATGGAACGTGCTCAATGCTTGGCCACCCGGCTCTCGTTCAGGAATGGAATAACATGCCTTATGCAATGATTTTACGTTATGTAAGGTCTATGCAACGTCGAACAATTGCCTGTATCAACAGCAGAGGTGGCCATACAAGATAATGACTGAAAAATTACAAGAACTTTTAAGAAAAATTAAACTAACTTTAATGTTACCCTAGTCGTTGAGTACTTTTGCAACTTTGATTTTAGTACCACCTTCATTTAAACTGCAAAAACCTAACTTAAACTTTCTGTTAGTCAAAATCTGATCAAACTGGCATTTTCAGCAGACCCTGAAGTAAAGTATGATACGACATTTGTTTGCCTTCAGTGAAACATGCGACGAGAAATAAAAGAAAATTAAGGGCACACTTAAGGAACTGTGTATATAAAGCGTGTTTATTGCAGGTGTAAGGCAGAGAAATGACCCTCCCCTACAAAATGACCCGGGTCATTATTCTACGTTGAGAAATGAGCTGGAATGTCGAGCTGCCTCAACGGACTTTGATTTTGACATACATATGTATTTCTGCTATTGCTGTGACAGTTGAGCTGGAATGTCGAGCTGGCTTAACTGACATTGATTTTAAAATATATATGTATTTTTACTATTGAGCTTGTGGTTGAGCTGGAAAGTCGAGCTGGTTCAACAAACTTTGATTTTGACATTTGTATGTAGTTTTGCTATTGATCTGGCCGTTGAGCTGCAATGTCGAGCTGGCTTAACGGACATTGATTTTGACATATATATGTAATTTTGCTGTTGATTGTTGAGCTGGTGGTTAAGCTGGAATGTCGAGCTGGCAGAACAGACTTTGATTTTGACATGTAATTATATGTTTTTTTTTTTTTTGCTGTTGAGCTAGCTGTTGAGCTGGAATGTCGAGCTGGATGAACGGACTATGATCGAAATATATGTATGAATATTTTTACTGTTGAGCTGGTGGTTGAGCTGCAATGTCGAGCTGACTCGACGGACTTTGATTTTGACATATATATATGTATTTTTACTGTTGAGCTGGTGGTTGAGCTGGAATGTCGAGCTGGCTCAACGGACTTTGATTTTGATATGTATAATGTGTTTTATTGTTGTTTTGTATTGCTTTTGTTGAGCTGGCTGTTGAGCTGTAATGTCGAGCTGGCTCAACGGTTATTGATCGAAACATATGTATTAGTATTTTTACTGTTCAGCTGGTTGAGCTGGAATGTCGAGTTGGCTAAACGGACTTTGATCGAAAAATATGTATAAATATATTTACTGTTGAGCTGGTGGTTGCGCTGGAATGTCGAGCTGGCTCAACAGCCATGGATGTAGTTATTTTGCTGTTGAGCTGGCCGTTGAGCTGGAACGTCAAGCTGGCTCAACGGACTTTGATTTTGAAATATGTTTGTATATTTGCTGTTGAGCTCGTGGTTGAGCTGGAATTCAACGGACTTTTATTTGACATATATATGTATTTTTGCCGTTGAGCTGGCTGTTGAGCTGGAATTTAGAGCTGCCTCAACGGACATTGATCAAAATATATGTATAAGTAGTTTTACTGTTGAGCTGGCGGTTGGCATATATATGTATTTTCACTGTTGAGCTGGCGGTTGAGCTGGAATGTCGAGCTGGCTCGTCGGGCTTTGATTTTTACATATATATTTTTTTGTTGTTGTTGAGCTGACCGTTGAACTGGAATGTCGAGCTGGCTAAACGGACATTGATTGAAACATGTGTATAAGTATTTTTACTGTTGAGCTGGCAGTTGAGCTGAAATGTCGAGCTGGCTCAACGGACTTTGATTTTGACATATATATCTATTTTTTGCTGTTGAGCTTGGCGTTGAGCTGGAATGTTGAGTTGGCTCAACAAGGCTGATGTTGAGCTTGATGTCGATTACTGAGCGTTGAGCTAACTTTACGGACCCCTTAGGTATTGGTGTAAATGGATGTAAGCAAACATAAACACCTTTATCAGATCTATACTATCTATATGTCTATACAAACAAACCATTCCTACAAATTGTATTCTTTTGTGCAGATCTTCTTTGTAAATTTTCTGAAAACCAATTTATTAATACGTACAATATTCCGATACGGTTAAGATGGTTTTTTAACAGTGGCCCATGCATTTGAGGACAATTCAGCTGGTGAAATGACATCCTTTTATAAGCCTGTAGCCGACATCAAGATCAATACGTTTCGTATTGATACATAAAATATTTCATATCATCATCATATCTTGTTTTCATATGATCTGCTATTCATTATGCACAGGTGTGAATAATCGTTCCCTTTCGATCAAGCCAAACACTCTATTACCTGGAAAGTGGTATGTTATATCTGTACGGATGACCTACAACGGGGCGTATCATGGTCCGGCTTATTACGAGTTTTCGACAAATATGCCACCGCAAGGAGGGACCTGTGACGTCTACCAGTTTGATTTTGGAGCCTTGTCTCACACCAGGCTTCTCTCAACGTCCGGTAATTTTAAACTTCATTTTTAAGCCTTACCCTGCTATAGATAAATGAAATGAAAATTTACAGCCGATGATAAAAAGCAAAAATTTGGTATTTCAAAGGTTTTTGTTTGAGAAACATATATCCTTATCGGACAGTGTTGTTGAAAGACCAGACTACACGTTTTGTGCAGTCTAATCTTGATCTGCACAGTTCGCTAAAAGGTCACTGAGTCTATGGGTTAAAATTTCGTTTTAACTTGTGAATAACACAATTATGTCATATTATCTCAAATGAATGGAGAGGAAGCTGAAAGTGTGAGCCTAGTACTAGATCATTGTCAAAACTGGTAAACAACATTTTCTCCTTTTCCCATAATGTTTTCTGGTCCTTCAAGGAAAAATTGAATCAAATTTTTGCCACTTTAAATTCATCGTCTACAATAGCTTTCAATTTAGACAAGTCCAAAATTGTGTCCTTTGGTAACAAGTTAAGCTTGATTAAGTTAAAAAAGAAATCAATGGCCTTATTTGGTGTTAATTTATTTTCAGATAGCCATAAAACTTAATATATGTTTTAATCTAATAATAATTAAAAATAATTAATTAATAATTTAATTATGTTGTATAGACCACTTCCTTTTTACAGAAACGTACTCAACAGTATTGCGCAACGATGAGTTTAACATTACTTGTTCTTACTGGTTGGACGAAGGGTTTACCGAGAGCACATTTATGGAAAATCAGCCCCTTTTCTACAACTTCTATTTCAAATACGGACCTGATGACGAGGATCGACAGATATTATATTTTGATCGTAAGAGCACTAAACAGACCGTTTTAATTTTTAATTTATTTCTTAAGACTGGCCATCTAAGTAAAAATAATGTCGGATTAGCTGCCACTTAGAAATATATGCTACTCAAGGTTTGCTAAGCACCAAGGATACTGTAATATGTTACATGTAAGTTGAAATGTAACTTTTAGTATTTTTTCTTGTTGAACATATACTTTGTGCTTTACTTATGTAAGAAATAAAGACATCTTTTTTATATTTTGTTTTCATGGAGGTATGAAAAAAAAACCTAATCACATTGAAGCGGTTTCATACAAAAGTGTACGTAAGGTTTTTTTTTTTACACCTCCATGAAAACAAAATATAAAAAAATCTCTTCATTCCTTATAATGCAATCTTACAGACAACAAATATGCATTTGGATAATACTATCTGGTTTTTTTTTTTTTTTTTTTTTTTTTTCTTCTTTCTTTTTTTAATTTTTTTTAATTAAAAATCCAACATTGCGTACTTATTTAATTTCCATTTCATTCATGATTCATAGCGCGGTAAAAACTGCTGGTTCATGACGTAACAATGACGTAAATTCGTGATATCATTATATTATTAAACATTTGCAGTTTCAGTAGATTTTCATCAGAAGTTCAATACACTATAACTAAGTTGAAAGTAAGATTGTTAATACCCAGCAAAAAGACAATGAGTTCACAGCTCTCTCGTTGAATTAACTTTTGATATTTTTTCAATATTTAGAGAAATCAAATTCATTTAGAGTGCAATTTGAACTTCGGACTCGATACAGATAAAAAAAATTAGAAAGAAAATCCATATGAAAGTTCGTATACATATTTGTTTCCATTACTTTCGTACTGCAAAAATAGCCTGGCACTGCTGATTTCTTTTACATATGGAGCTGTGAAAAAAAAAAAGCATCCAATCAGAACTCGCCAATGTTCATGAAAATAATTTATATTGAATATTTAGTGACTATAAAGATTTTCCCCTTGTTATGCACTGGTTTCATCTTATTTTCATTTTTGGTATTTGTCGAAACTCTAACCAAAGCAGCATTTTGAACATCAGACAGTGGTTGAGTTGCAGTCGCAACTTTTAGAGGTTTCTCCGAACCTGGATGACCAAAATATCAATAATCAGTGGTACAGTTTTAGCCCTTCTGTAGCCACTATCATGTCACTTGATCGGTGTACCATACTACTGTTACCTCGTCCAGGCTCTGGTGATAACACTATGGCGCACACCAAGTGCCTCAACCACCTCCCGATGAAAAGCCCCTTGTTTTAACATTCCAAATGCCCACCACATAGATCTACCTGCATCTAATTTATTCTGAGATTCGCATTTGCCATATTAACGTCAAACACCTTCAGCCTTTCGAAAGAAAATGAAGAAAAAGAAGTGCACACAAGTTTGGTGCACGTATGCAGTGTCTCGAAAGACAATGAAAATTGAGGGTGTTTGCATTTGCAGGTCTTTTACAAAGAATTTGCCGTCTAAACATGGCAATCTCTGTACTGGATACCTTCTGGATACACACTAAATCATTTCATATATCAATTCACAAAAGAATAGAATACAGACTCAAACTTTGAGTAGTGTGTATTTTTAAGCGGCCTTCAAACTGGCATAATTTCTTGTAAATTAATTAAGAGTTAAAAATTATTTATGTAAAATCAGTACATAACATATCTAATAGTAATTATTTCTTTTGTTTTGTACAAGGATTTCAAAATGATTCATAAAAAGAAATGCTAATGAAAAATATTAAAAATTGTCCTTTCGACAGTATGGTCGCCTACTCAAATTTGTTATCAAAGAAAATGCACTGTGTTTATTCTGTTGAAGACGATAGTACATGACTTTGAATTTCAGCTGGCAGTACCTCAAACCTGGTGACAGTTCGAATAGGGAATCCAGAAACTGGCTATACCGGCAACCTAGTAATCCGCATTGCTGACATCATCGGCGATTACACGGAAATAACTTACAACCTCATTGTAAGGATGTATTTTACTAATAAGTATTAGTATATAATAGGTATCACAAGTGACTTTACTTTTAAGCACAAAATGTAGACTTTTAACGACCCTGGGAAAGAAGCCTCTTGAGAATATTGTGGGAAAAGGAGAAAATCGCGAAGTCGCAAAAATTTCCAATTTGCAAAAATTCCACTATGTAGTACGTTAACAAACATTCAAGCTCTAAATAAAAATTCGAATGCTGCAATTTCAAACTTAGTTTAAGAAAATAAACGTCTCCTGATCGAACAGTTCATATCCAAGATCAGGTGGCACGTTCTTTACAGTCTGATCTTGATCTGTACTGTCCACAGAAGGTCAGTAAATGGCACATAATAGCCTAGGGATTAAAATAAATCGTTGATGCTCTGCAGGTTACCCCACCAGACGGTATAACCACGACGGACTTCCTACCGCTTGATGACAGCGCTCAACTAGTCATTCTAACGCGGTTTACTGCATTGTATGAAGAAGATTTAATCAAGGCAAATAGAACTTGGGATTACAGAACACTGAGTCGGAAAATACAAGATGTAACATCAGTGTACAACCAACTGGTAAATGATTAGTCGAGTGTGTATGCTCTGTAAACCGGGTGTTAAAGCATCTGCAAAATGTATCGACCTTGTCAGCCTGCGCACTCCGCGCAGGCTGGCATGGGCCGAAACGTTTTGCTTTTACTTTATAATTTTGCATATCAAAGCACTGATCTAACTCACGATTTAGTCAGTATGTAGACGAAATGGGAGTTATGGGCTCGTAATCATGTTATGATTTTCTTGGTATAATGAATTTCGAGGATTCATTAAAAGCCCCTTTTTTAGCCAGCGCACGACTAATAATTATATTTCATTTGCCTTTAATTCTTGAAGCGCCAACTGTACAAATAAACTGCTCCTTAGACGAATAGAAATACAACCCTTTAAAACCCAGTCAAATTTCTGTCTTAGAGGCTTCACAAAGCCCGAGACTAGACTGCACATTCCTTTTCTGAAAAGATTTTCTATCTTCTGAAAGAAAACTCACTCAATTTGAGCCATACGTAATTGGTTTTTTTTCCGGCCTCTGAAACTCTATTTGTCTGTCAAAGAATAGCGAAATGTTGAAATGGCATCTTTACTATAAATGGCACATTCGGGATTCTCCCTTTATTTATAAACGATATAGAGGGCGTTGTCTGCGCATGTCGTATTTTTCTTTGATTCGACATGTCCCTTATGACGCATCACCCATCCCCGTTTCCTAGAAAAAGTAGAGCTTATACCGGAGTCATTAGCCTAATATCCATTCAAGACGGCGCTGTTTTAATTAATGGCAGACGCGTAGGTTATACACTAGCTTATCATAGCTGAATGAATAGTTAGCGTTTGACTGAGTAATCGTTTATTTCTTTTTGAAATTCAAAATAATGGCTTTTGTTTTTAAAACTAGTCCGGTTCTGTACCCAGAACGCCCAAATTAGATAGATGTAGATGAATTCGCCAATGTTCTGTTTATAGAAACGGTGTTAATGAATATTTGATTATATTCCGTAACCTACAGGTGACAAACCAGTGTGCTATACGTGTTTGATGAGGAATTTTAGTGGTCCATCATAGACCAATACAGCTGCAAAGGTCTGTGGTCGTTTCCAAATAGTTTGCATTTGGAAAGTCCACAAGCTTATCGTTTGGTAATAGATGGGCCATATCCTTTGTCCAGCGACTTCGTGTCTTTTGAAAAACAGAGTAGAACAACATTAGCAAACATATCCGCGCAGATTGATATCCTGCACTTATCGATATAAAATGAGTCATCTTGCGTAATAAGAACCCAGTAAGTCGAACTCAAAGGTTGAATAAATCCGCTGAGTTTTTCAATTAGCCTGAACAATAACTACGTGCTGTGTGACTATTCTGTTTTACATAGTATTCCACTAATCATACACTTCTATGTTTTGATTTTTACATTTTAATTGTTCTCCTAAGGTACTGAATTCAACGACGACAATACTCTTGACCCCTGAAGACTTACTAACTCTCGGCAACCAAAGAAATGAAAACGGTGAGATCCTAAGTTGGAATGAATACTGGAGTCTCATAGTAGAAGTGAAAGAGTCAGAAGCCTCCAATCACCTTATAAAGGTAAACAAGATATGAGCCATGCTCTGGTAGTAACGACATTTGATTGGTTATTATCCGTGATGCATCATTCCAAGGAAGTCATCACATAACTGTGACCCTTCACGCAAAAAGTGACCTTCTGGGAACTGCGAAAAGTGTCAACCCTGGTCAGACTGCGCGAAATGCGCAGTCTGACCAGGGATGACACTTTTCGCTTTAATGATATTTTCATTGTACTTTGTAATACAATTATTTTTTTAATTATCTACTTAAACTGACCTGTAGTATCGTTGATCTGTTTTCATCTAATTGATGTACAGAATTACCAGATGGCCCAAGAGATGGGTCACAAATAATCTTTTCCATGCAGTGCTGTCAGCTTTCCTTTGCTCGAACATGTACTGTTTTAATACTTAGATATCCAAAACGTGTCCCGTTCTTCTCCTACAGTTTTCCGACCCATTTAAGTGATATTTCAATGGAACCCTTCCTACCATAGGATCTTAGGCACTTGCAATGCTTATATGTGGCTAACCGTTATATTTCTATAGCATTTTGGATTCTTATCCTAGCCAATAGACCTAGTGGCCCTAATCCAATGAGATTCCGATCCATGTACATATTCTACGTGTGTCTTATGCTCCAGAATTTTCTTAATTTGAAAGTAAGACGGCCATTTGGTTTCACCAATCAAGAGTTGTGTTACTTACCAATTTAGAAAATATTTGAGAATAAGAGTAAGAATATTCTTATGAATGGTTAGTTAATACAGACCAAGTTGTTTCCAGAATACTCTTCGTTCGAACTCCGTTATGTAGGGTATAACTATAATTGTTTCTAGTCACTGCAAGGGCTTACTTGCGATGTGAATTTCAGTTTGGTGAAAGAATGACAGCAGCACTGTACTATACGGTCAACACGTGGCCAACAAACAAACGTATGCCATTGGTATCTATAGAAGTGATCAGCAAAGGCTTATCAGCGACTCTTGAGCGGATAGAGTATACGAATATCACTGCAGCTGTGAGTTTACGTTATTATTACTACATTAAACATCAAACAATTCAATGAAATGGACCCGTTAGATCAGAAAGAAACATACATTTGAAATTTGATTTCAAGGCAGACTTGGTGAGGAAATTTTACCGTTTGAGTTAGGAAACTGCTACATAATGTGACGAAGAAAATGAAACGAAAAAAATCCCAAAGCATTTTTTGCTCACCATATTTGAAACTCTTGTACAATTATTGATCTATACAGTATGCAAAATCATTTCAATGCATGTCAGTAGTTTACAATATGTCTTGCAACACGCAAAAAGAGGCGTTCGGACATTTGCGTAAAGTGTCGTCTTGGATAAGCCTGCGCAGTCCGCGCAGGCTAATCCGAGACGGCACTGTACGACTACTTTGGAAATTGTGTTACCGTATACTAGTGCAACACAGAATATTACATAAAAACAAAAAGTGTCGTTTCGGATTAGCCTGCGCGGACTACGCAGGCTGATCTGCGACGAATCCGAATGTCCGTTGCCAGCTAAATATGATCGATGTCTACATCAATACTCTATATACAACACATACAGATTTATGCCGCGTATTCCTCCGACATGATGGCTGCTGATCTGGTCCTACACACACAGGATAGAGAGTTTCCGTCGACTGAGCAGCTTATGTGTGCAATGTCCGGTATGTGCTAGATGATCTGAAGTTTTATCATTTTATCCGCTAATGCCGTGTTTACACGATCTTGAGACGGAAGGCTTTCAAAGCAATCTAGGGAAATGAGAAAATGCTGGCAACCAGCGTGTTCTCGTTTTCTCGCTATATTCAACATCCCTTCGAAGGGATACCTCATTAATTGAGTTACTTTTAATCCGTCGTCTTTCAATTAGGACTTGTCTAAAATTTTTGTCGATTTGTATAGTATTCACTTTTAGCATTCCATGACTGAAGGTTGATATTTTTAAGACTTTGAAGTTTTAAAGTACATGCAGTCTAATCTCCAATTTACCATATATATATTTTACTAATTTTAACGAAATTGAATACCAAAATTTAATGCTGTAAGGCCAAATCAATTTTAGCAGACATTATTAAAAACATAGCAATTTCAGAATAGTACCGGGCTTCAACGTTTGTAAGATACGTTTTTTTTTTTTTTTTTTATCATATTCTGATTTGACATTTGTCATAATACTTTGTCTTATACGAGTAGGCCTTATCCTTTGATGTAGGGCATAGTGAGTTGTTTGCTCTTTTTCATACTCTGTTATACAGTCAGCTGTATACTGCCAATTTTGCTTTTTCCTGCAGTTGCTTAAGTAGCCAAATTTTATACAGGACCGTTCCGGAAAGCAACCATTTTAACAGCTATTGCTTATTCATAATGAATATTACTATTCACTATTAAAAAACGGGACTGACATCCACCATCCCCCTCCGAAGAAACGAATAATGCGATAATGCGATATCGGTTCTGTTTTCTTTCTTTCTTTTTTATTACATTTTTCACTATTCACTTTTACATGAAATTTTCATTACACGTTTCAGGATTGTTTGAGTTGAATATGTACATCCTTAAATTTCTTCAAACCGTACTGACACCCAATCTTCCAGAAGATCCGACTGTTGACGAAATGAGAAGCTACTTGGAGTATATAAAAATATTTGAAGGGGTGGACGATAGCTACAACAAATCTTTGTTAAGTTTGCAGGAACAGACCTTCTTGGCTCAAAAACAACTACAAAGATATCACTTACAGAAATACCTGAAATCAGAAGCGGTACGTGATCAAAACAAGTTAGAAATAGTACTGACAAAAGACAAAGAACTGTCTACAGACAAACGGACAGACAGACGGACAGACAGCCATGGTGATTCCCGTATACCCCTCCACTTTGTTGTGGGGGTATAAAAATAACAGCAGCAACTACACCAACAATACATGTATATAGAAATATCAAGTATTCAGTCCCTTCTAATTGTTTGTATATCACTTTTTTCTGAATCTTTAGGCGTTTCTCAGTCATAGAGAAGTGTGAATGATTTTCTGCCGTAAGAGAAATGGCTTGCATAACGCGAAAAGGTGTATTTGGACATTGGCGTTAAATGTCGTACAGTTCACGCAGGGTAATCCGAGACGGCACTTCACGACTACATCAGATTATGATGCTACAGTAGACTTGCACAAAACAGAAAATTACATAAAAACTGAAAGTGTCGTTTCGGATTAGCCTGCGCGAATTCCAAAGGCTGATCCAAAACGACCTTTTCCGCAAATGTCCGAATGCCCCTTTTGGCGTGTTGCAGGCCAAATGGAAGCTGATTTCATGGTGTATACTGGATATTTCGCGAGGAGTGGAATCGAATAAACTATCTTTTAACTTGAGCTACTTGAATTCTTTTACGTTTACTACCTGAAGTAATAAACATGCCACCTTATATATACTATTTCAGTCTAAAACAGCCTTACCCAAAATCACGCTCTCGCTAGAAAATATTGGCAGTGTACTAAAAAGCATGTCCACGCTAGGTCGGCAAGAACTGACATTAGAAAATGACTTCATATATCTATCGGTGGAGAAAGCAAGAAAGTTTGAGCTTCAACACACAGATATAATCAGACCGCGAGCTATAATGGAAGTAGGTACTCTGTCAGAGCATAATCCGGGTAAATGCAATGCCAGTGAAGTGTCCATTACGGTTAGTATATATTTTTTACATGTCTTCTTTAGATGTATGAACTGAAATATTTTAAATATTGTGAACAATGACTAAAGTTAACAATACCGATTGTCGGTTTTTTATGTGTCAATAACACATCATTCAAATCTTTGTTTGAAATACCACTAGAAATATAGAATACAAGTATATACTTAACATTCCGTCTTCCTGCCTGCCTGTCCATCCGTACGTCTCTCTGTCTCTTTGTCTCTCTCTCTCTCTCTCTCTCTCTCTTTCTCTCTCTCTCTGTCTCTCTCTCTCTCTCTCTCAATAAACTGTTCGACATTTTTTAGCATTCTCTATTGACGTTGACGTTTATGTTTATGAACAAGGCCCAAGATAAGAGGGGATGATGATATCCTAAAATTATTGCTTCTTTTGGAAATCTTATGTTGTGGGTACTCATTAGAATCGTCTCGATGAGACGATTCTAATGAGTACCCACAACGTTGGGGGTTTAGTGCAGAATAATTCATATTTTAAATTTTGCAATCAAAATCACTTCCTCTGTCTGGAGTTCTATATGAAGTATATACCTTATACATTTCGTCAAAGTTTTCGTCAAATGTAAACATAATTTCATTCATTAAATGCTCAAAGGGTACAAAGAAGTCTATAGAAGACTGTGTCTGACACTTTGACAATGCAAAAGGCTTCCATTTCTGTTGCAGACAACCATTTTCAAATCCAATCCATATTTCTGGGGAACATTTGCTGACAGAATTACATCATACGTGTCTACATTTACTCTAGACCGTGTGACGATTCTAGACCCAACTATCATGTTCAGGTTACAGAACTATATCACAGCACCATGCAAGTACGTATTCTTAATTCTTTTCTTGACTCTCGGCGTGCAAAATTACATCTTCAGTTACTTTGGCGAACACTGAAGGTCAGAAGGTATTGGTTAATACCGATCCAAGATCTGGGCCCGTATTCACCAATCATTCTTAAGAATGTTCTTTGTCTTATTCTCCAGAATTTTTTTCATTTGTAAGTAACACAACTTCTGATTGGCTAAACCTTTCAAGTTAGCCAATCAGAATTTGTGTTACTTTCAGTTTTAGAAAACCTTGGAGTATAAGACTAAGAACATTCTCAAGAATGTTTGGTGGATACGGGCCCTGATCTTGGATCAGTATTAACCAAATATTTTTTTGTGTGTAATTCACTGGATGAAGTTGAATTTGTAATACTGGGGTCTTTAGTCCCAAAACGGAAATAAATTTATTATAAGCAAAGTAAGTTCAGATGAAAATGGAATTTGACATATTTGAAAGAAGTAAACATGCATCTATTATACATTTTACAGTGCGCATACAAATACTTAATCCTCGGTGTGCTTTTGTTTAAAATTCATAAATAATGTGCCTAAGACTGCAAAGATTTTCCTTTAAGGTGGGCTAAGGGGCGTTGGGCGCAGCAACACATTCTTTCAAAAATCTGCACGTTTCGCTACATTATTCGAACAGGATTAAAACTGCTGACAATTATACATGGAAATTGCAGAAATTAAAAAAGTAACGACCATGTTCAAAGAGTTCGGATTTCAATCCAAGTTTAACATTTAAAAGTGCCGAACCTTGCTTTTAGGCTACTGTGGTAAGAAAGAGTAGATACTTATCTTGAATTCATAGTGTCCGTTACTTTATCTAACAACCTTGAAATACTAATCGCTGCATTTTTTGTACCTACTGAGAGAGTCTATTTCAGCTAATTAGCACTATAGGGAATAACATTTATTGCTTTTAGTAGGAAGTATACATTTTTTGGGAAAATTGTAGCGATGTGACCCCAGTGTACGATGAAGCAGACGAGAACAAGATGATCTACATTCTCTTTAACCGACGGTACCAGGATGACGATATGCTACTGTTCATTAGACCGGAAGCCACTGAATTGGTACGTATCGAAACAGCTTGTTTCACGATCCCTGCTTTTAACACCCCTGTGAAAGAAGCCTTGGAAAAATTGTGGGAAAAGAAGAAAATGCTAGTAACCAGCATTTTCTTATTTCCCCACAATCTTTTCTTACCTTCCTAAAACAAATTTCAATTCTTTAGTCATATTTGTTTTGTCGTCTACAAATGCTTTCAATTTGGACCAGTCTAACATTTCGTCGTTTGGTAAAGAGTTAAGTGCATTGGCTAAAAGTATCGACCTCTCTGTGGTCTGCGCAGGCTGACCTGAGTCGAAACGTTTTTTTTATTGATATTGTTTTTGCCTGAGCAAGAACATTCTTCAGCCAGATTCAATCAGTTGTTCGACAAGATAGACTTGATGGATGCATACTGATGTGATGCCTTACTTGGTATAATACACCACTGAAGAACATAAAACTGCCGTTTGCCAAAATACTGCTCTTTGGTGGTGTCCGTGGTCGTGATGCAGTGTCAACCTCATAACCTAAAGGTCCTGAGTTCGATACCTGGGAAGAGGTGTCAACTTTGGAATTTTTCATTGGCCCACACGTTCGGCGCGAGTACTGGTGTAGTTCCCAGGAAGCAGAATCGAGAGAGATTCGTATAAGTTTTATGAACTTGTTTCTCAGTCGATTTAAAATAAATATGTTGCTCTTGTATTATTTTTAACACTCAAAGATTGCAAAAATGGCAATGAAATTTTCAGACATCAGTTACCATCGAAGAAATTAGAACGTGTACATTTACGCCCGAGATTAGGCTGCACGTAAAATATGTAATCTGACCTTTTTCATCCAGGTGCACAAAATTGCAACGAGTTCGCCTCCCCTTGCTAAATAAATGACTGGCTGAAATTATTTCGGTTAGTCACCGCTACAGTATGACAAAATTCAATATTGCTTGAGACTTACCTAGAATTACTATATGGTTTGCAACATGCAATAAGGGGAATTCGGACATTTGCATAAAGTGTCGTCTCAGATTAGCCTGCGCAGTCCACGCAGGCTATTCCGAGACGGCACTTTACTACTACATTAGATTTTGTGCTACAGTAGACTTTGCGACAAACAGAAAATTTCATAAATACGGAAAGTGTTGTTTCGGAATCCATGTAGGCTGATCCGAGACGACACTTTACACAAATGTCCGAACACCCCTTTTTGCGTTTTACAGGCCATATATGCTTGATAATGCTCAAAAGAGAGTCTGATTCATTTACGACCCGTTTACACTCCCTCTAGCATTATCATTACAGACCATATATGCTTGATAATGTTCAAAGAGAGTCTGATTCATTTACGACCCGTTTATATTCCCTTTACCATTATCATTACAGGCCATATAGAAAATGATAACAAATAGAAAATATTGAAAAACTCTGAAAGAAAGAAAAGCACTATTGGGAGAAGGCAATCCATTGTTGCTGGTTTGTGATGCAAGTAAATGGTATTTGTACAATAAATGAATTATTCTCTTTGCTGCAGACATACGAAGTTTATTTCAAAGAGGGAGAGAAACCGGATCTTGAAGAAGAAAGTTATACATTCAAAACACAAATACACACGAACATGTGGACACAAGAAGACGGTTACAAACTGCTCGTCAAGTCCAACGAGTTCTCAGCGACAGGACAAATCTGGATTGCTTTGCGGCCAATACTGGGTAAAAAGCTATTTTTATATGAACACTGGATTTTGCATAGAATATTCTTTTGAAAAAAAAATGTGTTCTTAATTACTGATTAATTGCAATGCCTATTTACGAAAAATGAGAGGAAACTTAACTCGTGGCTGGTCTTCAATTACTTTTTCTGCAACATAAGGGAACAGATTTACAACCTGCAAAACGTTTTCGAAAGTAAATGTAGGCAACTGCGCAACTATTCAACTAATTGCCCTGTCATTCCTGTATCATTTATTAGTGAATACAATCTAGAGGTTCGTGTGGTTTATTTCCATGTTTGTTTATGAATAACAGGGGAAAATGACGATGAATCTGTGCTACAGAAGAAGTTTTGTGCGAAAGTGACCAGTGTTAATTGTGTGGTATGGAAAGAGGGGGTGGACGGAGAATACAGCTGGAATCGACACATGTGCGAGGTTGTCATGCTCTATCTTTATACTTTTCGTTGTCTTTTTTCAGTCAAATTGCAAACTAAATCAAATTCATGTATTGTGGTTATCAAAACTGGTGTGAATGTAAATCATTGACTATCAATTCTGAAAGACGTTTCATGTTCAGCTGTCTATGTATAGCTGTTGTCATGTGATATTTAAGCAAGTTTTTTTTTTTAAATCTTGTACACTTGAAGATTTCAGGGCAGTGGCCATGCAGAATTAACTGCAGAGGGTTAACCTCTGGACTGTAGGGGGATACATAATTATAGGCTAAACGGCTTTCCCTATTGAATTCAGATATTCATTAAGGAGAACTTAGGACTATTTAACCATTCTGGTACTTTCTCAACAGGTATCGGAGCTAAGTTCGCGAAGCGAAACAGTATGTGTCTGTCAAAATCCCTCCGATATGTCATCCATTACGATTGGGACAACATTTTACGTTCCAGAAAGTAAAGTTGACTTTCAGACAGAGGAGGATCAAACTCTTGCCTACAGTATGCAGGCTGTCTACATAATGATATATGCAACAGTAGGGACGTATGTTGTATTGCTACTGGTATTGTGGAGAGAGGACATGAAAGATCCTTATAAGGTAAGTAGTAACGCGCAGATAGCTTCATATGTGTCCCTTTACTGAAAAAAGTAATCAAAATAACAGTATTCTCATTTTTACCGTTGTGACTTTCCCAGGTGTAAATTATACAATTTAGTTAGATCTTACCTAAAATAAGACATAAAATCTATTACGAACAAAACTTACCATTTACTGAATGTTTGTCCAAAACTGAGTAATAAGTACGTTATGTACAGTCTGATTCTGTGTTAATCACAAAGGCAACCCAAGTTATGCATTTGCACTTTCAGATGTTAAGTGATTCATTACAACTGCAATTCATGTTGTTATGAGATACAGTAATATGAACTTTTATCATACTTGCTAGTGGTCCTACTCCTTGCTGATTGACAATGACATTGCAGACCAACATTTCTACATTATACGAGTATATACGGGGATGAGGTCAGGGTCTGGGACAAAATCTAATATAGCCTTCATTCTTGCTGGGGAGAATGGCGACACGGGTATAAGGATTCTGGACGACAACTCTCACCTGGTGAGTATCATGGGCAGTGTCACAACCGTCATACGGCACAAAATAGGTGAAACAATTTTGCGTTTTTGAATAAGTTTTATATCACGAAAGATAAACTGGATCAATAGAAAATATATATGCAGAGCTCCAGACAAGATGGTGTGATGGTTTTTAAAATCCTTTATTTCTCTTCCAAACCCTACGTTATGGATACTCAATAGAATCGTCTCGTTGAGACGATTCTATTGAATACCCATAACATAAGGTTTTGTAGAGAATAACTTATATTTTCAATTATGATATCAAAATCACTCCCTCTATCTGGGGCACTGCATATGATCCATGCACTGTATACAATTGGTTTTGAAGCAAAAGCACTAACCCGTATCAGCCTTCACAGTATGCGCTGGTTGATACAGCTCGAAATATTTTAACCTATTGGAAATTTTCTGCATTTGCAAGGATCATTACCTCTTAACCCTTTCCCAAACGACAAACTTTTGGACTAGACCACATTGACTGCATTTGCAGACGACAATTCAACTCTTGCTGAAAATATGATTTCTGCCCATGATAAGGTAGAAAACATTGTGGAAAAAGGAGAAAATGCTGGTTACCAGCATTTTCTCCTTTTCCCACAATGTTTTCAAAAGGCTACTATTCCAGACCCTTAAAAACAGGGAATGTTTGGGAAAGGGTTAAAATTCTGTCGGTTGTTGGTAAATTAGATCGTATTGATCCATCAACAATTACATATATGTGAAGTGCATAGCTCATACATACAAGTCAGCCGATGACGCCTTTTTTGTCTGTTGGTCCACAAGATCTGTGATACAATTTTTTTTCTTTTCTTCTTTTTTTTTTCAGTTCTTCTTATTTTGCAATTACGATTTGAATTGTAATTTCCATCGCTACGAATGTCGACCGTTTCAAATTCGAACCTGAATTTAGAAGTTGTCAAATATAGCGGAAAGGGTCAACACAATATTCAAAGAAAATTAGAACTGTATGAATAACATGTTTATTGTAGGGCTTCGAAAGAGGAAGTGTACGAACGTTTGTCATGGGCACCCGAAAAGACCTCGGTGAACTGATGTCTATGCGTATATGGCATGATGATACCGGGGTATCAGAGGCGGCATGGTATCTAAATCAAATTACAGTAACAGACCTCACAAGTTTTCGGATGTAAATATGAAGTTTTTCTATTGATCTTACCATATGTGGTAGGGGTGGGGGCGGGGAAGGGATCAAATCCACTGATACTTCATCGGTATTTGCGAACCTTTTAAATAGCAGTTATGTACACAGCACAATGAAGTATTCTTTTCATTTTGGCATGATCCATGATGCTTAAAAACTTTAAAGCCTATTCGTAAACAAAATTGGTAGCCTCTTAAATACTCTCTCGAAGGTGTTCGTCTTATTTCTGGCAAAAAAATATGGCTTTCGGTTTTAGAAAATGGGCACTCGAGTATAACTCACTTACAGGGCCAATCACGTAGTTTTTTTTTTTTATTATTTTTCAGCAAACAAAAACCAAATTGTATTTTAAGTATCCGACAGAACACTGCGCTCTGGAATGCTACAGATTTGTGTATATCTACTATGTACTACTATTTAAACGTCCTCTTGGCATAAACAATTAATTTTATTTATGATGCGCATCTATTTCAAGGTATGGATTTTATGGCGACACATGGTTCGACTACGACAAGGGAGATCAGCTAGTTGATCGCGTATTAAGTGCAACCCCGATACATGAAGCTTGGTCTTTCAAGGAAATGGTGTCGTATACCATAGCAGAACATCATATGTGGATTTCAGTTTTTCTGAGGCCATTCCGAAGCAGCTTCACACGCGTCCAGCGCCTCTCATGCTTACTCGGAATGGTTTATTTGAATATGTTTTTATGTACGTTATTTTTGAAAACAAAAACCAAAGAGGAGATAAATGCAGAACTCGTCATCGGCCCTCTCCGATTTTCCAACGAAAATTTCAAAGTGGCTCTTATAGCTGTATCAGTGTCTACGACTCTAGTGACAATGGTATCGTTCTTGTTCCGATTTGCTCGCAGCAAAACTCACCTTTTATTTAGAGACACATACTTTGTGAGACAATATAAACGTTTCAATGATCGTTTCAATTTTGACAAAACGATTCTTAATATGCATTACCCTCTAGCCCAGGACGCTCTTGCATATGATTTTAACTTTCTACCTCAGTTTGTTACTTATGTTGCGTGGACACTCCTGGCGTTATTTGTGGGGTTAAGTGCCCTTTTTATGTTAACTGGCGCGAGAGGATGGCCGGAAATAAAAACAGAAGAATGGATGACAACTGTGATAGTGTCCGGACTTGTCTCGTTCCTTATAATAGACGTGATCAAGGTAAATACTGCAAGATCTTATTTTCCTTTACTGTTAGAACGCTAGAATCATGAAATGAGTGTTTACATGTATGTATATAGAAAATGTGAGATAAGCTCCAAAAATCTAACATTCCTCTCGGATACACCTAAATAATGATGATACTGAACGATACATCCACGTAAATGTATCAGTTTCAGATGGTACTATACAATATACTGAATACCCTTCGCAGATGATCCCATTCTTAATGCAGCTGATATGGTTTAACTCTTAACCAAACGACACAATTTTGTCAAATTGAAAGCATTTGCAGAAGGTAAGATAAATGAAGCTTAAAATGGAAGAGTTGTCTGAGAAAGGGTAGACAACTCTGTGGAAAATAGGGAAAATGTTGGTTCCCAGTCTTTTTCTCTTTTTCCCCACAATGTTTTCAAAGCATATTTCCTTAGGGCCGTTAAAACTAAGGAATTTTGGTACAGAGTTAATTCGTATAATGTTCTCTCAAAGCATATCGTCGATTTACTTCAAAAACCTCGTAACTACAGCTTGTTACAAACTGTAGTTACGAGGTTTTTGAAGTAAATCGACGATGTGTTAAGGATATTACGCGTCAATACTTAATTCACCAAGTTATGATGCATTCTGTGTCCTATTTATTGTGAACAATAATTGATTTTCAACTATACATCTATCTTTCTTCTCTACAGATTATTCTGATCGTCATACCCTTCCTACTGCTCTGCAAGAGGGCATATGAGCCCCCTCGTCCATATATTGATGTTGAAACCCTGAAGGAGATTGCCAAATATAACTCGGCCTCACTCACGATATCGCCTGGTAAGAGTTACATACCTTGAACAGCTGCCCACTGTGTCTTAACCCTTATCCCCCGAATAAGTAAATTTACCTTTCAAACCAATTGTAAAAACCCAAATGCTGCTATTTCAAAGTTATTTTGGGGGGAAAATACCTCCTTATCATACGGTGTGGATCCAAGATCAGACTGCACATTCTGTTCATCCTTATCTTGGTCTAAACTGTCTGCAAAAGTTCATTCATTCGCAATAAGCAGCCTAAGGGTTGAAAAATATCTGGTTCCTACTACATTTTTGATTCTTACTGTCCTTTCCCGTTTTCATTTTTCAAGGGGGGAAATAGAATTTAAGACTTAGGTATTTACTATAGCAACACGCAGTTATCTACCCTTCTTCGCACATCTCCCAGCACAAGAGGCAAGGAAATGTTTTTGACCAAAGACAACCGATCCATGTCCAGCTCACATGGAGATCTACTAGCGTGTCATTTGTGATCAAAAAGTTGCGTGTCACATTCCTGACTCAAAAGACAAAACCGAATACAAGCATAAAACTAGAACAGTCAATACAAAGGGGTGTGGTTTGGGGGAAAAAGGTTGGGTTTTTTTTGCGACTTCAGAAGAGGAAGTTGATAGGACAGGACAAACACTTGTTCCTGTTTGCTCATTCTTTTCACAGAGCTATGTGTTGCTCGGGCACAACAGATCATTACTTAATGAATAATACTTTGCAGTAAATTTATTGACTGATTTATTGAAAGGTCTTTTAACATTACTCCGGTCACATCACGGGAACATATATTTCCTGGGTTTTACTAGTTCTAAGCTAGGGCTTTGAATTACCTTGCCGAAGGACACCCCCATGAAGGCTGCAGTAAAACCTCGATTTATTCGAGTGGGGCGGGGACAAAGAAATTGGTTTGAATTATGAGTTCATTCGTTCGTAATTAATTCGTGCAAAATATCATTACATTATCTTCAGATTTCTCAAACGATTTGAAAGCGGCAGTAAGTCCGGATGAAGACACACTTTTGGCCCATAAAAAGGAAAGAATGAACAATCATCAGCTACTGAAGATGTTCAGTCAACTAGCACTGTACAGCGGAATTCTCTATATCGTCTATACAATAAGCTACGCAAAAAGAGACACCTTGTCGTACTCACTAAAGAAAAATATAGAAGACAGCTTCTCATTCAACGAGGTAATTATCAGTCTGACCCACGATGCAAGAACGGACTTACGAAAAATATCAACCTGGTCACACTGCGCAGTTGCAGACTGCACGAACTGAAAGGGACCAATACAATATTTTTTGAACTATCAACTTAAATTGAGCTTCACTATTGTTGATCTGTTTTCATCTGTCTGATTTATGTGGAGAATTCCTAGATGGTACCTGAATTTCGTCAGTGTGAAAGTAACGGAACTTCTGATTGGCTAAACCATATGGTTTAGCCAATCAGAAGTTCTGTTACTTTCACTGTCAGAAAATCTTGAAGAATAAGACAAAGAAAGTTCTATAGAATGGTTGGTGAATACGGACCCTGGACACATAAACACGTCATACTGCATCAAATATCCCGTGAACGTTTACATGCCAAAACTCCACAGAAACAAAGTACTTTGACTCTACATGATTTGATGAGGTAATTTACATTCTAATTAACAAAGTTTATGTTATCATATTAAACGTACATAACACATGGACCTCACGTCGACTTTGCCGAAATTTAGCCATTGGTTTGGAAGGAAAGGTCAGAACTTCTGCTAGAAAAAAAATGACGTGCCTTGTGATTGGTAAATCAACATCAGAAATATTTGCAAAGGTGCACTGGTTGTACCACAGATAAATTCGCAATTAAAACCAACCTGTACTTGTATCATTTTTGCCAAACAAGATGTCCATTAGAAGTATATTAAAAGGAAAGCGATTTCAAATGACTTTAATTTGTAGACTAACAAACCAGTGGCCTGTGGTTTCTTTTGGAAGTATTGTGAAGTTCTATAACTTTACCTACAGGTTACTGACATAGACAGTTACAATGATTGGTTGACCGGTCGTTTCGCTGAACAATACTTTTCTCATAGTTTCTTTGGTAAGACCTACACGGAGGTAGATATAAAGCATTTTGCCGAGGATTTGGTGAACTACAGGGTTGGTCCAGCGAGACTGCGGCAATTACGCATTGAGCCAGGTATAGTTTACAATATGTGTTCATACACCAAGAAAACTAGCATATTGCGCATGACTTGTTCCTCTCGCCATTGACAACATTCGAATACACTGAGGCTTAAGGAGAAGTTGCCTGTCAGAAGCAATTTCTACATTGCTGCTATGTATTAACTGATATTCATGTTTTAAATGTTAAGCGAAGTTATTTACGAATATCTATCTTCTACAACAATGTCCCTGTAGTGTAGACGGATGCAATTTAGTTTCAGAAATTGAGAGGCTAAAGAGTCTTCTTATACCAAGTTAACATCCCCTGCGATAAGTACAGGAGCAATCAGAGCTTCGCTGTTCTCTACAGATATGTCTATTCTATACATTTCGCTGTTCTCTACAGATATGTCTACTCTATACATTTCGCTGTTCTCTACAGATTTGTCTACTCTATACATTTCGCTGTTCTCTACAGATATGACTATTCTATACATTTACTCTTAAATGATACACTTTCATTGATTTCCCTTTGCAGAGTCTTGCAAAGGTCCACTTGGAGAAGGGAAGACTTGCTACAGCAAATACCGGGACAGTAACCTAGACAAAGAGAACTATTGTGTGGGTTGGGTTGCCCAACCTTGCGATGTTGCAGAAAAATCCGACTATTTTACATCACCCGCCTGGGAGTTTATATCTGCTGATGAAATATGGGGGTTTTTCACCATGGCAACGTATGCAACATACGGTGGTGGTGGTTATTTTATGAAATTGGATGTTAATAAGGAAGTCTGTTTAAAAATTTTTGAGGAACTTGCAAGATTTAATTGGTTTGACAGAAAAACGAGGGTGTCAATTCTTGAATTTACTTTGTACAACGCGAATAAGAATTTATTTGTATATTCGAAGTTCGTGGCGGAATTTCCCGAAGTCGGAGGCGTCATCACATTTACAGACGTTCAAGTATTCCGTTTATATTTAAACACTGGAAAAGATGGTGAATTTATCTTATTGCTGGAATTCTTGTTTGCATTGCTTGTGATTGGGGCTACATTCAAAATGACCTATGAGATTGCCACAGATGGTTGTAAATATTTTAAATCGGTTTGGAACTTGTTAGATATAATGGCTCTGTTGATGAGTTATACGACGATAATCGTGTACATTTACAAACTTTCTGTCCTTGACAAAACTATCTCACTTTTCCATGCGGACAAAAATGCTTACGTTGGATTTGAGAATTTGGCCTTCTTTGATTACTTTGTAAACACGACACACGCTCTATTGGTGTTTATACTGTCAGTTCGTGTTTCGAAGATTCTCGGATACAGTGGAAAAATAAATGAAATGGCTGCCGTGATTTCGTCATCCGCAAACGATTTAGGAGGATTCTTTTTGATCTTTGCGATTTCTTATTTCGCATATGTCATTCTCGGCACGGAGCTGTTCAGAAATGACACGGAAAAGTACAAAGACCTGTTTCAAACCTATGGTACACTGACGGAGGCCATTGTGGGCAAAAACCGGCTTGCCAACATATTGATTTCAAAACCCGGATATGCTGAATTTTATTACTTCACATTCGTTCTCTTTGTATTGCTAACCCTAGCAACACTTGCAGCTGCCATCTTAAACTTTAGTATTACACACGTGAAGGAGGAACAAAAGAAAATGGCACCAACAAATATTGTAGAAATTCTTGCGGACCGTATATCCTGGTTGTTTCGTATGATATCTGAGAAACTGTCGAGGAAATCGAATGGTATGTATGCATTTATATCTATAAGCCATACTCTGTGAACAATGGATTTAATATAATGCATATTCAAAAAGTCAGCCTGCGAAGTCCGTGTAGGCTAACCTGATCCGATTTCTTTTTTTGCTATCAGTCAATTTTCTGTATATTAACCCATTACCACACAATCCCTACTTTTGACGCCTCCGAGAAAGAAGCCTTTAAAAAACACTGTAGGAAAAGGAGAAAATGCTGGTAACCAGCATTTTCTCCTTTTCCCACAGTGTTTTCTACCCTTCCCAGAACAAATTTTAACTTTTCATTCACCTTTATTTTGTCGTCTGTAAATGCTTTCAACTTGAACCAGTCTAAAAATTTGTCGTTTGGTAATGGGTTAAAGGACTAGTCTTCCTCGTGATTAAGCCGACTGTTGGTAAAAAGACTTTATACTTTCATTACTATGAGATCACTTACTTGGTATAAGGCATCATGTAGATGTATTAAACCTCCATTTGCATGAATGATTGATTGATTGAATTTGCGTTTATTTATCTACATTACATTAGATAGCCAGCTGTGGGAATCTAACCCACACCCTCGTGACCACGAGTCCTACGCTCTACCAACTGAACTATGTGGGCTGGTCAAAATTATTATTTCAGTTTGGCTATGATTATAATTCGATGGTTTAGATATAATCAGGTTCGTCTAGAATCCTCAAATGAGAGGTTCTTTTTCGTTTGCAGCATATAACAGACCGATATCTGTCAGTGTTTTATTAATGTTATCATTCTTTTATCTCTGTGTTTTTGACAGCTGATAAATATAAGTATATCAATAATGACGACGAAGAAGAAGAGGCGGATGCCAAAGAAGTACTTGGAGATATTGGAAGCTTTATCAAGAACGAACTGAGGATGAGCATAGGAAATGTAAGTCTTGCATATATGGCCCACAACACTCGAAAAAGGGACAATCGGTCATTTGCGTAAAGTGTCGTCTAGGATCATCCTGTGCAGTCCAAGCAAGCTAATCCGAAACGGCACTTTACGACTACATTAGATTTTGTCCAACAGTAGATTTTAACAAAACAGAAAATGACATAAAAACGAAAACTGTTGATTCCTATTAATCAGGGCGGAGTGCACAAGCTGAGCCGGGACTACACTTTATACAAATGTCCGAATATCCCTCCTCGCGTATTGAAGGCCATTAATGATACGGTACAGCTTCTTTGCATCTAACTTATTCCAACGTGAGATGTTAGATGGTTTATGAGAAACTGTAATATCCGTCTGCTTGATTATAATCTTACATGGTACACTAGTCATAGCTTTACATGCTACAGGCTTTTGCAGACAAAGAAGAGCAAGATCTGATTGCGCTGAGCGTGTTCATTCTTCCGCATATACCCAAAAAGTAAATTCAATCATTCAATGTAAATAAAAAATTCGGTACTCATTTTTTCTCTTGAGTCGCATTTTATGGTTTCGCAGTCGATGGGTAGCATTTTCTCATTTTGCAACAGTGTGTTCAACACTGCAAAGACTTTAGTTTTGTACAGTATTTTATTCGTCGTGTTCAATTGCTCTCGGTTCAGATTATTCTAAAATTTTGTTGTTGGTGATGTCTCGTCGTTCATAAACTAGGCTAGATGTTACTTCGCACAAATACATGTAATCGTCTGTTTTTAGGTTGAGGACTTTAACAGAGGAATAACCTCGAGCAAAGATACTACATTCGGAAGTGTGCAACATCCACAATGAGCTCCACAAACGAGATCTTGGGTTTGGAACTGTATAATCTAATACCGAAATAAAAGCCCCAAGAAACAACTGTTTGAAAAATTCCTTGTCGTGAAAAATGTATGGCTACAGTCAGACACACAGACAAGCTGTTCAAAGTTAGTTAAAAGATATTTTCTTTGATTCTCTATCATTTTTGACATCTAACGAAAATGGTTAAGATGATATAAGTTTAATGATTTCAATAAACTTTTCAAATATGATGGAAGGGAGGACGGACAAAAACTTTTACACATGAAAACCTTTTAAGACATTTCCATTACAGCTAATTCTATCTTTTGTTATGAGGCATGAAAATCTAAAATATACTCAACGTAACATGCTCATATTTTTTTGAGAGATAATAAACTTTACTATACCATTTTTAACTCTAAACTTACTCATACAATACATGTACCTGGAATAAGTAATACAAATAGCAATGGATTGCTTGTTTGTTCGTTGTTTGAAACCGTTTGCAATACTATTGCATGTACGTATGTGCATTTCACAATATTTAGTGGCATCTATTAACGCTTCTCTGTGATAAACTTATCTGTCTGTAACAGAACATATCTTTCTCGGCAACAGGTTGTTTTTACCGCAAAAGAAAAAAGAGAAGATGTGAGAATAAATCTAGCGGAAAGTGATGTACTTAGACGAAAAAAATTAGTATGATAAAAAAATGTATATAAATGCTTCTTCACTTAAGTGAATCGAATGTGTGGCTTGCGTACCCTGGGAAAGGGAAGGAATTATCTATGTGGTAAAATATTCTGCCTCAGTTATCTCCCTTGTATTGGTCGACGTATACCATGTGTAAATTACATACTGGTATGTGCGATGCGAATCGACTTTGTTTTTCTTTTGGACACTGAAGATCAAGACCAGATTATACAGAACCTACACAGGTCTTAATTCAGTAATTTTCGAGATCGATAAGATTTTTGGACCATAAGAATAAAAACCTAGCGATTTTACCGCTTAAAATATCCTTTTCCTGAATTTAAGAACTTTTCCCAAATGGTCCAAATGTTTCCAGATTGTCGCAAGTCAATCTTGTAGCACGTATATCGCGTGGAAATCGCGTACATGATTTTTGTTAATGACTCAATTTATGTAGCTTTCCGTTATTTGGTAAATAATTTGACACCGATAAATTCTAGCCCTATCCCGGACAAGCTGCGCTGGCCTATTGAACTGCGACGCCCTGCAAGTAAGAAAGCCGTAACTGTTAGCGTCAAATATATAAATTCAACATCTTTCAACTGAAATTTCTATCAACTGAAATTCAGAAAGATTTCTAGCTTACCAGCTTGACTGAGTAGGCGGACGGATAGATCAAAGATCAGACTGCACGGTCTGTGCAGCCTGATCTTTGATCTATGACATCCGCAAAAGCCCATGTTTTCGCCATATGGCGCTGAAAGGGCTAAGCTGGTGAGAGAATAAATGATTTTATTATACTTAAAAGAAATTCCTCGTGATCTGATTGGATAATATGCCCCGAACATATACATCATGTACACTGGCAAAACCAACGTAAAAGCAGTTTCCCTCTCGGTAGCCCCGTGTACATGACTACACTATCAACACAACATCCAAAATGGAGACGTCAATCAAGATTAGCATCAAAATTATACGCCAAGCTGCACGTTTTCGCACGTATTACCAAGGTTTCCGTGACGTCAGTTCCCAGTGACGTCAGTTTTCATTTATTTGGGGCACTAAGAAGGGAAATTGTACTTCTTTAGCATACTCAAAGTTTTCAACCAAAAAGCAAGTAAAATTCGCTTAACAAACGTGGGAATTGTAAAACTTTGTGGTAAAACTTTCAAGTCGGCGAGGTGGCGATATGATTCACCACAGCCGTGAACAAGTTTCCGAGTCCCATGCCACCTGACCGTACAACTGATAATGTAAGTGGTCGTCGTCGTATAAACGAAAATTAATAGAAAAAGGCCTAAAACCTTAACTAATTCTGAACAAACAATGTGTTCCTCGTAGATGACTCAGACAATTTAGCTCGCAATAGTTCAGTCCATATAAAGGTGAGGGTCATCGTCGATGCTCCCCCATGACAAGACAGTATTGACGCATGTCACTCTCACAGTCGCTCAATCTATCACGAAATGCCAACTATCGCGCCTTTCCTGTCGGCAATCACCACCGAGATTTCTTTAAGAATTCTCACTGCTCTTTACACTCTGTTTTACCCTTTCCATAAAAACCGTATTTTAGACTGGTCTAAACTGAAAGTATTTGCAGATGAAAACTCATAGATGGCTCGGGCTCCAATGAAGATTTTTGTCTATGAAAGAGAAAAAGAACTTGGTATGGATAAGAGAAAATGTGCTTGCTCAACACAGGCGCTCAGTACAAGAGTATTTCGAGACGTGAATGCTGACTTTGGATGTGGATGACTTTGGTAATGTTTTGCAGTATGAAGTCAACTTTAAAATTGCAATATTTGGGTTTTTACTATTGAGTGGAAATTTTCGTTTTAATCATCCGGGAGTATAACCCTTAGCTAGCTATGTGCGACTCAAAGACCTTTAACGGGTGGTTTAGATCAAGAACAGACTGCACAGAACGTGTTGTCTGATCTTTGAGCTACGCTACCCGATTAGGAGATATTTTTCTAAAAGAGAACCTTTGAAATAGCAAAATTAAGGGTATAAGTATCAGCTGAAAAGTTTTATATCACTAATTCAGCGGGATAAGGGTTGTTACAGGTTACTTGCTAAATTACGGCGACCAACAAGACACCTTCTACTAAATATATGTATGATTTTTTATCTCCCCCTTCCCCCATGAGGCGGAGGGATATAGTTTTAGCGTTGTGCGTCCGTCCGTCGGTGTGTCCGTCCCGGTCAATATATCTCTAATACCATTGAACGGAATTTTGTGAAACTTTATACATATGTACAATAACCCATTCTGCCGTGACAGTTTTTTTCATTCGATGCAAAATGGACGACTAAGAGCGATTTCAAGTTACGCAGGCAGGTCTTTTTGGCGGGGGTATATAATTTTTGTCCTTTACATACATAGGATTTTTTCCTATTTGTTGGACAGATCAAGATGGTATTATATCTATATGTAATATAACGATAGTGTAAATCGGTATCAGACTGTACGCTGTGTGTAGTCTGATCCTAGATCTACCCTGTACCACGATGATGCCAATGCCTCTGAACCATTGTACTTCTAAGAAGAAAAAAGACATTTTCATTAGTTATTTGATATACATAAATTGCAATCTAAAGGTTGATTTTTTCTGAGAATCTGACAGGCAAGCTGACAGTGTAGATGTCAGTTTACACAGCACGTTTTGTGCAAACCGATCTGGAGCCTTAATTTACATAAGATATTCTAGATTTTAAACGTCATATGTCTGTATTCAAAAACTCGGTGCTTATAAATGCATTGTGTACTCTGACCTCTCAAAGACGAATGAAGCCATGTAACTTCTCTGGGATACAAAAGAATTATAAGGTCTTCCCATATATTGCAATATTATAGGAAAGCTATATAGAAAGTACTTTTATCATCTATTGAAATACGAAAAAGTTGGAATTTTTTTATTCTTTCACCAATTTTCTGAAATGGCATATACAACTCCAAATATTACCATCTAAAACTTTCTATCTCCAAAGACATGTCATTGTATCAGAAAGTGTAGATGCAAAATCAGACTGCCCAGAATGTGCAATCTGATCTTCATCTACTCTTTCCACAAAATCGAATGAGTCAAGCTTGGCAGCTTACTTGTTATCATTTATATTACTATCTATTCTGTAATCAAATCAAAAGATGGAATATGTAGGAACTAATCTTGTCCATTTTTGAAGGCGGTTTGAAGCCACTGACAGAGTACAATGATGGGTGAGTCAGGGATATACGTGCTCAATAACATAGTACAAAACCCCGCTTGATTAACTCTTCCAGACCACAAACTCTTATAAAAGTCCAGGGTCCGTATTCACCAACCATTCTTAACAACATTCTTGGTCTTATTCTTCAGAATTTTGTCAATGTGAAAGTAACAGAACTGATGATTGGCTAAACCATATGGTTTAGCTGATCAGATGTTCTGTTACTTTCACAGTCAGAAAATCTTGAAGAATAAGCCAAAGAATTTTCTTAAGAATGGTTGGTGAGTACAGACCCAGATCTAAGGCAGTCCTATTTTGAGCATATATCTGAATTGTTGACTTTCCAGCATAGCCTAGGTGGTAGAGCGTAGGCTCTTTAAACATTATGTCTTGGGTCGATCGAAGGAGTGGTTCCGGGTCTCCCACACCGAAGTCACGTGTGACGATGCTATACGTCAAGAAAGTTAGCCCTTTGCCACACGGCAAAATTTTAGACCTAACCAAATTGAGAGCATCTGCAGACGACAATTTCAAAGTGGCTCAAATGATGCAATTTTGCTTTCATAGCGTAGAAAACATTGTGGAAAAAGGAGAAAATGCTGGTTACCAGCATTTTCTCCTTTTCCCTCAATGTTTTCAAAAGGCTTCTTCCTCAGGGGTGTCAAAAGTCGTCATTGTGTGGTATATGGGTTAAAGAAGACAGCGTCACCTGGTATGGGTTACGTCCTGGGTCCGTATTCACAAACCATTCTTAAGAATATTTAGTCTTTTTTCTTCCGGGATTTTCTAACTTTGAAAATAACACAACTTCTCATTGGCTGAACCATTCAGTTTAGCCACTCAGAAGTTGCGTTACTTTCAAGTTTGGAAAAACTTGGAGAATAAGACTGAGAATATTCTGAAGAATATGAGCCTGACCTCGCATTATCCCTTGTAACATAACTAACAGTGAGCGTTGGCCATATATGCACCAGGTTTAACAGATAAATGAACGGATAATCAACCATTCAATCTAAAGAATGAAACTAAGATCGTGTTTTTCCGTCACATTTTTGTCGCACTCGAATAAAACGGCCCGGCGCTGCTCAAAGGCAAAAGTGTAAAATTTGTTATCTGGATGTCCCGGGTTCGATCCTCATTCGAAGCACTGAAAAGTGTCCATGCGTAGACACTTCGGATCTTTGGCCTACAGTAATAATTATGAAACTTATAGGACAAACAAAATAAAATAATTTCGCTAATAAAGGATTGGTTTGTTTTTTTTTTTGTGGAAAGCAGCGTAAAACACCAATGGATCAATAGTTAAAAAAAAAAGTAGTGATTTAACGACACGTTTATAAATACGAACAAACTTGAAAGAAAGCTTCATATGCTAGTCAGGTAGTCTCGAATTCTGTCAATAAAAGCAATAACGGAACAATACAAGTTCACGTGACTGACCAAGGGCCCTTATTTCATCCAATAAAACGGTGATAGCATTCGTAATTCAAGCAGATCCGTTTTTCAATTTAGATTTTACGAAAGTTAAGGCTTACATCAAGGTTGTCAAAGCATGAAAATTTGTCTGGCTTGTCCTTCATACATCCATTTTCTCACAGACGAATAACTTAGACAGGAACTAAATCCCTCGCATTAAATTTCTTCAGCTCAATAGCTGTGCGCAACATAAATGAGCCATACTCTGTGAAAAGACGGCTTAATGCATCTGCGAAGAGTATTGACCCAGGTCAGCCTGCGCAGTCCGCGCAGACTGACCTGCGCCGAAACTTTTCGCTACCGGTCAATGTTTTGCGTGTCAAGAGACCACTCTCCCTCCAGATTCAGTCATTCATTAGATTTTATAGATTCCTAATTATGCGATGACTGTTTGGTGCAGTGGATCACGGATAATGCATTAAGCCTCCTTTTGCCAGAGCAAGTTTCAGATAAAAAAAGAAAGAAAAAAGTCTTGTGTCAAAATGACAATTAGAGAGCACTGTCCGTATTCAACCAATTAGTCATTTTTAAATGACAATCTTGGTAGTCTTGGTATAACTCTAAATTCAACAGCCAATCAGAAGTTGCGTTACATTGAAAATTAGAAAATTCCTGACAGCACGACGAGGACGTTCTTAAAAATGTTTGGTGAATACGGACACAGTCCACTTTATTATCATCCATGCCTATAACTTCATTTTTCTGATCTTAATAACATCTTTCCGCCTCAGTGTGCCGTATTCCTAGGCTTATTCTACAAGGTTTTCTAAATTTGTAAGTAACACAACCTCTCATTGGCTAAACCGAATTTTCAAGCCAATCAGAAGTTGTGTTACTTACAATTGTAGAAAATTCTGGAGATTAAGATGAAGAACGTTCTTAAGACCAGTTGGTGAATACAGGCCCAGGACCTGACTACAGCTTTTATTTTGACACACAACAATGTTAAATCAGCTGGATATGAGCTAAACGACAGACAAGTGCAGTTTCTTCATAATTGGTCCATCAACTAGTTTTACGTAATAGCTGAGGGTGGGGGAATAGAACGTAAGCACAAAAAAACTCACATACGGAAAATAGTTTTAAAAAAGAAAGTGGCATGTTTTCAAGTATTCTGATTGAAGCAAATCGTGTCATTTGCGACAATGTTTCTCTAAAGATGCTTTGTATGAATGAACTCAAAGCCACCCGCGTTCTGGAAAGGGTTTATCCTTCACTAAATACTTAATTCCTCAAATAGCATGATTTTGAAAACATGGTGAAAAATAAAGAAAAGGCCGGTTACCAATTTTCCAACAACGTTTTCTACAAAATTGAAATTTTCGAGTCACTTTCATTTTGTCGTCTGCAAATACATTCAATCTGATATCACATTTTGTCGTCTGGTAAAGAGTTATGTTGATAATAAACATCTTAACCCATTACCACACAATCCCTACTTTTGACGCCCCTGAGAAAGAAGCTTTTTGAAAACACTATAGGAAAAGGAGAAAATGCTGGTAACCAGCATTTTCTCCTTTTCCCACAGTGTTTTCTTCCCTTCCCAGAACAAATTTCTATTTTTTAGTCACCTTTATTTTGTCGTCTGCAAATGCTTTCAGTTTGGACCAGTCTAAAATATTGTTGTTTGGTAATGGGTTAATTCCCCTTGATCATGCCGAGTTCCATCGACATTGAGCCACAAGTCTGTTTCAATGTAGCTACCCCTTAATATCTACACTGCAGGCCCGTGTACTCAAGTATTACAAGTATTTTTTTAACCTTCAACTCTTAACCAAACGACAAAATTTTGGACTTGTCCAAATTGAAAGCATTGGCAGACGAAAAAATAAACGTGACTCAGAAATTGAAACTTGGCTTCAAAAGAGAAGAAAACATTGCGGGAAAAGGAGAAAATGCTTGTAACCAGCATTTTCTCCTTTTCCACAATGTTTTCAGAAGGCTTCTCTCTCAGGGTCGTAAAAACCCGGGGGGGATTGGTGTAGGGTTTAACTGTTAAATGAAATATAGAGGAATTCCAGCCATTCATAAAAAACGAATATTCTTATATAAAAGCTGTTTTCGCAGGGGGGAAAAAACCATCATGTTGGACATTGTGTTTATCCGAAATTACGAGTAAATTGGGTACTCTCTTCAGTTTAATCTTGATCTACATTGGCTCGCAAAAGCGACCCAACTATTAAGTATCAGACATGAACTAGATTCAAGCGGTCACAGCTTATCGTATTGTTAAGCAGCTGGTGTTTTCAAAAGGTTGCATCAACGTAAATTGTACGTTGGCTATCGAGGCAAGTTATTGAATCGCTGTCCATGGTGTAACATAGTTGCCTATTAAGTTTGTCTGACCGTCTCTTAACGAAATAATACGTTTACATTAATATGGCAAGACTTTCTAACGTTTCGAACCCTCTTTTATTGCACCGTTCGTCCTTTCTTCGGTTTGGAATAGCCAAATTTAGTCAATTCGCCATTAGATAAGTTACAAGTATTTTTTTCATCAAGTTCTCGGGCATTTTAAATCATCATGACCATGATTGCCATTATCTAATATGTTTTGTACGTGTTCTCAGCGAAGATGGTTAATCACGTCTTAATATGGATATTTACTTTTCCTTCGTTTTTCATTTATGAGTTAAACACGTAAATGACATGTTTTCTACAATTTCTCTTGGTTACCATTTATGCATTACGAGTGTATGGCGTGTGATCACTTGATTTCCCTTTTAAACAGAAATCACAGTATTTGCTGCATAATGTTGTGTACCATCGGACCGACTTGTTTACTCGAAAAAGGTTTATTAGTATTATTCAAATCAATAAAGCCTCTCATTTTTCCTAAGTTTTCCTTAATGGTTTATAGGTCGCCTACATATAGATGGATTTACGAGAAAAGTATCAAATGCGCGAAACAAGAATCGAGTTGCCGATGCTAGATAAAGGTTTATTTTTAGTTCGTAAAGGAAATAAATTGAAAGAAGAAGAAATTCATTGCTTCGAAGGATATGTCAAACATTCCTTTTTTTTGAGAAGAGAAATTGTTTGCTCCTTCCCCCACAATGTTTAAAAACCGTGGTCTACCGTATGAGTGGAGGATGCTAAAAGTCGTGATTGTCTGGCATTGGGTCAATACCCTATTTGCCTCTCTAGTGCAGCTATCACTTATACGAATTAAAAACGTGTGAAGTGTACTTGAAGTGAAGTGGGGTATCCCTCACACTAAATCTGTCACTCAGTCGCCAGCTATTACCTGGATCGTAAATAAAAAGGTGGGAGACGAGAAGTTTTCTACCAGTTATATGGCGCCATTAATATGCCTCTTTAGATCTATATTGTATTTATATCTACCTAGCCGTGGGTACATTTCAACTGATAAAGGCAAGGAATAAATGTACTCAGTCATCAAAGTGTGCTCTCTCCCTCTCTCTCCCTCTCTCTCTCTCTCTCGTCAACTATCGTTTCTTCATATTTCACAAGTTCACCATCTCTGCACTTTCTTTATCAAAAATGAAAGTTTTTAAATCAGTACAAATTAAAAAAATCTCTAAACCCCAAATCTATAAATCGTCGGTTCACTTCGAAAACTTCGCAACTGCAGCTTGATAGAAGCTGTAGTTACGAGGGTATGAAATAAAACGGACGAAATAGGACATCCTTCGAGGCTAAATACAATTTTCTCGTAGATCCATATGTTGGACTAAAACAGCGGACAAAAGATACCGAAAATCAGCCTGTACGTTCAGTCCAGCCCGTTTCTGATAACTGTCGTCCACGAAATCCCATGTTATAGCCTACCGCGCCAATAAAGACCAATCAGACACGTCAGAATATTTACCGTGATATTGGAATTTCCATGTTACGGTTGGAAGAGAAAAATTTAGCCTGCTTTAGACTATCTTAACATTTTTATACTGAAGTTGCCGCTCCACGTACCAATCGAGAAAAAAAAAACACCACAGAACACGATAAAAGTAACAACTTTCGTCCATTCTATAGTGAAGATTCACATGAAAAATACTGACAAATGGGAAACGTCTTCGGTTGGTAATACAGTTTAACAATTAAAATATAGTATCCAGTAGAAATAATAAATATGCTATATGCTCTATGGTAAGGAGAAGGGGGCTCAGCAGCTGGTTACCAGCATCTTCTCCTTTTCTCATAATGTTTTCTATCCCATCAAAGACAGAACCCATTTCAGACGGTAATTTACGCAAATGTCCGAATGCCCCTTTTAGCGTATTACAAGCCATATGGGATTGTATATTGGGTTATAGCGGGCAAAGTTGTTAAAAAAAACGAGTGTCTGTGCTGCTATGGATAACTGACGCCTTCAACATTTTTGACTGTCATCTCCAGCACAAGCCCACTGTTCGGATATGACTTCGTCTCGACTATTGCTCGGTTGGTGTTGCATTATGTGGTCTATGTTTAAATGTTTTCTTGTGTCAAAAACTGTTCCGTACATGGTTTTGCAATAAGACTGCTGTGCGAGGCTCAAGGTGGTGCATTTGCGGTGTAAATTAAGATCAGGCAGCACAGAACGTACGACCTGATCTTGGACATACAAGGTCTGTGAAGGGAACGGTATTTCCAGCGAAAAGGACTTCGAATCGCAATACTCAGTTTCCCATTGTCATCTGAAATGCATTTAATTTACCTTGAATTTAAACCTTTTACCACGCAATCCCAAGTTTTAACGATCAAGAAGACGGAGGTTTTGGAAATGTTCAAAGGAAAACAGAAAATGCGTGAAACTAACATTTCTCCTTTTCCCACACTTTTTTTTACCCTGTAAGATAACTACATCCCATTCTTAACAATTTTAAATACATCGTTTACAATAACTTTCAATCTAAGACAGATCTAAAGTATATAAACTACGAAAAGTACACTTAACCTTGGGGTCTTTTTTGACATTATCTTACAAGGGCAATTTACAGCGACACCCTTTCGCTCCCAAGATGGTTTCCCTTTTAACCCTTTACCAAACGACAAATTTTGGACTCTTCCAAACCAAAAGTGTTTGCAGACGGCAATTTCAGATATGGAGAAAATGGTAGAAAGTTCTCGAAAAGGGTATAAAAAACGCTGTGGGAAAAGGAGAAATTGCTCGTTACGAGCAATTTCTCGATTTCCCACAGTGTTTTCAAAAGACTTTTACTGGAGACACGTAAAAACCAGGGCTTGTTTGGGAAAGAGTTAAGTGAAAAATGGACAGTATTGAGCCGGATTACGGAAGAATCATCGGGCTCGTGCGCCAATGACTACAATTCGGCCTTGCAACCAATTCTAACAAAAACTAAGGATTGCACACAGTGTTTGAGACAATTTGCTCACAATGACAGAGCTATAGGTCTTAAGTCTTTAATAAATGACAAATTTGTAACAAAAGCATTTGCAGACGACAAAATAAATTTGTTCAAATGGAGAGATTTATCATGGACAGGGTAGAAAAAAAATATGGAAGGACAGGGAGAAAATGTTGGTAATCAGAATATTCTTCTTTTCCAACTTCGTTGGTAGTTTGATTGGAAATGGTAAAACTAAAATCTGTCATAACTTCTGTTCGCATGACCCAGACAAAGCGGCCGAGTTAACCCATTACCACTCAATCCCTACTTTTGACGCCCCTGAGAAAGAAGCCTTTTGAAAACACTATGGGAAAAGGAGAAAATGCTGGTAACCAGCATTTTCTCCTTTTCCCACAGTGTTTTCTACCCTTCCCAGAACAAATTTCTATTTTTAGTCACCTTTATTTTGTCGTCTGCAAATGCTTTCAATTTGGACCAGTCTAAAATTTTCTTGTGTGGTAAAGAGTTAACCATTTTCCTGCCAAATAGCTAACATGAGTCGTTCTAGTCTATAGTGAAAACTGAAATGTTGCTATTTCAAAATTATTTCTGGATGGAAAACATATCTCTATCGGATAGTGTAAATCAAAGAGTATACGGCACGTCTGACCTTGGTCTACACTGTCCGCCAAAGGTCATTGGGTCGTTGGTCGCGCTTAGCATTCTATGGGTTAAGAATAAGGTCTTTTTACCTGAGTATGCATTTCAATGCATTTCTAAAGCTATTGCGTTTTCGTCAACTACGCTTATGCATTTACAAAGTACCCTGATTTTATACCCCTGTTACACTAAACTCTTTCTCACTCAGTTCCAAAAGTCTTTGTCGGACAGACTTCAACTGTGTTCGGATGGACTGGACTTATAAGCAACCTATTAAGATCTGTCTACGAATATAATGGACGGGTTAGGACGGGAAGGTGCTCCAGAACTTTGAACCTGCTCCAAAGTTTTTGCTGTCCGTCCTGTAATTAGACGGAGTGATAAAGTACTTAAAACGAGAATATGGAGTGCAACACACGAAAAGGTGCATTCGGACATTTGCGTAAAGTGTCGTCCCGGATTAGCCTGCGCAGTCCGCGCAGGCTAATCCGAGACGGCACTTTACGACTACATTAGATTTTGTGCTACAGTAGACTTGCGTAAAACAGAAAATCACATAAAATCGGAAAGTGTCGTTCCGGATTAGCCTGTGCGGACTGTACACGCTGATCAGAGACGACATTTTACGCAAATGTCCGAATGACCCTTTTCGTGTGTTGCACTCCAGATGGACGTACTACAAACGGAACTATCGTATCTCGATCCTATGAGTTTGGTGATGCGTCATTGCAGACAGATCGAATCTTCGAAGATTACATGGCACATACAACGGAAAACCGATTTGATGAACTCAGCAGTGTAAGTTGACTTGTAGTCGTCATTTATTCCAAGAGACGGTTCATGATCTACCTTCGGTTCAGCTTAAACACTGCTCATACCCTCAGTATGTTAGAATAGTAAAAGAGATTTTTTTTCATTGACTGAAAACAAGCGAATTTTACAGATATTTGCTACAAAGCCATACAAACGCATCGACATTTCATTATCTGATTACGCTCGAAGCCAAAGCACCTGAAGTTAACTTTACAGCCTCGAGGCCGAAAACTTTCTTAACCATCAAGCTGCGACTCAAGAGCCTTTTGCGGACATTGTAGATCAAGATCAGACTGCACAGAACGTGAAGTCTGATCTTGGATCTTCACAGTCCGATAAGACGAAAGCCCTCCTCATAAAAAAGATGTACTCGTATGTAGTAGAATTTGGTTTGTTACTGTCGACCTGAAAAATTCATTTCACTTATTTAGCACAACAAGGGTAAAAACCATGTATCTTTCAGCAGACTTCAGAAACACCCACCACTTTGATTTTGTATAAGATTTACCAGCTTGTAAGCTTTTTTTTAATCATCAAATGATATCAACGTGTCTATGTCCTCCCATTGATAGGGAAAGGTCAAATTCCATATATTACAACCTTTGATAAAACTCAACAATGCTAGCATTGGCACCAAAAAAAAGATATCCCATTTCTTGTGATGTTTGCCGAATGACAACTGCTTTTGCGCATAGCTCCAATTGAATTTATGTTGATTTCCGCCGAAGAATGGCTATGGTTGTATCTTACCATTATTGCCTCTTTCTTTTTTCAGTATTTCGTTGGATTCTAAGGATTATTTCGGGCTTCGCTGGTCAGTTCTCACCGATTTCTGCATAAATTTACTTGTGACAATTTGAAATGCTGTAATATGCCTTTTTTCAGAAACAACTGATTTGCGGCGCCATTGATGTTAAGCATCAATTTTTTATTGTATTATCTATTGGTAGCATTTTAATAAGTATTAGAAAAACGAAAAAAGGTATTTTAGTCTGTAGAACAGTCTAAGTCCGTTGAAATTTCGCCCTTAAACAGATAAATTAGTAAAATGAAACTTAGAAGCCGATTGTAAAATCCGAGTTTTTTTTTTTATAACGTTACTTGTTAGGTATATGGGGGATGTTCGGGATGTGTAGATGAAAGATCAGGCTGGACAGTTTGATCTTAATCTACACTGTCCACAAAACTCTGTGGATCGCACTCAGAAGCCGAAGGGTTGAGGGCTGTTTCAGACAAAATATGGGGGAAAAATGTCATAAAGTAAACATCCGGGAATAGACTGCATATTCTGTGTGATCTACTCTTCATCTACAATGTCAAACAAATGTATACAAGAAAATCTCCCTGGCGAGCCAAGGATCAATGCCAATTGAGATGTCCATTGTTTGCTTTTTTAGTCGTTTTCATCTGAATTTCGATTTCTTTGATTTCGTACTTTCCGGGACCGAGAAACGAGAAATTAAAATTCAATTTATGATGGTAGGTTATACGGCTTCTGGCCCTTACCAGAAAGTGTAAAATTCTGTATTGTTTCACAAACTATAGTCAGCGGTTAGTTCCGTTAAAACAGTTGAACTAGTGTCAACCGCCCCCCCCCCCCCCCCCCCAACACACACACACACAGATTCGAATCCACAGTTGTCTCCCTCTCTACCACCCAATTTTGAATGAATAGTTTTAACCATTTACCATAAATTCTTTACTACTAATAAATTTTCTATCGGCGTAACAATAGCTAGAAAAGGTATCATTATCGGAAGGGAAAAGAACTCATCGATAAATATAAACAGACGAAAAAAAACTTTAAAGCCGTCTCTCACATTAACATATTTACAAAGAGTGAAAAAGAAACCAGCAAAAACTACCTTGAGACACGCAGTCGCCATACTTGAAAGGTGAATTTATACAACCGTTCACAGCTACCTTGAAGACTGCAGACTCTTTTTTCATTCATGCAAACGAAAGGTGTGCGTGTTTAAACCCACCTGTTTAACTCTTTACAACACAATCCCGAGTTTTCACGACCTTGGGAAAGAAATTCTTTCGACAACATAGTGGGAAATGGAGAAAATGTCAGTAACCAGCATTTTTTCTTTTCCTGCAATGTTTCTACCACATCAAGGACTAGGCCTACGCAAGCCAAAGCTTGCATGACCTGGGTAAAAATCGTTTTGAAAACATAATGGGAAAAGGAGAAAATGCTGGTAACCAGCATTTTCTCTTCCTCCTACAATGTTTTCTACCACATCAAGGACAAATTCCATCATTTGTGCTATTTTGAAATTGTCGTCTACAGACGCTTTCAATTTGAATACGTCAAGTTTTGTTTTTTTTTTGGCCGTCTGGTAAAGAGTAACAACACGCATTCTTTAGTTGCAAGCGATAGTGGGCAGTTTATTAAAAGAACCTAACATTGTCGACGCTTTAGGGGAGACCGGGGCTATATGTTACATTTTTTCGTTTTTCTTTGATAAAAAATTCAAATATCTGTATATCCAAACATTTTTTATTTTGAAACGAACCTTATCAACAGAGGCAAAATATGAACATTTACATTCGAACAAATTTTGAAAAGGTTTCTCAGAAAATTGATTTTTTCCATCAGAATTTTCTGTAACAGTTTGCCCCACGCTTGGGGCAATGTGTTACAAGGAGCGGGGCAAAATGTTACATGAACTGTTTCAATGGTATCTTGATCTTAAAGGCACTTTCACATTCATAAGCTACTAGATGTACATCTCTCGAAGACAAACCGAAATTATTATTTGCTGCTTTTGTCAGGTGTAATTGATTGGATGGCGTTTAAAGCTGTTTTCAACATTATTTCAGTTATATCGCAGCAGCCAATACATCTATCCATGCGTCCTGGAGTTTCTTTTACAAGTGCTTCTCACAATTTTCTTTCCAAGCCACTGACTGCTTTCCCACATGATCATCGTCGAAACAATGGTCAGCGGTGGGAGAGGAATGAATCCTGTTGCAGTCGCTATCATCAAGCCTCAGAAAGAGGACTATAAGGCACTGAACAAGAGTGACCTTACGAACCATCCTGAAATGAAAATAATGATAAATTTAAATTATTATGTAGTATTACTAACAAGGTCAGTGATCTAGCCTAATAGATTTGACCTAGGCTAAATACTTGTTAAAGTTTTTTGGAAAAGGAGAATTTTTTTTTTCAAACAGTAATTGCAATGAAATTCTATTGCACAATCAATTACTTCTTTACACCTGTAATTGGTCTAAATCTAAACAAGCGATTTACATGCATTTGCAATGCTCGGATGCAGGTGCTTTATATTATGATTCGAAAAGGGGTATAAATCATACAAAAATTTCACTAGTGTTACCTGTAACATCACAGTGTAGGACCGGAAGTTCGTTTTGTACAGTCATTTGCGCTTGTATAGCGACGTTTGGTCACCAAAGAGCTCTCAAGTCATCTGATTGTGATCACTTTCAAGAAAGCTATCAAGTGACCAACGTCACTCTGCAATCGCAAATGACCGAAAAAATGAACGTCCGGTCCTATACTTTTAACAAAATGTGTTTGACTTTGGTAGTAAACATATTTTCGGATTTTCGAGTAAATATCTTCATGAATATCAGAGATATTATTCAATTCAATTCAATTCAATAAGCTTTATTTTATCCACGTATGTACAACATACAGTATGGAAATATTACACAGTAGAGCTCTTATGGTTTTGCGGAACGACAACGATGTTGACGACGACAACGGAGGCAGGGAGCTACAACAATATCTTGGTGTTTCTATACACACGGCCGAGCTAAAACAATGCACAACATGAAATAATTGATGGGGTAAACTGTTACAGTGTAACAATATGCCCCATCTCTTTGTAACATTTTGCCCCAAACGCCTTTTTGGACTTTGTGTAAGCCCAAAATCCTAAACGTGGATTTAATGAATAAAACCTTTACATCGAATGAACTACAAATCATTTATGTACAGTAACATGTTAAGATATCCAAAATATCCTAACGGGTTGCCATACTAGGCGAGTTTTTCAAATATAAGTCAAAATTTACTTACATGCGAGATTTTGTGTTTTTTTATTCTAGTTTGTTACGGTTATATAATTCTTCCTCGGTATGTTACACAAAGTAAGTAAAAACGATTGCGCTTTTACGTGATAGCAGTTTTGGCGTGATCAAACGCGTCATCATTGAGATATATCTTCTGTAACAGATTGCCCCGTGTATCATTTAGCCCCGGTCTCCCCTACGAGGTCGGTCAGAAACTCTTTGCACGGAAAGCAAGAACAGCTTTTTTTAAATTAAATTTCAGTTGTGTATGGTGAAAAAAAACCTCCTTCGTCCGACGACAAACCGATAGATTTGTCCAGCTATTGCAGACAGCAAATTGTATGTAGCAGGGGTAGATATCATCTTAGGAACTGGACAAAAATGCTGGTGACCAGCTACCAGCATTTGCTTTTTTTTTTTGAGACAATATTTTCAAGATTTTTTTTCACGTAGGGTCGTTAAAGCACGCGATCAAATGGTACAAGGCAAGGTATATTTCTGACATGAGTTGGTTTTTGAGATAAGAATTTATTAAACGAATCGACAAAAATGTTATTAAGCGAGCCTTTGGCGAGCTTAATTACATTTTTTTTGTGGTCGAGTTTAATAAATTTTTACCTAAAAAAAAACAACAAGTGTCAGATTCTTTTTATCACATTACTGATTAACAAGAATTATAGTCCAGATGCGTTAAACCAGAGGCATACATGTATCATGTGTAGTGAAATTTACATGAACCCTGCGCACTTACTTTGACAGATACATTACGAACGAAAATAGTTTCGAAGAAACTTGCATAATATTGATTTTTGTTTGCGTCTCACAGTGATTAAATTAACAACTTTATATTATGACAAGAACTTTGACTGCTAATTTCCTTCAGAAACCTAGGTCAGCAATGTTTTAGAAATGAAGCGTATAATTACAGAGTGTTGACCAAATACAGCACTATTTTCTTATTTCACACATGTGTGAGACAAGAAAATTCGTAATGGCTGTATCACATTGAAAACAAGGAGTGTTATGTGATAAACAGTATTATTATGCATTCTATGTTTAAGATATTTGAACGATTTTATTTGTAATTCATTGTGCTTTGTGGGGTATTTTTGGCTAGGGGCCAACGGCGCCTTGCCTTCGTAACCACGTTTCAAACTTTTGCATGAAACTGAGCTGCAACCATCCTCAACTTCATGTATAAATGCGTGCTATTTGTTCTCTCTGATTTGCTAAAACTGCAACCGCCGTTTCTAATTGGCTTGAAACGACACACCCCTAAAAACCGCCTTACACCTTACGAGATATTCATCCGTGATGTGAAGTAGATATTGCAAGAGGGTTCGGAGTCTACATTTACCAAGAAGATGCAAAAAAGAAAATATATTCAAAGCTGCTACATGCAACTCACAGACCATTTACTGATAGCGTAGGTCAAGATGAGACGGCACTGAACCTTCAGTCTGATCTTGGATCTACACAGTCCCTAAGGGAGATATTGCTCTCCAAAAATAATTTTTAAACAACTTTATTTTGGTGTTTACTCTCGACTTGGACGTTCTATATAACCTATTTCGCAGGATATAGATTAACCCTTTCCCAAACAATCCCTGGTTTTTTACGACCCTGAGATAGAATCCCTTTGAAAGCGTTGTGGGAAAAGAAGAAAATTCTGGTAACCAGCATTTTCTCCTTTTCCCACAATGTTTTCTAACCTACTAAATAGAAATTTCAATGTTTGAGTTATGTTCATTTTGTCGTCTGCAAATACTTTCAGTTTGGACCAGTCTAAAATTTTTTCGTTTGGTAAAGAGTTAAAACGAGCCCAGATCGAATTCGTTCTCGCTGATTACTTCCTGGACACAAAGTCCCATGACGCAATTCGTCCCCTGGTTTGACCCCACTCATCACAAGATTTGAACCCAGGACTACTTTTATATGAGACAGACGCTTTACACCTACATCATTGTAAGCCTTCCATATTGATCATCTTTTAGTGCCGTTTCAAAGTCTAACTTAAATGCATTTTATGTACATATGGATTTTGTATTTAAAACACTAGAAATAAGCAATTTCGTTGAAGTGATATTCCCCACCGAAAAAATTACTTGACCGCGCAGGTTGAAAACGCTCCCAGTCGGCCATTTTTCATTGAATCAAAAAACAAAAAGGTGTATTGATCAGCGGATTGCAACATTGTACACAAAATTCCGCACAATGGATGTTATTGCAGATATTCTGCCGAACGGACACACGGACGGACGAATAGAAGGAAGGAAGGATGGAAGAACGGACAACGCTGAAACTATATGACCCCGTCTTTGGCGGGGGATATTAAATATTTAAACTGTGAACATTTATTAAATTAATTTCTTCATTTAGACATGACACCCTCATATACCCCAAACCTGTTAGAACGGTCCAACTTCTTTTACCGCCAAAGGTGACTTCGCAAGCTTGTGCAAGCATCGGAGATGAAAATCAAATTGGTCTCTAATACACACCGTTCGCTACCTGATGCCAATCCATAAACAAAATTATCTTCAATTGCCATGGTGATAATGCTATTTGACTTCTACATCAGTCGAATATGTACAGAAGGCAGGAATAAACTTAAATAACATGAACCATTTTCAGCATTTAAAATGAATTGCGTCGATTTACTTAAAAAACATCGTAACTACAGCTTGTCCCAAGCTGAAGTTACGAGGTTTTTGAAGTAAACCGACGAGTTGCAAAAACAGGTAATTTTTCCTGTTGTTCAAATGTCCGTTCTATGATTCAGATGGAATTTAGACAACATGGATAAATATAAAATGCGATAACTGACTTTGTACTATGCTAAAATTTATTAAACCCATTAGATAAACTCACTGGATACTGCGAACCATTGAACCCCCTTTTCACAGAGGTCTCCTCATTTATATTAATCTTATCGGACAGGGTGACTGAAAAACAGCAGGGCGCCAAAACTAACCACCAGGGACGGACTGCCGGGGGGCATCACCTTGCCAAGGGAAAACATTACAATAAACTCTGCCATTAACGGTTATTTTGAAAGAATGAGCTTTCTCCGGGGGCGGGGAGGACCACGCCCCACTGTCAGTGAAAGGTATCTGTTTTCCTCGGAGAGCGGCTGGGACCTCGCATTTAATATGTATGCAAATGGTCTGATGAATGTTTTCGACTATTTTCACCCCACTGTTTGGAGACAGGATTCTTGAAATGGACGCCTCTTTACCGACAAGCACTGTATTTTATCGTAAACGAGAGGGCTTGAATGAGAATAACAATTACTTGTTAGGTGTTTATAAACATCCTACTTTGTGATAAGGCTAGAGAGCGTGCGGTAACTGAACAGTATTGTGAACGCGAAAACAAACCAGTAAACACAGCCTTTGTATGGACGACTGCCAGATCATTGACTCTTTTAAAGATACGTGTTGTAAAAAAAATCTTATATTATTATACTTCCTTTCGAAATTGCACAATAATCATGCGTTTCATTTATCCTACTACTTACTAATATAATCATAGAAAATCATAATTGTGACCCATCACGCAAAAAGGGACCATCTGGGAATTCTGTTCATCAGTTTAATGAAAACAGATCAACGATTGTGCAGGTCAGTTTAAGTTGACGATTCAAAAATGATTGTATAACAAAGTACAATTACTACTTTTCATACAAAAAATGTCATCAAAGCGAAAAGTGTCAATCCTAGTCAGCCTGCGCAATTCCCGCAGTCTGACCAGGTTGACACCTTTCGCAGTTCCCAGAAGTTCCCTTTTGGCGAGATGGTTCACATATCATTTTTTTGTAAGTTACGAAAGCGTCATATGTATGTTTAATTGTGGGTCAGGGGCCTTCTAATACAGTTAAGCATTTTGCATTCTATGCACGAACCGAGAGTCAGATATTAATCTGAACTGATATACCATTTTACAAAAAAATACAAGGTTTTAACTAACATGGGACAGAAACCTTTTGGAAACATTTTTGGAGCAGTAAGAAATGCTGGTAACCAACAGTTTCTCCTTTCCACACAGCGTTTTATCTTTCCCTCAACAAAGTTTAATATTTCAATGGCATTTACAGATAGTTAGTATTTCGCCGTCTGCAAATGCATTCAGTTTTCAATTTTAGTCGTCTGACTAAAGGTTAACCATTTTTTCTCTTCTATACTCAGGTGTACTCTCTTCAAACAATCCAGTGTTTTATGTCGTTTTATAGGGCCTTTGTCGGTGAAGGAGAGAAAGCTGGTAACCAGCATGTTTCTACTTTTCTCACAAAATGTTCTTCCCTTTCACAGCAAAATCCGTTTGTCTTTGCTAATGCTTTCAGTCTGGATTAGTTAAAATTATACCGTCTGTTAAACCCCTATAATGGCTGCCACAAGTCTGAACAATAGCATATTGTCATCTTCACAGTAATTTCAATACTCTTAGATGGTATTATTCAAATTTCATTTCAACACCCACTTTGTTTACATTTGGCCACGGTTAGGGCTTTAAAGATATTTATATATACATATTCGGCATTCGGTATATCGCACAGCGAAACCGCCTCTTGAAACAGACACCATACAACAGGGCTCCAGATTCGAGAGCGTGATGGTATTCTAAATCCATTATTTCTCTTTGAAACTCTATGTTGTGGTACTCATTAGAATCGTCTCGATGAGACGATTCTAATGAGTACCAACAACATAGGGTTTAGAGGAGATTTATTGATATTTTTTTCATTTTGAAATCAAAGTCACATCCTCTCTCTGGAGCTCTGATACATGTGTATCGGAAACACTACCATCTTGGCCGTGTCCGTTGCAAAACAATCGACAAAAGAAATTGCACCCTTTATTGATATTTTAAATAGCGCACGTAATGTTTCAGTATTTCATTTCAACTCCATACTTTTTATAACATAAATAAAGCCATACTCTTTGGGTCTGATAGGTCACTTCAATTCTTGGAGAGCATTCAACATACAAAAGGCCAAAAATAGAAAACAAGTATGAGAGTCAAACGAACAAAACCTTTGTTATGTTTCAGTCTAGCGAAGATCCTTTACATTTGGTCAGAGTCCAGAAAAAAAAAACTCCACATAAAAACTATTCTAACCCCGCTCTGGCAAAGAGCGCTTAATCCATCTGCGTGGTACACTATACCGAAAAAGCAATCACACTATTACGCATGCGCAAAATGCATTTTATCTCATAACCGATTAAATTATGAAGTAGATTGATTCTTTGCCATGCAGAAAATTTACAAATGTGACCGATCCATCTCGCAAAAAGCGACCATCTGGGAATTCTGCATCAGCCACGTAGGAAGCATTTCAAGATTGGGGGGGGGGGGCTAACTTCAAAATACTGAGATTTTTTGCGTGGTAGTTGCATTGCGCATATTTTAGTTACTATGATTTTCAAAATTATTGGGGGGGGGGGATGAGCCCCCCCCCCCCAGCCCCCCTGTTCTTACGGGCCTGTGTATATCAATTAGATGAAAACAGATCAACAATAGTGCAGGTCAGTTTAACTTGATAGTTAAAAATGATTGCATTAAAAAGGTACAATGACCACTTTTCATAGTAAAAATATCATCAAAGCGAAAAGTGTCAACCCTGGTCAGCCTGCGCAATTCGCGCAGTCTGACCAGGGTTGACACTTTTTGCAGTTCCCAGAAGGTCCCTTTTTGCGTGATGGGTCACACATAGCAAAAAGCTTTGACCCATGTCAACCTGCGCAGAATGCGGAGGTTGACATGGAGCAACACTTTCACCGGATGCACCAAACCGAATTTTTTCTAAGAACATGGCTCTTTTCTATATATTTAGTCAGCACTACAACGACAGTATTTCTAGCTACGATTTTAGATTCGTCGCAAACTTGTTGCTGAGGAATTTATACATTGGGAGGAAGAAATGGACCCCTAAGCTCCTTTCCCTAACTTAACCCACTACCACACAATCCCTAGTTTTGACGCCCCTGAGAAAGACGCCTTTTGAATACACAATGGGAAAAGGAGAAAATGCTGGTGACCAGCATTTTCTCCTTTTTCCACAGTGTTTTCTACCCTTCTCAGAACAAAGTTCTATTTTTTAGTCACCTTTATTTTGTCTTCTGCAAATGCTTTCAATTTGGACCAGTCTAAAATGTTCTCATGTGGTAATGAGTTAAGTGTCCTTTGTGACAATTGTAGATCAAGATAAAAACTTTACAATTTATGCAGTCTGATCTTTGGTATGCAATGTTCACATACCGAGGCACTCTGGACAAGAACGATGTTGAGTTCAGTAAATTGGGTCCTACCGTCGTTTTTCTTTTCTCGGCGATCTTGGTTAATGCCTTGCAATTGGTTATCCGGTTAATACTTTGATTGACAAACTTGCAGCCTGGTCTGTGGTCTACACTGTTCGCTTTACTGAGGCATTCTCGAGAAGAACGGTATTGAGTTCAGTTAAATGGATTATATCTGAGGATGCTGATCTTGGTTAATACTTTGCAACTTGGCTATTCAGTTAACCCTTTCCCAAACAAGCCCTGGTTTTTACGTGTCTGCAGTAAAAGTCTTTTGAAAACACCCGACAAGACACTTTTCGTTTTTGTGTAATTTTCTGTTTTGTGCAAGTCCACTGTAGTACAAAATCTAATGTAGTCGTACAGTGCAGTCTCGGAATAGCCCACGTGGAGTGAGCTGGCTAATCCAAGACGACACTTTACGCTTATGTCCAAATGCCCCTTTTTGCGTGTTGCAAGCCACTGATGCGAACTTACAAAAATCGAGGCTATTGAACGTACCTGTAGACGACAAAACAACAATGCTTCAAAATATGGGATTTCTTTGTCGAAGTGTAATTATCTTTGTGGACAAAGATGAAAATGCTGGTTTTAACATTTTTCATCCTTTTTCCACAATGTTTTAGAGCCTTCTCTATCAAGGTCTTTAAAATTTGCAATCGTGTGGTGAAAGATAAAAGGGTTATATAGTGATCACCGAAAGGAAATAATGAATGAACCGCCGCCTCATAACACAAATACTGGTTCACCTCCAGCGAAGTAAACCGTTTGAACTTGTTGAAATTCAACAGAAGATAAAAGTTATACAAATATACAAATGTTGATTTGCGTTTGTGAATCTCCGCTCATTGATGAGGAGTTTTGGCACGCGCTTACGTGCTATACGAAACAGACGAAAGTCGTTAGAGAGTCAGAGGTACCCAGAAACCACCTGGCTACCCTTGGCTATCCCTTGTCCCTAGTATCATCCCGATATTTGTCATTGTTACTGTTACTTTATCAGAGTTAAGTTTAGTGTAATACATATGGCCTGAAACACAAGAAAAGGAGCATTCGGACAACTGCGGGAAGTGTCGTCTCGGATCAGTCTGAGCAGTCGGCGCAGGCTTATCCGAGACAGCACTTTCCTCTTTTAAGTAATTTTCTGTTTTGCGTTAGTCTACTGTAGCACAAAATCAAATGTAGTCGTAAAGTGCCGTCTCGGATTAGCCTGCGGGGACTACTCAGGTTGATCCGAGACGACATTTTACGCAAATATCTCAATGCCCCTTTTTGAGTTTTGCAAGCCATATAATGATGATACATACACCACGATTAGTGCATACTGTCAATGTTTAATACTGAACATTATAGCCACTTTTTTGATTTCAATTCATCTGAATCACTGCAAGAGAAAATTAACAAAAACAGGAAGTTACAGTTGTTGCATCTTGGTGTTTCTTTACTACATGGAACACTATGCACAATATTCTTTAAAAGCTAGCGGCTGCTTTCCGAAGACTTTGTCGTAAAACTTTCGGCGGCTGATGATGAATTATAATTTTGTAGGAGTATATTCCGTTACTCCCGAGGCTGTGGACTGGCAATATAAATGAAACTGGACGTTCACCTTCATTGATTTTCATCGAGCTCCCATAGCACCGTGCCCATAAGAGTAATAAATAACACCTGAGTAGTTTAATTTCGTTCCCAGAACCTGCGCTAGCGAAGGTGTATCTAAGCTAGAATCTCACAGTTCATTAAATCATTTTGAAAATTAGTATTACATGATAATTGATCGCTTGAAATATTTGATAAGAAACTTGTTTACACCTCCGACCTTTATACAGTACACCTCTATAGTTCTGGAAGTTCTCTACCTTCTGGGAGAGATGCAGAAGACGACTCTACAAATACTTCTGAGCAGAAATAACAATGGATTAAAGTTTCATTAAGAATATATTTTAAAACACCATAGAAAAATCATTGCTAATTACGGGCAATTTCCTTTCAGCAACAGAGTGTTCAAAAGTTGTCCACTGCATCAAGTCGTCAACAGGAGGCAGAATGATAATGTTCGAAACTTCAGGGCCTACTAAACCTGGAGGCAACTGTAACTTGTATTTATTAGACGTGATTTTTAGAGGCAAATGTAAAGTGACAATGCATTATGAGAGAAACAGCCTGTAGAGGGTGGCTAGCTTGAGTTCAAGTCCATTTTTTTTCCTTTAATCATTCGGACGTTTGGCGCCGGTGTAATGCAGAAAAATGACCCCCATTACAAAATGACTCCTGGGTCATTTCTCGACGTAGAGGAATGACCCATGGGTGAATTTTTCGACGTAGAGAAATGACCCATGGGTCATTATTCTCTGTCGAGAAATGACCGTAGGTCATTTTGTAATGGGGGTCATTTCTCTGCATTACATCGGCATGTATAAGATCACGTGATTGGCAGTTCAAACGGAAAGGACCGTTATACCGTTGTCTGCGCATGTCATATTCTTCGAAGATTCGACCTGTCTGATATGACGCATCACTCCCTGCATTATTCGGGGGATTGTAGTAATATGCGCTAGTGGAGAAAATGGCGATTAGTAGAGTAACTGCCTTTTTTAATACAAATTCAAATGCTATATATTTTCCATCTATCATGACGTTTCTGTAATGTTTTGGGTCAAAATCACCCATATATATATCCATTTGAAGTAGATGGATGAATATTAAAGGATAACAGCGAGTCGAAATTTTTATTCAAAAAATGGATTTTATTTCAAAAATGGTTCTAACATGGCCCTCCATTCCTTATCTGTGCATTGTTCTATAGTTCACGACTCGTTGGCCAAAGTAAGCGCAAGTATTTGAACAGAGGGTAAGATGTTGACAGAGCATTTTTCCTTGGGATTTTAGCATCTGTAAATAGGCAGCATCTCGTATCCGTAATTTGAACAACAAACCTTTATTTACTGAATATGTTGTAAATGTATTTGGCCTTCAACACACGAAAAGGGGCATTCGGATATTTGCGTACAGTTTCGTCTCGAATCAAACCACTCTGATCGTCTCTAAACCAATAATTTAGCCAATCAGAAGCTATGTTACTTCAAGCATGAAAATTCTTGGAGAATAAGACAATCAACGTTCTTGAGAATGGTTGGTGAATATGGACCCAGGTCCCTTGACAAACCGTCGAACACTTTGTTATTATTTCTCTTTAGACACATTGAACTTTTTAGAATACGACCGATGCTTCAGCGAAGCGAAGAGGGTCAAACTTGAGCTGTAGGCTACATGAAGGTAATAGACCCATGACACTTCTAGTGCAACATGGAATAGAATTTCATATTAGTTGATAGATACGGATTTATAAAGATATACTATTTTTGCACAATTTTTAACCGACCAGAAATTCCTTTGATTACTATCTTGAAAGTATTTGTTGATACTTTCCAGAAGAGGTAGGTAATTATTATCTCCCTTTGCAATCAGAATAGAATAGTTTTAGATTTATAAATGATAATTTTAAAAAGGAAAAAAATAAAAAATTGGCTCGGTTAAAGTAGTACAATAATACTCATTTTTAATCATAGCAAACTTTGTAAGATAAAGATATAGTGTAAACAGCGGTTTTCTATTACGGGTCTACCACCTTAACCCTTTCCCAAACAATCCCTGGTTTTTACGGGTCTGCAAAAGTAGCCTTTTGAAAACATTGTGGGAAAAGGAGAAAATGCTGGTAACCAGCATTTTCTCCTTTTCCCACAATGTTTTCTACCCAATTATAGACAGAAATCATCTTTTCAGCAAGAGTTGAATTGTCGTCTGCAAATGCTTTCAATATGGTCCAGTCCAAAAGTTTGTCGTTTGGGAAAGGGTTAAGAAAAAAACACAAATCTACATTTAACTCAATTGCTGAAACCTAGGAAATTTAAATTGACTTCTCAGTCACCATACATCATTTAGTACAAAACACATGCACAATGGATCAAATTAGGCGAGAAATTGCTATTACTTTGCACACATAAAGATACCATCTTTTTATGTATACTCTTAATAACACATTGATAAACGTCGTTAAATTTTCAAAATGCGGTTTTTGACCTGATATGTTTATTTCTACCTGTGTATAACAAATATTTCCCTCCAACTACAACTCATATACTTTATATGAACAGCGTTGATAGAAATTACCTCTACATTTATGGGCAAAAGCAGATTAATCATGTCGCATTTGGCATTCTTGTGGTTGACGCATCATATCCTTAGACTAGCAAAGCTAGTCTATGGGCATCCAGTTTGAGCCAGACTCAAAGTAAACAAAAACCCCATAATTGCCAAATACTGCCTCACAAATTAGTAACTCCTTACTATTAGGAAACTTAATTCAGTCATTATGACAACTTTGACTTAAAGCGTAGAATTTCTTCCATCCCAATTTGAACTTGACCACTTTCAAAGCAACAGACTGTACAAGATGTCATTGATAAGGTACATGATGCTTGCTTATATGTAAATTAAGTGACCTATATGCAAATCAGGCTCATATCACTGATTCCTACTCCACAGAACATATAAGTATGAATGGATCTGAAAATGATATGCCCAGGTGACTTGTATAGCAAATCCCAGCTACACAAACCCTCACTGGCCAGGGAACCCTTCTCATTCCTCCAGTCATTCATTATGTGGATCATTGTGAATGTGAAACTGATATGTCAGACTGTTGTTTAACCTCTTGTATATTAACCCTTTGCCACACAATCCCGAGTTTTCACATAAGTAGGGAGAAGCCCTTTGAAAACTATGCGGGAAAAGAAAGAAGAAAATGCAGGTTACAATTATTTCTCCCTTTTCCCATGTTGTTTTCAACCCTTTAAGAATATGTTTTCATCAATTTAGTCACATTTAACTATATCGTCTGGAACAGCTTTTAATGTGGAGGGCCGTAAAATGTTTCAGTTTGTAAACAGTTTAAAAATAGTTAACTATTGCATCCTGTGCTGTTGACCTTTTACCACACAATGACAACTTTTAACGCCCTGAGGAAGAAGCCTTTAAAAAACATTGTGGGAAAAGGAGAAAATACTGGTAACCAACGTGGGCCATTTGAAGTACTTTGAAAGTGCCATCTGCAAATGCTTTCAGTTTGGATGGTCTAAGAATTTTTTGCTGTACGGTAACAGGATAATTAACTGTATAATCCAAGTTAATCCTCAAAGTGCTATAAAAAAGTTAAATAAAGTTTTTTGGCGGATGATGAAAACCTGAATATTGTTATTTCAAAGTTATATTTTTGAAAAAAAATATCCGAGTGTCGGTTAGTATGGATCCAAGATCAGATTGTACAGACTGTGTAGTCTGATCTTGTTCCACACTGTCTGTCAGCTCCGCTGTTCAGACAGACATCTTTTAAAATCCTTGATGATAATTGGTGAAACATCACTCATGTATTCCTTACGACAGTCCACCGATAAAGATTCTTTTTTCATATGATGCCGTGTCGTTGGAAAAGGGGCTTGATGTATATTTCCATTATGGACTGATATCTTTGTAACTATTTGGCAAAATTTTATGAAACGTCATATTCATTTTGTTTGTCATAGGCCACAGACAATCATATTTGTTTTATCTTTTCAAATCCTATGCTATGGAAATAACTAAAAGGCCAGGTGTACACGCAAAACACTATTTACCTTTTATTTGTTTCTATGTAAATATGTCTTTTTAGGCAGGAGATTTCATCGCGACAAAATAACCTGTTTGAAATTGAAAGTTAACAAACTGAAGTTTTTCATAATATTACTTGTTTAGAGAAGAAAATAGTCAATGGATTGAACTGCATTTGAATTGAACCAGATTTAATGACCAGAATGATCTGATGGACCTGGAAAGAACTCAGAAACCAAATATAACAGTATTTCTTCAGTCTGGTATAAAGCAACAAAGACTTACTTTTACTGTAGCCATTTACTAGATTCAAATTTGCTAGTCTATCAGTACTTTCAGTACTTTGATTTTTCGTTTAATAAGGAAATGTTGAATTATATTGTAGTGTAAGCAACTTGACAAAATACTGTGGCCAATGGAAAATGAGAACTAAATAATCAATAACCCCACAGAGGAAGCATCCTAAGATACTGCATCACTGCTCGCCTCGATATTTTCAAAATGTACAACTAAGGCTTTGTCCTTTCGTTCAAATATATTAAATCTTAAAAAAAAGTGATTGCTTTCAAATAGCTTTACAATCAAAGAGAAACAAGAATATGTATCACGCATTTTCCTTCATTCAAAGTCACGTGTCGGTTGACAGAGAAACACTATTGGTCTCTTAGCTGCGGTTGTTAAGTGCCGGACTCTATAACATCCCGTCCGATTTCAAATAATACTAGAATATGATAACTGGCAAAAAAGCCATCTTTAACACTTAATAGGCTTTTTTGTCAGAAATTCTTAAGAAATCGGATACTGACACATCGCAATGTAAAAAGAGGAATTAGTTTAATTTCATTATCTTTGTACAACCGTCAAAGAGCGGTAGTAGTATTAAAATCTCGCGTCAAGTTTCAAGTATTATTCATTTCCAAATTCAGAAGGTCTCTTCAGAACTATTTTTTTACGATAGTACGTGTTTTAATGATACGGGGTCATATTTCATAACATCTCGTTTCTCAAGTATATTTGTAGGAGTCGTGTTAACCCATTACCACACAAACCCTACTTTTGACGCCCCTGAGAAAGAAGCCTTTAGAAAACATTGTGGGAAAAGGAGAAAATGCTGGTAACCAGCATTTTCTCCTTTTCCCACAATGTTTTCTACCCTTCACACAACAAATTTTCAAATTTTCAGTCACTTTGATTTTGTTGTCTGCAAATGCTTTGAATTTGGACCAGTCTAAAATATTGTCGTTTGGTAATGGGTTAAAGGGAAAAGGGCGGTTAAGGCTTACAGATCTAGGCCAATTTTTGATAATTTATTCCTTGGAAATATGACTCAAAGAAAAAAAATGTAAATTCATTAGCCGCCGATTTACGCAGTTAACCCTTTCCCAAACAATCCCTGGATTTTACGGGTCTGGAATAGTAGCCTTTTGAAAACATTGTGGGAAAAGGAGAAAATGCTGGTAACCAGCATTCTACAATGTTTTATACCCTATCATAGACAGAAATTATCTTTTCAGCAAGAGTTGAATTGTCGTCTGCAAATGCTTTCAATTTGGTGTAGTCAAAAAGTCTGTCATTTCGGAAAGGGTTAATCATTAATGCCTGATAACGTTAGTAGACAATGACATACTAGTATGTTTGATAGTACTCGTATAAAGTCTGTTTCATTTACGACCCGTCTATATTCCCTATAACATTCTACTATAGTAATTACAATTAGCTTTATAACATTTATAGAGGCAAAATAGTAACATGCCAATTACAACTGTCTTTGTTCTGGAACTAATTCCAGATGAAACTAATTGGAAATAGGTAAAGTCTGTCCCTTCATAGTGCCAACCAATACCGATCCGCACACGCCTACTGATGACGTCACTTTTCGTTTACATGTCTGTGGTCTTGCCGGGCCAAGGTTACGTCAAGATAACATATTTTTAGACGAAAACCTTATCCAAGAATTTTTAACATGTGAACATGTGGGTGGCTAAAGAATACATGAGATTCTATCTTTTTTTTTAAGTTAACTCTTAATACAAAAAGACAACATTTTATATCTGTCCAAACTGGAAGCATACGCAGATGGCAAATCATAGGTAGTTCAAGTAGCGAAATTTGGCCTTGATAGGGTAGAAAATATTTTCGAAAAAGGAGCAAATGCAGGTAATTAGTATTTTCTCCTTGTTCACATTTTTTTTTATCACAAATCTTTTCCCTCAGGATCGTTGAAAGTCGGAATTGTGTGGTAAGAGGTTAAATTATTTCCAACTGCCCGTTTACTGGTAAATTTTGCATCCTCTAATCCAGACGATTCCAATGAGTACCCACAAGCTAGGGATTCGAAGAGAAGTAATGAATTTAGAATGCCATCAGTCCCTCTGATCTGGAGCTCTGTAGGCCTAACTACCCTGTCTGATTTCAGGAATGATTCACTCTCTCTTTTCTTAAATAAAAACCACATATTTTGCTGAAAACGCGTTTTGTCTACGGACTAATAATGAAGATTTCAATTTATACCTAGCGGTCTGAGAATAATTATGTAATCGCTGTTAGAAAAAAAGTAAACGAGTTTGATGGCGACAAAGCCATTTCAAGGCATCTCATCTCATTTAGAAAACACATTTGTAGAAGCGTCTGTCTCGGTTTCTGTTTCCGTGGCGACAGAATCACGACAAAGGACTCTAACGACACTTGCCCTTTCAACGGCTTTTGGGAATGACAGGTCTACGTTTCCTGTCAAGGCGAATAAGAAATCTAATGGTTTTTTTAACTCTTTACTACATGAAAAAAAAAATCTAAACTTACCCAATTTCACAGCATTTGCAGAAGACAGTCTGTATATGGCCCAAATGATCATTTTAATTTTTGAACAGGTAGAAAACATTATGAGAAAAGGAGAAAATGCTGGTTACCAGCATTTTCTCCTTTTCCCACAATGTTTTCCAATGGCTTCATAAGGGTCGTTAAAACACAGGTTTATGATAAACTACAAATTATCAGTCAAGTCAAAATTGAGAGCGTTTTACATATGCTAAATTAATTGTGGTTATTGTTAAGAAATCTGTGTTTGGAAGTGTAGCAAATAATGTGCGAAAAGAAGAAAATGCAGGTTACTTTTTATCGTGTTCTATCCATATTTCACATTACATGGTAAAAATTTACATAAATAATATGAAAAGAAATTGAACAAAAGCAGTGAGCATAAAAAGGCCCCCTAATATCCCATTTGAAATGTCCTTTACACTTGCTTATGACTATAGGTGTTACTATTTCTATTATAAACATGAAGTTACCAGAAGTCCAGATAACAGGGAGTGATGGTATTTCTAAATTCGCCATTTCTTTTCAAAACCCTATGTTGTGGGTACTCATTAGAATCGTCTCGATGAGACGACGATTCTAATGAGAACCTTTAACATAGGGTTTAGTGTACAATTATCAACATTTTAAATTTTGAAATCAAAATCACATCCTCTGTCTGGAGCTCTGAGTTACGGTGGCTTATTTAAGTTATCATTTCTCCCTTTACAAAACAATCCAGTGTTTCAATAAGCCTGTGGAGGAAGCTTTCTGCAAACAGTCTATGAAAAGGAGAGAACGCTGCTGCGCTAGCATGTTATCCTTTTCCTACAATATCTTAAATTCTATTGCGGACAAATCAAACCAATTACATGTACGTAAGAAATAGTTTGTCGCCTGCAAGTCCTTTCAATTTGGACCAATATAAAATTTTGTCGTTTGATAAAGACCTTTTTACACATCTGATTCAGACCAATTCTGATATCTGTAATAAAATTTATTCTGTTTTCATTTATTTGTTTATTTTCATGAAATAAACCCATAAATGCTTAACCCTTTACACAGCACAATTTTGGACCTATCCAAACTGAAAGCATTTGCAGAAGACAATTTCATAGTGGCTAAAATCGGACTCAATTTTCTTTTGATAGGGTAGAAAACTTTGTGGGAAAAGGAGAAATGCTGGTTACCAGCATTTTCTCCTTTTCCCCACAATGTTTCCAAAAGGCTTCCTACTTCAGGGTCGTTAAAAGTCGTCATTTTGTGTCACTGGGTTATATAAAGATAAATGCACTTCTCTATCACAGGAAAGAATGAGCGCATTTCACGAAATTTAAATCAAATAAAAATAAGCAACCAGCTCAAGGTTTTGCGTAATGATTTCACTTTTCTATTTCTGATATACAGGCCACAGAAAAAAAAACCTGGCTGACAGAACGAGAATTTCACAATGAACTCTATTGTTCAAGTTAAGATAAGGCATGACTTTTGAACGCCTTTTAAGATCCTCGAGTCCTCGACCAGCCAAATGAATTATTTATTGCATTAATTTTGCATAAAATACCTAAATAATGTATTGTTGGAGAACGTGCTTTCTTTACGAATGTGCGGATCAAATCATTGTAAATAAGTTATCCGCCTTATTGGTTCGAATAACGGGAACTTTAAGATACGGATTATGTCTTATTTAGGTTTGATGAATGGCAGACGATAAATATTGGGAGAAAATTGAAAGCGACGGTTTATCTCTTCTCCCGTAAAGCACGGTATAGATCATTGTGAATCAATTCTCGAGCCGATGATAGGTAGCATATTGCAGTGTATTCACTTACCGTTATAATAAGCATTCTTCAGAAAAAAAAATGGCGACCTAGTTCTGCTCGAATCGACATGCGATATTACACGGGTTGTTAAATACTTCGAAGTCTATATCAGGTTTTGGAAACAGAGCATCTGACATGGCTCGGCATTTGAGATAAAGTTTTATTGAAGAGGTCCAGATAAATGTTATTAAGCAAACCTTTGGCAAATATTATTATTATTTTTTTGTTTAAGTGTTACAATAAGATTTTATCTCAAATGTAAACGAATGTCAAACTGTATTGATTATATAACTCCATCATATCAAGAATTATAACTCATGTGTTAAAATAAGGCTATATGTTGAATTTTACACGAAGCTTATTCCCTTCTAGTACTGCAGACGAAAAATTGTTCCGAAGAAACTAATGACTTTAGGTTGCAATTTAAAGCACGTGAAATTCGCAGCTCTGTCACGATACCAATTTTGACAGTAACTTTTGCAAAGAAAATCTGGTCAGCGATGTCTTAGAAAAGAAGCGTATGATTACAGTGATGGCAAAATGTGGCATTATTTGCTTATCAAAATAAAAAAAAATAAATAAATTTTAAATTCTGCAGCGGAAATATTTTCTTTTGTTTTAACTAAAATGTTTTTGCTGGTCAACATCTGTCATCCGCATTCACACATGCAGAATTCGTAACAAATGCAGTGATATGAAGTATGACCTCTTTTCTACTCATATTTGCTCGAATAGCGCCCACAGGTAATTACGGATACGCCACTGTAGACACTGAATGTTTCTTCTTCCATTGTACCCAGTATACAGTTTCGGGACAACTTTTGAACTTCGCAGCTTTCATCCTTTGCATTAAGATTTGTTATTTTTGGGATGTGAACATCTCAAAACATGATTATTCCACAAATTTCCGGTCGTGCAATCCTTCAGTAAAGCTACATAGAAATTTCAATAACGTCTTGCTATATGGCCTGCCACACGCGAAAATGGGCATTCGGACATTTGCGTAAAGTGTCGTCTCGAATCAGCCTGCGCAGTCCGCGCAGGCTGATCCGAGACGACTCTTTCCGGCTACATTCGATTTGAACCTTCAGTAGACTTGCGCAAAACAGAATATTATAAAGGAAGGGACATTTTAGTCTCAGATTAGACTGCGCGGATTGCGCAGGCTAATCCGAGACTTCACTTTACGCAAATGTCTGACATGATACCGCTTTTCACATATTGCAGGCGACACATGAGTCATGCTCCGGCAAAAGGCCTATAATTACGTTTTTTAGAAACTAATTTATTGGGCAAGCAACTCGTTGTATGAATTTTGAATAAAATAATCATTTCAACTTACAGTTTACTGCTACTGAATCGAAGGAAGGTCGTCATCTACATTGAAGGTTCTTCTGTAAAGATGATGAACAAGTATGTAATCAAACAGCCTAGAATGTATCTTGTATTGCGATGTATGTTTCATAGTATTCACATGTCCGGTTTATAATGCCGCTGATGGTAAAATCTGAAAACGACAGAAACGAGTAACATTTAGCAATTGCAGAAAAAGTATTAACCTATGAACGTTTGTGTGTGCTCTGTTTGAACCACTTTTGTAAACGGGTATTTGTAAGCTCAGTAGATTAAACCAAGCCAAACTTTTGCGATTTCAATGCCGGTCTCGGACAAAATATCGCGCATTATATCAAACTGTACTAGAGATAATACTGTTGGCCATGTGCACTCTGATTCTGATGTACATTGTCGTAAAAAAACACACAAAGATGAAGTTTTCATCGGCATTTCTAACGATTATTTTCTGATAGATGATTAAAAAATCACCTGTGAGCAGTTGATAGGAGGAGCCATGCTCTGGAAAAAGGGGGATTTATATTATACTGCAACATAGTTAGGTTCACTTGACATAACTGCAATACTGTTGACAACCACATTCAGCACTCAACATTCATGTAAAGTTGCTGTCAGTTCTAAGTTCTAACCCTTATCCTGCTAAGAAACTAACTAGAATAAAATTTACTTTTAGATGGGAGAAATATCTCCTTCTCGGAGATTAAGTAGTGGCTAGTCATTTAACTAAGTAAAAAGTCATTATTCTACGTAGAGAAATGACCTCAGAAGTCATTTTACTACATAGAGGAATGACCCGGGTCATTATTCTATGGCAAGAAATGACCCATGGGTCATTCCCTGCGTAGAGAAATGACCCATGGGTCATTTTGTAGGGGAAGGTCATTTCTCTGCATTATACCTGCAATATTAATTAACATTACTGCAGGCACTGTATAACAGGATCACACTAAAAGAAGGCGGTTGTACCGCCGAAAGTTCGTCTACATTATTATAATTATGGTAAAGAAGTAACAAACGTGTCATACTGACGTTAAATAGACTCTACTACACTGAAATAATTTATAGACGACGAATTAATTCTGACTAATATGATTGTAATGCTTCTATTAGGGTAGAAAATATTGTGCAAAGAAGAAGAAAAGGCGGGTTACCAGCACTTTCTCCATTTTCCACAATGTTTTTTTTTTCTGAAGATTCAAAATATCATAGTACTGTTTTGTGAAAGGTTAACCGAAGCTGTGTAAATGTAAAAACCATGTTTATTTCACTAAATGCTACTTCGACCCAGTGACATATGCACACCTGGACTGAGGTCGAAGAGTACACTTCCATGCAATACACACGTAAATAGACAAGGAAATCAGTCGAGTGTTTCTGGTGTTTACCTTTTTTGAAAACAATTATCGAAAATTCCATCTGTTTCTGTGGTTCAGGGTTCACTTTCTCCCCCCCCCCTCCCCCCCTCCCCCCCCCCCCACACACACAAGATATGCTGTCATGGCGAGACTTACGAGAGGACTTACCACATATCGTCGGTTTACTTCAAAAACCTCGTAACTACAGCTTAAAACAAGCTGTAGTTACGAGGTTTTTTAAGTAAACCGACGATATGATTATCATCTTTGACAAAATGTACACTGGATCGGCAAACCAGTGTACCATTTGCTTTTAACCGAAAATGTCCTCGAAAATTAGGAATTCGTCCGATTTAACTGAAGAGGACCACGTGTTTATCAGTACTGCTCTACGCCATAAATGTAACATTTGGTGTAGGTTGAACATTTCGGATTATAATGACAAAATTTTCAAAATAATTCCAACAAGTGAGGTTAAATGCATATCCGAAATGTGTTATACCAGTCAAGTTATCACGTAACCGTTTAAAAAATCCATTTTTCTAACAGTCGACTGAATCAGGTATGGTGGTCTTTGGACAAACTGAAAATTCACAAATGCCAAAGTGTTCCAACTCATGTAAATCTGTGCGGACCTCACAGGATGACATTATATAAGTAGATACTTTTTGCATATGCATTAAACCCCTTTTCACAAAGGATGGGTCGTATGTTTTTTCTAGATAAAACCACGAAAGATTTGAAATATTTCAGTATTTACCCATTCCATGACAATGACCCGCTTGTACTTGACGAGTTTTGCTTCAAAGTATAACAGTCTTCAACGTTATGTTGTGCGTGGTTACACCGATATTCCTTTAAAAACATATGCGCAACTGTTTCTGACCAAAAGCATGCTTTTCCCTTGCTACATTTCCTTTTGTTTATAAGCTAAAACAGTTTGCATTCTGGAAATGATATCGCCAAACGACATTTTTCATGGTTGAGCATGCGCAAGATTTTGGAACACCACGGTGAGCATCGTAAACTGTCAATTTATAAATATCCTTTTCATGTTTATTTCATTATATGTCTAATTTTCGGAACTTTACAGCGCTGTCGTCTTACTTTAATTGGGAAATCTGATTAAGTTTACAAAGTACTCAAACATGAGTCTCCCACATCTGTCGAACGCAGGAATCACTTAAAACAAAATATTCTAATCAGTTCCTTGTCTTTGTAACGTACAGCTTTGTAATACAATCGTTTAAAGCGTTTTTAATTGAAGTGTTCTTTTGCATCCAAAACCACAAAACCATTGTCGATACAAATTTTCATTCGATTCGAAAGCATAGCGAATCATAGTTCGGTATTATGATGACTGCACAATTCACATAATACATTTAATACATTGTTTGGTATGGCTCATGACAAAACGCATGCATTTATCCTCTGAAGCAGTTTTTTTTTTTTTAAGATTTTTGGTCTTCAATACTGGACTATACTATTTTTCCAGGCAAAATTCATTTCGGAACTTTATGTGTGTTTGTGTGTGTGTGTGTGTGGGGGGGGGGGGGGGGGGGGTTGTTCGACACGCCTTTTTCAGAAACTGTTCATCGTCGCTTTACTTCGAAAACCATGTAACTACAGCTTGTAGTTATATGCTGTAGTTACGAGGTTTTTTAAGTAAACCGACGTTATGCTTTCATTGCAATACGTGTATACTCGTAACATTCTCGACTTTTTGTTAGTCTACCTCAAAGTGGATACAATCTCGAATTACTAACCTAACTGTTCGTTTAAAAAACTTCACAAGAGCTTCCTATTATCGAAAGAGAATACAAAAGGTGAGGAGAATATGCGATTCGAGAGTTTTAAATTCTAACTCTCACGGACCTCCAACAAATAAAATGTTTTTTTCAACACGTCCCAAATATCCTTAATTAGTGTATTCTGAGGTTTGCAGTCGCCCTCCGAGATCTCCCACGTCATTGAGGCGCTCAGCATCCGCTTCTTAGCGTCACTTCAACATGATCAACATCCGAAATTAAGCGTTATCATGTTACTCTAGCTAACAATGGGGTAGGATTGAAGAGGCTGTCGCGAACCCAGACTCTTTCTTCGGGCCGAGACCCCGATCCTTTGCTATAAATGACAATATTTCAGTCAATTTCTGAACTTATTCGTTCGTTTGTAATTCTCAGGTACATTTTACCTATTGCTCGAGCAGCTTGTAAACATACACTAAGTATGCTCTTTGCTGGAAACGTTTTTGTCTTCAATGGATGGTCGATATATGTATATATAGTATAGTATATGTATATACTTGTTAGATATTTAACGAGTTTAAGGTTTGATCCATTAACGAATGTAACAGAAGGAGAAATTCCGTGTACCAACAGTTTCTGTCTTTATTACATTATTTTTCTGAAATATCCGCCGTCAGACGAAAAAAGAGTAAATGTGTTAATGAATAATCCTTAGCTAAGCGCAACCTACTCGCCTTTTGCGGACAGTGTAGATCAAGATCAGACTGCACAGAACATGCAGTCTGATCTTGGATCTGCACTGTCTGAAAAGGAGATATTTCGCTTAAAATGATTTTGAAATAGCATTACTATGGGTTTTCACAATCGGGTTGAATGTTTCAGTTTAGTTCAGTTATTTAGCAGGACAAATGTTAAAACCCGCCATCTTTTATGTGCGATTTTACGAACTATTTTCTCTGTATACGCCAAACGACTTTACAACGGCGCCAAGGCTTCGACCTCGTCGGGTCATTTATTGTTTGTCCATTCGCGTGCCGGTATGAAGCATTGTTTCGTTTTTTCGTGATTAAATCGATTATAACCCTTGTGAACTGCTAAAGTAAAGTAGTCTGACTTGGCGGTTTTAAATACCATTCAAATCAATCAATCCTCTTGAAAAAAAAGATTGCACTAGAGTCTTTAACAATTGATACTTTAACAACAGAAACTTAGATATAATTACCATGGATTAAGGTTTTAGACATTGAACCATGTGAAAAGATGCTGAGTAAAGGTGATAACATTGAATCATGTAAAAAAAATGGTGAAAAAGGTGATATATTGATCTTTAAACCTTATATAAAATATAAGTTATTCTAGGATTGGACCTCTTGTACAAGATTGCAGCAGAGTTTGATTAACATGAGAGATTTTAATAACAGAAACTTAGAGAAAATTACCATGGATTAAGGTTTAAGACATTAAACCGTGTGAAAAGATAGTGGGTAAAGGTAATGACATTAAACCATGTAAAAAGATGGTGAATATAGGTTATATATTGCTCTATAACCCTATATAAAATAAGTTATTCTAAGGATTCTGTTTAGCCAATCAAAATTTGTGTTAGTTACAAATTTAGAAAACATTGGAGAATAAGACTAAGAATATTCTCAATAAGGGTTGGTGAATACGGGCCCAGGTAGCGTTTCGTTAAGTAAATCATTTATTTTATTTTGAATTCAAAGTAACGGTTGTCGTTTTGAAAAGTAGTCCGGTTCTGTACATAGAACACCCAAATCAAAAAGGTTGGCGATTGAAAAAAATGCCACCTAGCGGAAGATAATGCACTAAGTCCGCACAGTGTTATTCCTTTCTCATTTTAAATAATTGGAGTGCAACACGGGAAAAGGTGCATTCGGACATTTGCGTAAAGTGTCGTCCCGGATTAGCCTGCGCAGTCCGCGCAGGCTAATCCGAGACGGCACTTTACGACTACATTAGATTTTGTGCTACAGTAGAGTTACATAAAACAGAAAATCACATAAAATCGGAAAGTGTCGTTTCGGATTAGCCTGTACGGACTGCACACGCTGATCAGAGACGACACTTTACGCAAATGTCCGAATGACCCTTTTCGTGTGTTGCACTCCATATGGGAATCAACGGCAATTAATTCACACTCGGAATAAAAAGTCGCAGAGCATAATGGCGAGTAAAATCAAAACTATTCAAGCAACACACTGTGAAGAGGGGACGTAGTGACAGGTATCAACTACGGTCAGACTGTGCATTCCGCGCAGGCTGACCTGGCCCAAACCGTTTCGTTATTGTTCAATTTCCTGTATATCCAGGGCCCAGTCTACCTCATAACTAAGTCGTTTGTTTGGAAATGTGGCAATTATAGTGTCTTAACCCATTACCACACAATCCCTACTTTTGATGCCCCTGAGAAAGAAGCCTTTAGAAAACATTGTGGGAAAAGGAGAAAATGCTGGTAACCAGCATTTTCTCCTTTTCCAACAATGTTTTCTACCCTTCACCAAACAAATTTCAAATTTGCAGTCACTTTTATTATGTCGTCTGCAAATGCTTTCAATTTGGACCAGTCTAAAATATTGTCGTTTGGTAATGGGTTAAATAAGTGATCACTTGCTTGGTATCATGCACCAGGGAGATATATTATTAAGCCCCCTTTTGGCAGAGAACGGCTTCTTTGGTATTCAGCCAGTCCACTCTATCTCGAGGACGTGATTGACCACAGAGACGTTTCGTGTTTACAGCTCATGACGAACGTTTTGGACTTTCTCCTTTGTTACAAGTATTGTGTTTAGCCTGTTTTTTCTTCCATTTTAAAACACATCCCTAAACGTTTTTTTAAACACAGCTTCAGAAAAATAAACTGAAGACTAATATAATTATATTTATTATATTGAAAAGAATAGCTACCTAAACATTCGCACGATCAATGAATATGTTGTCAGAACGCTATCGTCGTTCTCATGAATAACTCGCACTTGGCAATTCTTATGACGTGTTGTTTGACAGATTTTCACTGGAAACTTGAAATCTGTTACCTACTGGTTAATCATTATCTCCTGCTAGATGGCATTCTACAAATACACATCTATCTGATTTGGGCATTCTGGGAACCGAACCGGACTACTTTTCGGACTATCGTTACTTTGAATTTCAAACTAAAATACACGTTTACTCAGTAAAACCCTACCTGCTGCGATTCGTTCAGCTATGATCAGCTAGCATGTAACCTATGCACCAGCCATTTACCAAAACAGCCCCTACTGGCTCGGTTAATAGTTTCGGTGTAAGTCCTACTTTTCTCTAGCATATGGGATCGGTGTTACGTCATAGCAGACAGGTCGAATCTTCAAAGAATAATACAGACAACGACTGGTTAATTTTGTACATGAGCAATGCACCCTGAAAAGGTAGTTAAAAGTATCTACAAAAAGTATCGACCCACATCCTCCAACATCAATCTACTCAATCCACGAGGGTTGACAAAGGGGGGACTTTTTGCTTTTAGTAAATTTTCTGCTTTTCAAAGTCACATTCTGCTTCATGATTCAGATGGAACTAGACAAAAAAGATCGATGTAGTGTAGTGTATTAACCCATTACCACACAATACCGACTTTTGACGACCCTGAGAAAGAAGCCTTTAAAAACATCGTGGGAAAAGGAGAAGATGCTGATAACCAGCATTTTCTCCTATTTCCAACAATGTTTTCTACCCTTTATAAAACAAATTTCTAATCCACTTTATTTTGTCGTCTGCAAATGCTTTCAATTTGGACAAGCCTAAAATATTGTCGTTTGGCAATGAGTTAAATCTCTTCAATGCAAAATACCCATTTATAAAAACATGAGTCGGTACTCTTTACTTTTTATACAGGTTAACAATCAGAGCAGATTCGTGTGAAAGCAATCCAGTGGTAAATGCAGAAGTAATTGAAATACATATATCAAAAGCAGGAATATAATGCATTTTTGTATCAAGCTTTCCATCTATTTAACAAGCATATAGTTTGCAACTTCAAAAGTTTGTATTGTTTGCAAATATAAAAGCGATGTTGAAAATAACAAAAAAACGAAATCCTCCGAAAGTTAGTCTGAGTTTATTTCAACACTTTATGACAATTTAGATCTATTTTTCGCCTGAACGCTATTGAAGGGGCTATAAGCGGTTTCTTCTAACTAAAATAAACAGATTGTTTAACCCTTTCCCAAACAAGCCCTGGTTTTTATGTGTCTGCAAAATAAGTCTTTTGAAAACACTGTGGGAAAAGGAGAAATTGCTCGTTACGAGCAATTACTCCTTTTCCCGCAGTGTTTTCTACCCTCTTGGAGAACTTTCAGTCATTTTCAGCAAGTTTAAATTTGTCGTCTGCAGTCTCTTTGAGTTTGGAAGAGTCTAAAATTTATCTTTTGGGAAAGGGTTAAAGTCGATCTGATTTTTAACCTCCGCACAGGCTGACATCGGTCGAAACCTTTTGCTACTTGTAAACTTTTGCATACCCAAGGGCCATTCTTCCTCATGACTCAGTCTGTTGTTTGACAAACTGAACTTTATGAATCCATAATTGTGTGATGACTTGGTTATTACATTGCATCACAAGGATGAATTCACTCTTTACCAAACGACAGAATTTTCGACTGGTCCAAATTGAAAGCAATTGCAGACGACAAGATAACCGTAACTCAAAAATTGAACTTCGTTTCCAGCCGGGTGGAAAACATCGTGAAAATAGGCGAAAATGCTTGTTACCAGCATTCTTTTACCACAGTGTTTTCAAAAGCTTTCTCCTTCAGGGGCGTTAAAAGTCGTCATTGCGTGGTAAAGTATTTTAAAATGCTCTTTTTCACAGAGCATAGCTCAGATTATGAATTGCAGTTTTCAAGGCTCACTTTAGAGAAAACCTTAACTCCTATTCTGCTAAAAGCTAGAATGAAATTTTCAGTTCGATGGCAAAAAAAAAAATACCAAATACAGTACTGCTCTTTCAAAGGTTTGTTTTCGGGGAATTGTTAAATAGCGAATCCGCTTACTGTGATTGTTTTGACCGGAATCAAATAGATGATGCGTAACGACGCATGCGAGCTCACTTTCAGTTTGGCATGGCTGATGTACGGGACGAACAACGCAGATCTACAAATGATATTCAGCTCTGACTTTAAACAATTCATACAAGTTATGTATGATTTCTTTATCGAAATTTCATTAAAACTAAAAATCTATCTCTTTAAAGTACTATAGATTCTTATACAAAGTTTTTTTTTAATATTGCCATAGACATATGAACATTGTTTACACAGACTGGCATCGTTTTCATTCAAGAAACATTCATTCACAACTTGGGTCGTCGACTGTCATAATGAAAAAGGACATTTTCAGCACTTAAGTTTTGAAATTACATTTTCAACTATGCATTATATCAAATATATCTTAAATAACTGTACAGATAGCTAGCTAGAATTTGACTATAAACAATTCAAAAACGTATCGATAACCCAAAAGATCAATTCGGCGCCCTGTTACCGCCCTTCGTATATGGACGAATTTCCGAATTGTTTGAAACATTTTTGTGAAACGTTCAAAGAAATGGAAATCAAGTGGTCTATCAACAGAAGTTTATTTGACATTTGATTTGTGCAAGATTGCACTGTAAAAGCTTCCAAGATTTCTCTTCATTTATCGAATGAACATGAAGAAATCATTTGTTTACAAACGGCCCCGATCAAGTACGAACCCGTGACATGAATTTATACTGTGGATTCGTGTACTTCTAATTGAAGTAGACTAACTTAGCATACGTCCTTCTAATATGCTTTAATTTTGTTACCTTTCATGCAAGAGAATAATTAAGATTTGGAATGCAGAATTTGCAGGTAGATTTACGATAAAGAGTCCACAATAATGCATCTTTACGTTTTACTGTTTGGACATGTAGATTTGAATTCCCTGATATATTATTGATGACTGGAAATTTAAGTACATGTACAGAGCAAATTTAGAATATTGCACTTTATTCAATAGAACAAATATTTATGATGAACTGCTACTGCCTAACCCGAAGTAGAAACTGAGCTTCATGTAAACAGCTAGTAATTCAACCTTAGAATGAAAGCATGCCTATAGTTTTTAAAGTTTTATTGAGGGACAGAAGAGTTAGTCACTAACAGAGAAATCAGAACTAGGTTGAAACCTACCAGGTAGCTGTGTCTTTTGATTACTTTTTACCTGATTTTATTTTTTTTTCTACCAGTGACTACCATATGGCCCCAACCTCATGATCACAGACTGTCGTCTCCTCAATATTTGCCTTCTTTCAAATCATTTAAATTTAAATGTATTGTGACATCTGCTTTTTTATAGTTAAGTGTAACGCCATATTTCTTTTTTGAAACTGTATTATAATCTAATTTCTGACTGCTCAGAATATGAGGTCTGAGCCTGAGCCCACATGGCCTAAGGTTTTTTCCTAAACTTGCACCAAAATAGCGGTGAAATTACACAATCTCATTCATTGATTTAGTGAGGTGCTTTGACACTTGTGGTTGTTAATTGGTGAAGGTGTAAGACAGATTATTCTGGGTTTTATCCTCACCTAGGTAGCAGGGTTTTAAAGGAGTGCCTATAGAAAAGACGGAGAACCAGCCTAGCCCTTGTACAACCAGAGAGGTACACAATTGAGTTGTTGTCACTGTATTACTGAAACAGTTTTGAAACTAATGTAATCACCAGAAATCAGTATCAAATTACTCATGATTGTAGTTACAACTAATTTCATGGTATGTGACACTGCATGAGATGACCTTACTTTTGTTTTGTGAAACTAATATTTTCTTGACTGGTATCTTTATGATGATACAAGGTAAATTTCCATTTGTGTAACATAAGGAAGGTACATTCAATATTCATGAATCAAACATGGCCTAAATCTTAGAAAATACTGAACTCACCATTTAGTTTTCACCTTTCATCAGACTATTATATAATATTCTTAAGTTCAGGACTAAAACCAAGAACATTCCTTTCAAAGAAAAGAAGAAATCATTGTATCTGAACAATCAAATAATGTTTCTAGTTTGACTTTTTATTTCATTTTGAAATTAAAACATGTACATGTAGTTTCAAGTTATGCAGTAATAAGGAGGAACCCTTGGTGGAATTTCTGGGTGTTAGAGTCATGGAAAGGACAAGGTACCTTCAGTAAGAAATTGCATACAAAATACCACTGTTTCTATTTTTCATAGAGGACTCCTGTGTGTATGTTTTTTTTCTAACCTAACCCATAGTAGTTTCAAAACAATACATACTTTATTCCTCAGAATGATATCAGCTCACTTGTAATGTAGCAAAAGTACAGTAATATCAGACAGCCCAGCATAGGAAAATTCCATGTTGAGTAAGCTATTAATACTTTCAATCTGAGTAAATGCATACATAATCTAACACCAAAACCCCCTTCACAGGTTTTTCTGAAAACCCTAAATTTTGAATGTAGCTAATTAAAGCTCAGCCAATTGGATAAGTTGTGTGAACAGTTTTCCTGAACATTCTTCAAAATGGGATACTATAGCCACACTTGCCTTAGTTAAAACACTTTGTATCCTTTATGGTGTTATGGAACAGGGAAAAATGACTTAAGTAAGAATGAAAAATAAAAATTAAAATTGTACTGGTCTACCATTTTTTTTTTTCAAAAACTTGAGAGCTACAATGTATAAGGCTTAGAGAAATGTTAGATAAGATTACCCTTGCAGGCCAATTTTAGATCCACACTGACTAATTGAATAGTGTTTAATGTTGCCTTCAATATTATTTCAGTCATATAACTGCAAAAACTAGTTTAATTATGTATTTCTAGGTTTCAGCAGTACTAGGCTAGGGCTCTATTCAAAAGGTCTTGCCCAAGGACAGCTCCACAGTAGAACATGCAGCTTCCAGTATGGCTGGACCCTAGATAACAAGTCCTACACATTACTGGTGAGCCATGCAGGACCCCAGATCCACATTTAGAGGGGACTTAATTCTTGTAAGATTGTATAGAGAAGTCTATGTGCATAATCTGTGCATAAGTTACTTTTTGTTTTATAATAAAAAATGGTAATCAAATGCATGCCATTTCATTACTCATTCCTTCCCCATATGACAAGTTGTAGGCACTTTTAATGCATCTGTGGACAACAAGTCAGAAACTGATACAAAATTAACCGAATTTTACTCATATGATTGAAAACACTATTACTGCTTACTAGAATTTTATCCTCGTCCCGTAATCCTTTCAATTTCCTATTTCCTTCAGGGTTATTAACACAATGTGTTTGGTAAAGTGTTAAACCCAAAACAAAATTTTCTTCAGATCCAGTTGACTGTCAAATGCCAAGGAGTCCCGACACGGATATGCTGTGTACTGGTTTATCGCACAGGTTGGTATAAATGTATAGCATCTGTTTGTAGGCCTATAAGGGGACACTCATACTGTCTTGCTACAGAGCTAGCGTTTATAGCAACATGGTAGAGCATTTGCCATAGGAACTGAAGGTTCTGGATTCAATCTCAGTCTTGGGAGGGTATTTAACAGAACTGTTACAAATTCATGTTATCAGTATTTAGAGTGCAGAATGGTTTGTCCCTTGAATTCTGTATCATACGAAGTCAAATTGGAAGAATTTTTGAGAATTTTTCTTTTCTTTAGCTCTCAACCACAAAATAAAACCTATGTTTTACGAGTTTTGTGTGAAAGGGCTTATGAAAACATTGTTGGATAGCAAGGCATCATTTCTTTTGCGCTTTTCTTCCAGAATTTTTCTACTTTTACCAATACAACCCACATGATCTGAGTCATATTTATTGGAATGTTTGTTAATACTCAATAAAAGAAGCCGTTTAGTTTTTATGCCACAAGTCATTTGTTTTGGTAAAAAGCCAATAAATATTACCACATATAGCCTATATTTCTTTTCGTATAAAGTGTATGGTTAGATTAAGAAAAATGATACAATTTTGAGCATTTTATCATGGAATTGTACCTTAGCAAATGATTACTCTGTTGTTATTTTTTCACCAGGTATGTGTCTTGAATCCTTGTCGACTGTGCTTGTTATTGATGATGTACCTCTCCCACAAGGCTTTCCAGAGCTATGGCATGAAATCAAATAACACCAAAGAGACTATGTAGCCCATTAAGTAAATGCTTTTTTTCCGAAATCTTACATTTCTTCTTTACTCGTGATTTTCCTGCTATAATTCAATGAGAAGTCATTTTTGATTTTGGCGAAACGAAAATCTGTTTTTTTTTTTTTTTTGTTGGTTTTTTTTTTGGGGGGGGGGGGGGAGGGGGAGGGGGTGGAGTGGAGTATACATGAATGAATACGTTTTTAAGTAGCAATATCTTGTACTCTTTTATCAAATTTGTCGTCCATGATTGCTGAAACTGATTAATAGTTGTAGATCTTAACACTTTGTTTTTACAGAATTATCTTATAATCACTGTTTTTACTTTCTACTATGTTTCCATGCAGCTACACCACACCATTCTGTCAAAAAAATTGTCATATGTTTGGATGAATGTTAAAGATTTAGGAAGGCCTTTTACGATCCAAGTGTAACGAGAAAGAAAACCAGCAACAAGCCTTTAAAAATTAACAATATTTATTAATGAACAAAGTCAAAAGAGCACAGTAGGAGTTAAATTTGAATGAAATTTTGTCAATTCTAATCTTAGAACAGGAAATTCAGTAAGTCCCTCAAAATTAAGAACAATGTTTAGTCTACAAAAAGAATTAAATTTCTGGTTCCTAAAGCTTAATGAACATTAGTTGAACTTGCGAGTAGATATGAGCAACCTGTTTCATAAAAAGATAAATCCAACTTACATTAAGGGACCATCTCGGAATTATTACCACAATGGGAAAAAATCATTAAATGTTCCTCATATTCCTAGAATATTCTGAAAACAGGTCACTGTATGTCCTATCTATATAACATCTGGGAATTTTGACGAAATAAGCAAGTGTAAATAAAACATACCTTTTTATATAGAGCCATAATTACCTCTAAAACTTCCTCATTTATGCTGATGTTACCGTTGAAAAATATCCTTTTTTTTTAAGACCGCACAGTGTCATTGGCTTGACCTAAACCAGATACTGTCAAGAGTGCACGTTTGCAAAATTATTATCTTACTTTTACCTGGTACACCCATCTTCACTTTTTTGAAACTCGATATAAGTCCTATGCGTGTTTAAAGTCTGAAATGCAATAGTATCATAAAAACACGTCAAATCGTTGTTTCAAAATTTCAGATTACTAAATTAATGAATAGCAAAATAGAATTGCTGCACAGCACACTTTGTAGAACAACTTTGACCCCTACTGTCCTTGCTTACTCTACTAATTACTTGCATATTTTACATGTATTATGTGTGATAATGTTTTTAAAATTTTTGTTGCATCTAATTACAGCTTAGAACTGTTCAATAAATCCGCTTTTCATGACTTTTAGTCCTTTGATTCGGAATTAGACACAGTCACCGTCAGCATTCCTAAATCTATCATGTATATATGACCCCTTACATATGAAATCTGGATAATTACTATTTCTCAATTGCTTTCGCGTATAGCGTTTCAGTAAAACGGGCGGTGAAGATCGAAGATGAAAACAGCATGTTTTACAGAAGAAGAAGAAGAAGAATGGTTGATGTGTCTATAAGGAGGAGGTTGCATATCTGTGCAAAGAGTATAGACCGAGATCATCCTCACAACCTCTTTTCCTTTAATTTTCAAGAAATTGGGAGAATATGATTTAACAATGAGTAAATCAAAGTGTTCTTTCACGTTTAAAATACACCCAGGCTGTTCAACTGACAGTGTACCTTTAACAGAGTTTGAGCGTTTAATCGCAGTCATTTATACTCCCGTATTGCTGGGAAGAAGTGGCCACTTCATTCAGTCGCCTAGACGCTTTATTTGAACGCCTTGTTTTACTGTGAAGGTGTTAAAATATACTAATTGACAAGTTTACAAGCTTTTGACGGATTTTGCCGAACCTCGAAAAAACAATTATCGTAGTAGTGATTTTTTATCTGGATTTAAGAGGGAAAAATAGTATAGAGAAAATGCAGTTTCACTTGTGCAGTTTGTTTAAATAAACTTAAAAAGAGTGTCTTGGAATATGACAGTAATTGATTCAATTGTTCAAAGGCTATTTACTCTCGCCATTTGAATTGAAAAAAAAAATCTGATCGCAGGGTGACAAATGTGGAGTTTTGTGTCTGGAATGCGTTATTTAACAATGACAGGGAAATTGTAACTTCCAGTGCAAATCTATTGGCGATTGTGAGCACTTGTTATCAGCATAATAATTCTAAAGATTTGTCGAGAATAATCTATCGGAGATCCACTTGTGGCGGGATGGACACAATCAACAATAGGAGGAGATCAATTTTTACAAACGATTTGATCTTCCGGATTACTGAACCAGTCGTCATGCATAATATTCTTGAGTTGTTAGGGAAAAATTCCAGTCACCTGGGAATGAGGTAGATGTGAGAAATTGATTAAGAAAAATAGGCACAGAAGTGGGCGCTTTCTAAGTTATATATCGCTGTATTTTTAAAGGACTTTCCTTTGATATTCTCTATCTCAGAAATTATCGTGACATTGTGCTAGAAAAATTAAAAGAAAACTGAACAATGATTACCGTGAAAACACAGGAACAAAAAAAGAAATAAGTACAATCTTATTTTCTTTCAATCATCTTTTTTAAATATCAGAAAGGGAGACATCATTTCCGTAATAAATAATTACGTAAAAAAGGAACATACGTGTTAACGGGAAAATTGTAACCAATTAGTTATTTTATTGTATGTGGACTCCAGAACATAAATATAACAAAAAAATACAATTGTTCAACAGAAAAAATATACGTTGTTGAAGTAATAAGGCTGTTTTCTTATAGCATGAAAACTGTGAGTAAGATACTATGAAATATCATTTTTAAATCGTTATGAAATTGAATTTTTTAGCCAACAACTATTTTTCAATTAAAGATGGTCTAGACGCTGTATATATTGTGTATCTATTTGTAGTGTAAGTGTGAGGAGGTTGTTTTTTTGTCTGAAACCAAGTGAAATTTATCGTTCTCACTTGAGATTTTATTTCTTCTTCAACAGACAAATAAAGGTAAGTGTGAACTTCTTGTGCTTTTCTTTATAAGACGTTACTTCAGTATCCAAGTTGTCAAGTTGTTTATTAACCCTTACCCTAACATGATATCCTCTTCTTGAGAAATGTAACTTTTAATTATAATAATGTACACGAGCTTTCGGCGGTACAACCGCCTTCTTCTAGTGTAGAACTGAACTTTACTGCAGGCATTGTATCACAGGATCACACTAGAAGAAGGCGGCTGTACCGCCGAAAGCTCGTGTACATTATTATAATTAACTCTTTACCACACAATCCCGACTTTTAACGGCTCTGAGAAAGAAAGCCTTGGAAAACATGGTGGGAAAAGGAGAAAATGCTGGTAACCAGCATTTTCTCCTTTTCCCACAATGTTTTCTACCCTTTCCAAACCAAATTTCAATTTTTGATTCACATTTATTTTGTTGTCTGCAAATGCTTTCAATTTGGACTGGTCCAAAATTTGGTCGTTTGGTAAAGAGTTAAACCCCTTACCCTGCTAAATAACTAAAATGAATTGTATGTTTCGATAGTAAAAACCTATATATTGGTATTTCAAAGATATGTTTCGTGGAATAATATCTCCTTATCGGAGAGTGTAGATGTAAGATCAGACTGCACGTTCTGTGCAGTCTGATCTTGATCTACACTGTCCGCAAAAGGTCAGTGAATCACGCCTAACAGGCTAAGAGTTAACTCTGTCTCAAGGAAAAAATTTCGCTTTCGAATTTAACTTTTTACCAAACGACAAAATTTTAGACTGGTCAAAATTGAAAGCACCTACTGACGACAGAATAAAGGTGGCTAAATAATTGAAATTTGTTTTTGGAAGAGAACAAAACATTGTGGAAAAAGGAGAAAATGCTGGTCACCATCATTTTCTCCTTTTCCCAAAATGTTTTCAAAAGGCTTCTTTGTCAGGGTCGTCAAAATTAGGGATTGTGTGGTACTTGGTTAAAACATCTATAGACAAACCTTTATAGATGACGCTAAGCTCTCTGACAGGGTAGAAAACATTGTGGAAAAAAGAGAAAATGCTGATTACCAGCATTTTCTCCTTTTCGCACAATGTTATCAAAAGATTTCTACCTCATGGTCGTCATATGTCGTCATTGTGTGATAGAGAGTTTCAAAAGGAGCGTTCCATCTAATCCGGTTGCAATTCAAGACATTTGTAGACGACAATTTAAATGTTGCTCAAATGTTGGCATCTGTCTTTGGTAGGGTAGAAAACATTGTGGGAAAAGATGGAAATGCTAGTTAGCAAAGTTTACTTTCTTTCGAGCAAGATTTTCAAATGCCTTCCTCTTCATGATCGGTAAAACTGGGAATAGTCTGTTAAGCCCTAAAACTGCAAAAGTGCTTAATACGTATATCAGATTTAATTAAAACCTATATAATACGATAAAGTTTTACTTGCCAAAAAATCTCACTCAGTCGCACATCATAGATCTAAGATCAGACTCCACGTTCTGTGCTGTCTGGTCTTGAACTACACTCTCTGCTAACGTGCATTGATCTGCGCATTACAAGTGGAATACAAATATTGCAAAAAAAAAAAACCAGATGAACGGCTCTGGCAAAATGGGGCTTACGTGCATCTCCGTTTTGCATTATACCTTACAAATCATCACATATTTGTGACCCATCATGCAAAAAGGGACCTTCTGGGATTTGCGAAAAGTGTCAACCCTGGTCAGACTGCGCGAATCGCGCAGGCTGACCAGAGTTGACATTTTTCGCTTTAATGACATATTCTTTATGAAAAGTGTTCATTGTACCTTGTTATACAATTATTTTTGAATTATCAGTTTAAACTGACCTGCACTATTCGTTGATCTGTTTTGATCTAACTGATGTACAGAATTCCCAGATGGTCCCTTTTTGCGTGATGAGTCACAAATATAAAACCCATAAAACCTATTTTGTTTAACAAACGCCTGAATTCTGAGACAAAATGGTCTTTGGACAGGTAAAAAATTGACTAGAAACTAAAAAAAGTTCGACACCGGTCAGTCTGCACGGACTGTGCAGGCTGATCTAAGTTGATACTTTGTACAGGTACATTACGTCCCCTTTTAACAGAGGATGGATCAACGATACTTGGTCAAAGTTTAGGCTCACCGAAAAGCGGATGGGGAATTTCAAAGAACTGAAATCACCACTGGCTTAGTCTGATCTTGATCTGTACCGGTTGTAAAATCAGGTTACGTGTATATGTGCTTCATTATATTAATCCTTTACAAAAAAAACCCTCGAATTTTGACGACCCTACTAGAGAAGAAACCTTTTTTTTAACGCTGTGAGAAAACAAAATGCAGGTAACCAGTATTGTCTCCTTTTACCTACCACGTTTTCTGTCGTTTTACGGATAAAGTACAGTATTTTTGACACATTTACTTGTCGTCTGCATGCAAAAGCTTTCAGTTTTGGAAAAAAAAAACTTTAAACGTTAGGCTGCTTTTTGAGGCTGCGGGACCTTTTGCGGACAGTGTAGATCATGATCAGACTTCACAGAACGTGCAGTCTGATCATGTATCTACACTGTCCGATGAGGACACATTACAAACAAAAAAATATACAAAAGCAAAATTTGCGTTTGTTCTATTGGTTTGAAAGATTCACTTCCCTTGTATAACCCTTTGACTGCTAGCAGCTACTCAAGGACATTTTCTTGGTATTTTTTTTTTAGCAGGCTGACGTTTAATTTTGTCGTCTGGTAAAAGACTTAACCCATTACCACACAATCCCTACTTTTGACAACCCGGAGAAAGAAGTGTATAGAAAACGGTGGTAACCAGCATTTTCTCCTTTTCCCACAATGTTTTCTATCCTTCACAAAACAAATTCAATATTTTCAGTCACTTTTATTTTGTCGTCTGCAAATGCTTTCGATTTGGACAAACCTAAAATTCTGCTGTTTGGTAATAAGTTAATGTTAAACCACACGAGAAATGTTGGACCTGTCCAAACCCAAAGGATATACAGACGCCGCATTTGATGTAGGCAAAATAGTGAAATCATTCCTCGATAGGGTAGAAAACATTATGGGAAAAGGAGAAAATGCTGGTTACCAGCATTTTCTCCTTTTCCCGCAATGTTTTCAAAAGTCTTCTTTCTGGAAATCGTTAAAAGTCAACATTATATGGGAAAGGGTTATACAAAAACTTTGCCATGTGAAAAAAAGGGATGTGCAAAAAATAGTTGGTCATCGTTGCATTGACATAAACAGTCCGCCTTTTGAACTGTATAAGGGTTTTTCATTGATAACAGTTTCTGGGTGTAATTTGGGCTCGTTTTATAGCTTTATCACACCAAAATCGATTGAAGAAACGACGAAAATAAAAGATTACAATCTTGTGCTTCTGTAACGATGTAATTGAAATAGATGAAGTGATTGTTGCAATAAGGTTACGCAGCGTTACTCCTCCACTGAACCGTGCCTAATTACCGGTAATTTGGTAGACCAAAAATACTTCTTTTTTACCCCAAATTTGGTTTGTGAAATGTAAAATCTGCAATTTAACATCGAAAGAATACATTCTAATAAAAATTTCCCTTTCCCCTTTATCTGTCTGTCTGTCTGTCTGTCTATCTATCTATCTATCTATCTATCTATCTATCTATCTATCTATTTCAGTCTCTCTCGCTCTTTTTCTCTCTTTCTCTCTCTTTGTGTCGGTATGTCTGTCTCTATCTGTCTCTGTCTCCTTTTATCTATCTCTCTCTCTCCCTCTCTCTCTCTCTCTCTCTCTCCCTCTCTCTCTCTCTCTCTCTCTCCCGCTCTCTCTTTCATGCGTGTTTGCCTGCTGTCTTACATCTGCAAAAAATGCTAAACTTTGCAAAACATATCAAAGTCAATCAACAAAGGAAGTTCTTTTGTTCGTTAAATTTTTATAACCATTATTTCTTTTTTATATGAAAAGAACATGAGGTGTGTTTATTTTTCACCACGGAAATGTCGCTTACTATTATTTCATCAACCAAATGCAGCATTAACTTTTTTCTGCGCCAAACAACCGCTTTAAATGAGAATGAATTTTCTCATAATTATAAGCTTGACTAAACAAACGGACGGTATAGATCCAAGATCAGACTGCACGTTCAGTACAGTCTGATCTTGATCTATGTCATCCGCAAAAGCCTGTCCGTTTTCGGCCATGGCCCTGAAAGGGTTATTTTTTATGTAATCAAAGACCTTATAAATAACATCCGATGAAGGAGCGCCGTTTTGTTCATTGTCTTTCCCGCGACATCAAAATGAAATGCAGACCGAGACATTTCCAAATGTACCACTTGTTTCGCCACCAGGCGATATCACTTTTAGGCCTGTCCGTGTTGAAAGCTTTCGCAGACGTCAAGGCAAAAACAAGGGCTTTAAGCGATGAAAATCGCCTCTTCATGGGTAAATCATGGTACAACACTGATGTAATGCTATAATTGGAATTACATCCAAATTTTCCGTGTCTTTTTTTTTTAATAATTTTATATGCCCTAAGTTCATTGAGAAAAAAAACAACGATCGTCTGGTAAAGGGTCAGGTTAGGGAATAAAACTGAACCATGGTCTATGAAAAAGTAGCTTAATGCATCTGCGAAAAGTATCGACTCAGGTCAGCCTGCGCAGTTCGCGCAGGCTGACCTGAGCCGAAGCTTTTCGCTGTTGTTCAATTTTATGTATATGCAAGACCCAGTCTACCTGATGATTAAATCATTTATTGAAAAAGCTGGCTACTACGGATGCATAAGTATGCAATGGCTTGCTTGGTGTCATGCGTCACGGAATGCATTAAACCCCCTAGTGCCGGAGCACAGCGCACCTATCTGTAACAGACGCTATATTTACATGTAGATATATATCCTTACTCAACGATTCACCTCTTCAGAATCATTATTAAACCCTTTACCTCATAATCCCAACTTTTAATGACCCTGGGGCAGAGAGCCAATTTTAGAAAAAAAAAATCGGGAAAAGGAGAAAATGCTGGTTACCAGCATTATCTCCTTTTTTCCACAATGTTTTCTACACTATGACAGGCTGCTTTCATAATCTAACTTATTTTCTTTGAATGCTTTTAATTTAGACTTGTCTAAAAATTTTATTATTTTGGAAAGGGTTAATACATATAACTCACGCTCTGTGCTCTATGGGGTTTAATGCAGAGTCCATGCAGGCTGACCTGGCAAACAGTTTCGGCCTCGGGGCAGCCTGCGCTGACTACACAGGCTGACCTGGCAAACAGTTTCGGCCTCGGGGCAGCCTGCGCTGACTGCACAGGCTGATTTGTATGGATACTTTTGGCAGATGCGTTAACCCCCACCCCACCCCCACCCCACCCCACCGTTTCCCGTTTTCAAAGATCATGGCTCATAATAAATTCTGTCTCTTCTTAGGGCCGAAATTACAGAAAGATACGAGTCATTCTCTGTGGAAAGGGGGCTTAAAGCATCTGCGAAAAGTATCGACCCGGGTCAGCCTGCGCGGTCCGCGCAGGCTGACCCGGGTCGATACTTTTCGTTATTGAACAATTTTCCGTATGTTCGAGGACCAGTGTATCCAATGATTAATGTATTTTTTCAAAGGTGGGTCTATGAGTACGTGATGGTTTGCTTGGTACCATGGATCACGGAAATGCATTAGGCCCCTTTTTCTCACAGCATGGCTCATATACAGTTGGCTATATATATATACAGTATATAATTATGTGAAAAAAATACAGACTCAAAATCATTCTCCACGTTCTGTGTTTTCTGATCTTATCCTAAAGCATACAACATCATTGGATTTTCTCAATGTTTATTGATTACCGTACATCTTAACGTTAATATGTATAACTAGTTTACTTCTAAATGAGAAAAAAAGTGGGATAATAATTATGAAGTAAAATTTGGGGTTAAAAATTGAACACGAATCCCGCAAACGTACTTGTTAAGATCTATTGTCAGCCACAGTTTATCTCATTCACTGGTTTTTACAGTCAGACAAATTTGTTGCGGTTTTCTTGAAGAAAAGAATTACATGACTTTTTTATGTGTCGTGGTTAAATACTTGCTCTACTTGATAAATAAAATTGACAGATTCTTTAAAAAAACTATAGCAAAAAAGGCAAAAACACTGGTCCGAGTTTCAAGATTCTTATGGTCCAACAACCAGACATATTTGACCTACGAGCAGATTGCACGTTATATTCAGTCTGATCTTGATCTTTACCATCTGCAATAGCAAAAATGTTTAATATGGTAACGGTAAGGGTTAACAGAAGTATTTTACCCACAGACGACACGGCTGGTTAGCCTAAACATTCGCCAGGTGTTGCGTTTGAATACTGTCCCAAGACAATGTCGTCCGTTTACTTTCAAAACCCCGTAACTACAGCTTGTTACAAGCTGTAGTTACGAGGTTTTGGAAGCAAACTGACGATGTTATAGGTTATCCATTTGAACGACCTGCTATATTAGCAGCAAGGCATCATGTAAGAAAAAAACATTATCATCATCAAAGTATAAATTATCATCATGAGGATCATCAATTGCTGCATTGTCACTCATAACTAGTAGCATTCTGAGAATCTGTTGCGCTACCAGGAAGTGAAACCTGCAAACAAGGCCTACTGCCTGCAACATAATCAGCTGTCTCGGACACGACGAATGTTTTTAATAGTAACGACGTTTGATATCATTACCGGAAGCCCTTAATGCATATCATCGGTTTACTTCCAAAACCTCGTAACTACAGCTTGCATTAATCTGGAGTTTTTACGGCCTTGTCGCAGAAAGCTTTCAAAAACTTTGTGTAAAGACGGGAAAATGGTGTCAGTCACCAATTTCTCTTATTCACACATCGTTTTCTATGCTATCATGAAACTAGTTTACAGTTCATTGGTATCAGTTTTGGCGTCTGCAGATGTTTTGAACCCTTACGTGATTGTCAAAAATGTAATCTTTTTAATCCTTTACCACGTGACAACATTTTAAACTTATTCAAATTCACAGCACTATCAAATGACAAAAACAAATGTAATTCAAAAAGTGATATTGTTTGGAAAGGGTAGGAAAGATTTAGAGAAAAGAAAGACAAAAGCTGGCGAATAGGATTTTCTCCTTTTCCAACAATATTTACGAGTTTTCTTCCTTAGGGGTCGTTAAAACTCGGTGTTGTGTGTGGTTAAGGGTGCTACTCAGAGTTTCATAATCATACCAAACTACAGAACCGTTTTCTCGCAGAAATCTGTAGTTTGTAAATCATCAACAGATGATTAAAAAAAATCTTAATTTAAACATTATGTTGTTCTCTAGGATAGGTGTTTTGTTTTTTTGATTTTCCAACAAGAATTACGTGATAAATTGTTTGAAGAGTAAGCCATGATCGAGACGCGTCGATTATGTAGGAGTGTACTTATTTGAGTAAGATGACGTCATATCTGCTATCGTTAAAAATAGAAATCCGAGGGAAACAGTTTTCCAACATCAAAACGACCGTTCCGTCAGTCAAACATCAAGTTTGGACTTTTTTTCTGAACGTGACCGTGTAGTTGCCTCACGCAAAGATATGGCTAGCAGTATAGATCTATTAGTGCTTTTTTTTTTTAATTGAGCCGTACCATTTGGAAAGGAGACTTTTTGAATCTGCAAAAAAACTATTGACTCAAGTAAGCCTGCGCAGTCGACGCAGAATGGCGTGAATGGAAACTTTTTGTTATTGGTTAATTTTCCGCATGTAAAAGGGCCGGAGCATTCGTGATACTGTCAGTTGTTAGACGCAATGGACCAGGGACCGTATTCACCAACCATTCTTAGGAATGTTCTTAGTCTTATTCTCCAGATTTTTCTATATTAGAAAGTAAGACAACTTCGGATTGGCTAAACCAAATGGTTTAACCAATCAGAAGTCGTGTTACTTTCAATTTTCGAAAATTCTGGAGAATAAGACTAAGAACGTTCTTAAGAATGGTTGGTGAATACGGACCCTGGTCAGTCTGCACAGTCCACCAAGGGTGACTTGTGTTTCAAGTTTTCGCTTTAAGTAAATTTTGTGCAAGTCCAAGAACCACTTTGTCTTTGGATTCAGCTGCTTGTTAGACAAAATGCATTTATGGGAGCATACCTGTGATTGTGATGACGTGCTTGGTATCATGCATCAAAGAGCCACATTAAACACCATTTTTCTGAAGCACGCCTATCTAAATCTAAAAGAGTCTTTCATAATCATCTCTAAACATCCGTTACATGTAAGAGTAATACCTGGCTCGGTGGTGAAGTTGTAGGATTCGAAACCTGGTCCCGTATTCACCAACCATTCTTAGAGAGTTCTTTGTCTTATTCTCAAAACTTTTCTACATTTGTAAGTAACACAACTTCTGATTGGCTAAACCGAATGGTTTAGCCAATCAGAAATTTTGTTACTTACAAATTTAGAAATCTTAGAGTAAAAGACTAAGAATATTCTAAAGAATGGTTGGTGAATACAGCCTCTGCTGGAGGCTCTGGGTTCGATCCTTACTTGGAAGGCTTCAACCAATCAGCCAACCAGTCAGTAAGTCAACCAACCAAGCAACGAAACAACCAACCAATAATTCAATCAATAAATCAATCAATCAATCAATTACCAATCAGTGGTAATATATATTATTGTAACGAATCATCTCTTTCACTACTCAATAGGATATTTTTATATACATAAGTAAACCACCTTATCATATTATGTCGTCCTTTATTTTAAAAGGACCGGTATGGTTATCGCTTTGTTCACTATATACGTCATAAGCATCTTTATTTCAGTCAAGTGAGATATAAACAGAAGACTTAAGAGTCCATTTAATGACCTTTTTCTAAAAATAGAACTTTGTGGTCATGAAAATCAGAACCGTTTTAGGCGAGTGAAGTTTATGGTACCTACATAGCTAACTTCAGTGCTTTGATTTTTAGTTGATGGCTCCTGCGCTCGACATTCTTTGGCCTTCCAGGAGACCACACTTAAAAAAATAAGAATTGCAAAATACCTATTGTTCGTTAGAATGAAATTCTGCTTTTTGTAACGCGATTTTTTTCAGAAATCTCCACGTATTGAATGTTTTACAGGAATATTTATGTAAAATGCTGCATATACATGTATTTCTTTTCAATTAACAATGTAAATTCATATTAGGCTACAAGTTCTTTGCCTTTTTATCTAAATCTGTTCGGCCCGAAATACCGTATGCACATTCCCTCCGCATACTGAAAGACAAACTCTAACAATGTCTTTTCCTGATGTACATAGTTTATGTAATGCAGTATTAGTCCACTATGTGTCATTCTAGGACGAAAGTAAATAATACTTCTTTTCATGGACAGCCTAGACCAAGATTACATTGAACCTGTACCTACAGTGAAAGGTATTCTGAGTGAAAAGAAACTTGACAGTTGAACATGTTCATTTTCGCCGACTGTTGCTATAATATTATAGTGTTCACGGACTAAAAAGGCGGGAGGTGTTATTTTGAATAGTAAAAGTATTGTTTAGATATTTTGAATTGCATTGTTGTGCTTATTGTGATTTTTCAGTATAAATAAATGTGAGCAAATGACATTTCAACTTTATGATATCTGTTTAACACCATCATCTGCCAAGTATCATTTCAGACACAAAGGTTACGGATTCCGCAAATAACATCACAACTCGTGCACTGTGAACAGATTGCTCATTGCATCTGCAAAATATCATCCCAGGTCAGCCTGCGTGCACTTCACAGACTGAGCTGGGTCAAACTTTTGGCTATGACTAAATTCTCCGCAAGTCGGAGTACTATTCTAACGTTACTTCATGATTCAGCGGGTCTTAACCCATTCCTATATGACAAAACTGAGGCGCTTTCAATTGAAAAAAAAATCTGTGGACGACGAATTCAAAATTGATTCAAATGAGGTGTCTGTTAGGGTAGAAAACATTGTGGGAAAAGGAGAAAATGCTGGTTACCAGCATTTTCTCCTTTTCCCTCAATGTTTTCAAAAGCCCTCTTTACCAGGGTCGTGAAAACAATGGACTGTTTGGTAAAGGGTTTAGACAAAATGTATCTGTATTATGTGGCCAATTGCTCGGTACATTGCATGAAAAAAATGCATTTAACCTCTCTTTCCCATGTTGTGCTTACTTCAGCATAGATACAACTTTTTACGCAAGTGTTGTAAGCATAGTTTGAAAAAAGTTCGGGTAAACAGAGCAGTACCTTGTTCTAGGAAATCTATACCTTTCTCACACCGGTGTTCTACTTTAATTACATAAAAAAAAAACATTTCTTTTGTGGCCACTGTCACTAATTTTCATCTGTACTAGTTTTAGCAAGTCCTGTAACAACTTATTACAAACAGCGTTGGGCTTGGCCGAGTCCCGGTGGCTCAGTCGGTAGCGTGCAGGACTTGAGAACACGGGGTCCAGGGCTCGATCCCTGGCTACGACCCATTGTTTTTGAGCATGTGGGAAAGCAGCCAATGGCTTGGAAAGAAAATTGTTCGAAGTACTGGAAAAAGAAACTTCAGGAACGCACGGATAGGTGCACTGGCCCCCGCGATATAACTAAAATAGTGTTGAAAACGGCGTTAAACACCATACAATGAATCAATCAATAAATAGCGTTGGATTCACAAAACGAACTTTTTTTCCAGTCTGGCGAAAACTGGAATCAAGGCTTGTCCTATTTCAAGGTTGTATTAATTAGAATATTGGAAAGTATCGATACATGATCGATAGCTAAATTGATCTAGATTTATCGAAAAACTATTTTACTCTTTACCACACAATCCCTACTTTTAACAACCCCTAGAAAGAATTCGTTTGAAAACATTATGGGAAAAGGAGAAAATACCGGTTTCCCACAATGTTTTCCAAAGACTTCTATCTTCGGATCGTAAAAACCAGGAATTGTTTGCAAATGGGTAGGGGATGAAGCAGCAGCATATTAGGGTTCTCGTATGAGCCATTGTATTGCACCAGATCACTTTAGAATACCGTTATGGCAAACGGGGACATTGCTCACAAAAAGCAATGTCTCCTATTGCCATATTGTTTTTTTTTTAACGCTCTTGACTGATTTCTGTTTTAACTATTGCTATAAACTGAAATGTTTTAAAAGTTACGGAATCTGCTGAAAATCCTTATTCAGGTTGTGTTTGGGAAAAGCGCCCTTTTTTCCTCCCAATCAAAACACCTGCCGCCCAGATTTTCTTATTTGTGACCCATCACGCAAAAAGGGACCATCTGGGAATTCTGTACATCAATTAGATGAAAACAGATCAACGATAGTGCAGGTCAGCTTAAGTTGATTGTTCAAAAATGATTGTATAACAAGGTAGAATGGCCACTTTTCATACAGAAAATGTCATTCAATCGAAAAGTGTCAACCCTGGTCAGCCTGCGCGATTCGCGCAGTCTGACTAGGGTTGGCACTTTTCGCAGTTCCCATAAGGTCCCTTTATGCATGATGGGTCGAATTTTTTTAAAAGACGTTGGCCCTAAAGTAGACACAAGAAGACGGCAGATTTTGAACTGATATAGTTAGCCTGATAATTATTGCAATCTAGCTGATAAGGATCTAATGAATACCCATTTAGTGACTAGTCGACGCCATCGCTTTATGCTAATTGTAATTGGATTCTGTGTGTACGGTGGCCTATTCTAGCCATCTTGACGCTGTTGCTTTTCGTTACCTCTCGACAAAAACTGTCGTTAACGCAATCAATCGTCGTCGAATAATCTCAATAAGAGACTCAGATAATGGAATTTGTCTTTCAAAAGATATAAAAAAGTGTACAAAAAGGGGACGTAATGGCTGAAAAAGTGTACAAAGAGGGAACGTAATGGTTATCAGAATTGTTCTAGTGGTTCAACAAGAATATCAGATGCCTCTTTTTCTGAAAAAAAAAGGGATCGTTCGGTTAAAAAAGAATCCTGATATCTCGCTTGACATTATGTTATGTATTTCAGTTACGATATCTCCTCATAGCTTTCTTTAGTTTTTTCCCTTCGAATAGAAAAATATCTCTTCGCAAACATATACAGTGTAGATTCAACATCAGATGGCACGAACTTGACTCAGACATGGTTAGATATCTTTACTAACTCTTTACCCGACTACAAACTTTTAGACCTGTTTAGTTTCACCCCTAGGCTGCTAAGCTCGACTCACTGACCTTTTGCGGACAGTGTAGATCCAAGATCAGACTGCACAGAACGTGCAGTCTGATCTTGGATCTACACTGTCCGATAGGGATATATCATTTCCCAAAAATAACTTTGAAATGACATTTTTATTTTTTGTTTACAAACGAATTGAAAATTTCATTTTTGATATTTAGCAGGATAAGACTTAAAACATTTGTATAGACGACAAATAAGATGTGTCTCAGCTATCATGATTTATCTCGGAAAAAGTAGAAAACACAGTGGGAAAAGGAGAAAATGCCTGCCACCAGCATTGTCTCTTTTTTAATCATGTTTTCTAAACCTTTTTTAATATTTATATAAAATGTTAGTGCACCCCCCCCCCCCTTTCACTTTTGCTGTTTACCTTAGCTAATCTTTTAACGCTGTTAATCTTAGCAAATCTTTTAACATAGACCTTGCTGTTACATTAGAACTAGGCCTGAACTCTGCAGCGCCTTGTTGAAGGATAGTCCTTCGTGAGAAGCGCAAATGCTTGCTAGAAAGTCAATGATAACCAACCACACATGACCAGAACTCCCTTCACCTTCATAGAAGACAAATACATGTATAAAAACATCCGAAAAATGGTAGGTAACTTGACGGCATTAAAAAATGTCTCGATTTTATCGGTGGTCATATTTAGAATAGGTGAGATGCCATGGAGCACACACATCACTTGTCGTCAATGGCCACTAAGCATGCTGTGTTCCCGACTAACCCCGACGATATAGCTCAGTAGGTAGAGCGTAGGACTCGTGAACACAATGTCTCGGGTCACTACAGGTTGTGGGTTCGAATCCTCGGCTGGCCAACTAAAATTACTAATAGTCTTTCGGATGAGACATTAAACCGAGGTCCCGTGTGACGGTGCTATACGCCGAGGACGTTAAAGAACCAGGCGAAGCTTTTAATAGTTTCCACCTGTATCATTAACCGTCTTCTGTGGGCGTCACTCAGATGGGCAACCGGTAGCGACGATAAATAAACGGAAATAACCAACCAACTAACCTCGACCAAACCTATTACCGACGGAGACCAATTCTTAATCAGATGACTAACTGACGGTAAAGGCATCTAAAAACATTGTGGGAAAAAAGAGAAATGCCTGCAATTGGCTTTTTTTTTCCTTTTTCCAAAATGTTTTATACCTTTTCAAAGATACATTTCTTCATTTGAGCCACATTGAATATAAAGAACTATTTACGATTTATTTCTCCTTCAGCCATACCTTTTTGAGACATTTTGGTCTTCTGAAAAACTGACAAAAGATGTGGAGCCCAAACTTGTGGTGTAAAGTGTTGTTGTCTGATCTTGAAATGACAATCTGAGCTCCTGCAGCTGGCAGATCTCTTTTGCAATATTTTCTGTCTCCATCAGCATACACCTTGAAATCAATCAAATGGATTTTTCTTATCCAAAATGTAAAAAACAAACTTTCATTTTTAATTTCAAGATCCTTATAGTCGAGAACTTCCCAATCTGTCGGACAGTGAATATTCAAGCTCAGACAGCACGCCCTTTGGACGTCCTGAACCCTTTACCACATGACAAAATTTTAGACTGGTCCAAAGTGAAAGCATTTGCAGACGACAAAATAAAGGTGATTGAAAAATTGAAATTTGTTCTGGGAGGGGTTGAAAACACTGTGGGAAAAGGAGAAAATGCTGGTTACCATGCAGCATTTTCTCCTTTTCCCACAGTCTCAAAAGTTTTCAAAAGGTTTCTTTCTCAGGGGCGTCAAAAGTAGGGATTGTGTGGTAATGGGTTAACTAATAAATGCGCTCACCAGCCTGTGGGTTAAGGTAATTCTTGCCCTACTGACAAAAATTTATACATGTCCAAACTGAAAGCAATTTGCAGACGACAAAATAAATGTGACTAAAGAATTGAAATTTGTTTCAGGAAGGTAAGAAAACATTGTTGGAAAAGGAGAAAATGCTGGTTACCAGCATTTTCTCCTTTTCCCACACTGTTTTCAAAAGGCTTCTTTCACAGAGGTGTTAAAAGTCGGGATTGTGTAGTAAAGGGTTAATGGCCGACGCTTACATTGCTAAATAAGTAACATGAAACTTTCAAGCTGTCAATAAAAAGTAGTTAACTTTTTAGTTTTAAATCCTTATTGAACATTGTAGATCTAAGATCAGACTGCACGTTCTGTGCTTTCTGACCTTGACCTACGCTACCGCAAAAAGGTCTTTCATTCCCACCTAGCAGCTCTAGGATTTAACTCTGTACCAAACGGCAAAATTTTAGAATGGTCCCAATTGCAAGCACTTGCAGACGACAAATTAAAGGTAACTCAAAAATTGACATTTGTTTCCAGTAGGGTAGAAAAAATTGCGGGAAAAGGAGAAAATGCTGGTTACCAGCACTTTCTCCTTTTCCTACTATGTTTTAAAAATGATTCTATCTCAAAAACCAGGGACTGTTTGGTAAAGGGCTAACCAACACTTACACTGCGGTATTTGACAGAGAAATGTTGATAATAACATTTTGAGGGTGATCGTCTGTGTGAGTCTACCGCGTCATAATTATGTAATTTTGGGTAGGATTACAAACAGCCGTTTTAAGTCAGTTGAATACAAAAGTACATGACATAATTGTCATAGATTTGAATATTCTCTGATGACATAGACTTTGGAAAAGAAACGTATTAATAAATAGAAAGAAAAATAAATTTCTCCGTTCAGAGAGCAGTTAGTCTTCTGTTATTGATATAAGCCACCATGATGTAGACATGAAGAACTGGGGTTAAGTGGATCGTTTGTTCAGCGGTTGGCTCCTCATATACTTGCCCTCTCCAGGTATTGCAATGTTTCACCCTTTACCGCACAAACCCGAGTTATAAAGCCCCTGAAGAAGAAGTCTTTTGAAAACATTATGGGAAAAGAAGAAAATGCTGGTAACCAGCATTTTCTCCTTTTCCCACAATTGTTTCTTAATCTTTCAAAGACAATTTTTTTTTTTTATTTGAGGCTCTTTTAATACGTTGTCTGCAAATGCTTTCAACTACGGCGGGTCTAAAATTTTCGATGTCTGGTACATGAGTAAACCCATCACGATACATGCCAGACACGTTTCCTCTTTCAGTTGACAGTTGCTGTGACAGTGTTTACACTGACGGTATAAGTCACTCTTTTAGGGGGCAGAATCCCGTAGAACAGTCGCTAGCAAAATAGGTTTGAGAAGGGGGTGTGTGGGGTATGGGGGGGTCACTGGCTCGCGTCCCTAGCTCGACCAAGTTCTTCACGCGGATTGATGATAGTTATAACCAGCGCTCTAGATAGAGGCAGCGATTTTGATTTCAAACATGAAAATATTAGTTATTCTCCACTAAACCCTATGTTGTGGGTATTCATTATAATCGTCTCACCGAGACGATTCTAATGAGTACCCACAACATAGCGTTTTACAGAGAAATAATGGATTTAGAATACCATTACTCTCTCTTATCTGAAGCTCTGGTCATAACGACAGGATTCATACCTCTCTCCTGATGATCCTCAATTCAGTGATGACTGTGTTGGTAAGCAGCCAGTGGCTTGCGAAGAATATTGTGCGAAGTACTGGTGAACGAAACTCAAGCATGGACAGGTGCTCTGATCTTCGCGATATAACTGAAATGCCGTTTGAAACTGTGTTTGACGCCATACAATCATACAAACAAACAATCTTGCTGATATGTAGGACAGGGGTTAAGTGGATAGTTTGTTCTGGCTTACTACTGATATGCTTACCCTCTCCAGGTGGCGCTGTGTTTTATCTATTATCAATTTATCATACATGCTTAACTTTTTACCATTCAAAAAAAAAATTTTTTTTTTTCATCATTATTTTGTTCGAGTCTAAGACGACAAATAAGTTGAATTCTGCCTCTTTTAAGGTACCATGGATTTTCTCTTTTTTCTACAAGATTTTTGAAAAATCGTTTTTAATTCGTGGGATCGAGATCAAAAGTGGTGAAATTTAATGATATTAATGATATTTTTTATATCAATCATAAAAATGATAGTTACAGACAAAATGTTAGTTAAATGCTGCAAAAGAAATGCCGTTTTCTTTATATTTACTTTTTTATTTTCATGTTGATCAGATTTAGAACAATTGCTGTACAAATTGAATAGATAATTGCAGTTCACAAGGGAAAAAATGTCTCTATTCCACTTCAGTCCTCCAGCCCACCGATATAACTGAGAATCCTAAAGCTGTACCTCGTCGGTTTATTTCAAAAACCTCGTATTTACAGCTTGAAACAAGCTGTAGTTGCGAAGATTTTGAACTAAACCGATGACATGTATGTATGAAACAGAATTCATTCTCAAACTTAAAATCAGGGTCCCGTTTCAAAAATAGATTTAAGTTTCCCACTGTGGTCAAATCTGTTCACGGACCTCATTTTCAACTTGAGTTCATAACTAATATCAACCGACATAAGAAGCATTCTCAAATCCTAAGCTGACATAACATTTCACACTCACCTCAGCAAAACGATCGACTTAAGCCTATTAAAATGGCGTAAGTCCATTAATTTTCTGGTCTAAGTCTTAAACTTTTTGTCCGTTTGAGACTTTAGAATGTTTCAGTGTTAGCGAAATGCCGAAATTGAGTTTCGAAATAACGAAATAACAAACTCAACTTACGTCTGAACGTGAGGTTTTTTTGCGGACTTGAGCAAAATATGAGACTTAATGGGTTTTTTAGTGAAGCTTGGCCCGATTTTTCATTTACATATGAATCATGCCTTTTTCACTGAGTCAATAAATCGGAATAAAGTTGGGAGCAAAGTCTATCTGCAACAAACTTATGCCCGAACACTACAACCAAGTCCGGCAGAAGTCAACATGGAGAAGTTGCTAAATTCCGCGAAAAACTAAAGCAGTATACAATCTGTATCCGTGTTCACAGACCAATTTTAATATTTCATTGTAACTCGAGACGTTGGAAATAACGCAACTTCTCATTGGCTAAACTAAATGGTTTTACCAAACAGAAGCTGCCCCACTTTCAAATTTAGAAAATCCTAAGAATAAATTTAGGAATATTCTTAAAGAAACATTTGGTGAATACTAACTCTTGTCTTTGAATTTAGTAGCCAGCATAAGCACGTTTTACGCAGTCACACTTGTTATGTTTGCCTATCAAAGGGCGTCAACTGGTTATTCATATCTAGTTTAACAGGCTTAATATAATCCTTATTGACCAATATTATCTTTTTGTTCTTCAGATTGACCCAGTAAGTTTGTTTAAAGAAAAAAAAGTATAGTTTTCTCTGAAAACTTGGTGTATTTCTAATTAGACTAAAACAGATTTTATAAGGCCATCGAAATCAAAAGCAAAGTTTGGCCTAAATGAACGTCAGCAATACAAGCCAAGAAACCCGACACTACCAGGATAGTTGATCTTAATTGTCGAGTTCTCCGTTGGCACATGGTACAGTATGGGAAGGGTTTTGAGCATCCTGCAACCAGGGCCCCTTTTAAGAATGTAATCACATTTTTGTATGAAAGACGTCATCATTTGAGCAAGATTTATATTGCTGAGTTCATATGCTTTCAGTTTGGTCAGGGCCAAAATTTTCATTGTATGGCAAAGGGTCAAAACTAAAGATAAACAGTTTCAAAGAGAGAAAGGTGTCGAATTCGTCCTCTTGATTTACTAAGGTGTGACCACAGCACAACTATATTGAAAAAAAAGATGAATTATTGGATACTTATAAAAGAGCCTTAAACCTGCAACATTGGTACTGCAGTGCTCTCTTCTTTATCGTCGTATCATAACCATGGAGGGATTTCGTTACTTGTAATACCAGTATATTTTATCGCAATGTTTTTGCAATATTTCTATAGAATGTCTTATCGTTCCTATACCATTTTTAATTCTTCATTAAAAGAAGGACATGAATCTAAGGTAAAAAAGACCATATGGCCTGCAAGACACGAACAGAGCATTCAGACATTTGCATTAAGTATCGTCTCGGATCAGCCTGCGCAGTCCGCGCCGACTAATCCGACCACACTTTCCGTTTTATGTAATTTTCTGGTTTGCACAATTTTACTGTAGCACCAAATCTAATGTAGACGTAAAGTGCCGTCTCGGAACAGCCGAAGGCTTATCCGAGATAACACCGTACGCAAATCTCCAAATGACCTTTTTCGCTTGTTGCTAGACATATGTATACTCGTAAGCTATTTCGTGAAAGACAAGACTAGTGCTCGATAGTCAAATACAATTGCTGGGCTGGTCAGCGCAAAACACCTCCAGGGTCCTCAGATAATTCTAGAACATTATTTTTGCTCGGTCATGAATTGTTTCTCTAGCCAAGAACAGGTCAAATTTCAAGATGTAATAATAATGCAATGTTCAGTTCAAATTAGTATGTCAAAGCATAAATATAACTCAACTCGACATAAATATAAATGGATATTAAATGGCTTCAAAGACACATGTGTTCACTATACTGAAAATTCAGAATTACTAGTGCTAGATCGAACTTTAACAAAGGACGGGAAATCGTTTTGGTTGTAATGATTCCTATATCATTGCGGACAAAGGAATATTTGCTTGATACGACTATTCTCTCCTTTCCCCCAAAGTAATGTTTAAAAGGTATCAAGTACTTGGAGTTGAAAAAAAAGTCGTGTCTGTATGCCAATTGGGCCATGGTTTTAATTTCGATACCTGTCAAATCAAAAGACACGGGTATTGCTCGAAGACTTTATTAGCGTGATGTAAAAATACTGAAAACCTTGTAGACTACAATATTTTCAGTGAAAACACTAGTAGTTCCATAAAAATGTCATCTATAATGTCAGGCTAACTCATTAGCAATGATAACGTGGATAATCGAGTCTTTGTAAAAGCATAAAATGAGGTGATAAAAGCCTGTTAGGTATCGGGATATCACTTTATTGGGGTTTAAATACATCCTAGACACTTCAAATGAACGGGAGCAGAAGAAAAACACAATTCGTCTCTCTGTTTTAGCGTTTTTCAGCTATATAAGCTGGCTTGTGACTTACTTTTTTTGTATCAGTCTCTAAAGAATAAACGGTAATTTTCGATTGGTTAAAAAATTGGACATGTTCATTCTGCGGTTATCTGCGAGCCTTCTTGCGGTCTAGTTATATTATAAATATACAACGGTTGCTACCGTAAGTCTTTACCCTTACACATTAGCAATTGGATATGACACAGTTATTGATTTAATGAAATTGTTTATATTCCCCGTGTATTTATGTATTGTAGATTTGAGAATAAATGTATTTGTCTGTCTGTCTGTCTGTCTGTCTGATATGATTGGGATGTATCCATTTTTTGTCCTTATTGATGATTGGATACTTCCTAAACGTTAGCCTGTAACCGGTTACAGTACAGTTTGCAATCATTTTCAGACACAACATTCGCTACTTTTCAAACGATGAGTTGAAATAATATATGTCATCTAAAATAAATTTCACTTTCCAATAACATGGATAACGAGGGGAGAAAAGCAACTGCTGCTGATGCGGTTAATTGTCTCTCTTGTATATTTAACTATAAAACAGTTCCAGCTTTATTCCAATACCTTATACGTCGTCTATCTTCTTTTAAAACATTATTATTGTTTATGGTAACATATAAAGCGACGAACTTTAAGATAATGTTTCTTATTTGTGTTTTCAGCTTTTGAAACAATCATCTATGCGCTCCTAGCCCTAAACATACATTCTTGGGGGTTTAACTCTGTGTCAAATGATTTCAAGTTCTAACTCTTTACCAAAGGCTACAAAATTCTAGATTGGTCAAAATTGAAAGGGCTTGCAGACAACAGCATTTTCTCCTTTTCCCAGATTGTTTTCAAACGGCTTCTTTCTCAGGTTAAAAACCAGAGATTGTTTGGTAAAGGGTTCGAACCTTAGACAAAGCTTTTTTAAAAAAAAAAATCCCAGAATATTTCCTATCCCTTGAAAGATGATCCCATCAGGTCAGCTCCAATGAATTTGTCTGTCTGCAAAAAATGCTTTTAATTTAGACTAATCTAACGGTCCAATGCTTCCCGAAAAAAAAATGCGTTGAGAGGACGATAACCTCAGTACACAAAATATCAATTTCGGAATACATTCTATATTAAACTTAGACTATTCAAAATTTTGCATCTAATTTTAAATCTGCGGTAAACGATTTGGGTCATTTTAGCTTTAACTTATCTCCTCCTCAATTTGAATTTACTCTCCTCTTCAATCCTCTCCAATTTGGAGTTGCAATATTGTTACATCGAATGGTTTTATCTCAGCAATTCATCAACCCTTTACCAGACGACAAAATTCTAGCCCCTTCCAAATTGACATCATTTGAAGACGATTATTTCAATGTGGCTTAAGTGGTGCTATTTTTCTTTGATAGTGTAGAAACATTGTGGGAAAAGGAGAAAATGATGGTTATCAATATTTTCTCCTTTTCCCACCTAGTTTTCAAAAGGCTTCATTCGTTAAAGGTCGGCATTGTGCAGTAAATGGTTGAATTGAAAGTGATTCAAGTATATTGAATGAACAGAAAAGAACAGCTCTATTCTGTTCTGTTCTTTATCTAATGAACTATGTAACAGTTTATCACAGTAGATGGGTGGTAATAGAAACAGCAATTAGTCGGTTTACTTCAAAAACCTTGCAACTCAGCTTGAAACAAGCTGTAGTTACGAGGTTTATGAAGTAAACCGACGATATCATCTCATGAATCTTCTGATTTTCCTCTCGATTTCAGAAAATATTGTGAAAGATGTCGTATACCTCACACTCAACCAACAGAATGGTATCGCACAGAAAGTATTACATTGCCAGTGGCGGTGGCAATGTTGAATGTATCACAATTATTATACGTCTAAATATGGCAAAAAGGGCTCCGGAAATTAAACTGTCAGTCTTTTTACCATATAGTGTGTATAATAGGGGTGTTTTATGCAACAATGCAACGATGTTAAACTGAATGAAACAAAGAACTGACAACACTCAGTTCAGGTCAAAGTGAAATGCTGCGTTACGCATGAATTATCTCATCGCTTTTTCAATAGAATTTCCTTTTTTCTTTCATAATAATAAACCCTTGAGTTGCTAGATAGATAAAGCAGGTTTTCTCAATCAGTACCATTCGTGATGTAGAATTCCATTTGTTTAACCTGTAAAGCATTTTTCATGTTCCTTATTACCTTTGCGGCAAGGGCAAGTCAAGATCAGACAAGACAAATTGTGCAGTTTGCTATCTAGATAATCTTCTCTGTCCGCTTTTCTGAAACACCACGGATACAAGGTACTCACAACATTGCTGTTGCTCTGGTGCTCGTTCCAAAATGAAAATTTCCATTGGATTAATTAGGCTTTAAACTTTTTACCAAACGACTTCGTATTAGACCAGTCTGAATTGGAAGCATTTGCAGACGACAAAATCATTGCGGCTGAAAAATTTAAATTTGTTTTGGAAAGGGAAGAAAACATTGTGGCAAAAGGAGAAAATGCTGGTTACCAGCATTTTCTCCTTTTCCAACAATGTTTTCAAAAGGCTTCTATCTCAGGTCGTAAAAACCATGGACTGTTTGGGAAAGGGTTCTAGAATTAAAGTGCGCATTTTTGTTAGAATATCTGACAGAGAACCGAACAGTGCACATGAGATCAGACTGCGCAGTTTGATCTTAATCGACACTGTTGGTAGAAGCAATCAAATCCGGGTTCAGCATAAGAAAGGTTCATAATATGATATCATCATTTGTTTGAATTCAGTTGTTGGGCGAATTAAAGTCATATCCCAGCTATTCATTCGCGTCTTTCCTAGGCCCATATTCACCAACCATTCTTCATAATTATTCAAGATGTAGACAGTAACAAAAGAACTGATTGGCTAAACCATTTTTAGCCAATCAGAAATTGCGTTCCTTTCAAACATAGAAATAGCTTGAGAATAAGACTTGGACTGATATGAGTACCGTCCTGGCTTTATAATTCAATTATTAACCCTTTACCAAACAATCCCTGGTTTTTACCAGCCAGAAGAAGAAGCATTCTGAAAACATTGTGGGAAAAGGAAAAAATGCTGGTAACCACAATGTTTTCTACTCTTCCATGGTCTAATCTCAATTTTTGAGTAACGTTTATTTTGTCGTCTGCAAATGCTTTCAAGTTGGACAAGTCTAAAATTTTTTCGTTTGGTAAAGAGTTAAGACTCTGCAGAAATTACGCCAAAAATGTGAACACTGACAGGAGAGTACGGGTAAAATCTAAAAGAAAAAAAAAACGATAACTGAATTTAGCCACAGACCTATGGAGGACACTTTCAGCTTGTTTAACCCATTACCACACAATCCTTACTTTTGACGCCCCTGAGAAAGAAGCCTTTTGAAAACACCGAGAAAAGGAGAAAATGCTGGTCACAAGCATTTTCTCCTTTTCCCACAGTGTTTTCTACCCTTCCCAGAACAAATTTCAATTTTTCGGTCACCTTTATTTTGTCGTCTGCAAATGCTTTGAATTTGGACCAGTCCAAAATTTTCTCATGTGGTAAAGAGTAAACAGTAGACATTACTGAGACCACTCTTGCAAAAGAAAATTCACGATCTGTGCAGTCTGATCTTGATCTACACTGTTCACAAAAGTTTCTAGTGTCGGCTTTGGTATCGAAAGAGTTAAATTACATGGTCAGTTAGAGCAACTAAACTTCAGTTTGAGCGTCAATTTTGAAGAAGGTATCATATTATGATAAAATCAAGACCGGAGTCAAGATGTTAATAAAAATCATGAACAGCATCATAAATAACGTACAATTTGAAACGCTTTTTACCTTTACACAGCGTTAACATGTATCTATTTTTCTGTTGGTTTATCTCAAAAGATTCTTTCATGAAATTTAGTCAGTAATTTTTTATCAGCGTAACAACTCTCTCTCTCTCTCTCTCTCTCTCTATTCCACCAGTAGCACGTTCACAAATTGTGTTGATATCTTTAACTCATTCATTACCAAACGGCAATATTTTAGGCTTCTCCGAATCGAAAGCATTTGCAGACGACAAAAGAAAAGTGACTGAAAATTTGAAATATGTTTTGTGAAAAGTAGAAAACATTGTGGGAAAAGGAGAAAATGCTGATTACCAGCATTTTATCCTATTCCCACAATGTTTTCTATAGGCTTCTTTCTCAGGGTCGTCCAAAGTAGGGATTGTGTGGTAAGGGGTTAACTGATAAAGCACTGATGACAATCAGGCACAGAATAAATCAAAATTTTGCCTCGAAATGTTCTATCATGTCTGCGATATACATGTCCCTCTTGATTGTAGATATATGCACAGCGTTCATGTTGACAAGATCAAAGCAAAACGATACCAAATTTTACATGTTTTCTAATTCATTTAAAGCTATCTTGCACTGATTGAAATTTCCAAGTCTTAAATCAGTACGAAACAGAGCACGACGTAGAATAACTTAATGGACATTTGAATTTTATTGTTTCTTCTTTGTTCAGCAGCAGACGGACCGATCCCTATCATGGTGGAATTGCCGCCTGCCATAATTGTCGTCTGACAGTTATGTTTATTATTTATGTTCAAATTGATAAGCTTTCTCCCTTGAATATGACTCTTAGCAAACTGAAAGTCTGAGGTCCCTAACTCATCGGTAAATATAGACGTTTCCGTAAAGATTATTCGGCCAATCTCGGCAGCTTCCGTCTTTTAATATGAGTGTACTCACTAACACATCGATTAATATCGTGTAACATCGAAGCTTTCGTAAAAGTTATTCGGCCAATCTCGGCAGTTTCCGTCTTTTGATATGAGAGTTAGGGGCCGTAGACCTGAATATGATCGAGTATGATATTTGCTGACCCTGTAGATTAAGATCAGTGCGCACAATACGTAGAGACTTTATAGTCTAATCTCGAATCGATATTGTCTCGTGTTTTTGGGAGATATTCTGTATCTTCTCCTGCTGTAGATGGCAAGTGATAATTAAACTGTATTGATGATGAGAAAGATATGAAAAGAAATCAAAGTTCATGGTATGACCTGAATAAGTGAAGAAAAACAAATATACACGGCCATTTAATTTACTCGATACCTCATTGAAAAAATAACCAGTATCATTGGCGATTTGATATCTTTTGCAGATAATGTAGATCCAAGATTAGGCTGAACAAAACCTGTAGCCTGATCTTGGATCTACACTGTCAAAAAATTACCTTGGATAGTTGGAACAGGGTGCCAGTAACTGGCATTAATCGACGGCCTCTTCGTGTCGTTTCCCTAAGTGGATGAAATACATGTATGGTTTGTAATTCATTGAATGCTTTCCATCGTCATCGATTCATTCTGTAATTGTTATGCATGGAGAGTAACTTAATGCTTAAACCTGTGTTCCGAGAATGTCCTACGTAAGTTTTAATCAAAAACATTTTCACTTTGTATATAGAAAAGTAACCTAGCGACTTTAAGCCGAACAAACTGGTTCCAAGATCAGACTATATTGTCAGATAGGAATCAATGCTGTTTCTGAACCTTTCAAGATAGTATTTCGTTTTACGTACATTCTGATTTATTCCTTTCTGCCATAGAATGAAGTAGCAGTTGAATAAGTGACAACTGTTATTTTGTTTTACACACATGCAAACAGATATGGAAAAAAGGAAGAAAGGCAGACAGACAGATCGATGGACGATTAGAGAGGAAGGAAAGGGATGTAAAAAGAGAGGAACGAAGGAAGGATTGCAAGAATAAAAACCTTGGAATATCTTTGGCTTTGTAACAGCTTGAATATACAAATTAATTTCTTTCCGCCCCGCATTAGGCTATTTCCGCATTTGCAAAGGAAAACAAAGGATTCAAATACCAAATTATTGCGTATAAAAATACTTCAAATTCCCCAATGTGCCAAAATAATAATATGTATTGACTACTACAGACTAAGTACATCCCTTCCTAATCCGAAAATGTTTTCGTGCTAAATCAAGATTGCACGTCTGATCTTACTATTATTATTTACACTTTTTACACCATTTTTCGTCTTTTACATTAATTTCTTAAGGATTAGAACGTCCGTATTTAATTTGGATTTATAAAAAAAAGAGCAAAAAGCACGAACATTCCTATATAAATAAGCAATAGGTTCTTGGTATATATTCAAGTAACACATTTTCTATATCTTTACTTTGGGACTTTTTAATTAATTACGATTATTAACCACGATAGTACGCACAGCGCTTATGGGAGTTAAAACAGCGGAATAGATGATAACTACGAACAATAGAAAATACATTTTAACCATTATACCGGTAAGGCAGAACAACTTATCAAGAATTATTTGTATATTTTCACCAGTTTATCAATGTGTACACAAATCCTGAAAGGATAAGATACTAATTGATCATTTAAAAGGATAAACTTTTTTTTCAACTTCTTTAACTCTTTAACAAATGTAACAAAATCTTTCGCTTAACCAAATTGAAAACATATGCAGAGTACCTGTAAAATAAAATGTGACTCGAAAAGTGAAATTTGTTTTTGGCATGGTCGAAAAGATTAAAAACATTGTGGGAAATGGAGAAAATGCTGGTTACCATTTTCTCCGTTTTTCACAATGTTTTCATAAGGCCTGCTTTCTCAGAGTCGTTAAAAATCAGGCTTGTGTGGTAAAGGGTTAAAGGGGCAAGAGATGGGATCTGTTTAAAAGCTTCAAAATAACATACCAGCATTCTTTCTTTTTCCACAATGTTTTCCAAAGGCTTCTTTCTCAAGGTCGTCAAAAGTTGGGATTGTGTGGTAAATGGGTTAAACAATTGTCACACGTCACTCTCATGGTAGAAGCAAAGTAGAACGTAGTTCATGAATCGAGGCCTATATCTTAAACTATTTCATTCATAGTTTTGCCTTGTAACACTGTACATGCAAAACTGATACTTTTTTATAAAAAAAAAAAAGATGTTTTTGAATCAAATAGATTAACATTTTTCACCTCGAAATTTAATATGATGTAATTATTTGAAATATTCCGGGGGTTAATCGCTCGAAAAGGCTCGAGTTCTAATTCACTCACTAAACGTTTCGTGATATCAAAATCATGTGAAATAAAGCCGTGTTTCCCCATGGATAATTTACAAACCAGTCTTATTCTACCATGCAAAAAAAAAAACATTTTAGACAAGTTTTTGAAGGCTCTAAACTGGCAACAATGTGTTTCGGGGTTGTCTTATATCCTTGAAAGGGTAGAAGACGTTGTGTGGAGTGAGGAAAAAACTGATTCACATTTTTCCATAACGTTTAACACTTCTCCTGCTGAATAAATTAAATGAAACTTTTCAAGCCAATAGTAAAATCCCAAACGATGCTATTTTAAATGGATTTTGTAAAAGAAAAAGATCTCCATATCGGACAGTGTAGATCTAAGATCAGACTGCACGTTCTGTGCAGTCTGATCTTGATCTACGCTGTCCGCAAAAGGTCAGCAAGTCGCGATAAGCAGGATAAAGGTTAAAATGACTTATGAGTAATGGCCGTTCAGATTCGGTTTTATTGGGTGAAACGTTTAAAAATTATGATTCCGCAACAGAAAAGACAGTGCAAGTTCAAAGGAAATTTTAGTGTCTAAATACAGACAGGGATTTGTAATCAAGAAATTCTGCTTTGGTCCGATCTAGTGTCTTAATGCCATTAGGCAAGGCGCAACAAAGCCCTAACCTAGTAGTGATGAAACTAAGAACGTAAAGATATAAGGGAGTTCTCATAGTGATAAAAACAGTTGAAAGCTCTGTTAAATACTATCAACTGTGTCATTGCAAATTGTCATTGTCAATGACATTTTTCATAGTTTTTGTGGACGGTCAAGATCATGTGTAGATCAAGATCAGACTGTAAAACATGCAATCTGATTTTGATTCTACACCATCCGCTTCCCGATACCAAAAATCATAAATCCCGATACCTAAAATCATCTTTAGTAGAAGTGGGAATCTATTTTACGAGGCCAAAATAAAAGGAATTTCTTGAGTTAGGAAAGAAAGAATTAAAAATCTAAATACATAATGATAAACAATTGGCAAATGGAGATATTGTTGATTTCGAACTTTTTCTCCATTTTCTATCATGTTTTCAGAAATCGTCCATCGTCAAGGCGTCAAAAAGGCGTCGCAAAACGGGGAAAAGGGTTCCTAACGTTATTCGATCCATATTATTAAGTGACCCGAAGTTCACTGCACCGAGAGGGAGAAGCCTGTTGTCACGATAGCCAACGTTAAAGTATCCTTTCTCACTCGAACCCTTGAGGGTTTTGAGTTAAACCCTTAGGTCGCTAAAAGAGACATACTTACCTTTGCGGACAGTGTAGATCAAGATCAGACTGCACAGAACGTGCAGTCTGATCTTTGATCTACACTGTCCGATAACGACATATTCCCCCCCCCTCCTTTGAACTTTGAAATAGGAACATTTTGTGGGTTTTTTTTTCCCCAACGGCTTAAAAAAGTTTCATTTCATTTAGTTACGAGTATAGCAGGATCAGAGTTAACACTTTGCTAAACGAGAAATTTTTAGATTTTTGTCCCAATTGAAAGGTTTTGCGTTCTAGAAACTAAACATGTTTAATATGGATGGATCTGTGTTTAAAAAGGTAGAAAACATTGTTAGAAAAAGAGGAAATGATTACCAGCATTTTCTTGGGTTTTTTTTCCAAAATGTTTCAATAAACCTTTTTTATCAAGATCGTAAAAGCTCGAGATTTTGAGGTAAAGGGTTAACCCTGTAGCAATTAATCCCGAAATTATTTTACAGATTAGAATGTTTTCTGAAAAGGCTGATCCGAGGCGCAAGCTGATCCGAGACGACTCTTTTCGATCGTGTGTAATTTTCTGTTTCATGTAAGTCTACTTTAGGACAAAATCTGGTGTAGTTGTAAAGTGCCGTCTCGGGTTAGCCTACGCGGACTGCGCAGCCTGATCCAAGACGACGCTTTACGCAAATGTCCGAATGCCCCTTTTCGCGTATTGCAAGCCAGTTATACCAAACAGAAAATGGAACTTTTAACTATATTTCTCTGTGCACCATAGGTCTTACATTGTCTGTGAGTCCCTTTTTTGTTAACCTAGCGCCTTGTGACCTACGCACATTTGATGAACAACAATAAAATTGTGACCAGTCACCCGAAAGGAGACAATCTGGGGATTCTATACATCAGTTAGATGAAATCAGATCATCGACTGAGCAGGTCAATTTAAGCTGATAGTTCAAAAATGATTATATGATAAGGCAGAATGACCACTTTTCTATACAGAAAATATCATAATAGCGAAAAGCTTCGACCATGGTCAGCTTGTGCAATTCGCAGTCTGACTAAGGTTGACACTTTTCGCAGTTCACACATGGTCCACTTTTGCGTTACGGGTCACAGATTATGCTTGGAAATTTTCATTGAAATCGGACGAGCCTTTTTGCTCAGGGTAGTTGAAACTCGGGATTTTCTTTTGTCAACGTTAAATAACGTCAAGATCTTCTAACAAACTTGTCCATTCTTTTCTTTTCCTTTTAACAGTGTCTTCAAAAAAGATTTCCTCTTTATTTCCTCTCTTAATGATGAAATGGGAAAAAAAGAAACACAAAAACAAATAAAAAAAATAGCTTTTTTGATCGTACATAAGGGAAGTCGACATAAATGTTACTCGTAAAATTAGCTCAGAATTCAATAGAAGACATTAACTGTAACAGATTGTAATCTACGAGAGAGCAAACAAATAGGTTTTATAGCAGATTGACAGAATCTTACACCTGTCAGTTATAAACGTCATGTGATGCTTGACAGTTAAATGTTACATTGCTAATTAGAGCACACGATGAACGTCTCTTTGACTACAGTGCTCAAACACCGAACATTACTTCTTTCTGATAAACAAGCAAATTACAGCTAGTGCACAAAAGAGATTGCAATAGTCATTTTATTTCACGTTAATCTCGATAATTCGGACAAACAAGATTTTGAATACATCAGGTAACCGCTGAACGGTGTTTCGACTATGTTCGAGAAAGCAGCCAATGGCTTGGGAAGGTTGTGCTAGGTACTTTTGAAGAAGACTCCAGAGAATCAGATTGGATACACTAGCCGCCGCCGTGTAACTGACATAATGCTGAAAATGGTAATAAAAACCACATAAACAATGATTGAATGAACGGTGAATTATCGAAACGAACAAAAGTTGGAACAAAACCAGGAGGCTCAGACATGAAGACTAATCCTGATTGGCACCCTTTGCACAGGGTATTAGAGGTCATGAGAATAAAAGGTTTCAATAAATTTCATGGTTAGCATTACAGATATATTTTTCATCGCAGAAATAATGTTATGTTCAGAATTAGGTGTCTAGGACTTTCTAGACCATTAACAGAACAAAAGCTGTTTAAAATAACAGAAAAAGAAAACGTACGGCGCAATTACCTTTAGTGACCTCCAAGTTAGAATATACTTTTAAAGGTCATACTATAGGAATTTCATATTTCATCGCCCTGTTTGCTTAAACAAGAGATCTATTTTTTCATCGTGGTAGTGCATTTTGTTGACGGTTATGCAGCCAGCACTTCCGGTTGAATGCTATAACAATAGCAGTCTGGCGCCAAAGTAAAAGAGCAGGCCAAGTTAAGGCGCAATTACCTTTTTGACCTCTAAGCAAGGATATAGTCCGGTCCGAAAGGTCTTGGTTTAGGAATTTTTTTTATTTCATCGCCTTAATCACTTAACAAGTAAGATCACGCTATTATTCGACCGTCATTTATCGGTGGAATGTATATAGGGAGCCAACGAAGTCTAAACAAACTAACATCGATAAAAAATTATAATCCTTAGGAAAATGAACAGTGCCCCATGTGCTTTGTGAATAGTGTAGAATAAGATTACACCACATAAAAACGTTCAGTCTGATCTTGAATCTGCACCGTCCCATATTTTGTGAGATATTCTGGCCTTCAAAGACCTCGGCATTGCAACAATGAAAACAATCTTCCAGACTGAAAAGAAAACATGTTGTAGAGATTTAGAAGCTTAAGGGTATGACATGATGGAAGATCTTACAACTGTTCCGGGGGCTTGGAATTCCAGTACACAGTTTACCCGACATTACCATATACGTCTATTTATAGAATATTGTTTAAATAATTTCCGACAGACTGCCAGTGTTATTTATTTTTGGCTAGACAGGCTACAAATTTACAAGCAGAAGGTTGTTTACTAAAACTGTCAATAGTTGGACGTACCCATCATATATTTAATAATTAAATGGACAATCAATATTAGACAGTGATATTAATATATCACAGATGCTTGAGTAAAGGTAGCCAAGTCAGCCAGCGATTTTGGTACGAGTCTCTCTTTACGAAAGCTTTTAGGTTTGGATGCCATGGTGGGTCACACCTTAAGTCTGACCGAATAATAAGTAAGAAAACTACTTGATTTTTTATCCAGGAAATAACCTTACCCTTGACAAACGGCAGATACTTTATAACATCATTTTAAAAACACGGATACTGAACAAAAGATCAAGCTTCATTCCATTAAACTTGTAAATGTATTGTTGCAAAGGTGAAAAAATGATTGTTACAAGGATCTTCGCCTTTTGTCTGTATGTTTTCAAAAGTGTTTTACCAATTGCCACATCAGTTCTATTGCGATATTTTGTTTGGGTTTTTATCTTATACAGTGAACAGTTTTAGCATAAACAGAATAAAATGCTTAACCCATTACCACACAATTCCTGCTTTTGACACCCTTAGAAAGAAGCCTTAAGAAAACATTGTGGGAAAAGGAGAAAATGCTGGTAACCAGCATTTTCTCCTTTTCCCACAATCTTTTCTATAGTTCACATAACAAATTTCAAAATTTCAGTCACTTTTATTTGTCGTCTGCAAATGCTTTCAATTCGGACAAACTTAAAATTTTGTCGTTTGGTAATGAGTTAACGGAACATCTGTACTCGTTTTCAGCCAGTTTAACCCATTTCATCTTTATTTCATTAAACTTATATTATTCTTGTATATTCATGCCAAATGTTGCCCCTGGCGGTTGCAATGATACATAGATTACCAGAGCTCCGGATAAGAGGGAGTAATGGTATTCTAAATCCATTATTTCTCTTCCAAACCCTATGTTGTGGATACCCAGTAGAATCGGCTCGATGAGACGATTCTAATGAGTATCCATAACAAAGGATTTTGAAAAGAATAATTAATATTTTCAATTTTGAAATCAAAATCACTACCTCTATCTGGAGCTCTGGATTACGACTGATAGAAAATGCATTCCTTTTAAACGGGCCACCAAAGAAATTACCTTGTGTCGTTTCCGGTTTTAGATCGAAGATTTCAGATGTGTATTTATCCTTTACGCCATATATATTAGCCCTTTGGCTGCTTATCACGTCTCGCTGACCTTTTGCGGACATTGTAGATCAAGATCAGACTGCACAAAACGTGCAGTCTGATCTTGGATCTACAATGTCCGGTACGGAGATATTATTCCCTAAAACATAACCCTGAAATAACAATATTTGGGTTATCACCATTTAATTGAAAATTTCATTTTAGTTCTATAGCAGGATAAGAGTTAGTGATTTATCAATGTTTACACACCTGACTAAACCTGAGCCATTCTTCAGTCTGTCGCATTTAAATGACGTTTTTCTGTGGTTGCAAAAATGTATCTTTAAAGATAATGTTCTCACTTTGCTATTAACAATATTTTTTTCCCAATGAATCAAGGTACATGTCGATTATCCATATACATGATTAAATCGATGTTTTCCAAGCCGTCTGTTGCAGATTTTGTTTCGAAAGGTAATAATTACCCAAGTTCCACACTTTTTTGATCCCTAAGAACAGTAAGCTTTAATGGTAAACCCGGATCTACAGTTTCCCTCAATATTGACAGTGTACGTTTAACTATTCACCTTAAAGGTGGCCCTTCAGATTTTGAGGACAAAAATTGTACAAAAATATACAAAAATAATCTTTATACTCCCAAAGCCTTATAATTTTCATTCATAAAACCCCAGTAGTCGAAAACCATCCGACAACAAGAGAAATTACAGATTTACTACAGCCCAGGTCGACGCCGACGGTATACACAGTCTATTTTTACTTGAGCAACTTACTCATTTTACATACTATTTTTACATGAGCAACTTGCTCATTTACATACTGGAAATACTGACAAAGCTTCAAACATAGCGTCCGAAGAAGACATTATGGAAAATAATTACATATTTGTAATTTTATGGAAGTTGAGCGTCATTAGTCACGTGCCAGTCACTTAACATTCCCAGAATGCCCGTTTTGATTTTTGGCGCGAAATCTAAAAATAGCTACGAAGCCTTTTAAGGGATTACACCCCCCCCCCCCTATGTAATATTATGATTCTTAACTATTGGTGATTCGTATTGTTTTTTTCATATAAATTTCAGTGATATTTATATTTTTAATTTGGTGTGATGTGAAAAACCTAAATACCCACCTTTACAGCATTTTTTCACTCATACCAAATGTAAATATGCGTGCATAATGTTTGGATGAAAATGCTAACTTTTTTTCAAAGAGTAGAGAAAATAGTGGGAAATTGAAAAACAAATGCTGGTTACTGGCATTTTCTCCTTTGTCAACAAAATTTTCTAAAGGCGTCTTCCTCTGAGTCTATAAAACAGGCGATTGTGTTTTAGAGGATTAAAATGCATAATTCAACCTGTATTCGATACAAAGGCACATACATGTAATACTGAATCATATTTATGGTAATAGCTTGTAATTATTTTTTCATTCATGAATATATAAAGAACACGTGTCTGATTCAAATGTTCGAAGTTTTACGGGGCTGCAATGTAATAATTGTCACTTTAAAGGGACAACACCCTCCTCTTCGGTTTAAAAAAAGATACATGTATATGTACTTGCATATCATTAGCTTCAGATTGGTACTAGATAAGTCTAATGATTTATGAGAAGAATGTCGAATTCGACATTGAGTTGAAAAAATAGACAGGAAGAGAACCATATTCAATTCACGACATTTGTCAATTTTTTTACGGACAGATTTTCTTATTGAACTTTGCACATACAAAGCTCAACATGTCTCTAGGAGATTACAGTAAAAAAAAAGATATGAATCAATGCGCTCGTTTCTGAGAAATTTACCGGAAGAATAAGCAAATATACGCCCATTTATTACACATTCATTTAGTTTTGCACACGGTGACACTTCACAGAACCTCTCTTTCTCTCTCTGTCTCAAAGGACTACCCGAAGAAAGTGCTACCCGTTTCAGTACACCAATAGTATTACTATATGTGCGAAATAACATAGATGCACTTTTTATTTACTGTCCATGACAAAAGCACGTGCGCGGGAGGATGCACCAGAACATTTGTGATATACATGTATGTAGTTTAGGACAGTAGCTAATTGTGAACCTACGAGATTGCGCGGGTTGTGATACGAAACATTTCCTAAATAGTAGGTCGGGTTGTACGAAGGTTTTGACCTGTGAAAATGAGGCTTTAGTTGGATCCTGAAGACGTACCCAACAAAAATCAGAAATTATACGTTACTTCCAAAATTTAGAATGAGACTAAGGCTTATTCCTTTCACCTGTTCTGGCACAATGTTCTGTGTTCTGGAATACTGTTCTGGAATGTGCGAAAGGAATATTTCAGAACACAATACACTGTTGCGGAAGCATGTTCTGAATGAAGCACGTTCGGAACATTATTCTAAACCATATCGAAATGAAAGTACATTGGCATGATGGCTGTTGCAAGAGCTGCTGTCTTAGCTGTGTCAGTTGAGGATATGATCAGAGAAAGTGGAGACGAGTCTACTATGCTCCTATTTATGGCATTCATATCGTAAAAAAAGGACAATTGCAAATTTAGCTATGAGGAATTGTCAATCTTTCAGCCATCTTGTATCACTTAGTAACCGTTCATCAGGTGCACTACACCTCGATTGGATTAGAACAACCAGAACATGTTCTGAAGAACACTGCAGTGTTCCGAAATACTCAATTGACCCGGAACATGTTCGGAGTGTTCAGAGTAGCGAAAGGAATACGCCCTAAGAATGTTAGAATTGTAGGTTAGCACAAGCACTGCTTGCTTATACTTTACAAAATTAATAACTTATTCCAATCCAGACGACGTTGGCATTGGTACATCAGGTCATGCTTGAAAAGTCAGCCAATATTAGTTGGATCCTGAGGACGTACCCAACAAAAATTCAATCAGAAATTATACGTTACTTCCAAAGTTTAGAATAAGACAAAGAATATAAGTTAGAATTGTAGAATTGTAGGTGAGCACAAGCACCGCTTGCTATACTTTACAAAGAAGAACACTGAAGTGTTCCGAAATACTCAATTGACCCGGAACATGTTCGGAGTGTTCAGAGTAGCGAAAGGAATACGCCCTAAGAATGTTAGAATTGTAGGTTAGCACAAGCACTGCTTGCTTATACTTTACAAAATTAATAACTTACTCCAATCCAAACGACCTTGACATTGGTACATCAGGGCATTTCCTGCGGACTGATATGATCCATAATCCAGTTCACTTTTAAAAGCCCAGTCCGTGTGGTTTTCTTTTGGAAAGATTCCATTCCACATACTTTCTCTGGGATAAGTTCTCATTGATCTTCAGCAATCTATCATAATTTTTATCACAACCTGTCAATTTTTCGACACTATATATACATATATCTACCTACATACCGACAAAACGTGAATCCCGTTCACCTTTAGAGCACCAAATAAACAAACTGTCTTACCGCCATGAGAACAAAACCTGACTCAAACATTTCTATTTTGAGACTGTTTTAGTCATCATACGTAATCATTACACAATGTGAATGTCCAAGGCATTCTTAACAGTCTTGTGCTGCCTGATTTTAATCTACATTTGTTATAAAAGCTACTAAAAGTTAGAGAAGCACTTTTAAAAAGGGTAAACCTGCTACACTTGTATCATCCATTACTCATTTAGGCGACAGTACATAATTGTGAAAAATAGTTCGTTGATAAAACCCTTCAAGCAACTCCAAATGCGATCACAAGGGCTTTAGTGGACGTCCTAGATCAAGATCAGACTGCAAAAAACGTTCAGTCTGATCTTCGATCTATACCGTCCACTTGCAAAGTAAAGCTAACGATGTAAAACTATTCTCAGTTTCAGTCGGTGGTCATCAAAAGATCGTGTTTTTATACTTTGCGCCGGAAGAGGTACTCAGTGCCGCTGGATCTTATTGACCGTCATCTTAAGCGATCTCTGCCAGGGTCTGTATCAACCAACCATTCTAAGAACACTCTTGGTCTTATTCTTCAAGACTTCCTGATCATAAAAGTAACAGGACATCTGATTGGCTGAACCATTTGATTTAGCCAATCAGAGGTCCTGTTACTTTCACATTGACAAAATTCTGAATAATAAGACTAAGAATGTTCTTAGGAATGGTTGGTGAATATGGACCCAGGGTCCTCGGCTAAACGGCAGCTAAGGATCCGCGTGAACATTCTCAGTCTGATCTATATGTACACTCAAGTGTTTTGAAGACGTTACCATTTGAAATCAGTAAGTTGGCCCTGAATACTTCTTTTGCTTCTATTATCCTATCGTATCTCTTTATCAAACAATCCCTGTGTTTGACGACCTGAGATAGAAACCTTTTGAAAACATAGTGGGAAAAGGAGAAAATGCTGGTAACCAGCACTTTCTCCTTTTCCCACAATGTTTTCTGCCTTGCTGGAAACAAATTTCATTTTTTTAGTTACGTTTATTTTGTTGTCTGCAAGTCTTTTTAAATTGGACCGTATTAAAATTTCGTCCTTTGGTAAGGAGTTAGCTCTTTACCAATTACAAAATTTTACGCTTGTCCAAATTGAAAGGATTTGCAGATGACAATTCAAACGTGTCTACAACCATGATATTTGTCTTTAAAGACTAGAAAACGGTGATAGAAAAGGAATAAGTATTCGTTTCCAGCATTTTCTCCCTGTCTCAAAATGTTTTGGAATGCTTCCTTCTCCAATGTCTTTGGAATAGTGTTTGTTTGGTAAGGGATTAATTCAGTGGAACGGTTGGATGGGGGATTGGGGTGGGACGGGGGATTCTTTCGTTCTTTGGACAAAAGCATTTGAACTGTAATTAGGAGGCACTTGTCAGTACATGCTTTCTCTCTCACTGATATCTATGGAATGTCTGGGCAAGGCATTGCAGAGCCACGTTCTAGCACCTGTGAAATTTAGGGATGACATGAATTGATGTGCTGTCCCTGAGATATGACTATTAAAAGCGACGAAATAGCCTCATTCCATAAATTCAGCTGGATTAAGGTTTATTTTTTCTTCAATCATCACTGATATCACCTGTGCTGTTAATTGAGGAGATGAAATAACAATGCAGAGTTCGAACAAATTACGCCCTGTTGGTGATGACTTCCTTACGTCACGTGTCTGTGTTCGGAGAAAAAAATCATGAATGAAATTTTTGGTTCAGGTATATAACTGATCTCGAAAAACTTTGTATACAATTTCTGTGGTCTTCTGCCATGTGGATATATGTGTATGTGTGGTTGAATTAAGCTTTGATTTTCACGTTTCGGAATTGTTTTTTATTTTCTAATTGTCTGTATCTCTAGATATTGTGCATTTTCCCTTTTTTCCACAATGCTTTTTTATTCTCTCTATCAAATACATATTCACTCTTGAGCTGCATTTAATTTGTGCTCTGCAAAAATTTTCAATATGATCAAGGAAGTATCAGTTTATTGTCTGGTAAAGAGTTAAAAAATAATCTGCTAATGTAAATTTAGAGATGAAAATAAAAAGAGCCTGATCTACACTGTTTTCAAAAGCTTTGCCTCTTTCATTTGAAAATGATTTGCCAAAGGTCTTCACAGAAAATAAATTACAATATTTTTTTTACTAGTTCAACGCCAAATCGACAGCGGAATATATAATTTACTGAAAGTCGGGAAAAAAATCTGATAGAATTGTTTAAACAAAAGAAAGGTCTATATCTAACTCAGACTGCACGTTCTGAGCAGATAGTCTTAATCTATGCTACCTGCAAGGTACTTTTTTCGACACTGATGATGAAAGGGTAAAATGACACATTGGGGCACTTACAACTTCTATCATCATTCAACATTTGTAATGGAATTGTATTAGAATCTATAACAGTTATCAAATACCTTTGGTTTGCTTAGCAACGACTCTTCAGTATCTCTGATATATTTTAACCCTTATACTGTTCAGGAATACTTGTTGACTGCGAGGAGTAATTCGGTTAAGATTAGTCCGCACACATCATACCATCAAGCTGTTGGTCTGCTATGTTGGTAAGAAGTGTTTTGACTTCGGAGACGGGGAGACCTTCAAGAAATTGCAATATTTTTATCTATGTTGCATTCTTTGAGCTGCCACATCATTTGATAGAAAACTCTAAGGGTTAACCGGAAACGATTTCTGTGGAAGTCATTTGGCAATCCTCTATAGCCTTCGTGTTATGACGTCGTAGTTCATCAGTCGGAAACCCCGGGATCCGTCAGTCACAACATTCTGTCTAATTACTACAATTCTGTTCTGGGATGAGTTTTATTTTGCCAGACGAAAGTTGTCTCGGTAGACCGATCACTTGGTACTAAAAGGACTAATTAGCGGTCGAAGAAGTGACTAATACAATAAATAAAACAGAGATATTAGTATTAGAGATAAAAAAATCCGCCATGGAGAGTTTGCGTGAAAATATTGGAAACCTTCTGAGATTTTAAAAATCTTCTAATATTTCGATAACGATATCTCTGGTCCTATTCTCTGAAGACTCTTCACGTTGCAAAAATAATACACGGAGTTGATGAACTATATCACACATATCCGCTGATAAGTTGTAAGTCGAATTCGATAAAAAGAAAAGCAAACGTATCCGCTGCTTTTCCGAAGCCTGCTACTTCATCTATCTATCTATCTATCTATCTATCTATCTATCTATCTCTACCTACCTACCTACCTACCTACCTACCTATCTATCTGTCTATCTATCTATTTCAAAGAAAGAGACAAGACGAAAAAGTTCTTGGGGGCACGGGCAATTCATAGTTGCTGGGCCTCCACGATATCTTCTATACCAATATAAACTTCTGCAGTTGATATATAAAGATAAAGAAGGTTGTGTTAGTCACTAATTACTTTCTTTTAATTAACACAGCTGAATTCTATACTCACGTTTATTTACATGACCTGCATCTGATCCGGATCCATCAAGTACATTTTACGATATTTTTATCCTAACCCTTCATCGCAGAATGCTGACTTTTTGAAAACCCTGGGAAGAAAGCTTCTGAAAACATTGTGGGAAAAGGAGAAAATGCTGTTGACCAGCATTTTCTCCTTTTTTTTCACATTGTTTTCTACCCTATCAATGAAAAATTGCACCACTTGAGCCACATTGAAATTGTTTTCTGTAATGCTTTCAATCTGGATACAGCTAAAATTTTATGGCCCGGTAAAAGGTTAAAATAACACCTTTGCACTGTTTCTGAGAGAGGAATTGGGTAGAACGGTAAAGTCCCGCAAGCGTAAGATGCATTTTATTTTATATTGTACCATTAAACTCTGTACCAAACAACAAAATTTTGGACTCAACCAAATTGGAAGCATTCGCAGACGACAATATTATTGTAGCTCAAATGGTGACTGTATTCTTTGATAGGGTAGAAAACAATGTGGGAAAATGAGAAAATGCTGGAGAAAATGCTGGTTTCCAGTTTTTTTTTTTTTTTTTTTTTCCTTTTCCCACAATGTTTTCAAAATCCTTCTTCTTCAGGGTCTTTAAAACTAGGGATTGTGTGGCAAAGAGTTAAAAAGTTTGGAAATCGTTATGAAGGTGACAACCCGACTTTGCACGGTCGGCCCAACCGTCAGTGGCCAGCAGAAAAAGAAATCAGTTTGAAAAGTAGTCGTAGGTCCGCTATACCTTTCGTTTACCTTTAAACTGATTTCAGAATTATTTTTTTCTTACTAGCGACTAACACTTAAAGGGACCGTACAATAACGTATTGTCATCTCTACAATGATTTACATAATGTTAAACTGTATAATTCAAATTCAAATGCATTTAAACACCTGCTTTGTGTGCTTTTTGGACACTAATGGGCCTTAAAGATTGAGAAATTATACAATTTCAAAATGTGATTCGACTGAACCAGTGACAGTAAAGCTGCTTTAACCCTTAGGCTTCTAAGCGCGACTCACTGACCTTTTGCGGACAGGGTAGATCAAAGATCAGACTGCACAGAACGTGCAGTCTGATCTTTGATCTACCCTGTCCGATAAAGAATGATTATTTAATACAAAATACCTTTGATAGAGCCAAAATTAAGTTTTTTTTTTATTATCGGCCAAAAAAGAAAAATATCAGTTATTGAGCAGGATAAGGATTACAATATAGGCCTAATTATCAGAATGTACAGCAATGAACCGCAAATTATTGAAAGGAGAACATGTGAAGGTGAGGAAAACCGTCCATTTAACTCTTTACCAAAGAATCCCGACTTTTAACGATCCTGAGAAAAATAGCCTTTGAAAACATTGTAGGAAAAGGAGAAAATGCTGGTAACCAGCATTTTCTCCTTTTCCCACAAAGTTTTCTACCCTTTCCAAATCAATTTTAATTTATCATGTCGTCTGCAAGTGCTCTCAATTTGGACCAGTCTAAAATTTTGCCGTTTGGTAAAGAGATGAAAGCCTTGCATATTCATACGGAGTAGAATTCATTGCTTAGTACAGAAAGCTGCTCATTTTCCCATAATAATTTGTCAATTAAAGAGAATGGGACACTTTTTGTGATAGTGAACAGGACTCGTCAGCTATAAAAAGTCAGTGTCTTGTTGAACTGTAGGAACTACTGGGTCGGTATTCACCAACTAGTCCTCTTCTAGATTTTCTTTTTATACTTGGTAGTAACTCAACTTTTGGTTGGATAAGCTAAATCGCTTAGCCTATCAGAAATTGTTTTACTTTTTAAATCTAGAAGACTACGAATGAAATTAAAAATGGATGGTGACTATGGGCCATGACTGATGACTGTTAGGCTTCTATTTTCCAGCGAGTAAAATCGCATGCAAAACATGTTTTGTGCAGTCTGATCTAAACCTAAGGCAGCTTTGGACGATTCAGCACACAGTCCCACGTCCAAAGAGAAACACAATGGAACTGATTCGGAGATGAAAATAAGATGGCTCGCAGTATATGAATCTTTTTACTGAATGACAGTTTAGGCCAATTAGTACTCTCCGAAGCAATGGTTGTCAATGAAATTAAAAGCATGAAACTGTCAATCAAAAGGCTTTGTGTAAAATCTTACGTGACGTCATTTCCTCTGGAACATTGCGTGGGCTTTCAAAGGATATCACCTTTTCCGATTTTATTGTTCCATTGACCCTTTACCAAAAAGTCGCATATTCCACCACCTTGTGGAGGAAAGCATTCGAAAAAGTAGGGGATAATAGAACATTTTGATGACCAGCATGTTTCTCTTTTTCCACCTACAACGTTTTCCACTCCTTCGCAGATACATTTTATAATTTCAGGCGCAGTTCCTGTATTTTGTCGTCTGCGATTGCTTTCATTGTAAACGAGTCCCAACACTGTTGTTTGGTAAAAGTCAACCAACAACGAAGCATCATGTAGAATACTGTTGCGGACATTGTATACTAAAATCAGACATCATTAACATCACATCTACACTGTCCGACTATTGTAAGAACTGCGACAAAATCAACATGGAAGTTGCAATATCACTAGTCCTTTTACACACCTGTTTTTCCCGTAATTCATTCAGGGTTAACTCATTATCTTCGACGTACAACTTTTTACTGTCCTGCATCAGAACACGTGTAAAATCATTGTTAGAGAATAAGAAATTGCCCCTGACCGGCAACTTCTTCTGTCTCTTTTTCACTTTTTTTCATTTGTGTTTAAGTATCAAATTTTATTCCATGTAAATTATCAATACTGTACAAGAAAGCTTTTACAGAGGTCTGCAGCAATTAAGTTTCAGTGCGTTAAGTGTTCACTGATCGTAAAATTTGCAAACGTCAAGTGTCTTTGACGTTAATGACGGATTCCCATTATCCTCTGCGTGCTCTGCAGCTTTCATCCGTGAATAAACGTCTTTCAACTGTCACCGTGAACTTATTACCTCCTGAACACAACATTTGTAGCAAACGACTTTGAAATCTGAAATCAATGTCGTAAAACAAAAACAGTCGAGACGATTTAAGATTTTAATGCTTGCGAAAACATGGTATTAAAATGACGTCTTAGATGTTAACATATAGTGGATCGTCGTTAGCGTATATGGGTATTATAGAGCTCCAGATAGAGGAAGTGATTTTCATTTCAAAATTGAAAATATTGATTGCTCTACACCAAACCCTATGTTGTGGATAATCATTAGAATCGTCTCATCGAGACGATTCTAATGAGTATCCACAACATAGGGTTTCGGAGAGAAATAATGGATTTAGAATACCATCACTCTCTCATCTGGACCTCTGGTGCTCTACAGTTTTCATCCATAAATAAATGTCTTTCAACTGTCAAAGTGAGCCATTTAGCCTCTGAACACAAATTTCTTGCAGATGACTTTTTGACTTTTAAAACATATGCTACTGATGAAGAAAAACCAATATGAAAAGATTTTTATTTTAAACACTTTATGAAAAGAAGAAGATGCTGGAGCTGGGTAACAGCATTTTCTCCCATTATCAACGGTTTTCTAACCATTCAAAGATAAATGCTTTGATTTTTTTGACGGATTTAGTCTATTGTCTGAAAATGCATTCAATTTGCACAAATTCTATCGTTTGTAATATATATTAAATCTGAAAAATAAAAAAAAACATTGTTTTAAAATAACGTCCATGACGTTGATGACGGATATCCATTATTGTGTGCGTGCACGGCAACTCTTATCTGCGAATAAATGTCTTTTAACTGTCACCATTAACTAACTAGAACTTTCATGCAGACGAACTCGAAAACATTTCCTATGAGTAAAGATAAGAAACTCGAAATAAACGTTTCAAAAGATGTAATGTCCTTGTGATTTCATTCAAGATTTGATGTCGCACATTGAAATGTGGTGTGAACAATATATATGTCGTAGTCCAAACTGGAATCCAGGCAGATCCGGAATCTGCCTAGACCAAACTGGAATTTGTCTGTAACAAATCAGGATTCCAGTTTAGCTTTGCAGCTCTACATTCTGCCTAAACCAAATTTTAATAATTTCTGGTTGAATATAAGGCGTCTACATATGAATCATTTTACTTTTAAACGTAAACTCCAAAATAAGAGAAGTTTTAGTCAGAAATTCAGAGTAAATATAAATTTTGAAGGTTTTGTACCAATAAAAAAGGTGGAAAAAAGAGCGATTGTGGAAAAAATCATATAGAATGCTTTAAATTAAAATACCTCTCAATTGTAAACATAATTAAATCAATATATTTTTAAAAAAATATTAGAAAACAATGCATTTTGGTCTACACAAAATCTGAATTCTAATTTGGTCTAGACAGATTCCGGATCTGCCTAGATTCCAATCTGGCCTACGACATATATATAATCCCACAGGAATAGAGTATAACTACTTGATTGTAATGTCTTACTAAGGCTTACTATTCTATTTATTTTCAGAGTAACCTACAATGCGATGGCTCTAGTGACAGGATTCACCATTATTTTGATCACAGCTTTAGGATCTACCGCAGCCACGCATGCATTCTTTGACCTTTTACGGGAGGCCGACTATGAGGTCAGTAGTGACCCGTCATTTCATCGGCGAGGGACATCTCGGCCAAATCCGTCCGACGAACTTCCGGTGAGCGGTTTAATAGAAAATCCAAGTACATTATTTGATCCACCAAAAGAAGATTTAAATCATGTTAAATTAAGAAGAATGTTGGGAAAGGACTTTGATCCCGACTTTATGGGTATTGGGCGCCCTATTATAACAGTATTTCAGCCAAATGGGACTATCACAATCAAAAGACGTAAAGGGCGGCCGAAAGAGAGGCGCCCCAAATATATTGAGAACATTGGAAAACCAATACGCCACGGGAACCAGATAAGACTTCCGGGTTTAAATGTAAACCGGCGGACGAAGAGAAAAGTGAAAAAATACATATGGAATTATACCCATTGTCCAGTTGTGTATGTTTGGAAAGATTTAGGAATTCGTTTTTGGCCACAGTGGATAAAAGAAGGCCATTGTTACAACGGACGTTCCTGTTCCATCCCGCCTGGGATGTCGTGCAAGGCTAACGGACACGAAACAAGAACTATCTTTAGGTGGCATTGTCCACTAAATAAAAAAGGTCAAATAACCAAATGTCGGTGGATAAGGATCCAATATCCAATTATAACCCAGTGTTATTGTTCTTGTTAGGCAAAAAAGGGTAAGGTGATCTGTGTCTTGGATTAAGGTACAACAACATGAAATGCAAGGTTTTACTGTATTACATAGCCAATTGAAAGACCTTTGACCTGTTTTAGCCTTGGAGCTCTGGGTAATTCCTTTTGCAGCCAAACTTTTATGGATGTCTGAATCAATTACTTTCTAAAACAAGGAACTTTGAAAACATATGTGTAAAAAGGGAGATTTATTAAGTTAAATACTTGATTGCGAAAACAAACAAAGATACGTGAGCAAAATGATGTTCTGGCTGCTCGATGAGACCGATGCATTGTTGTTTAGCGCTTTACCAGGAGAAAAGATTTTTATTTTACTTTTCCGAATATAAATCATTTTCAGACGACACTTTCGTTAAAGCACGGGAATAATTAGTAAGTGGTTATTTTTTATGTCTGCACCTTCCGTAGACGGCCTGTTGAGCATTCACGTTGGAAGGTTTCGACGGTGTTTGAAGGAAAATTCCTGCCGTAATTTTCCATATTAAATACGGGTTATTTGACTGAGGACTCTTAAGTGACTGGATTCGGGATCGTGGCCAGTGATATATACAAAAGAATCTATGAACTGTACTGTATGATAAACCTTAGATTGTGGCGCTAAGTGTGTGCTGTGTTGCTTACGATGCTGAAACGCTTGTGTTGCTTCTCAGAGGTGGAACACTGGACCACGTGATACCGTGACGATATAAATGTATTATTACCTCATTTTTGTTGTGATTTGTCTCTCAGTTTTCGATGACACATTCAGCCATTCTTCAACTTCATTTTTGTTGACAGATGTGTACAGAGATTGACGTGGGCTTAGATTGAAGCCGTTTGTTAGGCATCGTGAAAAACATTTCATTTTCATTGTAAATTGTTTTGTGTTTTTCCTTTTGAAACTGTTGTAATAAAGTAACAATCAGTTTGTATTTACGTTCAGTTTCTTGTTCAAAAAATGACTTCACGAACTTCTTAAACAAAACTATGGATATGAGATAAGGTATAGATGAATTTTGCATTTTTAAATATAGATATGAGCAAGCTAGGACTTGTTCCATGCAATTCTGAACCCATACGGCATACGGAGACCATCTTTGTTAACCATTACCAAACAATCCCTACTTTTGACGACCCTGAGAAGGAAGCCTTCTGAAAACGCTGTTGGGAAAAAGAGAAAATGTTTCTACCCTTCACAAACCAAATTTCAGGTTTGGAGTCACTTTTATTTTGTCGCCTGCAAATGCTTTCGATTTGGAAAAACCGAAAATTTTGTCGTTTGGTAATGAGTTAACCTTTACTCTGCTAAATAAGTGTAATGAAACTATTAAGCCGATATTAGAAACCCAAAGTTTGCTATTTTAGGGGTCATGTGTTAGGAAAATATAACCTTTCAGGAAAGTGTAGATCATTGATAGATCTTACATCTACACTGTCCGATAAAGATATATTTTTGTCCAAATATATGTTTGTAATAGCATAATTTGGATTTTTACAATCGGTTTGAAAGTTTTGTTCAACTTAATTAGCAGGAAAAGCGGTTTACAGCAATGAAACCTTTTACAGTAGGGCGATTCACTCTCCTATTCTTTGCCTGGTTGAGAATTCTTCATGATTCAAAGGCTCGCTAGCCTTTCCGTGCAAATACTCTCGTGTCATTGATTCCAGGGCCTGTATTCCTCAACCAGTCTGAATATTTTCTAATTTCAAAAGATAAGACTATTGATCTGGTTGGATGACACAAAACGTCTCATCCAATCAAATGGCTTGTAAGAGAATTTGGAATAAGAATGTCACATGCATGTTTAATACGGCCCTAAATCGTCTTTTTTGTTCAGTGGTGTTTTTTTTTTTACCCTTCGTAGTTACAGTTTGTTTTTTTTTCTCTCTCTCTTTTTCAGGTTTTCTTGGGGAATACATATAATGAATGGTGATAATAATATCGATCGTTTTTTGACACATTAATCTGACCCAAACACCAGCCAAGTTTCTGTATTCGACTGTTTTTCTTTTTCCTTGGATAAGATTGAGGTTCTGCATTTTTATACGTGTATACAGAACAGCTGAAGGTTTTAATAATAGTCCTAGGTTCAACGAGACGCCACGGCTTCCATGCAGCCATCCAACATTGTTCTATAAGGGGATGTGGAAGATTCGTGTACAGAGATTGCATCTGTCCTAGTGAGTGCTATAAATAATTTAGCCATGCTCTGTGAAAAGGGCTTAATGCATCTGTGAAAAGTATCGACCCAGGTCAGCCTGCGCAATCCGCGCAGGCTGACCAGGGCGGAAACTTTTCGATATTAATTAGTCACTGTTTTTGTAAGTAAATGGACCAGTCTACCTCAAAATTAAACGATTGTTCAAAAACTTCTCCTTACGTATCCATACCTATGTCATGACTTGGACTGGAATCATGCATCATGGAGATGTCTTAAGCCCAATTTTGCCAGAGCAGGGCTCAATTATTTTATCAATGCCCAACCAATCAGGCATCACCAGAGCTATTATACACGTCAGCCTGAGATTAGCATTCCGATTAAGTAAGAGATATACATCGAAATGTGACTTTTATCGTTTGATTTACGGTCACACTTCAATAAAATACAACAACTTGATTGTTAAAAACTGTTTCAAACTATGAATGGAAACACTCTTGAGCTTGTTTTACGAGCCTTAACAAACACACTTAGACGAAAATTAAATAATGAAAACTATTAAAACTGTCTTTTTGAAATGCAACAGTTTCCTTTTCTGAATGATATAGTTTTTCGTCAAGAACATAAGATAGTTTAAGTTTTATACTTTAGTGACGATACTTATTCGACAATACTTTTTATCATAGAATTTGATATTCAACCCAACAATTATTAAGAAAGTGTTTAAAAAAATATGGTAAACTGTTATGTTACCAAAATACCTTGATTTTTATGTATCTTATTGGGTATCACACCTGTGGTTTTGGGCCATATTGAAAATAGAGTGAAATTGGCCATCTTTGAAGCCTCAAGGATCGATTAATGGCAAAACTTTTGCTTTCCCGTCTCTTGCTGTCTAAAGTACGTCCATAGTCCTTCGAAAAAATGCAGTAAAAACAACATGTCAACCGATTGCGTTTTTTTGCTTAATCTCTAAAACAACGGGCATCCAAGAATTTTCCCTCTCAAAAACACCTGTACACCGCCATGACCCCAATTTTTTGTTCCTCTCTAGTGACACAAAGTAGTCCACTCAATATACAATAAAAACACATCTAAGTGGTCCCCAATGCCTAAATTTGAAGCAAATCTAAATTATATACCACCAAGCCCTCTTAGCTCCATACAACAGTGCAACAAAAGAGCTACTGCAAATTTTCACTTGGGACTACTACGAACCGGAAGCAGTCTCGCAGTGGTGCGACACAATTGGTTTAGAATTTTGCAATGGCTCATGGGAATGTCACATGATCGAGAACACGTATCAAATATGATTTGCCTGCAACACGCCAAAAGGGACATTCGGACATTTGCGTCCGCCCAAGCTAATCCGCGACGACACTTTCCGATCGTTTGTGATTTTCTGTTTCACACAAGTCTACTGCAGGACAAAAGCTAATGTTGAAGTAAAGTTCCTCTCAGATTAGCCTGCGAGGCCTGCGCAGACTGATCCGGGACGACATTTTGCGCAAATGTCCGAATGCCCCTTTTTCGCCTGTTGCAGACCAATTGTAATTAGAATTCAACAACCATGCATTAAAAGCAGTTGAAAGCGAATTACACGAGTAGCCAAATTTGAGCCGTTCAACAGAAGCTGTAGAAAAAAATAATCAAACTGGGAACGTAAATTTTCTAAGGTAAGCTTCAAATAATTCTTCGTCCGTTTACCTATTATTAAATGCAAGAAGAATTAATTTTTGTAACAATCTTTCATTACATCGGTTAAGACTTGACTAAACAAAAAAATGTACACTCGTCCAAATAGAGATCCGTTTAAATGACAAAAACTGATACTGCGAAAATGATTATTTCACCCTTTGGTGGGGTGAAAAACGTAGTGGAAAAGGGAGATAGAAAGACCAACATTTTCTCCTTTTCCCACAGTGCTTTTAAACCATTTTCTTTCAAGGTGGTTAAAAGTCGGGTCTGTTTGGTAAAGGCTTAAAATAGTAGGAATGTCCAAAACGTGGCAAGACCTCTAAAGAAACTACTTCGACAGTATGTGAGATATGATAAACGTGTGAGTTCCCTCCCCTGAAACAAGAAAATCAAAGTACTGGTTCTCTTATTTTACTTGTAAATGAATGAATTTAAAATGAAAACAAATATTCAATTAAGCAGTGATGACAGAAAAATTGTCGCATATTGTTTAAGATATTCAGACGATCACGTACGTGTAAACTAGATATTGTTGATTTGTGACTGAAAAAAATAAATGAAAGGCAATAGTTACACTTTTTACCCCTTATTTTGCTATATAAAAGAAATAAAACTTTTAATCCGATAGTATAAACCCAATTTTGTCAATCTTAAATGTATTTTTGAAGGATAACTATCTCAATATCGGACATTGTATATCCAAGATCAGACTGCGCGTTCGGTGCAGTCTGATCTTGATCTACGCTGTCCGCAAATGGTCACTTAGTCGCGCTTAGCTGACTAAGAGTTAACCCCAAACCGAATATTGAAGGCTTTTGACATTTGGGGGAAAAGCAGATGATACTTCTAAAGCAACATTTTATCTGTTTTATTTCCTGACGGAAGCAAGTCTTTTGGCTTATATTTGTTCTTTTTTTTTTTTATTTGCTAATAGTACCCAATATGGACCAGTCTTAACTGTTGTCGTCTGATTAAACGGAACCTTTGTTTTTTTACGACTTGGGCGCTGAAGCGGCTATTGGCAATATTTTGGGAAAAAGAGAAAATACTGGTGACTAGCATTCTCTTTATTTCATTATTTTTTTCAGCATTTTCTCCTTTTCCCACTATGTTTTCTACCCTTCACTACACAAATTTCAAATTTTCAGTCTTTTTTACTTTGTCGTCTGCAAATGCTTTGGATTTGGACAAACCTAAAATTTTGTCGTGTGGTAATGAGTTTAATAGAGTCGAAGATTTGGTAGACTGGGAGAGAGTACAGTTCAGTACATGTTTACCTCACGATAACAGAACAATAGCGCATCCACTTCCAGTTCGCCACGATATACAACAATATGTTTCCCGCCACTTCAGCTTTATTAAACGCTTTAACTCTTTCAACCTTTTATCACACAATCTGCTATTTTAACGACGCAGCGAAAGCAGTATTGAAAACATTGTAGGAAAAGGAGAAAATGCTGGTAACGAGCATTTTCTCATTTTCCCACAATATTCCCTAACTTCTCAGACACAACTAGAGTCATTTTTATTTGTCGTTTGAAAATTCTTTCAATTTAGGCAAGAGAAAAATTTTGTCATCATGTGAAGACTTAAGCATCAAATAATATAGACCCCCCACTTCTTCCGACGGCAGAAGAAACACATCACCGAAACTCTTTAAGATTTCTATCTGATAGGCAGGAGTAATCAGGCAGATGATATAGATCCGAAGTGAGAATACAAGGTCTGTGCAGTCTGATCTTGATCAATTCCGTCCACACAGGCCTGTGTTCCCATCCCCCACCTCCCCCCACCCTCACCCATGTTGGAAAGGATAATCCAATGGACGTGACTGCAGACAAAAGGAGATGGGCCTTTTACTACAATCTTGTCTATTCTAAGCCTTTACTTCATCATGTAAGTTTCCTTACACAGTTCTAAAATAAATTCTTGGAAAGTATACAAATTTCAACATTTTCAAATACGAAATAAGAAAGACGATGAATGTAACTTAAACACCAGGAAACATAGTGAAAAATGGAATAAAAATCTATCGTCACGACAACTATATGTATTTTGGACCACTTTGAAGAAATGGCTGAAAGAAAATATGAGGTTAAACGTTTTATTTGTTGTTGTTGTTGTTCAAAAGAAGGACCTTCTATTTAAAGGAAAACTAAGAAAACAATATTGCAAATGCAAAATACACTCGTCTCCAGAAAACTTCATTTACCACAATGTTTTCAATATATTACCACCCAGAGGCTTAGTGATATTTAAATAAAGGTAAGGATTGAATTAATCAAATTCCTTAGGGATTATCTGTACGGTCGCGAATCATTTATCTATCTAATTCAATAAATTAAATGAAGTTCACAAAATAACTCGATTCTTTTGTATTGAAACACGTTCGCCAGATTGAGAACTAAACTCGCTTTACTCTATAACACATCACAGTACGAGCGTACGTTAGGCTGGTCCAAATTGATAAAAAATAAAGAAAAAAATTACAGATACTCAGCACTTTTCAGTTTCCAACGATTTCTGACTTTTCATCAAGAAACCCCATCATTTCACCCATTTTTAAGTTTGTCATTAGAAAATGCTTTCACTCTTTACTAAACGGTAGAATTTAGACACGTCCAAATTGAGAGTAAGTGCAGATGACAAATCAAGTGTGGCTGTAATGATGAAATGACTCTACAGAAGGGAAGAAAGCATGGATAGGGATGGAGGAAATGCTGGTTACTAGTAACCAGCATTTCCTCCTTTTCCAACACATGTTTTCAAAAGGCTCTTTTCTCCTGGTCATTAAAAGTCGGGATTGTGTGGTAAAGGATTAAAAATGGACCAGTCTGAAAATCTTGTCGCATGGTAATTCTAATTCCGATGACAACAATGGAAGACTGAACAAAAAAGTAATACAAATTGTCATTTTTCTATTTTATTTTTATTGGATTGTTCATTCATGAAGCATTTTGCAATAAATATATCATTGATATGGGCCAAGCTCTGTGAAAAGGAGGCTTACTGTATCTGTGAAAAGAATCGACCTGGGTCAGTTCTCGAAGGCTGACCCTGACCGAAACATTTCGATAATTGTCAATTTTCTGTATGTTCGATGACCTGTCTATCCCATTACCACAACAATCCCTACTTTTGACGACTCTGAGAAAGAAGCCTTTAGAAAACACTGTGGGAAAAGGAGAAAAATGCTGGTGGTAACCAGCATTTTCTCCTTTTCCCACAATGTTTTCTACCCTTCACCAAACAAATTTCAAATCTTCAGTCACTTTTACTTTGCCGTCTACAAATGCTTTCCATTTGGACAAGCCTTAAATATTGTCGCTTGGTAATGAGCTACGGTATTTGATGAAAAAGTTGGTTGGTAACCCATTACCACACAATCCCTACTTTTGACGACCCTGAGAAAGAAGCCTTTAGAAAACACTGTGGGAAAAGGAGAAAATGCTGGTGGTAACCAGCATTTTCTCCTTTTCCCACAATGTTTTCTACCCTTCACCAAACAAATTTCAAATCTTCTGTCACTTTAATTTTGTCGTCTGCAAATGCTTTCGATTTGGACAAGCCTTAAATATTATCGTTTGGTAATGAGCTACGGTATCTGATGAAAAAGTTGGTTGTTAAGAAGTGGGTATTATGGATCCATAATCATTGTGATTCCTCCTGACACAATCCTTTATCGTCTGTTTATGTGTTTATGCATTGACAAAGAACTAAACTTCAATTTGTTTATTTATTGATTATGTCTTTGAAAGGGGAAAAAAAAAACATTGTGGGGAAAGGAGATGGTTTTCAGCTATTTCTCCTTTACCAACAATGTTACAATAAAAAAAGTAAAATCTTATCATTTCATGTTAATTATCACATAAGCAGCATCCCCTTAACCCCTAGGCTGCTATGGGCAACTAACCGACCTTTCGCAGACAGTGCAGATAGAGATCTGACAGCAAGAACGTGCAGTCTGATCTTGGATCTAAACTGTCTGTTGAGGAGATATTTTTCGTCAATAAATAACATCAAAATAATATTACTTGGATTTTTACTATTGGCTTGAAAGTTTTACTTGATTTACTTAATCCTTTACCCCATAAGGCATTTCTATGGCATCTCTAATTGACCCTAAATGACAGGAAGGATGAAGCCATTTCTTATGTGCAAATGACACCTCTTGATAGCACAGAAAACATTGTGACAGAAGGTGAAATTGCTCGTCACGAGCAATGTCACTTTTTGCCACAATGTTTTCCAAAGGCTCCTACAATCAATGTGTAGAAATGAGTATCTATGGAGTAAAGGGTTAACAGGGTAAGGTTTAACAATGAGATAAATACTTCTTTACCCACGACCTCGAATCTAAAAACAGCACAAAAAACAATCAGCAATGATACTAAAGCACAGTAAGTGTAAAGCTATGTCCATGATCAGTTATTTGAAAAAAGGTTCCCTACTATTGTCAACTCGGAGATAATTAAACACTTTTCTGTTTTTAGCTTCTGTCAGGACAAAAAAAAAAAGGCAAACAATTTTTACAAAAGCAGCCATTTTTAAAAAAAATGTCCACCGGTATTTGTACGGTTTTCATCCCGTAGAATACCTATCAACCCAAGAGACAATCCCAGTGTTGAAAATATGCCCAAATAATTGCAATTTCATGCTTACTCATGAACAGATTGTCTCAGCAACGTGGACAGTCTACAACATAGATCAGTCTGCACTTTCTTGCTGCCTAATCTTGATCTTCACTGGCTACAAAGCAGCTACAATTGTAGAAGGTGTTTAGAGAGTTGACTTACAATCTCCATTGCATCTTTTCTCATAATGATTTCTTAAACTTCCAACAGTTAGGACACAAATAAAGGTTACGTTTGGAAAATAAATAGATAACTTCATCCAGCATTCTAAGTATTATTCACCATTGTTGGAATGTTTTAAAGCAATCTACAATAATCAACAAATGAAATCAAGGAATGTGACATACTTGGTCATTAGTCTTTTCTATAAAGAAAGTGTTTCTAATGGAGTAACATAATCTATGAAAGTGAAACAACATAGTAATATATGGCCTGCAATACACGAAGTGGGGTATTGGGACATTTGCGTAAAGTGTCATCCCAGATCAGCCTGCACAGTCTGTGCAGGCTAATCCGAGATGGCACTTTACGGCTATATTAGATTGTGTCCAACAATAGACTTGCACAAAACAGAAAATTACATCAGAATGGCAAGTGTGGTTTTGGATTAGTTTGCCCGGACTGCGCAGGTTGATCCGAGAAACTCTTTACATAAATGTCCAAATACCGGTACCCTTTCGCATTTTGCAGGCCACATAAAAGTGAATAACATTTATTGCCAGCAAACTACTGCATACTGGAAATTACAACTTACACAAACGTGGCTACAACATGTAGGCTTACATGTTGATATAGCTATGGCACAATTGGCATTGTAAGTTTAACCTTGCACTCTTTATGAAACAACACAGTTCTATACTTATCCAAATTGAAAGCATTTGTCCACAACAAGTCAAGAATAGTTCAAATAATGGGATTGAAAACATTGTTGAAAAAGAAACAATGTTGTTACCAGCGTTTTCTTCTTTTCCCACAATGTTTTCAAAATTTGTTTTGGAGTATGACGCCATATTAACAGCAGTCAGTGCACCTATGCACTTGTTTCCTAGCTTTCTCAGTCCAGTCCTAACAGAACTTTCAAAGTCACCGACTACTTTTCTCACATGCATCAGAGGTGACAGGCGAATAATCACCATAAAGAAAATCTGCTGCAACCGAGTATCAAACTTGCAACCACCAGATCAACCCACTGACCTACCCAGCTCAGCAATGTTTTCTACAGCTGATTCCCTCATGGATGGTTCAGTTGAGGGTTTTCAGATGGAGCACCTTTAATTAACTAGTGGTCAAACTTCTATACTCATCAATATCAAATAAATTTTCAGATGATTTAAATGTGCGTTCAAAGGATGAAGATTGGCTTTTTTCTCATTTTCCCACAATGTTTTCAAAAGCCTCCTACCTTCACATTGTTAAAGCTCTTGATTGTGTGATGAAGGGTTCACAGACTATTTACATGTATGCCTGCCTCACTTTTTTCTTAAAGGGAACTTCTCAGATTTTTAAAATTCACCAAACTTCCATATAATCCGTCACTGAATTAAGTACAGTACTACAATAACTAGTAAATCATCAGTCAGATGAAAGACCAATGAAAATGTATGAAGAAAATATATTTTCAATTATTTTTTCTCAAATAAGCTACCAGTCACAGAAAATAATTATTTGAATTCTAATTCAAATCAAAGCAATGACATCAAATTTTATCACAAGAAAATAAACAGAGTTTCCAGAAGTACAGCGATGATTTATTTATCTACATACCCAAAATTGTGCCTTCTTACTGACTGTAGGGGTACAGTTTCTATATGATTGCAAAGAAAAACATCACTCTTATTTATCCATGATTTACAAAGAAGTTCCATTTTTGGCATAAAAACTATTTAGACCCTTTGAGGCTCCATAGATTATTATAATGGCTACAATGATTTCATATCACAGCAATATTTGATAGCATTATGTTTGACAATTGGTTATAGTGAAGAAGTCTAATGAATAAAAGAAAAAGATCTGAATAAAATGACAGAGTAAAAACAAAGTGAAAAAGAAACATATGCTCATGATAAACAATAGATTCTCTTTTCTTGACAAATTTAAAGCTGAGTATTTAAGCATGAATCAGAAATTTATTTAATTCCTTACCAGACAATCCCTAATTCTCATGTCTCTGTGAAAGTAGCCCTTTGAAAACACTGAGAGAAAACAAGGAAATGCTAGTAACCAGCATTTTCTCCTATTCCTACATGTACAAATGTCAATTTTTGAGTCACTTTAATTGTATCATCTGTTAATGCTTTCAATATAGAACAGGCTCAAATTTTGTTACTTGATAAAGAGTTAACTCTTTACCACACATTAACTCTTTACCACACACAAAAAAATGGCCAATCCATACTGAAGCATTTTTCTGATGGAAAATTATACAAGCCATTTGACAAGATTTGTGGGTGGAAAACTTTGTGGGAAAACAATGCAAGATACCAGCATTTCCACTTTTTCTCAAAATGTTTTCAAAAGCTTCATTCTTCATGGTCATGTAAAGACAGGACAGTTTGGTAAAGTCTTAAGATTTTCAGACAGTAACACCTTCCATAAAATAAAAAAAAATGTGAAAAAAAAGGATATGACATATAACCAATATGTACTGGAATGTATATGCAGTATATATCACATTTTGCAGCTTCACACAGTCATCTTCACCCATTACCGTACAAATACAAGAGCCATGCTCTGCCAAAAGGGAACTTAATGCTTGTCTGTGTTCCATTAACTCTTTACCAAATGACAAATATTTAGACAGGTCCAAATTGACAGCACTTGCAGACAACAAAATAAAAGTGACTGAAAATTTGAATTTGTTTTGTGAAGGATAGAAAACATTGTGGGAAAAGGAGAAAATGCTGGTTACCAGCATTTTCTCCTTTTCCCACAATGTTTTCTAAAAGCTTCTTTCTCAGGGTCGTTAAAAGTCAGGATTGTGTGGTAAAGAGTTTAACCAAGTAAGTCATAACATTATCATGGGTCAATGAAATCCACTTTGTTCAATAACATACTGAATCATGGGGTACACTGGCCCTTTAGCATGTAAAAAACTGACAAAATGCTGAAAGTTTTGACCCATGTCATCCTACATGGATCGCACAAGCTGACATGGGTCGATACCTTTAGTAGATGCATTAAACCTGCTTTTCATCAACCATGGCTCACAACTCTTCACTCACCATTAGTTAACAGCTTGAGGAAACAATGTGGGTACAGGAGCAGTTGCTTGTAAGTAGCAATTGCTCCTTTTACTATAATAATTTCTGTAATGCTGACTGGTTACAAGTATTTTTTCCACTTCTCACATTGTGTTAACTTTTTTTTTCTGAGTAAAAATCATTTAAGCCATTTAACCTGTTGTCTGCAAATGCAAACAATACAAAAGAGTACAAAATTTAGTTGTCTGATAAGTATTTAGTGTTAATTCTTTATAATCATTTTTAGTTAGGTTAGGTCTTAGAGTAGCCTATAGGGTAATGGAGTATGCTACTGCACCTATAACATCTTTTGAAAACTACATGCAAGATGAATGACGAATACTTGATGGAACAGTAATTGTGTACCTTGAATGATATGGACAAGTAAGGGAAAAGAAGCGGCTGCATAAAAAAAGCCACTGCTCCTTTTCCAACAAAATCAATGTATGGAGTGCGGTAAAAAAATTGTATCATTTTTTTTTTTGCACTCTAGAGTAAACTCTTTACAAAAGTACCAAGTGATCCCATATTATAACAACCCTGAGCAAGAAGCCTTTTGGAAACTAAAAAAGTAAAAGAAGAAAATACTGATAACCAATATTTCATTCTTCTATCTCAACACTTACTATCCTTCCAGTTCAATCATTTGAACCAAACTTAATTTGATGTCTGTGAATGCTTCAAATTTAGACAAGATTGTTTGGTTATTGAATTGACATATTTAGACAAATTTAACCATTTACCACACAATGTCAACTTTTAACGACCCTGAGGAAGAAGCCTTTTGAAAACATTGTGGGAAGACAAGAAAATGCTGGTAATCAGCATTTTCTCCTTTTCCCACAATGTTTTCTACCCTGCTTGAAACAAATATCAATTTTTGAGTTATGCAAGTGCTTTGAATTTGGACCACTCTAATATTTTGTCGTATGGGAAAGGGTTAATTAAACACATACGCACTTCCATGTTCACATTACAATAAATATACAGTCTGTTTAATGTGTTAGCCATACTCTGGCAAAAGGGGGTTCAATGCATATCTTGGACGCATTATGTCAAGCATCACATAATTATGGATCCATAAAAATCCATTTAGTCTAAATTTCTACTGGTTTCAGACATTGAATGGTCCTTTGCCATGCAGAAAATACACAAATAGCAAACATTTTTGACCCATGGCAGCCTGCAGAACCAACTATGTTGGCTGATATGGTCCATACATTGGCAGATGCATTAAACCCCCTTTTTAACTCATAACCAAACAACAGTATTTTAGGCTTGTCCAAATCGAAAGCATTTGCAGATGACAAAATAAAAGTGACTGAAAATTAGAAAATTGTTTTGTGAAGGGTAGAAAACATTGTGGGAAAAGGAGAAAATGCTGGTTACAAGCATTTTCTCCTTTTCCCACAATGTTTTCTAAAGGCCTCTTTCTCAGGGTCATCAAAAGAAGGGACTGTGTAGTATTGGTTTAAAAAGCATGGCTCATACGTGTATAATACAAAATATTCTTATTTACATTAATCACCAACTATACATTTGTGTCCGACAAATTTACAATAATTATAAAACAACTATCCCAAATTTTGTCTGACAAAGTTAATTGTCTTCACAATCCCACCTAAAGACACATTAATTCCCAGAAAAATAGATCTCTCAAATATTTCAGATATAAAAATTTATGTAATCTTTGTCATTATTTAACTTACAAAATCTTCATGTAATCTTTGTCATTATTAATTTTAACTTACAAAATTAATTGACCAAAAGAGAGAGGATTTTTGAAAACACTGTAAGAAAACAGGAAGAACTAAAGCTATCATGAAAGGTGATAAATACCCCTATGGGCTCAATGTCAATAAATACCTTTCTGTCAAAGAAATGCACAATGCCTTAGTCTAAGTTAGTTTAAACATATTTATTTTGCATCAACTGCGAAACAAGTTCTTACAACTTATACTTAACTCTCTAAATTCTGCTTCCTGGGAACTTCACCAGTACATGCACTGAATGTGTAGGCCAATGAAAAATCCCAAAGTGTGGGCCAACAAAAAATCCTGAAGATGACACATGCTCCCGAGTACTGAACTCAAGACCTTTTGGTTACGAGGCCGACCCTCTACCTCATGGCCACAGACACCACAAGTGGTCTAAGTTGTTAAGAGACTATTACACAGCTATGAAATAATGAAACACAGGTTTGAAAAGGAACCTGAAGTGGGTTCCTCTTCTGTTCTCCTCATGATGCAGTGCACTCTCCTCACCAAGATTTCTTTTGATGAATTTACTGATAACTACTTAAATCTTTTAAAAAGATATCACTTTAACAGTATAACAGAAAAATTACTAAGCAATAGAGTGGAGAATAATATTCATCGATGAGCCACAACTCCCTGGAAAATCATTCAACCATGACCAAAGTGAAATATTCATATCTTTGCCTTGTAATGAAACTTTTCTGTGAAGTTTAATTCAAATCATTATAAAAAGGTAAAGAGATAACTAGAATTCCAAATCAATCAAAAGTATGATTTGACTTATTGCTAAATTAAGCCAGTATAGTGCTTTGCTGGAAGACTGGATGATATACATGTAAGCATAACTCCTTCCTACCGAAGAACTAAATTTTCACCATTTTTCAGCAAAGGCTATTAGAAAAAAAATAATTCAACTCTTGAATCCATTGAGGCCAACTCAGAAACTGCCTGTACATGTTAGGTCTCCCTTTGCCACAATTTCTCACATACATTCATCTATTAACTCATTACCAAACAACAAAATTTTAGACTGGTTCAAATTGAAAGCATTTGCAGATGACAAAATAAAGGTGACTGAAAAATTGAAATTTATTCTGGGAAGGGTAGAAAACACTGTGGGAAAAGGAGAAAATGCTGGTTACCAGCATTTTCTCCTTTTCCTACAGTGTTTTCGAAAGGCTTCTTTCTCAGGGGCGTCAAAAGTAGGGATTGTGTGGTAATGGGTTAAATGGTAGTAATCTGCAAGAACTTTAGAGGATTCCACAATAAAAGTATTGCAATATAGGATAAATTGCTCCTTGCAAACTATTCCTCCCACCAATACATCGCAAAAAGGTTTAGGATTAAGAATAAATTTCTCTATGCAGAGATATTTCTCCTTTTCCCACAATAAACCAAACATGGTCAGTTACAAGATGAAAAAAAAAAAATGTTTGCAGATGGTATTTATAAACTTTTGCAAGGAAAGAAAATTTTCTACTAGAGGTGTATGTTCACAGTACTGCCAAACTTACATTACTCAATCAAACAAATTTTCCAAACAATCATGCATAGGTTATGTAAGTGGGACCGGGATACTAAATTGCAGATATTTATATTTAATCTGCACTAGTCAAAACAAATCTGATCAGCTGGCCGTTGTTGTGTGTCGGTAATTTGTATTCAATAAACTTTGTGTATCTGCGTCATCCGCAGCTGTAAATTCTGTGTCCCATTCAAGTTCCACTGATAAGGACGGACTATCTCTTGACTCCTGCTGTGCTAGATATGACAAATCTTCTTCAGTTGATGACCTGTCCTTTTTCACTGGAATAATGCCCACATCTGTTGATAGAAAAAGAAGGGATGTTAGACGTTTATTTACTATTTACAATACCTAGTTTTCACGATCCAGCGGAAGAAGCCTTCTGAAAACATTGTGGGAAAAGGAGAAAATGCTGGTAACCAGCATTTTGTCCTTTTCCCACAATGTTTTCTACTCTTCTAAAGTCAACTTTCAATTTCTGAGTCACATTTATTTTGTCGTCTGCAAATGCTTTAACTTTGGACAAGTCTAAAATTTTGTCATTTGGTACAGAGTTAATATCCCTTTAAGTTGCAAAATTCTTTTGCAAACTTAGAGCCTTTGGATGACCTCTTTGTTTCAATCGTACATCAAACCACTTTTGAGAACACTGTGACAAAATGATACATGGTTTGCAAAGGTCTGCAGAGTCCTGGCCTCACAATGGTAAAACCATGAAAGTACAAGCAAGCTGCCTCTGTGAACATGACTGGAGTACTCAAGACTCATAATACAGGCTAGATGTGATAGCCCTTAACTCTTTGTCACAGGAAACAAATTTAGACATCAAAATTCAGAGCATGTGTAAACCATAAATCAAGGGTGACTCAAGTGATGAAACCTGCCAGTAACTGAGTGAAAAACAATGTGCAAAAAGAAGAAAATGCTAGTACATTTTCTCCTTTTCACAAAACTTTTTCAAACTCATTCTTTTCAAGGTTGTCGAAACTTGGGGTTGTGTGGTAAATTCCCAAATTTGATGATCCTGAGGAAAAAAGTGATTAAAATATTACGGGAAAATGGGAAAATGCTGGTAATCAGCATTTTCTCATTTTTCCTACCCTATCAATTGCAAATCTTATACAAGCAATACTTAATCTGTTGCACGCAAACTCTTTTTAATTTCGCAGGGTCTATAATTTCATTGTGTAGGGCTCATAGTAAGTAATGATTCCACTAGACACATAATTTTTGTTACAACATCTTTGTAAAGATATCATATGGCTTGTAACATGCAAAAAGGGCATTCAGACATTGGCGTAAAATGTTGTCTCTGATCAGCCTGCGCAGTCTGTCCATGTTAGTCTGCCCACGTTAATCCAAAACAACAACACATGTTTTTATGTAATTTTCTGTTTCACACAAGTCTACTGTAGGACAAAATCTAATGTAGTCAATAAGTGCCATCTCAGATTCTTATCCGAGATGACACTTTACGCAATGTCTGAATGCCCCTTTTCACAGGTTGCAAGCCAAACTATATCCATGTATACATTTTTTCTAAACTTTGGATTTTTTGTAGGCTTGTTAAAATGCATGTACTTGTAACAGCATCAGAAAATCCTTGATTTGAAATAGACTGACAGTGCTGCATATGTGGGTGTGTACGTGGTAAATGCATTGTTAGGAAGTTAGTGACCTGATGCCCTAATTTAGCTAAATAACTATGTAAACAAACAGCTCAAATAAATTCATGCTCTTATGTCTACCTTCATCATGGTCCCACTCCAATTCCACAGAATTTGATCCCTCTGTATGAGATCTGTCTCTGGTAAACTGAGTCGGTGTTGAGGAACTGTTTGTACTTCTACCATCATTGGACTCTGTAAAAATCAAAATTAAATTTGAAATTGAAAACTATTCCATTTAACAAATAGCCTGCTGAAATATATTTTTAACAAACAACCACAAAAACTTTTTTCAGTCAGTCGTACAAGATCACAATATTTTAGACATCTCCTTATCTCATTACCAAATAACAAAACTTTGGACTTGTCAAAACTGAAAGCAATTACATCAAGAAATTAATGGTTGCAACAATGACACAAGTTTTCCTTGACAGAAAATATTGTGGAAAAAGGAGAAAATGCTTCTTACCAGCATATTCTCCTTTTCTCACAATTTTTTCAAAAGGCTTTTTCTCAGGGTCGTTAAAAGTTGGGGCTGCGTGGTAAAGAATTAAAAGCTGTATCAGACAATGAAAATTAATTCAGAGTAACTCAGATGATGAGGTTTTTTTTTTTTTTCAAAAAGAATGTGAAACATTACCAGAAAGGAAAAAAAAGACAGTAATAAGTGTATGCAGTTTGACTGAAAATACAGTTGAAGATAGTTAAAGGCATCATGCAAACAAACAGCTATGAAGGTTGATCATTGATATGGGGAGGGGAGACATTTGAAGAAACCACATATTTCATGTGTCAAAAGGTAAGACTAATTAGTGGATCTATCTAATTGTTAGTTTTCCCGAAATTGAGAACTAGACAAATCACAAAAGGTGGCTTAACTCTTATCTTGATCTAAACTGGCTGTAAGGCAACTACAGTTAAGAAAGTGCTTTAAGGGTCAAAACCACCACCACATGCTAGACACGATATATGTTGAAACAAAAAACAAAGCATTCATCTTTTGTATTAAAAGTTTATGATCAAAGGGAGATAACTGTTCAACGCTGAACACCAGATCCCATGAAATTGCTTCTTGCACATCTACAGGTTGTTGTAGAGTTTCCAGACAATTACTGTAAAACTGTAAGACCAAGTAGAGAGATGGATGGATGGATGGATGGATGGATGGATCAATGGATGGATGGATCAATGGATCAATGGATGGATGGACCAATTAATGGATGGATCAATGGATTGATCAATGGATGGACCAATGGATAGATAGATCAATGGATAGATGGATTAATGGATGGATGGATAAATGGATAGATCAATGGATAGATTAATGAATCAATGGATAGATAGATGGACCAATAAATAGATGGATGTGAAGTGTTGAGCCTGGTCAGACTGCGCGGATTGTGCAGGCTGACCAGAATCGACACTTTTTGCTTTTATAATATTTGCTTTTTTGCTTTTTTAGTATTTCCTGTATGAAAAGTGGTTATGCTACCTTACCATACAACCATTTTTTGAACTATCAGCTTGAATTAACCTGCACTATCTTTGATATGTTTTCATCTAACTGATGTACTGAATTCCCAGATTGTCTCTTTTTGTGTGACAAGTCACATATTTCTAAATTTGTCCACTGAAAATTGGTTGTAAAAGGTACCAAGACAATGAAAACTTTACTATAAATGTACCAACCTTTCCTGAGATGGGCAGTAGCTTTTAAAGAGCGGGCTCTCACACTTTCTAGGAACATTTCAAAGTCATCCTCACCACCAGCACTGAAAACAAAGAGTCATAATTAACTATACAATATCTACAACACTGCATGTAAACTTCAGCTCAGTACCTGAAAAACTATCAGAGTATTTTGCCAGACAAATTTGTGTCTACAGACAGACACCCATGCCAGTTCCAGTATACCCCCTTCACTATGTTGTGGGGGGTGTGTATAATAATTGTATGTTACTTACAGTTACATTGTAGCAGTTAGTTCACCTTCTTAACTCTTTACCAAACAACAAAATTTTAGATTGGTCCAAATTGAAAGCACTTCCCTGGATTTATGACCCTGAGATAGAAGCCTTTTGAAAACATTGTGGGAAAATGAGAAAATCCTGGTAACCAGCAATTTCTCCTTTTCCCACAATGTTTTCTACCCTGCTCGAAACACATTTTAATTTTTAGGTTACATTTACTTTGTCGTCTGCTAGTGATTTAAATTTGGACCAGTCTAGAATTTTGTTGTTTGGTAAAGGGTTAAAAAGTACAGGTATTTAAAACATTGTTGGAAAAAAGAAAATGCCAGTAATTTTTTCCTGTTTTCACAATGTTTCGCAATGATTTTTATCTCGTTGCCACTAAAACATGAGATTATTTGGCAAAGGATTATGTAATGGCTAGACAAGTTCACAATGTATTGATTGACGCATGATGGAATGCATATGAAATCAGTGTGAAAATGGATGGATAGACAATCAGCTTGTGTTTCCAATTTACAGACAGGGAATTAGATTTGTCTCCCGACTGATGCTTTACCCAAACAATCAGATATCATGACACTGACTTGTCAGAAAAATTATACAGTATTTACAAAATTTGTTGCAATGAAGTTTTTACAAAAACTATTGCTATAGAGGTTTTACAGAATTTGTTGCTAAGAAAAATTTACAGAATATGTGATTGTCAAGTATTTAGAGAATTTTTCATGTAAAGTACTTACAGAATTCATCTAGCATAACCAAAGGTTTTGTAAGATGTCTAAATATTATCTGTTGTTTGGCTGCGTGATTGAGATGGTTTGAAATTCTTTGTATTGATATAGGAATTTCCAAAATGGTCTCTTTCAAAATGAAAACATAATGCTAATATTCAATTTGAAAAAGAAAAATCTAGGTAAATCAGCCGGTAGCCGAAGAGTCCTGCGCATAGCACTGGTCAAGCAAACTGCAGGTACCCATGGCTTGGTACTGTCTTATAATTTTACAAACTTCTGAAACTGCTAGTTAACCCTTTCCCAGTTAAGCCAATGTTTTTACAGTTCTGAGGTTGAAGGCATTTCAAAGCACTGTGGAAAAAGGAGAATATGCTAATAATAAGCATTTTCTCCATTTTCCATCCCTTACAAACCACCTTTTTGGCTATTTTAAATTTGCTGTCTGCAATTTTTTTCAATTTCAGGAGACCAGAGTTCATCTCCAAGTAAATAAACACTACAGATACAGAAGAGGGTGAATCCTCTCACAAGCATACACATATCTTAAACTTTGACTATTAGAGGAAACATTTTCAGTTTGGTCCAAATTGAAAGTCATTGAAATCAATAAACGTGGATGACACAATGAAAATAGTTTAACCCTTTACCACACAATGACGACTTCTAACACATCTGAAAGAGAAGGCTTTTGAAAACATTAGGGGAAAAGGAGAAAATGCTGTTTACCAGCATTTTCTCCTTTTCCCACAATGTTTTCTACCTTATCGAAAAATAATCATTTCATATGAGCCACATTGAAACTGTCATCAGCAAAATGCTTTAAATTCGAACAGGTCTGAAACCTTGTCGTGTGGTAAAGGTTTAACACAGGGTAGAAACCATAAGGAGGAAATGACAAAATGCTAAAAACCTAACATTTTCTCCCTTCTCTCAATGGAAAACCCATCTTTTTCAGGATTCTTGATATTGGAATTGTTTGAAACAGGGATAACATCCATGAACCTTACATAAGGAAAGTAAGGAATTTGTTCGTGACATTAAATGCCTTCAAGTTCTATTCTTTCTACTTTTTTCTTTCTTAAATTTTTTGGGGTGAACTCTCAGATTCTACTATGTTATAAATCAAAGGTAGCGATAGAACAAGAAGAAAAATAAGAAGAAAGTCTGTGAGATAAAATTACAGACTAAATGAACAGGAAAAGACAGCCCTGATGATCTAAATTGAAGCTTAAGCGGGCAAATCATTACTACAGTTACAATAGAAGCAGGAAAACAGCAGGGAAGTCAATCCAGTTATCTCTAAATCATCGGCTTTAATATTATGAGAGTCATGTCTGGGTTGTATAAATAACAAGTTCCTGTATGTCAGCCTCATATTGAAAGTAGTTTGTTTGTTTGTTTGTTTGTTGTTTTATGCAGGATTCAACAATAACTCAGTTTACACTTTACCACACCATCCCAACATTTAATGCCTCTGAGAAAGAAGACTTAAAAAACATTGTAGGAAAAGGAGAAAATGCTGGTAACCAGCATTTTCTCCTTTTCCCATAATATTTACTAGACCCTTCCCAAATCAAATTACAAGTTTTGATCCACGTTTATCGTGTCATCTGCAAATTCTTTCTATTTGAACAGTCTACAATTTTACTACCGTATTTGGTAAAGAGATAAACCAAAGTGAAAAGATAGGGTATTCATAGTTTTCCAAACATCCCAATGAGGAAGAAAGCAATTGAAGATAACAAATTGATAGTGCCTAAAACTATGGATTATGTCTTTAAAATGATAGACATCACTGTGGTAAAAGGAGAAATTGTCTGATTTTACCAATAAACTGTATCTCCTTTTCTGATGATGCTTACAAAAGTCTCTTCTGAGATCAAGAGAAGTAAATGTTTAAGATGATCCTATATGGAGTGCAACACACGAAAAGGTGCATTCGGACATTTGCGTAAAGTGTCGTCCCGGATTAGCCTGCGCAGTCCGCGTAGGCTAATCCGAGACGGCACTTTACGACTATATTAGATTTTGTGCTACAGTAAACTTGCATAAAACAGAAAATCACATAAAATCGGAAAGTGTCGTTTTGGATTAGCCTGTGCGGACTGCACACGCTGATCCGAGACGACACTTTACGCAAATGTCTGAATGACCCTTTTCGCGGGTTGCAAGCCATATGTAGTTGGAATTGTGGTAAGCTCTTTACCCTTTACCAAACAATCCCTGGTTTCAACAGCCCCAAGGAAGAAGCCTTCTGAAAACACAATGGGAAAAGGAGAAAATGCTGGTAACCAGTATTTTCTCCTTTTCCCATAGTGTTTGCTACCCTATCAAAGACGAATTCCATCATTTTGGCCAAGTTTGAATTGACATCTGCAAATGCTTTCAATTTGGACAAGTTTAAATTTTTTCATGTGATAAAAGAATTAACAAATGGCAAAATTTTAGTCTAGTCCAAATTGATAATGCTTGGAGGAGACAAAGTAAGTATGGATCAAATGATTGCATTCGCTTTTGAAAGAGGGAGAAAACATTGTGGGAAAAGAAGAAAATGCTGGTTACTGGCATTTTCTTCCTTTCCAACAATGTATTCAAAATGCATTTTTCTCAGGATCCCTAAATGTGCGGATTGTGTGCATGGTCAAGGGTTCACAGAGCAGAAGTTCTATTTCAAAGATAACCACATCTAACTTACACTTCCCATTCACCATCTTCCCCGACTGACCAGGATTTCGGACCATTTGTTGTCAATTTAGCTGCCTCTTCTTTTTCCTTTTGTAGTTGAGCAATTCTTGCTGCCTCTCGTTTAGCCTCGTAATATGCCTCCTCCTCTCTTCTCAGTCTCTCCTCATCCTCCCTCAGCTTAAATATAACAACATGAAGTTATATTATGATCTTAAAAATTGTATTCAGTAAGGACTGAGCAAAACTTAACTCTTTACCAAACCATTACATGATTAAATGATCCTGAGAAAGGAGGTATTTGAAAACATAGCAGTAAAGGGAGGAAATGCCAGTAACTGGCATTTTCTCCTGTGTCCACAATGTTTCCTACCTATTCAAAGAAAAGTTATCATTTAAGCTACATTTACCATTAACCACTTGTAGCCTGCAAATTATTTCATATTTTGTCATGTGGTAAAGAGCTAACCCTTCAATGGACGACAAAATTCCAGACCTGTCCGAATTGAAAGCATAAATTTTGCAGATGATAGTTTTGATGTGGCCCCTATGAAATGATTTTTCTTTGAGAGGGTATAAAACATTGTGGTAACCAGCATTTTCTCTTTTTCCAGCAATGTTTTCAAAAGCCTTCTCTTTCAGGGGCGTCAAAAATTGTGACTGTGTGGTAAAGGGTATAAACACCTCTGCAAATTCTTTCGATTAATTTTCGAAAGTGTAACAATTTTAATAACAGAGAGGCGACAGCTGTCCTATTCATGTCTTTCTATATTACAGAGTAAACATATTATATTTTTAAGTATCGAAGGAGGTTAAGTTATGTATTTGGTGCATTAAGAATTCAAGTATTTCCGTAGGTCTAATAATAGTTTGTAAACGCATTATCAGATGATAAATCTTAAACTGTGTCAAAATTGGAAGTGTTTGCGGACAACAACAAAAAGAACCTCAAAAGATAAAATCTGTCCATGCAAGGGACTAGAAAACGTTGTGGGAAAAGGAGCATTTTCTTCTTTTTCCACAATGTTTTCCAAAGGCCTCTTTCTTAGGGGCGTTAAAAATCAACGTTGTGTGGTAAAGGATTAACTTGCTTATCCTATTAAGATTGATAGAAAGATCTTGCTGATTCCTATTATAGACATACAGAAATACAAGGTCAAAACATTATAATGTCCTCTGCTTATCTCCTAAACAAAAATAGCTAGCAAAATGATGCGAGATCAAGCTGCACCTCGATCCTGATCTAAACAGCATAATTATTTTGTCTTAGGCTAGGGCTATTTCACTAATTTGCCAAAACATTCATTTTTTACATGGTGAACAATTTTGATATCACTGTAACAAGGGTAACAACCTACGTCACAGGAAGTGATTTCGGACCTGCGCATTTTCGTAACTTATATTGAAAAGTAAGTACGATATGAAGATAGAATGAGGCTAGCTTGGGTGGATACAAACGGACTACAAAGACACTCATGTATTTATCAAAGACATTAGATGAATACATTTAATATTCTGATGTTTTAGACAGGAAGCAGATGTCTATATGCACAAACACTTTGACCAAATATCAAAAAGTGATTGGGTTTAATAGTTGGTCGAAGTCTATTCCATTATTATAAGACGTTAACAAAAGCTTTGACAAAAAACAAAGTCCCTAGGCATTGTATGCTTTGATGGTCTAAAGACTTTTTTCTGATCATTTAAAGGAACGATTACAAAAAATAAAACAGTCTTACCAAACACGCACATTGACCTTATAACAAGGGTCCGATATCACTACCTGTGACGTCACACTGACGTAGGTTGTGAGGGGTGTGTAAGAGATGGGCTAAATGCTTATTTTAAGAAAGAACTACTTTTCCCCTCAATAATTTCTATATTATTCTAAAAAGAAAGTTTGAGCAAACTGGTTCTCGTTCAGTAAGTTTTAAGATTCTGCTGGAATAATTGAAATGTTCTACCTCATGTAAAAGAAAGTCGAAGAAAGTAAATTAAAACTGATGATTTCAATTAGAATACCCACATTAACGCTCTTTAACAACTGTAAAGAAAGATGAATTAGTGATAACCTTTCAGATCTACAAGTTCTTAAATGCCTTTTAACTCTTTACCAAACACCCAACTTTTTACCACCCTGACAAAGAAGCCTTTTGAAAACATTGCGGGAAAAGGAGAAAATGTTGTTTTTCAGTCACATTTATTGTCTGCAAATGCTCTCAATTCGGACAAGTCTATAATTTTATTTTTTGGTAAAGATTAAGATCATGATCAAGTCTTTTTGTTCAAAATAAACCTGGAAAGCCTAGAACAATTCCAGAAGCAGTGAGTGTTGACTAAGAATAGACTGCACATAACAAGGTCTACGCTTGTATTTATTAACAATTCTGAATTTTGTTCTAATCTGAAATTCTAATTGCCTGAGAGCATAATCAAATAGCCATGCAATTTTAGAATTTAGATGTAAAGGTGAATTACCAATAACCCTTGATCCACACAAACCTATGTTTTAACAAAGCCAAAGAAAAAAACACACTGTAGGAAAAGGAGAAGAGCCTAAAAGGACATATTCTTTCATATAAGCAATACTTAATGTTTGGTCTTCAAATTCATTCATTTTGTACAGTCTAAGACATTGTTGTTTTGTTTAAGATTGTAAAATGGTTTGTGCATAAATATTTTAGTTCTGCACTGTCCCATACGCTAGAACAAAACAGACATGAGTGTGCTTTAAGGACAATAGTACCCTTCTTTTCTTGGCTGTAAAGATTCATATGTTATTGCACTCACATTTATCCTAAGACGAACAAGCAATACTATGCTTATTGTTGTTGACAAAGTAGATCAGGATTGACGGCATAAAATGTGCCCCCTTTGCCCTAATTAGCTCTGTCCCCATGGTTGAGATAATCTAGATGAAAACAGTCTTGATTTATTGCATTTTTGTGGTATTTTTCAAAGACAATGCCACTATGAGTTCAATATTGAATTTTAAAGACAAAATGAGTTTACCAGTAGCACTGAAAATGTAATTGGAACTGGGATATTAAGATAAAGTGGATCAGGCCATAAATTGTGGAATTACTTCTTTTTGATTAAAAATAACTTCACCGGCTCATGACTCAATGACATACACAAAAATTGTCTACTGCCACTTTGGTTCCAGGCTTGTTTGCTCCAAAACCAGTTCATCCCTTGGCTTGTTCATGCCATGATCACACACAAGTTCATTTGATTGCGCATGAATATTTTCAGATTGAAATAACTGATTGTAATGTTGGAATTACATCTTGACAGTCAAAGATATTGCAAACTCAAAGTTTTCAGTTACAAACTTTTACATCTTGACAGTCAAAGATATTGCAAACTCAAAGTTTTCAGTTACAAACTTAATTTTATTTGATACATTTACATAGTTTCTCTCTATACCTATCATGCATCCTACTATCAATGGACATTACTCCTTACTCCTCATGAATGATCAAAAGGCAACCACCAATACATCTATAATCCAAATTTTAGCATAAGTATGTTCCTTCAACCATGACGGTATTAATTTGCTTGGTAGGATGACTTTAAAGCCAATATTTGAATAATATCTTTTTTTAAATTATTAATTCCATACATGAGCTTCCCTGACAAATGCCACAGCAGTGTTTTCAATGCTTTGATTTTTTTGTTGACTGAAATGTTTATGCCTCTTCTGGAACCCCTCCTTCCCCCCCTTCTTTTCCCTCCTCCCCCCCCCCCCCCCAAAAAAAAAAATTGCTTCTGCAGAGCAGACTGAGGTAAGATTACTCAAAACATGTAGTCTGATCATAGATTACACTGTCTACTCCAAGACATTCCAGATAAATAAGAGCAATATTTGAGTTTCTTAATATGAATAAGTACATTTCATTCTTACTATTACTGAGGCATACTATGATTTGTATAAAACAAAATTATATCACAGTCATCAAAGGAATATGCCAAATAAATGTTCTTTAAGAACATCATTTCCTCTCAAAAAAACATCAAGCAAAATAAAAGTTTGATACTTTTCATGCACATTACACAAAAGAGCTTACAATACAATGTTAAGACAAACATACAATTCATGCTCTGTGAACAGGGACATTCTTGCATCTGCAAAAGTATCAACCCATGTCAGTCACAGCAGTCAATACAAGCTGACATTGGTTGAAAGGGGCATTCTTGCGTCTGCAAAAGTATCAACCCATGTCAGCCACGGCAGTCAACACAGGCTGACACTGGTTGATTTTTGCTGGTTGGAAATTCTGCTATCTATAAATTTTCTGAATGTCAAACCACTACTATCTCTTTATCAAACAACAAAAATTTAGACTAAATTGAAAACACTTGCAGACGACAATATAAACAAAACACAAAATTTGAAATTTGCATCCAGCAGGATAGAAAACATTGTGGGAAACGGAGAAAATGCTGGTTACCAGATTTTCTCCTTTTCCTACAATGTTTTCAAAAGGCCTCTTTCTTTAGGGTCGAAAAGTCGGGATTGTGTGGTAAAGAGTTAAAATATTTTCATGTTCGAAAAGTGTACAATTTTTTTTATATTGTGAAGACTTAACCCTGTTTACAACTTTATTTCAGTTAAATAGCCGAGAGCACACCTATCAATGCATTCCTAGAGTTTCTTTTGTAAGTACCTCGTACAATATTCTTCCGAAGCCAGTGGCTGCTTTCCCAGATAACTATCACCAAAACAATGATCAGCATGAGGGAGGAATGAATCCTGTTGGATTTACCTTCATAAATTTTTGCCACATACTGCCCTACCTCTTCTCAAAGAGAGATAATTTATAATTAGCATCACTGAGAAAGACTGATCTCTCAAAAACAACACAGGAGGTTGGACTTCAAAAGATATATCATTGATTGGTCAAAGACAATAAGGAATTATTATCATAAAATGGTAATTGGCAGGGGGGTGGGGATAAAAGCATTGTGGGAAAATGAGAAAATGCTGGTTACCAGCAATTTCTTAACTGCCAACAGTATTTCAAAAGCCTTCTCTTCAAAACTCCCTAAACCTCTGGATTGTGTAGGAAAGGGTAAAAACTGGACAGAATTATATCATGGTTGTAAGTGAGGTAATTATTTTGAGTATGAAAGACAAGGATTTGATTTTGATCCTTAAAGCACCTTTTATGACCATAGCTGCCTTTGTGGCCACTGCAGATCAAGATCAGAATGCACAAAATATGAAGTCTCATCTGTGATACACACTGCCAGCTCTGCTTTAATCATTTAAAACAAAACAAGCATTATGGCAGTTAACTCTTTACCTAACCATCAAAGTTCAGACTTGTCCCAGTAGAAAAGCATATGCAGATAACAAAATATGACTCAAAAAAAAAATTGGAATTTGTATTTGACAGGGAAGGAAACCTTGTGGGAAAAAGTGAAAATGCTGGTCACCAGCATTTCCTCCTTTTTGCAGCAATGTTCTAGATTAATTTTCAGGATCTCTAAAACACAGGATTATGTGGTAAAGGTTAATCTAGCACTCTAAGAGTTACAAAGGAGCAGTGGGAAAGCACCCCTCCTCACTGGGTCTTAGTCAGGATACATGAATAAATTACTTGATTAGGCTCTGGAATTGCATCACCAGGTCTATAATGAAAATAAAGTAGTTTCAAAAAGTAATACTAACCCTATCCCTCATGAAGACAAATTTTGATACAAAGAGTCTATTGCACAACATTTTAAAAACACTGTGATAACTGTAGAAATCCTCTTCTTTGCAGTATTTGACTTATTACCGCATTGAACAAACTTGAAGCAGACAATTGAAAAATTCTTGTAAAATATGCATGTAGATAAAAAACCCAAATTAGGTTATGTAAATGAATACAAATGCAAACTTTATGTGTAAAACTTGAGTCATTGTTCTGAGCAATTTCTATTACCACAGTGTTTTTGACAGTGACCCTGTATGACCATTTTTGTTTGGTAACAAGTTTATCATTAGGTCAGGTCACCTATCACATATGTCTCAACAATAATATCATCAAAATTTGTTCATGAGGATATGGGTCATTTCAATGTTACGGTGGTTACCTTTCTGTCGAGTTCTGCATCTCTCTCTTTTTGTTCATTGACAAGTGTGTTATACTGTTTTGTGGAGACTAACTGTTTCTCTCTCTCTGTCACTAGTCTAAGCACAGTGATAGAACAACAATCAACATGTTACCACATCACAACAAACATTTTGGTCTAAACAATATTGACAATATTAACAAACAACAAAAAAAATCTTTACCAAACAATCTTGAGTTTTTATGACCCTGTGGAAAAAAGCTTGAGGAAACATAATGGAAAAGGAGAAAGTCCTGCTATCTTCCTGGCATCCAGCATCTCTTTTTCCCAAAATATTTTCAAACCTGTCAGACACAAATCATCTTTTGGGAAAGGACAATTTCTTTTTATTGGCATTTCCTCTTTTACCAAGTCTTTTTCCCATATATCTCCACCCACAGGGAACTAAAAGTACAAAAGGATTAGGCAACAGTAATACTACCTTGAAGATGCCAAAGGTAAACTAACTCTTGTACTTGCATCATTGAATAAAGTAGATTACGATGACACAGTAAATAACTATCCAGTCTGATCTCTGATCTGCAATGACTAATTTAACCCTTTCCCAAACAATCCCTAGTTTTTACGGGTCTGGAATGGTAGCCTTTTGAAAACATTGTGGGAAAAGGAGAAAATGCTTGTAACCAGCATTTTCTCCTTTTCCCACAATGTTTTCTACCCTATCATAGACAGAAATAATCTTTTCAGCAAGAGTGGAATTGTCGTCTGCAAATGCTTTCAATTTGATCTAGTCCAGAAGTTTGTCGTTTGGGAATGGGTTAAGTGAGATACTCTCATCAACACAATACTGTACATGTATTTTGTTGGATTTTTTTCAGACAAGCTGATATTATCTAGTTTTGTCTACACAGGAAATCTAAGCTTACAACACCAAAAAGCTATAACAATAATTCAGTGCAATGGCAAAGATTATGTACTGTGCACCCAGTATCAGGAAAACTTAGTAGCACCTTGCATGCAAATTAACTTTTCTTTCCTCATAAAATTAGCTCTGTACCACACAACAAAATTTTAGACTGCAAAATTCAAAACTTCTTTATGCTTAAGACCATTCAAGTGTTACTTTTTGTAAAAAAACACTGAGAAAAAAAAAAAGAAAACTCTAGTCAATTAACAGCATTTTCTCCTTTGCCCACATTGTTTTCAGACACAATTTAAATCAAAGTCACTAAAACTTCAAACTGTATGGCAAAGAGTAAATTTTCCTTCTACATGTATGCCTATGGTATTATTAACCCTTTACCAAACAATCCCCGGTTTTCAGGACCCTGAGAAAGAAGCCTTCTGAACACATTTGGGAAAAGAAGAAAATGCTGGTATCCAGCATTTTCTCCTTTTCTCAAAATGTTTTCTCCCAAAACTCAGTATTTTGAGTCACATTAATTTTATCATCTGCAAATGCTTACAATTTAGACTAGTCTAAGATTATGTTGTTTCGTAAAGAGTTAATAAATTTAATATTTGGTCTGCTAATGCTTGGATTTGGACAAGTTCATAGTTTAGTCATTTGGTACATAGTTAACCAACATCAGTTATCAGAATAAAATCAGAGAACTTACAGTAATGGTATCACAATGACATTAACTTACTTAATTTCCTAACTTAACCTTTAAACCAGTCAATAAATTTTTTGACTTGTCAAAACTAAATGATTAAGAAAATATTGCAGATGGCACATAAATCCTTAAAATGCCTTTCACAACTAAACTGCCTTTGCAGCTGGTGTAGATAAAGATCAGACTGCATGAGACCCAAACTCTGATCTTTGATCTTCAGTGTACACTTTGTTGAAATAATTATCATTTATTACAAAAAGTAACCATGATACTGCAATTATCTGTCTTATTCTAGACTGAAAATGTCTTTTGGGTTTAATCTGCACTTTAATCCATCACCACACAATCCCTACTTTTAATGCCCCTGAGAAAGAAGCCTTTAGAAAACATTGTGGGGCAAGGAGAAAATGCTTGTAACTCTTAATCTTCAGAAAGCCAAATGATCAAACGGAAATTTCTAGCTACTTCAGCTGAATATACATGACAATTCCAGAAAAAATGTGGTCAAATCCTAAAAACTATAAGAGTTGATAAAATACGAGGCAGTATGTTCTTTACAGCCTTATTTTAATATACACTATCCACAAAAGCAACTGCAGTGTGCTTGGCACTCAAAGGATTAATGAAGAATCTAAATATACAAGTATACTACAAATATTTACAAGTAGAAATAAATCAACATCAATCAGTGAAAGACTGGATGGACACACAACAACATAAACAATTAAAGTACACATGATACAGATGACTGATATACCAGATTAGCATAAGATGAGATCGTAAAGGGGCCTGTTGGGTTGTGGACTTCCAGATGGATGCTGGAGGGTGTGCCAAAAAAGGTATAACAATAACACAAGATAATCACACTTCAGAATCACCAAATACTCAAAATGAAAGGTTTTAACACCTTGTTTTCCGATTTTGTTCACTCTCAAGTTGCTAAAGACACTTTCAGGTGAAAAAACAGCCAAAATATTGATATTTCAAGGTTGTTTGAGCCAGACTGTGAAACAAAGTAGTAGATAGAGTAGATCCAAGATCAGACTGCACATTCTTGATCTATGCTGTCCACAAAAACAATCTTAGTTGGTTCCAGCGCTCTAAGGATTAAAGGCAATGGTTTTTACATATTTTACAAGGATTTTTTCAAATAATATGATGTAAACTTGTTTGAGGAGGAAATGTCAGTTTAGATCAGTAATAAAATCTTTGTGGAATATATTTGTACATGTTTGTAAGGTAACAGCTGTTAATTTAACATCATTATCATAATTATCAACCCTTATCATACAATCCCAAGTTTTAACAATCCTTGAGAAGAGAGCTTTCAAAAATGTAGGAAAAGGAGAAAATACTGATGACTAGCATTTTTTCCTTTTTTCCACAATGTTGCATATTCTTTCAAAGACAAATCTCATCCTTGGGGCCACTTTCTGTTTGGCTTTGCTGTCCACAAACACTTTGAATTTGGTCAAGTCTAAAATATGTCTTCTGGTAAAGGGTTGACATGGTTTTCTACACTCCTCTTCTTGAAAGCATTTAAAACATTTTAAGAAAAAGAGCAATTACTAGTGATTTGTCACTGCCCCTGACACTGACAGTGTTTTTTATACATCAAAAAAACTAAATTTCCTTCCCTCCAAGTATATAGCTTATGCTTTGAGTGATACACTGGCCATCCAAGCAAAATGCCGAAACAAGCAATGTTTGCTCCTTTTTCCACAATAGTTTCAAGCTCTGTCAACTGGAACGGAATAATTATTATTATTATGGCCGACCATCTTTAACGATGAGTTTAACCCTTTACTAACCCTGGAGAAAAAGGCCTGTGGAAAACATTGTGGGAAAAGGAGAAAATGCTGGTAACCAGCATTTTCTTCTTTTCCCACAGTGTTTTCCTTCCATTCAAGGCCAAATACTATCATATGAGAAAAACGTCTAATTTTTTGTAAGCATATTCCTCCAATATGGACAAGTCTAAACTTCTGCTGAGTGGTAAAGGACTGACACTTTAATTACCACACAATCACGACTTTTAATTATTGAGCAATTTCTCCTCTTCCCACAACATTTCTACCCTATCAAAGTCAGAAATCATCATATTACCATGATTTAATTTGTTGTCTGCAGATACTTTGAATTTGGCCCAGTCGAAGAAGTTGTCGTTTGGTAAAGAATTAGTAACTATACACTCCTTTTATCTGATGCCCTGATTTAGATTGAGTTTATCTCCCAATGATAGTAAAATCTAACCCTATTCTAAACAATACCATGTTTTAGTAACTCAAAAGAACATACCTTAGAAACATAAAAGGAAAAGAAGAAAATTGCTAGTAACCACCATTTTCTCCTTTTCCTGCCATGTATTTCTATTACTATGTTAACCCCTTACCACACAATCCCTACTTTTGATGCTGGTTAACCCTTTACCCCATAAGGCATTTCTATGTTATCTCTAATTGACCCTAAATAACAGCAAGGATGAAGCCATTTCTTTTGTGTATATGACACCTTTTGATAGCATAGAAAACATTGTGGCAAAAGGTGAAATTGCTTGTAACGAGCAATTTCAGCTTTTGCTACAATGTTTTCAAAAGGCTCCTGCATGCAATACTTGGAAATGAGTATCTATGGAGTAAAGGGTTAATTCTTCACCCCATGAAAAAATTTTAGACCTGCCCAAACCTAAAGCAGTTACAGACAGATAGCAAATGAAATGTAGCTAAAATCGTCGAAGTTGTCCTTAAGTGGGTAGAAAAGATTGTTGGAAAAGTAGAAAATGCTGATCTAACCAGCATTTTCTACTTTTTCCTCAATGTTTTCTAAAGGCTTCTTCCTCAGGGTTGTTAAACTTTGAAATTGTATGGTAAAGGGTTAAGGGTTAACTCTTTACCAAACCATAAAATTTCAGATAGTTCCAAATTGAAAGCATTTGCAGACAACAAAATGAATGTGACTGAAGAATTGAAATTTGTTTCAGGAAGGGAAAAAAACATTGTGGGAAAAGGAGAAAATGCTGGTTACCAGCATTTTCTCCTTTTCCCATAATGCTTTCAAAAGGCTTCTTTCACAGGGGTGTTAAAAGTCAGGACTGTGTGGTGAAGGGTTAATTGTATCTAAATATACTCACTTTGACATCTCATACTGCACATCATCCTAAAACAATGATAAAACAATACCATTAATAGTAAGATAACAATAATAGTACAATGAACAACTATGAATTCATACTCTGCGCAAAAAACAATTCCTTCATTTACTAATTCTTATTCTTAACCCTTTACTCCATAGATACTCATTTATATGCACTGCTCATAGGAGCATTTGGAAAACATTGTGGCAAAAGGTGAAATTGCTCATGATGAGCAATTTCACCTTTCGTAACAATGTTTTCTATGCTATCAAAAGGTATCATATACACATAAGAAATGGCTTCATCCTTGCTGTTATTTAGGGTCAATTAGAGATATCATAGAAATGCCTTATGAGGTAAAGGGTTGATGCTTTAAAATACAATCCTGTGTTATAACTATGCTGAGAAAACATTTTGAGTACAGGAAAAAAAACTGGTAACCAGTACAGTATTTTTTTTCTTTTCAAATGTTTTCTAATTTTTCATACAAAAATGCTTTTTCAACCACATTCAAGAATATTCAAATTAGTAAAATAAAACCTTGAGAAAAGGATAAAGTACTGCTTACCAGCATTTTCTCCTTTACTGATACTGTTTTTTTTTTTAAAGGCCTTTTTCGTTAAGGATTTAGCCCGCCCTGGTGGCTCAGTGGTGAGAGTGTTGGACTCGTGACCTGGTGGTTGTAAGTTTGATACCTAGTTGAGGCGAACTTTCTTTCCGGCGTATTTTTGCCTCTCACCTCTGCTGAAGCATGTGAGAAAAGCAGTTGGTGGCTTTGGAAAGAAAGTTCTGTTATTACTGGTGTGAGAAAGCCAGGAAACACAAATGCATCACCGACCACCATGATATGACCTTAAGTGGCGTAAACCGCAGTACAACCAACCAACCAACCTTAAGGATGTAGAAAACAGGATTATTTGGTTAAGCCTTGGTTTTAAAACCTTATTACTTCCCAATTAAAACTTTTCTTATCACAGACTAGCACTGAAAACATTGTTGCAAAGGGACAAATTGCTTAACTCTTCAGCAAACAACAAAATTTTAAACCGGTTCAAATTGAAATCATTTGCAGACAAAGTAAAAGTGACTGAAAATCTGAAATTTCTTTTGGGAAAGGAAGAAAACACTGGGAAAAGGAGAAAATGCTGGTTATCAGTATTTTTTCCTTTTCACACAATGTTTTTAGAAGGCTTCTTTCTCAGGGTCGTCAAAAGTTGGGATCGCGTAGTAAAGGTTTAATTGATCAATTTACCCTCTATCAATGATATTTCCCATCTTTAAACATATTTTTTTCTCATGATAATTATCTTTTATTTCAAGAGATGCTGACCCTTTCAAAACTGTCTGAAAGGAAATTGTTTCACCTTTTACCAAACAGTCCTGAGTCCTATTTATGCTTTGGGACAGGGAGGTGAAGCCCTTAGAAACAATTAAGAAAAAGGAGAAAATACTAGAAACTAGCAATTTCTCCTTTTCGGACAATGTGTTCTCAACAATCTATGGCAAACACCTTGATTATAGTCACTTGTGATTTGTCGCCTGCCAATGCTTTTAAATTGGATGGGTCTAGAAATTTGTCATTAGGTTAAGGGTTAGGGAAGTAATCAGTAAAGATTTTTAACTCTTTACTGAATGACAAAACCAGACTTATCCAAACTGAAAGCATTTGCAAATGACAAAATTAAAGTGGCCCAAATCAGAATCAAATTTATTTTGGGAGGGTAGAAAACATCATGGAAATGGAGATAATGCTGGTTTCCAGCATTTCCTCCTTTTCTCATATGTTTTCAAAGGCTTTTTTTCCAGGGCCAAGGACGATGGATGAAGGATGATCCACACAGGGTGATCCTAAAAGCCCCCCTTGAGCATGTTGTGCTAAGGTGAGCTAAAAATACAGTTTTGCGTTAAGGAATTACATTTTCCAAGATATTTAATTTCACCAGTGTGGCAATTTAAAATATTGATAAACCATACCAGATACATGCCGTACAGATATGTGGGCTGAATCTTATATTATAACCCTTAGCAAATTTTGACTAGTATATATAATGAACAAGTTATCTGTAGTGGTCAGTGACCCTGTTTCAGTTATCTATATCAGTCATGTGAAAGAATATTGCAAAAAAAGGCACTGCATATATGGTGATCTCAACAAGTTTTAGGGTGATCTTAATACTGGGAGCCAACATTACTATCATGTCTAAATACCGATTTTAACCCTTAACCCATTAGCACACAATCCCTACTTTTGATGACCCTAAGAAAGAAACCTTTTGAAAACATTGTGGGAGAAGGAGAAAATGCTGGTCACCAGCATTTTCTCCTTTACCCACAATGTTTTCTACCCTTCACAAAACAAATTTCAAATTTTCAGTTAATTTTTAAATTTTCAGTTAATTCTTTACCTTACAACGTAAGGCCCATTCACAGCCAAAAGTAAACAATACAGATGCTAAAAGGTATTTAACTCATTACCACACAATCCCTACTTTTGACGCCCCTCAGAAAGAAGCCTTTTGAAAACACTGTGGGAAAAGGAGAAAATGCTGGTAACCAGCATTTTCTCCTTTTCCCACAGTGTTTTCTACCCTTCCCAGAACAAATTTCAATTTTTCAGTCACCATTATTTTGTCGTCTGCAAATGCTTTCAATTTGGACCAGTCTAAAATTTTCTCGTGTGGTAAAGAGTTAAAATGAATTCATACTGTGTAAAAACTTGGAAATTATTGTTAATGACAAACCTTTTTTGTCCGATTGTACAGCTGGTCTAGCTGTTAATCATTGGCAGAAAAATTAGTTTTAGAACTACATGTACATGTATGTGAAAGTTGCCAAGTCACTGTTTTTTTAGTAGACTTTTTACTTGATTTCAACATTCTATTTTCTGCCAAAAACTAGTTCTAGGACCAACTATTTAACAACATCTTCTTCATAATTTTGATACTTCTAAATCATATTATTTATATATTACACCTATCATTTAGGTGACTGCTTGATTGAACGGCGTTTTACACCACTTTCAAAATTATTTCAATAGTATCGCAGTGACAGCTCTTATTCATTAATGTCTGGCTTTCCCCTGTACCTGGCTAGGGCTCTGCAGTATCTTGCCCAAAGACACTCATTTCCAGGAAAAGCAATAAGCTTTCTGTGAGGCTCAAGCCTTTAGCCTTGAAACTGCTGGTCCTACCATTTACCATCAAGCTGCAAAGGATCCCTAGTTAAGACTGAAGGAACTACCAGCAGATGAAAAGCAAGAATATACAAACTGAACACCTATCTGAGTAGTAACAGGTAAAATACTGGTAAAGCAGCTGAGAGTAAAAATCTCTTACCTTGTCCATTAAATTTTCAAACTGAAAAAGAAGAGAAGGGTTTGGGTGTCAAAAGGGGTAAATTCGGGATAAAATATAAAATATAAACTGTTTCAAAAATACTTAATTTGAGACCCCGCAGATTTCAAAGGATCTGCAAAAGATGGATTCAAAGGTAATGCAAATAATCAGAAATTATCTTATGGTGTAAAAACATTGTGGAAAAAGGAGAAAATGCTGGTTACCAGCATTTTCTCCTTTTCCCACAATGTTTTCAAATGATTTCTTCCCTGGGGTCTTTAAAACATGCAATTGTTTGGCAGAGGGTTTACACATTACCTCTTGAAACAAATTTATTGCACACACATGGAAAATATTTTCAGAAGTGGACAATCAAGGTTTGATACAAGAATGCATAAACCGAGGAATGTGCAGGCTAACATGGTCAATACTTCTACCAGATACCTTTAACCTCCTTTTCACAGAGAATGACAAACATAGTTCAACTCACTACTCACCAAAACAAATTTGCTGCAAACAACTTATCTTCTGACCAAACGACAAAATTTCAGATTTCTCCAAATTGAGAGCAATTGCAGACGACAAAATAAATACTTGTTTTGGGTAGGGTAGAAAATATTGTGGGAAAAGGAGAAAATGCTGGTTACTAGCATTTTCTCTTTTTCCTACAGTGTTTTCACAGGGCATTTTCTTAGGATGGTTAAAAGTCTGGACAGTTTGGTAAAGGATTAAAGAAAAAACATCTTTTACATGAAATATTGACAATCATGTGGATTACACTCTACACAAAGTACAAGAGGGAAAAATGTGGAAAAAAATTTTCACCATGACCATGTTTCTCCCCTTGCCACGATTTTTTTTTCAGAAGTGGTCTGCTGCGAGATGCAAACGGTCACTTGAAGAATGAATGACTTAACTCTTAACCAAACAATCAAATCTTAAACTGGTCCAAATTGAAAGCAGATGCAGACAACAAAATAAATGTGACACAAAAATTGAAACTTGACTTTGGAAGAGTAGAAAACTTTGTGGGAAAAGGAGAAAATGCTGGTTTCTAGCATTTTCTCCTTTTCCAACAGTGTTTTCAGAAAGCTTCTTAGAGGGGTTGTAAAAACCAGGGATTGTTTGGTGAAGCTTTATTATATATAGTTTATATGGTTATGCTTTGTTTTAGATCTGACTCCCAAATAAACTATTTCTGATAATGTTCATAATATTTCCCATCATCTTGATGGAGTTTACCAGTCTCTAAAAGTCTGCTTTGAATTTGCAAAGTGGGTAAAGTGTTTTTTTGAATGTATACTGTAACGTCATATGCTCGCGGGCGTCATATCCTCGCGTTAACGGTATTTTCCGATATAAACAAATACTAGCGGCACCTATCAGTTGTTTATGGATGCAAAACTGTCATGGGAGACTGCGCCGATCTGTCAATCGAAAAAAGAAACCAAGAATGTTTCTTTTATCAGTAACTAGACAATTAAAAAATTAATGTAGATATACATGTACTAATTCAGTGCCTTTATCACCTACATGAAGACTGCATAGAAACCCCATTTTCCCTCTGAAAAAATACAAATCCCATCGAATTCCAACCGTAATTGTTTACAGTTCGGCTGCTCATAACTGTAAACAATTAAGTCATATGAACTGCCTTGAAGTAAATATAGGATACATTCAGGCCACCATACACAAGTTTTCTCATTTACCGCGAATACATGACATCATCATCAAAGATGGCTGTTGTTTGGGTACACACGTCCAGACGGCGAAAGAGACTGGAATTCCCTTTCAAAACCGCCGTATGACGACTTATTTGACCAAACTGAATGAAATGGTAAGTAAATTCATGATAATAATAGGTGCCTTCTGTTCTTTGTAGTTTACATTGGTCACATACGCGTAAGTACCGCGAGCATATGACGAGGCAGTCTATAAATTTTGTGCATGAAATTAAAAAAAACAAAAAAAACTTACTTCTATAGAAGCTTCTTTTTCAACTGAGTATCTTGTATGAAGGAATGCTCTCCTACAGAAATGAGTAGAACAGAAGTAAAAAACAATAGACAATATATATACAACTACAAAAATAATCTGAAATAATTTCTTTCTAATTCTTACATAACTACGGCTAATCTTCACTTACTAGACATTAAATATTACCAATACCCAAAACAATAATGGGCAAGGATTGTTAGATAAATGATGAATCTTTATAAAAAAAACTGATGCTAGTTAATATCTAAATCTTACCTTTGTGCAGATCTGTACTTTTCAAAGTAAATAACCGTTGACTTACTTCACCAGAAATCAAAACATTGTGATGTCATCAATATGCATGTCTCGGCAGAAATTGCAGTATCTCTGACATGCTACAGAATAGTTTTGTTGCGAATTCCACTGTTGACAAAGTTATCTTATATGAAAATGGTCTTTAGGGTTACAGAACCAGACTGTACAAAATTCAAATTCTGTCAAGTGTGCATGTCTGTTTTACGGAAGTCGCCATGTAAGTTGTTTACAAATTACTCTGGAATTATTTATGTTGGGGAAAAATGTAAATTTCCATTGATTTAATTGGTATTTTGCAGCACAGTTCATGTGATGTTAAAGATTATTCATTTATCTAACAATCCATACCCAATTTATAAGCAGTCATTGGAAATTTTGTCGCATAGAGCCTTTTGGAAAGATGTTGGTAAATTTGTTTTATTTCGAGATGTGTTTAAAGAGGGCTGGGATAAAGGTTTGCAGAGACAAATAACAAAAATAGCATTGGAGCAAATTTTCAGACTAAAGGTAGTGGCAAATATGGCCTATCTGGATTTAAATGAACACATGGCATAATACCTGAAAACGCCCTACGATAAATCACTACAACCCATGAAAATCAAAATTGTGTGTAAAAAAAAAATTGCAATCGTTTTACACTGTTTATACTGTTGTAGGATCTATCTAAGCATCAGCCTCTTGGATCCATTTTCATAAGTTTAATTCTTACCGATTATGGTTCCAGTCCATAGCACTCGGCTTCAAACTTAACTGGAAGGTGTTTCTATACTTCATTTAGTTTACGTTTAAAACTATTTACAGTTTATGGATTCATTTGGTAGATGTCATTATCATGTCAACGGAATAAAGCTGAAAATTTCATTACAATAACAATGTTACATGTATGAATAAACTTTATAGCGGCGAGGCGTTTGCCGGTATTATGCCGAAATATTACCACAAAAAGAAGTTAAGTAATAAACGCAATAAACGCAAAACCCGTTTGTGTAGTTTTTTGGTTGTCAATGCAGTAGTCCGAGTTGACAAGACCATGACGTGTTATCTCAAAATCTTATCAGGCAAACACTTAAGATTATCTTTACCTTCTGTCGAAACGACCAAAGCATTTTCTTAAACAATTTCCCATTGTGTAAGGCAGACATGTTACATTTCATCAGTTACATTACTTAGTTTAACTATGCCGATGAAGCAGATGACACTTCCTTATCCGCCAGCAGGAAACAATCTTAGAGTTATGTCCCCTGGCGGAAACAACAACAACAAAAAGATAACACACAACCAAATTTTGAGCGGACAGTATTTTAAATTTGCCACCTTGCAGACGATAATGGCCACCTGATGGCACATAAATTTATCAAGCCTCTGTGAACTGTTCATATTACAGAAATAGCCTGGTTGTAGCGAGTGAGAACCCAAAAGGGGTATCTCTCCTACTACTTTACACCATATTCTTGCCTTTCTTTTGCAGAATTACACAAAGATTTGTTCTTTTTCAGATATAGCTGACAAATTTCGATGATATGTTCACATTTAACTATACTGCTTTAATTCAATATCTATTATTGCACATTAATTAAATGTATTTTCTCCGAAACTCTTTGATATATCAGAAAGTGAAAATAAAATTTTAAAAGAAATACATGTAGAAAATAAAGAGCAGTGTTCGCCCGGAAAAAAGGGAGTGGACGGCAGACGGCAGATGTGTAGCGCCCCGCCCCCTCCCTGCCACTTTTAGCATATGTTTAAAAGCTTATTTACTTTTAATCCTCGATGATGAAAAATCTTCTACAATTTTAGACAATACTGTGAAAGTTGTGGAAACAAATTATGAATTAATCTTTATCGGTATCAATTAAGTCATAAAAAGAGAGTTGGGTGTTTTATCAAGCAAATACAAAATTGATACTGACTACAAACCCGCATATTTTTCTTCGGCCCAATAACAACAAATTACAAATTATATTTATTGAAATTAAAAATAAAATTTGAAAAAAAAAAAATCAAAAATAGATCTATTGCAAGACAAATTCGTTTACTTCATCATTCCATGGAAAAGTAGATAAGTGGGGGATACAAAGGAAACTAATTAAGTTTAAGAGAGCTATCAATGTAAAGGCACTTACAGCCTAATGTCATGAACAACTTCTTCTTACTTGAAAGGTTTCTAAAAGTATCTGTTAAAGGGGTGTTGAACTCCTAATCTACTAAGACATTCTGCTAAGGGGTGTTTGATTGTTGGATTTGGTTCATAGGAAAAAAAAAATAGTTGCCATTGATCAATAAGTCAGATGAAAATTAAGTACTATTGTCAATAATAGATGATAACGGGAGAAATGTACAACGAGCACATTAATTCTGTCTCGTAGCATTGGGTGTACATAACTTGCTTCTGCTGACACGAAGATCGAAAACATACCATCATTTTTTTTTTTTTTTTTTTTTTAATTCTCACATATATAGAAGTGAAATGTGAAAAATGCCTCGGCTGGGAAGTCTGACTCTCAAATGAATATAAAATCAAAGTGGGACAGCTCATCTGGGACGTGATGACAGGGCCGGAGTTCCTAATTCTCTCTAATATTTTACACAAGATTTAGTAATTTAGTAATCTGCTCCTTCGTTAAAGAGGACTATCAATATGCTGATGCTTTCATGAATTGGCATTTTAACGAGACATTTTTTTAAAGAAAGAAAAAATCGAAAACGACACAATAACCAAAGAAAATAGCTTTCCAGTACAAGGCTTTCCAGTTTCATTCTTGAAAAAAAAAAAATGTTAGTCTGATACCTAAAGGGAAATAATTCTAAAATTCTTGAATGCCACGTCGGTTAGCTGTGCGCATGTGCGAGTTAACTACGATTTCCGTTTTTTTTTTCACAAGAGTTGAAGTGTCAGATTAAATGAAATATTGAGACATTCACGTGCATTATACGGCCGCTTGACAGTTTCTGAATTAAAAAAATATACTTATATCATTAGAGTTCGATGATTTGTGTCTTATATTGTCGTTAAAGTAATTTTTACCCGATTCACAAATTATTTTTGTTACAGTCCCGATCAATCCCGTCATGAAATTCACCTAAAGAAATCGAAATGACGGATCAACCAAATCAGAGTTCTCACGGTCAGGCTAGAATGTCGGGACCACCATCGGCCCATGGTGCTGTAAACGGGGAGCATCTAGGTATGTTTGGCGTATGTTGTAACAATTACAGTGTCGCGTAATAATAGGCTATGAAAGCTGAAATGACCTGGCACGAATTACGTGTCTGTTTCCTACTGCCTACTGTAGTACTGGTTGTATTTTACAACATCAACATTACATTGAACTTTATTTAAAGATTAACGCTAAATCCGAATGTTTTCTGAAAACTCATTTGATTGGTTTTAATCCAGTATTTTACAATTTATCCTGATGTAGTAAACAGTTTAAGGCTGACCAGAAAAAAATAAGAGCTACAGTATGCTAAATAGATTTATTTCTTAAGCTTGTTTTATTATTAATACTTGTGGGATAGAAAAGTGTAGAATGAATGGATGCAAATTTATTCTTGAGAAAACGAGGAAACAAATAACTACAGTGTATGTTCTCCTTGTTGTATGACATTTAAAACATAATCCAGCGCTTGTGCTGCCGATTTCCATTTTCGCCTAATGCGAAAGTTATGGACAGTGTTTTTGCAATTTGTTTCTTTAACAAGCAAAAATGAGTGGCAAAAGTTGGTTTTTTTTCTCATTTGCTGATTTCCTTAGTTTTTATCTCAACTCAAAAAAATTAGTGAAGAAAGGGAGGAGGTGTTTCTTATCAACAATTATCAGTGTTCTTGTCTGATTTCACAAGCTGGCAGTTTTCTATTGGGTGCTTCCAAATTTTTGATGTGCATTAGCAGGGTTTTCATTTAAAGCCGATTGCCGATCAAAAACATCGGTTGAAATCGGCTTTTAATCGGTTGTTTTTGCTGGATCTTTGAAAAATCGATCGCTCTGTTTATACCGAAAATATTTCACGCGTTGGTAACTGTACTGCGACACCGGTTCAATTTTACCGCGAAACCAGAAACAGTTGGTTTATGAATGTTACGCGGTCATTCATTGGATGCTTGCATACAATTATCCAATCGTAGGCCTCGATACGTTGCTCCAATCTCCATTTGGTAATCATGGACGCCAAAGCAAAGAGAAAGAAGTCTGCAAATTGCTGTTTATTTGATTTTGGTTTTAAAAACGCCAAATTAGACGATGACGCCGATTAGTAAAGTTGACATAAAATTAACAATAAAGTTTAAAGTACGTGACTCAGTTTTTTACAAACCGTTTTGCAATTTTAATCCCGAGAAGGAGTTGTCGTCGAACTATTGTACATCGACAATACATACTTTGTTTCATATTATTTTTGTCTTCGGATATTTACCATAAAAGCGAATGCATTGATCTGAGATATATGAAAGATTATTTAATTTGTTAAATGTTTTAAGGTGAATTGGGTTAAATTTAAGATTTAGAAAGTAAATTTAAATAATAAAAATGAAATGTCCTATCTCCTTTCACAGGAATCGGACGTTTAGTTGGTGAAAATAGCTAAATGTCAGCCGAAGTGGTCACTCTCTATTATAAATATACAAGGAGTGCAACGGATCTCCCATAAAAATTCGACACGACTGTCACCCAAAATCATCGCTGAAAATGGGGTCAAATCAATATTAACCGACATAAACACACACCTACCGTGCTCTTAAATATCTAATCTGCAGATTTTGTAAGTCCCTACCTGCCCCGAGTCACTCTTTCCGCGTCATTCATCCGATTTTCCTAGGGCGATATTTAGCAAGAATCAGCCTCGGCGAATCCACCATGGTTCACCAACTTCCGGTTATCGGAGTGAATGGGCAAAGTGTATTCCCCGGCCCTACCTGTCAAAATGGGTCATAATTCCCGGCCCTTGCTGCCCCCATTTAAAATCTTTTATTTTTCGTTGTATTATGCTCAGAATAGTATTAAAATGAAGCCTAGATGTCAGATTTTTATATGATATGAAACACAATATGATCATTGCAAAACTGTTTGAAATATTGTCAATCAAATGTGGGTAAGATTTTCGTATTTTCTTCCAGGTATTGGATGAGTAACGCAAATCCGGCCCCTATGCTTAGTCTTTTATTTTTCATTGTGTTGTGCTCAAAATATTACTAAATTAAAGCCTAGATATCAGGCTTTCATATGAACTTTGAAATTATATCATAATTTTTTCTATTGTTTGAAAAGTTTAATTTCTATTATAGGGGCTGGATAGGTTGTTGGATTCGCACATAGAAATACAGTGTATTCCCTTCTAAAAATTTATAATGTTAAAAATCAAATTGCCCAATAATGCATGCGTCAATTTTTATTTTCTTAATATCATTCAAGAGCTTAAGTTAAGGACTTTATTACGATATAATTTTTCTTAGAATCAAGGGAAAAACAAGTTTTAAATATAGGGGCCGGGTTTTAATCTCTAAAAAATTACAACACATTTTAGTAATAAAAAAGGACGAATTTAAAACGCTACACATGCTTGGAAAGTCAAGTTTCTACATACCATTAGAAAGGTTGTTAACTAAGCTTTAATTTGGTGCTAATCTTATTAGATTTGGCAAATAAATGAAATATTTAGCACCTGGGGCTGGATTTTATCACTGACAAATTACGACGCATTTCAGCAAAAAAAAAAAAATGAAGAATTTCAAATGCTTTTATCATAACTACATATGCATGAAAAATCAAGTTTCTATATTATATTGGAAAAGTTATTACCTAAGCTTTAATTTGGTGCTAATTTTATTCAAATGTACCCGCCAATAAAATATTTAGCAAGGGGGCCGTTAGGGCCGGGAATTGTGGCATATTTTTTATTGGGGCCGGAGAATACACATACCTATACAGTCAAAAAAATTATATATATACATATTTGATTTGCATCGATTGTGTTGATATAAATATAACATGATTTTTCTTAGATTTAATTTGTACCTACGGAAATTTTATGAACATTTTCTGACGTGATTTATTGGAAAAAGTAAACAGACATTTTCATTCACTCTGATAACCGGAAGTTGGTGAACCATGGTGGATTCGCCGGGAGGCTGATTCTTGGTGAATATCGCCCTAGGGAAATACGATGAATGACACGGAAAGAGTGATTCACGGCAGGTAGGGACATAATAAATCGACAGATTAGATATTTAAGAGCACGGTAGATGTGTGTTTATGTCGACTAATATTGATTTGACCCCATTTTCAGTGATGATTTGGGGTGACAGTCGTGTCGAATTATTATGGGAAATCCGTTGCACTCCTTGTATATTTATAATAGAGAGTGACCACTTCGGCTGACATTTAGCTATTTTCACCAACTAAACGTCCGATTCCTGTGCTCCTTTGCTCTTTGTAAAAAATCAAATAGGTATGTGTATGTCTTACTCTTAATTGGCTGTGAAGTAAGACATGTTAACATTTGTTTTCATATTTTATACGTGTATTTTTCTCAAAACAGTATTTGGACCTCACTTACATACTGTATATGTACAAGTGAGATCCAAATAATGTTTTAAGAGCAAACTCATGACATAATGATAGAGAAAAAAAACAGATTTACCATCAAGGAGACCTCACAAAATAGGTTTAAAAAAGCTCAGAATTGTTTTCGGCCGGGGGGCTTCGCCCCCCTGGTCCCCCTACCAGGGCGTTGCCCTGGACCCTTTGACCCCCTGCCTGTTGTTTTTGTCAATCGATCTGTTGTTTCATTTCAAAATGAAAACCCTGCATTAGAATAATGGATAAAGTTATGAAGGCAGTGCCAGTCATGTCACATGCTTGACAGTTGTCATTTATAAATTGTTAACAAATTGTGTATTTTGCATTGTTCTAATGCTGTGTGATTATTATTTGGAATTTTAATCCATTAATCAAAATGATGACCTTTGATTAATGAACTGAAGTTTTCACTTCCCATAATTAACAAATTCTTCAGGAATTAGGAGTTAAGGGTTTCAGTCTGAGATGCTGTAGGTACAGATTTCTGCCTTAGCAGGCCCTTTTTAATCAGTGATACAAAAGAATAATTTTTCAAACAAGTCATCACCTTTATTCTTACTAAACAAACATGCCTTTTATCAAAAGAAGGATGTATTGAAACATTGTTTGAAAAGGCACAAAAGATGTTGGTATGAGTAGTTTTCCTGTCTTTTTTTAAACCTTTTTAAAGACTAGCATTATTATTGTAGCTATATTTGTTTTTCAGTCTGTAAATGCATGCAATCTGGACTGGTCTAAATACAGTGTTGTGCCTAGGCCGCGGGATTGCGGGATTCCCGCAATTTTTTTAACAATGTCCCTTAAAATTTAAGCCATTGCGGGATGTCGGGCGCACTCACGAAAATCCGACAAATTTTCCTTATCTGTTCCTTATCTGGAGTCCATTTCGGTATTTACATACATTGCGTTAATTACAATGGGCACCTGCACAACGTAGACTGTGACCGCGGAATTTACCGAGATAAAGTCGCTTAGGGAAATCCGATATTTAAACCAGTCTTACTGTTGTCAACAAAACAATATGGCGAAACGCCGGATGCGGTTGACCGACTATATGTCGGGAAAGGTTAAAATAGAAAAGTTGCAGACGGAATTGAATTATAGAGGACTGTGAAAACCCTGAATCGATCGCGGCTTCTTCGACCTCCGGAACAAGTAACTAAAAGGACAGAAAATTTCAGAAAAAATCGGCTCATAAAATTTCCGTGGTTACAAGAGTCGGATGGAAGTATGAAATGTGTCCCCTAGATTTTTCTAGTGTCCCCTTGAAATTAAGGTAGGGGGACACCTGTGTCTCCCAAAAATTTTGGCCTAGGCACAACACTGTAAATATGTTGACCTTGTAGAGAGTAAATTAATTAACATGTAACTTCTTTTGTTTCTTTAAAAGTTGAATGTCTTAACTCTCTACCACACAATGCAGGGTTTTCACGATCTAGGGATAGAAGCCTTTTGAAAACATTGTGGGAAAAGTAGAAAATGCAGGACACCAGCATTTTCTCCTTTTCCCACAATGTTTTCTACCCTTCCCAAAACAAATTTCAATTTTTGAGTCACATTAATTTTGTCGTCTGCATATGCTTCCAATTTAGACTATTTTAAAATTTGGTTGTTTGATAAAGAGTTAAGAAAGAAATTTGGCTCTATTACATCTATCTTCTCTTTTTTTTCCATAAGTTATGATTTATCTTTTGACTTGACAGGCTTTAATAACATGCAGTGGAAGGGAGGACCTATCAACAATGGACCGTTTGCACCTGGAAATTTTCCACAGCAAAACATGAATGGACTTTCATCACAACCAAGCACAAGTCAAGGAGCAGGATTTCGAACACAAGTCCCTGTTCCATCAACAGCACCTCCTCAGATGATGAATGGACCATCTTCTCAGCCACCATTTGGTATGGTGCCACAAATGAATCGACCAGTTTTGCCACCGCCTGCAGAAGGACAAGGAAGGCCTTTGGGTCCACCACAAGGACAGCCCATCTTTGGCCCACCTGGGCAACAAAGGATGACACAGATTCCACCAGTGTCATCTTCAGTTGGACAGACACATTCAGGACAAGGTATGACGGCATGAAATGAATCAAATGTGCTACTAGAAAAAATGGCATGTTTATATATAGAAATATGCAAAGTTTTTGTCCAAGTTCTCTTGTTTATTGTAAATATCTGCTCATGTGAAAAAATATCATATTAACTCTTTACACAATGACAACATTTTAGACTGGTCTGAACTGAAAGTTCTTGCAGACAACAAAATAAACATAAATAAAACAATTGAAATTTGTTAGCAGCAGGGTAGAAAACATTGTGGGAAAAGGAGAAAATGCTGGTAACCAGCATTTTCTCCTTTTCCCACGATGTTTTCAAGTTTTCTGTCTTGGGGCGTAAAAACCAGGAATTGTTTGGGAAAGCGTTAAACCTGTTAATAAGCTATGCTGGTTTAAAGTTCTTTTGGTAGAAAGCCAGCAGGCTTAATAAAAAAAAGCCTTATGTCATGGCCCTGTGTCTACTATGTGTCCTTGCATGTGTCCTTGCAGTCTCTGCATGCAATGACTTTTATTTCTTCACTGAAGTTACCTATACAATTACCAAACTTTATAGAAATGATCCTGCCATGGCTTTTTTCAAAGAATTTGATTCAAGGAAAAACTCTGGGTGCTATGACAACAAAACTGAAAAACTTTGATTTTTTTGAAAGTCGTCTTGATGGAAACCTTAAAGGCTAGGGCTAAGAGAAATTTGTAGTAAACTTTTCACATTTCAGCACCAGGCTTTCTACTGTATGTGATGGGACTCTAAGAAATATTTCAGAAACTGAACAACTTACGAATTATATCAGTGATGCAAAGTTGTAAATCTAGTTTTACATTGATCCTATATGACTCAATGTCATGGCATTGTCAGAAAATGGCACAATCAGAGAACAATTTACAGTGATCAGGTTCGTTAAATGCATACCAGAATCATGAAATACTCAGAAAATGGTAAAATCAATGACCAGATTGCTGTGATCAGGTTAAACTGAACCCAGATTTTGGCAGGCAAAAATTTTGGCTTCTGATTCTTATTACAGCCCAGAAATTAAAGTTGGCCCTGTGGTAGGGGATCACAGATGTAACACATCTATAATTTGTAGAAACCTTTAAGAATCTGTTTACTTCTAAACAGAGGAACGCATTTTTGGTTTGCTGAATCTTTTCTGAATTTTTCCACACCTTGGACATAGCTTTTTTTTTTTTCTTTCCAGAATGCTGAAAATCATGCTTTTATTCAGTTTCCTAAAATTTTAAGGGGGAAAAACAGCCCTTTTTTTCCAGATACTTTTTTTTTTTCATAGTTACTGAAAATTTGAAGTCTTTGTATAAGGTTATGTTATTTATCATATAGAATTTCTTTGCTGATATTCATCAATTGCTTGTTTACTTGCAAATTTTTGTCCTCATGGCTTTGGATTCCACACCTTATTATCCTTTCAAGGTCTTTCTTTCATAAATATACCTGTTTTTGTTGATTTTTTTCTGTTAGATTTATTGGTGCAATTATATTTGTGTATTTTATATATTTGGGCCATGGACAAAATTGGCATGAAGTATTACTCTGATGCATGCATGGTACAGGTAGGACTTAAATATACTGGAAAGTTATCAAAGATTGACAGGACCAAATTTTATGAAGATTTTAGCGCAGACTTTCGTGAATGATGTAATGGCTGGAAGGGGTGTAAAATTATTGCTAAATTGAATTTTTCAACCCTTGGTTGGTGAAATTCCAGAGTTAACTTAGTTTTGCATCTGTTTTTGTGTTTCTATAATTGGAGAATATGTGCTCCTTTGGCATTTTGTGGGATCGTGGTAACTGTGTGCATGACTGTCTGAAAATTAAATGTTTGTCTTAGAGATCTGTATGTAATTAATTCAACAGAGCGCCCAAATGAATTACCAGTTCCTTTCCATGGGCACGGGCAGTATACCCATCAAGTACATACTAGCCTTACTCCAGGAATGTCACCCTCCAATTCAGGTTAGCGTCATTCTTCCTCATTGTTTCTTCACAATAAGCTTTATTATATTTAGCTTTATTCTTTAATCTTTAGCTGAGCCATTCTCTCATTAATCCATTACCACACAATCCCTACTTTTGACGCCCCTGAGAAAGAAGCCTTTGGAAAACATTGTGGGAAAAGGAGAAAATGCTGGTAACCAGCATTTTCTCCTTTTTCCACAATGTTTTCTACCCTTCACAAAACAAATTTCAAATTTTCAGTCACATTTATTTTGTCGTCTGCAGATGCTTCCAATTTGGACAAGTCCAAAATTTTGTCGTTTGGTAATGAGTAAAGGTAGACACTGGCAATATATTCCTACTACATGTGCATACTTATTATCAGTTCACTGACATAGAGAAAAATGAAAGTATTTTGTATAGATTTTTTTTCATGCGCTTTCAGTCACTCTTAGCTAAATGGCACTTTACAGTATTATGATAAATGCTGGGATACAGAGAGAAAATGGCTAGCTCTTTCCATGTTTTCCAATTAACTCATTTAATTCACATTTTTTGCACTTGTTAAGCCTTTCCCAAACAATCCCTGGTTTTTACAGGTCTGGAATAGTAGCCTTTTGAAAACATTGTGGGAAAAGGAGAAAATGCTGGTAACCAGCATTTTCTCCTTTTCCCACAATGTTTTCTTCCCTGCTGGAGACAAATTTCAATTTTTGAGTTAAGTTCATTTTATCGTCAGCAAGTGCTTTCAATTTTGACAAGTCTAAAATTTTGTCATTTGGTAAAGGGTTAAAGGCAAATATCTGAAATCACTTGCAAAAATTATTTCACCATTTGCTTATCATATGCTTGTTATGTGTTACATTATTTTATTGCTTCAAGAAGAATGGGGTTCTTTGTGGACTGGCGATAAAGTTGAGAACTTGTCCCAGTTGCAAGCTTCACTGGAAGCACTTGGTTTTTTTGGGGCATTGCTTATCAGATATCTAGCAAAGAACTTATTAAACCCAAAAGGTTGAATGTGTGAACAGATGGCTGTGCTGTGACTGACACATAGTTGAAAACAGCATTAAAACATTTAGTCTTTTAATTTCAGAAGAGAATGTTGCGTATACATGCCATGCCCCTTTTATATATATGTCAACTCAGCATTATCATGTTTGGCATGACAATTCTTATATTTAGCTTGACCATCCAGATCTGTAACTTGTGCTTTGCTGTGTGACACATAATGTAGACTTTCTTGTGTTATTTAGCTCATTTTAGCACAACATGCTTTAATGAGATTTTGTGATCACCCATTGTTTGTAGTTGTGGTACATCAGTCAGACCCTCAAACAATCTGACATGAGAATTTAACCCAATACCACACAATCCCTACTTTTGACGCCCCTGAGAAAGAAGCCTTTAGAAAACATTGCGGGAAAAGGAGAAAATGCTGGTAACCAGCATTTTCTCCTTTTCCCACATTGTTTTCTACCCTTCAGAAAACAAATTTCAAATTTTCAGTAACTTTAATTTTGTTGTCAGCAAATGCTTTCAATTTGGACCAGTCTAAAATATTGTTGTTTGGTAAAGGGTTAATGGTAAAGATGAATATGTTACCACTGATCTTTCCCTCCAGAAAATTTAGCCAGACATCATGGGAAGGAGCAAATGCTGGTAACTGGCATTTTCACTTACAATGTTTCTACCCTACGAAAGACAAATTTCATCATTTGAGCCACATTTTGATTTTGATTTCTGCAAATCATTTCATTTTGGACAAGTCTACAATGTGGGTCAGGTGGTAAAAGGCTAGAGGCATCTCTTTCCAAGTTTAACCCATTACCACACAATCCCTACTTTTGAAGCCCCTGAGAAAGAATCCTTTAGAAAACATTGTGGGAAAAGGAGAAAATGCTGGTAACCAGCATTTTCTCCTTTTCCCACAATGTTTTCTACCCTTCAGAAAACAAATTTCAAATTTTCAGTCACTTTTATTTTGTTGTCTGCAAATGCTTTCAGTTTGGACCAGTCTAAAACATTGTCGTATGGTAATGAGTTAATCATATTGGATGAGAGAGCAAATGCTTCAGATTAACCCTATACCAGCAATCCAGTGTTTTAACAACCCTAAGGAAGAAAGCCTTTGAAAATATTGTGGGCAAAAGGAAAATGCTGCTTACATAAGCAGCATTTTTTCCTTTTCCCACATAATTTTCCACCCTTCACGAAGCAATTCAATTTTGGAGTTGCATCGATATTTTTCAATTTGCAAATGCTTTCAGTTTGGACATACCCAATATTTCATCGTCTGGTAAAGAGTTAATAAGAAAATGGTATAACACGTTAGCACCTGTACATAATTATTCTTGCAACAGTATGATATTCATATAAACAATATCACCTAAAAGGTTGGAGCCATTATTATAGATTTATTATGTTCTTATCTTTGCAGAAATATTGCTACAGAAAATATTGTGAGAAAAGAACAGTTGCTGCTAGGCAACTGATTCTTTTCCAACCATGTTCGTCAACCCTTCACTATACAGTTCTGAGTTTAACCATCTGGATGCAAAGTACTGTTGAAAACATTGTAGGAAAATGTGAAAATGCTGATAATCACCTTTTTTTTCTTTTTCCCACAATGTTTTATACCAGTTCTAAGGCAGATGTCATCTTTTTAGCTACCATGTTTGCCAATTGCAATCCTTTCAATGTGGATATGTGTAAAAATTTTGTTGTCTGGTAAAGAGTTTAGATATTTCCTGTAAATGTTCAACCTTTACTCTAAGTAATGATGGATCTGCCTAGAACAGCCAGCAGAAATGTTGTGGATCTGCGTAACCCTTTACCACACGACCATATTCTGGATTCTTTCAAATTCAAAGCATTGGCTGACAACAAATTAACTCCTTGCCACACAATCCCTACTTTTGACAACCCCAAGAAAGAAGCCTTTAGAAAACATTGTGGGAAAAGGAGAAAATGCTGGTAACCAGCATTTTCTCCTTTTCCCACAATGTTTTCTACTCTTCATAAATCAAATTTCAAATTTTTAGTCACTCTTATTTTGTTGTCTGCAAATGCTGTTATTTTGGACAAGCCTAAAATATTGTCGTTTGGTAATGAGTTAAAAGCGTCAAAAATGATGAAATTTGTTTTGGAAAGTTTAGAAAGCATTGTGGGAAAAGGAGAAAATGCTAGTTCCAACAATGCTTTCAAAAGGCTTCTCCACTAGAGGTGTTAAAATTCAGGATTGTGCTGTAAAGGCTTAAAACACGCAATATCTCATTCCCTGACATTGGTTTACATATCATTGAGCTATGGAGTCAAAACCTTTTTCCTTTTAATTCTTTTCTAAAGAATCAATCTTTTAATTACCAAGAGGAAGGAGCTTTCTGAACACATTATAAGAAAAGGAAGAATTCCTGGTAACCAGCAGCTCTCTGCTTTTCCAACACTGTTTTTTAAACTCCTTTCAAAGATAGATCCATATTTTGGGTAGCACATGATTTTTCCCAGATGCAAATGTTTTTAATATGGATTAGTGTAGGCTAGCTTTTTAGCTCACCTGAGCACAACGTGCTCAAGGGGAGCTTTTAGGATCACCCGGTGTCCGTCGTCCGTCGTGCGTCGTGCGTCGTCCGTCGTCCGTCGTCCGTCGTGCGTCGTCAACAATTCTTTAAACATCAACTCCTCCTAAACCGCTGGGCGGATTTGGACCAAACTTGGCAGGAATGTTCCTTGGGAGGTCCTCTTTAAAAATTGTTCACAGAATTTGATTCCATCAAAAACTCTGGTTGCCATGGCAACCAAATGGAATTTTTTAGCAAATTCTTTAAAAATCTTCTCCTCTGAAACCGCTGGTTGGATTTTAAAATAATTTCACAGATATGTTCCTTGGGTGACCCTTTTCAAAAATTGTTCGTGAAATTTTGATTCGTCAAAAAATGTGGCTCTGGTGAATGGGGGCTTCTTGCACTATACAGAAACGAAGGAATTCTTTAAAAATCTTCTCCTCTGAAACCGCTGGTCGGATTTTTAAATAATTTCACAGATATGTTCCTTGGTTGACCCTTTTCAAAAATTGTTCGTGAAATTTTGATTGGTCAAAAAATGTGGCTCTGGTGAATGGGGGCTTCTTGCACTGTACAGCAATGAAGGAATTCTTAAAAAATCTTCTTCTCTGAAACCGCTGGTCAGATTTTGAAATAATTTCACAGAGATGTTCATTGGGTGACCCTTTTCAAAAATTGTTCGCGAAATTTTGATTGGTCGAGAAACATGGCTCTGGTGAATGGGGGCTACTTGCACTATACAGAAATGAAGAAATTCTTAAAAATTCTTCTTCTCTGAAACCGCTGGCCAGATTTTAAAATAATTTCACACAGATGTTCCTTGGGTGACCCTTTTTAAAAATTGTTTGCGAAATTTTGATCCGTCAAGAAACATGGCTCTGGTGAATGGGGGCTTCTTGCACTATACAGAAATGAAGAAATTCTTAAAAATTCTTCTTCTCTGAAACCGCTGGCCAGATTTTGAAATAATTTCACAGAGATATTCCTTGGGTGACCCTTTTCTAAAATTGTTCGCGAAATTTTGATTGGCCAAGAAACATGGCTCTAGTGAATGGGGGCTACTTGCACTAGATGGAAATGAAGAAATTCTTGAAAATTCTTCTTCTCTGAAACCCGTGGTCAGATTTTAAAATAATCTGACAGAGATGTTCCTTTGGTGACCCTTTCCAAAAGCTGTACATATAATTTTGATCCGTCAAGAAACATGGCTCTTGTGAATGGGGGCTACTTGCACTATACGGACATGATGAAATTCTTTAAAATTTTCTTTCTCTGAAACCCCTGGTCAGATTTTGAAATAATTTCAGAGAGATGTTCCTTGGGTGACCCTTTTCAAAACTTGTTCGTAAATTTTGATCCATCAAGAAACATGGCTCTTGTGGATGGGGGTTACTTGCTCTTATACAGAAATGAAGAATTCTTAAAAATTCTTCTTTTTGAAACTGATGGTCAGATTTCGAAATGACTTTTACAGGTGACCTTTTGAAAACTGCTTGGCAAAATTATAAATTTGGTTCCAATGTTTCAGCGCTAAAAAAGAAAAAAAAAAGACTATGGTCATCTCAAAAATTCAGGTGAGCGATCCAGGGCCATCTTGGCCCTCTTGTTTTGTCTTGTAAAGAGTTACAGTTTCTCTTTACCTCACTTTCATTACTCATGTGTAAAGTTATAATGAGTGGTAATGGTTAAATAGTATAAAGGTTAATAAGTTAAGTGGATTGGATAGCACTTCATCATTTGTAATAGTAACATACCCAATATACTGAAAATGTATATATATTATATATTGATTTTGAAACTTGTTGCCTGTGTAGCCAGGTTTGATCTTTGATATTGTACAGTAATCATACCAAACAATAAAATTTTACACTCATCCATACTGAAAGATTTTTTTTTTTAATGAAAAAGTAACCATGGCTCAAGTAACTATATATGTCTTCCAAAGGGTAAGAACATTATTGAAAAAGGAGAAAGTGCTGGTTACAACTGATTTGATAAGACTACACATCTTCTTAACTATTTGACAGTATGAATTGGCAACCTGATGATACCTTCTGTGCAGTCTGATCTATATCTATACTCTCTAGATATTGTAGTTAAGATAGGTGTCTCGTGCAAGTTAACATTTTACATTCAGCCCCTCAAAGTTATAGTTTCTTCGCAAACAGGGACAGTTGTAAGAGTTGAAGAATTCATTGTTGATTCTCATTAACCCTTTCCCAAACGACAAACTTTTGGACTAGACTAAATTGAAAGCATTTGCAGATGATAATTCAACTCCTGCAGAAAAAATGATTTCTGTCCATGATAGGATAGAAAACATTATGGGAAAAGGAGAAAATGCTGGTAACCAGCATTTTCTCCTTTTCTCACAATGTTTTCAAAAGGCTACTATTTCAGACCCGTAAAAACCAGGGATTGTTTGGGAAAGGATTAATTAAAGACAGACATGATTGAAGAATTACAGTAGCATCTGCTTTAACTTTGATATCTTTTCTAATATCAAATGATATGAATCATCACTTTTGATAGCAATGCCTTTAGCATTGTCTTTAGAAATTCAGTACCATGAACAACATCATATGTTACAGAGCAAGCAGTCTGATTTGAGATCTTGACATGTCTGCTTGTCAGGTCAAGCCTAGAGGATTGAAATACTTTCTAAGTTTCAGTGGATTGTATTCTCAACCCGCTAAAAATGATGAATATACATTTAGGACTGGAAAAAAAAAAGTGTTCCAATTTTATCTTCATTCATACTGAAGAAAAAAGGGTACTTATATTTTACCAGTCATAACAGTTTGTCTGTATATTTTCAGGACCTCCTTCTCAAAAATCATCCAGGACAAGTTCACCTTCTACAATGACTGGACAGAATTTTGATGCTTTGGAGGGTCAGTTCTCAGGTCAGTCATTGTTTTTCAGACTACTGCATGATTGTTTGCTAGCACCTCTGATGTTTTTTAAGACATTTGAATAAAGTAAGAATAGACAAAATGGTCATGGTTTTAAGCTTTACTACACAACGGTAGGTTTTCACCAACCTGTAAAGGAGATTTTCTCTTTTTCTCACAATGTTTTCAATACTTCAAAAGGCAAAATTCTATTGTTGAGTAACATTGATTTTGTCATCTGTGAAAGCTTTCGAATGGGGCAAGTCCAAAATTTTGTTGTCTGGTAAGGGTCAACTACCCCAAAGAAGAACACTTTAACCCTTTACACAATAAGGTATTTCTATGGTATCTCTAATTGACCCTAAATAACAGCAAGGATGATTCCGTTTCTTATGTGTATATGACATCTTTTGATAGTGTAGAAAACATTGTGGCAAAAGGTGAAATTGCTTGTCACGAGAAATTTCACCTTTTGCCACAATGTTTTCCAAAGGCTCCTACAAGCAATGCGTAGAAATGAGTATCTATGGAATAAAGAGTTAAAAAAATATTGTTGCAAAGGCTGAAAATGCTGCACTCAATCTTTTTCAGGAAAACTTTGATAATTTCATGACATATGATATGTTGCCTGCAGTTATAAAACTCTTTTTGTCTCAAATAGGTTTTTTTACAAGAATACACAAGAAAATGTGATAGCAGTGTGAGAAAGTATGAAAAGTAAAAATGCACTAAAGGTTAGAAGGCTCTTAAGTATGCTAGAAAATATGCAACTCATTGAAGCTTCAATTTTGTATGTTTTATTTTTCAGATCAAACAGATATTCCAACAATGAAACCCCCATCAACTCAGTTGGGACCTGGTGGTGCATCAGGTCCACCTTCGGGTGAACAGAAATTTTCAGATCCAAGTAAATCATTGGCATCAAATGTACCCTCTCAACAAGTTGGTAACCCTAGATTTCCTCTGCCACCAAATCAATATGTCCCTGGTCAGGGTATGAACATGTCTACCAGTAATCTGCCCAATCAAAGACCTAGCTTTCAACCACCAGCCAATCAAATTGGATCTCCCAGACCAGGGTTTCCACCCATGCCATCAACATCAGTTGGACAGAATCAGCCAGGTTTTGCACCTTTTGTAGCCCCTGGCCAAAGACCAGGAATGCCAGTAACAGCTCAGACTGGAGGACAGAGGCCTGGATTTCCACCACCTCCATCATCAACTAGCCAAATGTTTAGGCAGCCTAATCCCCCAATTTCAGCCAACCAGCAACCCGGATTTCCTCCCTCTACTATATCAGCCAATCAGCAGCCTGGAGCTGTTCCTCCAGCCAGTCAACATCCTGGCTTTCCACCACATCCCTCAACATCTACCGGTCAGCATCCTGGATTTCCACCTGCACCTCCAACATCTATGAACCAGCATCCTGGATTTCCACCACCACCAATATCAACTAATCAACAACCTCCATTTCCTACACAAAATATGACCAACCAGACACCAGGATTTCCTCCTCCCCCAATATCAACAAATCAACAGCCTGGATTCATGCCACCACAAGGTGTCAGTCAAGTGCCGGGGTTCCCTCCTCCACCTACAAGCAGTCAGCCTGGAGGCCCAGTTCCAAACCAGCAACCTGGATTTCCTCCTCCCAGAGGACCTAGCCAGCATCCTAGATACCCAACACCTCCAATGTCTAGCTCACAAACACCAGGTTTTAATCAGAATCAACCAGGTGGGTTTGCACCCAGGCAGCCAATAAACCAGACTCCAGGAAAGTCAATTGGAGAGTTTGTTAACACTTATGGAAATAATGACCCTTTGTCATCAAATCTTGGTTCCATGTCAATACAGGTTAGTAAATAAGCATCACTTGTTATAACTCAGCCAGTTCCGTCTACATCTAACCTCTGTATAATGGTTGAAGTGCCATCCAGAATTTTCTCCTTTTTCCAAACTGTCTTAATTGTTTTATTTCTCAGGATCATTAATTTTTCACCGCACATTCCAGACTCTCAATAACCTTGAGGAAGAGCCTTTTGAAAACAGAGAAAAGCAGAAAAGGGTGGTAACCAGCAATTCCTCCTTCTCCCACAATGTTTTCTTTGTTATCAAGGAGAGATTGAGTCATTTTTCCCACTTTTAATTGGTCATCTGCATTTGCTTTTAATCTGGAAAAGTTCAAAGTTTTGTTTTCGGTAAAGAATATTGATATGGGATACATGTAGATTGGTAGAGGTTTATAATTCTAAGTCCGAAACATAAGCATTTACTTGGCTGAGACTTCCGTCTTATTTTTTCCTTTAATCTTTACCATACAACAGAATCCTCGACTAGGCCATATAGGAAGCATTTGCAGAGGACAGATAAAATGTAGCTCATATACATAATAATTTCGGTGTTTGAAAGGTAAGAGAATATTGTGGGTTAAGGAGAAAATTTTGGTTACCAGCATTTTCTCCTTTTCCCACATTGTTTTCAAAAGCCCTCTTCCTCTGGGTCATTGAAATTCGGTATTGTTTGGTAAAGAGTTAAAATTTACTGGTAAAAATGTAAGAACAAGGTTTATCTGTACCCGTGGATATAGACATGTCCACAGGTTGAGAGATAACATGTTACAGCACAACAAAATTTTATACTCCACCAATTTGAAAGCTTGCGCAGACAATAAATTAGACTCAAGAAATGAAATTGTCTCCTAAAAGCATAGAAAACATTCTGGCAAAAGGATAAATGATGGTTACTACCTGACAGGGTTTTAGACTTGGTTCAAGTGAAAGGTTCTGCAGATGATAAATGGTATGTGACCCAAACTCCTTTGTAAGAGTAGGGAAACATTCTGGGGAAAGGAGGAACTGCTGGCTACCAACATTTTCTCCTTTTCCTAGAATGTTTTCCAAGAATGTTTTTCCTCAGGATCATTAAAACTTGGGATTGTATGATAAATGGTCAAGAAAGAAAGAGAGAGGGGTAGGGGGGAGGTCACAAGCTAATGAATATAAGACAGAACCTGGAATGGTTTTGTTTTCCATATTCAATATGCTTAATGAGCTTTGCTGTAGTTCTTAACTGTTTACCACACAATCTCAACTTTTAACAACCATGAGAAAGAGGCCTTCTGAAAACATTGTGGGAAATGGAGAAAATGCTGGTAACCAGCATTTCCTCCTTTTCCCTCAATCCTTTTCTTCCCTTCCAAAACAAGTTTCAAATTTCAGTCACTTTTATTTTTGCATCTGCAAATGCTTTCGGTTTAGACCAGTCTAAAATTTTGTAGTTTGGTAAATAGTTAAACTAATTTTCCATAATCTGTTACTAGCATTATTTCAGTAAGATTTAGCCACTTCAGAAGAATTGTGTAATATTAACACTTTCATTCACAAAAACATATCTCAGACTAGCTAACAGTGAAGATATAAGATCAGACTATGATGTTTTGATAACCATTATCTTGATATATACTATAAGCAACAAAAGCAGCTATAGATTTATGTACTAGGCACCGTAACATTGGAAAACATTTTAAGTTGATTTTCACTGCCTGGAAAATTGAAGATGGTGCTCAAAGTGTTGAAATGTTCTTATTTCAGGGTAGCCAGAATATAAATTTGTTGCAACAGAAACAACTGATACCCCCTGAGGGAGTGAAAATTCCAAAACCTATCATACCAAATGATCCTAGGTCTGTGAACTGTAACCCAGAGTAAGTATACAACATATGGTCTTTTCCCTTGAATTTTTAACTTACTTAGAAACTTTGTTAATGCAATACAAAAATGTGTGAATTCAGATTGTTTTCTGCTAAAACATGCTACCACCAGTTTGCATGACTTTGTTGTTAAAACTACATGTATATGAGAAAAGAGCCCAATCATTAGTCAAATCATTTTTATCCTGATTTCAATATCCTGAGTGAAGTTAATTTCAAGTCAAGCCGTTGCAAACTCATTATAAGCCAAAGAGAAAAGAATTTTATTGGGTCTTTACACTTCAATTTTTAGTAGAGAGAATTTTTAAGTTATGGTATTCAGGAAACTACTTGGAATGGGTACTTTTTTTAGTTTGCTTGTAGTTTTCATTATGCCAGTTAAATATTTGTGCAGATATGCATGTATGTTGAATATTCCTCAGTGTGCATTACATTTACCAAATGACACATTTTTGGACTGGAACAATTCAAAGCATCTGCAGACAACAAATTAAATTTTGGAAATATGATGATTTCTTACTTTGATAGGGTAGAATATATTGTTGGCAAAGGAGAAAATGCTAATGAAGGATACAAATTTGTCTTTCTTTTGTTTTATGTGATAAATAGAATCTCACATTCATGTTGATGTATTATCATATTTATCAGACTCATTGACTAAAATGTATGTGACACTCAAGACTCGTATCACATAATTTTAGTCAACTTGTTTGACAAAAATGATAACACTTAAACATTTATGACTTTTTTGTAAGATCTTCTATATCAATCATTTTTTGATGTACTTACTGTATTTCTATCCAGGGTATTCAGATGTACATTGAATGCTATTCCACAAACATCAGCTTTGTTGAGTAAGGCTCGTCTACCCCTAGGTATTTTGATACATCCATTCAAGGATTTAGCCGTAAGTTACATATTTAGAGTCTTTGTGAATTTCTTGTTACAAGAGAGTGCACAACATTACATGTATTTCTATGTGGGATTAAGATGGATCTGATTTTGACCTCAAAATTGTATACATCAATCTTAACTCTTTATCACATGACATAATTTTAGGCACGTCCGAATTGAAAGCATTTGCAGCAAGATTACATATTAAATGTAGCTCAAATAGGGAATTTTGTCTTTGAAAGGATAGAAAAAATTATGAGGAAAGGAGAAAATGCTGGTAACCAGCATTTTCTCCTTTTCTCACAAAATTTTCTAAAGCTTCCAATTTTCTGGGTCATTAAAACTTGGTATTGTGTGGTAAAGGGTTGATATTGAAGATGTTTTTTTCTCTTTAGCTGGAAGGTCTATAGTTATGTTCAGGCTTATAGCATCAAAACACTGTGTTTTACCCAAATTCTTTTGAGGTTGCCAAGTCTGCAGACACTTATAGGTGTCTGTTGTTGATAGTATAGTTATAGATAAGAAAGGCAAGTTGTATATATTCTTGTAAAATTGGAATGGATCAGTATGATCATTACTGTTATCATAAATTCACCCTTTACCAGTCAACAAGTCACAGGAACAAGGTTTTTAACCCTTTACCTGATATGCCAATTTGAGGCTCTTCCATTTCAGCAGCAAAAAGAGATACGATGTCAAAAATATGGACAAATGAGGATACAAATATCTGAGTGGAAAACATTGTGGAAAAAGGAGAAATTGCTGGTTATGAGCAATTTCTCCTATTCCCTCAATGTTTTCAAAAGCTGTCTGTTGTTGATACTTGTCAAAATGAGTATCTATGGAGTACAGGGTTAAACAGGGGAAACTACCGCTAACCTTGTGTGAAAGGGGGATTTAGAAAATTCAGGTTACAAGCATTTTCTCCCTTTCACCCAATGGTGTCAAAAAACTTCTGTCACAGTCGTTAAACCAAATGAATGTTTAATGATGGCTTAAGTCTAAGAAAGTTATATTCTTAATTCCATCATTGTTAATTTCCTTACATTGGAAGGATCTAACTATTATTATAAGTTGAGTCGCCCTTTCTATTATTGTAGTATACTGGTCTATCCCAGGATAGATGTAAAGGTATAATGTAGCTGGGTACGGGTGTTTGGTGATATATCCTGCGGCCGTATCGACATGTGGTTCGGTAGCTCAGTTGGTTAGAGTGCAGGAACAGTATTCCTGAGGCCCTGGGTTCGAATCCTGGTCGAGCTGCAATATTTTTCACCACCTGTTACATTTGGCGCCCAACGTAAAAAAACATTTATTAGAGAGATAAAGTAAAAGTAATTGAAGAATTTCGTGGACGAATCCTCATGTGGCTGGGAAGTATGTAGTATACTGGTCTATCCCATTGATAGATGTAAAGGTATAATGTAGCTGGGTACAGGTATTTGATGGTATCATGCGACCGTATCGACATGTGGTTCCGTAGCTCAGTTGGTTAGAGTGCAGGAAGGGTATTCCTGAGGCCCTGGGTTCGAATCCCTGTCAAGCCACGATATTTTTCACCACCTGTTACATTAATACCATAGCAGGTTCTTAAATTTTAGTATTCTGTTGTGTATATATAAATTTGTCATTTTTTGTTTAATTTTTCAGCAACTGCCTGTGATACAGTCTAGTGTTATTGTACGGTGTCGTAAATGTCGAACCTACATTAATCCATTTGTGTACTTTGTTGATAATCGAAGATGGAAGTGTAACTTGTGCTTCTGTGTAAATGAATGTAAGTATAGCACTACATGTAGTTTGTCAATGACTACAGCGTAATGACATGAGTTGTATTCTTGAAAATAGAGTTTTTTTTCTATTTTGTGATGCAGTATACCACGCAAGTCATCTCATAATTATGGACCCATGCGATCTAACAATCTATTGAGTCATGAGGCTGAATGGTCTTTGACGTACAAAAAATTTACAAATAGCAAACAATTTTGATTCATATCAGCCTGCACCGAAATCTTAAATTTTGGAATGATTAAATTTGAATGTGCAAGTTGTTTGTATTAGTGGATTATCATGATCCTAAGTGTTACTTTTGTATTTTTCAGTGCCAGATGAATTTTCCTTTGATCCAGCATCAAAGACTTATGGAGACCCACAACGCAGGCCTGAGATCAAATCAGCCACAATTGAATTTATTGCTCCATCAGAATATATGGTAATAGAAATTAACATCAAATTTATCCCTCTTCTTTACATGTATAGAGGATGGATGTGCCCATCCTTCCCCCTTCTCTGAAAGTAATGGGGTGAGCCGCCCCTCTGCTGCCCCCCCCCCCCCTTTGGAAAAATTCTAGATGCAACCCTGTATTCATTAATGTAGCATACTGTTGCTCTATAATAACATATAAAGAAAGATATTGACTGTTAATTAGTAAGTGTAGTATATTGATTTATTCTGCATTCACCAGGTTGCAGCAGCGTAGAGAATCACATTATTTGTCTTCTGCAAACATAGCCAGATTGTACAAACTGAGAATGTTTATGTCTAAACAAAGGGGAAACATTTTTTAACCCTTTACCACACGATCCCTACTTTTAACGACCCTGTGAAAGAAGCCTTAAGAAAACATTGTGGGAAATGGAGAAAATGCTGGTAACCAGCATTTTCTCCTTTTCTCACAACGTTTTCTACCGTATTAAAGAGAGAAATCATCATTTTAGCAGCATCTAAATTGTCATCTGTGACTGCTTTAAAATTGGTAGTGTCCAAAATTTTGTCATTTGGGAAAGAGTTAAGGTACTTGTGCATAATTTGTATTAGATTCTTGATCTTAAAGTAACATGTATAACATACTGAGTATATTCAGTTGAAAAAAAATAATAAGCTTGTAAATTTTATCAAATAATATAAAGGAAAATCACATTTTTCCCTTTTAGTTACGTCCCCCTCAGCCAGCTGTGTATTTGTATCTGTTAGATGTGTCTTTCAATGCAGTTGAGACTGGTAAGTATAATTGAATAATTATCAGTTTTTTTATCTCTAACTGACTGGAATAGAATCCATTTCATTACATACTGTTGTAAGGTTTATAATTATATCTTTGGAAAATATTATCAGAAAAGAGACATTCCTGTTGCAAACAATTTGCCCTATAGCAATAGCAGTGATATTTGTTATAAAATACCAATCCTTTACCAATCAATTCTGAGTTTAATCCTTTACTCCATAGATACTCATTTCTACACATTGCTTGTAGAAGCCTTTGGAAAACCTTGTGGCAAAAGGTGAAATTGCTCGTGACGAGCAATTTCACCTTTTGTCACCATGTTTTCTATGCTATCAAAACGTGTCATATACATATAAGAAACAGCTTCATCCATCCTGTTATTTAGGGTCAATTAGAGATACCATAGAAATGCCTCATGAGGTAAATGGTTAAGCTACCCTTACAAAAAAAGAAACTTTTGAAAACATTGTGAAAGGGACTGATAACCAGCCTTTTCTCCTTTTCCAAAAATGTTTTCTATCCTTTCAATCACAAGTTTCAGTTTTTGAGTCGTATTTAATTGCCCTATGCAAATACATGTACTTTCAATTTGGACAAGTGATATTTTGTTGTTTGATTAAAAGTTAATAACTTCTTCTTCTGCCATAACAATTACCAAATTACAGTAACAGAGTATTGTACAGATGGTGTTGAGTCTTAAGTGCAGTATATCCTTTGAATTGTCAAATTTCAGTCAAGTCTATCCAAGTTATAGGTCTTAACTCTTTACCAAACGACAAAATTTTAGACTTGTCCAAATTGAAAGAATTTGCAGACGACAAAATAGAAGTGACTAAAAATCTGAAATCCATATTGGGATGGGTAGAAAACATGGTGGGAAAAGGAGAAAATGCTGGTTACCAGCATTTTCCCTTTTTCCCACCATGTTTTCAAAAGGCTTCGTTAAAACAGGGTCGTTTAAAGTCAGGATTGTGTTGTAAAACATTGCTCTGTCTGTAATGTCTAATTTTCATAGAATTATTTATACTGAATAGCACTTATTTTGATATCATGAAATCAATTTCAAGACAAGCATGATTGTGTCATTGTCTTTTTCAGGATATTTGAATATGTTATGTGAAACTTTACTGGATGTGATAGACAAAATTCCAGGGGATTCTCGGACGCAGATAGGATTTATTGCATATGACAGTGCAGTGCATTTTTTCAATTTGGCGGAGAATCTGTCACAGCCTCAGATGCTTACTGTAGGGGATATTGATGGTATGTAAACCTCTTTACTTGATAAAGAAATGGTAGACTTTCCTAAATCAACAGCCTATGAAAATTATTCTTGAAAAGCATTGTGGGGAAAGGAGAAAATGCAGGTAACATTGTAAAAAAAGAGCTGTTGATTGTTTCATGTATGCATTTCAACTGTGTTGTCTGTAATTTCCATAGAAATAAAGATATTTCCCTACTTTTGATATGATTCTCTTTTCTGCCACTTTTTCTCAATTCTGCACACTTTTTTCTTCAGCATCTTGGCAGGTGACTTTCAGATCATAGTCTAAGAATTATCTTTTCTTTGAATTGGGGCAGGAATTTGTCTCTTAAACATATGCATTAACTTATTACCCCCTGAAACAAATTGAAGAAGGCAACCCTAACAATAATATAAAAAATGAAGGGTCAAAAAAGAGTCAATATATCAATTCATGTTGAAATGTTGTATCATAAGAAGAAAAATACTGTTATACGTGATTTCTCCTGCTACCTAAGTGTATTCAGAACAGGTCTGCTTTTGAGGTGACAGAAATTGTATGCAGGAGGTAAGGAGTTTCTAAACACAGGTTACTTTGAAAGCTTCTTCTTGATATGAATCTGTTCTCTGATTACAGATATTTTTCTGCCCTGTCCAGATGATTTACTAGTCAATCTTCATGCATGTAAAACTCAAGTTACAGAATTATTGAGCCAGTTACCATCAATGTTTCAAGGTAATATGGAAACAAGAAGTGCTTTAGGGGCAGCTTTGCAAGCAGCTTATAAAATGATGGTGAGTAAATGGCCTGTGTATCTGCTAAAGATAATTCAGCCATGCTCTGTGAAAAGGGGGCCTGCAGGAAAGTGCAAAAAGTATCAACCCAAGTCAGCCTGTGCAATCTGAGCAAGCTGGTCCCCTTGGTTAAAACTTTTTGCTGTCTATAAATTAACTACATATTAAAGGGCAAGTCTGTGTCAATTCAGTCAACTGTTAGACTGGTGTTTTTAGCTCCACTGGCCGAAGGCCAGCGAGCTATTGTCATGGTGTTGTGTCCGTCGTGCGTCCGTCCTTCCGTCCGCCCGTCCGTTCGTCCGTGCGTGCGTCCGTAAACTTTTTCTTTAAAAAACTTCTCCTCAGAAACTATTGACTGGATTTTTACCAAATTTCACAAGAATGTTCCTTAGGTGGTCCTCTTTAAAATTCCTTCAAATAATTGTGTTCCATGAATAATTCTGGTTGCCATGGCAACCAAAGTAAAAAAACCTTTAAAAATCTTCTCCTCCAAAACCGCTAATTGGATAGCATTATTTTTTTGCAGGAATGTTCCTTAGATAGAGGTCTACAGAATGCCTTAAAAAAAAAAAGATCCGTCAAAAAACATGGCTTTTATGGGAGACTCATTTTCCTTTTATGGTATAAAGTAAAATCTTTGAAAAATTTCTTCTTTCAAACTACTTGTTTTGATTTCATTGTTGTATTGAAGGTTAGTTCCAATGGTGGTAAGTCTTTACCATACAATCCTGACTTTTAAGGACCCTAAAGAAGAAGCCTTTGGAAAACACTCTTGGAAAAGGAGAAAATGCTGGTAATCAGCATTTTCTCCTTTTCCCTCAGTGTTTTCTACTCTATCAAAGAGAGAAATTATCATTTCATCAATGTTTAATTTGTTGTCTGCAAATGCTCTCAGTTTGGTCACATCCCAAGTTTTGTCGTTTGGTAAAGAGTTAAAGACGGTTGCTTTACATAATCTATAATCCTTTTCATATAAAACAAGGGAAACTCTGCACTTTGATTAGTTCTGGTAAAGGTTTGTTGACCTACTGGTGACCTGGTACAAAGAGGGACAGGGCTTTACTGTTGTGATAAGGCATTTTGTTATCCAATCAAACTGATCCCTGACAAAGAAGACTTTAGAAAACATTGTGGGAAAAAGAGAAAATGCTGGTAACCTTTTCCCACAGTGTTATCTACCCTTCACAAAACAACTTTCAAATTTTCAGTAACTTTTATTTTTTCATCTACAAATGCTTTCCATTTGGACAACCCTAAAATGTTGTCGTTTGGTAATGAGTTAACTATAACCAGAAGAGAAAACTTTTATAACTGGCCATAATTGAAAGATGTTGCAGACAACCTAATAAATCTTCAAATTAGTAAAACTTGTATCAAAAAGGGTAGAAATTATTGTGTAAAACTAAGAAAATGCAGGTAACTTTTATTTTCTTCTTTTCTCACAATGATTTTCATAGCTTTTTTTCTTTAGTGACCTAAAATGCAGGAATGAATGGTAATTGTTAAAAACTTCTCTTCACCGTTACAGAAAAATCAGGCCTGTGGAGCGATACAGGCGCTCAAGCGCCTCTAGTTTTTTAACTTTTAACTCTTTATCAAATGACAAAATGTTAAGACTAGTCCAAATTGAAAGCTGTTGCAGACAACAAAATAAACGTATCTCAAAAGGTGAAAGTTGTTTCCAGCAGGGTAGAAAACAGAGTGGGAAAAGGAGAAAATGCTAGTTACCAGCATTTTCTCCTTTTCCCACAATGTTTTCATAAGGCTTCCATCTCGGGTCTTTAAAAACCAGGGACTGTTTGGGAAAGGCTTAATTATGTTTTGACTTGCTTTGTATTATGCACTATGGAGATGCATTGAATCCCATTTTACCAGAGTGTGGCTCAAATAAATGTGATAAATCTTTACCAAACAACAAATTTTTTTCCAGCATTTTCTTCTTTTCTCACAATGTTTTCAAAAGCTTTCTCTCTCAGGGTCGTTACAAGTCGGTCTTGTGCGATATAGGGTTAATATTGTTCCCACAATCAGCTCAACAGTTCCATATGTTTTGAGTCCATCACTGTTTAGATTCAGTTTTCTAGCCTGTACTGTTTAGAAAAAATGTATTGAAAGGAATAATTGCTCAGAGCAAGAAGTCACTCTTTATTCCACAATGTTTTCCATAAAATACACATAATATGCATATGTGGCACCCTAAGTCTCAAAACTACTATTCCAAGTATTGATGACCATGAGCAAGATGGCTTTTGAAAATATTGTTGGAAAAGGAGAAAATGTCTGATTGAAATGTAGGTCACCTAGCCTAATCTTTGATAAATCTTGTGTGCAGTTTAGAGTTCACATTTTCAGCTTGATTCTTGTGAAACTTGGCCAAAGTAGGTCATATACTCTCATGTGTTTTACATCATAAAAATCAGGATCTCTTCAGCTTTATCAACCCTAGATTACTTTACTCAGGTGAGCACTTTAGAGCCAGTGGCCCTCTTCTTCTTTTTCCCGCAACATTTTCTACCAATTCAAAGACAAATCCAATCACTTGAGTTTTATTTAATTTGTTGTCTGCAAATGCTTTAAATTTCATTGAGTTTAAAATTTAGTTGCTTGCTTTCTTGTTAATAAATGATATACTGCAAAATTAGGCAAGACAGTGTCCACGAAATGTATTACACTTTTTGGATGCTGCAAAATGACAGAATTCTAGACTCATATGTATTACAGACATTTGCAGAAGACAACGACTCGAACAGTGGGTTTGCCTTAGCATTGAGAACACTGGATAAAATGGGGTTACCTACACTTTCTCCCTTCCTATTTGTGTTTAATATATTAACTCATTACCAGACAACAAAATTTTAGACTTGTCCAAATTCAAAGGATTTGCAGATGACAAAAGTGACTGAAAATTTGAAATTTGTTTTGTGAAGGGTAAAACACATTGTGGGAAAAGGAGAAAATGCTGTTTACCAGCATTTTCTCGTTTTCCCACTATGTTTTCTAAAGGCTTCCTTCTTATGGGTGTCAAAAGTAGGGATTGTGTGGTATAGGGTTAAAGGCTTTTCCTCAGGGCCGTTACACCTTGCTGTTGGTAAAACGTAATAAAACTACTGTGAACAGAGGTATATAAAACATGTTGATATGTTTACAGAGTAGTACAGGAGGTCGAGTAACAGTGATGCAGACAATTTTACCTAGTGTAGGTCCTGGTGCTTTACAAAACAGGGAGGACTCTACTCAGAAATCTGGAAAGGTAAAGTGGAGCTTCCATTTATAATTTCTACAATTTGTACAAGAGGTGATCAGAAAGAATGTGGACCGGTGCCTGTGTCAGAATATTATTACTAAGAACAACTTGGAATGTTTTATTGCTTTTGAAAGTAACCTTCTAGGAATTCTTTGCTCTTGTTCTTTATTGATTTTCACAGGCAAAGCACATGTGCAGGCACATCACATGACATTACTCTCAAGGATCAGGTCATGGCGAGGGTTGGCTGCTTTGCGCTCTCGTAGTGTGTGCCTTATAGAGAATCTCTCAAAATAGGAAGTAGACAGAGGTCACAATGTGTCAGGATTGATTTTTAAGGAGAACGTGCTAATGTTTCTAATTGTAGTTTAGCAAAGTTATTTGTACAAGTGTGGCTTTGTTAGCTGGGGCTTATCTTGGTGTAAACTGATGTCACTCAGCCTAAATTCTGGATGTGTTTTTCTCAAGATGTTTGTGAAATTTTTATGAATATGTTGGGCATAAATGTCAACATAGACTGTTTTATGTATAGATACAACAGGATTTAGAAGAAGAAAAGAGAAACATGATGCAAATAACTTTAACTTCCGATTTGAAAAGTTTGTTTTAAACATGAAGTGCTAAATATGTCAGCTGCTTTCCTAACAGTTTTTCGGTAATCTTGTGTCGCATGCTGCTCCACACCTGTGAAAATTCTGTCAGTGACTGATGTTGATGGACAGCCAGACTTAGGGTCATATTTAAAAGTATCACACCCATCTTTAAGTCAGTCTGATCCATTTAGGAATATCAGATTTCTTTGACTGTTCAGTCACCTAAAACTTTTTCTAAATTGATTTTGATTTCCAATAAACTTGTACTTTCAGAATTTGATGCAAGACTTTATGATTACTCTCGGCTCAAACAGAATGTTGTTTAATATTTTGGACCTTTATTGGGGTATCTGATATCCTTAATGACATCACACTTTACTTGGTTGAATATGATTACATTTGAAAGCTAGAGCCCAAATCCTATGTGAAGCAATTTTACGCGAATGCTCTTAGGGCTAAATATTAAGTCCAAAACTTACTAAAGTTGGTCAAAATGTTTATCTTGATATTACTTGGACAAGTATGGAAATGGGTAAGAAACTAGGTCACAAGGTCAACCTAGGATGAAGCTTGGGTATACTCCAGAGGATATAAAGTCGGACAAATGCTCTTGAAACTTTGTCAGAATTTTTGTCATGATTTTGTGTCGGATGTTTTTGCAAAATGGTCATGTCAGTTAAAAAACTAGGTCACAAGGTCAAATATTTAAAAAGGGTTATATGTATTGTTATAGAGGTAGCATTTCAAGTCCAATACTCATGAAAATTACTCAAAATGCCTGTGTTGCCAGTATCTTGGATAGGTCTGAATATGGGTCATTTTTGGTCAAAAGTAGGTCAGTAGGTCAAATATTGGAAAAGTACTAGTATGCTTAAGCGGCCACCTTTTTAATCCACTACTCATTAAAGTTGACAAAAAGTTTTGTCTGGATGATATCTTGATATAGATGGATAATGGATCATGTGGGGTAAAAATTTAGGTCACTTGGTCAAATGGAAGATAGCCTGTGTATGCTTTAGAGGCCACATTTTCAGTCAAACATTCATGAAGACTGGTCAGATTGTTTGCCTTCATGGATACATTTTCTCTCCAATACATAAGAAAGATGGTCTTAATTTTTTTCTTGATAAGATCTAACAAGTTTGAAAATACGCCATGTGTTGCTCAAAACTGGTTCTTTGAGACAAACTCCAGAAAAAGCTTGGTTAGAGGTAGAGGTCACATGCTCATTGCAAAACTCATGAAAGTTTGTAAGAAAATTTGGCTAGATAATATCTTTAAAGAGATTTTGAAAAGGGTCATATTTTGTCAAAAGCCTCAGTTGAGCGACTTCAGGGCCATCATAGCACTCTTTTTTCTCTTACCACATTGTTTCGAAATTCCATTAACTCCAGTTATTTTAGAAAGGATTCACACTGTGCTTGCAATAGCTCTTTAAAGTTTGAAAGTATGCATAATTTTTTTTTTTTATTTTTAACAGGACTCTCAAAATATGGGCCCTGCCATAGATTTCTACAAGAAACTGTCATTAGACTGTTCTGCTCAGCAAATAGCTGTTGATGTGTTTATGTTCAATGGACAGTATGCTGACATAGCATCCATAGGTATGTTTATTTATTCTACCTAGTAGTGGCATTCAGGTTTGAAGATATGGCCTGCAACACGCAAAAAAGTGTATTCTCAGATCAGCCTGCGCTGGCTAATTCAAGATGACACTTTACGACTTTTATAGATTTTGTCCTACAAAAGACTTGTGCAAAACAGAAAAATTCAAAAAACTAAGAATGTTGTTTTGGATTAGTCTGTGCAGACTGATCTTGGACGACACTTTACGCAAATGTCCAAATACCCCTATTCTCGTGTTGCTGGCAAATTATGCTGGACAGTGCAGATCAAGATCAAGATCTGTATTCACCAATTATTCTTAAAGACATTCCTAGTGTTATTCTCCGAGATTGCTTGTGTTTGTGTTGCTTTCAAATGTAGTAATTCTGAAGTATACAACAATAGTATGATACAGTCTTATGTTAGCAATCCTTCATTTCAATAACAATCTTTCTTTTGGCTGAGTATGTTATAAGTATTTATTCCACACTCTGAAAATAAAAATGAGATGATGTTATAACTTCACAGAATATTGTATGGTCTTAGTATTGCACCCTCTTTGTTGCTGTAAATATAGGTTTAGTTTTGTAAGGCAGACATAAAGTGGTCCGAATATTTTATTTCATGCTTTCAGGTAGGATATCGAGAAATAGCAGTGAAAATATTTTTGGATCTTACACTGGTACCACCAGTGAAATTACTGATTTTCATATTCTTTGTGCCTAGGTTAATTGAGCATGCCTCGCAATCACATGGAAATATGACGTCATTTACCTTACATTTGTCACGCTTGACGTAATATTGTAATGCGTTGCTATGCGGGAGGGGCGCGTCACAGGAAAAAACAGAAAAGAATTGTACTGGATTTTGATAAAGCTCCTCCCAGAAAGTGTTAAAAGCATGAAATAAGTAGAGTATTTTTTTTTTTTTTTTTTTTCAGTGACATATCGAAATTTATTTCACAAGTGAAAATATTACCAATGTTGTCCACGAGATGAAATAAATTTCGATCTTTCCCGAAAAAAAACAACAAATATCCTCTATATATTACAGAATGTATATCAAAGTTCTCAGCTGGCTGTATGTATTACTACCCGTCCTACCATTCTGTCAGGGCACCACACTTGGTGGAGAAATTTGAAGTTGATCTACGCAGGTACTTAACAAGGAAAATTGGCTTTGAATCTGTGATGAGAATTAGATGTACGAGAGGTAAGAATTTTAATTGTTCGTAAAGTTAAAGGTTGGTGTTTGAAAGGTAGGCACTGCTGTTGAAGTGTCCATTGAATTCAGTGTACCTTTATATACATAAATTCATCGATGTGCTAACTATACTATTACTCTTCCTCCTTTTACAACAATTTTTGACCTGTTGTTGTATTTATCCTTTCTAGACTTTAAACCATTAACATTGATGGTTTGAAACTTCAGGTCAAATAGCATATTTGATACAATCTATCCTTGATCCTCTCTTTCCTCTCCAACCACTAGTTAGGAAAAAAAAACTTGGAATGTTTTTTCCTATGATTGCTCGGGAATGAAGCATGATGCTATGTTTGTGTATCCTGACAGGTATAAGTATCCATACTTTCCATGGGAACTTCTTCGTTAGATCAACAGACTTACTAGCTTTACCCAATGTGAATCCTGATGCAGGTTTTGGTATGCAGATGTCTATAGAGGACAGCCTTGTAGAATCATCCACAATGTGTTTCCAAGCGGCACTTCTTTATACGTCGAGTAAAGGTAAACCTGGAACTCAAACCAACTTTAGTCATCCATTAAAAATTACAATCTTATGTAATTATATCTATTTTATTATATATAATCATATATTAAACAAAATTCATAAATTTGCAATGAATTACTGAATGAGTTTTGAGGTGAAATAACAATAGAATTATACATCTTAATTATATATTAAAATGAAATTAAAACTTGGCAATGAAAAAATAAATCAGTACTAACTTAAAATACAGATAAAAATCAAATGTGTCTGGTAGTTTATGTGATGGTATTATAATAATGATTTAGCATGAAAGTCTATTGCATGAAAGTATTGACTTATTTGAAAGTTGATGAAGCAAATATATTGTTACTTTCTAACCATGTAACTTGTAAGAGTAGTTAATGCCTGGAAACATGTATTAAAGAAATAGTTGATATGAAATACAAGGTTACTATTAACTGCAAAGTTATCTTGATTTGACTACAACACAAAGTGTTTCCTCTATATCCAACAGAAGACTGCTCTTGAACTCATGTACATTGTGGCAGTCACCTAGTTAACCTTTTACCACACAATCCTGACTTTTAACAAAACTTTTGTAAATATTGTGTGAAAAGGAGACAGTGCTGGTAACCAGCATTTTCTCCTTTTCACAGAATGTTTCCTACCCTCCCCGATACAAATTTCCAATTTTCAATCACTTCTATTTTGATGTCTGCAAATGCTCCGACTTCTGACCAGTCTAAAATTTTGTCATTTGATATAGAGTTAACTGGTGAAACCCTTCTAGTGACGAAGGCAAATGATGTAATCTGTGTAGGAACTTAAGATCAAGATGAGATTGTTCTATCTAATCTCGAGTGTTTACTTTTCATATTTCTTCAATTATTCTGACTGAGACGGCTCTACAAACAAATAATCTTTTTTTTGTTTTTGCTCCACAACAGGTGAAAGAAGAATTCGGGTCCATACATTGTGTCTGCCTATCACAAATCAGCTCAGTGATATCTATGCCAGTGCAGATCAGCAAGCTATAATTGACTTGGTGTCAAAAATGGGTAAGTAGCTCTGTTTCATGCGGAGACTTCTTTTGGTCTTGTTTTGCAGTTTGTTGGTTTAGGTTTTTTTTAAACGCAATAAATTTTAGAGAAATCTTATCAATTAAGTCCTTAGCTCCTTCTGCCTATCTTTTTCACCTTGAAAGCAAGCACTTGTAAAATTATTGTTACTAAAGGAGAAGTTGTCACAATGGTCACTTTGTATATTGCATTGTCATACAGTGTTCTGAAGAAGTCTACAGTCATCTAACAAGTAATATACATTTTGTTTTACTTATATCAGTTATGATAATATATATACATGTAATGCTTCTCATTTCTTCCAGCTGTTGACAGGAGCATTTCATCATCATTATCTGATGCAAGAGAAGCCATTGTAAATGCAGCTATTGATACCCTGAATGCGTATGGAAGCACCTTGCCATCAGGACAGAGGATGGGAGGTCTGGCTATCAATGAACCACTGCGTCTAATGCCATTGTATTGTTTGGCACTGCTCAAATCTGTAAGTAGTATTTAATGTTGTCACATGCAGAAGTCCAATATAACGTCACTAACTAGGTACTAAAGATTTTATTATGTCTGTGGTAAACTCTGTGTAATGGATTGATCGTATGAGAGCCCCCAAATAGGATCTGCACTGCAGCAGGACATATAAAGTCATGATGGTTTATACTTGTCCAGATTAAAGGCTTTTGCAGATGACAAATATGACTCAAATGATGAAATTTGTCTATGACAGGGTAGAAAACATTGTTGAAAAAAAGGATAAAGTGCATGTTATCAGCATCTCCTCCTTTTCCCACAATGTTTACAAAAGCTTTCTGCTCCAGGTTCGTTGAAAGTTGGGATGAGTGAAATCATCCATATTGTAGTCAGAGTTTGTGTTATGAATGTCATGGAAAATTGCTTTTCAAAACAAAAAAAAACATAATTGTTGCAATTTTAAGAGTATCTTAGCTAGAATATCTCACAAGTTACCATCAATTCATTTTTCAAGATTGATTTTGAGTAATCCTTATCTCGATTAGCAATGTGTGCAAAAGCATATCAAACTGACTATGGTATACTAAGTGTTAAATGTAAGACCTCATTTGTTTAGGACATCTTCTATTACCTATAGGTTTCAATTTTATCAAAATCAATTCATCTTTTTCTTAAAGATTTTTTATCAGTCACCCTGTCATGTCCAGAAGCCATTATAATTTTCATATTTAGATGAGTTGATACATAATTATCAAACTTTTTCAATTTGAATGAATAAAAGAAAAAGACCTGATCACTCTCAACTCTTTATCTCACAATCACAAGTTTTAATGACCCTATAGAAGAAGCCATTTTGGAAACATTGTTGGAAAAGGAGAAAATGCTAGTTACCAGCATTTTCTCCTTTTCCCAAAATGTTTTCAAAAGGCTTCTTTCTCAGTCATAAAAACCAAGAATTGTTTGGTGAAGTTTGAAGCTTTTGTAAGATAATTTACTTCTTTAATGTATTTTTAGCTCACCTGAGCACAACGTGCTCAAGGGGAGCTTTTAGGATCACCCGGTGTCCGTCGTCCGTCATGCGTCGTCCGTCGTGCGTCGTCAACAATTCTTTAAACATCAACTCCTCCTAAACCGCTGGGTGGATTTGGACCAAACTTGGCAGGAATGTTCCTTGGGAGGTCCTCTTTAAAAATTGTTCACAGAATTTGATTCCATCAAAAACTCTGGTTGCCATGGCAACCAAATGGAATTTTTTAGCAAATTCTTTAAAAATCTTCTCCTCTGAAACCGCTGGTCGGATTTTGAAATAATTTCACAGATATGTTCCTTGGGTGACCCTTTTCAAAAATTGTTCGTGAAATTTTGATCCGTCCAAAAATGTGGCTCTGGTGAATGGGGGCTACTTGCACTATACAGAAATGAAGGAACTCTTTAAAAATCTTCTCCTCTGAAACCGCTGGTCGGATTTTGAAATAATTTCACAGATATGTTCATTGGGTGACCCTTTTCAAAAATTGTTCGTGAAATTTTGATCCGTCAAAAAATGTGGCTCTGGTGAATGGGGGCTACTTGCACTATACAGAAATGAAGGAATTCTTAAAAAATCTTCTTCTCTGAAACCACTGGTCAGATTTTGAAATAATTTCACAGAGTTGTTCCTTGGGTGACCCTTTTCAAAAATTGTTCGCGAAATTTTGATTGATCAAGAAACATGGCTTTGGTGAATGGGGGCTTCTTGCACTATACAGAAATGAAGAAATTCTTGAAAATTCTTCTTCTCTGAAATGGCTGGACAGATTTTGAAATAATTTCACAGAGATGTTCCTTGGGTGAGCCTTTTCTAAAATTGTTTGCGAAATTTTGATTGGCCGAGAAACATGGCTCTGGTGAATGGGGGCTACTTGCTACTCTGACAGAGATGTTCCTTGGGTGACCCTTTCAAAAGCTGTACATATAATTTTGATCCGTCAAGAAACATGGCTCTTGTGAATGGGGGCTACTTGCACTATACGGACATGATGAAATTGTTGAAAATTCTCTTTCTCTGAAAACCCTGGTCAGATTTTAAAAGAAATTTTCCAAAATGTTCCTTGGGTGACCCTTTTCAAAACTTGTTCATAAATTTTGATCCATCAAGAAACATGGCTCTCGTGGATGGGGGCTACTTGCTCTTATACAGAAATGAAGAATTCTTAAAAATTCTTCTTTTTGAAACTGATGGTCAGATTTCGAAATGACTTTTACAGGTGACCTTTTGAAAATTGCTTGGCAAAATTATAAATTTGGTTCCAATGTATTAATTTCCGTTCCCCCCCCCCCCCCCCCCCCAAAAAAAAATAGACTATGGTCATCTCAAAAATTCAGGTGAGCGATCCAGGGCCATCTTGGCCCTCTTGTATATGAGATTAGGCTCTGTAGTGATCATTTTTCAAGTCACTAAATAGTTTAATTTTTTACAGATCGCATTCAGGTCAGGAACACCAACAAAGTTAGATGACAGAGCATATGCTCTACATCAGTGTAAAACACTCCCGACAGTTTACCTTTTACAACAGTTTTACCCCGATCTTTATCCAGTACACACGATCATGGAAGTTGTAAGTTTCAATTATTCACCAAAATTTAGTTTGCCTTTAGTACAAAGTCCTGTAATTTGTAAAGTAACTACTTTGAGAAAAGGGGGTTAATTGCATCTGTAAAGAGTAAAGACCCATTTCAGATTGCTCAGGATGACATGGGTTAAACCTTTCTGATTCTGGTCAGTTTTTTCCTTGTCCTAGGATCACTCTATTTCATAATTCATTCAGATGTTAGATTAACCCATTACCACACAATCCCTACTTTTGACGCCCTTGAGAAAGAAGGCTTTAGAAAACATTATGGGAAAAGGAGAAAATGCTGGTTACCAGCATTTTCTCGTTTTCCCACAATGTTTTCTACCCTTCACAAAACAAATTTCAAATTTTCAGTCATTTTTATTTTGTCGTCTGCAAATGCTTTCCATTTGGACCAAACCTAAAATTTTGTTGTGTGGTAATGAGTTAAATGGATTATGTGGATCCATAATTAAGTGATGACTTGCATTGTACAATGCATCACTGAAATGCATTAAACCCCTATTCCCAGAGCATGGTTAAAAATGTCATACAATAGGTTTGCCAAAGTTGATTCATCTTTGTGTTGTTTGACATTCTTACCCCTTTTTCATCATTCATAACCATAGAATGGTTAGAATTTATAGCTCAAGCATTACTCATACTTCTAATCTTCCTTGTATGCTTGTACACTGTAAAATGGGATTATTTGACATGCTTGGGTGAATTACTGAATTCTATTGGATGAGCATACTGCAAAACCAGTCCATATTTTGTATGAGGCAACAGCCTAGTCCAAAATATAGACTGGTTCTGCAGTGTACCAATCTAATTGAATTCATTATTGTACCCAAGCATGTTAAATGACCTCTTTATTTCAACTTGCCTTTAAACATTTATATAATTTAAAAAAAAAGAAATTAATATGTCAAAAGAGGGTTTTGAAATTGCTTTTTTTCCCACAATGGACATCGGTAAACTAGTCTTCTGGTCAATATTGATATTCGGGACTGGTGCCTCATTTTGAAAAATCCATATTGGACTCTTTGCCTTGTTCAGAAGAATCCATATTAGACTCAACAGCGTCCAACTTGGAATAAGATATTCTGTGCTCATGTGGTAGTATTTAAGTGATTTCATTTGAAATAATTGGACCTATTACATGTATTTGAAATTTTACTCTGAAAGCACTGAAGAAAGATCAATGGATAATCACAGTAAAATACTGCTCTGTTTGTTAGTAACCAATTACCATACAATCCTGTGTTTAAATTACCCTGTGGAAAGAGCCTTTTGAAAAAATTGTGGAGATAGGAGAAAATGCTGGTATTCAGTAATTTCTACTTTGCCCACAATGTTTTTTACCCTTTCATTTTTTTTCCCCCCCATTTGAACCACACTTTAATTTATGGTTTGCAAGAGCTTTGAATTAGAATGAATCTGAATTTTTTTTTAATATAAAAATGATTGGATTGCATTTTATTATAAAATTAAAAATATTTTCAACCACTTTCACAACTTAACTTTTTACCAAACGACAAAACTTTAGACTAGTCCAAATTGGAAGCACTTGCAGATGACAAAATAAAATAAAAAAGTGAATTTTGTTTCAATCAAGGTAGAAAACATTGTGGGAAAAGGAGAAAATGCTGGTTTCCAGCATTTTCTTCTTTTCCCACAATGTTTTAAAAAGGCTTCTATTTCAGGGTCATAAAAACCAGGGATTGTTTGGTAAAGGATTTAAATATAGACTTTTTGTTAGTTTCTAACTATAGTCTGTGAATTTGTTGACTCTAAAAATATCCAATGAATCCATTACTGACATTGTTGTGAAATTATACCTTCCAGGATATGGTCAAGAAGCTCAACATGGAGGTACCTGACTTGCCACTACTGCAACTTTCATCAGCAAATATAGACCGACATGGGGCTTACCTGTTGGATACAGGAGACAATGTGTATTTGTATATTGGTAGTGCAATTAATGAACAGTTCTGTCAAGATATTTTGGGTAAACAGTCATACAGAGACATAGTGGAAGGGGGACTTGTGAGTTATTTCTTATAACATTTATGTATACAATAATGCTTACCAAAGTGCAGATTCCTCCATAGCTCAGTGGGAAAGTCTCGGACTTGTAACCTGGGGGTCTCAGGTTCTAGCCAAATCAGAAGCACTGGGATTTTTGTGGGAGTGTCCCTGGGAAGACATTTTTTAGTACCTTAGTGTAGAACTTAACCCTTTACTCCATAGATACTCATTTCTCATTTCATTGCTTGTAGGAGCGTTTGGAAAACCTTATAGCAAAAAGGTGAAATTGCTCGTGATGAGCAATTTCACCTTTTGTCACAATGTTTTCTATGCTATCAAAAGGTTTCATATACACATAAGAAATGTCATCATCCTTGCTGTTATTTAGGGTCAATCAGAGATACAATAGAAATGCCTTATGGGGTAAAGGGTTAATAGATCAAGGACAAACTTAAATATATATCATGGGCTGTCACAGTGACATGAATGCAATAATGTTGAAGGTATTGTAAAATACCCAAAGAGCAGATGAATGAACTAATAAACAAATCCTTTGTATGTTTTATTCTTTTCTATTAGTGCTTTAATTAACTATTAATCTATAATCAGCATTTATTACATGCTTAGACACGCTTTTGTTGCACAAGATTTTCACTTACATTTTGTCAGTGATATATTCATCTGTCATAAAGTTTGTTATCTTCTATATTTTCTTGCACCTTATTTATTGATAGAGTATTAAAAACAGGGTTTTATAGTAAGATAAAGGTAAAACTTAGTTATAACTCCTTGAAATTCATTTCAGAAGGAACTACCAGAGTTAGATAATGAGGGTTCAGACAGATTCAGATCATTTATTACCTGTCTACTTGATACAAGACCTAATGGGATCAGTTTGTACATAGTAAGGTAAGTGTATTAAATCTGCCATGTTAGACATAGCATGAGGTGCTCCAAATTCATTTATGTCAACTCCTTACCACACTATCCCTCGTTTTTATGACCCTGACATAGAAGACTTTTGAAAACATAGTGGGAAAAGTAAAAAATGCTGGTGTCCAGCATTTTCTCCTTTTTTCACAATGTTTTCTACCCTGATGGAAACAAATTTCAATTTTTGAGTTACGTTTAATTTGTCGTCTGCAAGTGCTTTCATTTGGGCTAGTTGAAAACTTTGTTGTTTGGTAAAGAGTCAAAAGACTAAAAATATGCCTTATATACACAATTTAATGCATGAGCTACAAGTAAACTATCTTCGCAAGCCAAGGCTGAAGATTCACTATGTTACTCTACCCTTGGCGGATCAAGCTTGATTTTTACATTCCCCCGATACGCTTTTACATTGGATGCAGCCAGCTCTAACTGCAACGAATGAAATCGCTTGTAGCATTTCATCCTTGATAAAAATAAAACAAGGTCGCTAACATTCGAATAGAAGGTAAAACATGGAAAGCCAGGTGGATGTCTGCTTATCGCTTCATGTGTATTTGTTAACGGTTTATTAAACGATATTTCATTGGCTTTTAGAAATATGATATAAAGGGGGATAATAACCAGCATCCTATAGAGGGTGCATCGAAGGAATCTCGAAATCGGGCTCAATCAGCCAAGGTAAAATCCACGTAGTGATCGTAACCTTGGCTCGCAAACATGCAAGTAAACGATACTTTGAAAACAGGTGATTTGATACATATCTTAGACGCATTATACAAAGCAAGCCATAATAAAATACAGGATCCATGAAATCCATGTTGTCTACCAGCTGAATGGGGTAGGTTGGTCCTTGGATATGCAGAAAATTTACCAAAAGTAAAAATTTTCAATCGAGGTCAGCATGTGAGGAATACATTTTGTTAACCCTTTCCCAAACAAACCCTATTTTTTATGTGTCTGCAGTACAAGTCTTTAGAAAACACTGTGGGAAAAGGAGAAATTGCTCGTAACGAGCAATTTCTCCTTTTCCCACAGTGTTTTCTAGCTTGTTGGAAAACTTTCTGCTATTCTCATTAATTTCAAAATTCTCATCTACAAACACTTCGAGTTTGGGACAGTCTAAAATTTGTCATTTGGGAAAGGGTTAATGCATTAAACCCACTTTTCACAGAGCATTGCTCAGGTAAACTTCAATCATACAAATTGACAGTCTGGAGGTCTTCAGAACTGTTAATTAAACCTTTTTCAAACAATCCCTGGTTTTCATAACCCTGGGAATGAAGCCTTTTGAAATCATTGTGGTAAGGGGAGAAAGTTCTGGTAAACAGTTAAATATGTGTTACATGGGCATTGGACAAGTCAAATATTTCCTTGTCTACCAAAAAGTAATAGACAAAAAAAAAATAGAACTAAAGTAGTGTCACTTCATTCTGAACAAAATTCCTATACGAAATGTATGTTCGAAGTACAAATGTGAACTGAATACTCATCAGGATTTATTTGGGATTTTGTTGTTCAGATAATTAATTTTTATTTTTTCCATTTTACAGAGATGATGGTAAATACAGACTTAAGTTTTTCCAGCATTTTGTGGAAGACAGGACAGAATCTTCTCTTTCATATTACGAATTTTTACAACATATCCAGAAGCAAGTGAAAAGTTGAGATTACTAGACTTGTTTTAAGTGAAGGTTTTAATTATCAAAATTCAAGTTAAAGTGACTGACACTGGAAAAATTGTTAGAGAACAGAGAACTAAACGCTGATCAACAAAGTTAGTGAAATATGGGCAGCTGAGCCTGTTGTTGTACAGAAACAATACATCACTATGATCACTGATACATCTATCATGTGTGATCTGTTATTACATGTAACTGGTAGAGGTTAAACTCATTCAGCACCAGTTTATATACTTGACCTCTATTATTGCCAGAAAGATTTCTATCTTTTAGGCTTGGCTGAGCCATGGACAGGTAAAGATTAAAGATCAGACCAGCTTGGTGCGTATTCACCATCCATTCTTAGGAAGATTCTCAGTCTTACTTGAACTTGAAAGTAACATAACTTCTGATTGGCTAATTCAAATGGTTTAGCCAATCAGAGGTTGTGTTACTTTCAAAGTTAAAAAAAAGATATGGAGAATAAAGCTATTGTCTTCAGTCTGATCTTAATCTTTATCATTCAGGTACATCCCATGTTTTTTTATGTGTTGAACCTATAGGAATGAACTGAGTAGATTTTATTCAGGTGGCACAAGTTAGGACAAAGCTTTTTCAGTTTCAAGGCTGTTTTCTGAAATAATGTTGAGTGTTCTATCTATCAATCAAGGCTTCTTTGCAAAGCTGTCTTTTCAGTTTATCGGACAAACACCATACAGTTTAGATCTAAAACTTGACTGCATATTCTGTCCAATCTGATCCTGGTCTATACTGTCTACAAAAGCAACTTGAAGTTATGTGTGACTTTCTTAGGGTTAACCTTTTCCCAAACAACAAATTTTACTCTTTCAAACTCAAAGAGTTTGCAGACAACAATTTCAAATTTGATAAAAATGGCACAAATCTCTCCAAATGAGTAGAAAACACTGTAGGAAAAGGAGAAATTGCTCATTAGGAGCAATTTCTCCTTTTCCCACAGTGTTTTCAAAAGACTTATACTGCAGACATGTATAAACCAGGGCTTGTTTGGGAAAGGGTTGAGAAGGATATTATGTGACAGTACAAGTGTATCTGGAGAATCATGTAACTACAGTATGTTTGAATAATGGGGCATGGCCTGTTGTGAATCTTGAACAAGGTCAGATTGCATTCCTATAGGTGAGTGCAAAACTATTCTAAGTGCCTGTACAATGTACAGGTACTTAGAAAAGTGTTGCACTCACCTATCAATATGCTCTCTGAATTGTCACTGTCTATAAATGAGCAATACTCTGGAAAAGAGGGCTCTATCCATCACCCTAAAGCATTGTACCAGGCAGGACTAGGGATCTAATCAAATCCACTTTGACAGTTAAATGAATTATGAGCCAGACTGATCCTTTGGCATGCAGAAATGGACAGATAGCAAACAATTTTGGCCCAGGTCAGCCAGGGTGAACTGCACAGGCTGACCGTGGTCAGTACTTCTTGAAGAGGCATTAAGCCCACTTTTCACAGAGGATGGCTGAGTTAACCCTTTACTAAACGACAAAATTTTAGACTTGTCCAAATTGAAAGCACTTGCAGACAATAAGATAAAGGTAACTCAAAAATTGAAATTTGCTTCGAGTAGAGTAGAAAACATTGTGGGAAAAGGAGAAAATACTGGTTACCACAAATGAATGTTTGAAAAAATAGATATAGACAAAACTAACTCCTCACCAGACATAAACAATAGAACTGGTTGTAGCAAATGTTTCCTTCATAACACAGGTAGATCACAACTGAGGAGCTGTTTTGATCCTAACAAAAGTCAGATATTCATTTCCCTCAAGATGAGCCCATTAAATGTACTGTTTGTTACATTGGTGGACTTATAATTTTTGTGACAAATAAAAATACATGTATGAATGGTTGAGAAGGGATAGAGAGAAGAGAGAGAGAGATGTAATTTTACTGTTTGATTCATTCTAGTGGTGCTATGTACCTTAGTTCTTGAAGCATGTAAGGCATATTTCCTCGACAATATGAAGCTTATGATTTCTACTGATACATTTAACTTTGTGATAAGTCTTGGTTGTTTCGCAGACTACAAAACATTACATCTGTATAGTATGGAAGTGTCTGCTGTTGAAAAATTGAATGTTTCTGAAATGATTAATTTGTAGAAAACATTGTTAGAAACTAAAAAGCTGGTTACCAACTTGTAGAAAACATTGTTAGAAACTAAAAAGCTGGTTACCAAACTTGTAGAAAACATTGTTAGAAACTAAAAAGCTGGTTACCAAACTTGTAGAAAACATTGTTAGAAAGTAAAAAGCTGGTTACCAAACTTGTAGAAAACATTGTTAGAAAGTAAAAAGCTGGTTACCAAACTTGTAGAAAACATTGTTAGAAAGTAAAAAGCTGGTTACCACGTTTTCAAAAGCATTCTTCTTTTGGGCCTCTGAAACTGGGCTTGTTAAGATAATTGTTAACAAATGTTCTGCAATTAGTATCGTCATATGTGTGAGAGCTCATAAGCTTGTGTTCATTTTGCTTTGTGCATGTTGTCTGTTTGGTTTATGTCATGTTGGATTGTTTTATGTTATCGTCTTTCTTGGATTAGCCTCGATACATGATGTTACAGAATTTTGCAAAATGACCTTTATGAACCAGTGACTTTTCTTTATACTGCTTCCCCAAAATGTCTCTTTCTCTGTGTTTTGTTCTCAGTTATGTTGCACATCATTTTATCTTTAAATACAATAATGATTATCTCAAGATTCTTGCTCTGTTTATATTCAAATGAATAGAATACATTTATATATCTAAATCTACCTCTTCCACACAATACTGCAAGTTGTAACCTGTGTGAAAGCATTTTGGCAAATTCAAAAACTGATTGGAATGAGCAGTTTCCCTTTTTGACGCGTTTTTCACGTTTTCTTGTTTTAATATTTACAGGATATTGATTGTCCATATTTTACAAAGATGTATCTTAACCCTTTGTTCCCTAAGGCATTTCTATGGTATCACTAATTGACCCTAAATAACAGCAAGGATGAAGTTGTTTCTTATATGTATATGACACCTTTTGATAGCATAGAAAACATTGTGACAAAAGGTGAAATTGCACGTCACAAGCAATTTCACCTTTTGCCACAATGTTTTCCAAAGGCTTCTACAAGCAATGCGTAGTAATGAGTATCTATGGAGTAAAGGGTTAAGTCATCTGCAGTTGTGTCAAGGGTTAACACTTTACCAAACTTTTAATAACCTTGAGGGAGATAGGATTTGAAAACATTATGTGAAAAGGAGATAAAGATGGTAACAGGCATTTCCTCCTTTCCACAGAATGCTATCTTCTCTCTCAAAGACAAATTCCACTCTATTTATGCTACAATTAAGTCATTACCAAAGAACAGTATTGTAGGCTTGTCCAAATCAAATGCAATTGCAGATGGCAAAATAAAAGTGACTGAAAATTTGAAATTTGTTTTATGGAGGGTTAGAAAACATTGTGGGAAAAGGAGAAAATGCTGGTTACCAGCATTTTCTCTTTTTCCCCACAATGTTTTCTTAAGGCTTATTTCTCAGGGTCGTCAAAATTAGGGATTGTGTTGTAATGGGTTAATAAGTTGATTGTAAATACTTAACATTTGGACAAATCCAAACTTATATCATGTAATACACTTAATTATTCAGCTAGATGTAGCTTCTTTTATTGGATTTGCTTCAATAATTAAAATCATTTTGTCATTTTTAAACAGATGATTTCTAAAACATTTTTTGATGAAAGCGCATTTGTGGACAGTACAGATGACGGTCAAACTGCACACAACATGCAGTCTAATCTTTGATCTACAGTGTCTGATATTTTGTGGTATTTCCTTGCCAAAATACCAGTAGCACAAGATTGCAACAATTGGGCTTTTTGGAGAAAGGGTTTTTTTTTTTTGGTTTTTTTTGGGGGGGAGGGGGGGAAGTTAATGATAGGAGTTAAAATTCATGCACACATTTCACTTTCTTCTTATATTGCATATTTGTAATACAATGCTGATTTGACCCATTATCACTATTACAAGTTTTGATGTACTTAAGAAACACAACTTTTGAAACAATGTAAGAAAAGAAGAAAATACTAGTTACCAGGATTTTCTTATTTTCCCACAATGTTTTCTACCCTTTCAAAGAAGAAAATTCAAATTTGTTCATCATTTAGTTTGTTGTCTTCAAATGCTTTCAGTTTGGGCCAGTCTAAAATTTTGCAGTGTGGTGTTGGTACAGAGTTAACAGTTGTAGAATGGATTTTAAGCAATTGATAGCCTAAGTTTTGACCCTTAGGATGCTAAGCACCACTCACTAACCCTTTGTAGACAGTGTAGATTAAGATAAGATTAATTTATTTCTTTTCTAAATTCATTTAGCACACATATAGCCTTTTAAGGTCATGTTATCATGTATAATACATGTGTATGTGAATTACAGAAGTAAACCAGTATTCTGGAAAAAACGTTTAGTCATACTTTAGATGAAGCACAGATATTTCCTTATGTTTAGGAAGTAAACTTTCTTTTAAATCTTTACCATACAATCCCAACTTCAACGACCCTGATGAGGAAGAAGGCTTTTGAAAATATTGTGGGAAAAGGAAAAAGTGCTGGTAAACAGCATTTTCTCCTTTTCCCACAATGTTTTCTAGCCTGCTATAAACAAGTTTTGACAGGTTAATTTTGTCATCTGTAAATGCTTTCAATTTGAACCAGTATAAAATTTCACCATGTGGTAAAGAGTTAATTTGTTAATCCATTACCACACAATCCCTAGTTTTAACGACCCTGAGAAAGAAGCCTTTAGAAAACATTGTGGAAAAAGGAGAAAATGCTGGTTACCAGCATTTTCTCCTTTTTCCACAATGTTTCCATCCTTCACAAAACAAATTTCAAACTTTCAGTCACTTTTATTTTGTGGTCTGCAAATGCTTTCGATTTGGACCAGTCTAAAATACTGTCATTTGGTAGAGTTAAACTTGACTGGTCCTTTGACAAGCAGAAAATTTAGCACCAGCAGCAGAAAGTTTCAACCCATCTTAGCTTGGCCAGACTGCACAGGTTGATCCTTGTCAGTACTTTTTACTAATGCATTTAGCCCCTTTTTCACAGAGCATGATTCTTTCTCCTGCTTGGTAAATATAGCTGACCTTTAGGATTGAACCTCTTGAATGTCAACAAAGATAGTACGGGGATTAGAATCTGAAGATGGTTTGATTAACATGTATATGGCTCTTGCATACATCATCAACACAAACAGGTCCGTTTTTTTTTTTGAAAGAAAAAATAACAATACACTCCCTCTCCTGATGAAATGTCTTCAAATCAGAATGACAAAGTCAATATCATTAGACAGATTTGGATTTACGGACTGTAATGGCAAAGTCGTGGCTTTACTTTCAGTAAACCACATTGTGAGGCGAAATGAATAAACCACTCAGACTATCGCCCTCGTTGATTTTTTATTGTGCCTGATAACTCACAGCTGTGGTTTATTGAATAATAAACCATGATAGAAAGAAGATTATTTCTTAAATAAAGTCTAAGTGATTTATTTATTGCGCCTCGAACTCGAGATGCCAGATATTAGCTACTACAGTACTCATGAAACTCCATCAGAATGATCGTCTTGATGGTATCTTGGATGTGTCAGGTCCGGCAAAGAAAGTAGGTCACAAGGACAAATCTTAGAAAAACCTTGTGTGCAGCTTAGAAGTCTAGGTTTCGGCCTACAACTCTTGAAACTTGGTCAGAATGTTTGTCTTAACGATTTCTCGGACAACTTTGAAATTGGGTCACATGGAATCAAAAAACAAGTCTAGGCCAAACCCTTGACAAACCTTGTGTGCACTATAGAGGCCACATTTTGAGCCACATTCAAGATACTCACGAAGATTGGTCATAATTTTTGTTTTTATGATATATTGAACACATTCAAATTTGGTTATGGTGGTCAATGAATAAGTCACTAGAACAAATCTTGTGTGCAGTATTAAGGCCACATTTTCTGTCTGGTACGGTACTCATGAAACAATGTCGGAATGTTTATCTTAATGTTTTCCCTGACCATTAACCCTTTCGCAAACAACCCCTGGTCTGGAATTGTAGCCTTTAGAAAACATTGTGGGAAAAGGAGAAAATGCTAGTTACCAGCATTTTCTCCTTTTCCAACAATGTTTTCTTCCCTGTCATAGACAGAAATCATCTTTTTAGCAAGAGTTGAATTGTCGTCTGCAAATGCTTTCAATTTGGTCTAGTCCAAAAGTTAGTCGTTTGGGAAAGGGTTAAGAAAAGGTTAAGTTGGTCAAAAGGTAGTTTGCTGACACACGTGTTTTATATCATCAGAACGAGGATCTCTTTAGCTTTATCAACCTCAGGTGAGCGCTTTAGGGTCAATGACCCTCTTGTTTAGTCTTTATCTTTGTCTTATCTTTGTATTTTCAATACCCAATCAATTTAACTAGCCTAGAATGCATCAGTTTAAGGCACAGTAGCGGCAGAAACTGAGTAATACGTGTTTTGAAAAAATACACTTGACTTTCAATAACGTCCTTTATAAGTATTTTTTTTATGTGATAGCGATATAATATTGTTAGTGCACGTCCTTCTTTAAATCGATAGCAGAAAACTGAATTTTCAAATGAAGTAAAGAGTACACAAAAGATAAAGCGACCTCGCAGTTTTTATCTTGGTTTTTAGAATTCATTTTTCTGTCACCAACTAATACTTGGACCCATCGTAGAATAGGAGAGAGGAGAGTGTCATCCACAATGTTTTCTACCCTTCACAAAACAAATTCAGATTTTCAGTCACTTTTATTTTGTCGTCTGCAAATGCTTTCGATTTGGACAATCCTAAAATTTTGTCGTTTGGTAATGAGTTGAATTAAAGTGCATATGAAGATCTGCATTATTTACTTTTGGCTGCTATAACCCCAAACACTCTATCATCAGTTAACACTTTACCAGTCTATTTTTTTTTTAGAAAAATAAAGTCAAGAAATGTTATGAAAAAGGAGAAAATGGTGATTACCAGGACAAATCAATTGAGTCACCGTTATTATGTCGTCTTCAAAATGCCTTTCAAATTGATCAAGTGTAAAATGTTGTCTGCTCTCAGAGGTTTATTTCATTGGCGTATTTCTGTACCAGACTATAATAATTCTATCATGTAAGCCATTCTTAATTTGTCGTCTTCGAATCCTTTGGACTTTGACAAGTTTAGAATCTTATCATTGCGTAACGGGACTTAATTCGGATGGCTAATGGTAATACACGAATTTTGTTTTTGTCGACCTAGTTATCCTTTACCCCACCATCCCTACTTTTAACGATCCTGAAGGAGAATGCTTTTGAAACATTTCTGAAAAATGCTGGTAACCAGCATTTTCTCCTTTTCCCGCAAGGTTTTCTACCCTATGAAAGACAGAAATCATCATTCTAGAAGAATTTAATTCGTCATCTGCTAATGGTTTGAAATTGGGTTCAGCCTAAAATATTGTCGTTTGTTATTATAAAGAGATAATTGAAAGTCACGTGATGAAGCATTTGGGACATGCATATGCAAGCTAAGACGACATCACAGCTGATAACAGCAATATCGAGTAAACATGGTGTCCCTCTACATTCTTTTTGGAATTTCTGTATTTTTGTATTGTTTCGTTTTTCGCAAGAAAACGAGAGGAAAAGCAATACCAGGGCCATGGGGTGTACCGTTCATTGGTAAAGGGCTGGAAGTAAAGTCAGAGAGAGTGCACGAGCAGTTTAGTCGTTATGCAGAGCAGTATGGAGTTATTTTTCAAGTTAAACTGTTTTTCGAAAATATCATTTGTCTAAATTCTGCGGATCTGATTCGTAAAGCATTCGGCGAAGATCCATACAAGAGGCATATGAACGATAGATCACCAACGTTTTGGGGAAAATATATTTTACATGATTCACAGAGTACTGGATTTTACCCAAATGCCTATGGTGGGTCTCATGGAGACCTTAAAAAAGGTCTGACGAGGGCCCTCCATTTTCTTGGAGAGGGTAACAAGGAACTTGAAGACAGGACAACACAGGAACTCTGTAGACTTCATAAAACAATCGACGAAATGGACGACAAGGATTTCGAGTTCATCGCCGTTATAAAACGATCTTTGTCAAACATCGTAGCTTTTCTGGTAAGCTCTGTTCTTTAATAGAAGATAGAAGTAGTGTGTAGGTGATTTGACTTTAGCCCCTTTCCCAACACTATCCTGCGAAACTTGCGCGAAATGTAAAAATCAACTTGAGGGGCTACGTCGCCAACTATGGAAATAACAATGGAAAAAGTATTCTTACACGTGTCTTCAGTAATAAACTGCCAGCCGTCACCTAACTTAATGCAGCGCTGAATTATTTTCTTTTTTTAGCTCACCTGAACACAACGTGCTCAAGGGGAGCTTTTAGGATCACCCGGTGTCCGTCGTGCGTCGTCAACAATTCTTTAAACATCAACTCCTCCTAAACCGCTGGGCCAATTTGGACGAAACTTGGCTGGAATGTTTCTTGGGAGGTCCTCTTTAAAAATTGTTCACAGAATTTGATTCCATCGAAAACCCTGGTTGCCATGGCAACCAAAAGAAATTTTTTCAAAGAAATTCTTTAAAAATATTCTTCTCTGAAACCACTGGCCAGATTTTGAAATAATTTTACGGAGATGTTCCTTTGGTGACCCTTTTCAAAATGTGTTCGTGAAATTTTGATTCATGAAGAAACATGGCTCTGGTGAATGGGGGCTACTTGCAGTATAGGGAAATGAAGAAATTCTTAGAAATTCTTCTTCTCTTGAATGGCTGGTCAGATTTTGAAAAAAAAAATCAGAGAGATGTTCCTTGCATGACTCTTTTAAAAAAATGTTCGTGAAATTTTGATTTGTCAAGAAACATGGCTCTGGTGAATAGGGGCTACATGCACTATAGGGAAATGAAGAAAATCTTAAAAATTCTTCTTCTCTCGAACGGCTAGTCAGATTTTGAAATAATTTCACAGAGATGTTCCTTGGGTGACCTTCTTCAAAATTTGTTAGTGAAATTTTGATTCATTAAAAAACATGGCTCTGGTGAATGGGGGCTACATGCACTATATGGAAATGAAGAAATTCTTGAAAAATTTTCTTCTCTGAAACCTGTCGTCAGAGTTTAAAATAATTTCACAGAAATGTTCCTTGGGTAACCCTTTTCAAAATTTGTTCGCGAAATTTGATCCGTCAAGAAACATGGCTTTAGTGAATGGGGCTACTTGCACTTTACGGACATGAAGAAAATCTTGAAAACTCTTCTTCTCTAAAACGGCTGGTCAGATTTTAAAACAATTTCACAGATATGTTCCTTGAATGACTCTTTTCAAAAACTGTTCGCGAAATTTTGATAGGTCAAGAAACATGGCTCTGGTGAATGGGGGCTACTTGCACTATATGGAAATCCTAAAAATTCTTCTTTTCTGAAACTGCTGATCAGATATTGAAAGGACTTTTAAAGGTACCCTTTGAAAATTGCTTGGCAAAATAAAGATTTTGGTTCCAGTGTTTCAATACCTAAAAAAAATGGTTATGGTCCTCAAAAATTCAGGTGAGCGATCCAGGACCATCTTGGCCCTCTTGTTTTAGTTTGGTTTGGTAATAAATATGTGAGTAGCTTTTTTAAGCTAATTGGCTTGAAACACGCGAAAAGGGGCATTTGGACATTTGCATAAAGTGTTGTTTTGGGTCAGCCTTTGCAGTACTCGCCGTTTCATACGAGACGGGACCTTACGTCTGACATTAGATTTTATGCTACAGTAGACTAGCGCAAAACAGAAACTTACACAAAAACGGAATGTTGTTTCGGATCAGCCTGCGCAGATTGCGCAGGCTAATCCGAGACGACACTGTACGCAAATGTCTGAATGCCCCTTTTCGCGTGTCGCCAATTGAGATATACATTACATGCTAGGCTTCTGTTTTCAGTTAAGCGGTGAAGACTTGAGGGATGACAACAATGACGTCGATTTATTCTGGAAAGTGAACAAAGCCGATGAACAGCTTTTAAATGCAGAGACAAACACAATGCTCTTGGCTTTCCCATTTCTTGTGAAGATATCGAGCCATTACCGGAAAATATACATGGATGGTGTAGAGGCTCGGGACAGACTCCTTCGAAAGTACTTCACAGACGTGCAGGTAATTCATGCGCTGTGAAAAAGAGGTTTAACTCTTTACCAAACGATAGATTTTTACAATTTTTTTCAAATGTGACTGAAACGTTAAGTTTTGTTATGGGAAGAGTAGAAAATATTGTGGGAAAAGGAGAAAATGCTGGTAACCACAAAAAAAAATCCTGATGGAAACGAAAAAAATGATATTAACCAGCTGTTACATAGAAATTTTCTCGTTTGATTAAGAATTAAAGATGTCTTGTTCACAGACGTCGTTTTTTGTTCTTTTAGAAACATAGGAAGATTAATTTGATGAAGCATACCATCGAGTGTGGCAATTCTTGGAGAGATCAACTGCCAGACAGTTACTGTCTAAAAGCTGACTCGTTACTCTTTTCGATGTGTGAAACTTTTATTAAATTTTTATTAAAGAATGGCATAGTTTTTTTCAGAACGTGCTGTCTCAATAATGCAGACGTCGTTTTTTAGCTCTACTGGCTTTCAGCCAGCAATGCTTATGTCATGGCGTAGTTTCCGTCGTCCGTCCGTTAGTCTTTTTCTTGTTTACGCGATAAAGTCTGCATTTGTTACCAGATTTTCGTGAAACTTGCTTAGTTTGTTTACCTCATCAATAGCTTCAACCCTATTGATTTTAAGAAAAATTCAATAAGAGTATGGGAAAAGTAGCCATTTCGAGTTGAACATTTCAAATTATTGTTTACACGATAAAGTCTGCAATTGTTGCCTGATTTTTATTAAACTTGCAAAGTTTGTTTATCTCATCAATAGCTTCAACCTATTTATTTTGAGAAAAATCCAACAAACAGTATGGGAAAAGTAGCCATTTCAAGTTGAACATTTTAAATTCTTGTTTACACGATTGTCTGCATATGATGCTCGATTTTCGTGAAACTTTCACAGTTTGTTTATCTTATCAATAGCTTTAGCCCCATTGCTTTTGAGAAAAATCCAACAAGCAGTGTTGGAAAAGTAGCCATTTCAAGTTGAACATTTTAAATTCTTGTTCACGCGATAAAGTCTGCATTTGTTGCCCGATTTTCGTGACACTTGCACAGTTTCTTTATCTCATCAATCGCTTCAACCCTATTGATTTTGAAAAAATTTCAACAAATAGTCTGGGAAAAGTAGCCATTTCAAGTTGAAAAATTCTAATTCGTGTTTACGCGATAAAGTCTGTCATTCTTGTAAAATTTTTATGAAAATCACACAGTTTGTTTATCTTATCTGTAGCTTCAACCTTATTAATTTTGAGAAAAATCCAAGAAACACTATGGGAAAAGTAGCCATTTCAAGTTAAAAATTTCAAATTCTTTTTTACGGGATAAAATGCGCAAGGGATTGAAGATCTAGTAAATTTTTCAGGAAAAGTAGTCATTTGATGACTTAGTGCCGTTATCTGATCAGCAAGTCCACATTACTAGTCAAATTTCTTTGAAATTTACCAGAAATGTTTAATACTGGGCATAACGAAAGTTTCAAACACTATCGAATTTGCCTGGATTCCAAACATTTAGATTTAAGAAATTTCACTTCAACTCTTTCACTGTTTCAGTTTGCTCGATTCAGCATGCCTACATATGCTGTCTTAATGGGTTCAAGCCCCGTTGCAAGAACACATTTGTATGTTTTTTGTCTTTTTGCATCATGAATTCATGATGTATGCTAGCAAAATTTAATTCTTTGCCGGTAGAGCATATTCAGGCCCTTCAGGGCCTTCTAGTTCTGGTTAGAAACATAGGAAGATTAATTTGATAAAGCATTCCATCGAGTGTGCCAGTTCTTGAAGTGATCTACAGCCAGATAATTACCTGTACTGTCTATCCTCTGAAAGCTGACTGAATACTCTTTTCGTTGTGTGAAACTTTTTAACTATGATATATCCTCTTTTAGAAATATGTAACGTTTAATTATAAAATGAACACAAGCTTTCGGCGGTACAACCGCCTTCTTCAAGTGTGATCTTGTGATCACAGGATCACACTTGAAGAAGGCGGTTGTACCGCCGAAAGCTTGTGTTCATTTTATAATTAAACATGTGAAACGTTTAGTAAAGAACGGCATAGTTTTGTTTTCATAACGCGCTGTCTTATTAATGCAGACGTCGTATTTGTTCTAGTTAAAACACAGGAAGATTAATTTTGTGAAGCATTCCATCCAGTGCGCCAGTTCTTGAGGTGATTAACAGCCAAACAAGTTCTGCATATCCTCTGAAAGGTGACTGAATACTCTTTCCGATGTGTGAAACTTTTACTACAAAACGGCATAGTTCTTCCATAAGGTGTTGTCTTAATAATGCAGACGTCGTTTTTGTTCTGATTTGAAACATAGGAAGATTAATTTGATGAAGCATTCCGTCGAGTGTGGCAGTTCTGGGAGTGATCAGCATCCAGACAATTACCGTCTTTCCTCTGAAAGCTGGCTGAATACTCTTTTCGATGTGTTCAAACTTTTATTAAAGAACGGCATAGTTATTTTATGATGTGCTGTATTAATAATGCAGACGAGACTTCGTTCGTTTCTGTTCTGGTTAGAAAATAGGAAAATTAATTTGATGAAGCATTCCATCGAGTGTGCCAGTTCTTGAAGTGATCAACAGCCAGACAATTACTGTCTATCCTCTAAAGCTGACTGAATACTCTTTTCAATGTGTGAAGCTTAAATTAAAGAACGGCATAGTTTTTTCATTAAGAGCTGTCTTAATAATGCAGGCGTCGTTTTTGTTCTGGTTAGAAACATAGGAAGATGAATTTTTTATGAAGATTCCATCGAGTGCGCCAGTTCTTGGAGTGATCAATAACCAGACAATTACTGTCTATCCTCTTAAAGCTGACTCAATACTCTTTTCGATGTGTGAAACTTTTATTAAAGAATGGCATGGTTTTTTTATAACGTGCTGTCTTATTAATGCAGACATCGTTTTTGTTTTGGTTTGAAACATAGGAAGATTAATTTGATGAAGCATTCCATCGAGTGTGCCAGTTCTTGGAGTGATCAACATCCAGACAATTACTGTCTATCCTCTTAAAGCTGACTGAATACACTTTTCGATGTGTGAAGCTTAAATTAAAGAACGGCATAATTTTTTCATAAAGTGCTGTCTTAATAATGCAGACGTCATTTTTGTTCTGGTAAGAATCAGGAAGATTAATTTATGAAGATTCCATCGAGTGCGCCAATTCTTGAGGTGATTAACAGCCAAACAATTACTGCCTATCGTCTGAAAGCTGACAAAATACTCTTTTCAATGTGTGAAACTGTAACTATAGAATGGCAAAGCTTTTTCATAATGTGTTGTCTTATTAATCCAAACGTCGTTTCTGTTCTTCTTAGTAAGATAAGGACATTAATTTGATGAAGAATTCCATCGAGTGTGCCAGTTCTGGGAGTGATCAAGATCCAGACAATTACTTCTATCCTGTGAAAGCTGGTTGAATACTCTTTTTGATGTGTGAACCTTTTATTAAAGAACGGCATAGTTTTTTCATGACGTGCTGTCTTAATAATGCAGACGAGACGTTGTTTCTGTTCTGGTTAGAAACATAGGAAGATGAATTTGATGAAGCATTCCATAGAGTGTGCCAGTTCTTGGAGTGATCAATAGCCAGACAATTACTGCCTATCTTCTGAAAGCTGACTGAATACTCTTTTCGATGTGTGAAACTTTTGTTAAAGAACGGCATAGTTTTTTCATAACGTTTTGTCTTAATAATGCAGACATCGTTTTTGTTCTGGTAAGAAACATAGGAAGATTAATTTGATGAAGCATTCCATCGAGTGTGCCAGTTCTTGGAGTGATCAACAGCCAGACAATTACTGTCTACCCTCTAAAAGATGACTCAATACTCTTTTCGATGTGTGAAACTTTTATTAAAAATGGCATAGTTTTTTTTTTCCAGAATGTGCTGTCTTAATAATGCAGACGTCGTTTTTAGCTGTACTGGCTTTCAGCCAGCAATGCGTATGTCATGGCGTGGTTTCCGTCGTCCGTCCGTCCGTTAGTCTTTTTCTTGTTTACGCGATTAAGTCCGCATTTATAACCAGATTTTCGTGAAACTTGCACAGTTTGTTTATCTTATCTATAGCTTCAAACCTATTTATTTTGAGAAAAATCCAACAAACAGTATGGGAAAAGTAGCCATTTTAAGTTTAACATTTCAAATTCTTGTTTACACGATAGTCTGCATTTGAGCTCGATTTTCGTGAAACTTGCACAGTTGTTTTTCTTATCAATAGCTTCAACCCTATTGCTTTTGAAAAAAAATCCAACAAGCAGTAATTGAAAAGTTGCCATTTCAAATTGAACATTTAAAATTATTGTTTACAGTATGGGAAAAGTAGCCATTTCAAATTGAAGATTTAAAATTCTTGTCTACATGATAAAGTCTGCAATTGTTGATCGACTTTTGTGAAACTTGCACAGTTTGTTTATCTCATCAATAACTTCAACCCTATTGCTTTTGAGAAAAATCCAACGAACAGTATGGGGAAAGTAGCCATTTCAAGTTGAACATTTCAAATTCTTGTTTACACGATAGTCTGCATTTTTTGCTCGATTGTCGTGAAACTTGCACACTTTGTTTATCTCATAAATAGTTTCAACCCTATTGCTTTTGCGAAAAATCCAACAAGCAGTATTGGAAAAGTAGCCATTTCAAGTGAACATTTCAAATTCTTGTTTACGCGATAAAGTCTGCATTTGTTGCCCAATTTTTGTGAAACTTGCACAGTTTGTTTATCTTATCAATAGCTTCAACCCTATTGATTTTGAAAAAAAAATCCAACAAATAGTATGGGAAAAGTAGCCATTTCAAGTTGAAAATTTCTAATTCATGTTTACGCGATAAAGTCTGTCTTTCTTGTCAAATTTTTATGAAAATCCCAGTTTGTTTATCTTATCAGTAGCTTCAACCCAATCAATTTTGAGAAAAGTCCAAAAAAGGGTATGGGAAAAGTAGCCATTTCATGTTGAAAACTACAAATTCTTGTTTACGGGATAAAATGTACAAGGGATTGAATATCCAGTAAATGTTTCAGGAAATTTGCCTTGATTCCAAACATTTAGATTTAAGAAATTTCACTTCATTTTTTTCACTGTTTCAGTTTGTTCGATTCAGCATGCCTACATATGCTGTCTTAATGGGTTCAAGCCTAATTGCAAGAACACATCTGTATGTTTTTTGTCTTTTTGCATCATGAATTCATGATGTATGCTAGCTAAATTAAATTCTCTGAAGGTAGAGCATATTCAGACCTTTCACGGACTTCCAGGTGTTCTGGTTAGAAACATAGGAAGATTAATTTGATGAAGCATTCCATCGAGTGTGCCAGTTCTTGGAGTGATCAACAGCCAGACAATAACTGTCTATCCTCTGAGAGCTGACTGAATACTCTTTTTGGTGAGTGAAACTTTAGTTAAAGAACGGCGTGGTAATGTCATAAAGTGCTATCTTAACAATGCAGACGCCGTTTCTGTTCTGGTTAGGAAAATAGGAAGATGAATTTGTTGAAGCATTCCATCGAGTGTGCCAGTTCTTGGAGTAATCACATCCAGACGATTACTGTCTATACTCTGAAAGCTGACTGAATACTCTTTCCGATGTGTGAAACTTTTATTAAAGAACGGCATGGTCTTTTCATAACGTGCTGTCTTAATAATGCAGAGATCATTTTTGTTCTAGTTAAAAACATAGGAAGATTAATTTTATGAAGCATTCCATCGATTGTGTCAGTTCTTGGAGTGATTATCAGCCAGACAATTTCTGCCTATCCTCGAACAGCTTATTGAATACTCTTTTCGATGTATGAAACTTTTATTAAAGAACGGCATAGTTTTTTTTATAAGGTGTTGTCTTAATAATTGCAGACGTCGTTTTTGTTCTTGTTAGAAACATAGGAACATTAATTTAATGAAGCATTCCATCGAGTGTGCCAGTTCTTGGAGTGATAAACAGCCAGACAATTACTGTCTATCCTCTAAAAGATGGCAGAATAGCCTTTTCGATGTGTGAAACTTTTATTAAAGAACGGCATAGTCTTTTCATAACGGGCTGTCTTGATAATGCAGAGATCATTTTTGTTCTAGTTAAAAACATAGGAAGATTAAATTTATGAAGCATTTCATCGATTATGTCAGTTCTTGGAGTGATTATCAACCAGACAATTTCTGCCTATCTTCTTACACCTTACTGAATACTCTTTTCGGTGTGTGAAACTTTTATTAAAGAGCGGCATAGTTTTTTTTATAAGGTGTTGTCTTAATAATTGCAGACGTCGTTTTCGTTCTTGTTAGAAACATAGGAACATTAATTTAATGAAGCATTCCATCGAGTGTGCCAGTTTTTGGAGTGATAAACAGCCCGACAATTACTGTCTATCCTCTTAAAGATGGCTGAATACCCTTTTCGATGTGTGAAACTTTTATTAAAGAACGGCATAGTTTTTTTCATAACGTGTTGTCTAAATAATGCAGACATCGTTTTCGTTCTTGTTGGAAACATAGGAACATTAATTTAATGAAGCATTCCATCGAGTGTGCCAGTTCTTGGAGTGATCGACAACCAGACAATTACTGTCTATCCTCTTAAAGATGGCTGAATACCCTTTTCGATGTGTGAAACTTTTATTAAAGAACGGCATAGTTTTTTTCATAACGTTTTGTCTCAATAATGTAGACATGGTTTTCGTTCTTGTTAGAAACATAGGAAGATTAATTTTATGAAGCATTCCATCGAGTGTGTCAGTTCTTGGAGTGATCGACAACGAGACAATTACTGTCTATTCTCTGAAAGCTAGCTGAATACTCTTTTCGGTGTGTGAAACTTTTGTTAAAGAACGGCATGGTTTAGTCATAAAGTGCTGTCTGAACAATGCAGACGCTGTTTTTGGTCTGGTTAGAAACATAGGAAGATTAATTTTATGAAGCATTCCATCGAGTGTGCTAGTTCTTGGAGTGATCGACAACCGGACAATTACTGTCTATTCTCTGAAAGCTTACTGAATACTCTTTTCGATGTGTGAAACTTTTATTCAAGAACGGCATGGTTTTTTCATAACGTTTTGTCTTAATAATGCAGACATCGTTTTTCTTCTGGTTAGAAACATAGGAAGATTAATTTGATGAAGCATTCCATCGGGTGTGCCAACTGTTGGAGTGATCAAGATCCAGACAATTATTGCCTATCTTCTGAAAGCTGACTGAATACTCTTTTCGATGTGTGAAACTTTTATTCAAGAACGGCATAGTTTTTTCATAACGTGTAGTCTTAATAATGCAGACATCGTTTTTGTTCTGGTTAGAAACATAGGAAGATTAATTTGATGAAGCATTCCATCGAGTGTGCCAGTTCTTGGAGTGATCAACATCCAGACAATTACTGTCTATCCCCTGAAAGCTGACTGAATACTCTTTTCGGTGTGTGAAACTTTTTGTTAAAGAACGGCATGGTTTTCTCATAAAATGCTGTCTGAACAATGCAGACGCCGATTTTGTTCTGGTTAGAAACATAGGAAGATGAATTTGTTGTAACATTCCATCGAGTGTGCCAGTTCTTGGAGTGATCAACATCCAGACAATTACTGTCTACCTTCTAACAGCTGACTCAATACTCTTTTCGATGTGTGAAACTTTTATTAAAGAATGGCATAGTTTTTTTTCCACAATGTGCTGTCTTAATAATGCAGACGTCGTTTTTAGCTATACTGGCTTTCAGCCAGCAATGCGTATGTCATGGCTTTGTTTCCGTCGTCCGTCTGTCCATGAGTCCTTTTCTTGTTTACGCGTTTAATTTTGCATTTATAACCAGATTTTCGTGAAACTTGCACAGTTTGTTTATCTTATCTATAGCTTCAAACCTATTTATTTTGAGAAATATCCAACAAACAGTATGGGAAAAGTAGCCATTTCAAATTGAAAATTTCACATTCTTGTTTGCACGATAGTCTTTATTTGTTGCTCGATTTTCGTGAACATTGCACAGTTTGTTTATCTTATCAACAGCTTCAACCCCATTGCTTTTGAAAAAATTCAAACAAGCAGTATTGGAAAAGTAGCCGTTTCAAATTGAACATTCAAAATTCTTGTTTACATGATAAAGTCTGCAATTGTTGACCGATTTTTGTGAAACTTGCAAAGTTTGTTTATCTCATCAATAGCTTCAACTCTATTGCTTTTGAGAAAAATCCAACGAACAGTATGGGAAAAGTAGCCATTTCAAGTGAACATTTCAAATTCTTGTTTACACGATAGTCTGCATTTGTTGCTCGATTTTCGTGAAACTTGCACACTTTGTTTATCTCATCAATAGCTTCAATCCTATTGCTTTTGCGAAAAATCCAACAAGCAGTATTGGAAAAGTAGCCATTTCAAGTTGAACTTTTCAAATTTTTGTCTACGCGAAAAAGTCTGCATTTGTTGCCCAATTTTTGTGAAACTTGCGCAGTTTGTTTATCTTATCAATAGCTTCAACCCCATTGATTTTGAAAAAAATCCAACGAATAATATGGGAAAAGTAGCCATTTCAAGTTGAAAATTTCTAATTCATGTTTACGCGATAAAGTCTGTCTTTCTTGTCAAATTTTTATAAAATTCACATAGTTTGTTTATCTTATCAGTAGCTTCAACCCTATTGATTTTGAGAAAAATCCAAAAAACGGTAAGGGAAAAGTAGCCATTTTAAGTTGAAAATTTCAAATTCTTGTTTACGGGATAAAATGTACAAGGGATTGAATATCTAGTATATGTTTCAGGAAATTGACCTGGATTCCAAACATTTAGATTTAAGAAATTTCACTTCAATTTTCTCACTGTTTCAGTTTGTTCGATTCAGCATGCCTACATATGCTGTCTTAATGGGTTCAAGCCCAATTGCAAGAACACATCTGTATGTTTTTCGTCTTTTTGCATCATGAATTCATGATGTATGCTAGCAAAATTTAATTCTCAGCCGGTAGAGCTTATTCAGGCCTTTCAGGGCCTTCAAATTGCTCTGGTTAGAAACATAGGAAGATTAATTTGATGAAGCATTCCATCAAGTGTGCCAGTTCTTGGAGTGATCAACAGCCAGACAATTACTGTCTATCCTCTGAAAGCTGCCTGAATATGCTTTTTTGGTGAGTGAAACTTTAGTTAAAGAACGGCGTGGTAATGTCATAAAGTGCTATCTTAACAATGCAGACGCCGTTTCTGTTCTGGTTAGGAAAATAGGAATATGATTTTGTTGAAGCATTCCATCGAGTGTGCCCGTTCTTGGAGTAATCAACATCCAGACGATTACTGTCTATCCTCTGAAAGCTGACTGAATACTCTTTTCGATGTGTGAAACTTTTATTAAATAATGGCATAGTCTTTTCATAACGGGCTGTCTTAATAATGCAAAGAACATTTTTGTTCTAGTTAAAAACATAGGAAGATTAAATTTATGAAGCATTCAATCGATTGTGTCAGTTCTTGGAGTGATTATCAGGCAGACAATTTCTGCTTATCCTCTAACAGCTTAGTGAATACCCTTTTCGGTGTGTGAAACTTTTCTTAAAGAGCGGCATAGTTTTTTTTTATAAGGTGTTGTCTTAATAATTGCAGACGTCGTTTTTGTTCTTGTTAGAAACATAGGAACATTAATTCAATGAAGCATTCCATCAAGTGTGCCAGTTCTTGGAGTGATAAACAGCCAGACAATTACTGTCTATCCTCTTAAAGATGGCTGAATACCCTTTTCGATTTGTGAAACTTTTATTAAAGAACGGCATAGTTTTTTCATAACGTGTTGTCTTAAAAATCAGACATCGTTTTTGTTTATGTTAGAAACATAGGAAGATTAATTTAATGAAGCATTCCATCGAGTGTGCCAGTTCTTGGAGTGATAAACAGCCAGACAATTACTGTCTATCCTCTGAAAGATGGCTGAATACACTTTTCGATGTGTGAATCTTTTATTAAAGAACGGCATAGTTTCTTTCATAACGTGTTGTCTTAATAATGCAGACATCGTTTTTGTTCTTGTTAGAAACATAGGAACATTAATTTGATGAAGCATTCCATCGAGTATGCCAGTTCGTGGATTGATCAACATCCAGACAATAACTGTCTACCCTCTAAAAGCTGACTGAATACTCTTTTCGATGTGTGAAACTTTTATTAAAGAACGGCATAGTTTTTTCATAACGTGTTGTCTTAATAATGCAGACATCGTTTTTGTTCTGGTTAAAAACATAGGAAGATTAATTTGATGAAGCATTCCATCGAGTGTGCCAGTTCTTGGAGTGATCAACAACCAGACAATTACTGTCTATCCTTTTAAAGATGGCTGAATACCCTTTTCGATGTGTGAAACTTTTATTAAAGAACGGCATAGTTTTTTTCATAACGTGTTGTCTTAATAATGCAGACATCGTTTTTTTTCTGGTTAGAAACATAGGAAGATTAATTTGATGAAGCATTCCATCGAGAATTTCAGTTCTTAGAGTAATCAACATCCAGACGATTACTGTCTATCCTCTGAAAGCTGACTGAATACTCTTTTCCATGTGTGAACTTTTATTTAAATACCGGCAAAGTCTTTTCATAACGGGTTGTTTAATAATGCAAAGATCTTTTTTTTTTTCTAGTTAAGAACATAGGAAGATTAAATTTATGTAGCATTCCATCGATTGTGTCAGTTCTTGGAATGATTATCAGCCAGACAATTTCTGCCTATCCTCTAACAGCTTAGTGAATACTCTTTTCGATGTATGGAACTTTTATTAAAGAACGGCATACTTTTTTTTATAAGGTGTTGTCTTAATAATTGGAGACGTCGTTTTTGTTCTTGTTAGAAACATAGGAACATTAATTTAATGAAGCAATCCATCGATTGTGCCAGTTCCTGGAATGATCGACAACCAGGCAATTACTGTCTATCCTCTTAACGATGGCTGAATACCCTTTTCGATGTGTGAAACTTTTATTGGAGATTGGCATAGTTTTTTCATAACGTGTTCTCTTAATAATGCAGACATCGTTTTCGTTCTTGTTAGAAACATAGGAAGATTTATTTGATGAAGCATTCCATCGAGTGTGCCAGTTCTTGGATCGACAACCAGACAATTACTGTCTATTCTCTGAAAGCTAACTGAATACTCTTTTCGGTGTGTGAAACTTTTGTTAAAGAACAGCATTATTTAGTCATAAAGTGCTGTCTGAACAATGCAGACGCCGTTTTTGTTCTGGTTAGAAACATAGGAAGATTAATTTGATGAAGCATTCCATCGAGTGTGCCAGTTCTTGGAGTGATCGACAGCCAGACAATTATTGCCTATCTTCTGAAAGCTAACTGAATACTCTTTTCGGTGTGTGAAATTTTTATTCAAGAACGGCATAGTTTTTTTCATAACGTGTTGTCTTAATAATGCAGACATCGTTTTTGTTCTGGTTAGAAACATAGGAAGATTAATTTGATGAAGCATTCCATATAGCGTGCCAGTTCTTTGAGTGATCAACAGCCAGACTATTACTGTCTATCCTCTGAAGGCTGACTGAATACCGTTGTCTGCGCATGTCATATTCTTCGAAGATTCGACTGTCTTATATGACGCATCAATACTAGCCCCGAAAGCGCGCTGACTGTAATGTTACGCTCTATAAAGTAGCAATGTTGAAAATAGCTTTTACGCATCATTACGTTTGAGGAGAAATGAGACCTTCTTTAGCAAAAGATTTCTCTAAAGTGGTGATCATAGTTGAGTGAATTGCACGAGGTAGCGTTTTATTGGGTAAACCTTTTTTTTGTTTTTTTTTTGTTTTGTTTTGTTTTGTTTTAAATTCAAAGTAACGGTTGTCGCGTAGGAAAGTGGTTCGGTTCTGTACACAGGATGCCCATATCAGATAGATGAGTATTTATAGAATCCCATCTAGCGGGAAATAATGGACTGAATAGTCTTTTCGGTGTGTGAAACCTTTGTTAAAGAACGGCATGGTTTTGTCATAAAGTGCTGTCTGAACAATGCAGACGCCGTTTTTTGTTCTGGTTAGAAGCATAGGAAGATGAATTTGTTGTAACATTCCATCGAGTGTGCCAGTTCTTGGAGTGATCAACATCCAGACAATTACTGTCTACCTTCTAAAAATTTACTCAATACTCTTTTCGATGTGTGAAACTCTTATTAAAGAATGACATAGTTTTTTTTTTTTTTTTTTTTTTTTTTTTTTTTTTTTCCAGAATGTGCTGTCTTAATAATGCAGACGTCGTTTTTAGCTGTACTGGCTTTCAGCCAGCAATGCGTATGTCATGGTGTGGTTTCCGTCGTCCGTCCGTCCGTTAGTCTTTTTTTGTTTACGCGATTAAGTCCGCATTTATAACCATATTTGTTAATCTTATCAATAGCTTCAAACCTATTTATTTAGAGAAAAATCCAATAAACAGTATGGGAAAAGTAGCCATTTCAAGTTGAACATTTCAAATTCTTGTTTTCACGATAGTCTGCATTTGAGCTCGATTTTCGTGAAACTTGCACAGTTTGTTTATCTTATCAATAGCTTCAACTCTATTGCTTTTGAAAAAAATCAAAAAAGCAGTATTGGAAAAGTAGCCGTTTCAAATTGAACATTTAAAATTCTTGTTTACTTGATAAAGTCTGCAATTGTTGACCGATTTTTGTGAAACTTGCAAAGTTTGTTTATCTCATCAATAGCTTCAACCCTATTGCTTTTGAGAAAAATTAAACGAACAGTATGGGAAAAGTAGCCATTTCAAGTGAACATTTCAAATTCTTGTTTACACGATAGTCTGCATTTGTTGCTCGATTTTCGTGAAACTTGCACACTTTGTTTATATCTCATCAATAGCTTCAACCCTATTGCTTTTGCGAAAAATCCAACAAGCAGTATTGGAAAAGTAGCCATTTCAAGTTGAACATTTCAAAACTTGTTCATGCGATAAAGTCTGCATTTGTTGCCCAATTTTTGTGAAACTTGCACAGTTTGTTTATCTCACGAATAGCTTCAACCCTATTGATTTTGAAAAAAATGCAACAGGTAGTATGGGAAAAGTAGCCATTTCAAGTTGAAAATTTCTAATTCATGTTTACGCAATAAAGTCTGTCTTCCTTGTCAAATTTTTATGAAAATCACACAGTTTGTTTATCTTATCAGTAGCTTTAACCCTATTAATTTTGAGAAAAATCCAAAAAACGGTATAGGAAAAGTAGCCATTTCAAATTGAAAAATTTCAAATTCGTGTTTACTGGATAAAATGTACAAGGGATTGAATATCTAGTAAACGTTTCAGGAATTTTGCCTGGATTTCAAACTTTTAGATTTAGGAAATTTCAGTTCAGTTCCAGTGAGCCAGTTCTTTGAGTGATCGACAACCAGACAATTACTGTCTATTCTCTGAAAGCTAACTGAATACTCTTTTCGGTGTGTGAAACTTTTGGTGAAGATCGCATGGTTTTGTCATAATGTGCAGTCTGAACAATGCAGATGCCGTTTTTGTTCTGGTTAGGAATATAGGAAGATGAATTTGATGAAGCATTCCATCGAGTGTGCCAGTTCTTGGAAATATCAACAACCAGACAATTACTTACTCTCTATCCTCTGAAAGCTGGCTGAATACCCTGTTCGATGTGTGAAACTTTTTGGTAAAGAACGGCATAGTTTTTTTCATGACGTTCTCTCTGTATAATGCAGAACTGAATACTCTTTTCGGTGTGTGAAACTTTTGGTGAAGATCGCATGGTTTTGTCATAATGTGCAGTCTGAACAATGCAGATGCCGTTTTTGTTCTGGTTAGGAATATAGGAAGATGAATTTGATGAAGCATTCCATCGAGTGTGCCAGTTCTTGGAAATATCAACAACCAGACAATTACTTACTCTCTATCCTCTGAAAGCTGGCTGAATACCCTGTTCGATGTGTGAAACTTTTTGGTAAAGAACGGCATAGTTTTTTTCATGACGTTCTCTCTATAATGCAGACATGGTTTTTCTTCTGGTTAGAAACATTGGAAGATTAATTTGATGAAGCATTCCATCGAGTGTGCCAGTTCTTGGAGTGATCAACAGCCAGACAATTATTGCCTATCTTCTGAAAGCTGACTGAATACTCTTTTCGATGTGTGAAACCATCATTCAAGAACGGCATAGTTTTTTCATAACGTGTTGTCTTAATAATGCAGACATCGTTTTTGTTCTGGTTAGAAACATAGGAAGATTAATTTGATGAAGCATTCCATCGAGTGTGCCAGTTCTTGGAGTGATCAACATCCAGACGATTACTGTCTATCCTCTGAAAGCTGACTGAATACTCTTTTAGGTGTGTGAAACCTTTGTTAAAGAACGGCATGGTTTTGTCATAAAGTGCTGTCTGAACAATGCAGACGCCGTTTCTTGTTCTGGTTAGAAACATTGGAAGATGAATTTGTTGTAGCATTCCATCGAGTATGCCAGTTCTTGGAGTGATCAACATCCAGACAATAACTGTCTAACCCCTAAAAGCTGACTCACTCTTTTCGATGTGTGAAACTTTTATTAAAGAATGGCATAGTTTTTTTTCCAGAATGTGCTGTCTTAATAATGCAGACGTCGTTTTTAGCTGTACTGGCTTTCAGCCAGCAATGCGTATGTCATGGCGTGGTTTCCATCGTCCGTCCGTCCGTTAGTCTTTTTCTTGTTTATGCGATTAAGTCTGCATTTATAACCAGATTTTCGTGAAACTTGCACAGTTTTTTTATCTTATCTATAGCCTCAAACCTATTTAATTTCTGAAAAATCCAACAAACAGTATTGGAAAAGTAGCCATTTCAAGTTGAACATTTCAAATATTTGTTTACACGATAGTCTGCATTTGTTGCTCGATTGTCGTGAAACTTGCACACTTTATTTATCACATCAATAGTTTCAACCCTATTGCTTTTGCGAAAAATCCAACGAGCAGTATTGGAAAAGTAGCCATTTCAAGTGAACATTTCAAATTCTTGTTTACGCGATAAAGTCTGCATTTGTTGCCCAATTTTTGTGAAACTTGCACAGTTTGTTTATCCCATAAATAGCTTCAACCCTATTGATTTTGAAGAAAAATCCAACAAATAGTATGGGAAAAGTAGCCATTTCAAGTTGAAAATTTCTAATTTATGTTTACGCGATTAAGTCTGTCTTTCTTTTCAAATTTTTATGAAAATCCCAGTTTGTTTATCTTATCAGTAGCTTCAACCTAATCAATTTTCAGAAAAGTCAAAAAACGGTATGGGAAAAGTAGCCATTTCATGTTGAAAATTTCAAATTCTTGTTTACGGGATAAAATGTACAAGGGATTGAATATCCAGTAAATGTTTCGGGAAATTTGCCTTGATTCCAAACATTTAGATTTAAGAAATTTCACTTCAATTTTTTCACTGTTTCAGTTTGTTATATTCAGGATGCCTACATCGGCTGTCTTAATGGGTTCAAGCCCAATTGCAAGAACACATTTGTATGTTTTTTGTCCTTTTGCATCATGAATTCATGATGTATGCCAGCGAAATTCAATTCTCTGCCGGTAGAGCATATTCAGACCTTTCACGGCCTTCTAGGTGTTCTGGTCAGAAACATAGGAAGATTAATTTGATGAAGCATTCCATCGAGTGTGCCAGTTCTTGGACTGATCAACAGCCAGACAATTACTGTCTATCCTCTGAAAGCTGACTGAATACTCTTTTTGGTGTGTGAAACTTAAGTTAAAGAACGGCATGGTTTTGTCATAAAGTGCTATCTTAACAATGGAGACGCCGTTTTTGTTCTGGTTAGGAAAATAGGAAGATGAATTTGTTGAAGCATTCCATCGAGTGTGCCCGTTCTTGGAGTAATCAACATTCAGACAGTTGCTGCCTATCCTCTATAAGCTGACTGAATGCTCTTTTCGATGTGTGAAACTTTTATTAAAGAACGGCATGGTCTTTCATAACGGGCTGTCTTAATAATGCAGAGATCATTTTTGTTCTAGTTAAAAACATAGGAAGATTAATTTTATGAAGCATTCCATCGATTGTGTCAGTTCTTGGAGTGATAATCAGCCAGACAATTTCTGCCTATCCTCTAACAGCTTATTGAATACTCTTTTCGATGTATGAAACTTTTATTAAAGAACGGCATAGTTTTTTTATAAGGTGTTGTCTTAATAATTGCAGACGTCGATTTTGTTCTTGTTAGAAACATAAGAACATTAATTTAATGAAGCATTCCATCGAGTGTGCCAGTTCTTGGAGTGATAAACAGCCCGACAATTACTGTCTATCCTCTTAAAGATGGCTGAATACCCTTTTCGATGTGTGAAACTTTTATTAAAGAACGGCATAGTCTTTTCATAACGTGTTGTCTGAAAAATGCAGACACCGTTTTTGTTTTTGTTAGAAACATAGGAAGATTAATTTGATGAAGCATTCCATCGAGTGTGCCAGTTCTTGGAGTGATCGTCAACCAGACAATTACTGTCTATTCTCTGAAAGCTAACTGAATACTCTTTTCGGTGTGTGAAACTTTTGTTAAAGAACGGCATCGTTTTGTCATGAAATGCTGTCTGAACAATGCAGATGCCGTTTTTGTTCTGGTTAGAAACGTAGGAAGATTAATTTGATGAAGCATTCGATCGATGGAGATATCAACATCCAGACAATTACTGTCTATCCTCTGAAAGCTGACTGAATACTCTTTTCGATGTGTGAAACTTTTATTAAAGAACGGCATAGTTTTTTTCATAACGTGTTGTCTTAATAATGCAGACATCGTTTTTGTTCTGGTTAGAAACATAGGAAGATTAATTTGATGAAGCATTCCATCGAGTGTGCCAGTTCTTGGAGTGATCAACAGCCAGACAATTACTGCCTATCCTCTGAAAGCTGACTGAATACTCTTTTCGGTGTGTGAATTCTTTGTTAACTAACGGCATGGTTTTGTCATAAAATGCTATCTGAACAATGCAGACGCCGTTTTTTGTTCTGGTTAGAAACATAGGAAGATGAATTTGTTGTAACATTCCATCGAGTGTGCCAGTTCTTGGAGTGATCAACATCCAGACAATTACTGTCTACCTTCTTAAAGCTGACTCAATACTCTTTTCGATGTGTGAAACTTTTATTAAAGAATGACATAGGGTTTTTTTTTTTCCAGAATGTGCTGTCTTAATAATGCAGACGTCGTTTTTAGCTGTACTGGCTTTCAGCCAGCAATGCGTATGTCATGGCGTCGTTTCCGTCGTCCGTCCGTCCGTTAGTCTTTTTCTTGTTTACGCGATTAAGTCCGCATTTATAACCAGATTTTCGTGAAACTTGCAAAGTTTGTTTATCTTATCTATAGCTTCAAACCTATTTATTTAGAGAAAAATCCAACAAACAGTATGGGAAAAGTAGCCATTTCAAGTTGAACATTTCAAATTCTTGTTTGCACGATAGTCTGCATTTGAGCTCGATTTTCATGAAACTTGCACAGTTTGTTTATCTCATCAATAGTTTCAACCCTATTGCTTTTGAGAAAAATCCAACGAACAGTATGGGAAAAGTAGCCATTGCAAGTGAAAATTTCAAATTCTTGTTTACACGGTAGTCTGCATTTTTTGCTCGATTTTCGTGAAACTTGCACACTTTGTTTATCTCATCAATAGCTTCAACCCTATTGCTTTTGCGAAAAATCCAACGAGCAGTATTGGAAAAGTAGCCATTTCAAGTTGAACATTTCAAATTCTTGTTCACGCGATAAAGTCTGCATTTGTTGCCCAATTTTTGTGAAACTTGCACAGTTTGTTTCCACCAATAGCTTCAACTCTATTGAGTTTGAAAAAGAATCCACAAATGATATGGGAAAAGTAGCTATTTCAAGTTGAAAACTAAAAATTCTTGTTTACGGGATAAACTGTACAAGGGATTGAATATCTAGTAAATGTTTCAGGAAATTTGCTTTGATTCCAAACATTTAGATTTAAGAAATTTCACTTCAATTTTTTCACTGTTTCAGTTTGTTCGATTCAGCATGCCTACATACGCTGTCTTAATTGGTTCAAGCCCAATTGCAAGAACACATTTGTATGTTTTTTTGTATTTATGCATCATGAATTCATGATGTATGCTAGCGAAATTAAATTCTCTGCCGGTAGAGCATATTCAGACCTTTCACGGCCTTCTAGGTGTTCTGGTCAGAAACATAAGAAGATTAATTTGATGAAGTATTCCATCGATTGTGTCAGTTCTTGGAGTGATTATCAGCCAGACAATTTCTGCCTGTCCTCTAACAGCTTATTGAATACTCTTTTCGATGTGTGAAACTTTTTTATTAAAGAACGGCATAGTTTTTTTTAATAAGGTGGTGTCTTAATAATTGCAGACGTCGTTTTTGTTTTTGTTAGAAACATAGGAACATTAATTTAATGAAGCATTCCATCGAGTGTGCCAGTTCTTGGAGTGATAAACAGCCAGACAATTACTGTCTATCCTCTTAAAGATGGCTGAATACCCTTTTCGACGTGTGAAATTTTTATTAAAGAACGGCATAGTTTTTTCATAACGTGTTGTCTTAATAATGCAGACATCGTTTTTGTTCTTGTTAGAAACATAGGAAGATTAATTTGATGAAGCATTCCATCGAGTGTGCCAGTTCTTGGAGTGATCGACAACCAGACAATTACTGTCTATTCCCTGAAAGCTAACTGAATACTCTTTTCGGTGTGTGAAACTTTTGTTAAAGAACGGCATGGTTTTGTCATAAAGTGCTGTCTGAACAATGCAGATGCCGTTTTTGTTCTGGTTAGAAACATAGGAAGATTAATTTGATGAAGCATTGCATCGAGTGTGCCACTTCTTGGAGTGATCAACAGCCGGACAATTATTGCCTATCTTCTGAAAGATGACTGAATACTCTTTTCGATGTGTGAAACTTTTATTCAAGAACGGCATAGTTTTTTCATAAGGTGTTGTCTTAATAATGCAGACATCGTTTTTGTTCTTGTTAGAAACATAGGAAGATTAATTTGATGAAGCATTCCATCGAGTGTGCCACTTCTTGGAGTGATCAACAGCCAGACAATTATTGCCTATCTTCTGAAAGCTGACTGAATACTCTTTTCGATGTGTGAAACTTTTATTCAAGAACGGCATAGTTTTTTCATAACGTGTTGTCTTAATAATGCAGACATCGTTTTTGTTCTGGTTAGAAACATAGGAAGATTAATTTGATGAAGCATTCCATCGAGTGTGCCAGTTCTTGGAGTGATTAACATCCAGACAATTACTGTCTATCCTCTGAAAGCTGACTGAATACTCTTCTCGGTGTGTGAAACTTTTGTTAACGAACGGCATGGTTTTGTCATAAAGTGCTGTCTGAATATTGCAGATGCCGTTTTTTGTTCTGGTTAGAAACATTTTTATGAAACACGTTATGAAAAAAGTATGCCGTTCTTGAATAAAAGTTTCACACATCGAAAAGAGTATTCAGTTTTGTGTAAAACCTTTACTAAAGAACGGTATAGTTTTTCATACCGTGTGGTCTTAATAATATAGACATCGTTTTTCTTCTGGTTAGAAACATAGGAAGATTTATTTGATGAATCATTCCATTATGTGTGCCAGTTCTTGGGGTGCTCAACAGCCAGGAAATTACTGTATATCCTCTGAAAGCTGACTGAATACTCTTTTTGGTGTGTGAAACTAAAGTTAAAGAACGGCATGGTTTTGTCATAAAATGCTATCTTAACAATGGAGACGCCGTTTTTGTTCTGGTTAGGAAAATAGGAAGATGAATTTGTTGAAGCATTCCATCGAGTGTGCCCGTTCTTGGAGTAATCAACATTCAGACGGTTACTGCCTATCCTCTGAAAGCTGACTGAATGCTCTTTTCGATGTGTGAAACTTTTATTAAAGAACGGCATGGTCTTTTCATAACGGGCTGTCTTAATAATGCAGAGATCATTTTTGTTCTAGTTAAAAACATAGGAAGATTAATTTTATGAAGCATTCCATCGATTGTGTCAGTTCTTGGAGTGATTATCAGCCAGACAATTTCTGCCTATCCTCTAACAGCTTATTGAATACTCTTTTCGATGTATGAAACTTTTATTAAAGAACGGCATAGTTTTTTTTATAAGGTGTTGTCTTAATGATTGCAGACGTCGATTTTGTTCTTGTTAGAAACATAGGAACATTAATTTAATGAAGCATTCCATCGAGTGTGCCAGTTCTCGGAGTGATAAACAGCCAGACAATTACTGTCTATCCTCTTAAAGATGGCTGAATACCCTTTTCGATGTGTGAAACTTTTATTAAAGAACGGCATAGTCTTTTCATAACGTGTTGTCTTAATAATGCAGACACCGTTTTTGTTTTTGTTAGAAACATAGGAAGATTAATTTGATGAAGCATTCCATCGAGTGTGCCAGTTCTTGGAGTGATCGTCAACCAGACAATTACTGTCTATTCTCTGAAAGCTAACTGAATACTCTTTTCGGTGTGTGAAACTTTTGTTAAAGAACGGCATCGTTTTGTCATGAAATGCTGTCTGAACAATGCAGATGCCGTTTTTGTTCTTGTTAGAAACGTAGGAAGATAAATTTGATGAAGCATTCGATCGAGTGTGCCAGTTCTTGGAGATATCAACATCCAGACAATTACTGTCTATCCTCTGAAAGCTGACTGAATACTCTTTTCGATGTGTGAAACTTTTATTAAAGAACGGCATAGTTTTTTTCATAACGTGATGTCTTAATAATGCAGACATCGTTTTTGTTCTTGTTAGAAACATAGGAAGATTAATTTGATGAAGCATTCCATCGAGTGTGCCAGTTCTTGGAGTGATCAACAGCCAGACAATTACTGCCTATCCTCTGAAAGCTGACTGAATACTCTTTTCGGTGTGTGAATTCTTTGTTAAAGAACGGCATCGCTTTGTCATAAAGTGCTGTCTGAACAATGCAGACGCCGTTTTTTGTTCTTGTTAGAAACATAAGAAGATGAATTTGTTGTAACATTCCATCGAGTGTGCCAGTTCTTGGAGTGATCAACATCCAGACAATTACTGTCTACCTTCTTAAAGCTGACTCAATACTCTTTTCGATGTGTGAAACTTTTATTAAAGAATGACATAGGTTTGTTTTTTTTTCCAGAATGTGCTGTCTTAATAATGCAGACGTCGTTTTTAGCTGTACTGGCTTTCAGCCAGCAATGCGTATGTCATGGCGTCGTTTCCGTCGTCCGTCCGTCCGTTAGTCTTTTTCTTGATTACGCGATTAAGTCCGCATTTATAACCAGATTTTCGTGAAACTTGCAAAGTTTGTTTATCTTATCTATAGCTTCAAACCTATTTATTTAGAGAAAAATCCAACAAACAGTATGGGAAAAGTAGCCATTTCAAGTTGAACATTTCAAATTCTTGTTTGCACGATAGTCTGCATTTGAGCTCGATTTTCGTGAAACTTGCACAGTTTGTTTATCTCATCAATAGCTTCAACCCTATTGCTTTTGAGAAAAGTCCAACGAACAGTATGGGAAAAGTAGCCATTGCAAGTGAAAATTTCAAATTCTTGTTTACACGGTAGTCTGCATTTTTTGCTCGATTTTCGTGAAACTTGCACACTTTGTTTATCTCATCAATAGCTTCAACCCTATTGCTTTTGCGAAAAATCCAACGAGCAGTATTGGAAAAGTAGCCATTTCAAGTTGAACATTTCAAATTCTTGTTCACGCGATAAAGACTGCATTTGTTGCCCAATTTTTGTGAAACTTGCACAGTTTGTTTATCCCACCAATAGCTTCAACTCTATTGAGTTTGAAAAAAAATCCACAAATGATATGGGAAAAGTAGCTATTGCAAGTTGAAAACTACAAATTCTTGTTTACGGGATAAACTGTACAAGGGATTGAATATCTAGTAAATGTTTCAGGAAATTTGCCTTGATTGCAAACATTTAGATTTAAGAAATTTCACTTCAATTTGTTCACTGTTTCAGTTTGTTCGATTCAGCATGCCTACATACGCTGTCTTAATTGGTTCAAGCCCAATTGCAAGAACACATTTGTATGTTTTTTTGTATTTATGCATCATGAATTCATGATGTATGCTAGCGAAATTAAATTCTCTGCCGGTAGAGCATATTCAGACCTTTCACGGCCTTCTAGGTGTTCTGGTCAGAAACATAAGAAGATTAATTTGATGAAGTATTCCATCGATTGTGTCAGTTCTTGGAGTGATTATCAGCCAGACAATTTCTGCCTGTCCTCTAACAGCTTATTGAATACTCTTTTCGATGTGTGAAACTTTTTTATTAAAGAACGGCATAGTTTTTTTTATAAGGTGGTGTCTTAATAATTGCAGACGTCGTTTTTGTTTTTGTTAGAAACATAGGAACATTAATTTAATGAAGCATTCCATCGAGTGTGCCAGTTCTTGGAGTGATAAACAGCCAGACAATTACTGTCTATCCTCTTAAAGATGGCTGAATACCCTTTTCGACGTGTGAAATTTTTGTTAAAGAACGGCATAGTTTTTTCATAACGTGTTGTCTTAATAATGCAGACATCGTTTTTGTTCTTGTTAGAAACATAGGAAGATTAATTTGATGAAGCATTCCATCGAGTGTGCCAGTTCTTGGAGTGATCGACAACCAGCCAATTACTGTCTATTCCCTGAAAGCTAACTGAATACTCTTTTCGGTGTGTGAAACTTTTGTTAAAGAACGGCATGGTTTTGTCATAAAGTGCTGTCTGAACAATGCAGATGCCGTTTTTGTTCTGGTTAGAAACATAGGAAGATTAATTTGATGAAGCATTGCATCGAGTGTGCCACTTCTTGGAGTGATCAACAGCCGGACAATTATTGCCTATCTTCTGAAAGCTGACTGAATACTCTTTTCGATGTGTGAAACTTTTATTCAAGAACGGCATAGTTTTTTCATAAGGTGTTGTCTTAATAATGCAGACATCGTTTTTGTTCTTGTTAGAAACATAGGAAGATTAATTTGATGAAGCATTCCATCGAGTGTGCCAGTTCTTGGAGTGATCAACAGCCGGACAATTATTGCCTATCTTTTGAAAGCTGACTGAATACTCTTTTCGATGTGTGAAACTTTTATTCAAGAACGGCATAGTTTTTTCATAACGTGTTGTCTTAATAATGCAGAACTCGTTTTTGTTCTGGTTAGAAACATAGGAAGATTAATTTGATGAAGCATTCCATCGAGTGTGCCAGTTCTTGGAGTGATTAACATCCAGACAATTACTGTCTATCCTCTGAAAGCTGACTGAATACTCTTCTCGGTGTGTGAAACTTTTGTTAAAGAACGGCATGGTTTTGTCATAAAGTGCTGTCTGAATATTGCAGATGCCGTTTTTTGTTCTGGTTAGAAACATTTTTATGAAACACGTTATGAAAAAAGTATGCCGTTCTTGAATAAAAGTTTCACACATCGAAAAGAGTATTCAGTTTTGTGTAAATCTTTACTAAAGAACGGTATAGTTTTTCATACCGTGTGGTCTTAATAATGCAGACATCGTTTTTCTTCTGGTTAGAAACATAGGAAGATTTATTTGATGAATCATTCCATTATGTGTGCCAGTTCTTGGGGTGCTCAACAGCCAGAAAATTACTGTATATCCTCTGAAAGCTGACTGAATACTCTTTTTGGTGTGTGAAACTAAAGTTAAAGAACGGCATGGTTTTGTCATAAAATGCTATCTTAACAATGGAGACGCCGTTTTTGTTCTGGTTAGGAAAATAGGAAGATGAATTTGTTGAAGCATTCCATCGAGTGTGCCCGTTCTTGGAGTAATCAACATTCAGACGGTTACTGCCTATCCTCTGAAAGCTGACTGAATGCTCTTTTCGATGTGTGAAACTTTTATTAAAGAACGGCATGGTCTTTTCATAACGGGCTGTCTTAATAATGCAGAGATCATTTTTGTTCTAGTTAAAAACATAGGAAGATTAATTTTATGAAGCATTCCATCGATTGTGTCAGTTCTTGGAGTGATTATCAGCCAGACAATTTCTGCCTATCCTCTAACAGCTTATTGAATACTCTTTTCGATGTATGAAACTTTTATTAAAGAACGGCATAGTTTTTTTTATAAGGTGTTGTCTTAATAATTGCAGACGTCGATTTTGTTCTTGTTAGAAACATAGGAACATTAATTTAATGAAGCATTCCATCGAGTGTGCCAGTTCTCGGAGTGATAAACAGCCAGACAATTACTGTCTATCCTCTTAAAGATGGCTGAATACCCTTTTCGATGTGTGAAACTTTTATTAAAGAACGGCATAGTCTTTTCATAACGTGTTGTCTTAATAATGCAGACACCGTTTTTGTTTTTGTTAGAAACATAGGAAGATTAATTTGATGAAGCATTCCATCGAGTGTGCCAGTTCTTGGAGTGATCGTCAACCAGACAATTACTGTCTATTCTCTGAAAGCTAACTGAATACTCTTTTCGGTGTGTGAAACTTTTGTTAAAGAACGGCATCGTTTTGTCATGAAATGCTGTCTGAACAATGCAGATGCCGTTTTTGTTCTTGTTAGAAACGTAGGAAGATAAATTTGATGAAGCATTCGATCGAGTGTGCCAGTTCTTGGAGATATCAACATCCAGACAATTACTGTCTATCCTCTGAAAGCTGACTGAATACTCTTTTCGATGTGTGAAACTTCTATTAAAGAACGGCATAGTTTTTTTCATAACGTGATGTCTTAATAATGCAGACATCGTTTTTGTTCTTGTTAGAAACATAGGAAGATTAATTTGATGAAGCATTCCATCGAGTGTGCCAGTTCTTGGAGTGATCAACAGCCAGACAATTACTGCCTATCCTCTGAAAGCTGACTGAATACTCTTTTCGGTGTGTGAATTCTTTGTTAAAGAACGGCATCGCTTTGTCATAAAGTGCTGTCTGAACAATGCAGACGCCGTTTTTTGTTCTTGTTAGAAACATAAGAAGATGAATTTGTTGTAACATTCCATCGAGTGTGCCAGTTCTTGGAGTGATCAACATCCAGACAATTACTGTCTACCTTCTTAAAGCTGACTCAATACTCTTTTCGATGTGTGAAACTTTTATTAAAGAATGACATAGGTTTTTTTTTTTCCAGAATGTGCTGTCTTAATAATGCAGACGTCGTTTTTAGCTGTACTGGCTTTCAGCCAGCAATGCGTATGTCATGGCGTCGTTTCCGTCGTCCGTCCGTCCGTTAGTCTTTTTCTTGATTACGCGATTAAGTCCGCATTTATAACCAGATTTTCGTGAAACTTGCAAAGTTTGTTTATCTTATCTATAGCTTCAAACCTATTTATTTAGAGAAAAATCCAACAAACAGTATGGGAAAAGTAGCCATTTCAAGTTGAACATTTCAAATTCTTGTTTGCACGATAGTCTGCATTTGAGCTCGATTTTCGTGAAACTTGCACAGTTTGTTTATCTCATCAATAGCTTCAACCCTATTGCTTTTGAGAAAAGTCCAACGAACAGTATGGGAAAAGTAGCCATTGCAAGTGAAAATTTCAAATTCTTGTTTACACGGTAGTCTGCATTTTTTGCTCGATTTTCGTGAAACTTGCACACTTTGTTTATCTCATCAATAGCTTCAACCCTATTGCTTTTGCGAAAAATCCAACGAGCAGTATTGGAAAAGTAGCCATTTCAAGTTGAACATTTCAAATTCTTGTTCACGCGATAAAGTCTGCATTTGTTGCCCAATTTTTGTGAAACTTGCACAGTTTGTTTATCCCACCAATAGCTTCAACTCTATTGAGTTTGAAAAAAAATCCACAAATGATATGGGAAAAGTAGCTATTGCAAGTTGAAAACTACAAATTCTTGTTTACGGGATAAACTGTACAAGGGATTGAATATCTAGTAAATGTTTCAGGAAATTTGCCTTGATTGCAAACATTTAGATTTAAGAAATTTCACTTCAATTTGTTCACTGTTTCAGTTTGTTCGATTCAGCATGCCTACATACGCTGTCTTAATTGGTTCAAGCCCAATTGCAAGAACACATTTGTATGTTTTTTTGTATTTATGCATCATGAATTCATGATGTATGCTAGCGAAATTAAATTCTCTGCCGGTAGAGCATATTCAGACCTTTCACGGCCTTCTAGGTGTTCTGGTCAGAAATATAAGAAGATTAATTTGATGAAGTATTCCATCGATTGTGTCAGTTCTTGGAGTGATTATCAGCCAGACAATTTCTGCCTGTCCTCTAACAGCTTATTGAATACTCTTTTCGATGTGTGAAACTTTTTTATTAAAGAACGGCATAGTTTTTTTTATAAGGTGGTGTCTTAATAATTGCAGACGTCGTTTTTGTTTTTGTTAGAAACATAGGAACATTAATTTAATGAAGCATTCCATCGAGTGTGCCAGTTCTTGGAGTGATAAACAGCCAGACAATTACTGTCTATCCTCTTAAAGATGGCTGAATACCCTTTTCGACGTGTGAAATTTTTGTTAAAGAACGGCATAGTTTTTTCATAACGTGTTGTCTTAATAATGCAGACATCGTTTTTGTTCTTGTTAGAAACATAGGAAGATTAATTTGATGAAGCATTCCATCGAGTGTGCCAGTTCTTGGAGTGATCGACAACCAGCCAATTACTGTCTATTCCCTGAAAGCTAACTGAATACTCTTTTCGGTGTGTGAAACTTTTGTTAAAGAACGGCATGGTTTTGTCATAAAGTGCTGTCTGAACAATGCAGATGCCGTTTTTGTTCTGGTTAGAAACATAGGAAGATTAATTTGATGAAGCATTGCATCGAGTGTGCCACTTCTTGGAGTGATCAACAGCCGGACAATTATTGCCTATCTTCTGAAAGCTGACTGAATACTCTTTTCGATGTGTGAAACTTTTATTCAAGAACGGCATAGTTTTTTCATAAGGTGTTGTCTTAATAATGCAGACATCGTTTTTGTTCTTGTTAGAAACATAGGAAGATTAATTTGATGAAGCATTGCATCGAGTGTGCCAGTTCTTGGAGTGATCAACAGCCAGACAATTATTGCCTATCTTTTGAAAGCTGACTGAATACTCTTTTCGATGTGTGAAACTTTTATTCAAGAACGGCATAGTTTTTTCATAACGTGTTGTCTTAATAATGCAGAACTCGTTTTTGTTCTGGTTAGAAACATAGGAAGATTAATTTGATGAAGCATTCCATCGAGTGTGCCAGTTCTTGGAGTGATTAACATCCAGACAATTACTGTCTATCCTCTGAAAGCTGACTGAATACTCTTCTCGGTGTGTGAAACTTTTGTTAAAGAACGGCATGGTTTTGTCATAAAGTGCTGTCTGAATATTGCAGATGCCGTTTTTTGTTCTGGTTAGAAACATTTTTATGAAACACGTTATGAAAAAAGTATGCCGTTCTTGAATAAAAGTTTCACACATCGAAAAGAGTATTCAGTTTTGTGTAAATCTTTACTAAAGAACGGTATAGTTTTTCATACCGTGTGGTCTTAATAATGCAGACATCGTTTTTCTTCTGGTTAGAAACATAGGAAGATTTATTTGATGAATCATTCCATTATGTGTGCCAGTTCTTGGGGTGCTCAACAGCCAGAAAATTACTGTATATCCTCTGAAAGCTGACTGAATACTCTTTTTGGTGTGTGAAACTAAAGTTAAAGAACGGCATGGTTTTGTCATAAAATGCTATCTTAACAATGGAGACGCCGTTTTTGTTCTGGTTAGGAAAATAGGAAGATGAATTTGTTGAAGCATTCCATCGAGTGTGCCCGTTCTTGGAGTAATCAACATTCAGACGGTTACTGCCTATCCTCTGAAAGCTGACTGAATGCTCTTTTCGATGTGTGAAACTTTTATTAAAGAACGGCATGGTCTTTTCATAACGGGCTGTCTTAATAATGCAGAGATCATTTTTGTTCTAGTTAAAAACATAGGAAGATTAATTTTATGAAGCATTCCATCGATTGTGTCAGTTCTTGGAGTGATTATCAGCCAGACAATTTCTGCCTATCCTCTAACAGCTTATTGAATACTCTTTTCGATGTATGAAACTTTTATTAAAGAACGGCATAGTTTTTTTATAAGGTGTTGTCTTAATAATTGCAGACGTCGATTTTGTTCTTGTTAGAAACATAGGAACATTAATTTAATGAAGCATTCCATCGAGTGTGCCAGTTCTTGGAGTGATAAACAGCCAAACAATTACTGTCTATCCTCTTAAAGATGGCTGAATACCCTTTTCGATGTGTGAAACTTTTATTAAAGAACAGCATAGTCTTTTCATAACGTGTTGTCTTAATAATGCAGACACCGTTTTTGTTTTTGTTAGAAACATAGGAAGATTAATTTGATGAAGCATTCCATCGAGTGTGCCAGTTCTTGGAGTGATCGTCAACCAGACAATTACTGTCTATTCTCTGAAAGCTAACTGAATACTCTTTTCGATGTGTGAAACTTTTGTTAAAGAACGGCATCGTTTTGTCATGAAATGCTGTCTGAACAATGCAGATGCCGTTTTTGTTCTGGTTAGAAACGTAGGAAGATAAATTTGATGAAGCATTCGATCGAGTGTGCCAGTTCTTGGAGATATCAACATCCAGACAATTACTGTCTATCCTCTGAAAGCTGACTGAATACTCTTTTCGATGTGTGAAACTTTTATTAAAGAACGGCATAGTTTTTTTCATAACGTGATGTCTTAATAATGCAGACATCGTTTTTGTTCTGGTTAGAAACATAGGAAGATTAATTTGATGAAGCATTCCATCGAGTGTGCCAGTTCTTGGAGTGATCAACAGCCAGACAATTACTGCCTATCCTCTGAAAGCTGACTGAATACTCTTTTCGGTGTGTGAATTCTTTGTTAACGAACGGCATCGCTTTGTCATAAAGTGCTGTCTGAACAATGCAGACGCCGTTTTTTGTTCTTGTTAGAAACATAAGAAGATGAATTTGTTGTAACATTCCATCGAGTGTGCCAGTTCTTGGAAAGATCAACATCCAGACAATTACTGTCTATCTTCTTAAAGCTGACTCAATACTCTTTTCGATGTGTGAAACTTTTATTAAAGAATGACATAGGTTTTTTTTTTTCCAGAATGTGCTGTCTTAATAATGCAGACGTCGTTTTTAGCTGTACTGGCTTTCAGCCAGCAATGCGTATGTCATGGCGTCGTTTCCGTCGTCCGTCCGTCCGTTAGTCTTTTTCTTGTTTACGCGATTAAGTTCGCATTTATAACCAGATTTTCGTGAAACTTGCAAAGTTTGTTTATCTTATCTATAGCTTCAAACCTATTTATTTAGAGAAAAATCCAACAAACAGTATGGGAAAAGTAGCCATTTCAAGTTGAACATTTCAAATTCTTGTTTGCACGATAGTCTGCATTTGAGCTCGATTTTCGTGAAACTTGCACAGTTTGTTTATCTCATCAATAGCTTCAACCCTATTGCTTTTGAGAAAAATCCAACGAACAGTATGGGAAAAGTAGCCATTGCAAGTGAAAATTTCAAATTCTTGTTTACACGGTAGTCTGCATTTTTTGCTCGATTTTCGTGAAACTTGCACACTTTGTTTATCTCATCAATAGCTTCAACCCTATTGCTTTTGCGAAAAATCCAACGAGCAGTATTGGAAAAGTAGCCATTTCAAGTTGAACATTTCAAATTCTTGTTCACGCGATAAAGTCTGCATTTGTTGCCCAATTTTTGTGAAACTTGCACAGTTTGTTTATCCCACCAATAGCTTCAACTCTATTGAGTTTGAAAAAAAATCCACAAATGATATGGGAAAAGTAGCTATTGCAAGTTGAAAACTACAAATTCTTGTTTACGGGATAAACTGTACAAGGGATTGAATATCTAGTAAATGTTTCAGGAAATTTGCCTTGATTGCAAACATTTAGATTTAAGAAATTTCACTTCAATTTGTTCACTGTTTCAGTTTGTTCGATTCAGCATGCCTACATACGCTGTCTTAATTGGTTCAAGCCCAATTGCAAGAACACATTTGTATGTTTTTTTGTATTTATGCATCATGAATTCATGATGTATGCTAGCGAAATTAAATTCTCTGCCGGTAGAGCATATTCAGACCTTTCACGGCCTTCTAGGTGTTCTGGTCAGAAACATAAGAAGATTAATTTGATGAAGTATTCCATCGATTGTGTCAGTTCTTGGAGTGATTATCAGCCAGACAATTTCTGCCTGTCCTCTAACAGCTTATTGAATACTCTTTTCGATGTGTGAAACTTTTTTATTAAAGAACGGCATAGTTTTTTTTATAAGGTGGTGTCTTAATAATTGCAGACGTCGTTTTTGTTCTTGTTAGAAACATAGGAACATTAATTTACTGAAGCATTCCATCGAGTGTGCCAGTTCTTGGAGTGATAAACAGCCAGACAATTACTGTCTATCCTCTTAAAGATGGCTGAATAGCCTTTTCGACGTGTGAAACTTTTGTTAAAGAACGGCATATTTTTTTTCATAACGTGTTGTCTTAATAATGCAGACATCGTTTTTGTTCTTGTTAGAAACATAGGAAGATTAATTTGATGAAGCATTTCATCGAGTGTGCCAGTTCTTGGAGTGATCGACAACTAGACAATTACTGTCTATTCCTTGAAAGCTAACTGAATACTCTTTTCGGTGTGTGAAACTTTTGTTAAAGAACGGCATGGTTTTGTCATAAAGTGCTGTCTGAACAATGCAGATGCCGTTTTTGTTCTGGTTAGAAACATAGGAAGATTAATTTGATGAAGCATTGCATCGAGTGTGCCACTTCTTGGAGTGATCAACAGCCGGACAATTATTGCCTATCTTCTGAAAGCTGACTGAATACTCTTTTCGATGTGTGAAACTTTTATTCAAGAACGGCATAGTTTTTTCATAAGGTGTTGTCTTAATAATGCAGACATCGTTTTTGTTCTGGTTAGAAACATAGGAAGATTAATTTGATGAAGCATTCCATCGAGTGTGCCAGTTCTTGGAGTGATCAACAGCCAGACAATTATTGCCTATCTTCTGAAAGCTGACTGAATACTCTTTTCGATGTGTGAAACTTTTATTAAAGAACGGCATAGTTTTTTCATAACGTGTTGTCTTAATAATGCAGAACTCGTTTTTGTTCTGGTTAGAAACATAGGAAGATTAATTTGATGAAGCATTCCATCGAGTGTGCCAGTTCTTGGAGTGATTAACATCCAGACAATTACTGTCTATCCTCTGAAAGCTGACTGAATACTCTTCTCGGTGTGTGAAACTTTTGTTAAAAAACGGCATGGTTTTGTCATAAAGTGCTGTCTGAATATTGCAGATGCCGTTTTTTGTTCTGGTTAGAAACATTTTTATGAAACACGTTATGAAAAAAGTATGCCGTTCTTGAATAAAAGTTTCACACATCGAAAAGAGTATTCAGTTTTGTGTAAAACCTTTACTAAAGAACGGTATAGTTTTTCATACCGTGTGGTCTTAATAATGCAGACATCGTTTTTCTTCTGGTTAGAAACATAGGAAGATTTATTTGATGAATCATTCCATTATGTGTGCCAGTTCTTGGGGTGCTCAACAGCCAGAAAATTACTGTATATCCTCTGAAAGCTGACTGAATACTCTTTTTGGTGTGTGAAACTAAAGTTAAAGAACGGCATGGTTTTGTCATAAAATGCTATCTTAACAATGGAGACGCCGTTTTTGTTCTGGTTAGGAAAATAGGAAGATGAATTTGTTGAAGCATTCCATCGAGTGTGCCCGTTCTTGGAGTAATCAACATTCAGACGGTTACTGCCTATCCTCTGAAAGCTGACTGAATGCTCTTTTCGATGTGTGAAACTTTTATTAAAGAACGGCATGGTCTTTTCATAACGGGCTGTCTTAATAATGCAGAGATCATTTTTGTTCTAGTTAAAAACATAGGAAGATTAATTTTATGAAGCATTCCATCGATTGTGTCAGTTCTTGGAGTGATTATCAGCCAGACAATTTCTGCCTATCCTCTAACAGCTTATTGAATACTCTTTTCGATGTATGAAACTTTTATTAAAGAACGGCATAGTTTTTTTGTAAGGTGTTGTCTTAATAATTGCAGACGTCGATTTTGTTCTTGTTAGAAACATAGGAACATTAATTTAATGAAGCATTCCATCGAGTGTGCCAGTTCTTGGAGTGATAAACAGCCAGACAATTACTGTCTATCCTCTTAAAGATGGCTGAATACCCTTTTCGATGTGTGAAACTTTTATTAAAGAACGGCATAGTCTTTTCATAACGTGTTGTCTTAATAATGCAGACACCGTTTTTGTTTTTGTTAGAAACATAGGAAGATTAATTTGATGAAGCATTCCATCGAGTGTGCCAGTTCTTGGAGTGATCGTCAACCAGACAATTACTGTCTATTCTCTGAAAGCTAACTGAATACTCTTTTCGGTGTGTGAAACTTTTGTTAAAGAACGGCATCGTTTTGTCATGAAATGCTGTCTGAACAATGCAGATGTCGTTTTTGTTCTGGTTAGAAACGTAGGAAGATTAATTTGATGAAGCATTCGATCGAGTGTGCCAGTTCTTGGAGATATCAACATCCAGACACTTACTGTCTATCCTCTGAAAGCTGACTGAATACTCTTTTCGATGTGTGAAACTTTTATTAAAGAACGGCATAGTTTTTTTCATAACGTGTTGTCTTAATAATGCAGACATCGTTTTTGTTCTGGTTAGAAACATAGGAAGATTAATTTGATGAAGCATTCCATCGAGTGTGCCAGTTCTTGGAGTGATCAACATCCAGACAATTACTGTCTATCTTCTGAAAGCTGACTGAATACTCTTTTCGGTGTGTGAATTCTTTGTTAACGAACGGCATCGCTTTGTCATAAAGTGCTGTCTGAACAATGCAGACGCCGTTTTTTGTTCTGGTTAGAAACATAAGAAGATGAATTTGTTGTAACATTCCATCGAGTGTGCCAGTTCTTGGAGTGATCAACATCCAGACAATTACTGTCTACCTTCTTAAAGCTGACTCAATACTCTTTTCGATGTGTGAAACTTTTATTAAAGAATGACATAGGTTTTTTTTTTTTCCAGAATGTGCTGTCTTAATAATGCAGACGTCGTTTTTATCTGTACTGGCTTTCAGCCAGCAATGCGTATGTCATGGCGTCGTTTCCGTCGTCCGTCCGTCCGTTAGTCTTTTTCTTGTTTACGCGATTAAGTCCGCATTTATAACCAGATTTTCGTGAAACTTGCAAAGTTTGTTTATCTTATCTATAGCTTCAAACCTATTTATTTAGAGAAAAATCCAACAAACAGTATGGGAAAAGTAGCCATTTCAAGTTGAACATTTCAAATTCTTGTTTGCACGATAGTCTGCATTTGAGCTCGATTTTCGTGAAACTTGCACAGTTTGTTTATCTCATCAATAGCTTCAACCCTATTGCTTTTGAGAAAAATCCAACGAACAGTATGGGAAAAGTAGCCATTGCAAGTGAAAATTTCAAATTCTTGTTTACACGGTAGTCTGCATTTTTTGCTCGATTTTCGTGAAACTTGCACACTTTGTTTATCTCATCAATAGCTTCAACCCTATTGCTTTTGCGAAAAATCCAACGAGCAGTATTGGAAAAGTAGCCATTTCAAGTTGAACATTTCAAATTCTTGTTCACGCGATAATTTTTGTGAAACTTGCACAGTTTGTTTATCCCACCAATAGCTTCAACCCTATTGAGTTTGAAAAAAAATCCACAAATGATATGGGAAAAGTAGCTATTGCAAGTTGAAAACTACAAATCTTGTATACGGGATAAACTGTACAAGGGATTGAATATCTAGTAAATGTTTCAGGAAATTTGCTTTGATTGCAAACATTTAGATTTAAGAAATTTCACTTCAATTTTTTCACTGTTTCAGTTTGTTCGATTCAGCATGCCTACATACGCTGTCTTAATTGGTTCAAGCCCAATTGCAAGAACACATTTGTATGTTTTTTTGTATTTATGCATCATGAATTCATGATGTATGCTAGCGAAATTAAATTCTCTGCCGGTAGAGCATATTCAGACCTTTCACGGGCTTCTAGGTGTTCTGGTCAGAAACATAAGAAGATTAATTTGATGAAGTATTCCATCGATTGTGTCAGTTCTTGGAGTAATTATCAGCCAGACAATTTCTGCCTGTCCTCTAACAGCTTATTGAATACTCTTTTCGATGTGTGAAACTTTTTTATTAAAGAACGGCATAGTTTTTTTTATAAGGTGGTGTCTTAATAATTGCAGACGTCGTTTTTGTTCTTGTTAGAAACATAGGAACATTAATTTAATGAAGCATTCCATCGAGTGTGCCAGTTCTTGGAGTGATAAACAGCCAGACAATTACTGTCTATCCTCTTAAAGATGGCTGAATACCCTTTTCGATGTTTGAAACTTTTGTTAAAGAACGGCATATTTTTTTTCATAACGTGTTGTCTTAATAATGCAGACATCGTTTTTGTTCTTGTTAGAAACATAGGAAGATTAATTTGATGAAGCATTCCATCGAGTGTGCCAGTTCTTGGAGTGATCGACAACCAGACAATTACTGTCTATTCCCTGAAAGCTAACTGAATACTCTTTTCGGTGTGTGAAACTTTTGTTAAAGAACGGCATGGTTTTGTCATAAAGTGCTGTCTGAACAATGCAGATGCCGTTTTTGTTCTGGTTAGAAACATAGGAAGATTAATTTGATGAAGCATTGCATCGAGTGTGCCACTTCTTGGAGTGATCAACAGCCGGACAATTATTGCCTATCTTCTGAAAGCTGACTGAATACTCTTTTCGATGTGTGAAACTTTTATTCAAGAACGGCATAGTTTTTTCATAAGGTGTTGTCTTAATAATGCAGACATCGTTTTTGTTCTTGTTAGAAACATAGGAAGATTAATTTGATGAAGCATTCCATCGAGTGTGCCAGTTCTTGGAGTGATCAACAGCCAGACAATTATTGCCTATCTTCTGAAAGCTGACTGAATACTCTTTTCGATGTGTGAAACTTTTATTCAAGAACGGCATAGTTTTTTCATAACGTGTTGTCTTAATAATGCAGACATCGTTTTTGTTCTGGTTAGAAACATAGGAAGATTAATTTGATGAAGCATTCCATCGAGTGTGCCAGTTCTTGGAGTGATTCACATCCAGACAATTACTGTCTATCCTCTGAAAGCTGACTGAATACTCTTCTCGGTGTGTGAAACTTTTGTTAAAAAACGGCATGGTTTTGTCATAAAGTGCTGTCTGAATATTGCAGATGCCGTTTTTTGTTCTGGTTAGAAACATTTTTATGAAACACGTTATGAAAAAAGTATGCCGTTCTTGAATAAAAGTTTCACACATCGAAAAGAGTATTCAGTTTTGTGTAAAACCTTTACTAAAGAACGGTATAGTTTTTCATACCGTGTGGTCTTAATAAGGCAGACATCGTTTTTCTTCTGGTTAGAAACATAGGAAGATTTATTTGATGAATCATTCCATTATGTGTGCCAGTTCTTGGGGTGATCAACAGCCAGAAAATTACTGTATATCCTCTGAAAGCTGACTGAATACTCTTTTCGATGTTTGAATATTTTACTAAAGAACGGGATAGTTTTTCATTACGTAATGTCTTAAAAATGCGGAAATCGTTTTTGTTCTTGTTAGAAACAAAGGAAGATGAATTTGATGAAGCATTCCATCGAGTGTGCCCGTTTTTGAAGTGCTCAACAGCCAGACGATTACTGCCTATGCTCTTAAAGCTCACTTAATACTCTTTTCTATGTGTGAAACTGTAATTAAAGAACGGCATAGTTTTGTCATAAAGTGGTGTAGACCTGAATAATGCAGACGTCGTTTTTGTTCTAGTTAGAAACATAGGAAAATTAATTTGATGAAGCATTCAATCGAGTATGCCTGATCTTGAAGTGATCAACAGCCAGACAATTACTGCCTATTTTCTTAAACCTGACTTAATACTTTCTTTTTATGTGCGCTACTTTTACTAAAGAACGGCATCGTTTTTTCATAACCTGTTGTCTTAATAATGCAGACGACATCGCTTTCCTTCTGGTTAGAAACATAGGAAGATGAATTTGATAAAGCATTCAATCGAGTGTGCCACAATTACTGTCTATCCTCTGAAAGTTGACTGAATTCTCTTTTCGATGTGTTTTGTATCACTTTTTCTTAAAGAACGGTATAGGTTTTGCAAAACTTGCTGTCTTAATAATGCAGACGTCGTTTTAGTTCTGGTTAGAAACACAGGAAGATTAATTTGATGAAGCATTCCATCGAGTGTGCCAGTTCTTGGGGTGATCAACAGCCATACAATTACTGTCTATCCTTTGAAAGCTGACTGAATACTCTTTTCGATGTGTGAAACTTTTACTAAAGAATTGTATAGTTTTTTTCATAACGTGCTGTCTTAAAAATGCAGACATCGTTTTTGTTCCGGTTAGAAACATACGAAGATGAATTTGATGAAGCATTCCATCGAGTGTACCAGTTCTTGGAGTGATCAACAGCCCGACAATTACTGCATATCTTCTGAAAGCTGACTGAAGACTCTTTTCTATGTGTGAAACTTAAATTAAACAACGGCATAGTTCTGTCATAAATTGCTGTCTTAGTAATGCCACGAAACATGTAAGGACTCTTTGACGAAAAAGAGGCGATTATTTCGAATGAAAGGCCTATGATAGTTGACAACAAAAAAAAAATTGCTTGCGACTTTCATTTTATGAGCTGATCTTTTGAAAGATTTTTTGTGATTTAAATCGCTCAGTGTTATATGCAAAATCAAAATATTGTCTATAGGCTTCTACCTGAGCGTCGTCAAAAGTCGTCTTTGCGTGGTAGAAAGTTAATGTACCTTTTTAATGCACGGTACAAAGTAAGTTATCACAGCATAATGGATCCAATCGATGTGAGTGAAGTGATGATACCTGAAAATGATTTGAGCCATTCTGTGACAAAAGGGGTTTTAATACATCTCTATGGTGCAACAAGCGAGTTACTACATAGTTGTGAATCCATAAAATCCCTTTTTGTCTAAACCGACTGGATAATGTGGAAGACTGGTCATTTGACACGCAAAAAAATTCAGCCAATAGAAAAGTTGACCAAATAAATCAAACTCGTTTCGAACTGAATATCGATCCTGCGTGGCTCAGTGGTAGAGTGTGGGACTCTTGATATTGATGCCCCGTGCGCAAGCCTCACCGAATCCATCAGGCCCTTCTTGTGAGTGCCCTTGGGCAAGATACCCCAAAGCCCTAGGGGAGTACTGGTGGAACTGAAGAAATACATGAATATGTGAGCTTTCGCCATAATATGACTGAAATACCGGTAATATTGAAACCGGTGTGAAATAAAATTCAATCAATCAATCTACTGTTTATCTACTTTTTACATGAAACCATGGTCCGTTTTCACCAAACAGGCATATTTTATTTAGGTCTAATTCTAGGTTTAAGAGAGTAACACCGCTTCTGATTAGCTTAACCAATCAGAGGTTGTGTTACATTCAAATTTAGAACGTTCTTGGGCATAAGACTATGAATTTTCTTTAAAAAGAAATGATTGGGAAATAGAGACCGTGCAAGTGATAAGAAGCAAATTTAGTAAAGGACAGGTTAAGATAATGGGGTAGACATGGTCCCTAGGCAACATACATTTTGTATTTATATCTGTAGTTCTTACCATTAATTCCGAACGCAAGACAAGCTATAACTATAGCTACATTATTTGGATCAGCCAATTAAAAACTGCTTCCTCTTGAAATTTATCTAGAAAATTTGGACGACTGCAGTTTAAATTGGTTGGTCTCATATGTCCCCTATATACGGTTACCCGTTTTCTGCGCATATCATATTCTTCGCAGATTTGACCTGTCTGCTTTAAAGCATCACACACCCCCGAATGGGGGTGGGGGGCGTTGTAGTAGAAGCCTACACGCTAATAAAGTAGCAATGTAGAAAATGGCCATTATCAATACGTTTGAGGAGAAATCAGACCCGTTTTAGCTCCAGATTTCTCTAAACCATAATAATTTAGCTGATCATAGCTAAATGAGTCGCATCTGGTAGCTTTTTATTAAGTAAACGTTTATTTTAGTTTGAAATTCAAAATAACCGTTGTCGAGTAGAAAAGTAGTCCGGTTCTGTAGCCAGAATGCCCAAATTAGATGTGTATTTGTAGAATGTCATCTAGCGGGAGATAATTTGAAATACCACGAAGACGTTTCTTTTTTTCGTTTTCTTCATTTTATTTCCACATCCAGAAAACGCATAGACCAGGAGTGGTTCGAGGGATTGTCGACTTTTTCTTAGATGAGCAAGCAACAGAGAGGGCAAGCGGGAGAGACGTCGTGTTCACGGACGAACGGATAAAGAACACCGTTATAGAAACAATAACTGCAGGTGTGTACTTCTCGTAAACATTTCAGCAATGCTCTTGCAAAAGGGGGTTTAACTCTTTACCAAAGTTGAAACTACAAAATTTTAAACTTGTCTAAATTGAAAACATTTGCAGACAACAAAATAAACGTGACTCAATAACTGAAACTTGGCTTTAGAAGAGTAGAAAACATTGTGGGAAAAGGAGAAAATGCTGGTAAACAGCATTTTTTTCCATTTCCCTCAATGTTTTTGGAAGGCTTCTTCCTCTGGGTCCTAGATATTGTGTTCAAAAGAAAACAAGTAGGTTTAGTAGATTTAGTACTGTTTTTCTTACACCGATTATTTTAAAAGACGAAAATTCTTTACAGTCCAACAGTTTAGTGGTAATGAATAGTTTTAAAGGCTATAAGGATTCTTGTCATATTATGAATAATATCATGGCTTACATCCATTTTTATGAAATGCCAAATTTATTAAACTCGTCATCTAAATACAGATAAAAAAAACTTGGCATTTAATCATCATCTAAATACAGATTAAAATTCGGCAAAGCCTCGATTTTATCTGTATTTAGATGACTCGTTTAAAAAATTTGGTAGATCTATTTTATGACCATTCATATAAGATCCTCTAAGTATGGGATGCCTAGCCTAGTATTATGCTTCACGAAATTGCATAAAACTCCTTTGTTGCCAGAACATAGTTCAAATCTATTCTAGGTATCGTTACATCACTCACATCGATTGCCAGCACTGTGCTCTGCATTTTGCATCACCCGGAATACCAAGACCGTTTGCAAAAGGAGCTGGACACGGTCATCGGACGTGATAGAATGCCTTCGATAAGTGATCGCGCTAACTGTCCGTTCCTAGAAGCAATAGTGACCGAGAGCAACCGACTTTTACCGATTGCGCCCCTGCTGTTGCCTCACGTATGTCAAACGGAACTGGAATTTGATGGGTACCATGTCCCGGCCGGAAGTCAGGTAGATAGTCTAATATAATGTTTACCATTATCTACCGCTAGATGGCATTCTATAAATATTCATCTGTCTAATTTGGGCATCCTGGGTACAGCACCGAAACACTTTCCTACGCGACAACCGTTACTTTGAATTTCAAACTAAAATAAACGTTTACTCAATAAAACGCTTCTTCGTGCACTTCACTCAGCTATGATAAGCAGTTTATAGAAATCTGGAGCTTAAGCAGGTCTCATTTCTCCTCAAATGTACTGATAAAAGCTATTTTCTACATTGCTACTTTATAGAGCGTAATATTACAGTCTGCCCGCTTTCGGGGCTAGTGATGTGTAATATAAGACAGTCGAATCTTCGAAGAATATGACATGCGCAGACAACGCAATGTTTACATTACATGAAAAACTCATAATTCAAAATTTCAATACCAGCCATCTGATTGGCTTAGATGTTCTGTCTCAACCAATGAAATGACCAGCAAGACTTTTTTTTTTTTTTTTAGGTCCGCGGTGAGTTTGAATCAGATTGGTTTTTGAGTACGGTGCCAGCTCCTTTCGTTCAGTGGTTATTCCAAAACTCGTTGTCAAGGTTTTCATCTGCTAAATCTGTGACATAATGATATATCTCCACTGTATTTAATATGTACATGCATGCATCTTTTTTTTTTTCTCAATTTCGTCCAACAGTCACAGTATCAGTTCACCACACATCTTATATGAGGACAGTGAAAATCTTTTATGCTTGTATCACTTTATGTATCGTTTTATCTAAGCTTTACCCATTGTCCAACTTAAACATGTAACACATTGTGCTGCATTTTCATTTTTTCTCATTCCCCCACCCCCCACCACGTCCCTGTTTTCCTCATCATCGATTTAAAACTCTTGATTTGCCAATGAATGACCTGTATCTAGTCAAAGGAAGTGAATATTGTAAAAATCAGGGGTTGGACATCAATGTCTACCCTTCCGTTCGATACATGTATGAGCCATACTCTGTGAAAAGGCGACAAGTATCGACCTAGGTCAGCCTGCGCAGGCTGACCTCGGCCGAAAGTTGTCGCTATCGGTAAACTTTGTCAAAGGACCATTCTACCTCACGATTAGGTATAATATTTGATAAGTGACTCTATGGGTTCAAAATTATGTGATGACTTGGGCTGTATCATGTATTAAGATGCACTAAACCCCCTTTTGATAGATCATGGCTCATATATCTGAAAAAAATAAAAATGCCATATAGAGGAAGATAACGTTACTGTGCTGACTTCATCATATCTCAGACATACAATTACCTGTCGTATGTACTTTTTTAGATCATTCCAAACGTATGGCATGTACATCATGACGATGCTGTTTGGGGAGATCCCTGGAAATTCCGACCTGAGAGATGGCTGGACGAAAATGGTCAAGCATTGTCGAGTTCTCATCCACTTAGAAAACAGTAAGTACAGCAAAAACTTGTCAATCAAAAGTACAATAATTTGAATATACAGTGTATCGCTTAGATTGAGGCAATGCTTAACTTTACAGGGTTTTTATTGCTATTACAGGTTTTCATATCATCAAACTTAACGTATGATTTATCACAGAAAGGTATATATAGCGGACTTGGAAAACCTTTTACCTACTTTTAACCCTTCACCTGATATGCCAATTTGAGGCTCTTCCATTTCAGCAGAAAATAAAGATATGATGTCAAAAATATGGAAAAGTGAGGACACAAATATCTGATTGAGTGGAAAACATTGTGGGAAAAGGAGAAATTGCTCGTTACGAGCAATTTCTCCTTTTCCCACAAGGTTTTCAAAAGCTGTCTGTTGTTGATACGTCAAAATGAGTATTTATGGAGTAAAGGGTTAAAAAAGATCTTTCTACCAGCGCTTAATACCGACCCATCATACAAAAACAGATTTTCTTCTTCACAATGATTTCCATACTTTTCAATGATAATATTTAAATTCAAACGCATTTTAACAGCCCCGTGATTTACTTTTTTTTGGCTGCTACTTGGCCTTTAACCCTTTACCACACGGCAAAATTTTAAACCTATCCAAATTGAAAGTATTTGCAAACGACAATTTCAAAGAGGCTAAAGAGGAAAGTTACTACAACATAATGTTCCGTATACATTGACGGATTCTGTTATTTCAGCTGGATCACCTTTGGAACAGGAAGACGACAGTGCCCCGGCGAACAGTTTGCACGCAACCGTATATTTTTATACCTTGCTAGTCTGTTTAAGACTTACAGGTTTATAGGCACCCCAGGCAAATTCGAATCTTTAGACCCTCGGGAGGGCGGATTCGAAATAACAGGCGCCCTACGTCCAAAGCCATACTTCTGTAAAGCCAAGAGAAGAGTTTAGCATAGTTTCTGGAAAATTATTTCCATATTAGATCTACTAAATTCTACGAGTAAAGTTTGAACATTATGAAAAATATTCAGTTTGGTTTACGTTTGCATGGTGTTTGATGCCTTTTTAACATTATTAAGGGTTTGTTGTTTTTTTTTTTTCAACGTTTCTTGCACCTATCCATGCTGAAATTTATTTTACCAGTACATTGTACAATCAAACTGCTTTCCAATATCGTCCAGACAATGATCAGCGATGAGAGAGGAATGAATTTCGGTGCAAAAATAAAACATGGCGGCCATGATGGCCCTGCATCGCTGTAGCCCTGTGCCTTATGGTTTCAGACAAGAAGATTTTCAAAATTGTTCATATTTTTCAGTTTTGTTGCCATGGTAACCAGAGTTAACCTGTAGAAAGGATAAATGACAGGCAAATGACACCTTTTCCTTTTCCTAAAATGTATTCCACCCTTTCAGTGATCCTTTTTTGTGAGCCATATATTTGTCATCTACAAATGATTTCCCCTTTGACCAGTCTGAAGTTTGCCTGTGGTAAAAAGTAAATAAAGAAGTTCACATTATTTCAATAATAACAAAGCAACGGTTCATATTGATCTTGTTCCCTTGCTGCGGTTCACATAAAACCCCAACATAGTCAAAGTTATAAACTTGTGGTGGACAAAGACCGATAGCCAAGAATATTTTTGTCTGAATCTGTAATTGTACATCTAAGATCACGCAGAAAGTGCAGTCTGTTCTTTTCTACACTGTCCACAAAACACAAAGCAAGACCTTGTGTTACTGTCTTTGGATGAAATATCTTTAGAAGTGAAATACTATATTGGCCATGAGAAGATCAATGTGGGAGGTGTCAAATATAACAGTATTAAAAAGTTCTACCTTTATATTTTATTGCGTAATTGTACATTTAAATACTCTTAACGGTCATCCACAATGACGTTGTAAACAACTCCTAGTATATACATGTATGTATAATCTCCCATAAGTCACAACCAATAAAATTTTAATATCTAACATCTATAATTCTATTGAAACTCATTTACACAGGAATTCTACGAATTCAAATTATGCATATGTCTGACCATTCAAATGAGTTTAAATCCCTATCACACTACTTGTACTTTAACACTATTTTTCACCCATGACCATTTGTGCCTCATAGGAGGCCACTTTTGAACTCCATGCTATAAACAGAACAACTGCTTGTTAAAAAACAATTGCTTCTTTTCCAATAATTCCTCTTTCATCATTACAAACACAACTCTTTACTTCAAATATGTTTCCTATATGTCATTTCTATTGATTTTCGCTCAACAAAGGTAAGAGTTACAATTTTGCTCTATTTGCCAAAGAGGTTATCACCCTTGCGGATGACAAGATAAAAGTGACTGAAAATTTGAAATTTGTTTTGTGAAGAGTAGAAAACATTGTGGGAAAAAGAGAAAATGCTGGTTACATGCATTTTCTCCTTTTCCCACAATGTTTTCTAAAGGCTTCTTTCTCAGGATTGTCAAAAGTAGGGATTGTGTGGTAATGGATTAACCCTTTCCCAAACAATCCCTGGTTTTTACGGGTCAGGAATAGAAGCCTTTTGAAAACAAAGTGGGAAAAGGAGAAAATGCTGGTAACCAGCATTTTCTTCTTTTCCCACAATGTTTTCTACCCTTTCATATAGAAAAATCATCTTTTCAGCAACTGTTAATTTGTCATCTGCAAAATGCTTTCAATTTGGTCTGGTCCAAAATCTACCGTTTGGGAAAGGGTTAAGTGTCATATGCAAGTGCTTTAAATATAGACGATGCTAAATTTTTTGCACCTAGTAGAGAGTCTAAAATGTTGTCTGGTAATTAGTCAAGCAGTCTAGTGGATAACAAAATATTTAGAAGAACACTAAAAGTGGTAAGGATTTAAAACTACACAACTGGAATGTATATTCCAATATTTACAAACATGTACATCATAAACAACAAATTACCTTAACCCTTTACGACACAATCCCAAATTTCGATGACCCTGAGGAGGGAAGCTTTTAAAAACATTGAAGGGGCAAATTCTGGTAACCACAATGTTTTCTACACTTCCAAAAACCAATTTCTATTCTTTATTTACATTTTGCCATCTGCAAATGCTTTCAATTTGGTCTGATCTGAATTTCCTTTTTTTTTTTTTTTTGGCAGAGAGTTAACTAATTGCAATGTTATGATTACAATTGCAATTCAAATTTTCAATCAAATTTCTTTTATCATACATATGAAATGGCTCCAATACAGACCAGTCCTAAAAAGAACATTCTTATCTCGTAAAGGCTAGATAAAACAAGACTTTAATTCTAATGGCCATTATAACAACTGAATTCATCTTTGTACCAAAATAAAACAGTATTTCCAAAATGGTAACTATAAGAATTTCTTCCAGTAATTACATTAATCCATGATCATGGCATACATGTAACAATATACTCCAACTTTCATAGCATTTGTGTATGGGAATGAAATGATAAATGTGCATGAAAAAATCAGAAATCAAACAATTTGTACTTTATACTAGTATTGCAAAAAGCCCTTGTGTAAATGTACACTTTAACATAAAATGACCATCAAAACAAAATATGAATATATAATTACATTTTTATTTCTTTTTATGAATAGTGCCCCGAGGAAAGGTTGAAATTCATCAGCAAAAAAGTATAAACCTATGTCAGCCAGTGCACTCTGTGTACTGTAGGTTGGCCTTAGTTGAAATTTTTGGCCACAGTTAAATTCTCTGCGTCGATCAGTGTTTTAGAACAACTTGATCCATATCATAAGACAAATTGCTCTGTTAAAATGTGTTAAGATTATGCATTTAATCCCCTCTTGCCAGAGCACTGCTCATATATAATAGAAAATTGGCCCACCAGGATACAGAAAAGAACAACACAAACAATAGAAAGCAGATCTATCTCCCTGACCTAATCTCCACTCAAACCCTTTGAATTTCAAACAATTTCACGTTTGTATCATACCACACTGGCGGATCTACGTTTCTGAAATCAAAATAAAAGAAACAATTGTAAACCTTAGGGTGCTAAGTAAACAACAAAAAGGATGTTTATATCGGACTTGAAAAACTGACCTAAAATCAAGGATTGAAATTTCAAGGCTTAATATTGTCCAGATTATCTTATACACAAGACAATGTAGATCGCAGAACAACTGAATTTATATTCTACACAGTCTGATCATGATCTATAATATTTATAAAAGCAATCTGACATAATTATAGGATTTAAATTGTAATGGTTTTCTCTTTAATATTCAGAAGTTTTTGAAAATCCATTGCATTTGACCTTTAGCCCTATACAATAAACTCCTGTGTTTTAACGACTCCTGGTGAAAGGCTTTAAACCTTTCACAACACTGCAAAATTTTAGACCAATCCAAATTAAAAGTATTTGCATACGACTATTTCATTGTAGCTTAAATGATGCAAGTTTTCTTTCATAGGGTAGAAAATTTTGTAGGAAAAGGCGAAAAATGCTGGTTACCAGTTTTAACCTTTTCCCACAATGGTCTTTCTTAGGGTCGTTAAAAGTCTTCATTGTGCGATAAAGGGTTAAATCTATTCTGTACTTTAATCATAATGATTCAATGGTGAAAGGGGCAAAGAAATACTATTCAGGTTTACCTCAGATAAATTACACCCCACAGATAGGTCCTAAACCACATTGTAGTTCCACTGTTTGCCTGGTACTTCCTTATCAAGATTGGATGCGGAACTGGTAGCAGGCCAACCAGGGTGCCATGTTGTAGAAACTTCAGTATCTCACTCTCATCAGTCAAACCCCTGAATATAAAAGACTATTTAACTCTTTACCAAACAAGTTTTTGTACTGGACCAAATTTTAAGCACCTGCAAACAATAAATTTAATCTTTTTGATAGTGTAGAAAATATTGTAGGAAAAGAAGGAAATGCTGATTTCCAGCATTTTCTCCTTTTCCCAGGATAATTTCTATAGGCTTATTTCTCAGGGTCAATGAAAGTCAGGATTGTGTAGTTAGCATTGCATAAATTTTTTAATCTAACAAATTACTACACAAATACAATCGCTTCCCAAACCATCGAGGGTAAAGGTGCGGCTACACCAATAGCTGCTTTTCCAACAGCATTTTTCTCACTATTGAAAAACAACCTCTTTCTTTTCCTACTATCTTTGACTCTTGCATAATATGTCTCAGATTTTGGTGGATCTGTGTAGCAGAATTTTGATGACTGTGTCTGATGTTTTTGTGAGCAACTTAGATAAGATCAGACTGCACAGAGTGCCATCAAAATTTTGGTCTAACCTGGCTAAATATTTTGTGAGATGTTCCAGCAGTACAGTATTGAAATACTTTGGTGTTTTCTACAGATATCAAACGCCATTTTAAACACTCAAAAAGTTGATGTTCCTCTTGTTTTATTATTATTTGTTGGATATTTTGGAAAATGAATGTAACTCTGCTGTCTTAAGCATTTGTCATTAGCACAATGTTTGTTTGTTTTTAACATAGAGTATACCCCTAGATTCAACAGTTTCTGTAACAATCATCAAGACAAAAGCTCAAGTATCAATATCTTTTTTACTTTCACTGTTGCTAGGCTGGAAGGCTACACAGTTTTTTCCTTGCATGTGATCCAATATTCTAGAAAGCCCAATAAAGAAACAAACACTTATGCAAGATTGCTCAAATATTTCAGGGGATAAAAACAAAAATTGAAAAAACTCCCTAAAATCTGACTTACTTGTCAATACAGATTTTCTCCACTTGTGGTACAAGGACTTGTAACATCCTCATTATTGTTTGAAGGGGTAGCTTTTGCTTCCAAGAATGTACCTGTGATATAAAAATTTGATCTAATATAGCTCTATTGTTGTGATGAAGATAGCCAGCTTTAATCGCTCATATCAACCATTCTGCTACACATCACTGGTCCATGGAAATGTTGAAATTTTGTAGCAATAGTTTTGACCCTTGACAGCCTCCTTCTTAACGGTGCATGACTCATACCTTTATCTATAGCGTCTTACAATATGCAGAATTATATTGACTTTTACCTATGTATTTTTGTTACCATAAACTGACCATGATTTCCTAAACAAGACAAATTAGCATATATATATTATGTTTGAAGCTTACTTTAGATCAGTTAATAACCCAAACAGTAAGTTTTTTACACCAGATGATGATGTCTTAGATTTTATTGAGCGGTACGAAAATAACGAATTCAACATAATGTTTAGTGAACTTAATGTGCCTATCACACAAAACGAGTTATTTGCAGCAATAAAACAATTAAATACTGGAAAGTCAGCTGGTCCAGATATGCATATCAACGAGTTTTTCATTCACGGAAAAGATAGTCTTGCTCCCTCTTTATTGGTTCTTTTTAATAGAATTTTTGAATTAGGTTATTTTCCAGAAACATGGTCAGAGGGTTTTGTTATTCCATTGCACAAAAAGGGTAGCTTAAATGATGTAAATAATTATCGTGGTATAACTCTTCTCAGCACTTTAGGAAAATTATTTACGCGAATTTTAAACAACAGACTCTGTAATTGGGCAGAAATGTACAGTGTTTATATAGAAGCACAAGCTGGTTTTAGAAAGAAAATGGGCACTACAGATAACATATATGTGTTACATGGCGTAATAAATCATATGATTAATAATGGAAAACCACTGTTTTGCGCTTTTATAGATTTTAGTAAAGCTTTTGACTATATTTCGAGGGAAAATTTGTGGATGAAATTGATTAAGCTGGGTATAAGAGGGAAGATTTTTGATATCATCAAATCTATTTATAGCAATGTTAAATCAAGGGTAAAGTATATGAACCAATTAAGCGACAGCTTTGATTGTTTGCTCGGTGTCAGACAGGGAGAGTGTTTATCCCCATTCTTATTTTCCATGTTCATAAATGATATTGAGGACATGTTTATTAAAAACGGTAATAATGGCATCGATATGTACATGTTTAAAATGTTTTTGATACTATATGCTGACGATATTGTCATTTTTGCAAACAACGCTGAAGAATTACAATCTAATTTAAATATGTTGCAGGACTATTGTCAAAGATGGAAATTATCTGTTAATACATCGAAAACAAAAATTGTAATTTTTAGGAAAGGTGGAAGGTTACCAGGCAATTTATCTTTCAGCTACGATGGAAAGAATATTGAAATCGTCGATAAGTTTGTTTATTTAGGCATCGTATTTTCTTCAGGTGGTTCATTTTCTAGTGCCCAAAATACTTTATCGGGACAGTCATTAAAAGCAATTTTTAAATTGAATAAATACTTACATAAATTTACAAATATTACTGTAAGACATAAGTTGGAACTTTTTGATAAACTAGTTTTACCAATACTTAACTATGGAAGCGAAGTTTGGGGATTTCACAGTGGACCATCATTAGACAGAGTACATTTACAATATTGTAAACGAGTATTAGGCGTAAAGAAAAATTGTCAAAATGATTTTATATACGGAGAGTTAGGCAGGGTGCCTCTACAAAATTACAGATTTTACAACATAATTAAATTTTGGACTAAAATTACTCTAACAGAAGATAAGAAGTTAATTAAGGTAACATACAAAACACTTTAACAGGATTTATTAGAAAAACCAAACTGTAAAAACTGGTGTTCTCTTTGCAGGGACTTATTTAATGCATTAGGATTTTCCGATGCTTGGTATTATCAAACAATAGGAGATGTTAAGATTTTCCTATTGTTAGCAAAACAACGGATTCATGATCAGTTTTATCAAAATTGGACAGCTCGTTTAAATAACTCAACCCGTGCTATTTTCTATAAAAATATCGCTGAGCTTAAATTCCAGCCATACTTAGAAGTATTGAATATTGCAAAGGTTAGAACAAGTTTGTCCCAGCTACGTGTCTCATCACATAGACTGTGCGTCGAGACTGGAAGATGGAATAAACCTGTTAGTATTCCATTTAATGATCGCAAATGCTCTTTTTGTAATGTTTTGGAAGATGAATACCACTTTGTCATTCAATGTCAAGTTTTTTCAGAATTGAGACAGCAGTTTATACCAAAATATTTCTGGGAACATCCTAGCATGTACAAATTTTTAGAACTTATGAATTCTGATAATACTAATTTGATAAAAGGGCTTGGTAATTATGTAAACAAAGCATTCATGCTAAGAAATAGTATTCTGTATAAAAGAACAGCAGATTCGTAGCTCCTGACTACATTTTTACACATATTTTTATATTATGTTTATTATCATGTCATATGTAATATGCAGTCTAGTATTGTCTTACATTTCGTTACTTTCGCTATTTTAACTTGTGTGCTTTGAAGGAAGGTGTGGAATGAGATCGGTCTGATCTGCAAGTACAGTCTGACCTTGTTCCACGCTCTTCTTTATTATAGATATTTTTGTTGTTTTTCGGGTTTTTCAGTTTGCAACCTTTGTTTGCACATGTCCTCAGTATATGATCCTGTCTTACACTAAAGGTTTTTTTTTTTTTTTTTTTCGGTATACTTTCTTTTATATAGAAGGTGTTGACATGAATAGGCCTGTATTTGTGTATAGTTTGATCTTGTTTCACACTTTCCGCAATTTTCGCTACTTTCGGCATTAAGTTCTTATTTTTGCACATTTGCACAGTCTGATCTAATCCTATGCCAGTGGTTATTTCAGTCTGATTTTGTTTCACACTTTCCGCAATTTTCGCTACTTTCGGCGTTAAGTTCTTATTTTTGTACATTTGTACCGTCTGATCTAATTCTATGCCAGTGGTTATTTCAGTCTGATCTTGTCTCACACTTTCCGCAATTTTCGCTACCTTCGGCGTTAAGTTCTTATTTTTGCATATTTGCACAGTCTGATCTAATCGTGTGCCAGTGGTTATTTCAGTCTGATCTTGTCTCACACTTTCCGCAATTTTCGCTACTTTCGGCGATAAGTTCTTATTTCTGCATATTTGCACAGTCTGATCTAATCCTATGCCAGTGGTTATTTCCTATTTCCATTGTTTATCTTTTACGCTTTAAGTGAAACTGCTAGCGGCTAACGGACTGCACATGTGTACAGTATGATTGACAGCCCTGAGAAAGAAGCCTGTAAAGGGCATTGTGAAAAAGGAGAAAATGCTGGTAACCATCATTTTTTTCCTTTTCCCGCTATGTTTTCAATGTTTTCTATCCTTCAAATTTGCAGTCACTTTTATTTTGTCGTCTGCAAATGCTTTTGATTTTGGTAAGTCTAAAATTTGGTGGCTTGAAAGGAATTACAGTCTGATCGTTTTGAATAATTGCTATTTTCTATATTTAACTTTTTTTTTTTATGTTTTCAAAAGACTTCTGCTCTATTACGACTATATTGTAAATATGTAATATACTTCTGCAAATTTGTTTGGTTAATCAAGATACATTATAGCTATTACAAAAGTTTCTGAATATGACGATTTTCTATCGCTCCCTTTGTTTATTCTCAATTTTGAACGCAGATGGAGTGATAGTAAGTTATCATTAAAGAATAGTTACGCAATCTTTTGCAGACGATGTTTTTCGATTTATTCCCCAGCAATCCATTTGTCTACCTTGCTTTTTCGTTTCGAACAAGGAAGGCATTAATGGAATGAAGGGGATTTATGTCAAAAAAGGATAAAGCTAAATTACTTTTCATAATATTGGAATAGGTTCGCCATATTGTATTATACATTTATATGTTTTTCATACACCTCATAGGTCTATGACCTTCTGGTTTTCATTAATAAAGTATGACATATAAAAAAAAAAAAAAAAATATGTTCAATAACATACAGAACTTGAAAAGCAGATAAAAGAACTGATGTAAGAATATAAGAAGTCTTATCCAAAGCTGATCATCAGCCCACAAATGCTTATCAATATGTTCTATTTTCCAAACCTCAGGCTGCTTTCACACAAAATCAATTTGAATACAACATTATAAAAAAAAGGCAAAATATGATTCCACAATTACTTTTTACTACACCCTGCAAAGACTTTCAGGCTAAGCGTGGATTATTAACAATTCAAATTTCAACTGAATTCCTGCTTGATTTAGATGTAAAATATATAAATAGATAAAAATAAAATACCCAATCTGGAGACGCAACCCATCCACCTCCAGTGCTGGCTGTTGAGCCACCCCGTCTCAAAGGTGGTCTTGCTCCCTCAGTGGGGCTAAGGTTTGTGGGTGTAACGGGACTTTGTGGAGGAGATCCCTGGTTGACAATAAAAGAGGTTAAAAGAAAATGATTAACACAAAGTAATACAGCCAAAGGTATAGATTATTTCTACCTCACTCTGATTTTGTGACAAAAAACTATAGATTTTTACATGTACTGAAAAACAAGAGCTGTACTTTTGCTTGGCAAAACAGAAATCTCTCCTGCCAACTTGGACAGAATTAGATGAGCACAAGACTTAACTCATACTGATAATTTTTCTGGAGATGTTTGCATTGTCTGCCAATGTTACCTATCTCTAGAAAAATTTCAGTAACCATGCAAATGTGTTTCAAGAATTATTCTTAATAATTCATATCTCTTCTTATTTCTTTACTGTAAGTACGGCAATATACCTTAAGTTCATCTCGAGATCCACCTGTAACTCTTTTGGCAAAAACTATCATAACTTATTACTAAATGAAAAAGTTTTAACCTCATATCATATGCTGGTGACACAATAAATTAGTTCAATGGATGATATTTCTTTTAAAAAGTTATGTTTTCAAAATCTTTTCACATTCCAGTCGATAAAATATAGCATTGCTTGGTAAAGAATTAACTTCACATTCTTTCTCTTCCTCCCTAATCTGATGAAAAAAGAAATGCGTGTCTCTTTCACCATTCAAAGGCCAAAGAGACAATCTTTTACGCTCGACTCACCAAGCTTTTAGATTTTTGTATGGCTCCTTTAGCTGCCTGGTTCCCATCAGTGGATGCTAGTGGATCTTCTATCTCATTTTTGGGCTGTACACTATGGGTACCAGCTGATGTTGCCAGTTCCTGTAAGTTCTCCTTGTGACCATCATCTGGGGCTGACTGCTCAGTCATCTTCTCCAATCCTTTTGTAGACAAAATATATTTCATGTAAGGAAAGTCCGGCTGAATAAATTAAATCAATTAATTGTTAAACGAAATGTTTTCAGGAATCTGACAAAAATGGCTGCAGGATGAAAAGAAAGCAAAAAATACCGGTTAAAGCTACTATTAGGGAGGGCACTTTTATTTAGAGAAATACAGAATTTGTCAAGTGTAGTTTGTATTTGGGCTTAATGCCACTAACAGCTTAGGTCATATTATGGAGGTCAGTATACATGTGCATGTGTTTCCTGGCTTACTCACACCAGTATTGTCACAACTTATCTTCCAAGCTACTAACCACTTGTCTCACTTGCATCAGAGGTGAAAGGCAAGAAATTGCCGAAGAATGAAAAAGAAAAGATGGCCTCAACCGGTATAGAACTGGCAACCACCAGGTCATGAGTCAGATAAGTAGATAAATAATTTGCTAAAAATATATTGAGCATATTATATAAATAATAATTTTATATTTCATGTGTCTATTTTTAGAAATGTTATGAAAAAAGAAGTGTCGTAATTTAAGCTGGGCGGGGATTATTTCCCTGTCACAGTGAATATTTTCTTCCTGTCAAAAATCTGGAACTATTCTTGTTCTACTGAGATCTCTAGTTTTTAAAGTGGCATTCGTTGACAAAATAGTGAGAGGAATTGTATTATATATAATTTATTTCATCAGCTTGTGGTTAATATGGGGACACATTTGCCCATATTAACTACAAGCTGATGAAATAAACTCTATTGAGTGCAAAAATATGCTAACCACTGAGCCACCCTGCTGGCATATTTCTTTAACTCATTACCAAACGACAAAATTTAAGGCTTGTCCAAATCAAAAGCATTTGCAGATGACAAAACAAAACTGAACGAAAATTTGAGGTTTTTTTTATGAAGGGTAGAAAACATTGTGGGAAAAGGAGAAAATGCTGATTACCAGCATTTTCTCCTTTTCTCACAATATTTTCTAAAGGCTTCTTTCTCAGGGTTGTCAAAAGTAGGGATTGTGTGGTAATGGGTTAAGAATTTTCCAAAGTGATGTTGACCTTTTATCTGTATGAGCTTTATTCACGTGGCTTCCTACTTAGGTGGTTTCTTTTGTAAAATAGTCTACATCTTACGTCAAAAGGTCATAAGGAAAAAAGAAATCATGCCATCATTAAAATATTAAGAGGTCAGAAATGCTACATCTTTACTCAATAAATTAAGACCAAAAATAACAAGAGGGCTAAGATGGCCCTGGATCACTCACCTGAATTTTTGAGATGACCATAGCCTATTTTTTTTTTTTTTTTTTGAGGTATTGAAACATTGGAACCAAATTTATAATTTTGCTAAGCAATTTTTAAAAGGTCACCTGTAAAATTCATTTCGAAATCTGACCATCAGTTTCAAAAAGAAAAATTTATAAGAATTCTTCATTTCTGTATAAAAGCAAGTATCCCCCATCCACGAGAGCCATGTTTCTTGATGGATCAAAATTTACGAACAAGTTTTGAAAAGGGTCACCCAAGGAACATTTCCGAAAATTTCTTTTAAAATCTGACCAGGGGTTTCAGAGAAAGAGAATTTTCAAGAATTTCATCATGTCCGTATAGTGCAAGTAGTCCCATTCACAAGAGCAAGGATCACCCAAGGAACATCTCTGTCAAATTATTTTAAAATCTGACCAGGGGTTTCAGAGAAAAAGAATTTTCAAGAATTTCTTCATTTCCATATAGTGCAAGTAGCCCCCATTCACAAGAGCCATGTTTCTTGACGGATCAAAATTTTGTGAACAGTTTTTGAAAAGGGTCACCCAAAGATCATCTCTGTGAAATCATTTCAAAATCTGTCTTGCTGTTTCAGAGAAGAAGAATTTTAAAGAATTTCTTCATTTCCCTATAGTGCAAGTAGCCCCCATTCACCAGAGCCATGTTTCTTGACAGATCAAAATTTTGTGAACAATGTTTGAAAAGGGTCACTCCCTGAGAAATTATTTCAAAATCTGACCAGCAGTTTAAGAGAAGAAAATTTTTTAAGAATTTCCTCATTTCCCTATAGTGCAAGTAGCCCCCATTCACCAGAGCCATGTTTCTGGACAGATCAAAATATCGCGAACAGTTTTTGGAACAATTCTGTGAAATTATTTCAAAATCTGACCAGTGGTTTTAGAGAAGAAGATTTTTTAAGAATTCCTTCATTTCCGTATAGTGCAAGTAGCCCCCATTCACCAGAGCCACATTTTTTGACGGATCAAAATTTCACGACCACTTTTTGAAAAGGGTCACCCAAGGAACAATTCTGTGAAATTCTTTCAAAATCCGACCAGCGGTTTCAGAGGAGAAGATTTTTAAAGAATTCCTTCATTTCTGTATAGTGCAAGAAGCCCCCATTCACCAGAGCCACAATTTTTGACGGATCAAAATTTCACGAGCAATTTTTGAAAAGGGTCACCCAAGGAACATATCTGTGAAATTATTTCAAAATCCGACCAGCGGTTTCAGAGGAGAAGATTTTTAAAGAATTTGCTAAAAAATTCTATTTCGTTGCCATGGCAACAAGAGTTTTTGACAGAATCAAATTCTGTGAACAATTTTTAAAGAGGACCTCCCAAGGAACATTCCTGCCAAGTTTGGTCCAAATTGGCCCAGCGGTTTAGGAGGAGTTGATGTTTAAAGAATTGTTGACGATGGACGACGGACACCCAGTGACCCTTAAAGCTCCCCTTGAGCACGTTGTGCTCAGGTGAGCTAAAAATTCATCTCAGACTAATAGTCTACTAACAATTAGAAATGAAGGGAAAAACATCAGTCCAAATAACTCCTATGCATATGCCTAAATTTAGTGGAATAAATCAATAGTCAAATATGTAAATTAAGAAGTCATATATAATAGTTTGTGTGTGAGTAGATCTGTGACCAGATCATCATTTGCAAAAGCATTTGCATACAACACATTAAATATTCCTTCAGTAGATCTGCTGGTATGTATCTTTAAAAGATTAGGAAACGTTTTTGGAAAAGAAGAAAACGTTGTTAAAACATGAGATTGTGTGGTATAGGGTTAAAAAATAACCAAATGTTAAATCATGTAAAAATAAAATCAAAACCCAAAACTGTAATATTTTCAATAATCAAAGGATTGTAATTATATTTCTTTTGTGAACACCTCATATTCACAAACCATTCTAAAGAACGTTCTTTATCTTACTCATCAAGATTTTCTAACTGTGAAAGTTACAGAACTTCTGATTGGCTAAACCAAATGGTTGAGCCAATCAGAATTTCTGTAACTTTCACATTGACAAAAGTCTGAAGAATAAGACTAAGAATGTTCTTAGGAATGGTTGGTAAATACGGACACTGATCTCTGTAATCTGACATTGTCATTGTTTGATCTAGAATATTTGAAAACTAAGGATAAAAGGAGCTTTAATGGGGGGCAAAAAAGACCTGCATACTGACGGTAGTCACATATTTAAAAAAAAAAAAAAAAAACTTGGAAGGAAACAAGATCAAAGGCTCTTAAAAATCTGACTCTCTTTTTCATGTGACAGGCCTACTGACCCAGTAAGCCTACAAGCCAGAGTCTAGTATTTTGTCTGTTATCATTAGAAAAAGCATTTTGTCAAGATTCTATGAAGACTGGATGAAAACAGTGTTATGATTCTATGAAGACTGAATGAAAACAGTGACTTATAGAGTGCCAAAAAGATTTTTAGAGAAATATTTGGCATCTACACTGTTGAAATGCTTATACATAAAGACCTATTTAATTCATAGCTTTTAATAATACAAGAGGGCCAAGATGGCCCTGGATCGCTCACCTGAATTTTTGAGATGACCAAAGTCTATTTTTTTTTGGAGGTATTGAAACATTGGAACCAAATTTATAATTTTGCCAAGCAATTTTCAAAAGGTCACCTGTAAAATTCATTTCAAAATCTGACCATCAGTTTCAAAAAGAAGAATTTTTAAGAATTCTTCATTTCTGTATAAAAGCAAGTATCCCCCATCCACGAGAGCCATGTTTCTTGATGGATCAAAATTTACGAACAAGTTTTGAAAAGGGTCACCCAAGGAACATTTCCAAAAATTGCTTTTAAAATCTGACCAGGGGTTTCAGAGAAAGAGAATTTTCAAGAATTTCATCATGTCCGTATAGTGCAAGTAGCCCCCATTCACAAGAGCCATGTTTCTTGACGGATCAAAATTTTGTGAACAGTTTTTGAAAAGGGTCACCCAAAGATCATCTCTGTGAAATCATTTCAAAATCTGTCTTGCTGTTTCAGAGAAGAAGAATTTTAAAGAATTTCTTCATTTCCCTATAGTGCAAGTAGCCCCCATACACCAGAGCCATGTTTCTTGACGGATCAAAATTTTGTGAACAATGTTTGAAAAGGGTCACCCAAGGAACATCCCTGAGAAATTATTTCAAAATCTGACCAGCGGTTTAAGAGAAGAAAATTTTTTAAGAATTTCCTCATTTCCCTATAGTGCAAGTAGCCCCCATTCACCAGAGCCATGTTTCTGGACAGATCAAATTTTCGCGAACAATTTTTGAAAAGGGTCACCCAAGGAACAATTCTGTGAAATTATTTCAAAATCCGACCAGCGGTTTTAGAGAAGAAGATTTTTTAAGAATTCCTTCATTTCTGTATAGTGCAAGTAGCCCCCATTCACCAGAGCCACATTTTTTGACGGATCAAAATTTCACGAACAATTTTTGAAAAGGGTCACCCAAGGAACATATCTGTGAAATTATTTCAAAATCCGACCAGCGATTCACCAGAGCCACATTTTTTGACAAATCAAAATTTTACGACCAATTTTTGAAAAGGGTCACCCAAGGAACAATTCTGTGAAATTATTTCAAAATCCCACCAGCGGTTTCAGAGGAGAAGATTTTTAAAGAATTCCTTCATTTCTGTATAGTGCAAGAAGCCCCCATTCACCAGAGCCACATTTTTTGACAAATCAAAATTTCACAAACAGTTTTTGAAAAGGGTCACCCAAGGAACATATCTGTGAAATTATTTCAAAATCCCACCAGCGGTTTCAGAGGAGAAGATTTTTAAAGAATTTGCTAAAAAATTCCATTTCGTTGCCATGGCAACCAGAGTGTTTGATGGAATCAAATTCTGTGAACAATTTTTAAAGAGGACCTCACAAGGAACATTCCTGCCAAGTTTGGTCCAAATCCGCCCAGCGGTTTAGGAGGAGTTGATGTTTAAAGAATTGTTGACGACGCACGACAGACGACGGACGACGGACACCGGATGATCCTAAAAGCTCCCCTTGAGCACGTTGTGCTCAGGTGAGCTAAAAATTGGCACTGGTCCTAAGCACTTATCTGAGGAAAGTCACCTAAGATTCTCTGAGTTTCAGGAGTATCTGATTGAAAATGTGGCCTCCACAGTGCAAACAAGGTTCATCTATAAATCTTGAATAATAAATAAATTTTGACCTGGAAAGCTTTTTATAACTGAGTAAAAAAAGCAAGCAAATTGGTTGCTTCCCAACAATAATATCAGTTGATTTATTCATTAGCACACAATCCCTTCTTTTGACGATCCTGAGAAAGAAGCCTTTAGAAAACATTGAGGGAAAAGGAGAAAATGCTGGTTTCCAGCATTTTCTCCTTCTAACACAATGTTTCTACCCTTTACAAAACAAATTTCAAATTTTCAGCCACTTTTACTTTGACGTCTGCAAATGCTTTCGATTTGGACAAACCTAAAATTTTGTCGTTTGGTAATGAATTAAAAGAAAGAAGTGACGCAGAGGACACCAGTTTACACATCACCATGAAAGAATATGTTATTTTTAGCTAGAAGAAGCAAACCACAGGTAAAATATCTGATGGTTAGGATTTCATTTGTTGAATGATATTGAAAATAAAATAAGAAGAAATTGCTTTCATAGTTCTTCACCAAAAATATTTTTGGACTTGTCTAAGACAAAAGCATTTGAATACCACAAAATTTAATTAGGTTTAGCCCTTTACTACACAATGACACCTTTTACAACCCTGGGGAAAAAGTCTTTTGAAAACATTTTGGGAAAAGGAGAAATCTACCCTATCAAAGCAAATTAGCACCATTTGAGCTAGTTTGAAATTGCGGTCTGCAAATACTATCAATTTGGAAAGGTCTAAAATTTTGCCTCATGGTAAAGGTTAAAAGGTAAAAATGTCTTGGAAAGTGCAGAAAACAGTCCCAAAAAAAATGAAAAACTGGTTACCAGCACTATCTTTCAAAAGCCTTCTTCTCTTGGTTCATTAGAACATGGGATTATGTGGTAAAGGTTAAAACATGAAAACTCTTCATTTCCACACAATGTTTCCAAAAGGCAATAACAGGCAAAAAAAAGGGGTTGATATTCAAAGCAATAAATAAGTAAATTTTGCACCATACTATATAAAGCCCGCTAAACATATTTCAGAAACATGGTATAAACAATAATCAGCCCTCTTATTAATAAGGTAACTTGATACCTGTCCTACTTTTCTTAGAATGTACATGTCTATAATGCGTTGAGTGATAATGCTGGAATCCTAAACAGTATGAAAAAAAAACAGTGATGAATATCAGATAAAGGCGTATGAAAATCTGGTATTCAAACCATAAGTGAATGCAGAAATATTGAAACAAATCTGTGGTTAGTGTAAAAATTGTGATAAATATGGGAATTACCAGACTAAAATAGTGTCTCTTACTATTACAGTAATAAACAGATCATTAACCCTTTCCACAAACCTTAGTTGAAAACTAGTACTTCTGTGGATGGCATTGATAAAAATAAGACTGCACAAAACATGCAAGCTGATCTTTTATCTGCACCATCCAATTCTTCATCAAGCATATAAAAATAAAAGTCTTTCTATGTTTGAATAGATTGTATTTTCATCCATCCTCAGAGGTTGATGCTCTACATTTGGCACTGAAAGTATCAGGAAAAATTTCTAAAAGAGGTATATATACAGAATTTCATGTTGTACTAACTTTTCTGATGCTTGTTTTTACTTCAAGCAGCATGAGAAAATTTGATATCGCACGAGACCACGGATTTCGCGTGATGTAAAAATTTTCTAACAAGTGAGAAGTAAATACCAGCACCAAGAAAGTTACTACAACATAATATTCCTTTTGTTAGATACTTTTAACTTTCAACGGCAACATTTTGCAATTGTTGACATTTTATTGGAAAATGGCGAAAAAAAAAAGAGACAACAGATAGTGTGGATGGTAGTAACTTTGTTTTCATGAATGGCAGATTAATATTACAGCATAAAATTTTTACCAATCAAATCGCGAATCAATGCATGCTTAGTCTGTGTGTGAGACACATCAACATACCAAATTTGGGACTGTATTTCACAAAGTGTAGATTTTTTTCTGTTGTGTGTGTTATTTCACCTGATTCAACGCATGTATTTGATCGAGAAAATTTACTGGTATATAATAATACACTTTATACATGTAGAAGCATTTTGATATCTGTCCTACAGTTCAAAATCTGCTAAACTGAGCAATTCTCTGATCAGTCACCTTGTTTTTGTTCTTATTTATCAAAATATTGTTTGTAATTGTTTCCATTTACATCCATTTGAAGAAGATATTTTCAAGTATTATATATAAAGCTTGAATAATAATTCTATCAATAACATTTAAGACAAAAATGCAGAACAAAAAAATAGCAGCTTCAAAGGGCTTTTTATTCCTTATACTCCTGTTTCTTTCTTTGTATACTATTTGCCATTCAGGATCTTTTCCAGTAAATTTATTATATAACTAAACTCTTTTACTTCAAAATATATCCAAATTCTATCGCAACAATGCCATATATCGAGATAAAAAAAAAGGGGGTCCCATGTTTAAGTGAACTGGATATTGATATAAGTTAAAGAATGTCATTTTTATGAGCCCTGCTCTGGCAAAAGGGGGCTTAATGCATCTCCTCTGTTGTGCATTCCAAGAACTCCATCATGTAATGATAGATCCTTAGAATCCATTTTGTTTAAAAAATAAATAAATTACGAGGTAGCAATGACATGTAGGAAATTCAGATATGGCAAAAAGTTTCAGCCCATGTCAGCCTGCACGGACTGCGCAGTTTGATATGGGTCGGTACTTTCAGCAGAAGCTCCTTTTTCACAGAGCATGGCTCATATATTTTTTCACACACAAATACACGTTAAAAGACATAACAGCACGCAATCAAATATAAATGGGAATATGCACATAGGACACACAATTAAAAGACTGAAATATACGGATGTTGAAATTCCCTCTTAGCTCTGGAAAATTATAAATGAATCTTTCAATAAAGGATAAAAATTGTCATAAAGATATTTCACGCTTCCATAAATAATTCTGAAATTTTAAGACACTATAGGAAAAAAAATTTGAAAACAAATGGAAAGTGGAGGAAATGCTAGAATCTAGCATTTTCTTCATTTCCCACAAAGTTTTCTACCCTACCAAAATCAAATTTCAATTTTGGAGTCACATTTGATGTCTGCAAATGCTTAAAGGTCTAAGTTCAGACTTGAGAGAGGAATGATCCCACTACCAGAATGACCTTCACCAATAATCAGACAGGATATTGGCCACTGTGGTCCAATCTTACCACCTCTGGATTCTTTACCCCTCAGACTAACAGAGAGTTCCCGGAGCTTAGCTCTAACCAAAGCAAAGAACAAACAACTGCTCAAGATAGATCTAAAGAAAAACATCATCATATCCATGTTATTTGTATTAGTAATTGCCTTTTTCACACAAAACACATGTTATTCAACAAGCAGTGATGTATAGACCTTGCAGTGTCTTTGTCATACCTGTAACACCAAAGAGTGGTAACCCTTACAGAGCTAAGTATAACCTCATTGTTTTTGTTGAAGCCATGGTCACATTTATGGTCACGCATGTAGTTCATGTCACATAGTCTGCCATAGTATTACTACTATCAATTAGGTTGAAGTACAATCGAAGTAGGCTCAAAATTTGCAAAATGGGGAAACATAGAGAGTCTAAGTAGGTTGAACAACATGCAAGTATAGACGACTCTATTCAGTTGTGGAAGAAGTGGCCAGGGTATCATTATGTCTAACTACGAATAACTATGTTACATTATGTTTAAACTTTGTCCTGAGTAAGCACAACTATGATTAGTTGGTGTCAAATGCATTAAGCTACGATAACACATCATGGCTGTGTCTCCTCAGTACATGTAAGCTAAACTTGTAATGCTCTTAGAAGTTGACAAGCCAAAAATTGCTAATCGCTTATTCTGCCATGCCGCCTTCGGAGAAAGGGTGTTCATCCATAACTACAGTCAACTAAAGTATACACTACAGTTAAGAATGGTCAATCACAGTTTACTGAGCTCAACTACATTCAAACTACATATTTAAACATGAAAATGTTTGAACATGTTCAAAAATTATGTACTTACTATGGGCAAATCTTACGTATGAACCACATTCATTACTATGTTGAACTAGCGTTATCAATGAGTAACTACATTCAACTATACGTAACTACAGTCATTCCCCGACATGGTCAACTACATTATGTATGACCATGGCTTGACAGTGCATTTTCTGGGTTAGACTACCCAGAGCTTGCAATCTAAGCATGGACTTACAGTCAGATCCTTTATTAAATATTTTAGCAAAAACATTTGCAATATATAACTCTTTTGTTGTTTTTCCTTACACTACCATATTCACTGATATCTGTTAAATAGATTCAGTGTATCTCCTGTGAAACACATTACCACATGAAGATGACCTTTTTTCCAAAGCTAATGATCAGAAAAGGTTAGAAAACACTAATATTTTTTAAAAGGGACTTTTTACACTTTTTCTTTTAATCACCGATAAATATGACAAAATATACTTTTCTCTACAAACACAAAGGTATCTAAAATATCTTCACAAGCTAAATAGCTGTTTTTTCCTCTCTTTCTTTACTATTGTTCTGAATGTTATTACCTTATTTGATTCAATCAGTAATCTTTTATTTAAGTCTGGTGACATTTGAAAAATTTGAATAGCTCTCTTAAAGGTACTGTGTTCATGTATATAAAATGAAATATTTCTAATGGTACCCCAGACAAACACACATATCTTACCATTTATAAACACTTTTGGACTGCTTCCTAAGTAAGTTATGGTATAGATTATGGTATAGATTAAAGATCAGATTGCAGATTTCGTGCAGTATGATCATGACCCACAATATTACCTAATGCAAAAAAAAAAACAGCTAAACACCAACCCTGTTCATAGCTATCAGCTAACCTGTAATCGTTATCAGATGTGTAGTAACAACCAAAATAGAGCAAACTTTTTGGTACTAAGGCTAAAATATCTAATAAGATGTCCACACTATAAATCCTGGATTAGAATGCACTACCTGGATAATCTAACTGGATCGACATACTTCGAGCAAGCTTTGAATATCATACTCAGCATTTTCAAGGGTTTCTATATTTAGGAAAGTTTAAATAATAAGTCAGCTTGATGATTACGTAAAGCCTAGGATTCTGTTGTTAACCCTTTACCAAACAATCCATGGTTTTTACAACCCTGAGGTAGAAGCCTTTTGAAAACATTGTGGGAAAAGGAGAAAATGCTGCCTACCAGCATTTTCTCCTTTTCCCACAATGTTTTCTATCCTCCTGGAAACAAATTCAATTTTTGAGTTTCCTTTATTTTAGCATCTGCAAGCCCTTTAAAGTAGGACCAGTCTACAATTTTGTCATTTGGTAAAGGATTAAAAGGAGTTACAGTTATATAAACTAGAAAAGAAAAAAAAAAAGTAGCAATCCTGGTTATTTGAATATGATAAAAAACTGGTGCAAGAATTCAGTTTACTTTTCTGGGGCCTGTGATCCCGTGCAAAGTCAATATCAGTGGGAAACAAGGGTTTTCCATCAAAAAGAGCTGGGTCTAAATCTAGCGCAAGGTCAGATTGGAAACCTCTCCCATCAAAAAGCTGCCCTAAATGAAGTTAAAATGGCCAAATTAGGCACAATCTCGGTGCTGAAAGTCAATCATTTTTAAGGACCATGCAATGACGAATATTTTAAATACATGTAATAACAAAAAAAGCCTCTGGAAACAGAAAAGAATAGGTCATTCTTTTCCTGGCTTAAAATCACTTTTCGTTTCATAGCATGTACATGTATTCTGAATTATGCTAAAAAGAAAATCATGAGATACCAAACCATTCAAAAATATTAGACTGTCACAAAAGAACCAAAAAGAAAAAAAATACCTGTAAATGATAAAGAACAAAACTCTCTTGGCATTACAAATAATCAGTAAAATTTCTGATAGAAAAGTGTACTTTTTCGCTTACACAAGCAACAAATAAGGAATGGACATACCATAAATCATGCAAAACAATACCAAATCATTGTTAAGCTGTTTATTCATCACAATCCCAAAAAGATACACATTCTATACCACTACAATAAAGGGCTTTCAAAACTAGGTGGGAATAGAAAAAGGCTGCCTAGTCTGAGAAATTTTCTCTTCTACAATGCTTCTAACACAAATCATGCAGTAGATTTCCTGTCAGTTCCTCTCCAGTTTCTGGCATTTGATTTCTTGCTTTCATCTTGAGGAAGTCTTTGTACAAATAGGTTTTACTTTTAAAACTATTTCTGGTACTATTATACTTCATTTCAAATCATATAAGTAAAAAGGATCATTAGGCTATTCATCACTTGGTATTTCATTGTATTGTTTTAACTGGACAAATACTGATAGAAGCTTTTTAATAATTAACTTAAAACTTTAGTCAAAAGATCATGTGTTTTAACAACCCTGGCAAAAAAAGAGTCTGAAAACAATGCAGGTAAAGAGGAAAATATTGATTTTCTGTCCCTTCAAATCTAATCAATTTAGACATATTTGTTGTTTATACATGCTTTCAATATAGCTGTCTCTAAAATTTAGCAACCGGGTATAGGGCTGACTGATTATCTAAATTGTGCACACAAGATGAAAATATAAGTGACGAGCATTTCTTTTTTTATTCTCACATTATTTTCTGAAGCTTTCTCTTCAGAATAAAAAGGTGCCGGACCATGTGGTAAAGAGTCATTGTAAGAAAGATATAATGTAACAAAATGCTAGTGCACAGACTAACTTGGTGTTGCAGCTAGAGACACTTTCAATGTTCCTGGCTCAGCTTCCACAGCAGGTTGGGCCCCTTCCATAGTTTGTGGCTCCTTGTGATCTGTGGGTGTGGTCTGGGTCAGTTTCTTGCCTCTCTTTGTAAGAGCTTTGGCAATGGAAGAATGGTCTGTTGGCAGATTGGCCAGCTGATGGAAAACTTGCCTCTTGCGTATAATAGTGTATACTAAATTGCTATTTCCTGTAAATTCAATTCATCATTAATTAAAACCCTGACAGTTCAAAGATGAGGCTATTCAAACACATCTTAAACTACAAAGTGTCAACCAAAATGGACATTCCTTTGGAAGCTTAAGAACATGCATTCAGATCTCCTGCTACAGCAATTTGAAAGAAAGAAAAAATCATTCAAACTGTATATGTATGACAAATGATGGCCATAACAGATCATCTTAATCTATCTGTAGAGCAAAGCTGAGTTTAACCCTTTCCCAAACCACAAATTTGGACTCTTCCAAAACAAAACAGTTGGCAGACGACAATTTCAGATTTACAGAAAATGGCAGAAATTTCTCAAATAGGGTAGAAAACACTGTGGGAAAAGAAGAAATTGCTTGTTACGAGCAATTTCTCCTTTTCCCACAGTGTTTTCAAAAGACTTTTACAGCAGACACGTAAAAACCAGAGCTTGTTTCAGAAAGGGTTAAAAGAACATGGTTTACACTGACAACTCAAACTAGTATAATTTTCCTGTTCATATTCCACTTACTGAAATCTTTTGCATCTTCTTTCTTTATATTTCCACCCAAAGACAATTATTTTTGGTAATTCAGCTGACCACACTCACAAACATTGTGGCAAAAAGATAACAAAAGATTTTTATTTCCATGTCCCCATAACCATATTTACCTATATTTCACATGGATGTTACAACAGTAGTATGCTGCAAAGTTTGTTTCAAAAGTTAATAAGTCAATAGGTAAGAAAAAGTTTATAGACAGGCTGATTCAAGCTTAATCCTGAAAAAACAGTTGTTTTGCAGGATAAAATAATAGTTGTTCAGAAAGTCTTACCATCAAACTGGTATTGGATAATATTGTTGAACACTTCAAGAAGAAAGAAGACAAGATGGTGATTTGTAGGACTAGCATAGAGAAACCATGGGGTGCTGAAAGCCTAAAAAGAAACAAGACTTTATATAATGATGCTTTGTTTATTTGTAGTTTTTCTTTTTTAGTTTGGTACTGTGTTTACACCTAGGGTCATGTAGCAGTCAAAATACCAGCACTGACTCAATTTCTTTCCAAGCCACCAACTACTTTTCTCATGTGTTAGAAAAGAGGGGTAAAAGTCACTGGAAAAAAGGTTTGCTTCAACCAGGTATCAAACAAGGTCACCAGAGTCAGATAAGCTAACAGTGAATTAACCTTCCAGGCATATGATACAAGTTCTGACTCTCTGTACTTCATTTATATGTACCATATGAAACAAAGAATTGAGATTTAGAGAATTTTTCTTCTTTCTTTCGATCTCCCTCTTTATTACTCATTTCTATTTCAGCCGCTCCTTTGATTAGCTGATAATACTAAGACTACATGTATCGTGAAATCATCTTGTAGAAATAGAATCTCATACTTTGCAGAAGCTTAAAACTGATCAGCACAGACAAATTCATAGTGAAAAATATACATATGTTATTTCTTATAATACAGTGAGCTTATTTCTCCCTTAACTGTGCTATAATGAGCAAAACTGACAAACTATATGTAAGTTGACACAAATGAAGAGGGTAGTTTAACCCATTACCACACAATACTTCTTTTGGTGACCCTGAGAAAGAGGCCTTTAGAAAACATGGGAAAAGGAGAAAATGCTGGTAAACAGCATTTTCTCCTTTTCCAACAATGTTATCTATCCTTCCCAAACAAGTTTAAAATTTTCCATCACTTTTATTTTGTTGTCTTCAAATGCTTTCGATTAAGACAAGCCTAAAATTTTTTCATTTGGTAATGAGTTAAGTCTGGCAGGAGAAAAACATGATGACTACTCAAATTCTAGACATTTCTCCACTAAAATTTCAGACAAAGTATTAGGCAGTGCAATGAAAGATTCATGCCTTTTTCTTCAATCTGCTGTTGATCTAAATACAGTATAAAAAGAAATCTAAGGATTGAACTCAGCATCATTATAATTCTATGTAGAATGCTCAACAAACCGATCTTAACCCTTTTCCAACATCCCTATCTTTCAACAACCCTGATAGAGAAAGTTCTTAAAAAACTACTGTAGGAAAAGAAGAAAATGCTGGTTAACAGAATTTTCTCCTTTTCCTATGATAGTTTTCCACCATTTTTGATACAGATCTAATCATATGAGTTTCATTTGGTTTGAAGTCTGCAAATGCTTACATCTTGGACCAGTCTAAAGTAAAGAGTAAAATCGCACGGCAATAAACAAAGATACTTTACTGAGAAGAGTATCCTACCTCCAGTAAGTGCAGTAGTTTAGTACTTGCCACCATTGACAAAGTTTTTAAATATGGAGACACTGAAATGCAAAAAAAATATGTATCAGTATTTTACAAAATATTAGGCAGAGTCCATCACACATACTATTTGCTTCATGCCGCCTGGCCTTGGATCTATACTTCTCTTGAAAGCAAAGACCATTGAACCTTAATACCACAAAATCCCAACTTTTAATGACTCTGAAGGAAAAAGCATTTGAAAATCTTTTTGCACGGTGTTTTTTCCCCTACTAGGCACAAAACTCATCATTTGACCAGCATTCATTTTGTTGTCTGCAAGTGCTTTCCATTTGGCCGAGTTATAAATTTGGTCACAGGGTAAAGTTTAATAGATTAGTGAACCAGAAATGTGTCCATAGGACACAAACTCCCCTGCCTAGTGCTTGAATAAGATTGCACATTGACTAGGTAAAATTGATAGGTAGTGCTGGGAACAATTCAGTCTTTAAAGACATATGAGACTATAACACTGTGACATGACATTGCACACATAACAATACAATTAGTTTTTACTGTACAGTAGTCTCTCTTTGAAATAGTGTGATCATGTACCCAGAACTGCATATTTTGTTTACAAACTTGTCCAGATACTAGAAGTCGGACAACATCATTTATTGTTAAAATGACACTAATGACAGAAAGGTACTTCTAATTTGATAATTTGAAATCTGTATAAAAGTGCAAAATATAATGTAAACTGAATGAAATAATAGTAACACAAAAAACTCACATATTTTACATGTATATGCATGTATAAATATTTTTATATCTTCAACTGAAATTGAAAGCCATATTATTAATGTATAAAAGTGTTACCTTACTTTCTGGACACTCTGTAGTTTATAGGAAAATGCCATGTTTCTAAATTGGGCCACTTACCATTTACAATGATTGTAAGGAGGCAGTCAAACAAAGGCTGCAATCTCTGATGACCAGTTGTGATGATTTTATGGAACACCTGCAAAGAACGAGGTTAGAGTTAGAAACTAGTTACATTATACTAAGCAAGTCATTGCATAATTTTGAATCAAATAAACAGATTTTGTCCAACAACGAACTGAATTATGAGGTAGATGTCATGTTAGCAATCATAGCTAATGTCCAACAATCTTCAAAGATATCATGTCTGACAAAAGTTAGCTAATTACCAAACGACAAAATTTCATACTGGTCCAAATTTGAAACATTTGCAGTCGACAAAATAAATGTGAATGAAAAATTGAAATTTGGTTAGGGTAGGGTAGAAAAGATTGTGGTTACCAGCATTTTCTCCTTTTCCCTCAATGTTTTCTAAAGGCATCTTTCTCAGGGTCGTCAAAAGTAGGGATTGTGTGGTAATGGGTTAACTTAAAGGACCTTACAAATATGTACATTTCATCTTTGTAGACTATAGCTGATCAAATTCTCTAGCATAAGTAAGAGGACATTCATCATTTTCTTTTAATTCAATATGAAGTCCAAATTTCAACTTCAGTCATAAGGAAATAATAATTTCAAAAAAGAGATTTCTAATCTCTAAGTTAATCAGATAGTGAGTCAAGTAACAAAACATCTTTCAAAACTGCAGTAAAATGTTAAAAGAGCAGAAAGTATCTTAAATTAATTTACTATAATGAGAAAATCAGCATGGGTCCCTGTAAACACTGGTATATCCATTGGTACTCTGACAGTATAGGGCTTGTTTAACCTCACACCAAAATTCCTTTCTCCACTCAACAGTAGCAATATAAACACTCCTATATGCATCAAACCAACCCGAGCTGAAATAACAATGAAAAACTTTTTCTGCATTAAGGACCTAAATTCTGTACGAAAATTTTTATTTCAACACAGTTCAAAATAGCAGTTTAATACTACTGGTAAGGAGGTCAACATCAATATATAAAGGGGCACACACACTGGGGCCCTGATCTTTAAATGACACTCGATCTGAGAAAGTCACCATCATTTTGCTACATATATTTCATTTCAATGACAGCCTTGCTTCTTTATAAAATTCAATTAATTCAGCTATTAATTTTCTTTTTTTAATTTTCTTATTGAATACATGCACCTTGTATCTACAGAGGAATGTTCTAAATGAACTTGGGTCAAAAAATGACAACAGTTGCAAATTCTACAACACTTTAGAGTCCAAGTCCATATCTTTTGTTTGATAAACATAGGTTCTTCACATCACTTACATTGATCAGCTCTTGCATCATTCAGATAGTATAAAATTGGAACCAGGATATCTAGAACATCACTGCTCTTCAATACATAAAACATGAATTTCTGAAAAATAAAGATAATATTGGTCCCTGGACACATTGCAGAATCTTTTACCCTCAAATTTTATGTTTTCATTCATTTATCAAAATTCAATGTAATAAAAAGGCAACTTGACACTATGACAAAAAAATTTTTGTGAGGCTCCTGGACATCTCAAACACAAATATAAGTAAACATCTTCTCCACTCTCATACAATAAACATTATGTATTAAATACCATAAAACTGTGTTGAATATTTGAATCTCCAAGAATAGGTCACTGACAAGGTGGAATATCTAAATGATTAACTATTGTAATGCTGGGTTGGTATCTCCAATATTTGCTCCCAACAGCTAACTGAGCATTTTATGCACAGGCAAACTTAAAGTACATAATAATGTTAATAGCATAACATTCATTAATGTCTGCCTGGGGAAAGTCTCGTGTGTAAAGAACTGCAAATTCCATAAAGAGGAATAACATTACATAATCAGTGACTCATACTCTGTAAAGGGTGCTTAATTCATCTGTAAAAAGTATCCACCTGTGTCAGCATGTGCAGTCCATACAGCTGAACAGGAACAAAACTTCTTTTTGGTTAATGTTTTGCAAACCAGAGGGCCAATGTACTTAATAAGTCAGTTGTAATGTAAAATAGATTTTAATGGATGTATAATAAGGAAGAAGACAAGCTCAGCATCATGCATCATGAAGCACCAGACAATCCCGACTTTTAATGACCCTGAGAAAGAAGCCTTTAGAAAACATTGTGGGAAAAGGAGAAAATGCTGGTAAACAGCATTTTCTCCTTTTCCCACAAAGTTTTTTACTCTTCACAAAACAAGTAACAAATTTTTCAGTCAATTTCATTTAGGTGTCTGCAAATGTTTTCTATTTGGACAAGCCAAAAATATTGTTGTTTGGTAATGAGTTAAACCACATTTCCCAGAGCATGGCCTCAGTATGTTCAGGCTCTAGCTATGATCCTCAAAGCCAACATAACCAGGGACCGTATTCACCAACCATTCTTAAGAATGTTCTTGTTCTTATTCTTCAGAATTTTGTCCATGTGAAAGTAACAGAACTTCTGATTGGCTAAACCAAATAGTTTAGCCAATCAGAAGCTCTGTTACTTTCACAGTCAGAAAATTTTGAAGAATAAGACAAAGAATATTCTTAAGAATGGTTGGTGAATGCGGGCCCAGAATGGCTTGACTAACAAACAAATATACCAAGTAGGATTTGGTGTACCTTATTAATGTCACACATTTTCCAGAACAAAACTAGCAGCTCCTGATGGAACTGTATTTTCTTAGTTGAACCTGGAAGGTAGGTCTGCATCAATGGGTTATTCAACAATCTTGTTATGCCTTTTAGGATAAAATGGAAATCCTGAAAAGATTGGAAAAATACTTATGAAACTGACTAACAGTCTTTAAACTAAACCTCAAAAGGTTTGTGAAAACATTGTTGGATACTGATGATCAGCAAATCTTTTCTCCTCTACAGTGGCAAATAGCATTACTTTGACGTAATTTTATAAAATTTTGTTGTCTTGTAAAGAGACAAGCTAAATATACACAGAACATAAATGTTTTTCTTCAACCATTTTACACAGCAACCCAGTTCTTTCCCAATAATACTCATTTTCAATATCATCTTATTGATTTGGAAGAAAACCATTCTGACTAATTTTCATCAGCATTAGACAGAAATGCTGCCTCTATAGTATACACAAGTATTTTAAAAATTTGATGTGACCTAGTCTTTGATCCAATGTGACTCATTTTCAATTTCATGAAGACAAACATCTTGACCTACTGAACACAGCAAGATCACAAATGCTTACTTTGAGCACTCTGTGCATAGGAGAGTGAAGTCTAAGACATGAATGTAAGATTCTAGTTGGATGAATGCTCCTCAGGTAAGATAATACATAAATTAGCTTCCCATGATATCTGACAGAGACAGAATCTGTACTACAAATATTTTTGTGGCTATTGGAAGTATGATATGAATTTAAAGTTTATTCAAATATGAAATACATACCTCTTCCCGGTGAATTCTGGATAAGTAATTCACAAATAGATTGTCTGGCCCTCCTGACTGAAACATGTATTAAGTCTGTGTAAGTTTATAATTTGCAGCACACAACTTTGGACACATCAACAATAATAAATGGATGATTGCAAGATTACTGCATAAAAGAAAGAGAAATACTGTGGTAAAGTACATCTTTATTGCCAATTTACCCTTTAGCAGATCTTTCAAAAAAGCAATGTGTTGAGAGACAATTTTTTTCACCCCTTACCACAAAATCCTGACTTTAAATAACCCGAGAATGAAGCCTGTTTGAAAACATTGTGGGAAAAGGAGAAAATGCTGGATACCAGCATTTTCTCTTTTCCCACAATGTTTTCTACCCTATCAGAGGCAGATTCCATTGTTTAAGAAACATTTATATTAATAGTCTGCAAATACTTTAAATTTGGACATGTCTACATTTTCCTCATGTGGTAAAGGTTAAAGACAGAAGATACTATAGTATTTTATTTCTGGATTTATAGTTTGAAACAATGAAGGCTTTTTTCACCCAAGCTCTAAAATGAATTCTTTGAAATTACAAATGATCCTAGGTAAGTGTCCATACCTCTGCCTGTGTTTCCATAGCTGTACCACCTGTAGTACCATCTACAGACACTGTTGGGTTAGAATCATTCTCCAAGGTAACACATAGTACCTGTAGGGCAGCTTCAACTAGGGCTTCTCTGGAGTCTGTAAACATCAGGTGATTGTAGGGCAACCCGTAGCCCACAGGGTCATATGCACAAACCACATTAAGTAAAGATGTGAAGAGAGGGAGAGCATGCCTGTAAGATAATGATTTATATTGAGGGATTGCTTATATACATATAAAAAATATGAAAAGTGTTCTAGCAATAGTGGGTCTAATGCATCTCTGCATCATCATGTAATGATAGATCCATAAAATCCATTTTTCCTAACAATTTACTGAATCAAAAGGTAGAATGGTCTTTGGACATCCTAAGTTGATACTGTTTGCTAAAAACTCAATTCTTAAAGAGCATGGCTAAATTGTTTGTGCCAGAATAAAGAGGAAGATATAGTTTCACTGAACAATTAGTACAGATGATACTTAAAACCATGAGAGGGACTGCCACTTGTGACACTACTGAACAGTAACATACCTGTAATATCTCGATGGCCAGTATACCTATACAAGCCTTCCTGGAGTTTCTATTAGCAATACTTTACAAGATATTCTTCCAAGGCCTTTGGCTGTTTTTCTTTGCTCATAAACATCACCGAAATTATAAAGTGGTGAGAGGAGAACGAAAGCTGCAGCAATGACTATCCTCATTCTGAGGAAAGCCCTGTGTATAGCAAAATAGGCTATCAAGCTTGGAAGATAGTAATCCAAATAAAATGCATCATATTCAAGAATAGACAAAGGGAGTATAATCATGAAAAGCTACTAATAAAAATTTGTTACATTACCTGTTTTCTGTTGATGTGAAGTAGTGAATCCACTGATTTGGGGTGCTATGAGCATCCGCTGTGGAAAAATCAAATTTTATATAGTATAACCCAAGGTTCTTCAACTCTAAAATTTCATATCTATCAAATTGATAAAAAGCAATTGCAGACCAAATAAAATCAATCCATGATGGAATTTGTTGAAGAAAGGACAAAACAGCATTTTCTCCTTTTCCCATAATCTTTCCAAAGATGAATTCATCAAAACACAGGATTGATTTATAAAGAGTTAAGGTAGATATGCATGTATGGAATTTATGAAGCAAACTTCTCCTTGGAGCAAGCAGCAAGCAAACAAAGAGTTGCTTTTATGAGCAAAGAAGATCATTTGTTGCTTGTTCTTGGATCTAGATTGTCTGTTATTTCTCATTTATTACCTCCAAAATAGCCTAGAACATGAAACATGTTGGGCTTACATTAACTTCTTAATATCAGACAATGATACTTTTATTTAATCAAGTTGAAAGCAATAGCAAATTAAATATCAAATATGGACTTATGTGATGAAATTTGGCTGAAAACAAGGCAAAGAAAGAAAATGCTGATAATCAGCGTTTTTAGCGCAAAGGTAAATTGTTTAAGACAAAAATAAAAAGATATTGTCAATTTAGTTTATGTGTCAAGATTAATACTGTACTTCGATTTGCAGATCAACTTCAGCTTCAAACTCCAAATTTAGGTGTAAAGCTACAAAGTTTGTAAGTGCTTTCAAAAATTGTTGTAATCAGCAAATGACACAGAAACAACTTCAGACTACTGAGGGCCAAAATCACTCTACTGGCATACATCATTAAATTATCATGCAAAACATGAAAAAAACAAACACAAAGTTAACTATGCTAGTTTCATGATAATCCAACCACAAATACTAACTTTATAAGGTACACAAGAAATGCAAATTTTCATCTTCAAAAGGCTATTTTTCCCTTACTGTTTTGTCAAAGTCAATAGGATTCAAGCTGTTGATGATATAAACAATCTGTGCAAGTTTCACAAAAATCTGGCTTTAAATTTCACAACAATCTGACTTTAAATGCAGACTTTATTGTGTAAACAAGAAAAAGACTACAGGACATACACATTAACAGACAGGGGAATGATTGAAAACATGATGTGAAATAAAATCTGCTGGCTTCCAGCCCGTAGAACTAACAAGCACCATGGACTGAGGACATGTAACATAAATTTTCCATAAGCCATGTAATGAACACCAGCTTCAGATAAGAGGGGTGATGGTATTCTAAAGTTATTATTTCTCTGCTAAACCATAATTATGTTGTGGGTACTCATTAGAATGATCTTGATGTAGAGAATAATTCATATTTTAAATTTTGTAATAAAAATCACTTCCTCTAGAGCTCTGATACACTTATTTGCAGATCATGTAGATCAAGATCAGACTTCAGAGAACAAACAGAATGTCCTGTCCTTCAAATGTTTGTCCTCTGAGACTTTTGTTAAAGTTTTGGAGGGTCTAAAAGTAGCCTTTGCAATGAACATGTTAGCCAAAATTTTTAAAAGTTTATAAACCAGCAAGATATTTCACATTATTCAGGAAAAAAAGCAAATTACTAGTAAATAAAAGGGATACCCTTGTCATACCCCTTTTCTGTTCTTAAAACTTACCAATTGGGGGTAGATACATGGTTTCTGAAAAACAGGTAAGAAGCAGTTTGATTATCTCAGATCTGTTATTGTCATGTACAACATTGTGTGCTGGAGAATGTGCAAACCCCACTCCAGCCTCCCATATGTATTCACAGCTGTCTATCGAGGTCATGTCCTCTGGATTATCCTAGATTAAACAAAGAAATTAAATGCTATCAACTCTTTACCAAACAGTCCTACTCTTCATTGACAGTGAGGAAGAAAGATTTTGAAAAATTTGTAGGGAGAGGAGAAATTGCTTTTTCCTTTTACCAGCATTTTCTCTCTCTCCAATGTAAAATTTCTATCCTTTCCATGGCAAACCCATACAATCTGAACAGGAAAGAAATTTTCTTTTTACATTATTTCTCACAGCTGTTAAATCTTAGAGTGTAAACTTTTTAACCGTTGTAAGTAACAGAAAATACATCTCCTTCTTGTTCAACATCTGTCTGCTAATTTGGAGAGTGTTTATAGAGAATATCAGCAGATCACTGTTGCCAACAGAAAATATGTCCATACTGAGCAGAACATGGGATCGTTCTACATTACAGATAGTAAATGAACTGAACATGGATAACTATGATTTTTATAAGCAAAGAAAAATGTAAACAAATTATTTTTCCATTTGCCACAGTCTTTTCAACTGCCATGTGTGGCAGATGTATCACCATGTCTTTATAAAATAAACTGTTTGCTAACTAATCGAATGTTTCAGTCTGGACAGTCATAAATTGTGTCAAAGTGTGTTAAATATGTCCCACTTACAGGCCCAGCCTTTCTCCCTGTCGGTACAGTGAACTCAGGACAAAACAGCAGATCCTATGATTAGAGAATAACAAACTGTAGTAAACAAAGTATCCATCTGTGCTCTGGAAAATCTATCTCAATGATGCATGATACTATGCAAGTTGTCACATGATTATGGATCCATAAAAATTGAATTTTGAGGTACTCTGATCTATTGACATGCAGAAAATTTACACGTAGCAAAATGTTTTGACCCATGTCAGACTGCATGGACTGCACAGGCTAACAATTTCAAGTAGATTACTTTAGCAAATGCATTAAGCTCCCCTTTCACAAAGAATGCCAATATAAACAGTCAAACTCTGTCGAAGGATGATTTTATATTTCTGCAAAAAATTTAGACCTGTGAAGGCTGACCACGGTAAAATATTGTTTGCTTGCAGTGAATTATATGCATGTCAAAGGACAATTTGATATCATGATTTAGCCTGTTTGTAGACAAAATGCGACTACTTGCTTCATACAGAGCAAGTTGATACATGAAAACCTTTTCCGGAGCAGGAATCATACATTTAACTCTGAGAAAGAAGCTTTTTGAAAACATTGTGGAAAAAGGAAGAAAATGCTGGTAATCAGCATTTTCTCCATTTCCAACAAGGTTTTTTACTCTTCTAAAGTCAAGTTTCAATTTTGAGTCACTTTTATTTTCTTCAAATGCTTTCAATTTGGACAAGTCTATAATTTTATTATTTGGTAAAGATTTAAGATGGTTTTCCTCTTGTCTTCATAAATTTTTGTGACGGCCCCTATTTTTCTCATGAGGGGGGCCAGTCAGCCCCATTGTTTGATTTCTAGAATGAACCATGCAGACAAAATATTGATGTTTAAGTACCCACACAAAAAGTACTGATTTAACCCTTTACCAAAAAATCATGACCCTTAGAAAGAAGCCTTTTGAAAACATTTCAGGCATAGGAGAAAATGCTGGTAACCAGCATTTTCTCCTTTTCCCACAATGTTTTCTACTCTTCTCAAACCAAATTTCAATTTCTTAGTCACATTTATTTTGTTGTCAGCAAATGGTTTCAAGTTAGACTAGTCTGTAATTTTGTTGTTTGGTAATGACTTAAATTATTTGTGTCTCATTTCTTAATGAACTTCTATCCAAGGAGCAATCTATAATTCTAAAACAAAATTGTGAAACTACCCATCTCATTACTTGAAGAGCTTCATAGTCTTGTAACTTATGTGTTTTAACTCATTACCAAACGACAATATTGTAGGCTTGTCAAAATTGAAAGCATTTGCAGCCTACAAAACGGTAGTTACTGAAAATTTGAAATTAGTTTTGTGAAGGGTAGAAGACATTGTGGGAAAAGGAGAAAATGCTGGTTACCAGCACTTTCTCCTTTTCCCACAATGTTTTCAAAAGGCTTCTTTTCTAGGGGCGTCAAAAGTAGGGATTGTGTGGTAATGGGTTAACTTGACCAGGCTGTTGGATAGTTTATGAATACAGAACTAGAATGATAAAATGATTGATGAATCAGAGTCCTAGTTTTGGGCAACATGTATTTCCCTTTGCAAGAAACTGATCTAATGACCAGGGAATTAACCGCGCCAGCACCAGAATACAACAGAAATAAATTTGTAATCAAAATTTAGGACAGTAATATCATAAACGACATGAGAGTCAACATTAGCATATTACCAGCAAAATGTGGTGATACTTACACATAGTGCATTTATCAACGTTTGGGCCAATGGTGGACTGTCATTCTGAAAATTTATTTAAAGACATTTATCATAATGCACATAATATCTACATAATTTCTTGGTATTATTTATATTTTTTATGGTATCTATATAAGAGACTGTGTCCTTCTATTACAGTTTTGACTAAAATGAACAGACATAGTTTCTTTGGAATCTATTTCTAACACTTCACAAAATACAGTCGAAACTGTCTTAAGCAGCCAACCAAGGGACAAGCCAAAAGTGGCTGCATACGACAGTTGGCTGCTTAACACAGATCAGATTAGCAAAAATATTTTCCATTCTTTCACAACAAATTTAAAATTTTCAATCACATTTATGTTGTCTGCAAAAGCTTTCAATTTGGACAAGTCCAATTTTTTTTTTAATTCCACTGCCGATGATGTTGAAAACATTGTGGAATGAAAATAGAAATCATTCCTCATGAGCACTTTCACCTCTTCCAGTCTTTCTCTGCTATACATTTTTATTGTAATCAGTAGATTTCCTTCGTACAAGTTCTATCCAAGACCCATAACGTGTATAACGTGTGTACATCCGAAGTTGACAGCCAGAGTTGACACGCGTGTATTTTAGGTCAATCGAGTTCATTGTTTATATATAGAAATAAAGGTACACAGTTTTACCCAAGGTCAATCGATCGATTTGAAAACGGTCCGAGCAGGTAAGCTACTTGTCAGAGTGGAATTAACGTTGTTCACCTCACGTAGATGTAAGCAGGTAAATTATGTTGTGAATTTTATCTACAAACGCAAAATAACATATTCATCGCGATCCCATGATGCAGGCAATATTGAGCGGAAAGTTAATAATCAAGGAAAACGATGAGAAAAAGCGAAAGTTTTAAACTCTTGTGCTCAAACTGATCGGTGGAATTCCAATCAATCTAAAAATAGACAACCTGCAAACCTGACATCACTGACGTTCAACGTCGGCAATATTCGACGGGTTAGCCAGTGACTTTCAGTATGACAGATTGCCTTGTTTGATCATATTTTTTCTTGTAGACCACAGTATTGGGACACGAAAATGAATAATTATTTTTTACTGTCCCAAAATTTACGCAAATTACGGTACTCGATGCCATTTTGGAAATTGGTAACCTCGTTTTCAATAGTAATGTAAAGCATTGCGTGGAAGCAGCATCTATCTGCCGATCGAATAGCAAAGAATAGCCCGCTATAACACCGTTTATATGTATGCAAAGTGTGCACCTTTACTATGAAGTTCAACTGTTTATCACACATGTTGATTGGTATAGCGTCGCGGTGTATGCACACGGAGCCAGACGTGTTAATTAATTTTTCACACCACCTGCTAGCAATTAGTCGGGTCGCGTGACCACTTTATGGGATATGCTTTAAGTGCAATTGAGATCTTCAGATGTGACCGCTGACCACATATCACAGTTTACCGTTAATTAAAGGACTTTAAAGAGTTAATTTGCACGGGCGGGCCTGAACTGACCGTTAATCACAGATTGGCCGCTACGCACGTATGACCGCTAACTCAGATTCGACTGTACACAAAAAATGATTTTGGTAATGAAATAATTTTTTTCATAAATAATTATGTAGAAAGGTATTTCTACTTGGAATCTCGTATTTTTCCTGTTAGTGAGGCAACTGATATTTCAGCATGTCCAAAATTAGCCAGTCCTATCATGAATTATATAACATGTAAGTGAAAAAAAAAAGCAAAAGAAGGAATTGTTCATTAAAAGTAATTCCTTCTTTTGTTGCCAACTGATATGATCCTTGCTCTGTGAAAAGGGGGCTTGAGACATCTATGAAAAGTATTGGCCCAGGCCATCCTGCTCAGGCTGGTCTGGGCCAAAACTTTTCACTACTGTTCAATTTGCTGTAAGTCAAAGGACAAGTCTACCACATGATCAGGTCAGTTGTTTAACAAAGCTCTAATGGAACCATAATTATGTGATGACTTAGGGTAGTGTCATGCATTAAGCCCCCTTTTGCAAGATCAAGGCACATATTCGTAAGTATCAAATACAAGACAAGACAATCAACTGCATGTTGTAATACACTGAAAATAACCAATGGTACATACTTCTGAATCTTCTCCCTGTCCAGGTAAAGTAGACCAGAAGAAACCTCTCCAGTCTGGATCTTCAAAAATGTATGGTAACACACGGGTCAACAGTCTTACACAGTTTAAAACTGAAATCAAATTATAGGTTAAAAGAATGGTCATACAAGTCTTTAACACTACTATTAATTTTTAGACTTGTCCATACTGAAGGCATATGAAAACTACAAAACTACAAAACTACCTACCAAATGATTATGTGCTTAACCCATTACCAAACGACAATAGTTTAGACTGGTCCAAATTGAAAGCATTTGCAGACGACAAAATAAAAGTGATTGAAAATTTGAAATTTGTTTTGTGAAGGTAAGAAACATTGTGGGAAAAGGAGAAAATGCTGGTTATCAACATTTTCTCCTTTTCCCACAATGTTTTCTAAAAGCTTCTTTCTCAGGGGCGTCAAAAGTAGAGATTGTGTGGTAATGGATTAAATAATATATTTTGACTTTGCGGGAAAGAGATGTGAAATGCCAATTACAAGGTTTTTAGAAAAACTTTTTTTAAGTAGCGAAAATACCAGATTACTTGCTCAAGTACTAGAAAGATGTACATGTGTATATAATGGGGTACAGTCATGTATTTCATATCATCAATCATGAATAAGTACATGAATATAACTTACAGTATATAACATAGTGTTTATGTATGATTCCAGAAAGTTTATAATGCTTTTAACCCTCATTGAAAATCTTACTATGCTCATAACAAATTTGGTCTCATCCAAACAAAATTTAAGTTAAAGTATTGAAGCCAATGCATAAACATCTTTAACAACAGTATCAAAACAGCAAATAATTGGTATGTCATAAACACTGTAATAAGCCACAGAACCATATTTTACAACAGTTCTGAAAATGAGCTTTGAAATCATGGCAGAGTTCAAGTCTTTAGAGGATCAATAGATACATAATTTTGTGTATCAATTTTTAATTAAAAAAAAATTAATCTTTCAAGACTTAAACATTTCTTTGCTTAGAAAAATTAATACTGAGCAAAGAGTGATATTTTCCAAACTTAAAGAAACCATGATAGTTATACTAGTATCAAAATTTTGATGGATATAATAAACAAGCCAAATATGGTTATTAGACAATAATTGACAAAAGATTTAAAGAGGCAATAATACTCATTTTAAGCCAGTTTTAACTCATTTTGTTTTTATTTTATCAAAATATAGTCATTCTTATATATCTATGCCAAATAGTGCGCCTGACGGTTGCAAGGTTGCTTAGATTACGCTTGATAGAGAATGCATTTCGCGGACTTGCGGCCTTCAATGTAAACAGACTGGTCGTTTCCGGATTTTGACTCGAAGATTTTCGATATGCGTTATACACTCAGGTAGATTCGTATGATGATCATGCATTCTGTAACGTGACTATATTTGACCTTGGCCTTGATGCGGTAAATAAAGGAAAATGGATGCTTCTCTGTTGCTCTATTTTTAGACGGAGATCGAGGCCTACATGTGTAAGTTACACCGTATCCGACTCTAGGCGGAAACCAACGATAAATTTCTGTGAGTCACCGCCATTGTTTACAGCTTCGATCGTCAGCCAGTTTTCTTCTGGCCAATTTTCGGTTTTTCACACAAACCCACATGTTTCTTTTTTCATTTACACGATATATGTCAGTAATTTATCCTTGTGTACACAAAGGACAGATTTCTGTACCATACTATTTTTCTTGTTGAAATTTAACAGCGTTTCTGCTCACCGGCTGTAGACAGGCATCTTTAAACAGTCCTGGGACCAAATTATTCATACTGTTAGAATATTTACTCATACTGAGTCAACAGCTGTTCATAGTTTACAATGTTATGTGTATGAATTGATACAGTCCCTCTTTCCTTATTAAATATTCATATTTGTTATCCAGTTTTTTTCTATTGAAGCGGGTAAATACTTGTCCAAATAAAGAAGAAAAGGACCATAGAGGCACTAGCCTATGAAGGTTTCTATCCAGAAGAAGAAGAAGAAGAAGAAGAAGAATACACCACATTTTGTTTATTTTTTTAGAAAATAGAGCTGATTAGAAGACATTTCAACCATTAAACCTTTCCATGTACATATCATTACAAGCATATATCACAAGTATGTACATCTGTTGATTTGACAGCTTATTAGACACTGAGGGTGAAGGAGTATTACCTAATAAAATTGTTTTACTTCCAACTTCTCTTAAAGTTCTCTAATGAAACCAAAAAAACAGTTCTCTTCCTTTCTGTAAAATAGTTCTCCTTTTTGCCAAGTGCATCAGTCTGTTTATCAGGGCTCTCCTTTTCTAAATTTATGCATGAATTTCACATATACATGTAGAATCAGGGCTCTCCTTTTCTAAATTTATGCATGAATTTCACATATACAATGTAGAATCAGGGCTCTCCTTTTCTAAATGTATGCATAAATTTCACATATACATGTAGAATCAGGGCTCTCCTTTTCTAAACTTATGCATGAATTTCACATATACATCTAGAATCAAACTCTGTCAAGATGAAAATGATAGACCAGTAATAGCAAAAGCACAGTATATCTTGCAAATAACAAAGCATACATCTCTTTATGCCCCTTTAGTAGCCAGTTTTTGAAAACACAGGAGGAATAGGATCAGCTGACTGCAACAAGAAATTATTCCCTTTTCCCTAAAGTTTTCCTAACCCTTTACTAAACAATCCCTAGATTTACGACCCCGAGAGAGAAGCCTTTTGAAAACATTGTAGGAAAAGGAGAAAATGCTGATAACCAGCATTTTCTTCTTTTCCCACAATGTTTTCTACTTTGCTCTAAACAAATTTCACTTTTTAAGCTATTTTTATATTGTCATCTGCCAAGTGCTTTCAAATTGGGCCAGACTAAAATTTTGTCATTTGGTAAAGATAAAAGTACTCGAAAAACAACTGTTTCTTTCTCTCAATTGGATATCCTTTTATGTCAAACATACATGTTATGCACTTAACTCTTCAAAACAAATCTCTTAATTCTCCCAATTGAAATATTAGTGCACTTGTTTGACAGCTCTCTGAAAGGGTGGAAAACTTTTTGGGAAAAAATATGAAAATATAGATTACAAACATTTTCTCTTTTTCCAACAAAATTTGAAAATCTTCCTTCCACAGGTTATGAAAAGTTCTAAGGATAATGTGGCAAAGGCTTAACAATAGCAGTCAAGTTATTATTGGTTTGATTTTGTGTCTCTAGAAATATAAATGCATCAAACAACAGTTACTTCAGGCCCTAGAAAAATTGCTGTACCTATAAAGACTGAAAACCACCCAATGGCCGAAAAACACTAGAAAATGCTGAAAAATGCCGGAAAACACCCAAAATTGTTCTTTAAAAGAATTACCAATATCATTCAAAACTTAAAATATAAATACAAGTAGAACAATATGGATGAAGGAGAATCACTCTTAGCTTGTTGAGCAATTTCTCTGTTTGCCTTATCATTTTCTAAAACTATCTTCTGAAGGACAAATAGACAAAGATAAGATTTTTTTGTCTTGTCTTGTAAGACAAATAGGGTGTAATGAATTAAAACATCCCACCTATGGTCTGTTCTTTCTGTGAGGGACATCCACTGTCTGCTGCAGTAACAAGTTTTTCCACTGCTTTGTAACATAATGTTGCCAAATTTGAGGGAGATTCTTCACGCAGGGCTCTGATTTCTGCAGCAGGTATCAGAGTGAATACATCCTGAACACATGTCACACTATCAGACCAGAACTGCTCCCAAAAGGCTTCATCATTAGCTTCAATAGGCTAAAACAAAGAGATAAAACAAAAATCTTTCAACTCAAAAGTTATTATACTTTCACGGTTTCTTAAGTTCTACAGTTGGCAGGAATTAAACATGGACTGTTACAGACCAATAGAGATAGTACCATTTTCCTGAGATGACAGTTGTTATGATGTTGATGATGGGTTTTTTCGAAGGTTGGGGCAAATCATGTATTTTAAAAAGAACACAACAGATAAGGATGCTGCCTCAAGTACTTTTGATCAAGATGGGTTATTTACCAATTTCATACCAAGGGATTACATGTACTTAGTACGTAATGAATGAGTCTAGATTGACAATAAATATGCTTTATCCCTTTACTCCATAGATACTCATTTTGACGTATCAACAACAGACAGCTTTTGAAAACATTGCGGGAAAAGGAGAAATTGCTCGTAACGAGCAATTTCTCCTTTTCCCACAATGTTTTCCATTCAGTCAGATATTTGTATCCTCTTTTGTCCATATTTTTGACATCATATCTTTATTTACTGCTGAAATGGAAGAGCCTCAAATTGGTATATCATGTAAAGGGTTATACAAATAAATCTTTGTTCCTACATAACAATTGGGCCCACTTACCATACTGAAAATGATGAATAGATTTCAGACTTTACACTGACCATTGGAATGTAACAAGAACAATAAATAAGAGTATATCCAGCCAGCTACAGGGAGGAGCTTCAATGGGATTTTTTTGTATCCTTTTTATCTGTTTTGACATGCCTGTTTGCCTCTCGACATTTATCGATTGGATATTCACATTTTACATTTTTCTGCTGGGAACCAGCATTTTCTCCTTTTTGCACAAAGTTTTCTTCTCTATCGCCGGCAAATTTTACAATCCTATCAATATCAAATTTGTAGTTTACAAATGCTTTCAATTTGAACCAGTCCAAAATTATGTTGTTTGGTAAAGAGTTAAAACATAGGATAAAAGGATAAGAATTAAGATGCGCTGGTCACTGTACCATGGTCCACTCCTTTTCCCTCAGTGTTTTCAATAGTCTCAATAATAAGAAGCTGACTTTTTTCATATCTGGACATTTACTGTGCACTTTACTGTCTCAAGTCCAACGTAAATTTTCCAATAGCAAAGAGAAAGCGCAATACTGCCTTTCTATGTTGTCTGTTTAACCCTTTACTATACAATCCCGAATTTTAACAACTGAAAGAGAAGGCTTTAAAAAGCATTGTGGGAACTGGAGAAAAAGCTGATTACCAGCATTTTCTCCATTTCCCACAATTTTTTCTACCCTATCAGAGACAGAAATTGTCATCTTAGTAACATTAAATTTTTCGGCTGCATCCGTAAATTGTTTCAGTTTCGAGGAGTCCAATATCTTGTCGTTTGGTATAGAGTTAATCTGTAATGTAGCAAAATGCAATTAAATTTAAGTAACTAACATGACGGAATTACGAATTATAAACCTTTCATTACCTAAAAACTTGAAAAAGTTGTTTTCAAACTAAGGATTATTAATACACAAGCAACAGGTATGTTTAATAAATCCTCTTCCATACAAGCTCTGGTTTTTATGTGTCTGTAATAAAAGACTTTTGAAAACACTGTGGGAAAAGGAGAAATTGCTCGTTACGACCAGTGAAAAAATAATCGCCTTTGCCTTTGGGGACAGTATTCTGTACTAGTATTTCAATACCCATTTGCCTCAAGGTATTTTCGCCTCCTGGTTCTGTGGAAAAGGATAATGCAATTTCCTAAAAGACATGAGATGTTACTTTTAAACAATAAAAGCAATTATCAATGATCCAGAAACACTTGACAAAGACAATAAGCATTGATTATCTGGATAAAATTGTCAAAATTGTTGGAGAGCGAATGAAAATTGCATAAACATTAAAAGATAATAGATATTTCGTAAAGAACAAAGGGCACTTTGACTTAAAACACTCACGGGGACAGATTTCGTGTACAAATTTACCTGGGTTTTCGTTGTCAACTGTATTACAGCTTTCCTGAAATTTAGCTTAGTATCTGTATTTCCCATTTTGATCCAGATGGTTTGTTGGCATAATGCGCAGTGACGTAAATCGCGAGACTCGATTGGCAGAAAAATCGATTTTAGTTAAGGGACGCTACTCGGGTTGCAAAATTGGGGGCTTCGGGCTTGTTCGTCCCAAAACTAGTTCGTAAACGGGCTTGTTCGGCCCTGGGCTTATTCGACCGGCTTTATTCGTCCCACACTACCTTATGTATCGAGCTGGTATGTACAGAACTATGTGCCTTCTAAAATGAATTTGTTGTTTTACTCAAAAATTAGTTTGAATAAAACTTAAAAATGCTTTGTTTTGCCTGTCATTTAATAGGATTTTGAACAGAACAGAACAAACTTTACTCATGAAACAAAACTTGAGCACATAGGGCTCTACACAAGCTCTTGCCTACGGCTATCATAATAATTTGAAAATCCATTGATATCTCTTTTCTTTCACTTTAATTTCTTCTCTAATGTAATGATCTGAATGACTCCATTGTTTATTTGCCTTTACTTTGGTTTTGTTTCTAAACATACATTTTTGTTTCAAAACATAACGCTAGGAATGATTCAAATAATAGTTTTTTTTTTTACTTTGGTTACTTCTTTTAACTATTTTTGCACCGTTTTATAAACTTTGGTTGAGAAAATAAGCAGTAATTACGGCAGTTATAAACCCTTTCTATATCTTTCAAAATCAGTGAAGTATCCAATATCAACACCTTTGTTTGGCATTTACATAAGTACATGAGTTGGAACCAACAAGCCTGGACCAAGGAGAAATCATTTGGGACAAACAAGCCTAGATGAACAAGCTCAGGTGAACAAGCCCAGGGACAAAAAAGCCCTTTACCAAAATATGGTTTACCAAGTACTATGGGCATAAAATATGCAATGGAATTTTATTTGTGAAATGGACAAAATGGAAATAGTTTTCACGATAAGGATGGAAATTTTCTCTGACTGAAATTGATATGTACTTGATATGGTATCACATCAATCACATGATAAAGTCATTTCAATATGTTTTTAATGAATACATGTATTGCATGATTGGTAACAGGACGTTTCGCCCCCAAGACGTTTCCCCCCTGGTCGTTTCCCCCCTGGTCGTTTCGCCTCTATTTTTCACCCCTAGTCGTTTCGCCCCCGGACCCTAGTCGTTTCGCCCCCAGACCATTTCCTCCCCTAGTCGTTTCGCCCCCAAGATAATTTAAAGAGAGAAAGAGAGAAGCAGAGAGACAATGAGCACCTTAAGAAAATAATGGTTCAAAGATTCTTGAATGATAGTGCATATTAAGAATTATAACATTAATTCAAATCATAATTTTCAGAAAAGAAGAAGAAAGAAAATATATATACATGTTTACCGATGTAAGTGTCCTTAGTAGTCTTTTGATACAATAAACTGAAGTATTAAGGTTTTTCATCGATACCGTTGATCACCTTGTCTATTTGGTTGAGTTATCAGTTAAGATCAGAGATCAGTTAATTTCTTTCTTAAAATGAAGCAAAATCCCCAAAGTATAACGTATAGTGTATTTTTAAGTCAATTTACGAGCAATAGAAGTAACTTCTGGGCATCTAAAATGAAACGAGTTATTGATCATCTAGGTTTTGGGTTCCTGACAAATATCGTTCCAATGAATTTATATATACCACCTTTCCAGAGTTTGAAAAACCGTATTAGGGATCAGTTTATACAAGATTGGCATAGCTATATAAATAGAACCCCAAAACTTATGTACTACTGCAATTTTAAAACTGATTTCAAATTTGAAAAATACCTTCATATAATTAAAAATGATCAACTACGAATTCACCTCACCCAAATTAGATTAAGCTCTCACGTATTAGAAATAGAAACTGGTAGGAGAAATGGTATTGACAGAAATAATCGTCTTTGTAAGTTATGTAATATGAAAGTCATTGAATCTGAATATCATTTCATTTTAAGTTGCCCGAAATACAGAAATCTACGCCAACAATACATTGGAACAATTGCATGGCCCTCTTTACATAAATTTAATCGACTTATGTCTCAAACAGATGATATAACATTGTATAAACTGTCCAAATTCATTAAGGAAGCAATGACTTTAAGGAAAAATTATTTTGATAGTATTCTAGCAGAAGGATCTAATTAATTGTGTTCTTATAGTATCTTTTTTTTCACACATCCCTTGATATTTTGTAGTACTGTTATATATTACATTACTTATTTAGTAATTTAATCCATTACCACACTATTCCTACTTTTGACGAGCCTGTGAAAGAAGACTGTGGAGGCTGGTAAACAGCGTTTTCTGCTTTTCCCACAATGTTTTCTTTTTTTCTGTTTTCTACCCTCCACAATGCAGATTTCATATTTTCACTCACTTTTATTTTTGTCGTCTGCGAATGCTTTCGATTTGGACTAACCTAAAATATTGTCGTTTGGTAATGAGTTAAAGAAAGATGTATATGTTGAGCCGGTGCTCTGTAATGCTTTAACTGTCCGGTTTATCTTGTGCTATTTTCGTTTTTTTTTTCATACTCGTGCTTTGTTTATTTGTTTATTCTGTCTGCCTTTGTTGAATTTGTTGTATATAGCCAAAGACATGTTTTGTCGTTTGCTGAATAAAATGTATGTATTAATCACGCAATGTTTTTCGCGCAATGAATGTGACTAACGCTGAGGTGTGAAAACGCATGCTTTATGCAAAATTAAACTTCTTTTGTTATATCAGCTAGACTTTTTTTACCCAAAAAGTAAAATGAAAAATCATGACATGAAAAAACTAGACTGAATTACATACTAGTACATATACTGATATAACTACCGTTGTATAGATATGTAATAGCATCATCATATCCAAAGGAAATATGAATGTCCGTCAATAGGTTAATATATACATGTATATATAAAAAAGCCAATCCTAGATTAAGGTTAAAATTCAGAACAAAAAAAAAAATGAGAAAAGAATCATTTAGAACTGTATCTCCTTTTGTCACGATGCTGATCATCTACGTGTAGCAGACAAAGATGATGCACCACATGAGGTCGACCTGATCTCGGTCTTTACCTCTCTTTCACCTTCTATGTTATCTTTTAAAAGATTAATGACACCCAAAATTGTTTTCTGCTTGAAAGAGTTCACCGTGTTGCTGGTCAAAAGGCTACCACGTGCCGTCATAATCCTGTCTTGCCCAATTATAAAGTCGTTAATTACGTATTACGCAATATCTGTCAATTTGACTTTGCTACTGTGAAGTCGCTTAATTGATTACGTAATCCTTTGTCACATCATGCATTATTTTCAATATTGTCTGCACCAATTTTGTATCAAAAGGTATAGATGCGTTTATGTATCTTTATGTAGAAATACAAATGTGTAAAGAGATTTCACTGTCTTGATTTATCATTTATACTTCTGAGGTTTTTCGGAAAAAGGGTTGATCTTATACAGAAAAGTTGTGAACTTCAATCCAGATTGCATCCTTCTGTCTGTCTCTCCGTTCGTCCGAAGCCATTTCTCCACAACCCCTGGACTAAATTGGATGAAACTTCACATATGAAGGATATTGCGCCGATGTATTTTTCTCGGTTTTCCAATTTGACGCTGTGTCATGGAAAAAGGGGGTTTCTTGTTTTTTAAAAAAAATCCAATTTCTACTAATAAATCCGTCAGTTTTCGTCATGAATCTTCGCATTCATATTGTTTATGAAAAGTTTCAACATGTGCCCCCCTTTTATTTAATCTATGCCAAACCATGTTACGGAAAAAAGGTGCTTAATGTCTGATAAGTCGTTGCCCTTATTGCCCTTAGTAAATTGAAAATTGGCAAATTTATGCTATTTGGCAGACGGGACCAAACACAAGTAGCCTGTTTCACCCCCAACCTCCTCTCCTGTGACCAACTTCTCAGCGACAGCCTTCACTTTCCTAAACAGAGACCTGTTCGGGGATTACAATCCGTCTACGATGGCTCTTGTTTTACTCTTTATTATTTCCATGTACAAATAACATAAAAAGGGGAGGTGTTTTGGTAAAATGCAATAACCGTTGATAGTCTGGTACTTGAAGAAAGCAATTTAAAACAATGTGGAAAAAGGTTAATGCTGGTTACCAGTATTTACTCCTCTTTTCATTGAATTAGACTATTCAGTAACATCACAATTTGAGCAACTCTTGATACTTCCTTTTTTTTCTGTCAGTAACCGAAAAATTGGCCGTTGTAAAGCTAAGTTTCTTTCATTAATAGAAGCTTTTTGCTTTCTTTTTAATGCAACAATTTTTACCCTTTTACCACACGAATAAGAATTAAATTTTTGATTAGGGTCTCATTGTCTAAATTATGCAAAAGGCAAACAAAAAAAATTCGATTGTGTTTCTTAACATTGTCCTGCTTTAAAAAATTTATAAAAGTTCTAAGGTGCAATTCAACTTTTCTTGAACAGGGGGCGAAACGACTAGGGGGGAAACAACCAGGGGGGCGAAACGACTAGTGGGGACGAAACGACCAGGGGGGAAACGACCTGGGGGGAAACGTCTTGGGGGCGAAACGACTAGGGGAGGAAATGGTTTTGGGGCGAAACGTCCCGGAACCGCATGATTTATGCACTTTTTCCTCATAATTTAGCTTTTCAGTGTTCTTTTTACCCTTAACCCTTTCCCACACAATCCTGACTTTTGACGACTCTGGAGTAGATAGCTTTTGAAAACATTGTGGGATATGGAGAAATGGTAACCAGCATTTTCTCCTTTTCTCACAATGTTTTGTACCTGTCACAGACAAATTTCATTGTTTAAGTCGCATTCAACTTGTCGTCTGCAAAAACTTTCAATTTGGACAAGTTTGAAATTCTGTGGTCCGGTAATGAGTTAAGTTTGAAATTTTGGTAATAAAAATGGCTTGCGAAATGGAAATATTTGGTGATATTGAAAAGAAATTGAACTTAAAGGTGGCCCTTCAGATTTTGGGACAAAAATTTTAAGAAAATGCATAAAAATCATCCTTTATACTCCCAAAGCCTTATAATTTTCATTCACAAAACGCCAGTGGTTGAAAACCATCCAAAAATAAGAGAAATTAGAGATTTACTACAGCCCAGGTCGACACCAACAGAAAACACAATCTAGTTTTACATGAGCAACTTGCTCATTTACATACCGTAAATACACAGACAACTTTCAATGTTGTTGGTTGTATTGGGGTTCAACGCCACTTTAACAGCTAAGTTCATAACATAGCAGTCGGTGACACACCTGTTTCCTGGCTTTCTCAAACCAGTACTAACACAACTTTCTTTCCAAAGCCACTGACTACTTTTCTAACATGCTTCAGCAGAGGTGAGAGGCTAAAATATGCCAGAAAGAAAGTTCGCCTTCACCGGGTATCAAACTCACAGCTCCCAGGTCATGAGTCCGACACGCTCACCACTGAGCAACCCGGGCTGGCACGAAGCTTCAGACATAGAGTCCATAGAAGACATTTCTGAAAATAATTACATGTTTATCATGTTATGGAATTTAAGTGTCATTAGTAACCTGCCAGTCACTTAACATTCCCACGATGCTTTTTTTTTACTTTTAGTGTGAAATTTAAAAATAGCTGAAGAGGCTACATAGCCTTTTAAGGGAGTATACCATCAAAACAACTTTATTGGGAAATTTTATGAGTCTTAATTATTGATGATTTGTATTCTTTTTTCATATAAATTTCAGTGATATTTATATTTTTTAATTGACTACTTGGGTTTCATGAATGAAAATTATAAGGCTCTAGGAGTATTAGGATGATTTTTTAGTATTTTTGTAAAATTTTCATCCCAAAATCTGCAGGGCCACCTTTAAGAATTTACAAAGAATACAATAGATCTGGTCATTGTTGTTATTTCTTTTATTTTCTTAACTTGAAACCGTTATCAATTTGATCTGCTATTGCCATTTTTACAGGAAATCTGCATAGGAAATAAAACTAAGCCAGCCTATGGTGGGATATAACTATACCGTTCGTTCATTTATTGACCTAAAAATTAGAAGTTCCTGTATTTCATAGACACCTTTAATTTCTTTCCACTCTGTTTACACATATTTTCGTCAATGTCAAGTTTTGTGTAGCATGGAACAGAAAACCGGCCTAAATTTGGGAATAATTTTATGGTCAAAGGGAGAAAACTCAAATATACTGACACCATTTATTTAATGGCAGAGTTGCGTCCCTTATATTTGTTGACAACATAAAACCAAAGACGAATAAACATGAGTGTCGTTTGTGAAGAAGATCTGTATCTACAGAAGTTTAGTACAGCTGAGACAAGACTGTATATGCTGCTTGAAGAAAAAGAAAGAAATATTGCAGACGTGGTTACTATTTTTGAATAGGTAGTAGTCTCCCCTGTATTTCGTTATACGTGTAGTTGTAAACAAGGCGACCGCCAAAATTTAAACTTGGAAGTAAAAATTCTGTTATCAAAAGAAGAGCTCACACAGAAAACATTTTTTATTTCATAATATAATTTAGTAATCGATGTACGTTTACGATAACTAAGCTTTCTAAATTTACAATTTATATAACCTTATAAACAAACCAACTAGATATAAGATCTACATGTTTTTTATTCAACTATGTTTCCGGGGTTATTTACAAATGGGCTGAATTGTCAAATTCCAATCATTTTTTTAACCATTGACCATAAAGAGCAGGTGAAAGAAAGTGAAAGCATACCCGAGTCTTTCAAACTAATAAACGGAAACAAAAATCCCCCTCCCCCGATATTATTGATGTTGTTTCCGGTTTAGACCCTTTTCTTGAGTAGAAGGGCGGGGGGGGGGGTACAAGAGGGAAGGTCACTCTATGTGTATTTAAACATTTAATCCCTTAGGCAATAAATTGATTTAAGAAAACTCTTTTGTAGTGCGAAGATTGAGTTTTTGAAAACGACTTTAAAGTTTCATTTTACTTATTTAGCAGGATAAGGGTTAACAAAGGGTCCGGATTTTTCGATAGACCGTATGGGTATAAATCAACCTGGCACCGGTTCTTAAAGTTTCGGTATGCCTGTAATAGTTGGAAAAAAGACTATTCCGGGGAGGGGGGGCAATAAGGGAGAGTACTCTTTATAACAAATTGATAAAAGATTGTACGAGTTTTTTCCCTTGGACCATAACGACGTCTGGACAGTTTCCATTTTCACGCGTCGTGTAAGTATAATGCTCACCCTTTATTTAAAAACGGTGAGCACCTTACACAATTGATCCTGCCACACTTGTCAAAGTCTGCAGAATAAATAAACCAAGATCTAAAATGGGTCGTTTCATTTCATCAAAATGAAGAAAAAGGTTATTTTAATCAAGCCAATTGATTATATGCTAGGAAAGGACCCAAACCTATGCTTTCAAAAGATCTGACCGAAAGTAAAAGTGAATAATTGCTTATAGACTAGCGTAAAATTTTGTTGTCACTTAAAAAAATATATACATAGGCTTAGTTTTCATCAGTGAAATTTCATCCAGAACTGCCGCAATGCAGGGTGTACTAAAAGAAATATTCATAGAATTTTCCAAAACTGCTGGTGACTCCTCTTTTCTCCTATTTTTTTTTTTATATATATAAGATCCAAAGTTTCATGAAATTCTGAATGTTTTGAAAAAAAAATGGTGAAACTGTCACGATCGTCTATGGAATCTGCGGGTGACCGTTTCCAAATCCGAGACCGATCCACAGTTATGTTTTTGAGCTATAATTTCTCTCGTTTCCTTTGTCCTAGTACAATTTTAATCAATTAAAAAGTCAATTTCGTCCCCTAGATCTTATAAAATGCCTAAGTAATATTTTAATTCGCAATTTTGCTGTAGATCTAAATGATTAAAATTTGATTCTATTACATTTAGTTGGCTTATCAGAATAGGAGGCCTACCTTCGATTCGGAAGTTAGTTCTGTTTTTCTTTTTTTGCTTTGTCTGGAGTGCTCTACGAACAGGGCCCTTAGCGAAGAAACAATCATAAGTATAAGCTGGAGAAGGGCTTTCTCAATCCTGTCTCAAGTGGGATTCGGAAGACCTTCCTCCGATAAAATCTCAAATTTACAGCAATTCTGACGCAATTTGAGACGAGTTCGATCTGAACGGCGAAAATATAAAAAAAAAAACAACGTAAGTCATGCAGTATTCATTGAAAAAGTATTTCAAGATGATATTTGATCAATTGTGTGACTATTTTGATCCAAATTTTAGCAGGTATCAAATTAAGTCGGAGGCGATTTCTTTTTCGTGGAATCGATTTCCATTTCGTCCATCTCGTGAAAAAGAATCATTGCGCACTTTAGGTTACCGCCAAATTACTACGGGACATTGCGGTATATTTCGGGACATTCCATGTTATTTCGGCCTTGTGGAATGCACTGACTTTTTAATCTACTCCTGAATGTATATAGAATGGATAAACAGCGCTTTCTAATTAGTTATACATATGGATATGTCTTTTCTCTAGGTCCCGTTTTTTAACCCTTTCCCAAACAATCCCTGGTTTTTACGGGTCTGCAATAGTAGCCTTTTGAAAACATTGTGGGAAAAGGAGAAAATGCTGGTAACCAGCATTTTCTCCTTTTCCCACAACGTTTTCTACCCTATCATAGACAGAAATAATCTTTTCAGCAAGAGTTGAGTTGTCGTCTGCAAATGCTTTCAATTTGGTCTAGTCCAAAAGTTTGTCGTTTGGGAAAGGGTTAAAGCAGTTAGGAATAACATTTGCGTAAGTTTTACATACAAAGAGTACAGTAGTATTAATCTGCTATTAATTAAGATATACGAGTTAACTTGCAGAAAACTATTGTGATAAATCAAAGTTTCCTGGAAATTTTATCTTTTCATTTTATCAAAATAAGATTTCCAGGAAACTTTGATTTATCGCAATTTAGTTTTCTAAAATAATCATGACAGTTTATCACGTATCTCCGCGGTGGCAGATTAATGTAAGTAAGTTCCAAAAGTTACGTAAAACTTGCGCAAATTTTGTTCCTAACTGCCTTAGCAAAACGAGACCCAGGACTCTGCAGACCTATATGCGTTGCTTTTGCTAATCGATACCGGCTGGGGTATGGAATAGCAAATAAATATGATTCTAGAAAATTACCATTTTTCGACAAGATACCACGGTACATCATTGACTTGTTTGAAAACCAATATACAAACATTTACACTTATTCATGTATACAAATGTTATAGTTGGTTGGGGGTTTTAGATGATTGGAGTAAATTCTTTAATGAAAACAAGCAAATTGACAATATTTATTTGTTTTTTAAACAAGCAATTTCGTTGAAATGATATCCCCCGCCGAAAAAGACCTTTTTTGATACAAACATATATTAGAGGTAATGTGTTTTGCATGTACATGTGGCTTTTTTGTTATCGGTCCATGATGACATGATACGTTAATTAAGCTCCCTTGTTCCATGGCACAGCGTTTCATTACATAAGATAATATATAAGAGGTCCATAACAGGATTATACATTAAGTGCCCTTTTTGTAGAACTTGGCATTTCATGAAATGAAAACAAATAAAGAAAATATACATAAAACCCCCTTTTTCGATGACATGTCATTATATATATGAAAAAAATGTATCAACAGACTATCCAATGGAAGACATGCATGAAGTTTCATCAAATTTTGTCAAGGACTTTAGAAGATGTCCCTCTCACAATATACGCTGCCACAATGATGCCATTTCAAGCAAGAGACTATTTAAGTGTTGAAATTTCTCAACTGTCTGGGTAGCCCAATACATATATGGTGTTACTTGTGATCTAAAAGGTTTACGAACAGACTGATGGATGAAGAGATGGATGCACAATGGGCTCATTGGTCACTGGCTTTGATCAAGTGATAAAAATATGAATTTTCATGAAACTATGTCCAAAAGTTGGGGGTACATTGATAAAAAAATTAATTTGACATGCAGCCCCCTTTTTCCATGATACAGTGATAAATTGAAAAATCCTGACACCATGTGGTAGGTCACATGATCTGTGAAAATCTCATCCAAATCTGTTGAGATATGTCCAGTAATTAAAGAGATACTTGTGAAAAATGAAACATAACATGAAGACCCTTTATTCCATGATGAAGCTACAAATCCCAAAACCTTCACAATATGCGGTAGGTCACATAATTATGTGAAATTTCCATCAAAATCTGCCGACATGAAGCCCCTTTTTCCATGACACCTTACTAAAAACGAGGACATATAACTGGTGTTGCACAGTCAATCTGGGTGAAGCTTTTTTTCCCTAATTGTGGTTGATAGATGTGACAAGTTCAATGTAAAAAAATTTGTATAGTTTTGAAGAGAAGACTCCAAACATGAAAAGTGTACTTAAGTGTGACTTAAGTCTAACTTAAAATCGCTCCCAGTCGGCCATTTTGCATCGAATAAAAAAAAAGTGTCTCGGCTGAATGGGTTATTTACACATGTATAAAGTTTCACGAAATTCCGTCCAATTTTATTGGAGATATTTGCCGGGACGGACAGACGGACGGACGGTCTTACGAGACGGACCTTGCGAGGTCGAATTGCTCTTTATTCAATGCAACCCAATCAACCCCACAAGAGCACATTTTTTAACCCCACTAGCCCTAACCCTAACCCCATACCTATCAGATGGACGGAATGAACCACATAGAGACTAAATGTACAGTTACCCCTAACCCCACAACGTCGGGCTCGTAAGGACGGACATACGGACAGACGGACAGACGGACAACGCTAAAACTATATCCCTCCGCCTTCGGCGGGGGATAAAAAAAAAAAAAGAGGTTTATGACTCTATTCTTCACTGTAGGTTGTTATTAATTAAAATTGGACAAGTATGGATTTGGTGGAAATTTATTAAAATGGTGCAGTTTTGTTCATTTCATAAATAAATAACATGTCAGAGCTTTTGTATAATATTTACTGACGCGTATACAGCTGTTGAAAGAAGAGATGATAAAGTAAAACTATATAACAGAACTTACTGAAAATTATGTAAATGGACTAGTCTTTGGTTGTTCCACTTCTTAGAAATGCAAAAGGAGAAAATGCTGATCAATATTACCTTATCCAACAATGTTTTCAAATGCTCTCTCTCATAGGGTAGTTAAAACTGGATATTGTTGGGTAAAAGATTAAGGTGTTTCCGAGAGAACTGATTGCTGCAGATACATGGCCAGATACTATTTTCCAAGTCACACTAATTTATTTATGTCTCGAATTTTATATAGAAGTTCTTTATAGCGTTGACTGTGTAGGAATTTGATGTCACAAGGCGCATTCCAGATGCGTTGCAGCAAGACGGGTGTCACATTGTGAATAAGAATGACATCACTTTCTTTGTAGAAACAGGGAAAGGAAGGAGGTCGCTTCTGATAGAAATGTGGTATGTTATAAAGTACCACTCCGAGTTTTTTCAAGCAGATGCCCACGTATATATCCTCTAGATGAATGAAAGTTACATTGTCCGCAACGTCAATTATCTGTTGAACAACAGTCTTGCTTGTAACATATCCAATACCACTACAAAAGTCAGGATACTTTTCACCAGGATATTCCTCCATGGAAACGAACCATTTCGAGTTTTTATCTCTGATCGGCTTTTCTGACTTCAAGCAAAACCCAGCCATCCCTTTATCAAGTAATTTTGATTTTTCCTCCACAAATTGAAGTAAATTTGGTATGTTTATAAATACATCGTCGTCCGTTTTCATGATGAATTGAACTCCAGTACAGTGTTCTAAAATCCACTCAAATCCAAAAAGAGTTTTTAGTGTTAGATTTCGATAAGAATCAGTAAAACTTCCAATAAGGACATCGCCAAACTCAAAAAGTTCTTTGTAAATCCTGTCAGCAATCTCCCCGGATTTAGTCAAACCTAAAACAAACATGTACTCTACATGATTTTTGACACAGGAGCTGCCCCAGGTATGTCGAATTGCATCACGTTCTTTGAAATTATTTAATGCACTTGTAATTAGAACAATGACTCTCGAGCCTTTAGTTTTGCACAAGTTTTCACCTGATAACGTTATCTCCTGGCTTTCGGCATAACTTCCAAATATCCGTCCGGTCCTTCTAGATCGTTCAGCCGCACTTTCTACCGGTGTCTCTGTGCTGTCAAGTCTTGGCTTGTCAACTTTGACTTTTACTTTTAAATCTGTAATATTTTCCTTCGCTAATTTTGATTTGTTGGTTCTAATCCCTTTGTATTTTGGTTTCAGTTGACGAGACGATAGTTCTTCTGCGTCTTTCCTAAATCTAAGAAAAGTTATCGATCCTTGACGAGTCTGGTGAATGGTGAATTTAATGTTTCTAGCTTTTGAGTTTTTGTTTCCATTTTCACGATAGGTTTCGTTGCTTTGTAAATTATGTCTGTCAGTTTTGTTTCTAACTATATGATACCTAAGTATCTTTACGTTGGCTTCAGCAGAAATTACTTCAGAATCTTGCGAAAAGAAACTTACAATTATGATCTGAATTATCACAAAAGTTAGAATACAAGAAAATAGACTTTGTTCAAAAACAAGTGAGAATGTTCGTCTGAAATGTCTCAAAAGTCTAAAACACTTTCCTACGACCATTGCCCAAAGCATAAAAGGCCTCTACAGACCTTTCCTTTGCGGTCAATCCAGTCAGGGATCTTATACGATCCCTGATCTAACACAATATGAATTCCTTGAAGATGACAGATTTTTCAACTTATGCACGACCATACACGATTACGTACATGTATATTTCGTAGGAAGCTTGACAAAAAACTTTGATCACATTTACACATATTTCAAAAGGAGATTCTAACAAGTTACATTTGCATCAACAATGTGAGCATGAATTCTACACGCCGTGAATAAACCATACATGTATACGGAAACAGTTAAGAAAATAGCAAAGGGATAAATATCGTCCAAGAGCTGTTAAATGTCTAATTTAAATCGTCCACTGCTTACCAAATAATCAACTTTTTAGTCGGTCTTAACATTAGTTTCCACTCCTATTGGATGTAAAATTTTGTTCTAGTTTAGCACAAGATAGCGGACAGTGTAGAGTCTAGAACAGGGTCCGTATTCACCAATCATTATAAGAACGTTATTAGTCTTATTCTTGAGAATTTTGTCAATGTGAAAGTAACAGAACTTCTGATTGGCTGAACCATTCGGTTCAGCCAATCAGAAGTTCTGTTACTTTCACAGTTAGAAAGTATTGAAGGATAAGACAAAGTGTTATCTTAATCTACGCTACAAAAAATAAATAAAAGTTTACTGTAAAGAAGAAGTTTCACCAGGCTCTAACCGGTAACATTTTTTTCAAACGTTCACAAATTGTTAATTGACACTACTGAGCGGTCCAAATGGACGTTACCGGTACTTTTTATCTGTATAATTTTGACAAACAACGTAAACGTTTCTGATTAACATACAATAACCACTTTGTTATATTGAGCTATAAAAATGTACACTTTACATATCTCCAATTCTTTTCAAAACGGTCACTGAAGATGAACAAGGCGTGTCAAATCATTGTCAGCATTCTCCCTCCCATTTTCTCTACAGTGTTTTCCTTCTTTCAAAGCTAACATCTACATATCATTTATGTCACAATTTTGTGGTGTTTGAATACTTTCAACTTGGATGAGTCTATTTCTTCCTATATGGTAAAGAGTTAAAATTACAGTTCTCGGACTAGACATTTTTAGATATACCAGTATTTCTATATTCAAGGTGATGGTTAGCCCGCACTTTGTCACAAATGACTTTGCCATGCATTGTAACGTTACATGTGCATTGAGTTGGTATGCCCAACCATAGACCGTATTCACCAACCATTCTTAAGAACTTTAACTTTGTAATTAACACAACGTCTGATTGGCTAAACCGAATGGTTTAGCCAATCAGATGTTGTGTTACTTGCAAATTTGGAAAAAAAAAAAATAAACTTGGAGGATAAGACTGAGAATGTTCTGAAGAATAATTGGTGAATTCATACGAATACAGGATCCGTGTTCAACAGCCGTTGTTAACAACATTTTTAGTCCAAAATACTCAAGAATTTCGTAGATTTCAAAGTATCACTGTTTCAGGTAGTTACGCTAAGCAACTTAAGGGTTAAGCGTAGACTATGTCAAACCACAAAATCTTCTCATTTATTTTGTTTGTTAACCCTTGACCGAACGACAAACTTTTAGACCAGTCCAAAAATTGAAAGCATTAGCAGACGACAAAATAAAAGTGACAGAAAATTTGAAATTTGTTTAAAGAAGCCTTCAGAAAAATATGTGGGAACAGGAGAAAATGCTGGTAACCAACATTTTCTCCTTTTCCCACAGTGTTTTTTAAAGGCTTCTTTCACAGGGTCGTCAAAAGTAGGGATTATGTGGTAAAGGGTTAAGTGTCGAAAGAAGTTCGATTATGTCAAGGCGGTTAGTGCAGTTATCAATGCTCTCTTTCAGGGTCCCCCCCCCCTCCCAATCTCCCGCCACGTCTTTTTTCAGGCACAACATTCATACCAAGCCACTGGCTGCTAAAGACTGAGTGATGATACAGAAATAATTCATATTGCAATATCTTACATCTATTCTGTGGAAATATAAAGCGTTTAGGTGATATTCGGATGTGCGGCCCTTGAATTATCAGCTCTGGTCGTTACGTTGGCGATAACTGCGAACTGAGTCCTAATTGAACTCTGAACGCTGAACTTACTTCTATTTTTTTGCCGAAGTAGAATTTGTGAAGGTCCTATTTATGAATAATTGATACCCTCTTAATCATCTGAGGGTCTAATATGCCTTTCTTCTTTTTATGGGAAGTGTAAATCAAGAAGAGACTGAGTAGAACAAAGTCCGATCTTCGAGTCCGATGTATGAGGAATATCTGAGACGTAAACTGCGTTGAAATTTAAAAATTCTGGCTTCTTTTTTACTACTCTACTGCAACTTTACTCTTAGACTGCTATGCGCGACTAGCTGACCTTTTGTGGGCAGTGTAGATCAAGATCAGACTGTACAGAATGTGCAGTCTGATCTTGGATCTGCACTGTCCGATGAGGGGATATTTTTCCTCCATACTGTAAGTTTGAATTTACATTATTCGTGTTTTTACTATCAGCATAAAAGTTTCGTTTATTTAAAACAGCATATAGACTAATAGGGGTTAATGTTTTGTCTGTCTTGAGTTCTAACAAACCCTGAAACCTACTGAGACAATATTGAGTTGAAGTGTACAAAAAATAAGATGAGCAGCATTCTTGGGAACTGGCGTTCAGTGAATCTCTGTGATACATAATACTCAGCAAGTTGTCACATAATTGTGGGTTAAAAATCCATTTCGTCTAACTATATAAATATACACCGACTGAATCTGAAGCCTAGACTGGTCCTCTGACAGTAGCAAACTGAAGTCTCCATTCGGGTCAGTCTGCGGGCACAGCATAGCTTGACCTGGGTCGATACTTTATAATAGATCTATCAAACCCAAGTTTCACGGGACATGACTCAAATGAAAGACAGCGTTCTGTTGAGAAATTAAGTACTCAGTAAGCACAAAGCTGTTTTAATCCAATCCAATTTAATCAAGTATTGGATAGAGTAGATCTTAGATCAGGCTGCACGTTATGTGCAGTTTGATCTTGATCTACACTGTCCTCAAGAGCTGATACAGTTGTAGTGGCCATGCAGGGCCCTCCCATTCATCTTCAACGGCCCACCTTTTCATCTTTTTTAATCCGGATAATCCTGTTGTGTTAAACTGTCCCGACCCGTCATTGTAAATGTTATATGGCCTACAACACGGGAAAAGGGGCATTCGAACATTTGCGTTAAGTGTCGTTTCGGATCAGCCTGCGCGGAATGCACGGGCTGATCCGAAACGACACTTTCCGTTTTTATGGGATTTATGTAATTGCGCATGTCTACTGTAGGGCGAAATCTATTGTAGTCGTATTGTGCCGTGTCGGATTAGCCTGCACGAATTGTGCGGGCTGATTTGAGGCTACACTTTACGCAAATGTCCGAATGCCCCTTTTCGCGTGTTGCAGGCTATATAGAGATTCTTTAGGTGTGCTAAGTATATATTTTCCACCATCATAAAATATTTATCGTCATGAAGATCTTCATTCGCAATAACTCTTTACCAATAATACATACATTTTTCTTTCCGATCCCGAGAAAAATTCTTTTTCAAATATTGTTAGGACAGGAGAAAATGCCGATGACAACAACGTTTATGTTAACGCCAAATTCTAACAATTACACATTTATCTATCGGTTTATAGTCTGCAAAATTGTTCGATGTGTTCAGGTCTAAAATTTCATCGTTTAGTAAAGAGTAAATTTCAGAGAGTTACACAACTAGAATCATTTGTAACCACAGGTTTACACCAATTTGCCGACAGCCTCGGCGGTACTCGTCACAACTCGGCCGATCCCGAGCCTTCATCTAACTTGGTCTCTGTATAAAAGTCGTTTTCAATTGAATTGACAATCACTTCATTTTATACACGACGGCGCCACTGTAAGTCGTTTAGCAACAACATAAACAACCTCAATGAGGTCATTCACATCTATCTTCAATCAGAATTGATAACCTACGTTAAAAATGAATGTAAGAACTGTTTTTCAGCTGATATATAGGTAGAAGATTGCGATAGAAAATCGAGACTAAAGTTTTCTTTTTTTTTTTTAAGGAGGAGCCTTACAACTTTCAGAACGGTAAACAGGCGCACTTCCGGTGATAAAGTGTACCGTGTAGGAGCATATCAAGCCACCAGATACAGCCGAGGGACTGGATGGCTCTCATCATCCGATGTATGCCGAATGCCACGTCAACCGCGTTTGTTCGAAACGTGGTGTGCCTTGAGACTTCTTTTTTCCCCATGTAACAAGTTCAGTTAGATCTTTTTGCGGAACCTAACGTATCCGTGACAAGCCTTGGGAAAGAGGAATTGCTCAGTTCCACGGTGCCCACAGCTACCTGCGTTCTACCAAGACCATGTGCGAATCGAAGGTAAACATGGAAACCCAAGTGAACGTCTGCTTTTCGCAGCGACCGTTGTTATTTTGAAAATTTGTCCAGGTCTGTACTAGAACGCACAAATTAGATAGGCCAGTATTTGAAAAATGCAACCTAGCCGAAGATAATGGATCTACATCTAAATACGTCAGTGCACATTCTGTACAGTGTGGACCGTGGTTGCGATGTAGAGTGTCGGCTTCGTAACGATAAGGTCCCGGAAACCATAGATGGGTGTGCTGGCCCAGCCACATAACTATAATGCTGTTGAAGACACTAAACGAAAAAGCAATGAGACATAGCCCTATAGCTCTGTTAAATGGGCTGAGAATATGCATTGAAATAAAGTTGACACGGCATGAATAACTACTGTACTGTCAAAATTAACGTTAAATGTCACCAGATTGAATCAATGTTTTTTTTTTCTTTTCATCGGAAACAGCGGTAAGAGTTGGCCATTTGTTTATATATCTACTATTATAAGATTGTTCAGATATTGAAAATATTGAAACCAAAGGTCGCCAGGGACAAAATGTTCAATAATTAATTGCCTGAAGCTTTTCCGATTCTATCCATTACAATTCAGAAAGGAGCTTTTTGACTACATGTAGATGATATACAACTCTTAAGAACATACATGTATTAGCAAAAGGACCACATTGCTAATCACAACAAGTATTTCCTCATGTTCCTTAAAAGTTTTCATGGTTATTGAATACAGAAAGTTTGTATTCCTCCAAACTACCAAGGAATTCACTTTGTATCACACTGAAAAATACCCTATAAGTTCCGGGCATAAGTATAAATATCAAATTCAATTTTCATATAGAGAACTTTACAGAGAATTGGACAGTGCAGATCGAAGATTGTAATTTACGCTCTATGCAGCCTGATCTTGCTGTACAGAGTAAGAAAAAAACAGTTCAAATCGAGGGCGACATAGAAAGGGTCACAAAGACCATGTATAGTCACGGACCGACAAGGGCCCTCTATGTATATTAGACAATGAATAACTAATAAACGATGAACAGAATGGCATTCTAGTCGGCTCCATTTGTTTGAAGGACTACAGTTCAATCTAAACCTTCAGACCATCCCAAGTTTTAACGACCAATTAGAAGAAGGCATTTGAAAACATTGTTGGAAAAGGTGGAAATGCTGATAATCAGCATTTCCTCCTTTTCCAACGATGTTTTCTACTCTTCTATAAACAAGTTGCTTTTTAGAGTCACATTCAACTGGATGTCTGCAAATGCTTTCAATTTGAGTTTATCCGAAATTTTGTTGTCTGGTACCGAGTTGAAAAACTAGAATACTTTACAGTGATTGTAATAACAGTTCTGCAATTTCTATAAATCGGTGTGGATGTTGGTTTTCTGGAGAGAATTATCTAGCACCCACGTCGAGGTGTGGCTTATTCAAAAGGTTGATTTCCAATGATCACGTGATTTGAACCCGGAACCTCTAACGTGAAAAGCTGACGCTCCTCTCCAACATGAGTCGTGCTTATTATATCTTCGTGATGCAACTTATTTATTAAGTCGTCACATAACTGTAGCTACATAAAAACTATTTTGTCAAATAACCAACTGGATCGTGATGCTTATTTGATCATTGGTCATAGAAAAAATTTATAAATAGCAAAACGTTTGGACACATGCCAGCATTGAGGGACAGCGCAGCTTGACATGTGTCCAAACGTTTTGCAGAGTATTAATCGAATTGCTGCAATTGTTGTTTGACTGTGGCGCTTTTACGAATATTTCCGTTATCGTTTTTCAGTGGGGCTTTTTTGTAGCTTATTAAATCATTCAGTGGAACCAAAATCATTAAGGACAGACAGGGATTTGATATCAAGGGAATTTATCATTTCAATAGAATGTCGACCTATAGAACACGGAACGAACAATCTCACGTGGCAATTAATTCCAAATCCAGTCATTTTTGATTTAGAAAAATTATTTTAGGCTCTGAAAATCAACGAGCTGTAAAATTCGGACGACGTCATTAATGAGTGAATCTAATGTATCAGTTCAAGCTCTTTGTATGGAAGTTATACTTGATATTTGTACTCCACCACTGATGACTATTAATAAGAAAGCCATAAATTTATCAATAAGTTATAACTAAGTGAAAGAGTGATCAGATTATCAAGATATCGTGGGTGTATGTAGGCTGTAGAATTTTATAGGAATATTTGCTACAGGGGTTATTTTTTTTAAGTAATTTGGTGATTAAGATGTATTATAGTCATTTGTTCTGTGTTTGTTATGTCGTATACACATGTATGACCTATTCGTGCGCAAGTATCTGTGATATTGAAATAGATGCATTAGTGTCCACAAATTTTGCACTTGAGAATCACCAATTTTGGAGGGCAAAAACTGCTGACGTCATGGATTGTGCGAAGACTTGTATGAAACGCAGGATTTGCCATTCTTTCAATTTTGACACTGACTCCCGGCTTTGTGAACTGAATGATGGTCTTTACAATCATACAAAGACGACTAGACAGGGAAGCAGTCTCCTCTATTCAGATATTGCTCGTTGGCCTTCTCAAGTAAGTATTGATACCCGGCATTTTAAAACTTCTTCCTTGTCAATGTTTGACAGCATTATTTCCATTCTTAATTATAAATTGACTGTTAACTTGGCCATATTGAGAGCATTTGCAGACAACAAATTAAATGCTGCAAAAATATTGAAATCTGTTAATATGGGCAATAAACCGTTGTGTGAAACGGAGAAAATGAAATTACCAGGTTATTTTGATCCTTCTGCAACGATGAATTTTAAAGCCCTCCTTTAGGTGTCGAAAAAGACGTGATAATTAGAAAGCGTGTCCTAGTTAGAACGAGAGAATTTAGTTCAAGCTATCAAAATAGTCTATTGGTCTTAAAGAAAGAAAAACAAAACTGTTTAAAATTACCTATGCGTTCAAGGTGAAATGTACATAAGCCATGTTTCGTTCACAGGAAAAAACATGGATAACTTTTCCGTAAAAAAATAATTTTACAAGTTTTTATTAAAAATAATCATCTTTCTTTACTTAGAAATTGTTTAGATCTAATTACTTATTTTAGTAAGTGTTTTTTAACACCAACAAACCAGACGTGGGAGTGTAATACAGCAAACACATTTTTCACTTCAAGTGGTACAAGTTTAGCCTCATATGGTATTTTAGATTTCGCCCCAGAATTACACAGACCTCTTGAAATGCTGAGTGAGCAATAACACGCATCTATTATGCCAGACTGTACTTGGATGGTATGTTGACGTCATACCGGTATATACGTCCGTATGAATTCACCAACCAGTTTTTAGAACATTTTTAGGTCTCATTCTCCAAGATTTTCTAAGTTTGAAAGTAACGCAACTTTTGATCGGCTAAATCAAGCGGTTTCGCAGATCAGAGGTTGTGTTACTTTCAAATTTAGAAAATCAAAAGAATAAGACTAAGAGCGTTCCAAAGAATGGTTGGTGAATACCGACCCCGGTCGGTTTTTGAGTTTTTAACTATGAGCGCCAACGCTTCACCTTTTTAATGAATCTAACTTTTCAATTTCATTAGGCTCGCAAAGAATACAATCTTAGGAACTTTATTCAATTTTTAAAAGGTATTTTAAATCAATGTAAATAACAGGAACAAAAAATGCTATCATTAAGAAATCAACCTTCACCCAATGATACTGTCTTAGAATTATTAGAATATCAAAACTTTGAAAGATTTTTTCCGTTGGAAAAAAACGTGCACCATTGCTATTAGAACTGTTTTTTTTATTTTTTCACTGTTGTCAAATGTTTTTCATTGCAAACATTTCCTTTGTCACAATGTTTTCGAGTTCGCCTTCTGCAAGACACGAGAATGCGTCTGCCAGAGGTTTTGTGATTCTTTTCAATGAGAATGAATTAAAACAAAAGTAAAAACGTCACTTTTTGATCTTTGATGAAAACTGCTACCGTATAACAGGATTTTTTATTTAAATCGTTTAACTACATACTCATGTACACACATAGACTGAATATGGACGTGGCAAAGAAATCGAGTCATTAAGAGTCTACGTCTTCACGTGTCACTTGCACCAAGGTAGACGTGAAGATTCCAATTGTAAGAAAAAAAGTTACTGTGTACGGTATTATTTGATTATCGACTCGTTTATAAGCTTCAATCTTCAATAAATTGCTCTTTTATTAGCGTGCCAGAGAAATTTAATGAACGAAAAAAGAACACTACAAATAAGTGCTACCTGTATACAATTTTCAATTAAGGATTGTCCTATCCATTTAGCCTTTGTGTCATTCACCGATTGACTTTTACCGGAAGTTCACAATCGATACATCTCAGTCAAATATTCGGATCAAAGCAAGTCTTACTCCTCCTCTTCTACTTCTTCCTCCTCCTCACCCTCATCCTTCTTCTTCTTCTTCTTCTTCTTCTCCCCTCCTCTTCTTTGTCTTCTTCTTCTTCTCCTCCTTCACTGTAACGTCGAATCATCTAAAACTGCCGATCATCTCAGTTCGATGTCGTTTCGTTATAAATCAACTGATCATTTCCCATGATGTTATCTTTGATAACGATTTGCGATTATTCTGCCATAATTGTAGGTGAATCGGCAGAATATAAGATATGTAAATCAAATGACTATTCTATGAGATTGCGCTATCAATAGTTGTCACAGGAAAGTGCCAGTAATTAAGATTCAAAGTCAATCTATAATTTCAAAAACGGTTTATTCTACTTAATATATTCATTAAGCAAATTCCCATGTTTTTCAACCGTATTTATATTTGAAGATGAAAGCAATTAAGTTCTTGTTGGGACAACTCTCATCTCAAAGTACTTTCAAACTATGTTTCTTTAGCGTTCACAGAAAAAGCAAAATGTGACGGAATCAAAAAAGAAAAAGTGAGCTTATAGGACTCGTATAAAGTATTGTGTACATACACCCGTAACAATGAGAAAAATCTTTCAGTATACTAGTTTGGCTCTAAACTAATTAGAAACTGGTTCAGCGATGTTTTTCTCTTGAATCAACCCTTTCCCGAACGACAAAATTTTAAGACAGGTCCAAATTGAAAGCACTTGCACGATCGTGCAGTCTGATCTTCCCATTCACTCTGCGCTGCTTTATCAACAGTTTGGGTCATGTTAACCACATCCAATGTCAATAAACTTAACGAAATTTATATTTGTAATAATAAACGATCTAAATTTTACAGGATGAGGCCTAATCACTGACGTCAAATAACGGATTCGCTCATTAATTATAAGATCAACCTAAAAGCAATCTAAAGCCATTAAACGATAAAAGCAATCAATTAGAGAATAAAACCTGCCCAGGTATTATAAAAAATTCATCAAATGCGACTTTTAAAATTTTCAACTGAATACCCAGTGAACCCTATATCTAGTTTTACTCCGTTATTCACTTAGTAACAAGGGGAAAACGGCAGAAAAAATTCTAACAACACGTTTGAATTCATAAAACATATCTTAACTCTCAGAACATGTCTTAATTCTCAGAAGAAGTGTAATTGTTTATTGTTCAGCCGTTCTTGCTGATGGCGGCTTACAACGAGATCATGATGTCTGTCTTTAGCTATTAACTCTTTACCAAACGACAAAATTTTAGACTTGTCCAAATTGAAGTCATTCGCAGACGACAAAATAAATGTGACTCAAAATTGAAACTTGGCTTCAGAAGAGTTGATAACATTGTGGGTAAAGGAAAAAATGCTGGTTACCAGCATTTTTTTCCCTATTCAAACAATGTTTTCAGAAGGCTTCTTCCTCTGGGTTGTAAAAAACCAGGGATTGTTTGGTAAAGGGTTAAATGACAGCCTTTAGTCTTGGTGATGGGGTGGCGATAAAAAAAGCCACACAAGTCTTTTTGACGTTAATATATTTTACTCGAACTTATGGTCTTCACTTTCTTATGTCTTCGAGCACTATAGGTTACTCGTTTCTCTTTCGAATGCTTGTAAAAAATGACTGCTCTTCTCCCCGGCCTGTTCGTTATTGTTAAGTTTTCTCTGATTTTATCAGCACCAACTATTCGGTAAAATGTTCAGGATAGAAAACACCTCATATCTGATATAATTAACATAGACAGAGAACTTATGTACTAGTTCAAAGAGACCTACGACTGTCCAGGTATTCAAACGCCCAATATCGTATCTGTTACTGAATGAACAGCAAAGTTTCTATATGATTGCTAGGAAAAATCGAAAAATGTATCTAGTTCTGTTTGTCGATGTTTATGAATAACTAGTTTTGATTTAGGGGAAAGATTAAATTTGCCCCTTCCAAAGTCACTTACACGTAAGGAGTGCACATATACGAGTATGCAAAAAAGTAGTCATCTCTCTATAAGTTACTCTTTGACGTCTTTCTTGTAATTTACAGCCAAAAGTATACTAGAAGCTGTGAGTTCTCCAAACAATCGACTTCTTTCAACGTCTTTCTTGCTACTGGCTGTCATCAGTGTAGGCCTGCTAGAAGCTTTCAGTTTTTTTAAAAACAAAGAACTTCTTTCGACCTTTGATGCGTTAAGATCCTTTTTAGCTTTCAAGCAGGTTTCGTTATGATAGTATTTTTCAGAGTTTAAATAATGACGAAAGCAATCGATTGCCAGGCAGTTACATACTGTTGAAGCACCGAGTAGTCTGCATGACAGTACAGTTACACAATGTTCTAGTCTTATTTCTTTAATGGACTGAATAGATATTTCAAAGAAGGCCAAAGCAAATTTTATTGTCAAGGATTAATTGGCCCACAATATATGAAACATGCTCTGGCAAAATGTGGCTTCATGCATCTCCGTGATGCATGATACCAAGCAAGTCATCACATGACTATGGACCCATTATTTCCATTTTGCCTAACAATCGACTGCAATATGAGGTAATGTGGTCCTTGGACATGCAGAATATTGACCGGTAGCGAAAAGTTTCGGCACAGGTCAGCCTGCGCGGAATGCGCAGGCTGACCTGTGTCGATACTTTTCGCAGATGCATTGGGCCCTCTTTCCACAAAGCATGGCTCATATTTATTCACATGTATCTAGTTAGATCCCGACTGTTTCGAGAGACCATGTCAAGACGATGAAGTGTGTGTGCCCGGACATCTCGTTGGAAGCACAGGATGTTCGTATGCGTGCATGAAGCTATGTAAGACGATTTTTTTTCTACTCTTATTACTTAATAAACTAGAAAAATCACATTTTATCATTCCTCTCCGTTACTAACTTTTATAACATCAATGAAATGAGCATTTGTAGAACTATTCTCTTACCATTGTAGAATGCTTGGTATATCTATAAAATACTTTCAGGACCTTAAATCTATTAAATGCCTTTCTTTTTCTACCATTATTTTGTGAACACCACTTTGTTAAAAATTCACGTACATTTAGTATAATGAATATCTACCACAAAAGATTAAAAGATCCTCTTTTTGTTTTTGTAAGAAATTGTTTACTAAAAACTTCTGTTGTCTACGACAGAGATATACGGCACCAAGTAACACTGCATGCAGTTGAAAAGATCTCAACAAAAATGATGAAATTCAGTTGGGTGACTATGTACATTGCCATGTTGAAGTATGACAAGAGGATAAGGCTTCAAAAACTTCTTATCAAACAGTTGCAGCTGACAATTTAATGCTGGTCAAATTTTCTTTTTTAGCTATACATTGTTCATCCCCTGATTATGGTACGTCACCTGGACCTTGGACTATCGGCTCCATCTATAGTCACGTCTGTCCAACAGGTTATGTGGGTGGGGACAGCGCCGTATGTCAGGCTAATGGAAAATGGAACAAAGAGATAGATATGTCATGCACAAGTACATAAACTGTTTTATTCATTCATCTAACTTTATCTTATACAGGGGTAACAACCTACGTCATAACATACGTCATCGGAGACATTTTAAATCCGCTATTTTCGTTTTAAAAAAGGTAAGTTTTTCAGCTTGTACATTATTGTTATTGAAGATCTGTACATACAAAGCAGTACATATGGTACCTGACAACTTTCTTCGTTAGTATACATTAATATTTTGTTAATTAGCTTCCTTGACTTTACAATTACCTCCGCACAATTTTCGAAGCCGGTGATACATGTGCGATTTAAAAATAGATGTCGTATACACAATGCCTTTAAGAATAATTGTGTTGAAGTGTTTAGAGCTACAACATTGTTTCTTGGCATTTTGGTTTCATGAATATGACCAATATATTTACCGTCACCAGATGATGTAGGTATTCTATGTAAATTTTAGATACGTATATCTTTTAAAGTAATTACTTTGCACATTGCGCACAAAATTGCGGCTATTCCGACACCTCTGCTATGACGTAGGTTGTCACCCTTGTTATTAGTCAACACGATAAAGCTGTCATTAACACTTTATATTGTTGCCTGTTTATGGGAATACAGATTCCAAACCTAGAACAGTGATGAGATGGTATAAATATCATTGTGTTGGGGTTTTATATTATCTCGTCACGGTGATTTTAACTCATTACCAAACTACAAAATTTTTGGTTTGTCCAAATCGAAAGCATTTGCACACGACAAAATAAACGTGACTGAAAATTTGATATCTGTTTTGTGAAGAGTAGAAAACATTGTGGGTAAAGGAGAAAATGCTGGTCACCAGCATTTTCTCCTTTTCCCACCATGTTTTCTAAAGGCTTCTTTTTCAGGGTCGTCAAAAGTAGGGATTGTGTGGTAATGGGTTAAACTTGTTGTAACAAACACAAACAATAATATAAACTGATACTGAAACATTTATCCAGTGAGAGTAATATTTATTGATTTTGATTCAAGTTTATTTTATCCATTTTTAAGGTAAGACCTGTGTAATGGAAAACAGCTATTTCCACTAAAATATCATCCTGCAAAATTAGCTATAATTAAAATGAGAATTATTGAACTACTTTCACCGATTCATTTTTTCCATTTTTTCCTTCTCTGAATTACATGTATCATTTATAAATCTAAAACCACTATACTCCCAATTCAAAAAGAGATAATAATTACCATCCGTTTCAGAAAACTAACAAAAGTATAAAAAAACAAATTTCAAGATAGACATAAACGGAATCTCCGAACCGTTAGAAATGTGCAAAAATATTATTTCTGCATAAATCCTTATTTATTCTTATTTATCAATCACTTAGAATTTTTGCCACCTGTTCACCGGAAGTGCATTACACAGGTCTTACCTTAATCAGTTTGCCCCTCCCCCCTTTCTCTCTGGCTCTCTCTCTCTCTCTCTCTCTCTCAGGATAAAGTACAGCAAGTCATTCTTATCACACAGTTAACTTCTCTTGTATCACTTCCATGTGACACTGTCTTTTGCAACATTTCATATTGCAGGGCAATACAACTTAGGCCATCAAATTGGACAGCTAATTAGGTAAATTGATCTTTTCTTCCCCACCCCCTTTCCCCACGAAGATAAATATATCCCATAAGTTTAATTTAAAAGGGACTGGTGCAAGATCTTTTTGAATGATTAATCTGGTGCTTTCTGCGGTATACTAAAAGTTACACATAGGAATCTATATTACTAGTATATGTTTGTTTGAGCGGCTCTTTGTTAAAATGAAGGTTAATGCATCTACATAAAGCATTACAAAAAACAAAACGTTTCATATAGATAATGCATTTTGTCTATACACCGGCTCAATCGTGAATTTGATGAACCTCTGGCGAACACAGAATTAAACAAAAGCAAACAATGTCGGCTCATATCAGCCTGTGCAGTCTGACTTTGGTCGACACTTTTTGCAGATCTGTATTGAGCCACTTTTTCATAGACAACGACTCGTTTAAATAAAAGAGTTATTGTCTATTGAATTATACATGTACATAGAAAGAAATGGTGACAATATCCCAATTGTGTCTGATACAATAAGCCACCACAGTATTGCAATGGACATGTAGATCCATGTATCGCAAACAGTGACCGAGTCTAAACTTCAAGGCTGCTATTTTGATTAGAAATTGATATTTAATGTAGAAGATAGAATTACAATAGGCTTTTAGGATATATTGCTATAACGTTTACAATATCAATTCAGGACCTTTGTATAGGAATAAAGTACTTTCGGTCGAGAGCTTCTGTTATCAATTTAGTTATTTACTCAGTTCTCAATTGGTTCTCAAAATATTCCTGCAGATAACCCTTCACAAAGACAACTTCTGCCTATGAACCCTTTACCCCATGAGGCATTTCTATGGTATCTCTTATTGACCCTAAATAACAGCAAGGATGAAGTTGTTTCTTATGTGTATATGACACCTTTTGATAGCATAGAAAACATTGTGACAAAAGGTGAAATTGCTCGTCACGAGCAATTTCACCTTTTTTCACAATGTTTTCCAAATGCTCCTACAAGCAATGCGTCGAAATGACTATCTATGGAGTAAAGGGTTAAACGGATAGTGTAAATCAAGATCAAACAGCAAATTCTGATCTGGATGTTCAATGTTGTTATATTTGTGAGATATACTCAACTAAGAATTCCTGGAACTGGAATCATTTCACGTATATTTGATGTATATATGCTAATCGTGCCATTGTGCAAGCCATGTAGTCCTAGTATTGCAAGAACAAAGATGCATACCTTTTCTTTTAACATATCGAAAAAAAAGATAGAATGTAAGCTGTGACAGTGAGCTTAGAATTTCATGTACTCTAATCGATCTAGCTAAAATAAAAAAATAACCTTTTACTCAACAATCCTGTGTTTTAATGACCCTAAAGAAGAAAGAGCTTGAAAACATTACTCGAAAAGAAGAAAACGCCAGTAGTTAACATTTTTTGTCTGAATATTTATTTATTTACGGGGGAAAGTAAAATCATTTTAGCCTCAAAATTTGTCACCTGCAAATGCTTTGTGTTTTTACCCGTGCAACATAATGTTACGAAAGATCTACTTTGGTCGGGGAAATGCATGGAGCTGTTGGTGGAAATCAGGTCTCAACTTCCTGTTGAGCTGTAATAATGGCTAAACGATGTGTGCTTTTTCTCATTTATTCCTCAGAAAAAATTATTTTGAGATTCGTAAATTATGGAAATGGGAAACCAGTTGGTACAGTATTGCTTTGATTACTCCGGGTTGCAGTCTGAATGCCTGCATTACAGAGATGCATTATACCAAGCAAGTCATCACATAATAAAATAATTGAAATGTAAGCTGTCTTACGCTGATCCTTGGACATTAAAAAAATTTGACCCAGGTAAAAAAAAAAACCTTTTCACAGCTCTAACATAAATCACATATCGATGTCTCTCCTGCTGAAATATCAATAAAGCAAAAAAAGGAAGGGGGAGGCCTAATTGACTATGCTAAATATTCACAAAGAATTCAAATCAAAGTGTTAAGAACGCTGAAGTAATATTTGTCACGGAACTCATTGTATGGAATTAGTAATTTGAAAGAAAAAGAGAAATGCTGTTCAAATATGGGCTTAAGGGTCAACCTACTTAGCAAATAAATACCATTTCGGTTGAAGGGAAAGCACTCATGACAAAGATTATTTGAATATTGCTGATCTCCTTCTGATCATTAGGAGTCAGGGGTAATTCCGTTGACAGAAGGATGCTTGACGGATAAAGAGAAAAAAACATGTGAATTTATCGAATAAGATTAAGTTTGTACCTGAAAAACTATGATTTTGCAATATCCTCAGCCCTTTACATACATTTAATTAGGAAAATACGATCTATAAATATTCTGCTTAATCAAGTGGAGTGGCGCCCAGTCATAGGATGAACAAGCCATTGGACGAACTAGTTTTGGAATGAAAAAGCCTATGATCAAGCGACCGGTAGCCAAATTTTCTATCATTTTGCCAAGAGTATGATGTAAGCGAGTGAAGCTATTTTCAATGAAAAAAATTGTATTTCCACGATCGATGGCCTCACCAAATGTATTTTAATATGCCATTTCCAATTACATAACTGAGTGCTACGAAAAACTCATTTGCATGAGAAAAACTGAGTTTAATTGGGTTTATTTCCTTCGGCTTTGCACAAAATACGATACATGGTTTTCAAAATTCAATAATGAACTCATAGTGGTATCGTCTTCCACAAATACCACAAAAATGATTCAACTAATTTCCCGATTCGTTTGATTTTGTTTCTCTTATTACTCTCTTATAATTATTTTATGGCGATAATGTGCAGGTAATTGATGCGGTGCAACGCTTAATATGACATTATCGGCAATTTCGCATATGTCTGTACCACACAATCCGAATGTTAGCGCTTTAACAAACAACTGCGTGGTTAACGACTCTAGAGGAATAAGGCTTCTGAAATCACTGTGAGAAAAGGAGAACATGCTGGTGATAAGCACTTTCTCTATTTACAACAATGTTTTCTATCAATTTGAATTTCATCTTTTGAGTCATAATATGACGTGTTGTCTGCAGACGCTTATAATATGTCGCTTCATCAAGAGAAAAGGATTTGCAGGAAGAGAGCTTTTGAAATTATTACGGGAAAAAAACAGATCAGCTTTTTCTCCTTTCTTTCAGTTTTTTTTCTCCTCTTTTTTCCGAGCATGTACCAATTCAAAAGTATGCTGAGTGACTTAGTGGTAAAGCGAGGGGCTTGTTATCTTGAGGTTTCGGATTCGAGCCTCACTGAATGCACTAGGTTTTTCGAGGGAATGTCTTAACCCTATACCATACAATCCCTGGTTTTTACGACCTTGAGATTGAAGCTTTTTGAAAACATTGTGGGAAAAGGAGAAAATGCTAATTGTGGGAAAAGGAGAAAATGCTAGTAACCAGCATTTTCTCCTTTTCCCACAATGTTTTTTACCTTGCTAGAAAGAAACTTCAAATTTTGAGTTACATATGATTTGTCGTCTGCAAGTGCTTTCAATTTTGACCAGTCTAATTTTTTGTCGTTTGGTAAAGGGTTAAGGCAAAACAGTCCAATGCCCTAGCCTGGTGCGGAAACAGGACGTTTCGCCCCCAAGACGTTTCCCCCCTGGTCGTTTGGCCTCTATTTTTCACCCCTAGTCGTTTCGCCCCCGGACCCTAGTCGTTTCGCCCCCAAACCATTTCCTCACCTAGTTGTTTCGCCCCCAAGAAATTTAAAGAGAGAAAGAGAGAAGCAGAGAGACAATGAGCACCTTAAGAGAATAATGGTTCAAAGACTCTTGAATGATAGTGTATATTAAGAATTATTAAAGGAAATGGTTTTGGGGCGGAACGTCCCGGAACCGGTGCGGTAACAGGACGTTTCGCCCCCAAGACGTTCCCCCCTGGTCGTTTCGCCTCTCTTTTTCACCCCTAGTCGTTTCGCCCCCGGACCCTAGTCGTTTCGCCCCCAAACCATTCCCTCCCCTAGCCTGGTGCTGGTGAAACCCATGGCACACAATGTCATGGATAAATGAGCCGTTATGATATGACTTAAGGTGGCTGGTAAAATACAATTTCTGTTTTTTCTGTTCCTGTTATCTTTCGTAAAGTTTTCTTCTTCAAAAAGACCAGATCGGTAAATAAAAGATTAATCAACGAGACATAAATTTGCAGTTTCATGACCTCTTCGTTAAGACTTTCTCGGAAAATATATTCGACAATGAAGGCTGTATCGAAGACAAGTCGACAAACCATACGCATGATTCTGCTCTACACCATCTCATGAATCATGTTTATGGTTTATTTAGAATGAGAAATGTTAAGCATGAAATACCCAATTTGGAAAGTAATTGTGGTATAAAATGATAGAATTGTTTGCGGTGCCGTTTAACTACTCTGAAATTGTATCGTTTTTCTATTTGGAAGCTTTAATTACCATTAATTTACCCTTTACCAAATCCAAGTATTCTGAACGACCATAAGAAATAAACTTTCACAAACAATTGTGAAAAATGTAGAAAATGCTGAAAATTAGCTTTTTCTACTTTTCCAACAATAGTTTCTCTTCTTCGTCAAACAAATTCCACTATTTGTGCAACATTAGTATATCATCTGTAAATACTTTCAGCTTGGATCATATCAAATTTCATCCTTTGGTACACGGCAGAGGCAAATCAAAATGTGTTCGTCCATTTGAGCATCTTAACTGTGTTCTCTGTTTCTTTCTCGGAAAATTATGGCGTTCCGTTCTTACTACATGCATATCCACTAGCATGACCGCCATGCTTTTCATCTTTGGAACTGCATGCCTTTTTTCGTTCATTCAGTTATAACGGTTAAAAGATGAACGTGTTTATGCTACCGTTTTTGCCTGTTAGTCAGCTGTCGATTCCAGTTGCTCAGTCGGTAACGTGCGAGACTTGAAACATGACGGTCGTTGGGTCGAGTCCCTAGGTCGCCTCGTTTATCTCCGACAACTAATAATAATTGTGACGACAGAATTATTCTCCTTTCATCACTATGGTGGTATATGTTTTAGATACGAGCTATATATATCTATCATTATGATTTTTTAGAAAAATATCGTGATCAATTAAAGTATAGTGCAAAGTACTGGTAACTTCAGAAAATCCGGTGAAGCATAGACAGATGCACTGGTAATCGCAGTGTTGAAACGGCTGTACAGACCATACACACTAATAAATGAAACAGAGCCAGTGACCCACGATTCAAATGTCGAAAATCGGTCACCCTTGACCGGAAATAATTAACGTATTTACTTATTCATGTTCATCATCTGTATCCCTGGGGAGCCAAAGACTATCAAATCATTACTATCTGTATAAATACTAGTGAACTTGTGTCCCGATCCTAATCATTTATCGAATTAAATTTATTTAATCTTTTACCACACATTCCTGCCCTTTACCGACCCTGAGAGAGAAAGCTTTTGAAAAAATTGTGGGTAAAGGAGAAAAACCAACATTTTCTCCTTTTCCCACAGTCTTTCTGTCCTTCCCAGAGTAACCATTTAAGAATGAGTCATATTTTTATTGTCTGCAAGTTCATTCAGTTGAGATAAGTGTTAAATTGCGTTATTGGGTAAAGGGTTAAACTAAAGTAAATGCAGGTACAGATCTTTTAAATTTGTCGTAAGGAGTAGATTCAACATCGGATAGCAGGGTGATGCATCCTCATTGTATTACATATTGTTCGCACAACTATTATTTGAGATGTCTGTGCCAGCATTCTATGGGTTTCATATATTAAATTGGAAGGGGTGGAGGAAACATAATCACGTAGCTTCAGTTGCCGTTGGTCAATATTAAATCATTTATCAGTCTTTTGAAACCATTCTATTAACTTTTTACTCGAGGGGACACTTTTAGATTTGTCCGAATCGATGGCATTTGAAGAAGACAAACATGATAAAGCCGAGCCCGGCAAAAGGGGGTTTACAGAATCTCCGCATTATCTCCCGCTAGATGGCATTCTATAAATATACATCTATCTAATTTTGGCATTGTGGGTAAAAAACCGGACTACTTTTCTGCGCCGCAACCATTTCTTTGAATTTCAAACTAAAATAAACGTTTACTCAAAAAACGCTACGTGATGCGATTCATTCAGCTATGATCAGCAGTTTAGAGAAATCTAGAACTAAAACAGGCCCGATTTCTCCTCAAACATATTCATAAAAGCAATTTTCTCCATTGCTACTTTATACTCACGTGTTACTACAATTCCCCCACCCCAAAAATAGGGGTGTTTGGGGGGGAGGAATTATACGTCATAGTAGATGGGTCGAATCTTCGAAGAATATGACATGCGCTGACAACGGAATCTCCGAGATGTCTCGTACCAAACATGTTGGCACATAATTATGGATTCGTACCTAAAGTCCATTTTGTTAAAAAACAAACAGGATGTTTGGGTAGAAAAAAAATTAACAATAGCAATTAATTTCTATCCAGATTAGCCTGCGCGTGAAAAAATTGTTATAAAAGGTTAAAAGAAAAAAGGAACCTTGCAACAGAGTTTGCTGCAGGATGTGAAATATAATTAGCATGCTTTGATGTGTTAAGCCTTCACCTCACGACAAAATCGTAGACCCATCCAACTCCAAAGCATTTGCAGACGACAATTTCAGCGTAGCCCTAATTATGCGATTTTTCTTTGATAAGGTTGAAATCATTGCGGGAAAAGGAGAAAATGCTGGTTACCAGCATTTTCTCCTTTTCCCACGATTTTTCTAAAGACTCGGTCTTTTAAAGTTGGCTTAGTGTGGAATAAGATTACCCCTTAAGCCTTGTAAACCAAAAATGCATTTTCAGTGTAAAATAAGACCAAGATAATTACATTTTCGTGGTTGCTTTATGTCTGCATTATTTCAGCAAACAGGAAAGTGTAGATCAAGATCAGACTGCATGCTTTGTGCAACAAAAGAAGTGAAAGTGAAAGTCTTGATCAAATGACAAAAATCTGAAATAATCAAAATTGAAAGCATTAATTTTGTAGACGGTAAAAAGAACTTTGCTATATTAATGATTTCTGACTTTGACAAGGCGGAAAAACTTTTGGAAATAGAAGAAAATGATGCTGACAGTCAATTATTTTATTCTTTTCCCACAATGTGTTCAAAGGGCTTCTCTGTCAGGGTGGATAAAATTCGGGATTGTGTGGTAAAGGGTTAAAGGTTACAAGTTGTTTGAATGATTACGAGCATGGAATAATATCCGACTTCACAGGCGAACATACTCTATTCGCAAAGGGCAAGAGTTAGCGCTCCTAACCTGAACAATGGTTACCACACAATCCCTACTTTTGACGCCCCTGAGAAAGAAGCCTTTAGAAAACATTGTGGGAAAAGGAGAAAATGCTGGTAAACAGCATTTTCTCCTTTTCCCACAATGTTTTCTACCCTTCACAAAACAAATTTCAAATTTTCAGTAACTTTCATTTTGTCGTCTGCAAATGCTTTCAATTTGGACCAGTCTAAAATATTGTCATTTGATAATGGGTTAACTCTTGAGCTGCTAGACTAGACTTAGTGCACTGTTGCAGACATAGTAGATCAGGATCTATGTGCAGTCTTATCTGGGATCTACATTTGTCCGATACGATTGTTTCAAATACCAAATCATATCAGATCCTATAGATATTTTACCAGCGAAACAGAATTTAGAATCGTAATACTTGGATTTTTTCCTTTGGTTTAAAATCCGCTTTTATCTATTTTTCTGACAGCTTAACCCTTTATCAAATAATTATCCGTACTAAGGTCTCTGAAGAGGGGCCTTTATACAACACGGTTGGAAAAAGAAAACAAGTGACGCAAGCTAGTATTCTTTCGTTTTCACCATACGTTTTCTATTCCGTCAAAAACGAACCCAAGTTTACCCACACGGAAAATGCCGGCAGCAAATACCTCAAAACGGATAAGTCTACACTTTTGCAGTCTGGTAAAGAGTTTACTCTTTACCAAACGGTTTGAGTTTTAACCCTTTCCCAAACAATCCCTGGTTTTTACGGGTCTCTAACAGTAGCCGTTTGAAAACATTGTGGGAAAAGGAGAAAATGCTGGTAACCAGCATTTTCTCCTTTCCCCACAATGTTTTCTACCCTATCATAGACAGAAATCATCTTTTCAGCAAGAGTTGAATTGTCGTCTGCAAATGCTTTCAATTTGGTCAAGTCCAAAAATTTGTTATTTGGGAAAGGGTTAATGGTTCTGAGGAGGATAGCTTCAAATACATTATGGGAAAAGGAGGAAAGCTGTTACCCATAATTTTCTCACATTCCTACAATTTGTCTGTATATGTCGTCTGCAAATGCTTTCATTCTGGGTTTTTACAATATTGTTGGCTAGAAAGGTACTGGTTAATTACGCAACTATCCTCTGATCATATAGCAAAGATCCTGCACTTTATGATTATACGGCTTTCTCTATTCATTGTCATTTCACTCGTATTTTATAGCACTCTTACTTCTTCCCCAACTCACTACGAGAGGTTTTTCTCTTTTTTTTTTAATAACTGACAATACCTTGGATATTTTATAAGTAATTCATTGCTCTTAACCACACTTTCCATAGTTATAACGACGAATAAATTAAGAAGCTCTTAAAAAGACTGTGGTAAAATGAGAAATGCTGGCTGCTGGTCAAGTCCAAAATTATATTGTCTAGTGTAGGGTCAAGAGAGCTTAGTGCATCTGTTGCATTTCATTAGTGTGAAAGTAACAGAACATCTGATTGGCTTAACCACCTGGTTTAGCTAATCAGAAGTTCTGTTACTTTCATAGCTAGAAAATCTTGAAGAATATGACAAAGAAAGTTCTGAAGAATGGTTGGTGAATACGGGCCCTCTGTTTTCATGTATTGGCACCTGCAGACGAGTTTTTCGTCTTGTGGCATTTGTTTTAATTAGAGGAGAGAAATTACCAGTGATAAATAATTTTCCATTATCCTTCAATACTTTCATATATCCATCGGAACCAGACAATATATCAGAGCCCATATTTTATTTTACAAAGATGTAACCGTTTGTTATTGTTTTTAAACAGCTCTGTACGGTCACCAGTGTTCTGTGGACGCTGACTGTTCTGACATCAATGGCGTCTGCATCGACAACGCATGCGCGTGTATGACGTCACTTGTGTATGATAGCACCACTCTGTTATGCATTTCTGGTAAGATTTTACTGTAACTTTTTATTCTTCCAGACCGTGCGTGCCCTGGATATCTATTACCGTAATCGACTTTTAGATGTTACAGGTGGTAAAAAGTAATTCTGACTATTCCATGCCATTTATTCACACGAAAAGCTGAAAAAGTAGTGGTTCTTGTCCTGAAACTTGTCAAAAAACAGCTTTATCTTAGGCATTATTTTTTGCCATCTCAGCCATTACGGCATGAATTACTAGGCAATTTATGTATGGGTTTCGCTATTGTCATTCAAATGATTATCATTTTTTCAATCGAAGCTTTGTTTCCTTTTTTGTTTCTCTGATAGCTACGGTACCGACCTCAGTGCTACCAACAACAACTTCACAAGCCCCGACAACAACAACAACTTTGTCTCCGACAACATTAACTACTACTTCTACAACACAAGCCCCAACAACAACAACCAGTACGACTCCTGTCTCGACAACAACGACCACTTCAACGACTCCGACTACAACTCCGACTACTTCTACAACTCCTGCCCCGACGACAACATCTAGCACTACATCTACAACTGCTGCCCCGACAACAACATCTAGCACTACATCTACAACTGCTGCCCCGACAACAACAACCAGCACCACGTCTACAACATCAACAACTATATCTACAACTCCCGCCCCGACAACAACATCTACCACTACGTCTACCACTACAACTCCCGCCCCGACAACAACAACTAGCACCACATCTACAACAACATCTACAACTACTTCAACAACAACTTCCACGACAACAACTACTCAAGCTCCTACTACAACCACTGAACTTTTAAGAGGTTATAATTATATTCTGATAATAAATACTTGATGTATATGTATAGCATCAAATCTGCGCGGGCTGACATTGGTCTAAACTATTAGCTAGTAGTAAAGTTTCTGCATTTTCAAGGATCAATTGACCCCGGGATTCAATCGGGTCTTATATTCAATGGATCCATAATTATGTGATGGACTTTCTTGGTCTGATGCATCACGGAGGTACATTAATTCCCTTTTGCCGCAGCATAGTTCAAATATATTTGACCCATCACGCAAAAAGAGACCTCCTGGGAACTGCGACAAGTGTCAACCCTGGTCAGACTGCGCGAATTGCGCAGGCTGACCAGGGTTTACATTTTTCACTTTAATGACATTTTCTGTATAAAAAAGTGATTATAGTTCCTTGTTATACAACCATTTTTGAATTATCAACTTAAACTGACCTGCACTATCGTTGATCTGTTTTCATGATGTACATAATTCCCCAACCGTCCCTTTCTGAGTGATGGGTCACATATATAAAAGGAACCATTTGACTGAAATGTAAAAGTCAAGTTCTATGATAGAGGGATGTCACTTATTGGGTAGGAGAGGCGATAAGATTGGAGTGGATAGGAATATCGGTATTATTGCCTTTTTATATCTTATTTCCCCCAAAAAAATGGATTTAGACAGCAAATTCTGTGGCAGTTTGCCTTTTACACTCACCACTGTTGGAGAGGTCAAATCACTGAAATCACTTAAAACCCCTCTCTCAGTTTATGCCGTTGTTTTATAATTTCCGAATGATGGGGAGTTTCAAAACGTCAAGGATCAAGCAAGCGCATATTTATGGATCCGTGATAGCCCCCTTTTTTGACATCCAAGTTAATCCTGAGGTAGACTGGTCTCCGGGAAAACAGAAAATTTACCTGTAGCGAAAAGTATGGGACCAGGTTCGCGTAGGCTGACCTGAGTCGATAGTTTTGGAAAATGCAACAATCCCCCTTTTCAAAGAGCATGGCTTACGTATTTGCTTCTGTTTTCTATTGACAGGTTTACGTTTGGTTGAGGGACTGACTAATAACGAGGGAAGACTGGAGATGCTATATGATACAGATAACAATTGGCGCTCCGTTCAGTTAGAGGAGTCGAAATGGACTTGGAAAGTTACACAAGTTGTGTGCAGACAGCTTGGCTTCAAGTAAGTTTGTGTCGTATGGATATCTGGATGCACGGATGGATTGGGAAAGGGAGTGAGGGAGATAATAAAATACAATACAATACTTAAGTTAATACTAACGTCATCGGCTTATTGCAGAATGACTTGAAATATATATACAGAGAGTGAAAAATACAATTAAACGTTTATATGATTGTCATGACTAAATTACGAGCCTAGTAGATAGTGTATGCTGGGCTCGGTATATGAAACCAACCTTTTGAAAGCAAAAAATCATTTCAATCAACAATAGAAAACAAGTTATGAGCATTTCTCTTGCAGAAGATAACATTTCTTTATTAAAAATATAGAAAAAGCCAAACATTATCCGTCAAAGTTCGTGCCATTTACAATGCAGGCGCGACTAACTGACGTCGAATAATGGCCACTTTGTAATTAAGTTGGCGCCTAATATGTAAACACGACCTCTTTCGTGGGGTGCACTATCTCCCGCTAGATGGCATTCTATAAATACTCATCTATCTAATATGGGCATCCTGGGTACAGAACCGAACCACTTTCCTAGGCTACAACCGTTACTTTGAATTTAAAATTAAAATAAAGGTTTACTCAGTAAAACGTTACCACGTGCAACTTAATCAGCTATGATCAGCAGTTTAGAGAAATCTGTAGCTAAAGCAGGTAACATTTCTCCTCAAACGTATTGATAAAAGCTATTGTCAACATTGCTACTTTATAGAGCGTAATATTACAGTCAGCCCGCTTTCGGGGCTAGTGATGTGTCATATAAGACAGTCGAATCTTCGAAGAATATGACATGCGCAGACAACGCGTGGGGTGAGGATTGACCAACTGGCATAGCTCAGTTGGTAGAGTATAGGACTCGTGAAAGTGATGTTTCGGGTCACTTGAGAATGTGGTCATCCATAATTACAAATAGCCTTTAGGATTAGGCTTATACTTCGAGCATGTTAACCCTTTCCCAAACAATCCCTGGTTTTTACGGGTCTGTAACAGTAGCTTTTTGAAAACATTGTGGGAAAAGGAGACAATGCTGGTAACCAGCATTTTCTCCTTTTCCCACAATGTTTTCTACCCTATCATAGACAGAAAACATCTTTTCAGCAAGAGTTGAATTGTCGTCTGCAAATGCTTTCAGTTTGGTCTATTCCAAAAATATGTCGTTTGGGAAAGGGTTAAGGAACAAGGCGTAATTTAGCATGGGTTTCGTCCTGTGCGCTATCCCCCATAACAACATTAACAACCGTCAGGAGGCATCGACCATACGGGTAACCTGTGGCAATGATAAATAAAGGCAAATTTACTTACACAGAGCTGAATATACACTTCACTGTTCAAAACTCATTAAACCCTTTTATGTAACCCTTTACCAAACATTCCTTAGTTTCTGATAATACTGAGATAGAAGCCTTTTGAAAACATTTTGGGATAAAGAGAAGATACTGATCCGCAGCATTTTCTCTATATGGAAAAAAATCATTTTTTTTTATTCACGTTTTATTTGTTGTCTGCTAGTGCTTTCAGTTTGGACCAATCTAAAATTTTGTCGTTTGGTAAAGATTTAATATACTCTACCAAAAAGGCGGACGGCAAAGATGCAAGAAGAGACTGCATGTTTTATGTCCCTCTTTACTCCTATGGCGCTGAGAGAGTTACTTTCCATCTAAATAGGTCTATCAAAGAGTCGACCACGATTAATTTGTAACTTAGTTGTAAGAGATGGTGGGAAGAATGTAATATGGGATGATACTACTAAAAGGGAGCAGGGAATTTCGATTACAATTTATTGTAAGGGATGGTGGGACGAATGTAGTATACAGTGAGTCTACCAATGGAGAGCTGGAAATGTCGACCACAATTAACTTGTTAGGGATTTTATATGCTGTGAGGGAGGGGAGCAGGGAATATCGACCACAATTAACTTGTAGGGGATGGTGGGACGAATGTAATATGAAGCGAATCTACCATAGGGGAGGAGGGAATGTCGACACAGTTATCTTGTATTGGATGGAGGGACGAATGTAATATGCAGTTAGATGGGCAATTATTGCTGATTGTTTAAAACGATTGTATGGTGTTTAACGCCGTTTTCAACATTATATCGCGGGGACCAGTGCCCCTATTCATTCGTTCCTGAAGTCTCTTTTACCAGTACTATGTATAATATTCTTTCCAAGCCCCGATGGACAACTAAAACAAGAAACTTGAGAAAACTCGTCAATGTTTGCAGAGAGAGAGAGAGAGAGAGAGAGAGAGAGAGAGAGAGGTGGGGGAGACAGATCGAGCGAGCGAGAGCGCTCACCAGCAGTTTTCAAAGGTTGTCGACTTCATGATAAAAAAAAGCCTATATATGAGCAGGCAATTTGCAAATTGTGCCTCATTTTCTCCCTCCTTTCTCTCTGTCATGGTCTCGAAACACTACCATTCTTTGTTGTAATGGCGATTATCAGTCTACTACTGAATAATTTGCAGTTTCGGAGGCTCTTACCACAAACCGGACAAGCCTTTTCCAACCACCACATACAAAAGTTACAAGTTGGAAGACATCGACTGTGATGGTTCCGAATCAACAATCTTCGACTGCTCAATATCCAATTATAAACAGGAAAACGACAAGGATAAAGATATAGGAATAACATGTTACGTCGAGGAAGTGAACAGTGAGATTATCATGTGTTTTCCTGTACCTATTCTCTCTCTCTCTCTCTCTCTCTCTCTCTCTCTCTCTCTCTCTTTCTTTCACCGTCTGACGAAAATACCATGACGTCGGCAGACCGTTTCACCAAAGAATCACGTATTCTAACGACCCTGAAGAAGGAGCCTCTTAAAAACACGTGGAATTTTCTCCTTTTCCAACGTTTTCTATCCAAACATAGCCACATATCACCATTTGAGCAACTCTGATGTGTCCTTAACTCTTTACCAAACGACAATATTTCAGGCTTGTCCAAATCGAAAGCATTTGCAAACAATAAAATAAAAGTGACTAAAAATTTGAAATTTTTGTGAAGGATAGAAAACATTGTGTGAAAACGATAAAATGCTGGTTACCAGCATTTTCTCCTTTTCCCACAATGTTTTCTAAAGGCTTCTTTCTCAGGGTCGTCAAAAGTAGGGATTGTGTGGTAATGGGTTAAAGTAAATGCTTTCATTTTAGAATAGTCTAAAACTTATCGCATATTAAGACCTCGAAGCAAGTATGGAGTAGGGTCTGTACAAATAACCATGGTGAGATAGATGGGGTACATGTTGAAGTATTTCTTCTCTTGATTTACACCGTCCACAATACCCGTTTTAAAAAATTCCGTGTTTTTAAGGAAAAAGAAGTTTGAAAACATGTTGGGAATGGATGAAAATGCTGGCTGCAAGGATTTCCTCCTTTTTCTATCACGTTTAGCTTCATACCGCTATTTAACCCTTTCCCAAACGGCAAATTTTGGGCCAGACCAAATTGAAAGCATTTTGCAGATAACAAATTAACAGTTTCTAAAAAGATTATTTTTCTATATTATAGGGTAGAAAACATTGTTGGAAAAGGAGAAAATGCTGTTTACCAGCATTTTCTCCTTTTCCCACAATGTTTTCAAAAGTCTTTCCTATTCCTGACCCGTAAAAAACCAGGGATTGTCTAGGAAAGGGTTAAGCCAGATTCGATTTGTTTTATGCGAAAATACTGTCGTTACGGAAAATTCAAATATTTAGTCGTATGGTGACTAGTTTTGCTGCATATTTAACAATTTAATGATTTGATGAAACTATTTTCTTCTTTTACAGAGAGCGGTTTTCAAAATATAAGAATCGTTAATGGTGCGGATTCTGAGAGTATAAGCGGTCACATAGAAATATACTACGGTGGTCAATGGACACGAGTATGTAAGGCTATAAAAGATAAGGCGCCTGATGTTTTCTGTAACACTGTCAGTAACGGTGCCTGGATGTGAGTACACGTTGAATTTTTACCTAACAACCCTGAAAATTGTCTTTTGAAAAACTGTGGAAAACAGAGGCGACAACTTTCACAGGTATTTTTGGCGTGAAATGAAATAGCTCATATTAAGCAATTTTTTCTCATGGACTCGGATGAACATGAAAGATCAGGCTGCACATCCTGGGTCCGTATTTACCAACCATTCTTAAGAAATTTCTCAGTCTTATTCTTAAGAATTTTTTAGATTCGAAAGTAAACATCCAAACATCCAGCCAATCAGATGATGTGATGCTTTCAAAATAATTAATATTGAAACTCTTTAAGAATAAGACAAAGAACGTTCATAAGAATGGTTGGTAAATACGCTAAACCCCCAAATTTGGAGGCCTGCTCCTATGTTATTAAGTGGAGAACGGTTATAAAAATAAAATTGGAACAAGCGATCAAATTTAAGGTACACATCCTGTACACAAGATCATCTTGAGTTCAGCCTCTGATGAAGATATTACATTAAATTCATGAATATTTTTTGTTTTACTTTCCAGTAAAGACGGTGAATCCGAGGATAGTATTTCATCTGTAACAATGTGGACAGAACATATCGAATGTAAACACGAGGACACACCACACCCATTTTTCTGTATGAACGAAGGTTGGAGGCTTCAAGGGTGCAACAAATATGCATCATTGTCGTGCAAAACGCCGTGAACAGTGTGATTTGCCCCCCCCCCCCCCCCCGGATAACCCTGATTCGCGCTTAAAGGTCAATCAACTCTTCTACATTTAAACATGTGTTCAAGAGAAGCTTCTAGATTTAAACATGTGTTCAAGGGTGGCCTATGATTGACTGAGATGAAAATCTCAGTAAATCAAGCGATCATTTTTTTCTTTCAGACATTTCAACCATTGTTGAAGAATTTAGTGTGTTAAAAGAATCAAATTCGTGTGTACTTGATTATCTCTATATTGTTTTTGACCCATTTCTATTCTCATATGATGCTAAGTCTCCTGAAGAAGACATTTGCAGAGACATATTGAGCATTGGAGCAATTACTCCGTATCTCTAAATTCTGTTTCTACTGAGGAATCATTTCTCTTCTTCTTGCCAAGTTTGTGTAAAATGGACTAGATTTTGTGCAGTTGTGTGAAGATCCTACTTATTGTAAGATCATAAATGCCAAGAGTGAAAATGTAATGTAAATATAATTCATGTATATTACCATGGGCGGATCCAGAGGGGGGGACCGGGGGTCCGGACCCCCTCCCTGGAATTTTGGCAAAAATGTGGTTATTGCATTCGTGAAATGGTACTGGTTGATTTGCACACCATTTATGTAAAATACAGTCATAAATTTAAAAAAAAAAGGTTCTAAATGTGGAGACCTCCTCATGTTTAGAACTGAAATCCGGAAATCAAAGTATCATATAATAAGACGAGTGCGTTTTCGGTGGACCCACCACCCTGAGAAAGATATCTGGATCCGCGCATGATTACTATAAAAAATACAAACTAAATATTCAATCCCTTGATGAATCTTCAAAAGAATTGGATCAACACTGTGAACTTATTTGCCTAAACAAGAATAGGAAATTTTCAACTTTGAATGGTTACATTTCCAAAACTGATTGTCAGATTTTTTTTTAAATCAGTAGTAATAGCGTCTCTTTGCTTGCAAACAAAGATGCTAGGTTGATATAGAAACATGCATGTTGAAACTTGTTTTACCATGAAGACTAACCTACTGTGTAGTATACGGGTTATTATGATGTCATCTATTTGAATTATTTTTCGATAGCGCCACTCATCTTTAAGTGCTTTTCAAATATTAGTAATTGGTACTTAATCCGCCTAAATATACTTGGAGGTATATGAAGACTGATTGAAGAGTGATTCGATTGTGTCTTTAAAGTGAAGACAATGTAAACATATTTGAAAAAACCTTATTGGTACGAAATTTTTAGCTCTGATATATGGTAAAAACATTGTGGGAAAAAAGATGGTTGGACGAGGCATTGAGATAAAACCCACCACCTTTTAATTATTATAAACCTTTTGGTTGGTAAGCGCGACTAACTGACCTTTTATGGACGATGTAGATCGAGCTTAGACTGTACAGAATATGCAGTTTGATCTTTGTTGCGGACAGTGTAGATCAAGATCAGACTACACAGAACATGCTGAGCGACCCTCTAATTATGATTAATCCTTTGTGTAGATGAAGATCAGACTGCACAGAACATTCAGTTTGATCTTTGTTGCGGCTAGTGTAGATCAAGATTAGACTGCGCAGAACATGCGGCGCGAGCCCCCCAATTATTATTAACCCTTTAGCTGTTGCGCGCGACTCACTGACCTTTTACGGGCACTGTAGATCAAAGTCTGACTGCAGAAGAACATGCGCTTTAATCTTTGTTGCGGACAGTGTAGATCAATATTTCGGTTATTGATGTCGAATTGAAAATTTAAGTGTAGATCAAGATCATACTGCACAAAACACGATAAGGAGATATTATCCCCCGCCACCCCCAAATCATAACTTTAAAACAGCAATATTTCTTATAAAGTAAAAAGATGTAAAGGATGTGAGCAGTATGTTCAATCTCCGCCATTCAAACGTGTCCAGTCAAGTTTCTTTTTGTGGGTTATTGCATTATATGTTTTACTGCGATATCTTTAAACAATTATTGAGAGTATAACTTTCTGCCCCAAATTATCATTAACCTTTGGCTGTCAAGCAACACTCACTGACCTTTTGCCGATAGTATAGATCAAGATCAGACTGCAGAGAACATGCAGCCCTCCAGTCATTATTAAACCTTTGGCTGCCAAGACGTCATCTACTTTAATTGTTTTTCGATAGAGCCACTCACCTTTAAGTGCTTTTGAAATATTAGTGATTGGTACTTAATCCGCCTAAAAATACATTGAGGTACTTGAAGACTGATTGAAGAGTGATTCGATTGTGTCTTTAATGTGAAGACATTGTATACATATTTGAAAAACCTTATTTCTACGAAATTTTAAGCTCTGATATATGGTAAAAATATTGTGGGAAAAAAGAAGGCTGGACGAGGCATTGAAAACCGCCACCCCTCAATCATTATTAACCCTTTGGCTGCTAAGCTCGACTCACTCACCTTTTACGGTCAGTATAGATCAAGATCAGATAACACAGAACATGCAGCGCGAAGCCCAATTATTATTAACCCTTGGGCTGCCAAGCACCACTCACTGACCTTTACCGGACAGTGTAGACAAGATCAGACTACACCAAACATGCAGCTCGAAGTCCAATTATAACTAATCCTTTGGCTGCCAAGCACCACTCACTGACCTCTAGCAGACAGTGTAGATCAGGATCAGACTGCACAGAACCTGCAGGGCGACCCCTCCTCAATATCAGACAGTTAGTTTATTCCAGGACCAAATACAGAATTTTCGTAGTAACAGCTTACCCTGTGGCAAAGGGTACAACGAGCGTGTCCAGACAATAAATGCATCATTAAAGTACACTATGAAAGAAATGAGCAAAATTCAGTGCTACATTTTATTCAATATTGTGATAGAGATATTAATGCAATAAAAACCATTGTGGGAAAAAGAGAAATTACTCAAACTTTATTCGTAAAAGACGGAACACATTTGATAACTATGATCAAATTACTCGATTTAATGTATGATTTGGAAAACACTGTGGGAAAAAGAAAGCATATTATCCTATATTTGAAACATGATTTAAGCACACTAGTAGTATCTATTTGTTAAAGTAATTGAGATTTATAGTCAGTAAACAAATTTGAAATCTTAAGGAGATGAGATCGGAAAATGACATATTTCCTTTCACGTTATGTTAGTCAACACTTAAGGTGAAAAGAGCCTTTATAAATGATGGAACAAAGTTACTTTTAATAAGAGTGGGTTTAACATCGTTTGTCAACTACATTTAATTATATACGTATAACCAGAGTTAGTGTTTTAGTATTTCTTTACGGTACAAACTTTTTATTATTATCACTAAACCACTGACTAATGAACTTGTCCTGTGGTAAGGGATGAGTCCGCGACTCTGTATAACTATTCGACCATGCTAATGAGACTCGGTTTTGGCGCAATTTATATGCCATACACACCCTCAAGCACACATCCACACACTATGATGAAATTAAACAAGAACATTGCGAAAAAAGAAAAGTTATTTATCAAATGAGAAATATTTCATCAAAATATTTTACAAGCTTTAAAAGATAATTTCCCCATTCGCTATGTCTTCAGTTTTTTTGTTTTTTTTTCTTATTCGAGCGGTGTAAACTAATATCAAATTGCACCATTCACTTATTATATGATTCATTCTCACTGATCAGTTACATTATAAAATGAGTTTTGTGGTAGTAAATATTGTATTGTATTTGAGTTTAACACGCTTTAACAGCATATGTCATATTACGGAGGTCAGTGGACCTATCCGCGTGTTTCATTTTCTTACACCAGTACTAACACAACTTTCTTTCCAAGCCACTGGTAACTTTCTCACATACATCAGAGGTGAGAGGCCTGAAACTCATCTATGGGATCCAACCCGCAACCTTCTGATCACGAGCCGGATACGCTATACTACCTGAGCTACCCGATCGGGTTTTTGGTAATAAGCGTTTCTGCATGTATGTATATCTTCAAACTTGTAAAGTACGTGCAAGCATGCGTTCTGTTTATGTGTCTGTGTGTTCAATAAGTTGTCTTTCTTTTGTTGGCTTTCCAAAGGGAAGCCTTTTATACTTTGAGTCAAAGAATGAAAACCAATTTGTTAGGTTACCAAGCTGTTACAACGGGGAAAAATCTTGGCATTAAATACGCTCTAATAAAGCAAACCCGTAAAAAGAGCATAACACTTTGCAGCAATAAACTGGTTCTTTATTAATGCCTATGCCAATGACATAGGGAAATTTTCTCTAAAAATTAACCTATTTCCTGAATGTGTTACGACATTATATTGTTCGATGATGGTTTTCACAATATTTTACGTTAAGAAAATATACAGTGACTGAAAATATGTTTACATTTTACGATGACACGACTCGCTTTCTTGTCCATTACTGTTTACATTTCACAACATCGCACCCCAATTTGTCGCTTATCCCTATTTAGACTTTACAATGACACGCCCCTCCCTTTATCACGTTCTGGTAAAACAGAGCGTACGAAATTTGCAGCAATAAACTGGTTCTTTATTACAGGGTCACGTGTGTCGTTCTTGCCAAAATATTTTTAGCAAAAAGTTTCTCACTGTATCGGACAGAGTAGACCCAAGATCAGGCAGCACGTTCTGTGGAGTCTCATTGGCTCTTGAATTTTCACTGGCTGTAAAACCACATAAAGCCCCGCAAAGCAGCCTTTGGATTAATGTGTAGTACCTATTTATATCATTGATTATGATGCAAAAGAGAAAAACCAAGTCGTTTCCCTTTAAATTAAAGAAGTTAAATGACTCTTACAAGATTGGACAAGACCCATCATCCCTTTAGAGTCCAGTGCCCGTTTATATGTCAATGTATTTTGACTTGAAATCGGATTAAGATAACTTATAAAAAGAGCTGGCTAATGTTTACATAAATATTATAAATAAACCTAGTAACGGATTACATTTAGCAAAAATGTAAGATATTGGTCGAAAGTTATAGAAGTTGATCCTTTCAGCAATGAAATGATTTTTTCTTAACATCCCAAACTTCTAGCAAGTAAATTCGTGTACTGGTAAGTCTAATTCTAGGAAATGTAGGTAAAGGCACCAAATTTTAGGACAACAAGGCAAAGAAATCGATATTCAACCCTTTCTTTCAATTTTTGGCAGTTTTTATTCATGAAATTAGAGAAAACCCTCACAAATGATACATGACGCTTTACTCTTTCCTTTTGACCCGCGTATTTTTCATTCAATTTCCAGCCATTTTAGAGCCAATACTACTTTTCCTAGAAAAATCGACTTTTTTTATTTGCATTCAGATCGAATCAATATATCTATCATTGGAATGGCCTTGTCACACTGACTAAGAAAATGTATAGTTTTGTGGGTGTCACTTGAATGACAACGCATATACAAGGGTTAAAGCTTTGTGATACACGCTTTTGACATCCACTGACACTAAAATGACTCCGATCTGTATTTACTGACCGATTTTTACGTTCATGGTGTCTGTCCACGATAATTTTTCACTTGGAATTCAAATTGGAAGTCAAAATTTACTAAAGACCATAGTGAGATCTTAATGTTGCCTGAAAGATTTTAGATACGTTATTAATACACTAACTTTAACAAAAATGGCTAAAAATCGTTGGTTATGAACCGAATTTCGTAATCTTGATGTCTACTTGTATTAACTTTTGCTCATTTATGAGGGTAACGAATACATTTTGGTGAGATGGCGGTTAAAAATGATTTCATTTTCTATAAAAATTACCATCGAAGATCAGCACAAGACAAAAGAAAACTTTGCCCATGTTACTATACGCACTGGCATTAGCATTAAAAGACAAACACCACTGACTTCTGACAGAACGATACAGGTAAAATCTTTTGCAATTACCCTAGTAGTTTATGAGAAGAAGATGTTCGAAAATTGAGACAATGGGCGGACACAGGCACACGCGCACGATAGACACTGGGCCATAACATAAGCTTGCTGACTTTTGGCAAGTGGAACTAAAACTTGCGTAGTGTAAATAATAGATTGAATATATTCAACAAGATACTGTCAAACCAGACTGCTACTGCTACCATTAGATGAAATAAATAAAACTTACCTATATAATTTTCGCCTTCTTCACTCCATATCAAAACTTTCCTTTTATTAGAAATATCCATATCAAACGTTCGTGAACACTGTTGGTCACTATCCACGATAATTCAATTTTGAACTCGGAATTCACCTAGAGATCAAAGTGAGATAGTAATATTACTGAAATATTTCAGATAGGTTATAAATACACTAACTCTAAACACAAATTGCTAAAATCATTGCTCATGAACCGATTTTCATGATTTTGGTGCCTATTTGTATAAACTTTTACTCAGAAATCCATTTACGAGGGTAACAAATACATTTTTGATGAGTTGGAGGCCGGAATTGACGCCATTTTCTATAAATATTACTATAAAAGAACACCAAAAGGCTAAAGTAGCTTTATACATGTTATAACGCCTACTGGCATTAGAGTGTGTTTAAACACGTTTCGCATTTGACTAAATTTAAATCGTCCTTGATTGGATAATAAAGTAGACCGTTATTTATTAAGTTCATTAAGGGCTACGGTGTTCCATTTACTTTATTATCGTTAAGAACTTCAGTATGAAACTTACATTTTACACTTTCGAATCCTATCGTCGTAGAGGACTTTTATACATATGATTTAAGTGCCTCTGTAATTTTCGACAAACGAGTTATGTATAGTGTAATACAAAAGTGTTTAAACCATTCTGACACAGAGAAACGGTGTGGCAAACGTTTCAAAATGACCCAAACGTTCAATTATGACTTTGAGAATTTTACAAATGAACCGAGTAACGTGCTGAAAATGATATTTACCAGGACAAGAAATGGCGCCAGTTTGTTATAACTGCTTACCCAGTTGTCTAGTTAATAAACTGACAAACATGATTGGACACGTTATCTATGTTTAGATCATGACGAAAATGACCTGTCAAGCAACTAGACAGTGGTTCTAAAATTAGACAACCGAAATGACCTAAACGTTCAATTATGACTTTGAGAATTTTACAAATGAACCGAGTAACGTGCTGAAAATGATATTTACCAGGACAAGAAATGGCATCAGTTTGTTATAACTGCTTATCTGGTTGTCTAGTTAATAAACTGACAAACACGATTGGACACGTTATCTATGTTTAGATCATGACGAAAATGACTTGTCAAGCAATCAGACAGTGATTCTAAAATTAGACGACCAATTAGATGCAAGAGGAAGTGGACTAGTCAGAAGAGACTCTGATCTTTAAAATACATTGTAACGAGTGTGTGCGTCAACAAAAGTTCCCATACTGAAACATGGAAAACACCAGATACAACTACCAGATGGTAACAATCGCTACGCACAGGCCAATGAATGGAAAGGGGAAACTGAGAGTCAGTATCAGAAAGATGACAAACCACAAAAAAGGGATAAGCTTAACTATAACGCTTTGGAAGAAACTAGTTGATCAAGTAGAACATGTTGACAAATCCCTCCAAAATAAAGTAACGTTCGATATCACATTTGGGGGTAATTCTTATTACAGTGTTGGTGAAAGTAGCGTTTGTGTAGATATAAAACAGAACTGAAAGCCTACCAGGAAAGGCATCTGTTTAAGATCCAAAGAATACAATTGATTAAAAGAAATTGTACCAAAATATGGAAATGACTCACCCAAACTGGATAGTGCGGTACCCTGTTATTTGCAGAATAATCATATGTATTAGTTAGGAGCCCTTCGATGTACAGCGTGTATAAATTTATAGAATGGTGACCATGTTTGGACTTGCATATCTGATAGTTCCATCGATTGGTGAATGGATACATTATAGCCATGTAAAAACCGGAATAGAAATTGAAATGGAACGATTTCTTGCACTTTTGAATATTTACCAAAATAGACATTTTTTATTCAATTTTGTTGTACATAATTCTATATGTTGACAAGATGTACATGATGTATATGTAAACATATTTTTTAAACGGATGACCGAAAAAATACTTGTCCTTTATTTATTTTGATACTAACCATCCTGTCAGTTTTTGCAGCCCGGAGAAATTGTATCTGTATGTGAAAGCCCAGGATAAATACAAAATTGGTTGACATCGAAGACGGAAATGGCTACAAAATCAAGAGTCCTGTTCCTTAACGAGGTGAGCTAGACGCCAATTTGTACTATCCAGAGTTATTATTGATGGTATTGACAGTCAATGGGAAATGACATTGAAACATTTGGTAACAGATAAAACTGTTTCAAGTATTACTATTACTAATCCAGTAAAATATGTAGGGACAAACGAAAAAAGAAAACTTTAAAATCGCAAGGAAGAGAAAATGTATCCTATGGTTTATGCAAAAAGAGGCGAAAAGTAGATCAGTTTAAAACAAAATGATAGTCGTCTTTATACTTTGACTTGGGGCTGTTTTATAAAATAATGTCATTCATTTTCTTTAAAAGGTCATTCATTTTCTTTTAAAGCGTCATATATGTGTTTTAAAAAGAGTGACTCATTTTTCAGAAAAGGTTCTTCTTTTCTTAAAAGTGTCTCTCATTTCTCGAAATTTGTCATTTATTTTCCTGAAAAGTAGTATTCGTTTTTTAAAGATTGTCACTCATTTTTTTTCAAAAAGTGTCATTCATTTTCCTGAAAGTGTCACTCTTTTTTTAAATTACTCGTACTCCAAAAAATGTCTCTCATTTTCTTAAAAGTATTACTCTGTTTTTTTTAAAAAGTGTCACTACCTTTTACGTTTTTGTACTTTTACACGTAAATTGCCATAGGGTCCATTTCAAAAAGTGTCACTCATTTTTCAAAAACTGTCACCCATTTTCTTAAAAGTGTTTCTCGTTTTTTAAAAGGTGACACTCGTTTTTCAAAAAAAGTCACTCATTTTCTTAAAAAATGTTACTCATTTCCTGAAAAGTGTCACTTGTTTTCTGAAAGTGCTATTCATGTCCCCCTGACGGCTGTCAGACTAAGGTACAAAATTACAAAAAATTACGTAGTGTACCTCTGAGAAAAAAAAACACTCAGTATGACTCTTCTAACGAGCGATGGGGACCAGTCGCCAAATAGATAAATACCTTTCTAAACCATAAACAATTGCCATAAACGAGTATTAATGTATTTATTTATGTTTGGCGACGAGCGATGGGGACCAGTCGCCAAATAGATAAATACCTTTCTAAACCATAAACAATTGCCATAAACGAGTATTAATTAATGTATTTATTTATGTTTGGCGACTGGCCCCCATCGCTCGTTAGAAGAGTCATACTGAGTGGGTTTTTTTTCTCAGAGGTACACTACGTAATTTTTTGTAATTTTGTACCTTAGTCTGACAGCCGTCAGGGGGACATGAATAGCACTTTCAGAAAACAAGTGACACTTTTCAGGAAATGAGTAACATTTTTTAAGAAAATGAGTGACTTTTTTTGAAAAACGAGTGTCACCTTTTAAAAAACGAGAAACACTTTTAAGAAAATGGGTGACAGTTTTTGAAAAATGAGTGACACTTTTTGAAATGGACCCTATGGCAATTTACGTGTAAAAGTACAAAAACGTAAAAGGTAGTGACACTTTTTAAAAAAAACAGAGTAATACTTTTAAGAAAATGAGAGACATTTTTTGGAGTACGAGTAATTTAAAAAAAGAGTGACACTTTCAGGAAAATGAATGACACTTTTTGAAAAAAAATGAGTGACAATCTTTAAAAAACGAATACTACTTTTCAGGAAAATAAATGACAAATTTCGAGAAATGAGAGACACTTTTAAGAAAAGAAGAACCTTTTCTGAAAAATGAGTCACTCTTTTTAAAACACATATATGACGCTTTAAAAGAAAATGAATGACCTTTTAAAGAAAATGAATGACATTATTTTATAAAACAGCCCCAAGTCAAAGTATAAAGACGACTATCATTTTGTTTTAAACTGATCTACTTTTCGCCTCTTTTTGCATAAACCATAGGATACATTTTCTCTTCCTTGCGATTTTAAAGTTTTCTTTTTTCGTTTGTCCCTACATATTTTACTGGATTAGTAATAGTAATACTTGAAACAGTTTTATCTGTTACCAAATATTTCAATGTCATTTCCCATTGACTGTCAATACCATCAATAATAACTCTGGATAGTACAAATTGGCGTCTAGCTCACCTCGTTAAGGAACAGGACTCTTGATTTTGTAGCCATTTCCGTCTTCGATGTCAACCAATTTTGTATTTATCCTGGGCTTTCACATACAGATACAATTTCTCCGGGCTGCAAAAACTGACAGGATGGTTAGTATCAAAATAAATAAAGGACAAGTATTTTTTCAGTCATCCATTTAAAAAATATGTTTACATATACATCATGTACATCTTGTCAACATATAGAATTATGTACAACAAAATTGAATAAAAAATGTCTATTTTGGTAAATATTCAAAAGTGCAAGAAATCGTTCCATTTCAATTTCTATTCCGGTTTTTACATGGCTATAATGTATCCATTCACCAATCGATGGAACTATCAGATATGCAAGTCCAAACATGGTCACCATTCTATAAATTTATACACGCTGTACATCGAAGGGCTCCTAACTAATACATATGATTATTCTGCAAATAACAGGGTACCGCACTATCCAGTTTGGGTGAGTCATTTCCATATTTTGGTACAATTTCTTTTAATCAATTGTATTCTTTGGATCTTAAACAGATGCCTTTCCTGGTAGGCTTTCAGTTCTGTTTTATATCTACACAAACGCTACTTTCACCAACACTGTAATAAGAATTACCCCCAAATGTGATATCGAACGTTACTTTATTTTGGAGGGATTTGTCAACATGTTCTACTTGATCAACTAGTTTCTTCCAAAGCGTTATAGTTAAGCTTATCCCTTTTTTGTGGTTTGTCATCTTTCTGATACTGACTCTCAGTTTCCCCTTTCCATTCATTGGCCTGTGCGTAGCGATTGTTACCATCTGGTAGTTGTATCTGGTGTTTTCCATGTTTCAGTATGGGAACTTTTGTTGACGCACACACTCGTTACAATGTATTTTAAAGATCAGAGTCTCTTCTGACTAGTCCACTTCCTCTTGCATCTAATTGGTCGTCTAATTTTAGAATCACTGTCTGATTGCTTGACAAGTCATTTTCGTCATGATCTAAACATAGATAACGTGTCCAATCGTGTTTGTCAGTTTATTAACTAGACAACCAGATAAGCAGTTATAACAAACTGATGCCATTTCTTGTCCTGGTAAATATCATTTTCAGCACGTTACTCGGTTCATTTGTAAAATTCTCAAAGTCATAATTGAACGTTTAGGTCATTTCGGTTGTCTAATTTTAGAACCACTGTCTAGTTGCTTGACAGGTCATTTTCGTCATGATCTAAACATAGATAACGTGTCCAATCATGTTTGTCAGTTTATTAACTAGACAACTGGGTAAGCAGTTATAACAAACTGGCGCCATTTCTTGTCCTGGTAAATATCATTTTCAGCACGTTACTCGGTTCATTTGTAAAATTCTCAAAGTCATAATTGAACGTTTGGGTCATTTTGAAACGTTTGCCACACCGTTTCTCTGTGTCAGAATGGTTTAAACACTTTTGTATTACACTATACATAACTCGTTTGTCGAAAATTACAGAGGCACTTAAATCATATGTATAAAAGTCCTCTACGACGATAGGATTCGAAAGTGTAAAATGTAAGTTTCATACTGAAGTTCTTAACGATAATAAAGTAAATGGAACACCGTAGCCCTTAATGAACTTAATAAATAACGGTCTACTTTATTATCCAATCAAGGACGATTTAAATTTAGTCAAATGCGAAACGTGTTTAAACACACTCTAATGCCAGTAGGCGTTATAACATGTATAAAGCTACTTTAGCCTTTTGGTGTTCTTTTATAGTAATATTTATAGAAAATGGCGTCAATTCCGGCCTCCAACTCATCAAAAATGTATTTGTTACCCTCGTAAATGGATTTCTGAGTAAAAGTTTATACAAATAGGCACCAAAATCATGGAAATCGGTTCATGAGCAATGATTTTAGCAATTTGTGTTTAGAGTTAGTGTATTTATAACCTATCTGAAATATTTCAGTAATATTACTATCTCACTTTGATCTCTAGGTGAATTCCGAGTTCAAAATTGAATTATCGTGGATAGTGACCAACAGTGTTCACGAACGTTTGATATGGATATTTCTAATAAAAGGAAAGTTTTGATATGGAGTGAAGAAGGCGAAAATTATATAGGTAAGTTTTATTTATTTCATCTAATGGTAGCAGTAGCAGTCTGGTTTGACAGTATCTTGTTGAATATATTCAATCTATTATTTACACTACGCAAGTTTTAGTTCCACTTGCCAAAAGTCAGCAAGCTTATGTTATGGCCCAGTGTCTATCGTGCGCGTGTGCCTGTGTCCGCCCATTGTCTCAATTTTCGAACATCTTCTTCTCATAAACTACTAGGGTAATTGCAAAAGATTTTACCTGTATCGTTCTGTCAGAAGTCAGTGGTGTTTGTCTTTTAATGCTAATGCCAGTGCGTATAGTAACATGGGCAAAGTTTTCTTTTGTCTTGTGCTGATCTTCGATGGTAATTTTTATAGAAAATGAAATCATTTTTAACCGCCATCTCACCAAAATGTATTCGTTACCCTCATAAATGAGCAAAAGTTAATACAAGTAGACATCAAGATTACGAAATTCGGTTCATAACCAACGATTTTTAGCCATTTTTGTTAAAGTTAGTGTATTAATAACGTATCTAAAATCTTTCAGGCAACATTAAGATCTCACTATGGTCTTTAGTAAATTTTGACTTCCAATTTGAATTCCAAGTGAAAAATTATCGTGGACAGACACCATGAACGTAAAAATCGGTCAGTAAATACAGATCGGAGTCATTTTAGTGTCAGTGGATGTCAAAAGCGTGTATCACAAAGCTTTAACCCTTGTATATGCGTTGTCATTCAAGTGACACCCACAAAACTATACATTTTCTTAGTCAGTGTGACAAGGCCATTCCAATGATAGATATATTGATTCGATCTGAATGCAAATAAAAAAAGTCGATTTTTCTAGGAAAAGTAGTATTGGCTCTAAAATGGCTGGAAATTGAATGAAAAATACGCGGGTCAAAAGGAAAGAGTAAAGCGTCATGTATCATTTGTGAGGGTTTTCTCTAATTTCATGAATAAAAACTGCCAAAAATTGAAAGAAAGGGTTGAATATCGATTTCTTTGCCTTGTTGTCCTAAAATTTGGTGCCTTTACCTACATTTCCTAGAATTAGACTTACCAGTACACGAATTTACTTGCTAGAAGTTTGGGATGTTAAGAAAAAATCATTTCATTGCTGAAAGGATCAACTTCTATAACTTTCGACCAATATCTTACATTTTTGCTAAATGTAATCCGTTACTAGGTTTATTTATAATATTTATGTAAACATTAGCCAGCTCTTTTTATAAGTTATCTTAATCCGATTTCAAGTCAAAATACATTGACATATAAACGGGCACTGGACTCTAAAGGGATGATGGGTCTTGTCCAATCTTGTAAGAGTCATTTAACTTCTTTAATTTAAAGGGAAACGACTTGGTTTTTCTCTTTTGCATCATAATCAATGATATAAATAGGTACTACACATTAATCCAAAGGCTGCTTTGCGGGGCTTTATGTGGTTTTACAGCCAGTGAAAATTCAAGAGCCAATGAGACTCCACAGAACGTGCTGCCTGATCTTGGGTCTACTCTGTCCGATACAGTGAGAAACTTTTTGCTAAAAATATTTTGGCAAGAACGACACACGTGACCCTGTAATAAAGAACCAGTTTATTGCTGCAAATTTCGTACGCTCTGTTTTACCAGAACGTGATAAAGGGAGGGGCGTGTCATTGTAAAGTCTAAATAGGGATAAGCGACAAATTGGGGTGCGATGTTGTGAAATGTAAACAGTAATGGACAAGAAAGCGAGTCGTGTCATCGTAAAATGTAAACATATTTTCAGTCACTGTATATTTTCTTAACGTAAAATATTGTGAAAACCATCATCGAACAATATAATGTCGTAACACATTCAGGAAATAGGTTAATTTTTAGAGAAAATTTCCCTATGTCATTGGCATAGGCATTAATAAAGAACCAGTTTATTGCTGCAAAGTGTTATGCTCTTTTTACGGGTTTGCTTTATTAGAGCGTATTTAATGCCAAGATTTTTCCCCGTTGTAACAGCTTGGTAACCTAACAAATTGGTTTTCATTCTTTGACTCAAAGTATAAAAGGCTTCCCTTTGGAAAGCCAACAAAAGAAAGACAACTTATTGAACACACAGACACATAAACAGAACGCATGCTTGCACGTACTTTACAAGTTTGAAGATATACATACATGCAGAAACGCTTATTACCAAAAACCCGATCGGGTAGCTCAGGTAGTATAGCGTATCCGGCTCGTGATCAGAAGGTTGCGGGTTGGATCCCATAGATGAGTTTCAGGCCTCTCACCTCTGATGTATGTGAGAAAGTTACCAGTGGCTTGGAAAGAAAGTTGTGTTAGTACTGGTGTAAGAAAATGAAACACGCGGATAGGTCCACTGACCTCCGTAATATGACATATGCTGTTAAAGCGTGTTAAACTCAAATACAATACAATATTTACTACCACAAAACTCATTTTATAATGTAACTGATCAGTGAGAATGAATCATATAATAAGTGAATGGTGCAATTTGATATTAGTTTACACCGCTCGAATAAGAAAAAAAAACAAAAAAACTGAAGACATAGCGAATGGGGAAATTATCTTTTAAAGCTTGTAAAATATTTTGATGAAATATTTCTCATTTGATAAATAACTTTTCTTTTTTCGCAATGTTCTTGTTTAATTTCATCATAGTGTGTGGATGTGTGCTTGAGGGTGTGTATGGCATATAAATTGCGCCAAAACCGAGTCTCATTAGCATGGTCGAATAGTTATACAGAGTCGCGGACTCATCCCTTACCACAGGACAAGTTCATTAGTCAGTGGTTTAGTGATAATAATAAAAAGTTTGTACCGTAAAGAAATACTAAAACACTAACTCTGGTTATACGTATATAATTAAATGTAGTTGACAAACGATGTTAAACCCACTCTTATTAAAAGTAACTTTGTTCCATCATTTATAAAGGCTCTTTTCACCTTAAGTGTTGACTAACATAACGTGAAAGGAAATATGTCATTTTCCGATCTCATCTCCTTAAGATTTCAAATTTGTTTACTGACTATAAATCTCAATTACTTTAACAAATAGATACTACTAGTGTGCTTAAATCATGTTTCAAATATAGGATAATATGCTTTCTTTTTCCCACAGTGTTTTCCAAATCATACATTAAATCGAGTAATTTGATCATAGTTATCAAATGTGTTCCGTCTTTTACGAATAAAGTTTGAGTAATTTCTCTTTTTCCCACAATGGTTTTTATTGCATTAATATCTCTATCACAATATTGAATAAAATGTAGCACTGAATTTTGCTCATTTCTTTCATAGTGTACTTTAATGATGCATTTATTGTCTGGACACGCTCGTTGTACCCTTTGCCACAGGGTAAGCTGTTACTACGAAAATTCTGTATTTGGTCCTGGAATAAACTAACTGTCTGATATTGAGGAGGGGTCGCCCTGCAGGTTCTGTGCAGTCTGATCCTGATCTACACTGTCTGCTAGAGGTCAGTGAGTGGTGCTTGGCAGCCAAAGGATTAGTTATAATTGGACTTCGAGCTGCATGTTTGGTGTAGTCTGATCTTGTCTACACTGTCCGGTAAAGGTCAGTGAGTGGTGCTTGGCAGCCCAAGGGTTAATAATAATTGGGCTTCGCGCTGCATGTTCTGTGTTATCTGATCTTGATCTATACTGACCGTAAAAGGTGAGTGAGTCGAGCTTAGCAGCCAAAGGGTTAATAATGATTGAGGGGTGGCGGTTTTCAATGCCTCGTCCAGCCTTCTTTTTTCCCACAATATTTTTACCATATATCAGAGCTTAAAATTTCGTAGAAATAAGGTTTTTCAAATATGTATACAATGTCTTCACATTAAAGACACAATCGAATCACTCTTCAATCAGTCTTCAAGTACCTCAATGTATTTTTAGGCGGATTAAGTACCAATCACTAATATTTCAAAAGCACTTAAAGGTGAGTGGCTCTATCGAAAAACAATTAAAGTAGATGACGTCTTGGCAGCCAAAGGTTTAATAATGACTGGAGGGCTGCATGTTCTCTGCAGTCTGATCTTGATCTATACTATCGGCAAAAGGTCAGTGAGTGTTGCTTGACAGCCAAAGGTTAATGATAATTTGGGGCAGAAAGTTATACTCTCAATAATTGTTTAAAGATATCGCAGTAAAACATATAATGCAATAACCCACAAAAAGAAACTTGACTGGACACGTTTGAATGGCGGAGATTGAACATACTGCTCACATCCTTTACATCTTTTTACTTTATAAGAAATATTGCTGTTTTAAAGTTATGATTTGGGGGTGGCGGGGGATAATATCTCCTTATCGTGTTTTGTGCAGTATGATCTTGATCTACACTTAAATTTTCAATTCGACATCAATAACCGAAATATTGATCTACACTGTCCGCAACAAAGATTAAAGCGCATGTTCTTCTGCAGTCAGACTTTGATCTACAGTGCCCGTAAAAGGTCAGTGAGTCGCGCGCAACAGCTAAAGGGTTAATAATAATTGGGGGGGCTCGCGCCGCATGTTCTGCGCAGTCTAATCTTGATCTACACTAGCCACAACAAAGATCAAACTGAATGTTCTGTGCAGTCTGATCTTCATCTACACAAAGGGTTAATCATAATTAGAGGGTCGCTCAGCATGTTCTGTGTAGTCTGATCTTGATCTACACTGTCCGCAACAAAGATCAAGCTGCATATTCTGTACAGTCTAAGCTCGATCTACATCGTCCATAAAAGGTCAGTTAGTCGCGCTTACCAACCAAAAGGTTTATAATAATTAAAATGTGGTGGGTTTTATCTCAATGCCTCGTCCAACCATCTTTTTTCCCACAATGTTTTTACCATATATCAGAGCTAAAAATTTCGTACCAATAAGGTTTTTTCAAATATGTTTACATTGTCTTCACTTTAAAGACACAATCGAATCACTCTTCAATCAGTCTTCATATACCTCCAAGTATATTTAGGCGGATTAAGTACCAATTACTAATATTTGAAAAGCACTTAAAGATGAGTGGCGCTATCGAAAAATAATTCAAATAGATGACATCATAATAACCCGTATACTACACAGTAGGTTAGTCTTCATGGTAAAACAAGTTTCAACATGCATGTTTCTATATCAACCTAGCATCTTTGTTTGCAAGCAAAGAGACGCTATTACTACTTAAATCAATAGGGTTCAAGCTGTTTATAATACAAAGCAATTGTGCAAGTTTTGTGAAAATCCAACAAAAACTGCTGGCCAAATTATGTAACAAAGAGTTTGAAATTTTGAACTTTAATTGGCTGCTTTTCCGATATTGTTTATTGGATTTTTTCAAAATCAATAGGGTTGAAGCTACTGACAAGATGAACAAATTGTGTGATTTTCAAGAAAAGAAATGCAGACTTTATCGCATAAACAAGAATCGAAAAATCGAATTTTAGTGGAAATAGCTGTTTTCCATTACACAGGTCGTACCTTAATTTCATCCAGCTGGCTCTGTTTTAAAGTATCTGTAGAAGCAAATCAATGAGGATTATGATTTAATGACATCGCAAATCTCGGCATAATAATAAAGTAGATAATTAATGTTGAGCTCGTTCCTGGATGGGAGGGTTCTACAGAAAGCTAGTTGGACTTGTCAAAGATCACTAAGGAAACAAGTTGTTAGAAGACAGTTTATTATGGCGCAATGTCAAACTCTCCTCAAAGAGATAAAATCTGTCATCAAGTCTTGACCACTTGTTTATGCCATGGACAATATAAACTCGAGTATTTTCCTCGCATCAGCACATTTTTTTTTTTTACTATCATTCCTAGATGGTTTTGGCTATCTACAACTACTGAGTAAAAAAAACCAAATCCAAATGTTTAAAAAGGGTCAGAAGTTCTTGGGGGCATTCAAGAAAATCTGGCAACATGAATACTTGACCGGTCAAAAAGAAAAGGAATCGATCCTGATGAAATGGCGGGAGAGTATACTCTGAACTTCTGCCAAAAGTTAATGATATAGAGGATATTTGTTTTTTTCGGTGAAAGATCGAAATTTATTTCATCGAGTGGACACCATCAGCAATATTTTCACGAGTGGCGCAGCCACGACTGAAAACATTACCGATGGTGTTCACGAGATGAAATAAATTTCGATCTTTCACCGAAAAAAAAAAAACAAATATTCTATTTATTTGGTTCCGGGCCTGTTCGTCCCAAAACCAGTTCGTCCCTGGGCTTGTTCGTCCCTGGGCTTATTCATCCGGGCTCGTTCGTCCGGGCTTGTTCGTTCCACACCACCGTTTCGACCTTACTAGAATATAATCGCTTTGTGCTCACCAAAGTAAAATGTTATTTAAACATGCCAGTACTTTGAACAAAACTTACTTATGCTTTCTTTTTGCCTCTCTTGAAGTCGTATTTTGAACAGAACAGAAACTGAATTAATAATTCAAGACTTTAACATACAAGGTCTTCGTATCGCCTCTTGCCTAGACTAGTGGCCTAACATTACAATATTTATTAAAAATCCATATGTACGTGTATGTATATATGAATTGTAATTCAATTTCTTTCCTAATACCATGATGGGGGTGACGTCATTGGCATTTTTCATTTCTTCTCTAAACCAGAGACATAAAATAAGTATTGTATGTCTCTGTCTAAACGTAACGATGGGAATGACGCCATTGATGTTTTTTTCTTTTGCCTAGTTTAGTTTAAACATATTTACTTTACATCGACTGAGAAACAAGTTCTGACAAGTTATACTAATCTCTCTCGATTCTGCTTCCTGAATGTGTAGGCCAATGATAAATCCTGAAGTTGACACCCAATCCCAGGAATCGAACTCAGGACCTTTTGGTTACGAGGCCAAACGGGATCTTTTTTGTACAATTATAACTTTGGTTGAGTACAATGGAAGGCAATAATGCGCAGTTAAAACCTTTTCAAAATCAAAATCAGGGAAGAATTCACTATGAACACTTTGGTTGGCAGATACACAAGTTGGGACGAACAAGCCCGGATCAAGGAGAAATCAGTTGGGACGAACAAGCCCGGACGAATGAGCCCGGACGAACAAGCCCGGGCGAACAAGCCCAGGGACGAACAAGCCCGTTATTTTATGCTTTTAACCTTTTCTGGGAAGAGCTTTATCAAAATCCAGTACAGTTCTTTTCCCTTATTCCCCGTGGCGTACCCCTCCCGTATAGCACCGTTACGTCAAGTGCGAGAAATATAAGGTATATGACGTTATATTTCCCATCTGGTTGTTAGGCACGCGCAATTTACCTAGGCAACAAGAACGTGAAAATCGGTATTTTCACTGGTGGTACCAATGTAAGATCGAAAAATATTTTCACTGCTATTTCTCGATATCCTACCGGAAAGCATAAAATAAACGGTACTAATAATTTTAGAGATGTCACTGAATCAACTATAGCAATAATCGGACTCAATAATTTCTCAACATTCCAAAAACTTTTTCTTCAAAGGGTATATATAGGTGACTGAAAAACCATTACCCAATATTTGATTTTTCTGTTGATGATACAAAAGCATCCAACAAATTACTACTACCAATATTACATTTTCTGTTTCTACTTGGGAAGGGGGGGTTGAATTGACGTCAGATGAAAACAAGAGGGTCATAATGGCCCTGAAGTCAGTCATCTGAGCCTTTTGACTGAAAATGGCCCATTTCCTGTCTCTTTCGTGGTTTTATGACAAATATTCCAACAATCTAACAAGCTTTCATGACAACTAAACTGAAAATGTGGCCTCAGAGTGTACACAAGATTTTATTACAGTTTAGTAACCTAATTTTTGACCCCATGTGATCCATGTTTTTAAATCAGATAAGATAGTATCATGATAAAAACGTCTAACCAAGTTTCATGAGTATCAGATTGAAGATGTGCCCTCAGAGAATTCTTAAGATTTTTCAAAGATATTAACAAAGGACTTAGTTACTGACCCGCAATGACCAATTTTCATACTCATCCGAGATAACGTAAAGACAGTCATTCTGACCAACTTTCAGGAGTAAAGTTACCCAGATACCTACTTTTTAAATTGAAATGACCCATTTTTGAAATTGTCTAAGATATACAGACTGCGGACGACATTTCAATAATCAACTAAACTGCACTGTTTGGAGTGCGCCGAGTCCCGCGTACATCATTTAAAGCATGATTTATACCTTACTTATTGTTGGCGCTATACATTTGTATCGTTTATACACATAATGCTTAAGATATACCCAATTAACCGAGGAAATTAAACTCGCAAAAGTTCATTGGTTTTACAAAAATTGTCCACGGACATACCTCGTTTGAACCTGCAGCCACACATGAACAGCAACTATGAGCAGCCAACACAAGACCCCTGAGGCTATTTCTTCTTTCAACACCTTGCATTTAGCATTAATCTGCCAAATGCAGCTAATGGTCCCTTTAATTGGCATGATTTAACCGTTTAAGATAACGCCATCTTTACTGCATGTGACCAACTTTCACAAAAGGTGCACTTAAAAGAACATTTGCAGAATCATCTTTTACTGAATTGTATGTTAAACTGAGAATGGAGTTTTACAAAATAAAAACGATTTTTCAACATAAGATAGTGCAAGAAATTCATATTCTGGACACTCTGTGAATAGCAGCCACTTTAAGAACTTCCCTCTAGTGGCTGCTGTACAAAGGTTTGACTGTACATTGTAATTTTTTGCGAATCTCACGAATTCTTCCCATAAAAGACATCTTTGCTTTTGGTTTAAATCTTACACAACCAACAAGTCTGTGAATGACAATAGCTGTCGTTTTGAAAGGTAAATTCAAAGCTTGTCTTGGTGTGAGAGATTGTGGGACTGGATCTGGGTTGTATTCATACTGAGCAGACCTCCTTAATACAGCTGTAAGGTATGCCAGCAAGTTACCTCCCTCATGCAGGATTTCCTGTTCATCAAATAAATAATGTAACAGCCAGGATCCAATTTTCTTGTTTCGAAAGGCTATCCTCCCTAGAAAGAAGCAGAGAAACACATTCAAAACTGTTGACCATAAATCAAAACTTAAGATTTGTCTGTAATAGCATACTACAGACAAAGTGTGTGACTTATGACATTCGTCTTGTATAGATTAGAAAACATTACGGGGTAAAAAAGAAAACATGCTGGTTACCAGCATTTTCTCCTTTTCCTTCCATGTTTACAACAGATTTTTTCCTCTTTGATCTTTAAATGAAAGGATCATTTGATTAATGATTAAACCTTTTTTCCAAACAATCCCACGCTTCAACCAACTTGAGGCTTGTCTATAAGGTTTTTAAAAACATTGTCGGAAAAACAGAAAAATCTGAATTTTATCTTTTCCGAAATCGTTTCTACACTTTCAAAGTTAAGTCTTTGAAATTTGGGAAATGCTGTATTTTCTACATTTTTCCAAACATTCTTGAACACTTTCTTCCTCAAAGTATTCATCATGGGATTTTGAGGCAATGGGGTTCAAGATAGTTTTTATCTTCTCTTATAATGATAAAGAAAAGGAGTAATTGTTCGTCGCTATATAGAATAATTAAATATGAACACAAAATTTATCAAAGATATTGTTTGTCTAAAACTGTATTCACAAAAACAGGCAATAATATAAAGTGTTTATGAAAGTTTTTTCGATTTAGATTTACACTAACAGTATCTGAAATATTAAAACGTATTACATAAACCATATGCAAAAACCAAAGACCACATCACAAAATCATGCATTGGTGTTTGGAGTCGTGGTAAAGCTTAAACGTAAAGACTTCTGCTGCACTGTATTTCTGATTCAAAATTTCATTACTAAACTTCTGATCTGTTTAACTCACAGGCTGCTACGCTCGATCCAAGGTTCTTTTGGGACAGTGTCGATCAAGATCAGATTTACACGGGCTAATAGTATGAGCTTATTGAACATGCTTGGGTACAATACTGAATTCTACTTTGCTCTTTGATCATTAAATGAAAGGATCATTTTCCATACAATCTCATGCTTCAACCACCTTCAGATTTGTATATAAGGTTTTTTAAAAACATTGTGGGAAAAACAGAAAAGCTGAATTTTCCTCTTTTCCACAATGGTTTCTACGCTTTCAAAGTTAAATCTATGAAATGAGGAAATCGAGTTTTTGTATTTTGTGTGTGTTTGTGTGAGTGTATGTTTGGTAAATAGTTGAGACTTTTTGCCATTGATTGATGGACATTTCTCTAACCAATAAAAAAGACATAAAGAAATGGTAATCAACTATTTACAAAGCTACAAAATTTTAGTCAGGTTCAAATTTAATACCTTTGTGACCAATCAAATACTGCTTAAATGAAAGAGTTCATCTTCAAAAATGTAGAAAACGTTGTAGGAAATGCTGCATTTTCTACATTTTTCCAAATATTCTTGAACACTTTCTTCCTCAAAATATTTATCTCGGGATTGTGAGGCAATGGGCTTTAAGAAAGTTGTTTCCTCTTTTAATGATACAGAAAAGGAGTAATTGCTCATCGCTATATAGAATAATAAAATCTGAACACAAAATTTATCAAAGATATTATTTGTCTAAAATTACCAGCCTATATGATAATATCAGAGCTGGTTACCTCAAGTACTATCGGTAGTTTTACTACATCGTTTTGATACAACTTAACCCTTTCCCAAATGGGAAATTTTGGACCAGACCAAATTGAAAGCATTTTGCAGATTTCAAATTAACAGTTGCTAAAAAGATGATTTTTCTACATGATAAAAGATTGTGGGAAAAAGAGAAAATGCTGGTTAACAGCATTTTCTCCTTTTCCCACAATGTTTTCAAGAGACTTCTATTCCTGACCCGTAAAAACCAGGGACTGTTTGGGAAAGGGTTAATTCTATAGGACAGAACTCACTTTCAAAGCTAAAAAGAAATAGGTAGACTCACAAATATATTACTCTTACTCGATAAACATTTAATTATAAGTTAATATTATTGTGTTTGGGTTTACTTACTGTGATGAGATGATTTAAAAACCCAACACATTAATGTTTGTAATATCTTATCACAATTGTAGGTTTTAAAACTGTATTTATAAAAACAGGCAATAATATAAAGTGTTTATGAAAGGTTTTTCGATTTAGATTTACACTAACAATATCTGAAATATTAAAACGTATTACATAAACCATATGCAAAAACCAAAGACCACAACATAAAATCATGCATTGGTGTTTGGAGTCGTGGTAAAGCTTAAACATTAAAGACCTCTGCTGCACTGTATTTCTGATTCAAAATTTCATTACTAAACTTCTGATCTGTTTAACTCACAGGCAGCTAGGCCCAATCCAGGGTTCTTTTGGGACAATGTCGATCAAGATCAGATTTACACGGGCTAATAGTATGAGCTTATTGAACATGCCTGGGTACAATACCGAATTCCTTTTTGCTCTTTGATCATTAAATGAAAGGATCATTTGATTAAGGATTAAATCGTTTTCCATATTCAACCACCTTGAGATTTGTATATAAGGTTTTTGTAAAAACATTGTTGGAAAAATAGAAAAGCTGAATTTTCCTCAATTCAAAATGGTTTCTACGCTTTCAAAGTTAAATCTTTGAAATCATGAAGTCCAGGTTTTTTTTATTTTGTGTGTTTGTGTGAGTGTGTTTGGTAAATAGTTGAATCTTTTTTCCACTGATTGATGAACATTTCTCTTACCAATAAAAAAGACATAAAGAAATGGTAATCAACTATTTACAAAGCCACAAAATTTTAGTCAGATTCAAATCTAATACCTTTGAAATAGTTTGTCTACGAAAATGTAGAAAACGTCGTGGGAAATACTGCATTTTCTACATTTTTCCAAATGTTCTTGAATATTTTCTTCCTCAAAGTATTAATCTCGGGATTGTGAGGCAATGGGTTTCAAGAAACTTGTTTCCTCTTTTACTGATACAGCAAAGGAGTAATTGCTCGTCGCTATATAGAATAATAAAATCTGAACACAAAATTAATCAAAGATGTTGTTTGTTTAAAATTACCTGGTCTATATGATAGTATCACAGTTGATTACCTCAAGTACTATTGGTAGTTTTACTACATCATTTTGATGCTTAATTTTATGGGACAAAACTCACTTTCACAGCTAAGAAAATAATAGGTAGACTCACTGATATATTACTGTAACTCGAAAAACATTTAATTATTTATAAGTTAATATTATTGTTTGTGTTTGGGTGTTTAAAATGACTTACGGTACTATGACGAGATGATTTAAGAAACCCAACCCAATAATGTTCATAATATCTTATCACAGTTCTAGGTTTTAAAACTGTATTCAAAAAAACAGGCAATAATATAAAGTGTTTATGAAAGGTTTATCGATTTAGATTTATACTGACAATAATCTGAAATATTAACCCTTTACCCCATAAGGCATTTCTATGATATTTCTCATTGACCCTAAATAACAGCAATGATGAGGCCGTTTCTCATGTGTATATGAGACCATTTGAAAGCATACAAAACATTGTGACAAAAGGTGAAATTGCTTGTCATCTTTTGCCACAATGTTTTCCAAAGGCTCATACAAGCAATGCGCAGAAATGAGTATCTATGGAGTAAAGGGTTAAGACATATTACATAAACCATATGCATAAAACCAAAGACAACATCACAAAATCATGCATCAGTCAATTATTTTGGAGTCTGTATTTTCACCTTTTCCCTGAAATTTTTTAAAGGCTTTCATCTTCATGGGAGTAAAAACATTCAGCTATGTACTTAACTAATAATTTCTTCAGTAAAAATTATAAGCACAAACTATTCAAAAAACATCTGTATTTTATCCTTTATCACCCAATCCCAAGTTTTAAAGACCCTAGCAGACAGCTTTTCAAAACATGGTGGGAAAAGGAGAAAATGCTGGTAACCAGCATTTTCTCCTTTTCCCACAATGTTTCAGACTATATTATAAGCAAGCTCCATCTTTTATATCACCTTTGATTAGTCATCTGCAGATTCTTTCAATTTGGAAGTGTCTTAAGTTATTTCATTTGTTAAAGATTTAATATATTGCTAAGTTTGACATAATTATATAAAAAATATTCTGGTAAAATAACAGACTGATCAATAATCGATGTTTCTGGTTTTGCTAGAATGTTTTCTGATGATATCTGCTGGAACACTATTGCACCGCAATATGCCGACAAAACACACACACACACACCCACACACACACACCCACACACACTAAAAATGTGACTATCACTTAACCCCTTACCTGATATGCCAATTTAAGGCTCTTCCATTTCAGCAGCAAATAAAGATATGATGTCAAAAATATGGACAAATGAGGATACAAATATCTAATTGAGTGGAAAACATTGTGGGAAAAGGAGAAATTGCGCGTAACGAGCAATTTCTTCTTTTCCTACAATGTTTTCAAAAACTGTCTGTTGTTGTTGCGTCAAAATGAGTATCTATGGAGTAAAGGGTTAAGTTACAATAGACGTTGTTCATGCAATTTGGGGTACAGGTTTTGATTCCACAGTGCCATCAAAGTGTTTGAGTGCTTGGGAAACAGACGAACATCTCTTGACAGTCTGTGCAGTACATGTGCTGTAGCTTTTGTCACTATGTAATTTGCAGGATTGCCGATATCTTCATTTAAAGGCCTTGGTCTAAACTCATGATTGGCCATGTCCCGACATACTTTTGTCAAATAAGGCAAAAGACGGAAATCTCTGAGCATAAAAGAAAAGTTTTCATACATATAGTGTAGCATCCATGATCCCACTGTAGCATTCTTGAAGGCCACTCTTCCTAAAAGGTAAATAAGTTATTCCGATAGGATGATATTCCTCAATACCAAACTTTTATTTTAAACAATTATGTTGTAGTAATATTCAGAACACAAACCATTCTATCTTCAAACAAAAGGGCCAAGATGGCCCTGGATCGCTCACCTGAATTTTTGAGAGGACCATAGCCTTTTTTTTTTTTTTTTGAAGGTATTGAAACACTGGAAACAAAATCATTATTTTGCCAAGCAATTTTTAAAAGGTCACCTGTAAATGTCCTCTGAAAATCTGACCAGCAGTTTCAAAAAAGAAGAATTTTTAAGGAGTTTCTTAATTTCCGTACAGTGCAAGTAGCCCCCATTCACTTGAGCCATGTTTCTTGACCTATCAAAATTTCGCGAACACATTTAGAAAAAGGCCATTCAAGGAATATTTCCTTGAAACAATTTTCAAATCTGACCAGCCGTTTCAGAGAAGAAGAATTTTCAAGAATTTCTTCATTTCCATATAGTGCAAGTAGCCCCCATTCACCAGAGCAATGTTTCTTGACCAATCAAAATTTCATGAACAATTTTCGAAAAGGGTCACCCAAAGAATATCTCTGTGAAAATTTTCCAAAATCTGACCAGCCATTTCAGAGAAGAAGAATTTTAAAGAATTTCTTCATTGCCCTATAGTGCAAGTAGCCCCCATTCACCAGAGCCATGTTTCTTGATGAATCAAAATTTCGCGAACAATTTTTGAAAAGGGTCACCCAAGGAACATCTCTGTGAAATTATTTTAAAATCTGACCATCCGTTCGAGAGAAGAAGAATTTTTAAGAATTTCTTCATGGCCTATAGTGCAAGTAGCCCCCATTCACCAGAGCCATGTTTCTTGACGAATCAAAATTTCGCGAACAATTTTTGAAAAGGGTCATCCATGGAACATTTCTGTGAAATTATTTTAAAATCTGGCCAGCGGTTTCAGAGAAGAAGAATTTTAAAGAATTTCTTCATTGCCCTATATAGTGCAAGAAGCCCCCATTCACCAGAACTATGTTTCTCGACAGATCAAAATTTCGCGAACAATTTTTGAAAAGGGTCATCCAAGGAACATCTCTGTGAAATTATTTTAAAATCTGGCCAGCAGTTACAGAGAAGAAGAATTTTTAAGAATTTCTTCATTTCTGTTTAGTGCAAGAAGCCCCCATTCACCAGAGCCATGTTTCTTGACGGATCAAAATTTCGCGAACAATTTTTGAAAAGGGTCACCCAAGGAACATCTGTGTGAAATTATTTTAAAATCTGGCCTGCGGTTTCAGAGAAGAAGAATTTTTAAGAATTTCTTCATTTCTGTATAGTGCAAGAAGCCCCCATTCACCAGAGCCATGTTTCTTGACGGATCAAAATTTCGCGAACAATTTTTGAAAAGGGTCACCCAAGGAACATCTCTGTGAAATTATTTTAAAATCTGGCCAGCGGTTTCAGAGAATAAGATTTTTTAAGAATTTCATCATTTCTGTATAGTGCAAGAAGCCCCCATTCACCAGAGCCATGTTTCTTGACGGATCAAAATTTCGCGAACAATTTTTGAAAAGGGTCACCTAAGGAACATCTCTGTGAAATTATTTTAAAATCTGGCCAGCGGTTTCAGAGAAGATTTTTAAAGAATTTCCTAAAAAATTCTATTTCGTTGCCATGGCAACCAGAGTTCTTGACGGAATCAAATTCTGTGAACAATTTTTAAAGAGGACCTCCCAAGGAACATTCCAGCCAAGTTTGGTCCAAATCCGCCCAGCGGTTTAGGAGGAGTTGATGTTTAAAGAATTGTTGACGACGCACGACGCACTGACGCACGACGGACGACGGGTGATCCTAAAAGCTCCCCTTGAGCACGTTGTGCTCAGGTGAGCTAAAAAGTTATAATGCCATAAACTATCAAATTATTATTTCCATCATAAGCCATCACTTGTACAGCTATTAAGCTCATAGAAAATGCATACAGAAAATAGTTAATTTTGATAACATGGGCATGTGAACTGTAAAATTCATTTGTGCAAAAATGGTAAATACTGGTAATCATTTAAAACCAAATGCAAATTTATATGCTTAAATGGGATAATCAATTTTGTGTGAAATAAAAACTACAATATACATGTACATATACCTGTAAATCTTGTACAACGAAAACCAATACTATAACAATGCCATAAACTTGTATATATAACAGGAAGTATAATATGTTAAAACCCAAGATCTTACCAATAACCTCTGATAGAATGAAACAGAGAAAGAAAGGCAAATAATAATCATCCTTATGGTACATGTTTATTCAATACCAGACGTCACACAAATTACACTCATCAATATCGAGAGAATTTAAAGACAATTTTTTACCAGTATTTTTTTTCATTTCCTTTAATATTATTATACTGTCTTTCTTGTGGATGTAAAAACCTGGGACCGTTTTGTGGAGGGTTCTTGTCACACACATTTACACAAACACACACAAAAACTAATGCTATGTTTACACCATATTACCAGCAACCATAGCAGCCCAGTTTTTCTGAAATGTAGTGTGCTTTGAGACTTTGGTACTTTTCTGTCCATTGACCAAGTTAAGTTTCATCAAGCTAGATTTCTTCACAATACCTCACGGTTTCAATGACAAGACATGGGGGAAAGGGTTTCCTAGTTGCCAAAAGATCACTACGTTTCGACCTGCATTCTGAAAAAGATCCACGCACATTCCAAATCGCCCACTCAAGTTCTGATCAGCCCTCTTATGCTTTAACATTCCCAACAAAGCAAAGACTAACAAGACATCTTTATATTCTGTCATGGTTTTCAAGGGATTGAATCTAGTTGACTGGCACTTATGGAGCACATTTGTGTCCAAGGCTTAAAAAAAAAACCTTGGTGAATAGAGTCTTTGTCTCGGGAAAAAAAGAAACAGGAGGGGCTGAATACCATTATACAGTAGACAAGATGGAAAAGAAGCAGGAGGACAAGAAAACCTAAATCCATGTAGTAGATAAATGGACAAAGAAATCTACGAGCTTCGCAATGGGACACATATATGCTTGAAGGGGCTTGTCAGTGAAATTGGTTAAAACCTAGAATGCCTACAGGTATCCTAATTCTAAGAGTCACATGCACAACTACACATCATAGAGATTCATTGTAGTAAGTTTGAACTTATTCAAATGAAAACTGTAGGAGGAGTTGAGCACAAAAGAAATTGCTAACCGACGGACAGACGACCAGGACCATAACATAATACATAACAACCTTTCAGGCATATAATAAAAAAGGACAAGCATCAAAGACATCGCTCATCAATTCTTTCCAGAGGGTTTTGCACTGCAGATAAAACCCATTCCCATATAAGCTAAAGATACCTCCAGTGCTTCTTTGACAAAATCCTCAAGGGTAACACCTCTCAATGAGAGATACAAGGCAAAGTATCCTTTTGCCTTACAACCTTACCAAAGTTATTCCTGAAAAAGACAATTCCTCATCACTATCCTGTGCATTTTGGTGTGGTAAAGCAGCCAGATCTGTCAAATGATTGGAGAGGTTTGAAATACATTGAAGAAACATACAATGACGAAGTGTTCGATGTTCTTCTGGTGCATGATGAATGAATCCTGACTCTGGCAATTGAAAAACATCAGGCTCTCATGCATTATTAGGTTGAACCTAGTCCTCTATTGATGGGATTCATTGCAATGCTGTGAAGATGGCGCTTGTTTTTCTCTTGCAGCTCACAAAATGCCAACATTAGACTCTTTGGATTTATCATCATTTGCAAGCCCATAGTTGCTCCAAGACCATGCATGCCTGGTCAGACTGTAGTAGATCGCAACTCATAATAACATGCTAGATCAATAAAGATGCACATACCACGATGTGCTTTAATAAAATATTACAAAACTGCCAGGCATAGTTGTGCTTGCTGTGTGAACTGCAAAGAGATGTGACAAAAACGCACAATCTAAAAGAGCCATGGGACACAGGTGAAAAAACAGTGCTTGCATGTCTAGACACAGATCATCTCTGTTTAGATTGATTCATTTCACTACATTGTGAAAGGTTTTTCATCTGCAATGGGACTGCCATTGCCATTTTTTTGACAGATGAATATCTGGCAAGGCAACTACATTAACCAAGGGCTATCACAATCTGTCAGGTTTGCTAATCCTGTTCGACTGCATAGTATTACATCAATCTTGTTTTATCCACAGTTGTTTGAAACCTGGGTGCTGGGAACATGGTGTAAACATAGCATTTACAGCTGTCATAAACACGCAAAGAAGACGAATCAGAATGAAAGAAAAAGATTTTATCAAATTTTACAAAAAAATGCTGAAATGTATGCAAATACAGTGTATTTGATAAAATATTTTGATACTAATGATGAATAACCTATTTATGAGACTTCTTACAAAACAGGGATAATATAATTGTTTTGTTTATACAGTACAAGACTTGTTGTTTAAGAAATAATCTTCTTCCTATTGTGGTTTATCATTTAATAAACCACACTTGTGAGTAATGATGCACATTGCACAATGAATAATCTACCAGGGCAATAGCCCGAGTGGTTTATTCATTGCACCTCATAACTAACAATGTGAATTATTGAACGATAGACCACAATAGAAAGATTACTTTGATTCTAAAATGACCAATACTTTATGAAAGGAATACAAGTTCGTCCTTTGAGTAAAAATGCTGATGATGATTATTTTCCATTAAACAAGCAATTTCATTGAAATGATATCCCCCGCCAAAAAAGACCTTTTTTGATACAAACGTATAGGAGGTACTGTGTTTTGCATGTACATGTGGCCTTTTTGTTATTGGTCCATGATGAAATTATACATTAAGCTCCCTTGTTCCATGGCACAGGATTTCATTACATAAAAAAATAAAAAATTTGAAGGACAGAGTTGTCATTCATGTACACTGCACTCCTCCTTAATGAGATCTATCCACTTACGAAGTTTGAAGTTGGTATCTGAAATACTGTTTAAGTTATCTTCCAGTTAAAAATGGGGGACGGAAGGAGGGACTGACAGAGACTATTACCATATCCGCCCTCCCCCCACCAGGGGGAAAATAAGTATGAAAAATGAACTAGCACTTGTCCCAGAACAGGATAAATTCATCAAAGGGTAATCAGTCAAAAAAAAAGCCTGTGAATCTAAATGGAAATGTGCAAACAAAAATCCAAAGTAAAAATTTACAAAGGGCAATAACTCCAAAAATACTGAAGATAGAGTTATGGTTCTTGTGCACTGTACTTCTCCTCAATTAGTTCTATATGTGTGTGAAGTTTCAAGTTCCTAGCTTTGATACTTTTGGAGATATACGCCAGACAGAAATCCAAAGTAAAAACTAACAAAGGGCAATAACTCAAAAATTACAGAAGACAGAGTTTTGGTTTTTGTGAATTGCACTTCTCCTTAATGAATTCTATAAGTTAAGACAGTTTGGAGTTCCTAGCCTTTGAACTTTTGGAAATATGCTCCAGACAAAATTCCAAAGTGAAAATTTACAAAGAACAATAACTCAACAATAAATGAAGATAGATTTATGATTCTTTAGCACTGCACTTCTCCTTAATTAGTTCTATATGCGTGTGATGTTTCAAGTTCCTAGCTTTTATACTTTTGGAGATATGCTCCAGACAAAAATCCAAAGTTAATCTCTACAAAGGGCAATAACTCCAAAAATACTGAAGAGAGAGTTATGGTTTTGTGCACTGCACTTCTCCTCAATGAGTTCTATACATGTGTGAAGTTTCAAGTTCCTAGCTTTTATACTTTTGGAGATATGCTCCGGACAAAAATTCAAAGTAAAAATGTACAAAGGGCAATAACTCGAAAAATACTGAAGACAGAGAAATGGATCTTGTCCACTGCACGCCTCCTCAATGAGTTCTATATGTGTGTGAAGTTTCAAGTTCCTAGCTTTCATACTTTTGGAGATATGCTCAGGACAAAAATTCCAGAAAAAAAATGTACAAAGGGCAATAACTCCAAAAATACTGAAGATAGAGTAATGGTTCTTGTACAGTGCACACCTCCTTAATGAGATCTATCCACTTGTGAAGTTTGAAGTTGATATCTCAAATACTTTTGGAGATATGCTCCGGACAAAAATGTGGGGCGGAAAGACGGACGGACAGAATGACAGAATGACGGAAGGAGACTATTACCATATCCCCTGCCGCCTTTTCCGCGGGGGATAATAACTCGCTAACATACTTTATATAGAATGTCAACACTCAACATGGAATTTAGCGGATTTTACCAAGCTTTCCCTTATACAGCCGAATTCTCGTGACTTGTTTGAATATGTTACAAAAAAAACTATCCCGAAACAACAGTCATGGTACTTGAATAACAAATTTCTTTTACCAGTTTTTATTTTGAAGGTGGTTGCAAGGGGTAGGAGCTTTGATTTCAAGTACTATTTCAATACATCTTATGTCTATGTAAATCAACAGGCACAATTTTGATACAGTGTTCTGCCACATAGGCCATTATTCCACTGAATTAGAACAGTCCTATCATAATGCATAAAAGTGTGGCTGTATTGAAAGTAGGACTGTATTTCTTTTCTTCATTTGAAAATTAAGTGTATCAAATTTGTCATACTTACTTTGAAAATATTCCCTAATTTTGCATTTTTGTGAGAGAGTTACCTGCTCTCTGAATAACTCTTGGCTTAATGCTGTTACATTTTCCTTTAACTCTTTACCAAATGACATAATTTTAGATGTGTCAAAATTGAAAGTATTGCTGACAACAAAATAAATGTGACTCAAAAACTGAAATTTGACTTTGGAAGAGTAAAAAAAACAGTTGGAAAAAGAGAAAATGCTAGTTACCAGCATTTTCTCCTTTTCCCACAATATTTTCATAAACTTTTTTCCCAGGGTCATTAAAACCAGGGAACTTTTGGTAAGAGGTTAACTCATTATGCCCAGAACTTAACCATCTTGCATCAGACAACTTTTAAAAACAATCTGGCATGGGACAAAATGCTTATTAGAGCATTCTTGTCATATGCCATTATGTTATCATGTTACACCATTTCCAAACTCAAAACTGTTCAACTGAATCAAAATTGATTCCATTATGTACAGAAATTTTCTCTAATATTTTCATTCTATTTTTCTTAAGAACTGCTGAGAATGGCTCACCTCACCCTGAACTACCACCATGTAATATTTCCATTCTTGGTGCCACATCAAAGTCATATCCATCAATATTCAAAGATACTGATATTAGGAGTTGGAAAATTTCACTCCCTAGGAAATTTCACACCCCCCTTTTTTTATCTTAACCCTTTACCAAACAATCCCTGGTTTTTACAATCCTGAGATAGAACCCTTTTGAAAACATTGTGGAACAAGAGCAGCAAATTGTAGCAAGATACGCAACTTACCCAAAGTTGTAAAGCTGGGGCATAATAATCATATAGGGGAGGTAGAGAAAAATAATAGTGCAGAAATTTTTGCCACTGATTGAAGCAAATGGCAGTTTTGATTTCACATCTTTCAAAAAAAAAATTTAAAAAATCTACAAATAAGAGGATGAAATTTCATATTGACAACACCTATACTCTTGGAGATACAGTGTGGTCAAAATTTATGTGTAGAAATAACTAGAGATATCGTGTCATGAAATTTCCTAGCCATAGCTAGCAAAGCATTGGAGAATCCCCCAAACAAAATTTAAGTCTCAAAAACAATACAGGGGAAAAACACAAAAGTTTAGGAAGCAGGAACAATTCCTTACAGTTCTACTTCATAAGATGTACTCTCCCACAATAACTAATAAATAAGCAAGCAACAGTTGCAATTTATAAGCACTGCACTCCCCCTTGATGGAATGTATCCATGCATGAAATTTCATAACCTTAGCTAGAATAGTTGTTAAGATATGCTCCAGAAAATTCAAGTATGAAAAACGACAAAGGGCAATAACTTAAAAATTAAGCAAGCAAGAGTTATGATTCCTGTGCACTGCACTCCCCTTGATGAGATCTATCCACCCATGAAACTTCATAACCCTAGCTAGTATAGTTTTGGAGATATGCTCCGGACAAAATTCAAGTAGGAAAAACAACAAAGGGCACAAACTCAAAAATTAAGCAAGCAAGAGTTATGATTCCTGTGCACTGCACTCCCCCTTGATGAGATCTATCCACCCATGAAACTTCATAACCCTAGCTAGTATAGTTTTGGAGATATGCTCCGGACAAAATTCAAGTAAGAAAAACAACAAAGGGCACAAACTCAAAAATTAAGCAAGCAAGAGTTATGATTCCTGTGCACTGCACTCCCCCTTGATGAGATCTATCCATCCATGAAGTTTCATAACCCTAGCTAGTATAGTTTTGGAGATATGCTCCGGACAAAATTCAAGTAGGAAAAAACAACAAAGGGCACGAACTCAAAAATTAAGCAAGCAAGAGTTATGATTCCTATGCGCTGCACTCCCCCTTGATGAGATCTATACACCCATGAAATTTCATAACCCTAGCTAGTATAATTTTGGAGATATGCTCCGGACAAAATTCAAGTATGAAAAACAATAAAGGGCAATAACTCAAAAATTAAGCAAGCAAGAGTTATGATTCCTATGCGCTGCACTCCCCCTTGATGAGATCTATACACCCATGAAATTTCATAGCCCTAGCTAGTATAATTTTGGAGATATGCTCCGGACAAAGAACTGGATGCCGCCCGCCCGCCTGCCATGGGTGATCCCATAATACGTCCCGTCTTAGATGGGCGTATAAAAAGGAGAAAATGCTGGTAACCAGGATAACATGGACCTGTAGAGATCAGGGCTGTCCTGATCTTTGACCTACACTGTCTGCCATTTTTTGAAACATGCTTGCAAACATACTTGTGAAATTGTAATGTTTTTGTCTAGTTTCTTGATAAAGAAAGGCAGTCTGTTTCATTTCTTTGTTTTCACGACTCTTACCCATAAATCAAAATTTTAGACTGACCTAAAATGAAAAAAGGTATAGATGATAGATTAAACATATCTCAGTAATGGGATTCACACTTAAACTGTAAAACATTTTGCTGGGTACCTGTATTTTCTCTTTTTTTAATACCTTAACCTTATCCCACAAAACCCCAAGTTTTAACAACCCTGACGAAGAAGCTTTATGAAAAAATTGTAGGAATAGGAGAAAATGCTGGGTACCAGCATTTTCTACTTTTCCAATAATGTTTTCTAACCTCTCAGAGGTGAATGTCATAATTTCTGCAACTTGAATTGTGTTGTCTACAAATGCTTTCAAGTTGGATAGGTCTAAATTCTTTTTATAAAGTTTTTGTAAAATATGTTTTGAAAAAACTGTAAAAGACCTGTTCATCTTGGTTATTAAATCTTGGAATTGTGTGGTAAAAGGTTAAATTTCTACAAGCATTTCCTCCTTTCCCACAACATTTTCTACTTTTCCAAATTCAAGTTTCAATTTTTGAATGACATGTATTTTGACGTCTGCAAATACTTTCAATTTGGATCGATCTACCATTTTGTCATTTGGTAAAGAGTTAACATTTAACCATGTGACAACATTTCACACGCATGATGGCATTGAAAACACTGGTAAATGCTCCTTTTCAAACACAGTTCAACTCTTTTCCATACAATCCCGACTTTTGATGACCTTTTAAGAGAAGCCTTTGGAAACATTGTGGGAAAAGGAGGTAATGCTAATGACCAGCATTCTCTCCTTTTCCCACAATGTTTTCTATCCTATTAACTCTTTACCAAATGACTTTAGAAAAAGATTTTAGACTGGTCCAAATTAAAAGCATCTGCAGTCAACAAATAAACATTACTCAAAAAATGATTTTTTCATCCTAGCAGGGTAGAAAACATTGTGCGAAAAGGAGAAAATGCTGATTTCCAGCATTTTCTCCTTTTCCCACAATGTTTTCAAAACGGTTCTATCACAGGGTCGTAAAAAGCAGGGATTGTTTGGTAATGGGTTAAGAATTACTTTCATCATTTTACCTACCTTTAATTTTTGTCGTCTGCAAATGCCTTCAATCTGACATTTCCAAATTTTGCCATTTGGTAAAGGATTAACTAATCAAAAAGCTATCCCATCACTTGGGCTTCATTGAATGTGCGATGCCTCCATTATAAATTTTGCTCTCTTCTGAGGATTGACTGCAGATCTTACCTGGCATAACAGGATAGACTACAAGGCAATCATTTGGGCACATGATTGGTGCAACTTCAACAGGAGGTTCCGGAATGTTGCCAGAGTCAGCATCCCCACCTGAATCTGCCTCGTCCTCAGCTGGTTGAAAACTTTCAGGAATGTCACACAGTTCATCATCATCTGGGTCTGAAAAATTAGTTGCTATGTTTTGTGTGTCATTATTGTTTTAGCAGACTCAACCACTCACAGGTAAAATTTCATGAACTGAGGTAAACCTATGGTCTGCAGCTAACCTCTCATAGCTCCTTAATCTACAAACCACATTTTTAAACTAGTCCAAATAGAAAATTTTTGCAAGCAATACAGTAAAAAACGAGCTGTCACTGAATGTGACTTAATACCCTCCCCCCACCAGTGCATTGACAGAAACAGGCAATTACTGGTATTTTGTACACAGACGGACACACAGACGGACACACTTATAAACAGGCAGATTCCAGTAAACATTTGTTTTGCAAGGGTTTAAAAATTGAAAATTGTTGTGAAAAGAGTAGAAAACATTGTGGGAAAAGAAGATAAGAGGACTTTGATGGACCTATATCGCTCACCTGAGTCCTTAGCAGTAAACTTCTAAATTAAAGATACATATCAAATATTGAGGTTCAAGGCCAAATGATAATGAATTAAGAGCAGCAAATTGTCGCAAGATATGCCCATCTCACAGCTATGGCAGCATGGAGGTATAAAAATTGCAAAGGGCAGGTAATGCAACAAACATGTTTATTAAGTCTCAGGTCAATTTGACTTGAGATTTCACAGTTGTGTTCCGACAAGCAAGAAATAATGCAAAAATGAAGGTCTAAGTGGAATTACTCAAAATCTGTGCTAGGTAGAGTTATTGTTCTTACAAACTGTACTCAGTAATATTACAACAAACATGCATACCAAGTTTGAAGTCATTCTGACTTGAGATGACAAGTTTAATTCCTGACAAGCACTAAGTTCTGTAAAAATGACATTGAAAGGGAAATAACTCAAAGACATCATGAGGTATAGTTACAATTCTTGTACACTGCACTTCCAAATATTGCATCTAATAAGCACACCTGATTTCCAGTCATTCCTACATATGATGACAAAGTTTTGCTCCAAACAAGCAAAAACAGCAAGAACAAGAGGACCATAATGCTCCTATATTGCTCACCTGAGTACCAAGCAGCAAAGGTCTAAAATAAAGATAAATATCAAATATCAAGGATCAAGGCCAAATGAAGATAAAACAAGAGCAGAAAATTGCCGCATTTTGACTTGAGACTTCAAAGCTCCACTCCGGAAAAGCAAAAAATACTGTAAAAATGAAGATCTAAGTGGAATTACTCAAAATCCATGCTAGGTAGAGTTATTGTTCTTGCGCATTGTACTCTGTAATATTGCAACAAACATGCATACCAAGTCTTGAAGTCGTTCTAACTTGAGATGACAAAGTTATATTCCAGACAGGCACTAAATGCTGTAAAAATGACATTCAAAAGCAAATAACTAAAAGACAGCATGAGGAAGAGTTACAATTCATGTGCTCTGCATTCCAAATAGTGAAACAAATAAGCATGCCAAATTTCAAGTCATTCCTACTTAAAACGACAAAGTTTTGCTCCAGAGAATCAAGAAATGCTATAAAAATGAAGGTCAAAGGGGCAAATTCAAAATTTATACTAAGAAGAGTTATGATTCTTGTCAACTGCACTCCATATTTTTTCAACAATCATGCATATCAAATTTGAAGATGTTCAGGCTGTGGATGATAGTTATATTCCAGACAAGCAGAAAATGATGTACAAATCACAATCAAAGAGAAATAACTCATAGGCAGTTATAAAGTTGGCTTATGGTTCTTTCACACTGCACTTTGTGTTACTGCAAGAAATACAAATGCCAAGTTTCAAGTCAATCTGACTGGAGATGACAAAGTTATGCTCCAGACAAAGAAATATTCTAAAGAACTTTCTAATTCAGGGGCAAACAGCTGTTCACAACTGTACAAACACCAACACATAGACAGACACAAAGACATACAGGCTGATTCCAGTATACCCCCGAAAACATTAGTTTTGCGGGGATAAAACTATAGCAATTTTCTAATTCATGGGCAGATAACTCCAGTTGTTCTAATCCAATTAGACCCATAATTGAACTCATCCAAGATCTTATGGTTTTATATATATATATATATTCTGGCAAAGTTTGGTGCTGATTGGTCGATATTTGTAGATGCTAGAGTGTAAACAAAGTCAAATATAGCAATTTTTCTAATTCAAGGGCAAATTTCTCCACATGTTTTGGTCCAGTTAGACCCATAATCGAACTCATCCAAGATCTTACAGTCATTTTATATTTTTACCAAGTTTGGTGCTGATTGGTTGACATTTGTAGATGCTAGAGTGTAAACAAAGTCAAATATAGCAATTTTCCTAATTCAAGGGCAAATAACTCTAGATTTTCTCTCGTCCAATTACACCCATAATCAAAGTCATCCGGGACCTTATCGTCATATATATATTTTGACCAAGTTTAATGCTGATTGGTTGATATTTGTGGATGCTAGAGTGTAAACAAGAAAATGTGAACGGACGACGGACGGACAGACGACAGACGGACAGATATGGATACCAACAGACTGCGAGTGATCAGAATAGCTCACTCTCAGCACTTCGTCCTCAGGTGAACTAAGAATGATGGTCAAAGGGGAAATAACATAAAATTTGTGATAGGAAGAGTTATGGTTCTTGTGCATTGCACTCTGTAATTTTTCAACAATCAAGCATACCAAATTTGAAGAAGTTCAGGATGGAGATGGCAAAGTAATATTCCAGATAAGCAGAAAATGCTGTAAAAATGACAATCAAAGGAAAATAACTCATTGACAGTATGAAGTAAAGTCATAGTTCTTTCACACTTCACTTCGTCTTATTGAAATAAACACAAATGCCAAGTTTCAAATCAATCATACTTGAGATGACAAAGTTATGCTCAGAACAAAGCACTATTCTAGAGAACTTTCCAATTCATGGGAAAATAACTCAAGTCATTCCGGTCTGACGTGACCCATAATCAAACCAATCTGTGATCCTATAGTCATGTATATTTTAACCAAGTTTGGTGCTGTTAGATTGATATTTATAGATGCTCTAGTGTAAAAAATGTCAAATACAACAATTTTTCTAATTCAAGGACAAACAACTCCAGTTTTCCTAGTCCCATTAGACCCATATTTGAACTCATTTGAGATCTCATGGTCATACATATTTTGATGGACCTGTCCAAAAGTTGTTTGGGAAAGGGTTAACCTGCTGAGTAAGAGTAATGAAACTTTCAAACCCACGGTAAGAACCCAAATTTAGATAGCACCTGGCAGCTTTCAAGTTAAATCAGTACCAAACAAACAATGTTAGACTTTACCAAATTGAAAGCATTTGCAAAGGCAAAGTTGAATTACATTAAAATGATGGAAATGTAGCTTTCTAACTCATGATCATTAAAATTTAGGATTGCTTGGTAAGGGATTGTAAAGAATTATCTCTGATACCTTCAATCCAATCCTTGTAAATATCCACCGCTTCTCGTATCTCTTGAATGTCATCCACTTCATCCTGATGTACCATACCATACTTCCCCAGTGCTAATCGAGACAAAGACTGTCTTGCAGAATCCTCTTTACTATCTTGTTCAGCCTCACCATTGCCCCTGCTTTGCTGTTGCTCCTTTATCTTATCTGAAGAGTCTTGATTCCTTGAGTCCCCTTGTCCAGACTCTCTGCTTTGCTGGCGTATCAATGTCAATAGGCTACCGTAGTCATAATGGTGTTGAGGCTGCGCATGTCTTGATCTACATGCCTTTTAAAATAGAATAAAATTTTAAGCTCACCTGAACACAAAGTGCTCAAGGGGAGCTCTTAGGATCAAATTGTGTCCATCATGCATCGTCTGTCGTCAACAATTCTTTAAATTTTTTCTCCTCCTAAACGGCCGGGGCCAATTTGGACCAAATTTGGCTGGAATGTTCCTTAGGAGGTCTTTTTCTAATTTGATTCCATTAACAACTTTGGTTGCCATGGCAACCAAAATGGAATTCTTTCAGAACCTTCTCCTCTGCAACCTCGGGTCAGATTTTGAAATAATTTCACAGAAGTATTTCTTGGGCGACCCTTTTCAAAAACTGTTGGCATCTGCATGCTGTGCTCTTGTTTGACTTCATATTTTTAGCAACAAACCACATGAGCTCTTGTTCAAGAAATGATCCTGGGTGACCTATACCAAACGTTATTCACAGATTCATCAAAAACATGGCTAATCAAAAACATGGCTATGGTGATGATTGTAGGGGTGGTGACAGATTTTGAAATGATTTTTACAGGTAACCTTTTCCAAATTACTTAGCAAAATAATGATTTCATTTCCAAAGTTTCAATACTTCAAAATAGAATTGGCAGTGGTCCTCTCAAAAATTCAGGTAAGCCATCCAGGGCCATCTTGGCCCGCTTGTCTAAGTAAATCAATCATTTTTGGAGAAGTATGTTGCGTGGTAAATATTTTTTTTCAGTGGGATGAAAATTCTGTACTTATTTTTTTCCAAACAGAGGGTGTTTAAATTTCTGCAATGTCTGATTACTATGTAAAGTGATATCTGCATCTGTAGAAATACAATTACTACTGTTAACAACAGTCTACATATATTTCTGGAGACTTCTGGCTGTGTAAAAATATTGGACAGATATCCCCACTTGGTCTAAAAATACTACCATGCTGAAGACAGGAAGTTTTAAATTACTGTTAATGTTGTCAACCACTATGTCTTTTTGGTAAATGAGTATAAATTTGAGGGAACCAATAGTATGTTTGAAATACTGTTTTTGAAATACTGTAAAACCAGAGATATTTGCGTCGTGAAAATATTTGCAATTTACAAAGTACTTACAATAAATCATGAACATATTCGCAAGCAAAAATATGAATTGAAAACAAGTACTTTTACTAATTTTTTCTTCAAATTACAACATTACCAGGTTACCATTTGATAAATGTAGATTTGAAAATTAATCATATCAGAAACTTGTTGATTTGCCCTTTAATGTATACTTTACCTTGACAGGAATCCAGTCTCATTTTCTAGTATGAACGTGCTCCTCAGCTCTTACTGACTTTGAATGAGAAAACATTGCTTGACCCATTACCTAACGACAAAATTTTAAACTGGTCCAAATTGAAAGCATTTGCAGACGACAAAATAAAATTGATGAAAATTTGAAATTTGTTTTGTGAATGGTATGAAACATTGTGGGAAAAGGAGAAAATGCTGGTTACCAGCATTTTCTCCTTTTCCCACAATGTCTTCTAAAGGCTTCATTCTGAGGGGTGTCAAAAGTAGGGATTGTGTGGTAATGGGTTAAAATGCTTGTCATCTACATTTTCTCCTTTTCGTTCATGGTTTTCATCCAGGGATTACAAAATTACTAAAACTGCACTTCATCTATCTGAACTGGCAGTGAGTACCACGAATTTCATTCAGTGTCAATTATCCTCCTTTATCAAATAAAACTCTTCACACCCTCATTTCTTCTACGAATAAAAAATCTCAAAAACAGTTTGAACCCCTAAATTCAGTGAGATAAATATTACCTGAATGAAGAAAAGCTTTGGTTTATCAGCAAGATTGGGGCATCCTTCGTTACTAAATATGCTTAAGATTTGGTCCACAAAGATTGGAGTAGCATCATATCCATAAATACTGTTTTTCCATGTACTAAAGCCTTGCTTCCGGTCTCTCTCCTCTGCCTCCTCCCCATGTGTACTGAATACACAGGCAAAACAGTCTGAATCTTTGTTGTATTTACTATCTGCAGCTAAAACAAAAATCATTGTTAGCCCCTTACCAAACAACACAATTTTGGACTAGTCCAAATTGAAAGAATTTGCAGATGACAATTGAAATGTGACTAAAATAATGGAATATGATCATGATAGAGTTGAAAACATGGTGGGAAAAGGAGAAAATGCTGCCTACCAGCATTTTCTCCTTTTCCTACAATGTTTTCAAATGGCTTCTTCCTCAATGGTGTTAAGTCATCATTGTGTGGTAAAGGGATATCTGTTGTATGCATTTTTGGAAATTCACTGGCTACTTATCACAAGCAAATGTTCTTTTTCTCACAATATGTTCCTTATCATTTGGGGAAAGAAGTATCTATCCTTCAAGTATTTGTCCTTAGTGCAACGAAGTACAGCTTTTTGTTAATCTAAGACGAAATAAAACACTAAAACTGAAAGTGTCAACTCTAGTGCAAGGTGGCTTACTGTATCTCAGTGATGCATAACACCACACAAGTCATCACAAGATTATGGTTTCATAAAATCCATTTTGTCTAACAAACCAATGAATCATGAGACAGATTTATCCTTTCACATGCAGAGTTTGACCAATAGCAAAAAGGCTTCAAACTAGATCAATTAGGACTGACTGTTATGACTGACGTAGATCAACACTTTTTGCAGATGCATAAAGCCCCCTATTCACAGAGCATGGCCCTTTATCATATATCAAACTGTTTACATTACCTCTTTACCAGTTGACAAATTTTTAAGTTATCTAATTCGCAAAATGACAAATCTAGTGTACCGGTAGCTTAAATTATGGTAACTGTCTTTGACAGGGGAGAAAACTTTGAAGGAAAAGAGGAAAATACTGGTTCATCAATAAAAGCCCTCTGCCTTTGGGGTTATAATAACACAGTTTGGTTAATGAAATACACAGCCTGGCAAAACATATGCATGATAAAATATCAACAGTGCAACAATACTTTAGCCAGGAGAAAATTTGTCATTTCACGAATTGGCAAAGAATTTTAGTCTCAAAAACTTTTCAAGTACAACTCGCTCAGACCACAGGAATTTGACATTCTGTAACCAAAATAAAATGATAAAATATGAAAAACAAGAAAAAGTTGATGCAAAGCATCAAAGTCGCCGCAAAAAAATTTGTTTAATGCTTCAAGAAAGCCAGGGCAAGTAAGTAAATGTCAGTTTTCATCAGCAGATTTTTTAACACATTATGAAATTATGTGAATAGTAACCTATATCAAAACTTGTCTTCTGTTACAGTATCTAATACCCTAGCACAGCGCTCTCTTAGCTCTTCTCCAAACGACAAATATCAGACTCTTCCAAATTCAAAGAGTTGGCAGATGACAATTTAAAAAGCTGCAAAAATGGTGGAAAATTCGCTAGTAGTGGGGAAAAAGTATTTAACAAGAGGGCCAAGATGGCCCTGGATCGCTCACCTGAATTTTTGAGAGGACCATAGCCTTTTTTTTTTTTGAAGGTATTGAAACACTGGAAACAAAATCATTATTTTGCCAAGCAATTTGTAAAAGGTCACCTGTAAAAGTCCTCTCAAAATCTGACCAGCAGTTTCAAAAAAGAAGAATTTTTAGGAGTTTCTTAATTTCCGTACAGTGCAAGTAGCCCCCATTCACTAGAGCCATGTTTCTTGACCTATCAAAATTTCGCGAACACATTTTGAAAAAGGCCATTCAAGGAATATTTCCGTGAAACAATTTTCAAATCTGACAAGCCGTTTCAGAGAAGAAGAATTTTCAAGAATTTCTTCATTTCCATATAGTGCAAGTAGCCCCCATTCACCAGAGCAATGTTTCTTTACGAATAAAACTTTCATGAACACTTTTCGAAAAGGGTCACCCAAGGAATATCTCTGTGAAAATTTTCCAAAATCTGACCAGCCATTTCAGAGAAGAAGAATTTTAAAGAATTTCTTCATTGCCCTATAGTGCAAGTAGCCCCCATTCACCAGAGCCATGTTTCTTGATGAATCAAAATTTCGCGAACAGTTTTTGAAAAGGGTCACCCAAGGAACATCTCTGTGAAATTATTTTAAAATCTGACCAGCCGTTCCAGAGAAGAAGAATTTTTAAGAATTTCTTCATTTCCCTATAGCGCAAGTAACCCCATTCACCAGAGCCATGTTTCTTGACGAATCAAAATTTCGCGAACAATTTTTGAAAAGGGTCATCCAAGGAACATTTCTGTGAAATTATTTTAAAATCTGGCCAGCGGTTTCTGAGAAGAAGAATTTTTAAGAATTTCTTCATTTCTGTATAGCGCAAGTAGCCCATATTCACCAGAGCCATGTTTCTCGACGGATCAAAATTTCGCGAACAATTTTTGAAAAGGGTCATCCAAGGAACATTTCTGTGAAATTATTTTAAAATCTGGCCAGCGGTTACAGAGAAGAAGAATTTTTAAGAATTTCTTCATTTCTGTATAGTGCAAGAAGCCCCCATTCACCAGAGCCATGTTTCTCGACGGATCAAAATTTCGCGAAAAAATTTTGGAAAGGGTCATCCAAGGAACATCTCTGTGAAATTATTTTAAAATCTGGCCAGCGGTTTCTGAGAAGAAGAATTTTTAAGAATTTCTTCATTTCTGTATAGTGCAAGAAGCCCCCATTCACCAGAGCCATGTTTCTCGACGGATCAAAATTTCGCGAACAATTTTTGGAAAGGGTCACCCAAGGAACATCTGTGTGAAATTATTTTAAAATCTGGCAAGCGGTTTCAGAGAAGAAGAATTTTTAAGAATTTCTTCATTTCTGTATAGTGCAAGAACCCCCCCATTCACCAGAGCCATGTTTCTTGACGGATCAAAATTTCGCGAACAATTTTTGGAAAGGGTCACCTAAGGAACATCTCTGTGAAATTATTTTAAAATCTGGCCAGCGGTTTCAGAGAAGAAGATTTTTAAAGAATTTCCTAAAAAATTCTATTTCGTTGCCATGGCAACCAGAGTTTTTGACGGAATCAAATTCTGTGAACAATTTTTAAAGAGGACCTCCCAAGGAACATTCCAGCCAAGTTTGGTCCAAATCCGCCCAGCGGTTTAGGAGGAGTTGATGTTTAAAGAATTGTTGACGGCGCACTGACGCACGACCGACGACGCACGACGGACACCGGGTGATCCTAAAAGCTCCCCTTGAGCACGTTGTGCTCAGGTGAGCTAATAAAGAAGAAATTGCTTATAACGAGCAATTTCTCCTTATCCAACATGTTTTGACAAAAGAATTTGATAGCACACATGTGATAACCCGTGTTTGTTTCAGAAAGTGGTGAAAGCAGGGCTAAGTTACTAAAATGTTGCTGTCCTAGGAAAGTATGATTCAAGAGGACGTAAGTTTGCAAGGCATGCTTTCAATTTAAACAAGTCTAAGACTATAGTGTTTGGTGAACAGTGTTCATAAAGAATCATGGTTTTGCATCGCGCTTTATCATTATGAACAACACAGCGAAAAAGTGGCCTCTCTCCAGATTTTTTCCACAAATTAAATTTATGCAGAGCTCGTTGAGAAATAAACAAAGGAGTTCTAAACTATCTTTGTTGTAAAAACTAAACTTAGAAATAAGTAACCAATAATGGTCAGATACAATCATAACCATCATACCCGTTCTTCGGCGGAATTTAGCACAATTTCAGCAATGCACAATTTTAGCAGTGGTCATTCAACAAAAAACACACAAATAGTAGGAAAAACTATCTACAAAATAATCAAAATGATTATTAAACCTGTGTACGAAGGTTGTACGAAACGACCAACTGGGTACGAAATGACCAAAATTGAAAGTATAAGTAGGTACAAAATGACCAAAATCGTACGAAATGACCTAGGTACGAAATTAACAAGGTACGAAATGACTGGAAACCTGTACAGCCTTGACCAATGGAAACAAGGCATTTATGTGGACGAGTCCATTTCTCACGAATAGCGACAATAAAAGAAATAATTAGGCGGTTTTTTTATGTTGTAAGTATTAATAGAACAAAAATAGTATCGTATTGCAATTTCGTAGTTTAAGAATGAATTAAAAAGCCAGTTTAAGGCGAAGTAACGTTAGAAAGATTCCTTGTTAACCAAACACCCCTATTAAAACGAAATTCCCACTATCCATGTCCTAACTCGAAAAACTATTAAAAATATAGTCGCGCGCTTCTGCGCGGCGACTAATAAATCTCCCCTATATAATTACATAGAAACACTTTATATAAAGGGGAGTATTTTTTTTTACATATTTTAATTTATATAATTTTATTACAGAATGTCAAATTCCTGTACTCAGACAAATGTTGTGGCTTGTAAAAACGGAAAATTCGATTCTTTCATATCTGTTTTTGGAAGATAAATACATGAACTTCAATTTTTTTCTGTTAATTCATTAGAAATATGAACTGAGATAATTCATAACAGCTAATTCAATTGTTGATCAGTCTCAATTCCTTGTGTCCCTAACTGCTTTACTTTTTTGATAGAGCAAACTATCAATTTACCAACCCTTTCTCTATATAAATACTGAATTTCATAAATACCAGTAACCATCTTAATTGCTTTAATTTATAAATTTCAAAAATCAAAGTTTCTTGGGTAAATTGTTTGTTATAATACAACAGATTCATTAATTTTTAATGAAAGCTGAAATACTGATTTGGAATGTCTGACCCACTTCAATATTTCAGGCTAGCCAAAATGTCTGGGCCGAATCATCTAAGGCTAAAACATAAGGGCCAAAGTTTCTCCTGCCAAAAACAACCCAGATTGAATATATGCATTGCTAACTAGTAATACAACATTACTTTTTTTATTCATACCTTTTTGAAGTTTTTCTAAAATCAGTTCACGTGTAAGGTCCTTATAAACTTTTACTTTGAAGTCAAGATTTTTAAACAGATGTTTCATTTTCCTAGCATCCACTAATGCTCCTGCTCTTGGATCAAGCGATGATTTCTGAAATTTTTCATGCACAAAGATTAAGGCTAATCCTCTGTACTTGTGATCAAACTTGTACTCTTCTAAACCAGTCTGGGAACAATCCATTTTTTCTGCAATGATATCAAAAGATACAGTCAAACCTCATTAAATGTATACCATTTAATCTCATTTTTAACGAATTGGGGGCGGGATGCTTTTGGAAAACACTGTTGGGAGCAATAGCGACTCCTTTTCTCACAATGCATCTACACTTTCCAAGATAAATTTCAACTTTTGAGTCACAACTGTATTTTTGTCTGCAATGCTTTCAAAATAGACAAGCTTAACATTTATCATGTATCAAAGTACTGATAGTACTGAAGGCCAGGAAATTGAGGATACAAAAGAACACAAGAGGTCAATTTTAATTACATGTAATACAAATAGGTAGACGGACAGAGATACAAGCAGATTCCACTAAGCCCCTGGAATTCTTGGTTTTAACAGGAAATTTTGAACTGATACTAGAAAGCACCAGCCAGAAACTAATTAAGCCAGAGCTAGGCATGTGCTCACAGTTATGGGGTGCTTGATAATGGCTTAGAATACTTAGTAATTTGTCGTGCTTGTAAACAATTCCAAGTCAAAATTGAACTATTCAATCGGTGCAATACCAACTTTGATTATCTAAATTTTCTGAGACATGTGATGTCTTGTAGTCCTGAATGACGTTATTTTTTACATTTATGACGCAAGATGACGCAAGACTATATTTATTTTTATTGATTTCAATGAAAATAAATGTAAGATAGATATCAAGGTAAAATGTAATGAATAATAAAGATTGGAGTGATATGGCAGTTGGTCATATTGTCTCTACCTTCCACAAGTCGACATTTCAAACTGGTCATATTTGAAGGAAGTTGTAGATGAAAATCTAAAGTAGTTCTTCGTGTATATTGAAAAGTAAGATTTTGGAGAAATTGGGAGGAATTGCCTGTTACAAGCAAATTCTCTTTTAGCCAAAATATTTTCTCAATAAAACACTGTGAAAAGGTTGGATTGTTTTGGGAAAACGATTAGGCTCGGTTTACCTATTTTAATTGCCTATTTTATGGACAAGTCACAGTGACTTGAGCTTCGATACTTATATCTACATAATATAAAAAGACGTTAATCCTAATTCATAATCGTTGTCCAAGGACAACTTGTGTCAAGCCCGCGAACACTTGACTCTCAAGATTGACCTAGACCCTGGACCTAAATAAATGCTTCAAAGGGAACTTCTGCTAATGATGGAGAACAATGCATTATGCTAATTTATAACGGAATCTATCCAAAAATGTCGGAGCAAAAAACATTTGCTGATACTGGTATGTTTTCAAATACCATGTGACATCTAGAAATTTTCACCCTCTAGTCCCTTTCTTTTGAAAGTACATTTTGACTTCAATGTACTTTGCTGACCGTGGATGGTACAGAAGCCTACTACTGCACATGTGCAAAGTATTGGAATAAGATCCATGCATGTAAATGCCACAAATTTGGGACAGTATTTTTTACATTGACAGAGAGAATGGCAATCATCATTTTGAGGAAGTCAACAACCATGCAGAAGCTGATTCAAGTATCTGAAAGATGGCCTAAAATACCCACTGAATGTACAAAAGGGAAATTGCTTTACAAAATGGAAATTGTTACAGCCTGAAATTAACAGTTGATCAAAAAATTTCCTATGCCATATTAGGCCTACTGTCTAAAAGACATCAGAAGCCTTTATACTATTACAGAAATGGTACAAAAGGGCTCTGAATGAAGCACATAGGGCAAAAAATGCAAAAATCTAATTTTCATCTTTTTCTAGTTCATTCCAACCACTACCAACTAGCTGTAATTTTCAGATGTGTGACAAATGACACAGTGCAACTATACAGAGAAAATATTTGAGCCAGGCTCTTGCAAAAGAGGGTTAAAAGCATCTACGTGATACAAGTTACCAGCCCAAGTCATCACATAATTATTGATCTATGAGAGCTTTTTTTCTAAAAATAATGAAGTAGACCGATCCTTTAACAAACAGAACTTTGACCAATAGAGAATAGTTTCGGTCAGCCTGAGCGGAGTGCACAGGTTGACCTGGATTGATACTTTTTGCAGACGCATAAGCCCCCCTTTCACAGAGTATGGCTCATTTTCAACTATTTATTTCTGAACAGCTTTAGTTCCTTTAGTGGACTGTGTGTGTGTGTGTGTGTGGGTGTGTGTGTGTGTGTGTAGATAAAGTTCAGACTGCCTCAAATGAGGGGCCTGATCCCAAATCTATCTTTTCAATCAAATTCTCAATAATGAAATGTTTATGGTGCTTCTTTTCAGACATGGACATTTAACGTGCACCTTACCATCTAAGTCCCTTACGATTTTTTTGTAGCAAAGCACCAGCACTGAAGCTTGAGCTATCACTAAACATTATTATACCCCCCCCACCCCCTTGTCGCAAAAACTGGTCTTTGACAAAGAATGCAAAATGATTTAATATAAAAGAAACAAGAGGACCATGATGGTCCTCTATCGCTCACCTGAGTACTAAGTAGCAACAAAGATTATAATTACCAAATATTGAGGTTCAAGGCTAATGATGATGAAACAAGAGGGGCAAATTGTCGCAAGATATACAATCCCACCGCCAGTTGTAAAGGAGGTATAATAGTTGCAAAGGGCAGGCAATGCAACAAACAATTTGACTTGAGACTTCAAAATTCCACTCTGGACAAGCAAACAATACTATTAAAATGAAGATCAAAGTGGAATTACTCAAAATCCATGCTAGGTAGAGTTATTGTTCTTGAAAACAGTACACAACAAACATGCATACCAATTTTGAAGTCGTTCTGACTTGAGATGACAAAGTTATATTCCAAACAAACATTAAATGCAGACTCATGTGAGATTTTATTGAGACCGACATTCTAACCAATTTTCAATTCCGCTTAGCAAGAAATGTAGTCTCAAGAATGCTCACAAGAAGACTTTTAAAGATTTCCCTCTTTATCTCTATGTGAAATCTGAGACCAACAACATAGGGCTAACTTTCACACCAGGGCCATAATTTGAAGTACTTTGGTAGAGGGCCACTAGATGATGCTACATGCCCCAAATATGAAAGCTCTGGCCATTACCATTTGGACAAGAAGGTTTTTAAAGATTTCCTTCCTTGTCTCTATGTGAAATCCAAGACCAACAACATAGGTTTAACTTTCACATCACGGCCATAATTTGAAGTATTTTGGAAGAGGGCCACTAGATGATGCTGCATGCCAAATATGAAAAACTCTAGCCCTTATGGTTTGGGACAAGAAAATTTTCTAAGATTTCCTTCTTTATCTCTCTGTGAAATCCGAGACCCACAAAATAGGGCCAATTCTTTACATCAGTGACATAATCTGAAGTATTTTGGTAGAGGGCCACTAGATGATGCTACATGCCAAATATGAAAGCTCTGGCCATTACCATTTGGACAAGAAGTTTTCTAAAGATTTCCTTCTTTGTCTCTATGTGAAATCCAAGACCAGCAACATAGGTTTAACTTTCACACCACGGCCATAATTTGAAGTATTTTGGAAAAGGGCCACTAGATGATGCTGCATGCCATATATGAAAGCTCTAGCCCTTATGGTTTGGGACAAGAAAATTTTCTGAGATTTCCTTCTTTATCTCTTTGTGAAATCCGAGACCCCACAACATAGGGCCAATTTCCGCAATAGGGCGATAATTTCATGTAATTTAGTAGAGGGCCACTAGATGATGCTACATGCCAAATATGAGAGCTTTAGCCCTTACGGTTTAGGACAATAAGATTTTTTAAGATTTCCTTCGTTATCGCTATGTGAAATCCAAGAACCCACAACATAGGGCCAATTTCAACACTAAAGCCATGATTTGAAGTATTTTGGTAGAGGGATACTAGATGATGCTATATGCCAAATATGAAAGCTCTAGCCCTTACAGTTTTGGAGGAGAAGATTTCTAAAGTTTTTTCACTTGGTTGCCATGGCAACCAGAGTTCTTCATGGAATTCAAATCTTTGAAGTATTTTGAAAGTGCATCACCTACGGATTTTTTCTGTGAAGTTTGATTGAAATCTGATTGTTAGTTTAGGAGGAGAAGACGGTATTTTTTTTCAAATAATCTGTTTATTTAATCGGCTGTGAGAGAAAAAAGATTTTTTTTATCCCTAATAATGTTATGAACTGCTTATTGTCATAGAATATTAGACCCCTTTTATCTGAGCATGATTCACTATAAGAACGATAAAGAAGAAATATATGATATTAAATGAGCACATGCTATTTTTACAATGTAGTCCAAGTTTTAATCCTATACCACACAATCAAGAGTTTTAAAGATTCTGACAATGAGGCATTCAAAAAGCATTATGGGAAAAGAGGAAAATGCCAATAATCAGGAGTTTCTTTTCTTTTCTCACAATCATTTTTTTTAAACGAAAGACATATCTAGTTTAGAAACGAAACCCAGTTTCTCTTTGTCAAATAATTTCCATTTGGGCTGGCCTTAAACATTGTTATTTGGGAATTAGTTCTGTACCGGTAAAACAAAAAGAATGGATTTCCTCTTTATCAAACGATAAAAGTTGGAACTAGTCCAAGTTCAAAGCTTTAGCAGACGACAAAATTTAAATGTGAATCAAGAATTTTATTTCGTTTTGGGAACGATGCATCGTTGTGGAAAAAATAGAATATGCTGGAAAACAGCATGTACTCCTTTTCCCCCGAGTATTTTCAAAAGCTTACTTTAGCAACCACCACGGTAGACTGGTTACCTCCCCTGACACTACTACGTATATAGAAGACTTAGTCCTATTTATAAGACCCTACGTACGTTATTTCACATTTTGACATTCATCGTGTACGTAGGGTCTTATCGGGCCCTTCATAGGTTCCTTTAGCAAACTCCGACATCAAATCTTGTCGCTGTTTGAGCAACAAATTTGGATACTTAAAATGCAAAATGCTCAAAGAAACTGGTATCGGTAAGAAGATAAATCAATATTGAACCGATATCAAAGACTTGGTTGTAAAACACTTACGTTTTATGAGTTAAATCCGCTTCTATTTCACACTACCCTATTTTTGAAGTAAAACCGGTATGTAAATGTGTAGTTATCGCGGGTTAACGGCAAGTAAACGAAATTCTTTAAACGAAATTCCTATACCTCCATTAAAGTGTTACAGAAAGGGGCAACCCTCATTCACAAATATAATTTTGCACAGAAAGAAGTACTGAATCGTTTAATGGTCCATTACAGACGGTTATCGAGTTTTAAGACTATTCATAAATAAAAGAAACGCCGAGAGAATTGTCCTAGTAACTCGTCCCAAATCTAGTTCGTTCCCACTTTTTCTGAATCGATTTCGCCGGATTCCCGTCCAACCCGAGTTTCTGATACTTTTTGGATGTTGTGTGTTAAATAGAGTGATAAATTTCTTTAATTATTGGTTGAGTGTTACATATTGGATTTTATGATGTTTTATGTGCATGGCCTTATTTTACGTAGATAAAGACATGGACATAAATGAACGTACGACAGTAAGGCTCCAACTCTTTAGGCAAACTTTAACGTTGGAAAGTGTTGAAAAGCTTCATTTCATTAAAGAGAAATGAGATCTATCGTCGATCGATGTGTTTTCGCGGGGTGCATGTTTTTGAATCCTAAATGCATCCCAGTTTTCTTAGGCACAATGAAGTGAAAGACGTCACCTTTTTTGACGAACCCCTTATTTAAATGCAGACAATAGTTTCACTGTCGTTTATTTAGGAACTGCAACCAAAACAAGACCGTATGCATATTTTTAAAAGAAAGGTCGGTTTTAGTGGTATTTTATGACGTTTTTCCAGACCACTCGCTCTTATTACTGAGATTGAATATTTCCAACCAGTCCTACTAAAATACGACACGGAGAACTTATACCGTCATGGATACGCCATGGGAGTTTTTGCACGCCACAGCTGTTCCATAGCAATGAAACCCTTTGAATACGACACTGAATATTTTCAGGTGATTTATGATAAAGTAGTTTCGAAGAAAATTCCTAGTCCTTCTTCACAGCTGCTAATAAATTGATAGAAGGAACCGAAACCGGTATTTCCGCTCAGGGCACACTTAACCCCTGAGCTGTAAATCTGTGGTTAAGTTCATAATAGAGAGTTGGACAATAATGATTCTAAATTGCATATTCATGATTTGCAGCAAAACAAGTCTGTTAGATCAAGATAATTATGAAAATTTTCTGTTAAAGTAATTAAAAAGCTGAAAAGACGGTCTGAAGTCTCTGACCGGGCCGAGTCTAACGGAACATTCTGTTGTGTCATGGGTTTCTGCGTTTTTTGCACCAATCAATTTTTCATGTCTGTAAATTTATGGATACGTATTTCCGCATAATTTGAGAAAGATAATATCAATAAGGGTGTCAAGTTACTGCATAACTGTCATTTCACACGAGACAACGAAAAAAAATGACACTTTACTATTTTTTTTTTTGGCGTGAGGTTTCGCGTGTAGCCAAAATTTATTACATGAATTTCAATTCCACTTGATTTTCGTACAAATTTGCTCGAGCAGAAATATTGCAAAAAGTGTATTTTTTTATTTTCTGGAATTCTAGTGCTGCTGTCAAGAGAAGACCAATAGACGTTAAATTTTACATGTATCCGTCCGTCCCGTTCATCGCGCTTCAAAAACTGAGCTAATTGACTTTGAACAGTTCATTTATATTATGCAAACAGTTACTTCTGGTGATAGGAAGCATTTTACATGAGTTCTGGTATACAGTATGTTTTTCATGAACTGTCCAATGGATATATAAAGCCACATAATGAGGCCGGGGTTTCCCATGTCTAAATTCAGCTTCTCGCACAAGACCGAAGGCTGAATATGTTGTTATCGATGAATATATACATGATTCAAGTAGGGACTATGATTATACAGGCATTTCACATTAATTTATGTTAAGGTTTTAGAAATAATTTTGGTAAACAGAACTTCAGAAAATGGTTGCCAAATCTAAGGTTACAATCCGTGCGGGGGGGGGGGGGGGCCCTAATCGGATTTCGTTAAAAAATCGTTCGGAAATTCGTTTTTTTATTTAACCCGAAATATGCTTGTAAACATGGCGGCTTTTGTGTTGAAAAAGTTACACGATTGAACTCAAGATGAATATATCATGAATGTGGCCCTTTTTCAGAGTCAGAAAAGTAAATTTGTATCCAGTTAAGTTATCTATCATGTTTACTTGCGTGCTTTTTCACCATTATCCCGGATTTTAGGAAATCAAATTTGCTACATAGAACTAAGTAGGGCCCGTTTAGACGTAACATGCAAAAGAAAAGTAAAATGTGAAATGTCCGATATAAAATGTTGAACGGCAAATAAGCATGTGTACGTCTAAATATTTGGACTAATAGAAGACTGTGATGGAAAATTAGTTTTAAAATTTATTTAGATCGGCATAATACCATAAAACGCCCCTCTGCTATACAGTCAATGCTTACATGTGGTATTGTTTTTTTTACTTAAAAGAAGAAATTTAATGAAAGTTTCAGCTTCATTCCGTTGAAAAATATATGCCAGTATTTGATGTTTACGAAATGAATCCATAAACCAATTGCAATTTTTTGACACATAATTTTGATTTTCATGGGTTTTCGCGATGTATAGAGGGGCGTTTTACGGTATTATGCCTTTAGATCTCTTTGGAAATTAACATTTACGTGAAGAATCTTACCCTACAAAGATTATAAATCTGAAGTTGGTTTACTTTCGATTTCGCCAACTTTGTCCACACGATTTGAGAATTCAACTAATTAAAATCGAACTCTATTTCCAATTAATTTGGAACTTGACAAAAAAAAGCGTTTTCTTTATTTCTCTTTTAGAACTATGTGCAACACTCCAGTAGTTCTACTGAATGCTCAAGCAATCTCATTCTTACAAAAGCAGATCTAAATCTATCTAACTCTGTTCTGAAAAAAAAATCTACATAACCATGAACTGTTACTGAAACAAACAGAATACGGACAAAGTGTATTCTACGGCCCCACTCGAAAAAGAAAAATGCCCAGCCTGTACCATGGTGATGCGTTAGAGCCCACAGATTGAATCCTATGGCCTAGATATCCGAATTTCAAATGATATAAAATACGATGTGATGACTGAAACCATTTTTGAAATATTGTCATTTAAAAAAACTTGTTAAATTTTCGCATTATCTGCCACGTATCAGGACAATTGCCCCCCCCCCCCCCCGGAAAATTCCCCCTGAGGACAATCCCCCCCGGAACATCCCCCCCGAGGACAATTGCCCCCCGGATTATTACCCCCCTGAGGACAATTCCGCCCGGACCATTGCCTCCCGAGGACAAGGAATTGTCCTCGGAGGCAATAGTCAAGGGGGGGGGGCATTGTCCTGGGGGGCCAATAGTCCGGGGGGGATTGTCCGGGGGGCAATTGTCCTCCACAAAGTGATTCCAGGACAATTGCCCCCCCCCCGGACAATTCCCCCCTGAGGACAATCCCCCCCCCCCCCCCCCCACGGACCATAGCTCCCGAGGACAATTCCCTCCCCGGACTATTGCCCCCGAGGACGTAATTTTAATATTTTTCCTCACAAACCCGGGCCCTGTACTAAATCCTTTATTCCATGTAAATTTTGCAAAAATGTTTCCTAATAAAAGTGCAAGTTTTCACCTTTCCAGCCGTGTAAAAATAACTAAATTCCGATGGAAAATATTGGAATAATAGCTGTTTGAAAACCACTGGGTAAGGGTAAAATTAATGAGTTTCCTTGCAAATCCAACCCCTATATATATTTTCTATATTCTGATGAAATTTATTTCAAATGGTAGGTTCTTCCTTTTGGACACTAACATAGCTTATACATTTGCGGCCTCTAATTTAAAAAAAAAAAGTCTTTTCTCTCCTTTTCATTGTAGCTTTCCTACGACATGAAAAGTTAGTCATTCAGACAAAGTGTATTAATTAGAATGTTAGCCAATTATTTTTGTTCAAGACCTTAATTCAAAACGCTATCCCCAAATCCTCAACCTAGTCTACACCCTTTACTCCATAGACAGCTTTTGAAAACATTGTAGGATAAGGAGAAATTGCTCGTATCGAGCAACTTCTCCTTTCCCCACAATGTTTTCCACTCAGTCAGTTATTTGTATCCTCATCTGGCCATATTTTCGACACGATATCTTTATTTGCTACTGAAATGGAAGAGCCTCCAATTGGCATATCAGGTAAAGGGTTTTAAATCGTTACCAAACTAACCGCCGATAAAATTTAAGAACTGCCTCAAATCCCATGAGATTATTTGCAGACGTTCAAATTTTGGGTTTTCATTTGAATTGTAAAAAGTCATTTTGGAAAAAGTATGGTTTTCAGCTTAACGGCATTTTCTCCTTTTCGCACAATGTTTTCAAAAGCCTTCGTTCTCAGGATTGCAAACAGTCGTTTCTGTGTAGAAAAGGGTTAAAGGCTATTGGTTGTAAAGAAATAAAAAAAATACTAGTCATCTAAGCTTTAAAAGGATTTGAAATTCATATAGTCTCCATGTTTTTTTTTTTGTCAAAGATAACAGAAAATCAAAACATTGAGGTTTCCGGTGTAATGCAGAGAAACGACCCTCCCTTACAAAATGACCCATGGGTCATTTCTCTATGTAAAGAAATTACCCCAGAAGATCATTTCTCTACGTAAATAATGATCGGGGTCATTCCTGTACGTAGTGAAATGACTTCCGGGGTCATTTCTCTATACAGAATAATGACCCTGGTCATTTTGTAGAGGAGGGTAATTTCCCTGCATTACACCTGCACAAGTTAAGGTTTGCGAGTTCTCGTTAACATTGATAATTCTAGTTTCTAGTAAACCCTCGATTTAACGACCTTCTCGTACCATCCTGGTCTATGGTAATCATATATAAATTAAAGTAAACGAAAAAATTATTGAGAAAAAATAATAAATTAGTTTCAAATATAAAAGAGATATGCAATGGATTGAATGCAGAGTATAGAGATGGATTGGGTGGTTTCTTACGCTTTGAGAGGCAAATTATGGTGGATTGTTATTTTTTATAGTTTCTCTACACATTAACCACAAAAGAACTTCAATATCCATATTCCAGGAAGCCTACTCAGAGATCTTATTTAGAGTGTGTATATAAGATCCCTTGCCTACTTCTTACTTATACTAGCTGTCTTTAGAATGTTTTCATCCTGTCACCTCATCATTTCCAATTTTAAAAAAGGAAATTGTCCTCTGCTTTTCTTTATGCTGTTCCATTTGCTTCGCTCCTTTTCTTCCTCGTTTTATCCCCACCCACTTCAATCCCTCTTCAGTTTTAGATTTAAACATACGCACATACACATGCATGCTGTTAGGGCTAACAAAGGCTATAAATTAATATAGGGCGAAAAAAGTCCAAACAAGTGCATTTCTTTCCCATCTTACTTCAACCAAGTATGTTACTTGCCCTAAATAGTAGTGCGCAATTCCGTTGTCTTGCCTTTTAAGATCAACAATCATAATTTCGTTGTAAAGTAACTTACTCGATATTTACCAGAGAATCGCAGTTTCCTGTCATTGCAGTCTGTCAAAGACCCAGTATTTATCATGTTCCGACAGTTCCGTTGTCTTAACTTTTCCAGAATATTTGAGTATGTTCATGTACAATACTTTTTTTTGAGTATGTTCATGTACAATACTTTTTTTTTTACCAGATCGTGAGTCACATTTCATGTTATTCCAGTCTGTCACAAATCCAGTTTATCATATTCCCGTAGTTTCACAGTCTTAAATTTTCCAATGGGTTCATGCCCTTTCCTATTTTACAGTAGTTCTCTTTCAGAATATTTACGTTCGTGATTTCCCATTCCGGATTTCAACTGTTCTTCTAGTGCCTGCATAATTAGCTTTTAAAGTCAGTTCGTGTCCTTTCCTGATTTTCCCTTTCTAATAAATATTCGATCTTTTCCAGGCAGGCCATTTTCATGTCGATTTTCTTTTTCAGATTCGATATTTGGTCGTTTTTCAAATATGACTTAAAAGTTATTGATCAACTCAACCTCCCTTCATTCGTAGATCTGCACGTGTCAAGTTACTGATCAGGGTCCTGTACATAATATATATATATAATAGTTCTAATCCTCTACTTTTAATATTGGAATATTTCATCTTTTCCTAACGACTAATGTCCTTTCTAAAGTTTCAAGGGTCTGCGATAGACTATTTGAACTTTTCCATAGAGTTTTCTTCCATTCCGGACTTTCCCTGAAGGGTCCGTTTAGGTTCACTCCGGTAACTCCATTTTCCGTTTTTTTTTTTCTTCAAATGGTTCATGTACACTCCATTGTTTCAAAATTTTACTATATGAATGATTTCTTAAATATTCAAGCATATGCCTAGAACTTCTCGTGGTTCTGCAAACCACCGTATTTGCTCTTTCGAGGTTTCTGGTTATGTCCATTCCGGGTTTTCTATATTCCAGTATGATCCGACGGATACATCTTTTACGTGCTATTAAGGTCCATTTCGATTTTTCAAAATTCCAGTATTTTTGTCTTTTGTCGGTCTGATGTGGATCTATGATATTAAAAGTCCTTGATAGGTAAGTTCAAGTGTATTTTTCTAATGATTCCGGTTTTTATACGGTTATTCTGATACACCCTAGTCCAGCTCGGTGTATCAAGGCATCGCTGACCCGGAAATGCAGTGTTCATCGGCTCCGCTTTCAGAATGAAAATAGAAGACTGAAAGGAGACCAAGGCACATTTACAGATATGGTTTGTTTTATTTTGTCAGAAATCTTTGCCTCTAACATTCGGTACTTCTATGTAAGAAATTCTGAGATTTTACTGTATTTTTGCTTTTTGGCGTGATTTTAGTTTATGCTGATCGAAGGGTGGAACTGGAAGACCGTGGTGCAAGTTGGTCTCCCTAATGTTAGTTAACTGTTCAGTTACACTACGGTCACAATGTGAAATTGCCATCTACCGATTTTTAGACATCGGTGGATTCTTAAAGTTACATACCGCCGTCAGATTTTTTACAAATCGGTGCGAGTGGTCATAAATAAGGGATAAACACAGGAATCTGACATTCGACCTACCTTCAGTCTGAAGGTGTCTGCTCCGATGCTATTTTTGTGACTGGTCTTCGCTAACACCTTCATATCAGCCATTCATTAAACCCTCCTGGAAAAAATACGATGTTACCCGCATCTTTTCGAACGGCTCAATGCGACAAAATTTCCAATGACAGCTAATAAAATGGGTATGGATCGTTAGATAAATGATTAATCTTTAAGAGCACACAAAATATGCTGCAAAATACCAATAAAATCAATGGGAATTCACCTTTTTCCCAACGTAAATAAATCCAGCATAATTTGTAAACAACTAACACGGCGACTTCCGTTAGTCAGGCATGCGCACTCAACGGAATTTGAAATTTGTACAGTCTGGTTCCCTAACCCTATTACAGCCAAGTTCAATCAAGGTGCGTTTGTTTACAGCAAAATTCGCAACTAAACCATCCTGTAGCGTGTCAGAGATACTGCGATTTCTGCCGAGACATGCGCATTGAAAAGATCACCATGTTTTGATTTCTGGTGAAGTAGGTCAACGGTTATTTACGTTGAAAAGTACAGATTTGCACAAAGGTAAGAGTTGGATATTAACTAACATCAGTTTTTTTGTAAAGATTAATCATTTATCTAACAATCCATGCCCATTTTATTAGTTGTCATTTGAAATTCTGTCGCATAGAGCCGTTCGAAAAGATGCGGGTAAAATCATATTTTTTCCATACGGGTTCAATGAATGGCTGATATGAAGGTGTTAGCAAAGACCAGTCACAAAAATAGCATCGGAGCAGACACCTTCAGACTGAAGGTATCTATAACCAAAATAAATGATAAAATATGGAAAAAAAAATCCCCCCTATATAATATAAACACAAGGAATGCAACGTCTCGATTGCTGGCGCGAGCACCCGACAGCCTTTCCCAACCAAAATCACCCACGAAACAAACATTGATCATAATCTCCTTCAGCCTAGCGATAGACAACACATTAATGTACCTGCGACATCCGGCGATACCTCAGTAGACACCTTTCAACCGGAGATACCCGTCATGTTTTACAGCTCTATCAGGACATTTTGATATATCCGGGTAGCCATTTGCTGACGTCACAAGAAGTGCAAGGAAGCGTATTTTCGTATTACTTATTACTATTATTTGTTTCGATTTTAAGATATTTATGGACATCAAATGATACTAAAGATTCTAGAAAAATTTGTAGTATCATGTGATGTCCATAAGTATCTTAAAAACGAAAAAAATAATAGTAATAAGTAATACGAAAATACGCTACCAGATACTTTCTGTGAGGTCAGCGAATGGCCACCCGGATAAATCAAAATGTCCTGATAGAGCTGTAAAACATGACAGATATCTCCGGTTGAAAGGTGTCTACTGAGGTATCGCTGGATGTCGCAGGTACATTAATGTGTTGTCTATCGCTAGGCTGAAGGAGATTATGATCAATGTTTGTTTCGTGGGTGATTTTGGTTGGGAAAGGCTGTCGGGTGCTCGCGCCAGCAATCAAGACGTTGCATTCCTTGTGTTTATATTATATAGGGGGGATTTTTTTTCCATATTTTATCATTTATTTTGGTTATAGAATGTCAGATTCCTGTGGGATAAATAACTGCCAGTAAAATGCCACCTGACGGGTTCCTGGCGGCGCCAGGCAGTTTCTTAAGTTCGAGTGGTGTGGGAGGTCGTCAGAGCGTCGGCCAGTGGCAGTTAGGCGACAGGCGGGCTGCCGTCAGATTTTACCTGCTACCATCTGACCACCTAGCAGACACCGGCCATTTACACATGACACCGGCCAGCGATCGGGCGTTCGAACTGTCACTGGCCGGTGCCCGCCCGATAATCTGATTGAGGCAGGCTGGTTTACGGGGATATATAAACCTAGTTTGCTCTCACTACAAAGTGTTCATTATTGTTATCAACCACAAGATAAATAGACCTATAATTTTTAATATATTTCCTTCCACCAATTGCGTCTAAAGGCAGCGGCAAGGGGAAGGACAAGGCGCCTGGACCAGAGCCCAAGTCCCAGCAATACATAAGTTTCTGAGGCGCTCTGGTGCAATTAGAATCGCCATTAAGACTATTTTGTATGGTGGTTGGCCTCGGATTTATTTTCAGGGGAACAGGAGTCTACACTCGGCAGATCGCCGTCCTGCCACCTACCAATACCGACAGTCGCCTTCCAGCTACTTTTCAATCTCTGCCCTGCCACCGGCAGATATTTTGAAATGGTACGGTGGCATGTTGGTAGCATAACGGCAGCAGGCCGCATGCTGGAGAGTGGCAGTTAGTTCCTACCGATCACTGGCTTAAGTTTGAAGGCTCCGAAACCTACGACAGAGTAAAAATCGCACTGCAGCCCGTCTGCCACTTGATAGCCACCGTGCGACTACGAAATGCGTCCGACCGGCGCCCTGACAACAGGCATAATAGGAAAAGATGGGCCTGTGGCAGTCAGAATTTTAACTTTTTCTTAAAACTTCAGCGGCTTCCTAGCGGCGTCTAAAATGCCGCCTGCCGATTGTGCTTGTCACCGAGCTGCCACAGGCCAAATTTGAGTAAAAACTGGCAGTTACCACAGCGGCAGCCGGCATATACTGATTTGTGACTGTACTATAAGGAAGAGGGGTAGACCTACCCCCTAAACAACGTCTACGAAGTGTGTACAAGCATCTACAGCAAAACTTAAAGATTTTTTGTTTTATTATTTCTTTATGTAACTTGTTGCAATAGTAAAGTCATTTATTAATTGATTAATTCAGTGTCAGAAATATAACCCTATAGCTACCTTTAGTCTGAACGTGTCTGCTCTGATGCTATTTTTGTTATTGGTCTTCGCATTCAGTACCAATAACAAAAAAAGCATCGGAGCAGACACCTTCAGACTGAAGGTGCCCTATAGCCTGTCTGAAGATATAAACTAAAAGAATAGCCGCATTTTAGGGTAAAGGTATCTTTAGTCTGAAGGCTTGCTCCAATGCTATTTTTGTTATTTGGTCTCTGCAAACCTTCACAGCAGCCCTCTTTAAACACATCTGGAATTAATAGGATTTTACCAGCATCTTTTCAAACAGCTCTATGGGACAAAAATTTGCTACCCATCCAATTTAGATGAAACTTCACTGAAAGGATACTGCCATGGTCCTCTTCAGAATTGTTGAAAGTATTTGATTCCTTCAAAAAATATGGTTGCCATGGCAACAAAACTGAAAATTATCGAAAACTTTGAAAATCTTCTTGTCTGAAATCATAAGGCCTAGGGCCACCAACTTTAGCTGCTTTGAAAATCTTCTTGTCTGAAATCATAGGCCTTGAGCCACCAAATTTAGCATGTACCTTTATCTAGTATACCTTAGGCAAGGTTCTTCAAATTATAGACATGGGGTCAAAATTGGTCATGCCCTGCAGATCACAAGTTTTATATGGGTTTATATAGGGAAAACCTAAGAAATCTTCTCATACCTAACCATAAGGCCTATGGCTATTAAATTTTACATATAGCTTAATCTATTGGGATTCTAGTCTAGTGGGCCTTGGATCAAATTTGGCCCAGCATAGGAGGTAACATGTCTTATTATGGGCTATTGGGGAAAACTTTAAAAATCTTCTCGTACCTAGACCATAAGACTTACGGCTACCAAATTTTGCATATAGCTTTATCTAGAGGCCCCCAACCAAGAGGGCCCAAATTATAGCCCTGGAGTCAAAATTGGCCCTGTCCTGGGGTAGCAAGTCTTACAGAAGCTTATATGAGGAAAACTTCAAAAAATCCTCTCGTACCTAGATCATATTAAGGCCTATGGCTACCAAATTTTGCATGTAGATTTATCTAGTGGGCCTCTATCAAGAGAGCCCAAATTATAACCCTTGGGTAAAGTTTATACCATCCCCAGGGGTCATAATTCATTTACATTTGCGTAAACTAAAATTGTCATTTGTATTGACCTTTCTTCCAGTCTTGATTGACAGGTCATATTGCCCATCAAAATGCAATATAGCATGTCATGTAAACAAAAGGGTAAGACACACTTAAAGGCTTTACTATAGTAAACTACTCTATGAGTCATGCTCTGAAATGGGGCACAATACAGTTATGAAAAGTATCAACCAATTTCAGCCTATGCAGTCTACGCAGGCTGACCAGGACCAAAACTTTTTGCTATTTGTCAGTTTTTGTTATGTCAAAGGACTAGTGTAGGTCATGATTAAGTTGTTTGTTATACGAAAAGGAATGTATTCTACTGTGATGACTTGATTGGTATCATGTATCACCGAGAGCCCCCCTTTGCCAGGCCATGGCTCATACTTTATCTCCCACTAGATGGCATTCTATAAATACTCATCTTTCTAATTTGGGCATCCTGGGTACAGAACCGAACCACTTTCCTACACGACAACTGTCACTTTGATTTTCAAACTAAAATAAATATTTACTCAGTAAAACACTACCTTGTGCGATTCGTTCAGCTATGATCAGCAGTTTAGAGAAATCTCAGGCTAAAACAGGCCTGATTTTTCCTCAAACGTATTGATTAAAAGCATTTTTTCCATTGCTACTTTATAGCACATATTACAACAGTCTGCCAGGGGGAGTCCCCGATATCAGGGATAGTGATGCGTCCTATAAGATAGGTGGAATCTTCGAAGAAAATGACATGCACAAACAACGATTTGCCATGGCTCATACATTATCTCCCACTAGATGGCATTCTATAAATACTCATCTTTCTAATTTGGGCATCCTGGGTACAGAACCGAACCACTTTCCTACACGACAACTGTCACTTTGATTTTCAAACTAAAATAAATATTTACTCAGTAAAACACTACCTTGTGCGATTCACTCAGCTATGATCAGCAGTTTAGAGAAATCTCAGGCTAAAACAGGCCTGATTTTTCCTCAAACGTATTGATTAAAAGCATTTTTTCCATTGCTACTTTATAGCACATATTACAACAGTCTGCCAGGGGGAGTCCCCGATATCAGGGATAGTGATGCGTCCTATAAGATAGGTGGAATCTTCGAAGAATGTGACATGCACAAACAACGATTTTTTTCCTATTTGAATAAAAGAACATTGGTATTCAACTGTTTCCCGAGTGACAAAATTTTAGACTAGTCCAAATTGAAAGCACTTGTAGACGACAAAATAAATGTAACTGAAAAATTCACATCTGTTTCCAGTAGGATAGAAAACATTGTGGAAAAAGGAGAGAATGCTGGTTACCAGCATTTTCTCCTTTTCCCACAATGTTTTCAAAAGGCTTCTTTCTCAGGGTCGTAAAAACCAGGGATTGTTTGGTAAAGGGTTAAGATAATTAGTTCAAAAGGGATCTAGGTTGCAGATAGAAATTTCAAAAGCATTCGCAGTCAACAAACTTAACATTGCTCCGATATGTTTTCTCTTTGAAAGGGTAGAAAACATTAAAAAGTAAAAGAGAAAAGTTTTTAAAAGTCTCAATGTTCAAGGTCGTCAAATTACGGAATTGTGTGGTAAAGGGATAAATCAGAAATCTGTTTCCTCTCATATTGACATTTCATACTGACAAATTACAAACATAATAATGCTCCTTTCCACTATCATAAAATAAATCATCTGTGTTGCCGGCAGCAAACTACTCACAATGTATTTTTACATGAAATGCTGTGACCAAACATGGAAAAACGAACATATTTACACTTTTTTATTTCTTGATTACTCATAAATATTATAATTGTTTTTTCTCTTTACACTTTACAGTGCCGATTTACTTCAAATTGAAATGAAAGTTTGAGAAAAATACTTGGAGAGCTTGAATTAGACACAAATATCAGCTTGAATATAATGGAAATAAACTCTCTATTTTTATATATTCAAGGCCATTTTCTGGTTTGTTTGTAGGGCATAACCCCTAAAATACTCTTATGAAGGTGGGCATGCCAAACTTTCTTTTGCAGAAATATCAGTTTTGGGTTTTGTTTCTTATCTGTTTACCACACAATCCTGACTTTTAACAACCCTTAGAAAGAAGCCTTTTGAAAACATTGTGGGAAATAGAGAAAATGCTGGTAAGCAGCATTTTCTCCTTTTTCCACAATGTTTTCTACCCTGTACAAAACAAGTTTTAAGTTTTTAGTCACTTTTTTTTTGTCATCCACAAGTACTTTCAATTTGTACCCGTTTAATTTTTTTTCATTTGGTAAAGAATTAAAATTAACCTTCTGTTTCATTACTTGTATATTCTTTAGTAATTGGTTCAATCAAACTGCATTCACTGTGAAAACATTGTAACGATAAGTAACTAACTGAATTTTGTAATATTTGCATGAAGTAGGTGAGAATGTAAATTTATGATCTGCTGATCTGATTTCAGGCTGGTGACGGGGCAAGCCTGCAAGCCCTAGAGTCACTGATGACAGAATTCTTCAACATATCAACAAGCAATGAGAGGAAAAGGCAAATAGGTAAGAAACTAGGATGAGATGGTTTTCAATTCCTGCACAGGCTATTTGAGAAAATACTTCTGTCAAGTACATGTACATGTAACAGGTAAACCCTTTTCTATACATGCTGTTTTTTGACCTGAAAACATCAAAGGCAAAAGTTTAAAAAAAAAAAAAGGGGAAGTCTTTTTGTGTGTGGGTGTGTGTGTGGGAGTGTGTGAAATTTTGTTTGAGAAGGGTAGAAAACATTGTGGTAAAAGGAGAAAATACTGGTTAATTTTTCAAAAGGCGTCTTTCCGAGGATCTTTAAAAGCCAAGATTGTGTTTTAAATGGTAAGTACGTAGTGTGTTGAATAAACCCAACAGACATTTTCATCCTATAAATAAGACTCAAGTAACTACAATTCCATGGTTGTTTTTGTCTGTAGAGTTTAATTCTTTACAAAATGACAAAATTTTCATCATGTCCAAATAGCATGCATTTGAGGATAACGAATTGAAGATGACTCAAATGGTGGAATTTGTCCTTGACACAGTAGAAAACATTGTGGGAAAGGGAGAAAAGGCTGGTTACCAGCATTTTCTTTTTCCCCACAATGTTTTCAAAAGGCTTCTTCCTTAGGGTTGTTAAAACTTGGGACGGTCTGGTAAAGAGTTAAGAAAAGCTGGCAGTGTAAATCAAGGATAAGGCTACATGTTTTGTGCAGCCTAGTCTTGATCTACTCTGGCTATCTGTAGTTGTGAAAGGCACTTTAATGGTAAATGTTAGCATTTTGTTTTTCATCTTGTCTTGCAGAGGGTTTGCTTGAACAATTTAGTCAGACCCAAGATTCCTGGAAACACTGTCTCTATTACATGGCAAACTCCAAAAATGAGTATGTGACAATGTACTGTATGACAGTTTTGGAGGTAGGTTGCTACAAGTGTTTTACACATTTTTTATTATCAGGGAAAATTTTCAGGGAAATTATTCATTGTGCAAAGAGTAATTGAGTAATTATCAGAATGGTTGCCATATCTTTTTGGAAGAAAAAATGCCTCTTTCCTTCAGATATTTCTTATTCATATCTCATATACTAAACATTTTGTACATCTTGAAACATGGTTGGTTCTTAAAGGTAAGTGTCTAGAAATTGTACATACTCTTTTTACTGCATTGAGTCATGAATTATTCAAGTTAAAAAGACTTTATGATAAGCTTCTATCACTGAAATAAGCTCAGACTAAAAAATATTGCTTTAGGCTTAAAAGTAACTCACTCTTACTTTTTGATTGTAGTTTATTTGTTAATAGTTGCACATTAGTAAAACAAAAATTGACATGATTTTTCAGGTTTTGAAGTTTAACCCTTTCCCAAACAATCCCTGGTTTTTACGAGTCGGGAATAGAAGCCTTTTGAAAACATTGTAAGAAAAGGAGAAAATGCTGGTAACCAGCATTTTCTCCTTTTCTCACAATGTTTTCTACCCTACAATATAGAAAAATCATCTTTTTAGCAACTGATGATTTGTCATTTGCAAAATGCTTTCGATTTGGTCTGGTCCAAAATTTGCTGTTTGGGAAAGGGATAAACTAGGGAAGGGAAATTATTTCATAATGGAATGTGTCCTGTAATGTGTGTGTATCAGAAGTGTAATTGGTTATAGTTGCCTTTGACACTATGGAAATTAGCTCAGTGGCAATGAGTTGACACATTTCATAAGAAATTATTTTACCTGAGTTTCTTTTGTATAATTTTTTTCAGAATTTGATAAACAGACAGTGGATTGGATTTCCTGCAGAGGTGAAAGGAGAGATACGGGGTCTAATAAACCAGTTCTTACTTGATCATCATGACAAAGTACCATCTTTCATTCGCAACAAACTAGTCAAGTTAGTGGTTGACATTGGACGCATAGACTGGCCTCACTTCTATCCAGAATTTTTTACAAACATAATACAGGTAATTGATATAAAGTTAAATGAGAATTTTTTTAATTAACCCTTTACCAAAAAACGATAGGTTTCTCAACCCAAAGAAAGATGGCTTTTGAAAACAGTGTTAGGGAAAGGAGAATATGCTGGTAACCGAATTTTCTCCTTGTCTGACACTGTTTTCCTTCCCATTCTCAGACAGCTTCTCCCATTTGAATGATATTTAGTAATTGATTTAGACATTCTGAAGTAATGAAATCCTAAGACTTGTGTGGTAGTGAACTATGGGCTCCTTATTACGCATAACTTTCCTTCAAAATCACATGACCAAACCACTTATTATATGCTTTGACCTCATGAATAAAAATGGACATTCTAAAGTCAAGGAAGAAGGATGACGTATCTTATAGTCAAAATTATTTTGTCCAAAATGGCTCCAATTGTCCAATTTGAAATCTGGTCGACAAATGAATATGAAGTTTATTAGCTAACTCATTACCAAAGAACAAAATTTAAGGTTTGTCCAAATCGAAAGCATTTTCAGATGACAAAATAAAAGTGACTGAAAATTAGAAATTTGTTAAGTGAAGGGTAGAAAAAGTTGTGGGAAACAGAGAAAATGCTGGATATCAGCATTTGTCTTTGAATGGGTAGAAAACATTAAGGGAAAGGAAAAGAGGCTGGTTATCAGCATTTCTCTTTTTTTGTACATTTTTTAACAGTCCTTATCTTCAAGGTCATTAAAACTCATTGTCGAGTTATAGGTTAAAGTTTTGGATAGATGCTTTATATCAAAACCATGCTTAAAATGGAATGGATGAATGAAAGGATATCAGCAAGAACCATATTCACAAACTGCTGGTATTCTATTTCTAAATCCTGAGACTAGCCATCTGATTAGCTGAAATGTTGTGTCTCAGCCTATAAGATCACTTGTCTTAACTCATTACCAAACGACAAAATTTTACACTGGTTCAAATTGAAAGCATTTGCAGACGACAAAATAAAGATGACTGAAAAATTGAAATTTGTTCTGGGAAGGGTAGAAAACACTGTGGGAAAAGGAGAAAATGCTGGTTACCAGCATTTTCTCCTTTTCCTACAGTGTTTTCAGAAGGCTTCTTTCTCAGGGGGGTCAAAAGTAGGGATTGTATGGTAATGGGTTAAAATGTAGAATTAGTAGTTTAGATGGTTTGTTAATACTTCAGCTTGTACAACAGACTGAGACAACAGCTCTAGGTGTTATACTGCTGCAAACAGCCTCAGAAGAGCTGGCTGTACCAAGAGAAGATTTGGCCATGTCAAGGAAAGAGGAGCTACATAAACTACTTCTCCAACAAATACCAACTGTACTCAGTCTGCTGAATAGTATGTCATTTCATTTACTACTATATGATATAGCTGAGGATTGCAACAGCAACTTCAATAAAATTCAGGCTAATCTAAGTACTGCATTTTTGAAGTGTACAGGACTTGAATGCAGCTGGTTGCTGATTTGAATACTAAACTCTACTATTTTTTTTTTCTGAGGATTGATAATAAACATTGCAATAAAACTCATTCTTCCCTCAACGCTGATCATTGTTTTGGTTATGGTTTAGTTAGAAAGTAGCTCATGGCTTTGGAAGAAAATAATGGTTAAGGAAACTCCAGAGAAGCGTGGATATGTACAATGGCTGCCACAGTAAAATGGAAATAATGTAGAAATAGCATCATACGCCATACAAACACAATTTAAATTCGACTGTTTTTTTAACTCTTTACCTTACGATAAAAACTCTGGACTCATACAAATTGGATGCATTTGGAGACAACATAAAAATTGTAGTTCAAATGATGATATTTGTCTTTCATGGGTTAGAAGAAATTGCGGAAAAAGGTGAAAATGCTGGTGTCCAGAATTTTCTTGTTTTCCAAAGGCTTCTTCTGTTCGGTCGTTAAAACTTGGATTTGTGTGGTAAAGAGTTAATGTGCAAGAAATGACAACTTCTGTTCCTGTCTGTTGGGGTATCTACTTGAAATGGCTTATGTCATGTACAGTTATTTTCCGGTCCCTCAAACATTGTGTTGCTTGTGTTAGACTTTGTTTAGCCTAGAATAAAGATAAACAATTTTGGCTTTCAGGCATTTTAGACTTGGCTTTAGAGAAACACAGACATCTAGTATCGGCAACACCTCCTCCCTCACCTACCCATGGAGAATCAGCAGTGAAGAAAAATTCAGCATTGTTGTTCACTTCTTCACCTCTAAAATCAGGTAATGTATGGCATGAAAAGTTACTGAAAACTCTTACATAGCACATTTCTTACCCATAGAGTGCAGTATAAAGCCACCGAAGAGATTGTCCAGAAACAAGTCTAAATTGATTGCAATTTAATAGTTGTTTTTGTCTCCAACTTTGTAGTTATATGGACAGTGTAGATAAAAAATAGTATTTGTCTCATTTTGTGCCTTACCTACTACTTTATAGCCCAGCTGGGAGGTTCAGTGTTTAGTGTGTCTCACTTGTGATCTGGTGGTTGAAGGTTCAGTTCCTGATTGAGGCAAACATTCTTTCAAGCGATCTTTGATCTTTTACCTTTATTTCATGTGAGAAAAGTAGTCAGTGGCATGGAAGAAAGTTGTGTAGGTGCTAGTGTGAGGAAGCCATTGATTGTAGTGATAGCACTGATATGACAAAGCTGTTAAAGCAGTGTTAACTTCCAACACAAACAGATATTTTGTTGCAAATTGTTTCAACAAGGGCATGTCTTAAACTTTGTTATCTAGTAAATATTTCAACTTAAAAAGAGAAAAAGTATGTTCTTAAAGGTTAATTTTTATTTTCAGATTCATTTATGACAAACATTTTCAAGTCTCCAGGAAGTCATGTCCAGTTGGAAGCTTTACCACCGCTTGATTCTGGTTCCCAGCTTCTATGTTCTTTAACTTTGAACTGCTTAGCTCACTACTTCAGCTGGATACCACTCTCCTCAACAATAACACCAGCCTTATTAAGTACAATATTCCATTTTGCTGGATTTGGCTGTGAAAACCAAGGCACTAGGACTATGAATTCAGAAGCCAATTTCAGTTCATCTTCACATCACCTTGGAATTCTAGCCATGAATTGTATAAATGAGCTCTTATCAAAAAATTGTGTGCCAATAGAGTTTGAGGACTACCTTCTTCAAATGTTTCAACAGACATTTTACCTGCTACAAAAACTTACAAAGGACAGCAGTACTTGTTCAAGTGGAAACAGGTTGACAGAACTGGATGAGAAGTAAAATTTTTTTCTTTTATCTGTTCTTTTTGAACAAAGTAAACTTTATGATTGCTCTCAAATATTCAATTTTTCTAATTTCGAATTACTTATTCGATTTTTTTTTTACCAAACAACAATTATTTTTAGCCATGTCCAAAAACAAAGCATTTGCAGACAACAAGTAAATTGGATTCAAAAAATGAAATTTCTGTTTGGAAAGGTTGATAAAGATTTTCTATAATGGAGAAAGTACTGGTTTATACCGGCTTTTTCTTCTTTTACCTCATTTTTTCTTCAAATGCCTACCTCCCAAGATATATGAAAATACAGGATTAATAGGATTAAAAGAAAAGCCAACTGTATTTGAATATCTTTGATAGGTATGTAAAGCTATAATTTGTCTTGATTATAACTGAAATAGTGTTGAAAACAGCGTTAAACACCATACAATTAATCAATTTGTCTGATTGATGGACAGTAGTATTAAACAAGTCTCAACTCTATACCAGATGACAAAATTTTAGTCTTGTTCAAATACAGAAGTTGCAGATGTTAAATGTGCTTTAAAAATGGAATTCACATTTAAGGTTGGAAACATGTTTTATAGGGGAGAAAAGTCCTTTCTTTTACCTAGATGTTTTTATGAACTTGATTTCTCAGGGTCAAAAACCCTTATTACAAGTGCTCAAACAGTGAAGGTGTAGATGTAGATGGTAAAAGACCCCAAATACTGCATTTTCCAATCACTTTTGCTAAAATACAAAGAAGGTAACAAAGAATAAGACAATATGGATTCAAAATCAAACTGCTCATTGTATTAACACTTTAACCCTTTACCAAACGACAAAAAATTAGACTGGTCCTAACTGGAAGCAATTGCAGACAACAAAATTAATGTGACAAAAAATTTGAAATATGTTTCGAGAAGGGAAGAGAACATTGTGGGAGAAGGAGAAAATGCTGGTTACCAGCATTTTCTCCTTTTCCCCCAGTGTTTTCAGAAGGCTTCTTTCTCATGGACGTGAAAACCAGGGATTGTTTGGGAAAGGGTTAAAAATGACCCCATATTTCACGATTCTGAAGAAGAAAATCAATGAAAACTTCATGGTAAAAGCAGAAAATGATTATAACCAGCTTCTTTTTCCATATCACAATGTTTTTAGCTTTTCAAAGACACATCATTTTTTTTTTTGCTACATTTACTGCAGTGTCTGCATATGCGTTCAGTTCCGATTAATCTAAGATTTTGTCCATTGGCTATGAGTGAAAAGAAAGTTGTAGAAGAGGACTGGAGAGCTTTCCATGCCATACAGTGATAACTTATATGCAGCTGCTGTAGGCAGCTCTAGAAAATGATCTATGAAATGTAACTCTTGTATCCTGCAGTGGAAATAATACTGTACTATCAACATTTTTTTCTCCTGTCACACTTTCAATATTTTTGTGATGTCTTACTTTGAATCATTTTGTTTGGTAATGGTTAATTGGCGAGTCTAATTGATGTGTTTTCCTTCTTATTTCAGTTATGTAGAGAAGTTTACAGATTTTCTCAGATTATTTGTCAGCATACATCTTAGACGTTTTGAATCTAATCAACAATTTCCTGTTCTAGAATTTCTTGCTCTGCTATTTAAATACACATTTAGGCAGGTGAGAAAAGTTTCATAAAAAAGATTTAAACACTTTCCAGAATGACAAATTAGACTTTTTCTTATTGACACCATTTCCAGATGATAAACTACTTGAGGTTCAATTGCTGGGTCTTGACTTTGAAGTAGAAAACATTTTGAGAAAAGGAGAAAATACCAGTTATGTTCACCCTGAGGGTTATAAAACGTCATTTTTTTTTATAACCATTTCAATCGCAACTTTATACTAGACTACAAAATTTTGGACTGAACCAAATTCAAAGCATATGCAGACATCAAAAAACAAATTGAATATAGCTCTATGAACCTTGAAAGGGAAGAAAATGTTTTGGAAAAAGACGAAAATTCTGTTTCCCAGTGTGTTGTCTTTTTTCCCACAATATATATGGCCTTCTTCCACATAGTTGTTTAACCGTTTATCACACAGCAAAATTATAGACACCTCCAAATTGAGAGCATTTGCAGACAACAATTTCAGTGTGGCTAAAATAGCAAAATTTGTTCCTTATAGAATAGAAAACATTGTGGGAAAAGCAGAAAATGCTGGTTACCAGCATTTTTTTCCTTTTCCAACAATGATTTGGGAAGGCTTCTTCCTCAGGGTTGTTAAAAGTTGGGATTGTGTGGTAAAGGGTTAAACTAGGGATCTTTTGGTAAAGCCTTGAGATCTAAATGTGAAAGGATTTATTTCATATCTGTATCTGAGACTGCTTTCCTTTACTCCTTCTTTAAAGGACTTTATGATTTATGGTTATTGTGTTCAACTTGATACCTCTTGAAACAAACTTGCAGCAGATGACCTTTTAAAACAACAAACATGTGCAAAGTAGGGTTAGTCAACATTTGTTAAATTGTGAGAAAAAAGTCTATCATGTATTGAAAAGTATAAACATGTCTAAACATAATGTTTATTGCATGGCCGTTATCAACTGTAATGCATCAATGAAAGCTTTTGCTTTGTCTGAAGTAATGAAAAAGAGGATAATCAACTAATGGTGTGTGGTATGAAACTTCTGCTTGCAACAATGTTGAAGTTACAATTTTATTTTTTCACAAAGATACAAAAAATTTGTGAAATGAATTTACATATTTTGTAAATCATAACCTTGATGTAAAATTACATAATCATATACAGTTGTAAATGCAAAGATTTACCAACTGTTAGTAAAAGGGTACTGTGTTGAGGGTTAATATAGTACAAAAATAATAGTGTTTGATTTCTGCTGAAAGTTTCATCTCCACTCCAGTAAATATATTAACAAAAAAGTTTAATATATAGTCTAAAAAAGCATGTTATAAAGCTTTATGATATACCTAACAGTGACACTGTCACTGTTTACCTAACAGTGACACTGTCACTGTTAGGTATATCATAAAGCTTTATAACATGCTTTTTTAGACTATATATTAATCTTTTTTGTAAAAACATAATTTCTCCAGAGAATTGTACTCTTTAAGTCTCAGTTGTAATACAGAAATTATTTGTTAATAGAAATAATATCAAATCTTTACTGTACAATTTAATTTATTCATTTGCTGCAGCCTACAAATGAAGGGTTTTACAACTGTTTAGATATATGGACCACATTTCTAGATTTTTTGCTAACGAAGTCAAGAGGGAGAGAAAATGAAGTAAATGCAGTTGTGATAAGGTATGTAATTGTTTCCAATATACTCTTATCTTTGTTACTTAGTTGTTAAGCATTTGAACCTACTTTGTCTAAGTGTATCATGACAGTGTAAATGACAGTAAAAAGTTGTATCATTTACTTTTATAAATGTTATTTTGAAGTATCAGTAAAAAGAGCTATTTAAAGAACACTGTAAAAAATTAGCAAACACTTTACAATGTTTATCAGACCTTTATCATGTAAACACATGTATTACTTTTCATGACCATGTTATATATCTTACTTTTTTGAAAAATGCTGTTGCTGCGGAACACATTTTTTACTTTATCATGTGCCTCTGTTGTTGTATTTTAGCCTTTACCTGTTGTTTGCTTTTGCATTTCAGATATAGAGATGCTTTAGTATCATTAGTTAGTCATGTATTACAGAAGTTACAGTTTAAATTCAGCCAAACACAGCTTGAAGAACTGGATGATGAAACATTAGACTGTGATGTGAGTGTATCTCTGCTTATAAAATATGTCAGTATAGCTACCACATGTGCTCATAAAGTACAAAGCATCTCTTTAATTACCCTGTACAATTTTTGCTGACTGTTGGAGACTGCATATATTTGGACTTTTGAAGGTTTCAGTTAAAATATGTCAATCTGTAAATTAATGGAAAGCATGCATATACATGTATATAGAGGAAACTGACATGGAGAAATTAAAAGTTTACCCCCCCCCCCCCCCCAAAAAAAAAAAAAAACTCCCAACAATCTTAAATTAAGACAGTCTTTAATTTAAGCTGTCTTTAACTCTTTACCACACAATCCCAACTTTTAACCACCCAGAAGAAAAGATAAAACATTTTGTTGTTTGATAAAGAGTTAACTAAAGCTTGGCCCAGAGATCAAGTTCAAACTTGTGATGGATGTATTTTTTTTTTAAGATTTTGAAGTTGTTGAAAGATATTGCTAGAAAATTATTGTTCCAAATGAAATAAGTGTATTCCCATCTGTGGAGGGATAAGATTAGTTGGAGTTTTATGCGCCCAGGTATGATTGTAACAGATTTAAAAATAGATTGATTCATTGCTGTATAAAAGAAAAAAAATTAAGATAGAGGAACGTCTCTACTTTTCATTATTACATATAACTTTGTAGTTATCCAAAAATGGTTCCATTTTTGTTTTAGGAAGAAACGGAATGGCAACACTTCCTGCGTCAATGCCTGGAACTGATAGCCAAAGTATCAGAGTTGATAACTGTAGAAACCTTTCAGATAGTTGTAAGTGAAGCTTTAGTATCTTTTCTTATGTTTTGGCAATAATTGTGCAGCTCTTTTATTGAAGGGAAATAACTATCTCTGATGGTAAGATCATGTAGCAGGTGTACCTCTGCATGCAAGTTCTTATTTTTGTACACCACTCTGTAAACATCATCATTCTGTCATTGAAACTTATGATACAAAGTTACAGATAGATCGAGTTATTTAGGATTCAGATATTAGTATCTCATCTAAGAGAGAATGCCATTTACAGGTAAAAAATCTTTCTCATAGAGACATTAGTATAACATGAGTCCCAAATAGGAAATAGTATTTTTGAATGAGGTTATGGTACATAATTGGGTACAAAACTGGAAGAGTACACTGTAAAACCAGTCTATATTTTTGGCGAGACGAGAGCCAAGTCCAAAATATATACCTGTTCTGCAGTGTTTGAATCCAGTTTAATTCAGAATTGTACTGAAGCACTGAATTACCTCGTTTTAGCGCTGAATTACCACTGAATTGTTCTGAATTACCTCGTTATTTCACACTTCCATATTGACTCTAAAGTAAACTACAAGTATACGGCCATTTCAATTTAAAAAAAAATCAAAGCTTAGCATAAAGAAGGTTTTGAAGTTCCTTTTTTGATAATGGACTTCAATAGATTAGTCTTCCATGCAAATATCGATATTCGAGACTCTAGCCTTGTTTTTAAAAATCTATATTTGGGACTCTGCAGAGTCCAGCATTGATTCAGATATTTTGTACTTGTGTGGTAGTGGTTAAGCGATTTAATTGGTAGTTAGATTGTAGGTGTAAAATAAGAATTAATAGAGTAGCTTTCAATCATGACTGCATTTTAACTTGACAAACTGCTTGCGTAACATCTAGAATTCTTGCTGTGATAAACAGATTTTAATGCATTAATGACCTTCTAAGATGAAACAATTTATGAACCTTTAAATGGAATTAGTTTTCAATATATTTAGCTCACCTGAGCATAAAGTGCTCAAGGCAAGCTTTTGTAATTGTGCTGTGTTCGGAGCAAATCATGTATCATGCATCTTCTATCATGCAGTCATCAATGTTTACCATGAGTACATTCCAGAGGCCACTTTTTCAGTCAGATACTCATAAAACTTGATGAGAATGTTTGTCTTGATGATATCTTGGATAAAAAAGTAGGTTACTTACATGTTTTACATTATCAAAACCAGGATCTCTGCAGCTCTATCAACTGTAGATTACTGTACTCAGGTGAGCCCTTTGGGGCCATTGATCCTCCTGAGGTTTTTTTTTTTTCAGTATGAACCATTTAGAGAAGTGATGGAGGTTTATTTTGGTCTTGAGCAGTATGTGAGTTCGTCCATACCTAACAGGTGCTTGAACATTCGCACAGAAAACCTCTGTCGACGATTACATTGCTCTCTTCGTGATCTGTCCTCATTGTTACAATGTATTGGACGTCTAGCAGATCATTTTATTGGTGAAAAATTCTCATTGAGACTTTCAGATTGCCAATCTCTCATTGAAAGGTATGTTTACGTTTTAAAAATAATATCAAGTAGATGTAGGAAAAAAAAAATAGAGTTTGGTCATGTTAGATAGGGATGTATTCTATTATTTGCACAAAAAAAACATATTTTGTTGAGTTACTTGCCTACCTGTTATATTATTAATGATACTGCCCTGTAGGATACTCCTTAATTAACACATTACCACGCAATGACGACTTTTGACACCCCCGAGGAAGAAGCCTTTTGAAAACATTGTGGGTAAAGGAGAAAATGCTGGTAGCCAGCATTTTCTCCTTATCCCACAATGTTTTCTACCATATGAAAGCAAAATGGCATCATTTGAGCCACTTGAAAATTGTCGTCTGTAGATGCTCGCAGTTTGGCTAGGTCTAAAATTTTGCCATGTGGTAAAGGGTTAAAAGTATATCACTTTATCATTTGCACTAATATGTTTTTTACAGGCTGATAAATATGGTGGTGTATGGTAGTAGAATAAAGTTGTTTGAGCTAACATCAACAGAACAGAATGTTTTACAGACAGACTTTATTGAAGTGTAAGTATTTACAGTCTTCATTTAATTCTAGAAAGTCTCTCACATTGGATGAATAATCTAGTTTCCAGTTATCATGAATTTTAACTGCCCTTTAGAAGACAGCCTGTGATAACATCATTGGAAAGTAGAAAAGGCTGCCTATCACCATTTTATCCTTTTCAAACAATCTTTTCTTCCTTTTCCAAAACCAATTTCTTGATATTAGCAATATGTAAATTATCTTCTGCAAATTCTCTGTAATTCAACAAATTTAATATCTTGTTTGGTGAAGTTCCAACTGGGTCATTGGAAATTAGTGACTTTTCATCCTGTTTTTTTTGACGTGCAGTCAACTTGTAGAGCTGATATAGAAAAGGAATATTTTCAAAAATGATCATTACTGTTTGAAGTGGAATGAGAAACATAGTAGAAAATATTGGCTGGAAAGATACCAGACCGGCCATCCCTGTTACTTGACTGGGCTATGGTGACATGCTAACAACAAAGTCAGTTGGGTCGGGTCCTGATGTCCAGCAAAGAAGCAAGTCTCATGGAGGAGTCCAGCTAACAGCCTTGCTAATCTGTGGAGACATGCTTCTGAGCATGTTCGTATCTGTGACATCATTAGACCTTGGAGACATGATACTGTCTTTGTCGCGTCAAAGCATGTCACCAGGGAGCATGTCTTCAGGAGGAGACATGCTTTGGTATCCTTGGAGTTACTTATTGCACTGGGCATACTATCCCTGACCGGTTTCATTCTCTAGTTAGAACTCTTCAGAGGTGTAACAAAGCTATGATTGGCTTCATTGGTAGTTGGTGGATAGAGTATGTCTGTTATATATATATAGTAAGTGGTGCCGATTGGTGCTGGTATTTCTATTGATAACTCCATATGAGTGATGGTGCCAGTCAGTGCCAATCTGGGCTATTTTTAGCCAAGTGGTGCCGGTTGATGTCTGTAAAAGCTGCATTTGGCTTTTATGTAACTAGTGGAGCCCTCACGTGCAGCTATAATGGGAAAGACTATATCAGCCATTGATGAGTGACAATTGAGAAATATACTTAGTAAATCATGTCAGTGATTATTGAGAAAATTTATATTTGCATAAATAAATCAAAGCAAGGTTCATGGTATTTACTTCATGTATGCATTATCCGACATTGGTTGTTACGTGCAGATGATGTTGCCAACGTCATTGACGGGAATGACATTAATAGGCATTAAAGACTAGATTTGTCTATCAGACGGATTTCTTTATCATCCCAGAAGGTGGTGGTATTCAATTGTCAGTTGTCAACATCAGTTTTAACATCACATCCCAGATACATGTAGTTGGGAAACAGAAGAAGATAGCGAGAATAAAATGGCTGGATGCAGGTTTTTTTTGCTATCCAGAGATGAAGATCCCTACCAGACAAAGACCAAGGAGAAGATAGATCCAATGAGATTCTTGTTACAGATTTGAGTGTGTGAGAATCTTAGTTGAAGTGGTTGGGTATACTAGTATTTGAGGCATTCGTCGCATGTTAAGGGATAGTCATCGTTTTGGTTGTACAGTGTTCTCTTATTTTGCAATAGGGATAATCTCAGGAAGAGTAACAATGATAAGTGGCCAGAAGCTGAGTATCGCGCATTTGATGGAGGAGTTTTCCTTGTCAAATGTTAAAACTTCTGGTAGAACTTCCATTCCTCCTGTGAGCACATCTTTGGTTAGAACTTGCTTCATACTGAAGTAAGATCTATCAAGGTTGTTCTGCTATGGTAGTAGAGTGGTAGTAATTCTACTAGGTACAGTGCCCATTAAATCAGGATCTGGTTCCATTGTGTTGAATTCCAGGTCCTGAATTTTAAATTGGAGCTTCATTTAGTCCTCTGGATACAATAATGCTCTGTTTGCATGCTAAGAAGCGTCAACTGGATGTAGAGATTTGAAGTACTTGGACAGGATCTTTCTAGTTTCTTTTTAAAGGGTAATGCGGTGGTATTGATCTCAAGAGTGTGTTTAATTGTTTTGGAGCGGAGGGGGGGAGGCATCCTCTGAATCTAGGTTGATCTATGTTGCTTTTGGTTGCCTCAGCACAGTGTAGGTGCTGCTAGAGAGGGAGGCAAGGGTGAGATTGCTCATAATGGTGCTGGTGCTAGACACACTCCCAGTATGTGTGGGATTTCTCAATTGAGGTGATGAGCAAGCACAACCCTTGGTCCCTACTAAAGGAAGACAAAGTAGAAAACTGGCACCACTTGGCTAAAAAAAGCCCAGACTGGCACCAACTGGCACCATCGCTCTTATGGAGTTACAAATAGAAACACCAGCACCAACGGGCACCACTTATATAACAGACATACTTTATCCACCAACCACCAAAGAAGCTAATCATAGCTTTGTTACACCTCTAATCTCCAAAGATTAACAAGGCTATTAGCTTAACTCCTCCAGGAGACTTGCTTCCTTGCTCGACATCAGGACCAGACCCCACCAACATAGCTGTTAGCATTTCACCAGAGTCCAGTCAAGCAACAAGCACAGCCTGTCTGGTCGCTTTCTAGCCAATATATTTACTATGTCTTCCGTAAGTAAGAACCAAGGGTCCTGCTTGCTCACCACCTCAATTGAGAAATTCTGAGAGTGCGTCTAGTACCAGCACCATTATGAGCTATCTCACTCTTGCTGCCCTCTCTAGCAGAACCTACACTGTGCTGAGGCAACCTTAAGCAACATAGATCAACCTAGATTCAGAGGATGCCGTCCCCCTCCCCCCACTTCACAGATTAGATGCCCTATTGAGATCAATGCCACAGCATTACCCTTTACAAAGAATCTAGAAAGATCCTGTCCAAGTACATTAAATCTCAACATCTAGTTGACATTTTGTAGCATGCAAACAGAGCATTGTTGTACCCAGAGGACTAAATGAAGCTCCAATTTAAAATTCTGGTCTCGAAACTCCAATTACAATGGAACCGGATCCTGATTTAATCAGCGCTGTACCTAGTAGGATCACTACCACTCTACTACTATAGCAGAACAACCTTAATAGATGGTACTTCAGTACGAAGCAAGTTCTAGCCAAAGACATGCTTACAGGAGGAATGGAAGTTATACCAGAAGTTTTAACATTTGACAAGGAAAACTTCTCCATAAAACATGTGATACTCATCTTATGGCCACATGTCATTGTAAGTCTCCCTGAGAATATCCCTGTTGCAAATTAAGAGGACACTGTACAACCAAAACGATGTCTATCCCTTAACATGCGACAAATGCCTCAAATATATGTGGGGAAACTCTAGATAAGTTTAAAAATAGGACTAAGGAACACATCAGGGACATATGCCTAAATAAAGACCCTTCTCTAGCCAACCACTTCACCTTAGATTCTCACACACTGAAATCTGCAACGAGAATCTCATTGGATCTGTCTACTCCATACTTTCTATCTGGTAGGGATCTGCTGTCTGGATAGCCGGAAACCCGCATTTAGCCATTTTATTCCTGGAATGAAAAACATATGGGTAAAGGAGCAGCTTTTCAACAATATTTTCAATAGTAATCTATGGTTTAACCCTTTATTACACAAATGCAAGTTTTAACAACCTTGAGAGGAAGCCTCTTGAAAACAGTTTTCCATCCTTTCACAGAAAAATTTCATCAGTTGTGTAACTTTTTTGCTGTTGTCGGCAAATGCTTTCAGTTTAAACTAATCCAGGACTTTGTTTGCCGAAGAGTTAATTGTAGGTTTTATAGATACAGAAATTTAGCACTCTGTTATCCCTCTGACTGGTTATTCTTAAATGGCTTCACATTGATCACCATGAATATTTGCCATGGAAAATAGCGCAACAGTATACTATGATATAAGTATAGTTGAAGCTTAGCTATTCAACTGGAAAGTAGTAGACCCAGTGATAAATCTTACTTTCTTTATAGGCATGCCCAAGCTCTGGCAGCCATCAAGCCCTATACTCACTGGTTGGCTCAGTGTTACAGTGAATTTCAGAACTACCCAGAACAGTATGAAAAACTGACTAGTCTTGTAACCACCTTGTTGGAGTCATCAACAGTCTTATTTGACAAACAGGTACCCAGTCATTAATCTAATTTATCATTTTTTCAGTCTTGAGTGACGAAAAAAAAGTCTTGTGGAAAAAAAGGCAGTGAGGGATGGTTGAAAGGTATTTGTTGGCATGCTAGGTTAGGCTTGTCAATTACCAAAGGTGCCCACTGAGTCTGGTTTGACCAAATATGTTAAAATCTATGTCAAGGGGTTATGAAGACCCAACAGCTAAAAATACTGCTCTAATTATAATCTGTGCCCTCCAGTTGTATAACTAGCCATGTCATTTGGTATTAAAACTAGAATGTTGAGTGAATATGGCTTTTGGTTTAGCAGTTAGCCTTAAACATTAAAAAATTTGGTGTGTGTGCTTTATGCATTCCTGTTGTCTGTTTTTGATTCCTACTCTGCATAATATTCTGTAAAATGTAATTCTTCAAATACTTGGACAATTGTTTCATTTTATCAAAACTGGAATACACGCCTGTCAAGTTTAATGAATGCCTTTTATGTAAGATTGGAAAACTGGTTAAAAATTGTATAGATCAAGATCAGCCTATATAGACTTAACAGAAAATACATCATCCAGTTTCTTTAGATGTTGTACCCGTATCAAAATTTGAATCTATTTTATGTTTGGAAATCTTTCTTTATCTTTTTTGTCTAAACATGTCAATTTTTGGTAAAGCAATCTGCTACATGTAGTTGATAATTTCAAAGTACTTGTCCTGTAGGTGCCAGAGAAGATATCTCACTCAAGTGCTCATCTTATGTTGTCCATAGTTACCACTATTAGACCAAGCTTTTTTCTCAAGGTACCTTGTGTTCAGAGCATGTATACCACAGCTAGTCAGGGAGGCTATAGAGAACTGTCCATGGAGGTAACCTGCTTCATTTCATTTTTGGTCCCAACCATGTAATACCAGAAAAAGCTGTATATTTAACCTGTTACCATTATAGACCTCACCAAATTGAAAGCATTTGTAGATGACAATTTCAAAGTGGCTCAAATAGAAAATTTTGTGGGAAAAGGAGAAAATGCTGGTTACCAGCATTTTCTGCTTTTCCCACAATGTTTTCAAAAGGCTTCTACCTCAGGGTCGTTAAAAGTTGGGATTGTGTGGTTAATTGTTAATGTAGGTCTCTTATTGGGTCTACTTGTTCGTTTGAAGGGTCCTGCTTGTCTTAGTTGAGAGATGTAGGGCTAAAAACTTGGAGGCCGGAGCTCAGTCCTTGCTAAAAGCACTTAAGTCAGAGTGTCTCTGGGAAAATGATTGCTTTAGAGAGTTACAAGGATTTTTTATTTTTCCATTTTCACAAATCTATTTGAAGTAAAATATAATAGTATTTCAGTTATTTAGTTTGTTGTCTGCAGATGATTGAATTTGAAAGAGTAGAGAGATTGGTTGCTTGGGACAGAGATATGAATATCTATTCCAGGTACAGACACTACTTTACAGATCTCTTAATTTACATCTATTATTACCATGGAACTCTATAACTGACCAGGACTGGACAAACAGAATGACGATGCATCAAACTTTCTGTCACCAGATGACCTCTCAATATTCACAGTTGAAGGACACTTCTTCGCTGATAAACAACAGATCTGCCCAGGATATAGGTATTAATACATATTCTTTGATTTATCCACTTTTAGGCTTTAGAAAAAATTGTGGGAAAGGAGAAAATGCTGGTAATCAGCATTTTCTCCTTTTTCCACTATTTTTTCTACTCTTAAAGAAACAAATTTAAATTTTTAGTCAGACCGTTTTGTCATCTGCAACTGCTTTTAGTTTAGGCAAGTATAGAATTTTGATCATTTTCTGAGAAACTATTTAGCCAATTTTGTGTCAATTTCAAGTGTTGGAGGAAAGTATTCAGAAGCATCAGCTGTAGGTTTCGAAACAAATTTGTAAAAGTATAACAAAAAAAAGACAGCACTTGTTTTAATTCAATAATTATTTTTCACAAATTATAACTGCTTATTGATTGTTTGTTTTTATTTGTATACTGTAATAGGTTGTTTAAAGGTGGGTATTTAGAATTGTTACATCTCACCAAATTAAAAAATATATGTATCACTGAAATTCATATGAAAAAATTATACAAATAATCAATAATTAAGATTCATAAAATAACAAAAAAAACAAATTTTGATGGTATTCCCTTAAAAGGCTACATAGCCTCTTAAGGTATTTTTAGATTTCGCGCCAAAAATCAATGATTCCCCATCATAACAAACATGTGATAATTATTTTCCATAATGTCTTCTTCGGACGCTACATTTGAAGCTTCTTCTGTGTATTCCTGTAAGTAAATGAGCGAATTGATCATCTAAAAATAGAATGTGTCTCCTGTTGGTGTCAACCTGGGCTGTAGTAAATCTCTAATTTCTCGTGTTGTGGGACAGTTTTCGACTACTGGGGTTTTATGAATGAAAATTAAAAGGCTTTTGGAGTATAAGGATGATTTTTTTGCGCTTTTGTAAAATTTTCATCCCAAAATCTGAAGGGCCACCTTTAAAAAATGTCTATTATGTAATTTAGTTAAAAACATAAATAGTTGTTGAGTAATTTAGTGCAACTGTTATCTTCTTGTTTTAATTTCAGCAAGGCCAGTCATTAGCACAACATTGAAACTCATGATAGACTGGGTAGATTGTGTTGCTGGTGAGGTGGTAAAGTCTAGACAGATCTGTTTCCAGTCTATAACAGAGATTGTTAATATCACTCTAGGCCTCTTTCCTGTATACATACATCAACCAGGTTAGTTAATCTGTTAGCTTTAATCTACAGGCTACTAATAGATGAAAAAAACAACAACAAAAGGTCAGACATAAAAAAGGAGCAAAAATAGAGAAATGGGGGAAAATAAAGGACTAAAATTATGTCTTCTTGTATAGAATTAATGCTTATTACATGTGGTATTCCTTTTAGGAAAATAGTCACCTTCCATGCCTGTAACCTGCAGGTTTGCAAGAAATCTTCTTGACAGTAAGCTGTGTGGTTGGGTGTTCAGCATGGAAACAGTATAAAAGGCTGTCATGATTTACTAAAATGACTTCAATGACAAAAAATACTTTTGTTTCGAAAGCTATATTAAAATGTGTAATGAAATGAACATTTTATATAATTATCACACCAAAAACTTTTTTTTTTTTTCATGTACATGTAATACATTTTTATCTCTTCATCTGAAATTTAAAACTATATTCTAGATATACAAAAGTGTTAACTTTCTTCCCAGACACCTTTTATTACCTGTACCTCATGTAATGTTCAGGAACTTTTTCGAAATGGATTTGAGTGGTGACAATCATTAGAAAAGTACAGATGAAAACTTTAGATTATAATGATAGGAAATAATAGAGGGAGAAATGTAAGGTAAAACATAGAGATATTGAGCAAATTCCCAGGTGTCCAGAATGTTTTCAGTGCCTGTCTGTGATACTTTTGTCAAGAACTGTCATTGAGGAAAAATATGTTTGTAAAAACTTTGGCTTATATAGGGTTTTTTTTTTTTTTGTTATTTTTTATTTTACTTTTTCTCTTTTCTTGCCATATGTTTCTACTGTCAGAACACTTAAGAAGTGATACATTTGTCAGATTTACTGAATTGCTTTGTAAAAACACTAATTTATTCAAAATTCAACAGATCTATTTATTTCTCTGAATTTCAGATGTTGTAGAAGATATGATGGTATTTTTCTTGTCCCTATTCAAATCCTTGAGGGTACAGATGGGCATACCCTTTACAGAACAGGCTATCCAAACATTCATGGGCCTTTTCAATAAGTAAGAAACACTAAATACTCTTAACCAAAAGACAAAATGTTACACTTGACCTCATTGCAGATAATTGCCCATCTCAACAAGTTCTGTTCTTCCTTTTCATGTATTTCTTTTTTTTCTGTTAATGGAACTTGTTGACACATGTGTAGAAATACCTAAGCTATGCACTCATATAATATATATCTTTCTGTATAGTACTTTATTGGTCTTTTTCCCCAAAAAATAGGGCCATACTTTATGTAGAAACTTTGGATTGTTGTATTTTGGACTGTTTAAAGAAGTAATTTTTGGAGGAATACATATTGTATATTTGCATGTGTAAGACTACTTTTATATATTTTATCTTGTCTCCTTGTAGACAGCAGCTGGAAGAAAACATTCTTCATGAGAGTAGTGCTGCACATAGAGTGATAGAAAAGTAAGTAGAGGCTTCTGCTTATTCGTTTCATAGATCTTGTTTCTTCAGTATTAAAATAACCTGGAACTAGGTATTACATATCAGTGTTTCAAAGTTTGTTCAGTTTCAAGCTTTATTAATTTCTAAGGTTGTTCCCAAACTGTGTGTTTTTATAGGTGTATCTTGGTGTAATGCTATGTTGTGTGGGGAAATGTGTACATCAGTTTAGTTCGAAATTAGATAATGATTGTGTCATAGACTTTAGTCTAAAATGGTTTATATCGCTACTAATAGGTGATCATTTTGTAAAAAAAAAAAAGAAACTTTGATATTTACAAAAAAGGGTTTCCAGTTGCTGCAAAAAGGCAACTATGTTTTACATGGCATATTATATAAGTCAAGCATTGTTTGTAAAAATAGATACATCCTGTCAACCTCTACCCCATCCCCTCCCCTACCATTCTGTATGAACTATATGTGAGGATTATAAGAAATACAAATATATCAGATCTCCAATTATAGTGTAAAGTATCCTAATAACCTATCTAAATGCCTGAGGCAGTCAATAACATATCAGGTCCTCTTTTTTCTGTTTCAGATTGCTGAAGATACTTCAAATTATTGTGCAAGAACCCGGATCTGCATTTAAAAGATTTTTACCCAGTATTATAGATATATGTATGGAACATATCTATCCAATCCTTGCTCAGGTAGATATTCATGTTAAGCCTTTAGACCACAACAAAAATTAGACTGGCCCAAATGTAAAGCATTGCTGAAAATGTATGATACAGCTCAATTAAGGGAAATTGTCTAAAGGAGAGTAAAAACATTGTTAGAAAAGGATGAAATGCTATTCAATGGTATAGTCTCCTTTTCCCATAGTTTTTTCAACAGCTTGTTTCTTCCATCATTAAAACACGGGGTTGTTTGGTTAGGGGTTATGCCATGTCTGAGACATAGATAAAAAATACATCAGAGTTAAAGACTAGAGCAGCAAATGAAATTCAAAAAACATGTATCAGGGAGCAGTGCTTGTGATATTTTTAAATACTTATTATAAACGTGTGAAGTGCTGATATTTTAAAGTTTCAAAAATACCATTTTGAAAAATTGTTATCATTTTCTTTCCTCAGAGGCCTTCACCAGACATGAAGCAGGCTATGTATGAACTCCTTCATGAATTACTGACAAACAACTGGAGGTTCTTTTTTAAAGGGTCAGTTTTGACCTCTCTCAATAAGAAAGAGGAAGCTGTGGATAATCAACACCAGTTCACACTCATCATGCAGGTATTGTTGTACATTTACAGACCTACCTTTTTTATGTAGAGCAGGAATCTACAGGGAATTGTAGAAGTAACATAGATCAGGATCAGGCTGCACAGATATATCACTTGATGAAAGTCTGAGAATCATTTCAAATAAAAAAATTCTTTTTTGTTATAATGCACATTTCATTTTTAGCCTTACAAAACTAGAAGTTAAACATTTACCCAACAATTCCATGTTTTAATGACCATCAGAAAGGTTTTTGAAAACATTGTGGGAAAAGGAGAAAATGCTGGTAACCAGCATTATCTGCTTTTCTCCTTTTCCCACAATGTTCTCTACCCTCTCATAGACAGAAATCATCTTTTCAGCAAGTCAAATTGTCGTCTGCAAATGCTTTCAATTTGGTCTAGTCCAAAAGTTTGTCGTTTGGGAAAGGGTTAAATGAATTCACAACTACATCCTTACCAAGACCAGTCCCATCATTTGGCCTTATTTGATCTGTCATCGACGACCTTTCCAGCATAAACAAATAAAAAAAAAATTAAAGGCTTTCTGAGGGAGTGGTACATGGCTCAGAGGTGATAGTGTAGTGTTTGAGATATTGTTGATTGATGGATTGTATGGTGGTTAACACTGTTTTTAATATTGTTTTCAGTTATAGCATGGTGGTTAGTGCACCTACCCATGCTTTCTTAGAGAATCTTTTACAGTACTGCGCAAATATTCTTTCCAAACCACTACCAGGTTTCTTACACAACCGTTGTTGAAATAATGAGCAGGACTGAGAGGAATGATCTTTGTTACGCTGACTATCATCAATCATCGCAGAGAAATTAGGATCTTTTGAGCCAAGCTATATTTTAACCCATTTCACTGACAAACCCCTGTTTGCATATATGGGCTGCTTTGCGAAGCTCTTGTTTTAAATCCTATATTCCTATGACTCAAGCTATTGCGGCTCAGAAAATGTTGTTGAAAGTGACTTGAAAGCCTTTAGTCAGGTTCTGGATGCAGTTTACTTTATATAATTTCAGTCGTATGGACAGTCTTTCCTACAATCTGATTTAGCAGTTTTCAGACAGAACTTGGAATCTCTAGAAATGCTTAACACAAAATGGAAACTGTATAAAAAGGTACATGTATATGTTTTATTTTGGTTGTTGCAATCATTTAACTCTTTACCAAACAAAATTTTGGCCAGGCCTAAATTGAAAGCATTTGCAGTTGACTAAAATAAATATGACTTGAAAATTGAAACTTTTTTTGAGAAGGGTAGAAAACATTGTTGAAAAAGAAGAAAATGCTGGTTACCAGCATTTTCTTCTTTTCTCACAATATTTTCAAAAGCTTTCTTTGTCAGGGTTGTTAATCTGCATTGCGTGGTAGAGAGTTAATCCTGTAAATCCTTAAGGTGTTGGATGCATCTTCAGTTTAGACTGTGGATCAATATCAGACAACATAGATTCAGTCTGATCCAAGTCTGAATGATGGAGATGATTGAGAAGAGTAGAGTGTTTTTCCCTCATATTAGAGATTTCAGATTGATTGATTGTGTGGTGTTTAATGTTGTTTTCAACATTATTTTAGTTATGTTGCAGTGGCCAGTCCACCTATACATGCTTTCTTCAAGTCTCTCCTTCCAGTACTCCACACAGTTTTCTTTCAAACCCACCGACTGTTTTCCCAGATAAACATCGTCAAAACGATGGTCAGTGGTGGGAGAAGAACGGTGGCGGTGACTATCATCAGTTCTCAGAAAGAAATGGCCGAGTCAGTGATCAAATCCACATACTCCTGTTCTTTAGTCCTGGACTCTAATGGCAGAGCTATCAGGGCTGAACATTAGAGGTTTAGGCCTCAAATCTTGATGAAAATGAGGCCATTTTTTCGAACTGTTCTCGTCATGGCACAAAAGCAGACTGATTTTGGGGAAGCAATGGTTGGGAGTTAAGAATATGTAGAATTTGTTTTACAATCAATTTCAAATGAACAAAATGCTTTTCAAAATCTGATATGAAAGTCAAAAACTGAGACTTTCTTTTTCAGATTAAAAATTTTCGTTACATTTATTTAGAGCTATTGATGTGTAAAGGTATACCAAAGTAAACATGCTGTTAACTTGTTGGTTGCAAGTCTATATTTACCCGAACTTAACTGTTTTGGACCTATAGACATGCCTGGATTGTATCATGATACAACTCTCTTTTTTACTTATCATTTTTTATGTTTGAGTTCTTCTTTCATACTATTAGCACTGAGATATAGAAAGGTACTACTTCATGTGGTACATAAACAATGTCTTTATAGACACAAGAACTTTCTTTTGAAAGAGTATCCAACAGAAATGTTAAAATTAATGAATCCATGACTGTCTATACAATTACAGTACTATGATTTGTCACAGGCAATGTCTAATAAATGATTTTTAGAAAATGCTTGTTATAAAGACCTATTATTTTCCTCAACATTGTTTTTCAAACAATTTCAGATGATTACATTCTTTTCCTGTTTAGCTCTGAAATTGTGGGATTGTCTTTGAAAGGGTAGAAAGCATTTCATGAAAAGGAGAAAATGCCAGTTACCAGCATTATGTTTCCTACAATGTTTTCCAGAGCCTTCTCTGTCAAGGTTTTTTAAACTTGGGATTGTGTAGTAAGGGTTAAATTTGCATTAATGAAAATGTGTTGGAGGTGTTATCAAAGGAAAAATATGTAGAGTATGAACCCAGAAGGAATTTTCTCGAAAGACGTAGCAAGACTTAATTTTGTTGCATGTAAATTTGATGTGCTTAATCGTTTCAGGCATTATTCCATGAAGTGATGCTTTTCCAGTTTTTGAATGTCCTCTGCCAGGTACTTGTTCACAAATCACATGACCTATTGCAAGAGGAAATTATGGTCACAGTCTACAACATGGCTTCTGTTGACTTTGATAACTTTTATACAGAATTTTTGCCACACTTTTTGTCGAGTTGTGAGGGTGTTGATGATAGCCAGAAAAACATGCTTGGACAAAATTTTAAAGTTGAAAAAGTAAGTGTACACCAACATGTGTGTCTATTTGATAGTCACAAAAGAAATAAGATATCAATGAGAAATTACATATTTTCAATGAACCAGAGGTGTCTTAAAATTTCAACTAGCAAGGGACTCAGCTAATTCAGACAGAATCTGGATCCTTGGGAAATAGATTTAGATTACTCTCTAACATGCTGATCACAGCCACAATTAAGTTAAAGACAAGAGAGTGCAAGGAACATCAGGTATTAAATCTACACTGTCTGTCAATGCTTTATATACCGTACCAAACTTGCAATGCAACACCACAATCACTTGATATTGGAATGTTGAAAACCGAAGGAAAACATATGTCTGAGTGAACAATTTATTGTTCTGTTTTCATTTTTTATCCGTAAACAGAAATATAGGATCTGACATCAGTGGGCTTTTGAGATAAGATTTCATAAATCAGTCACAGGCAATTTAATTAAGCAAGCCTTTGGATTCTTTTTATCACATACGTGTAACAACATTTCACAAAAATCATTATGGGTATATTACACTGAGAGCAAGGGAGGTTATGTGATAAATAGAAATCATCGTTTATCTTTTTGATAAAATTTTCTCCATAAACTGGCAATTGTAGAAGGAGTGCATTTAAGGGCATTCGCTATCTGTCACTTAGACAGGCTAGCTTGCAGCAGTCAAATTACCCATCCCTGGGCTTCTATGGGCAAACTCTGCATCTTTAGCATGACTTAGCTGTACAATATGTGTGACCAAGTCTGTACGATACAATCTCGACTTTTGATGACCCTTACTAAGGTAGCTTTTTAAAACATTGTGGGAAAAGGGGAAATCCTGGTAACCAGCATTTCTCCTTTTTTCACACTATTTTCCATCCTTCTAAAGCAAATCATATGATTTGAATAAAATCTAATTAACCTGCAAATGCTTTCAATTTTGATGAGTAAAAAATTTTATCATGTGGTAAAGAGGGTTAAATGATGGACATGCTTTCCCAAACTCCCCAAGAGAGAAACTGATATCTGCAGATAATCACTACCTCTGCATGGAACCTGCTTGAAACCAAACATCTTCTATCATTTGTCATTTGACAACTATGACAGAAAATCAACAAAATGTACATTGAAAACTTTGCCTATGCTGCAGGAATTGGTTATAAATTGTTTATGCTGTAGAAATTAAATTTGGAAAAAATATTAATTAATTTTGCTGTAACTTTGTAAGTTTGATATAGTATAGATCTTCATATCTTCTTAATCATTTCTGTAAACACTTGTATAATTAAGGTGTTAAAAATTTTTGTGGCAATATTCTCTAAAAAAGAAGTACAAGTGAAAACCTCTTTTTAATCTGTGATGAGAAACTTGAATTATCTCCCATTAATTTCTGCGCGATAGGCTACAGTACAACTGACCTGTGTAGAAAATGAATTTTACTTTACTTTTTGTCAGATTTTGTAATATTTAGGTTTGTTTTCAGTTTTTAGCTCACCTCAGCATAAAGTGCTAAAGATGAGCTATTGTGATGAGCCTATGTCGCGGGTCCATCGTCCGTCAACAATTTCTTTAAACATCCCCTCCTCCTAAACCATTGGGCCAATCTTCATGAAACTTGGCAGGTATGTTCCTTGGGTGAAGCTCTACCAAATTGTTCAAAGAATTCAATTCCACTCATAACTCTGGTTGCCATGGCAACAAAACGAAAAAAAAAAAAGACATCTTTGAAAATCTTCTTCTCTGAAACTAGAAAGCGTAGAGCTTTGATATTTGGTATGTAGCATCTTCTAATGGACCTCTACCAAGTTTGTACAAATTATGCCGCTAAGGTCAAAACTGGCCCCATCCCAGGGGGCACAAGTTCGAACATAGGAACTTAGAAGGAAAACTTTAAAAATCTTCTCCTCTGAAACTTGAAGGCATAGAGCTTTGATATTTGGTATGTGGCATCTCCTAGTGGACCTCTACCAAGTTTATTAAAATGATGTCCCTGGGGTCAAAACTGGCCCTGCCCCAGGGCGGGTCACAGGTTGGAACATAGCAACAAAGAAGGAAAACTTAAGAAATCTTCTCTGAAACTTGAAGGTGCAGAGCTTTGATATTTGGTATGCAGAATCTTCTAGAGGAACTGTACCAAGTTTGGTCATATGATGTCCCTGGCATCAAAACTGGCCATGCCCCGGAGGTCACAGGTTGGATCATAGGAAAAAAGAAGGAAAATTTTAAATTTCTTTTTCTCTTAAAGGGGAAGGTGTAGAGCTTTGATATTTGGTATGTAGCATCTTTGAGTGGACCTCTTCCAAGTTTGTTCCAAGGATGCTGCTTTGGTTAAAACTGACCCAGCCCCGGGGACCACAAGTTCGAACATAGGACAAAAAAGGAAAATTTAAAACTCTTCTTTGAAACTGGAAGGTGTAGAGCTTTGATATTTGATTGCCCTATGTCTGGTTTCTGTCGCCAGTCGACAATTTTTATAAACATCTTCTCGGAACCCACTGGGCCAATCTTGTCATAGCACGTTTTAATAATTTCTTTTCAAATCAACTTCAATACTGAACACTATCAAACATTATCTCACTTTGCCTACAGAGTGTAAGTGGGGTATTAGTTATTTAAATGCTAATTTTTAAAGAACATTTTTTTTTTCTTTTTCAGGATCTGCCAACATTTACTCAGAATCTGCAGAGATTTGTAAATGACTTAAGATATTACAGACTTGTTAACAGTAGTTTACCCGCTGGATCTGTTCAGTTCAAATGATTAAACAAAGTTCTATTATTTTTTATTTCTTTCGTAGTGCTTTAATGTTGTTATGCTTTCAGTGTTGCTCTTGCAAGATTATCAAGGGACTATGGTGCTGTGTTTGTGCAAAACCTGAAAGCCATAATTTTTCACCAGCATCCTAAATCCAATTTGAAATTCCAAGACAAGCCAATCAGATTGGTCGGTGAATAGAGTTCCTGATGAATAGGGTTCCAGGAAGTCAGAGATATGTGTATTGGCTATTGATATGTTAGTACCATATTGTTAAAAAGAGTATTGAACTTGAAAATGAAAATAAACCCTTTACCAAACAATCCCTGGTTTTCACGACTCTGTTAAAGAAGCCTTTTGAAAACATTCTCCTTTTCCCACAATGTTTTCTACCATTCCCAAAACAAATTTTAATTTTGAGGCACACTTATTTAGTTGTCTACAAATGGTTTCAATTTCATTAAGTCTAAAATTTTGTCATTTGGTAAAGGGTTAAAAAAGATTGGACAGGGACTTACACACACTTTTTTCTAGCAGGTTGTGGTTGTTATTAGGCAGTGGCATGGTTTTGAGATCGAATGAAGGAGACAAAGCTGTGATGCAGTTCATCTTTGTTATTTTTTTTTTTTTTTTTCAAAAGAATAGGAGTTTTTAGCTCACCTTAGCACAATGTGCTAAAGGTGAGCTATTGTGATCGCCCTATGTCCGGCGTCTGGCAACAATTTCTTTAAACATCTTCTCCTCCTAAACTACTGGGCCAATCTTCATGAAACTTGGCAGGAATGTTCCTTGGGTGAAGCTCTACCAAAATTGTTCAAAGAATTTAATTCCACCCATAATTCTGGGTGCCATGGCAACAAAGAAAGAGAAACCGAAATCTTTGGAAATCTTCTTCTCTGAAACTCAAGGGGGTAGAGCTTTGATATTTGGTATGTAGCATCTCTTTATGAACCTCTACCAAGTTTGTTCAAATTATGCCCGTAGGGTCAAAACTGGCCCAGCCCCGGGGATAACGAGTTTGAGCATAGGAAGTTAGAAGGAAAACTTTAAAAATCTTCTCCTCTGAAACTTGTAGGCGTAGAGCTTTGATATTTGGTATGTAGGATATCCTAGTGGACCTCTACCAAGTTTGTTCAAAGTATATCGCTGGGGTCAAAACTGGCCCCACCCTGGGGGTCACTAGTTTGAGCATAGAAACAAAGAAGGAAAACTTTAAAAATTTTCTCCCCTGAAACTTGAAGGCGTAGAGCTTTGATATTTAGTATGTGGCATCTTCTAGTGGACCTCTATCAATGTTGTTCAAATTATGCCCCTGGGGTCAAAACTGGCCCCACCGGGGGGGGTCACAAGTTTGAGCATAGGAACAAAGAAGGAAAATTTTAAAAATCTTCTCCTCTGAAATTTGAAGGCATAGAGCTTTGATATTTTGTATGTGGCATCTCCTAGTGGACCTCTACCAAGTGTCTTCAAATTATCTCCCTGGGGTTGAAACTGGCCCCACCCCGGGGGTAACAAATTTGAGCATTGGAACAAAGAAGGAAAACTAAAATTCTTTTCCTCAGAAACTAGGAAGCGTAGAGCTTTGACATTTGGTCTGTTGCATCTCCTAGTGGACCTCTACCAAATTTATTCAAATGATGTCCCTGGGGTCAAAACTGGCCCCACCCTGGGGGGTCACGAGTTTGAGCATAGGAACAAAGAAGGAAAACTTTAAAATTTATCTCTTCTGAAACTAATGGGTAGAGCTTTGATATTTGGTTTGTGGCATCTCCTAGTGGACCTCTTCCAAGTTTCTTTAAATCATGCCCATGGGGTCAAAACTGGTCTCGCCCTGGGGGTCACAAGTTTGAACATAGGAATAAAGAAAGAAACTTTTAAAATTCCTTCCTCTCTAAAACTAGAAGTCATAGAGCTATGATATTTTGCTTGTAGCAATTCCTAGTGGACCTCTACCAAGTTTGTTCATATCATGCCCTTGGCGTCAAAAGTGGCCCTGCCCCGGGGGGTCACAGGTACGAACATAGCAACAAAGAAGGAAAACTTTAGAAATCTTCTCTGATACTTGAAGGTGCAGAGCTTTGATATTTGATATTTGGTATGCAGAATTTTCTAGTGGACCTCTACCAAGTTTGGTCATATGACGTCCCTGGTGTCAAAACTGGCCATGCCCCAGAGGTCACAGGTTGGACCATAGGAACAAAGAAGGAAAATTTTAAATTTCTTTTTCTCTTAAACGGGAAAGTGTAGAGCTTTGATATTTGGTATGTAGCATCTTTGAGTAGACCTCTACCAAGTTTGTTCCAAGGATGCTGCTTTGGTTAAAACTGACCCAGCCCCAGAGACCACAAGTTTGAACATAGGACAAAAAAGGAAAATTTAAAATTCTTCTTTGAAACTGGAAGGTGTAGAGCTTCTATATTTGATTGCCCTATGTCTGGCGTCTGTTGCCTGTCAACAATTTCTTTAAACATCTTCTCTTAACCCACTGGGCCAATCTTGATGAAACTTGGCAGGGATGTTCCTTGGGTGAAGCTTTACCAAAGTTGCTCAAAGAATTGAATTTCACCCATAAGCTATAGTCTAAGGTGTGCATTCCAGTGCCAATGGCCCCCTTGTTTTTTTTTTTTTTTTCTTGTTAATGACCATCTTGCTACTTCTTAAAGACAAATAGTTTTTAAATTGATGATGGTGAATTTTATGTAACAAAATTGAAGTTTTTTGATGAAGAAGGAAAACTGTTTCTCATTAGCATAACGGACATAGTAATTGAGTATGATATACAGGTGCATTTCAGAGAACTTTTTGGCAACTGACCAACTGTCACAAATGAAGAAGATTATGTGTTTGCATGGAGAAAAAGTATCTTGTACTTTGTTAATAGAATTTAAAATCCTCAATATGATTCTTTATATTATTGGATGCCCTGAAATTCGTGTAAATATTTGCAATTTTTAGACACAAAACCATCTTGTGAAAGGCACAGAAGAGGACCTTTTACCAAACAATCTCAAGTAATATTGACCCTGTGAAAGAACTTTTGAAAATATTTTTGGAAAGGGAGCAAGTGGAAATAAGCATCTTCTCCATTTCATACAATGTTTCTTCACTTTAAAAGACAAGTATAGTTGTTTCAGTTCCATTTAACTTTTCAGTATCAAATTCTGTTTACATGGATATATATATATAAGATTGTGTTGGGTAGTAAAGTGAATAGATGGAAAATGCCTGTCTTGACCCATTACCAAACGTCAGTATTTTAGACTGGTCCAAATGGAAAGCATTTGCAGACGACAAAATTAAAGTAACAGAAAATATGAAATTTGTTTTGTGAAGGGTAGAAAACATTGTGGGATATGCTGGTTACCAGCATTTTCTCCTTTTCCCACAATGTTTTCTAAAGGCTTCTTTCTCAGGGGTGTCAAAAGTAGGAATTGTGTGGTAATGCATTAAATGAACTAGCAAACATTTTCAGAACAGATGCTTTGGCTAGTTTCAAGCAGTTGCACATTTTTTCACAATGTTTACATAGGCCATACAGTTTTTACTGACGTCGTGAAAATAATGAAAATAATTGCTCATTCAGTACACACTTTACTTTGGTCAGAACATTTTCAGAAGTAGTCAGGGTCCTGTATGGCTTAGTGATAAAATGCAAGACTCATAACCTGTAGGACCCAGATTCTAGCCTCACTTGATCCAACTGGTAAAATCAAGGACATGAATATGTGAGCTGTTGTCGGGATATGACTGAAATAATATTGAAAGCAGCTTAACTCTTTACCAATCAACTGGTCGAAATTGAAAACATTTGCAGACGTCAAAATAAAAGTGACTGGAAATTAGAAATTTGTAACAAAGAGGGGAGAAAAAATTGTGGGAAAAAGAGAAAATGCTGGTTACCAGCATTTTCTCTTTTTTCCCGCACTGTTTTCCAAAAGGTTTCTTTTTAAAAGTCATCAAAAGTTGACACTGTATGGGAAAGAGTTAAAAACATTTAATTAATACAAAGTAGTCTCCTTCAAGAGAAAGTTATGAAACAGTGAGCAAAACAGTGATTGTGATTTGGAGAAGTATTATGTACTTGTTTCTGTTACTAAAACAAAAATTTTATGGACTTCATAAAACAGATTACGTTTCATTTTTTTTTCTCTCTCCCTCTCCACAACTCTTTTTAACTCTCCTTAGCACAAAGCGCTAAAGGTGAGCTATTGTAATCACCGTATGTCCGGCGTCCGTCGTCCATCAACAATTTCTTTAAACATCTTCTTCTCCTAAGCCACTGGGCCAATCTTGATGAAACTTGGCAGGAATGTTCCTTGGGTGAAGCTCTACCAAAAGTGTTCAAAGAATTTAATTCCATCTATAACTCTGGTTGCCATGGCAACAAAAAGAAAAAAAACGAAATCTTTGAAAATCTCTTCTGAAAGTAGAGCTTTGATATTTCATACGTAGCATCTCCTAATGGACCTCTACCAAGTTTCTTCAAATTATGCCCCTAGGGTCAAAACTGGCCCCACCCCGGGGGATAACAAGTTTCAGCATAGGAACTAAGAAGGAAAACTTTAAAAATCTTCTCCTCTAAAACTTGAAGGCGTAGAGCTTTAATATTTGGTATGTAGGGTATCCTAGTGGACCTCTACCAAGTTTGTGCAAATTATGCCCCTGGGGTCAAAACTGGCCCCACCCCAGGGGTCACAAATTTGAGCAAAGGAACTAAGAGGGAAAATTTTAAAAATCTCCTCTGAAACTTGAAGGCGTAGAGCTTTGATATTTAGTAAGTGACATCTCCTAGTGGACCTCTACCAAGTTTGTTCGAAGTATGCCCCTGGGGTCAAAACTGGGGTCGCAAGTTTGAGCATAGGAACAAAGAAGGAAAACTTAAAAATCTTCTCCTCTGAAACTTGAAGGCGTAGAGCTTTGATATTTAGTATGTGGCATCTCCTAGTGGACCTCTATCAATGTTGTTCAAATTATGCCCCTGGGGTCAAAACTGGCTCCATTCCTGGGGTCACAAGTTTGAGCATAGGAACAAAGAAGGAAAAGTTAAATTATCTTCTCCTATGAAATTTGAAGGTGTAGATCTTTGACATTTGGTAAGTGTCATCTCCTAGTGGACCTCTACCAAGCTTATTCAAAGTATGCCCCTTGGGTCAGAACTGGCCCCACCCAAGGGTAACAAATTTGAGCATAGGAACAAAGAAGGAAAACTTTAAGATTCTTTTCCTCAGAAACTAGAAAGCGTAGAGCTTTGATATTTGGTCTGTTGCATCTCCTAGTGGACCTCTACCAAGTTTATTCAAATGATGTCCATGGAGGTCAAAACTGGCCCCACCAAGGGAGTCACTAGTTTGAGCATAGGAACAAAGAAGGAAAACTTTAAAATTCTTCTCCTCTGACACTAGATGGCGTAGAGCTTTAATACTTGGTATGTGGCATCTCCTAGTGGACCTCTACCAAGTTTGTTTAAATCATGCCCGTGGGGTCAAAACTGGCCCCGCCACGTGTGTCACAAGTTCGAATATAGGAACAAAGCAAGAAAATTCTAAAAATTCTTCTTCTCTAAAACTAGAAGGCATAGAGCTATGATATTTGGCATGTAGCAATTCCTAGTGGACCTCTACCAAGTTTGGTCATATGATGTCTCTGGCGTCAAAACCGGCCATGCCCCGGAGGTCACAGGTTGGAAAATTGGAGCAAAGAAGGAAAATTTTAAATTTCTTTTTCTCTTAAACGGGAAGGTGTAGGCTTTGATATTTGGTATATAGCATCTTTGAGTGGACCTCTACTAAGTTTGTTCCAAGGATGCTGCTTTGGTTAAAACTGACCCAGCCCCGGGGACCAAAAGTTCGAATATAGGACAAAGAAGGAAAATTTAAAATTCCTCTTTGAAACTGGGAAGTGTAGAACTTTGATATTTGATTGCCCTATGCCCGGTGTCTGTCGCCCGTCAACAATTTCTTTAAATATCTCCTAACCCACTGGGCCAATCTTGATGAAACTTAGCAGGGATGTTCCTTGGGTGAAGCTTTACCAAAGTTGCTCAAAGAATTGAATTTCACTCATAAGCTATAGTCTAAGGTGAGCGTTCCAGGGCCAATGGCCCTCTTGTTTTAATCTAGTGTCAGTGTTGAAAACAGTAATTTGTAGTGCTACAAGTACTTGTTACATGTTAACCATACTGTTGGAAAACGGGGTTTCATCCATCACCTTGGTGCATTATACCTTGCAAGTAATTATATTCTTGGATTCATAAAACTCATTTTGTCTAACAATGGGCTGGAGCTGAAGTACAATTGTTGTTTGTGTTGGAGGGGGTTGGATATATGTTGCTGAAGTTGTAGTATTATCCAGTAACGTTCAATTCAAACATAGCCTATGACGTTGTAGCGCTAAGCATAACTTGTGTTGCTCTAGAGGACACTGTAGATCGGTACATGTGCTGCACAGAACATGCAGTCTGAAAATGAATCTACATTGTCTGCTCCTACGAAAGACTGTATTATAATCAACCCTGAAATTGCAACAGTGACTGTTGAACTCGATTCATGTTAATTATGCATGAATGTTTTCAAAATCCTTAATAATTTTTTTTTTGGCATTTTATCGATATTGGCGGAGAGAGTAATTGTCTACTTACACAAATAGTAACGTTGGCAGAAATTAGTTCATGTATGTGGGAGAGAGAGAGAGAAAAAGAATTTTTGTGTGTCACACACGGTTTGAAAGACATGCGACAACTGTGGTAGGTAGGTAATCTGCAATACAATTATCCTTGATTGTGGTTAAAATTTCGACAGTGAATCTTTCTCCAGGATTGGCGACGGTCAGTGCAACAGAACGGTATCCTGTCGCTGCTGATGGTTGTTTGGACTTCGTTTACGGGGAAAAGCAGCGAGTAGCTGAGGAAGCCAGTACACCTCCGAAAACATTCGTTTTGAGGGGGTATAAAAAAGGTCGTCTTGGTTGATTAGAGAATCATGCAAGCCAAACCTTGATCTAAGTTACATGGTGTTTTACGTCGCTTTCAACACCATTTCGGTTATCTTGGCGAATATGGGCTTTTACTAATCTTAATGGTTTTTCTTTTTGCCGTTTACTACTGCTTTGTATTACGCTCGGCTTCCTAAGTCACTCGCTGCTTTGTCAAAATTTGAACCACAACCAAGGATAACTGTATTGCAGATTACCTACCTACCACGTATAATAAAATATAAAGAATGGATTGTGAATAGGGGCCCCAGTCTAAGAATGAAGTATTAGGAATCTTGCCATTTTTTCATGCCTGGCCGATTAGGTCGGTGATTAGCGTATCTGATTGATAAGTGGTTGCGGGTGCGACACTTCATTGAGGCAGACTTTCTTCCCGGCGATCTTTCGCTTCTCACCTCTGATGCAAGTGAGAACAGCTGTCAGTGACTTGGAAAGCAAGTTGAGTCAGTCCAGGGCCCGTATTCACCAACCATTCTTAAGAACGGTCCTTGTCTTATTCTCCAGAATTTTCTACATTTGTAAGTAACACAACTTCTGATTGGCTAAACCATTCGGTTTAGCCAATCAGAGGTTGTGTTACTTACAAATTTAGAAAACCTTGGAGAATAGGACCAAGAATATTCTCAAGAATGGTTGGTGAATACGGGCCCTGGTGTGAAAAAGCCAGAAATCGTGTGCACTGAACGCCGTGATATAACCTTATCTGTTAAAAATACACAAACCAATGCCATTTTCATGGGACTGGCTATTGTTTTCGGAGATATGGCCTCGTAATTAATCAAGCTCTGATCGAAATGCTACCTTAAACCCTTTACTCCATAGATACTCATTTCTACGCATTTCTTGTAGGAGCCTTTGGAAATCATTGTGGCAAAAGGTGAAATTGCTCATGACGAGCAATTTCACCTTTTGTCACAATGTTTTCTATGCTATCAAAAGGTGTCATATACATATAAGAAATGGCTTCATCCTTGTTGTTATTTAGGGTTAATTAATGATACCAAAGAAATGCCTTATGGGGTAAAGGGTTAAGATAGCAGATACTTTCCGATTGACCTTGGGAATTATAACTTCTGAGATGGTTGAGGAAAAGGTTTCCTTGACCCTTTACCAAACGATTTTTGGTTTTTACGACCCAGAGGAAGAAGCCTTTTGAAAACATTGTGGGAAAAGGAGAAAATGCTGGTGACCAGCATTTTCTCCTTTTCCCGCAATGTCTTCTACTCTTCTAAAGTCAAGTTTCAGTTTTTGATTCACGTTTAGTTTGTCGTCTGCAAATGTTTCAAATTTGGACAAGTCTAAAATTTTGTCGTTTGTAAACCGTTAAACTGTCTACCAGATGACAAATTTACCAGACGACAAATTTTAGACGTGTCCATCTTGAAGCTCTGTCCAGCGACATGGTAATTGCAGCTCAAATGATGCTACTCGACTTTGAAAGAGTAGAAAACATCGTGGTACAAGGTTACCAGCATTTTCTTCTTTTTTTCCTTTTCAAAACTTTCCTCAGGGTCGTCAAAATAATGGATTGTTTTTGTAAAGAATCAATTTCTATGGTCACGTGGTATCGGGAACGAGGATATTTGTAACCTGACCGATAGATAACCAAACGTTGTAGGTACTTAACCCTTTACCACACAATCCCGCTTTTTTGACGACCCTGAGAAAGACAGCTTTTGAAAACATTGTGGGAAAAGAAGAAAATGCTGGTAACAAGCATTTCCTCTTTTTCCCACAAAGTTTTCTACCCTCCGAACCAAAATTCAATTCTTAAGTCACATTTATTTAGTCGTCTATAAATGCTCTGAATTTGGTCCAGTCCAAAAATTTATTTTTGGGTAAAGAGTTAAGGCCGCTGCGCGTTTGCAGTTGTCTTATACCTATGAAACTTGTGCGTTTGACTAAACAACTCCGTCTTTTGACGACCCAAAAGATAATGCTGCTGTTACAACATTATGCGAACAAGAGGAAGTACATGTGATGGCAAACGGCATACATTTTCTTTTCTTCTTTTCCTACGTTTTCAACTGTTTCAAAAACATTCCATCAGCTGAGTTAAATATAATTTATAGTCTGTAAACGCTTTTGATGTGGACGAGTCAAGAATCGTTTTCTTGTCTTGAAGGAGGTGAGCTTGCGTTATTGACTTTCATACATGAAACCTATTTTAGGGGAATTACTTGAAAACCACAGAAAAAGCAAACAGTATTATATAATCAATGCAGTTTAATTTCAGAGGATTTACTGAATCGATATAACAACAGTAAATGTACTACAGCTTATAAATGCAAGTACGATTTACACTTCAACTTAAAAACTCAAATTATATGTCCAATGAGGGATCATTTATGGTCTGTAGCCGGACAATCTCCGCCAACAAAACCAATTGCAATAGTTTCTTTCATATCATAAGTGAAACAGTCATCTACACACACGCTAAATAATAAATATAAATGTTAAATGCTCCTCTAAAACACAATTGTTTATCCTTCCGACACCAAGTTGTATCCACGAACACTTCGTCAGCTTCTAAACGAGGTTTCCATACCGTTATCGGTTGTCTTTTATAACGTCTTTGTCTTGGCATAATATCGTCTTGGCATTTTCTTCTTTGTTTTGAGAACGATATGAAGGCCTGGTTTGAAAACTGCGCGAACATTTCCTTGAATGCAAACAATTTACTAAATGCTTAATGATTATGAGAGATTAACTGTCTAAAAGAGAGCATCACTGCAACAACCTATTCACTACAATGATATACTGTAAAACTGGATGTAGACTTTGACACCAGAAGTGACATCATTTCAATAGTCATCATCACCCCCATTGGACGAGGCAACTGAGCGGAAAGAAGAATTAAGTCCTACGTGAGAAGTTCTATTGGAAGTTGATTGGTAGTACGGTGATAGGGTTGCTCCGGATACCTAAAACAGAAAATAAACGATGCGTATATCATATTGCTTCTTCTTTTATTCCAAGAAATACATATATCTAGAAAAGTTAAATGATAAATAACATTATATTTCGTAACTACAAATTTGGTTTTGACGTATCTGTCAGTGTCAGTTTCTGTTTTTAAATAAAAGAAAATTGCATTATACATACATACATACATGTATATTACAGTAAACTGCGTATTTTCAATATTAACTTTTTTTTCCGTTAAAAGATGTATAAAGTTGTCAATCTAAAAGTGACAGTTAATTATTTCTTAATTTGAAAATAATATAGCCTATCCATTTGTTCATTGAAATCTTATAACTACATAAAAAAGTAACAACAATAATCATGCAATAACTCCATGCAAAAGGACTTTGTTGTGGCTTAAAATAATAGCGAGGCTTCAAAAGAATTTTCTTTTCAAAGATTTTTTTCAATAGAACCAGCTGTCAATAAGCCACACCTATGATCTACTTAACTCTTTAGCAGACGATATAAACAGGCTTGTGCAATTTGGAAGCGTTTGCAGACAACAAACTAAAAGTGGCTCCGATGATGTTCCAACGAAATGGTAGAAAAGCATGGAATAGGAGAATATGCTGGTTACCCGTATTTTCTTATTGTTCCACCTTTTTTTAAAGTTTTTTCTTCAGGGTCGTTAAAACACGGAAGTCTGTGCTGAAGGATTAAAAGATAGAAAAAGGGTCCCCGTCATGCACTTTATAACTACCCAAAGGATTGACTTTTTGAGAAAGTATTTTTCCACTAATTGTCTGTTTCTCCCCAAAATATTCGTATTTTATGTTGAAAGAAAACGGGTACATACAAGTGACACATTGCACAAAGATTGCCGTAAATAACAATGGGAAATAAAACACCACCTTCACCTAAAATAATACACGTAAAATAGAGGTACATACATACTGTCATTTTACAAAGATCAGAGTAAAACTTAGATTTCTCCTTTTACTGAACTCTATTGAAGTGTTTTAAGAGGAAAACAAAATAAAAGGAAATTCATGCACCGACAGGAAGTCACTTCACTCTGCACCACGTGACCAAACTGATGCACGTAATCAGTGGCGCCACTTACACTTATTCGGTGGTGACACTGGAATACTGGTGAGTTTCCCGAATGGAGATGGATCCTCCCTATATACAATAGTCACACAAGGGTAAACACAATATAGAAATACGGGAAAATGATCTACGCAAATAATAATGGTCTACATAATTTCACTATCAGAAAGAGAACTGCATGGCGTGAAAAAAATAGGGTCGGTAACAGTGATATATGTAGAACTTCTTGGATGCATTTGAAGAAAAACCTGATGTTTATACGAAACTGAAATAAACACTTGATGTCTATACCCTATGAACTCGCTTGCTAAAGCATATATAATAAAATATAATTATAGCCAAGCTAAAATATGTATACATTTTTTCTAATAATCTATCACCAGACAACATATGGTATATATTTGCTTAATGCCATGTTATACCTAAAGGTCATTAATATTCCTATCAGAACGAGTTTTCCCTTTCTCGTCTCAATCTCTCTGCTTTTGCCATGGCAGCGGCTAACGGAGTTGCTCCGGGCCCCTGGTAATCAGCAAAATATATACTCTTTATTCTATTCAAAAATTCGTATTCAACATTTAAGGCCTAAACTCGTTATCTCCACGATTTCAACAAACCATCAGGTGAAACTTCCTTGTGATGTAGATCGATTCACGAATGCATCCAAAAGTTGGTAAGATATACAAAATAGGGGGCACTATCACGGTTTAGGTGAACACGTGGTTTTGGGCATTGCCGACTGTTGCCGGAATTACCTTTATTCAAACTACGAAAAACTGATGTTAAAGTGTTGGATTTTACGCCTGCTTCTTAGCCTGTAAATCATAATCAGTTCATCATATTTACATTCCATCTAATCTTTCTTTTAAAACACAAATACTCTCACATATTAGAAGAGAAAGTTTAAGTTCTGCTTGTCTATGATTAATGTTGTTGTCAAAAAATAAAAAAAAGGACTTGAAGATAATGCCTTGCTAAAATCGTAAGGAAACTGTAATGCCCTACTTGCATGGCTAAAGCTAGTTTCTTGATGGATTCATTGTACATTTACGTATATTACCACATACAGGGCTTAGGGCTTGTTATAAAAAAAATATGCTGCAAACAAATTTAGATCGATCCATTACTTTGTCTAAATGAAAATGAAACAAGTACCTGTCCTTAAATTACATTATTTTCATAGCACTAACAGGCTACATTTCAGAACATTATTCAAAATAAAAGTCGTGTTTTGTGGACACTGACCAATTTGGCAAATCTTGAGTTTGTGTTCACCAACTATTTTAAGGGTACTCCTTGCCTAATTCTCAAGATTTTCTAGATTTGAAAGCAACAACTTCTGATTGGCTAAACCAATTAGCTAGTCAGAAGTTGTGTTAATATCAAATTTAGAAAATTCTTCAGCATTAGATTGGGAATATTCTTGAAAATAGTCGGAGAATATGAACCGATGTATGTCAATTAAAATCTCTGCAAGATTATATACTTACGCCTGGGCTGGCACTTGTGCGGCTTACAGATACAGAGCTGCGATTCTTGGCACGAAGTTTCTGGAGAGAGTTCTCAGCAGAATCGGCACGTTCCTCGGCATCTTCGAGCTCATTCTGCACCTTGCGGTATTTGGCGAGGTTGATAGCAGCAACTTCTTCCTATAAAACATAATTAGACAGTATGTCATCGAGTTCTCCATTCTATATGAGCCATGCTCTGGCTAAAAAGGGTTTAACTCATTACCAAACGACAATATTTTAATATTTCAGGCTTGCCCAAATCCAAAGTATTTTCAGACGACAAAATAAAAGTGACTGAAAATTTGAAATTTGTTTTGTGAAGGGTAGAAAACATTGTTGGAAAAGGACAAATGCTGGTTACCAGCATTTTCTCCTTTTCCCACAATGTTTTCTAAAGGCTTCTTTCTCAGAGGCGTCAAAAGTAGGGATTGTGTGGTAATGGGTTAATGCATCTCCGCCAAGGATTACACCACAAAAATAATCGCATATTCCTGGACCCATAACTTGAGGTAGAAAGGCCCTTGGACACGCAGAAAATTTACAAGTAAAAAGTTTCGACAAAGGTCAGCCTGGGTCGATCCTTTGTGTAGATGCAAATAGGGCTGTAACTGGATGTGACTTTATATCCCCGCCAGGGCTTTGAAAGTATTTTGTACACAGACGGACAAACGGACGGAGACAAGGACACACGAACGGACGGACTCACGGGCAGACAGGCTGATTTCAGTATACCACTGAAAACGTTCGTTTTGCGGGGATATAAAAACTCTCTTTTTATAGATCAAAACTGATACATTCTATACGTTGTGTGCAAATTTGAGCTTCACTCTTAATCCCATGTATTGCTGGATGAATTTTCAGATGTATGTATGAGATGCAGTTATTGCAGTTTTAGGACGGTTCTTATCAGAATATCAGACAAATAAGAGGAGAGTGTAGATCCAAAACCAAGCTGCATGATCTGCGCAGTCTGGTCTACATCAACACTATCCAGAAAAGCAATCTACGAAAGTTAGCATCAACATATGATACTAACTTAGTACCATATCTGGTTAACATGTCATCCATATTGTCCTTTATACATTAGTTCGTGTTTAATGTTGGTGGTAAAATGAACAGTTTGTTGCTAAAAGTTTTTTTTTTTTTTCTGCACACTATCCATAATTATAAACACTGCTTTAAAAAAATATGAAATTCCCCAAGTGGAAATCAGGTAGCCTGTGATTTTAACAAACCGTTACATACTCGTATGACATTAAAATGTTTTATGTTGCCTTTATGTGAATATTTCATTAATATTTCAATATTAAACTTACAGCCTCCTCGACTTGGCGTTTGTATGTCTTGATCTTGTTCTGGAGTTTGTCAATGAGGTCTTGCAGGCGTTCCTGGTTCTTTCTGTCCTCATCGGCTTGAAAGGCGAGTTCCTTCAGACGACGGTCAGCCTTGCGCATGTTCTTCTGGGTCTCAGCGTGGCGGCGTTGTTCGCTGTCCAATTCACCCTCAAGTTCACGAACCTGAAAAGGTTTGTGTAAAAGGAAAAGTAATAATAATGAAACACATTTAACCTCGGCTCAGATCATAAAGGATCTGAAGCTTTAGGACTAGTTGGTTTCCATGCAAGTACCTAAGCCATTTCTTTATGGGCTTTAACGGGCATCACAGCTCTTAGAAATGTAAAGTGTTGTGACAAGAATTCGGTTCATGTCATGCCAAACTCTCAAAGCTAGTGTCTTTCTCCTTTGGCTTGAAGTATTCTAGGTAAAAAGCATAACTGTTTTTCTAGCAATCATCAAAATTACTTACTCTGGTTTCAAGTTTAGCGATGGCCTTCTTTCCTCCCTTGAGAGCCTGAGCTTCAGCTTCATCAAGACGAACAGTGAGTTCTTTGAGCTGCGATTCAAGAGCCTTGCGCATTTTTTCAACTTGTGATCCATGGTCTTGTTCAGCACGAAGTTCATCAGCAAGACGTGCGGCATCAGCCATGGCTTTCTTTGCTCTCTCATCGGCAGATCTGACTTCATTGTTCATGTCATCAAGATCAGCCTGCATGGCAGCAATATCACCTTCAAGCTTTCTCTTTTGGCTACTGACAGACTGCACGTTGGCGGACAGCTCGTTGACACGGTCGTTGGCATCAACAAGTTCATTTTCAGCTGCCTTGCGTCCTCTCTCTGCAGATTCAAGAGCGGAGCGAAGTTCTTCACATTCACCATTGATGACGGCAACTCTACGTTCGGCCATGTTGTAGGCTTCACGGGCTTCGCTAGTCTGACGCTGTTCATCCTCAAGTGAACTCTGCATGTCACGGATTTGTTCCTGGAATCGTTTTGCGTTCTTTTCCATTTCAGCTCTACCACGGTTAGCACCATCAAGAGCCACCTCGAGTTCGTTAATATCCTGCTCAAGCTTCTTTCTGATACGAAGAGCTTCGGCCTTGCCCTTCGCCTCAGCTTCCAAGCTAGCATTCATAGAGTCGAGTGATCTCTGGTGGTTGCGTCTGAAAAATGGCATATCAAAAAGTGAAATTGATTGTTCCGCCTTTGAAGCATCAATTAAAAAAGTAATAAGACGTCATTTTATGTCTTGATTCGAAACACTTTGAAAACATTGTGATAAAAGTTTCAATTGCTCGTAACAAGCAGTTTCGCTGTTTGTGTTGTTGCTGTTGTATTCTTGTTTATCCTGAGTTCGTAAGTTTTCCCGGGATGTTTTCAAATCGCCTGCTGTAATTATTTTTTGGATGATAATTTGTTCATGTTAAAAGTGTCAATGTTTCTAAATTGTTTTCCCTATAAAGTAATACAAGTTTTTTCCGACTCCTTGCAATTACCAAGTATACAATTACAACTAATGATTGACCAAACTGAAACGACATGCACTGCAAATAAATATAGAGCAGACCTTGTGTTTTCGAATTCCTCTTCCTTCTCGGCGATACGTCTGTCAATTTCTTGTCTGATTCCAGCAATTTCCATCTGAGCACGTGCAACCTTAGCCTCTTCTTGTTCAAGAGCTGATTCTGCTTCCTCAAGAGCGGCCTGGAGTTCTTCCTTTTCCATTTCAAGACGACGACGGGCCTTCTCAACCTCGTGGACGCTTCTGCCTCCCTCAGTAAGCTGGTCTGTGAGCTCGTGGATCTCATCTGAACAAAGAGAATGTGTAATATCGTATAAGATAAAATCATGAATCTTTTGTTTTCCTTGGTACATGTCTGTCAGTTCGTCATTCAGTTGAACCCTGTGTGGCTCCTTGATATTTTTTAGGACTCGTAACCCGGAGGCTCTGAGCTTAAGCCTCACTGGAAGCACTGGGGTTTTCGCGGAAGTGGGCAAGACACTTCAGAGCCCTAGCCTGGTACTGGTGAAGCCCAAGACATACATGAATATTTGAACTGTCGCTGTGATATGACTAAAATAACGTTGAAAGCGGCGTACAATACTATCCAATCAATCAATAAATCTTTATTAAATAGATAAACAGACAAAGGCAACACTTTTAGAAAGCAATGTAGAGTGAAATGGAAAGTGCGGAAAATTAAATAAGGGTAGATACATGTTCAAAATAAAATGAGATAAAACAGATGATTTAAGATATCAACAGTGACAATTACTACTCGAGGGAATGCAACTACATACCAGCCAAGTTCTTGTTTTCCCTCTTCAGAGATTCTACAGTATCATTAGATTCCTCAACCTGTGCTTTAGTGCGGTAAAGCTCAGCAGAGTAGCTGCGGGCTTCTTTCTGAGAGTTCTCAAGCTCGGCCTGGACATCCTTAACCTTGGCAGCCCATTCGGCGACGGTCTTGTCGAACTGTCTCTGTTTCTTCTCGAGGTTGTTGGCGTTGGCGTTAGCTCTCTCAACATCTACCATAAGGTCTTCGAGTTCTCCCTGGAGTCTGGCTTTTGTCTTTTCCAACTGTCCGACCTTTGAGTTGGCAGCCTCAGCTTCCTGTTCAGCCTCCTGGAGTTTAGCCTGGAGCTTGCGTTTAGCTTCCTCGAGTTCTTCGGCACGAGCTAAGCCTTCGGATTCGAACTTAGAACGCCACTGTTGAGCTTCAGCGTTAGCTCTTGAAAGTTGTCTCTGAATGTCGGATTTAGCTTCCTGTTCCTCTTCAAGTTGCTCACGGAGAGCGTCGAGGTCAGCGCTCAAGTTGCGGAGTTCACCCTGGAGTTTCTGGCGAGCCTGGGTAAAAGAAATATAACAAAAATATATAGCCTACTCATTATCAGCCGAAAAACAATATATGGACTTTTTCAAATTAAAAGCATTTGCAGGCGACAAATTAGACGTAACATAAAAACTGAAATTTTCTTGTTGAAGAGAAGAAAACATCATGGGTATAGAAGAAAATGCTGGTTAACAGAATTTTCCCCTTTTTCCCCACAATGTTTACAAAAACTGCCATTCTCCATGTCAACAAAAGTGGTTATCGTTCTAGAGTATTTTTGTGGCTAATTTTGTCATGAATATGGCAAAATGGGGTAGATCCAGTGTAAAACTGTGTGATCTTTTAAGTTAATTTACATTGTCCTTACAAGCAACTACATTCAAGTCCGGCTCTTCAAAGGTAAAGAGCGTTCCCTATGTTATTGACAGTCTGTCCCTCTCTATTCTTTTATCCTAAATTGAATACATGTCAAGAGAGAGAGAAACAATACTAAGTATGGAAAGTTTGGTTTGGCAACAAAAAATTCACATCGAGCATGAATTAGCATGTACTGGACTATCGAGCATGTTTTAGACTAAAGCCCTGACTTACTCTGGTTTCATCCTCAAGGCCACGTTTAGCTTCCTCAAGCTGGGAGAGAAGGCTCTGTCTTTCCTTGGTGAGCTGGGATACTCTACTCTCGGCATCCTCCAACTGGCGGGTGAGGTCTGAGTTCTCGGCCTGGGCTCGCTGTTTGGAGGACTGGAGTTCCTGGATGGTGCGGTTACCCTCGTCAATGCGAGCGTTCAACTCGGCCATCTGAGCCTCAACCTGTTTGGACATCTTCTCGGACATACCCTGAAGACAGATGAAAATTACTAAAAGTCAAGAATGGGCATTTTATTTGAAGCTGATTATTAAAGCTTCCATAAGCTTATCGCTTTCATATAATATACGGTTTTTCTCCTACATACAGTTATGAAGCTGAAAACTCGTCTACAGGTATAACAGAAGACAAATTCAATTTGAACAGGACAGCATTCCTTTGTTTTGGTTTGCCTGCCTTAACCGGATGTAAACAGAAGCTTCTGGTGAGTAAATGAAATTAAACGATTTTTGTCAACAGCCAATGAATGATTAGTACCAATCACATTTAGATATGCAAAGAGGAGGGATAGGTTCACCATAAGATTAAAACTATGTAATGATTCTAAACCTTTTCTACATCTGATTTCCTGATACAACACATTTTAAGGCTATCGTGTAGGAACCGCCCAGACAAAACGACTTAGCAAATTAACTGCTGTGTTGAATTCAAGGAATTCAGGAAATACAGACCATGTTTATTTATGTATTAAAAGGGTGAGTATACAATTTTAGGTGAAACACTCAAACACATTAAAACACAAGGTACCCGAATTCGCTCGGCCTGTTCCAGACCCAGTAAAAGGTTTTCACATTCTAGGTGTGTATCCAGTCGTTCTTTTTCCATTCTAAACCAGCGAGTAGATTTTTTATAGAAGCATGCAATAAAGAAAAAAAAGTTAGAATGAAACAATTCTTGAAGCCCCTGTTTTGAAATTAGAACGACTTTTATCTTTTGATAGGACTGAAACTTGTGGTGTACTGTTAGATGAATAGACATCGCACTTGTGGCCTAATGACCACTTTCAAACCTTTTTTTACCACTTTGAAAACATTAAGTTCCAAAAAAGCATTTTTCGTCTGCGAAATGACTAGGTACTTGGTCTGGCAAATAATAACGTGAATTGTCGTCATGAAATAGAAGGAAGGGTTGGCATGCGTGTCATAGATTTATTTCATCATTGCTGGTTGTATCATGCAAGTTTACTTATTGCCATGCCTATATTGTACACATTTACCCTGTTCTTTGAGACATGTTCAAGTTGAGCCTGAAGGTCATCGATCTCGCCTTTGAGCTGGGACTTTTCCTTCTCAACTCTGAATAAGTGTAAAGAAACGGTGAATTTACTTTGGGTCTGACTATCTACTTTATCTAATGTATTGTCAAAAACTATATGTACGTCAATGCAAACACCGAAATATGTTAAGACTTTTTCAGCAAAATGCTTTTTGTTGTTGTAGTTGTTGTTGTGTTTTCTTTCGCATTGCTAAAAGAAAGATTTTATTTGTTGGACTGATATATTGATAGGCGAGTGCAACACTAATCTAAGTGCCTGTACAATGTACAATGTACAGACACCTAGAATAGTGTTGCATTCACCTATCGATATATCAGTCGTGGTTTGTCAAAAAGAGGTTAAATACCATCAGACCTGGCAAGTATTCGCATATTTTCGGATCCATCACATCCGTTTTGTCCAGCGGCCTACTGAACACTGAAGTAGATCTAGGCTTGTCCTTTGACATGCTGAAAATTGCAGCAAAAAGTTCCAGCTTCGGTCAGCCTGTGCGGACTGCGCCGGCCGACCTTGGTCGATACTGTTTTTCAAATGCAAAAAGCACCTTCTGAGAAAGTATGTCTCAAACAAGTATATTTCATTGTATTTCACAATTGCGAATGATAAAGCGGTAGACGTTTTCTACTTTTGACTTGTAATTATCCTTTTCAATAAGTATTTACTCATATAATGTATCAGTATAACCGAAAAAATTCGCAACGCTGTAGCAGTTGAAACTAGTTTTCCTGCAATTGTTGAGCTTGAAGATAGGAATGCAAAGTAAGTGCAATAGATCCATGAAACAATTGGTAAAATTTAATGTTGCTCTGCTCACCTAGATTTGACCTTCTGGAGCTGGTCGATCTGGTCAGCCATCTCGTTGGAGGCATCTTGGGCCTTCTTGCGGAGAGTGGCGATCTGAGACTCGTGCTGGAGACTCTGTTCCTCGAGGTCACGGCGGAGTTTCAAAAGTTCCTGTTCTCGTTTCTTGTTAAGGTCGATCTGAGCAGCAGTAGCGCCACCAGCCTCGTCAAGGCGTTCGCTGAGTTCTTCAAGTTCGCGGTTCAAGTCAGCCCTCTGTTTTTCAACCTATGTTAAAATAACAATACTCATTAGTAGCCCTTGTGCATATGAAAATAAAGGAATTTGTCATCTTTATCCTTTATTAGTATTCCCCTGAAATGTCCACAGAACAATTTTTACCTCAAAATGGCACAACTATAAAAATCAGATTTAATCTATAAAGCAGAGTTGATAAGCCCATCTATATATGAAAAAAACTGATTTTCGATTATGGAAATCATTCATGAGGCAATATTCGCCAATACTGTATTCTGGCGCTTAAATTTCAAAGCATTATCAATAAATCTTTGAACAGATCTCTGGATCATGGGGATGTCGAATCATAGGGGTTTGCCTTTCATCTCTCGTAATCTGTCACTTTTGTTAATTTGTGTTAACCAAACCCATACTTTTCAAAGTATTCTAAAATTTTAGCAATCCTTTGTAAAAAGACGGCTTTATTCTAACGGTGGATTTTTGCCAATAGATTTAACAGCACAGACACACGTAACTGTTAAATACCTCTTTAGCACATAGATAAAGAGTTGAATATTCCAGGGGTGTATGTGGGAGCCTGATTTCTCATCCCCTAATTTTACCAAGCACTTCAGGTTTCTTTTTATCAAACGTAGAAACTGTATCCTAGCAACCATTTTATAAAAACGTGCTGTGTTTTACCTGTCTTGAATTCTCATACAAGATACATGAGTTTGCACTTGTAGCTCTAGTCTACATGTGATATTAACTGTTAGAGCGCTTAACATATCCACAGTTGCTATTGTCGACAGCGGGAAACAAGATCAAACTGCAAAGAGCTATCTGATCTTGGAACAACAATGTCCGGTTTTCACGATATTTTAGCCTAACGACCTTTAAAAATGCATGACCTTGGGATTTTTTGTAAATGATGTAGACTCTTCCATTTCATTTAGCGCCTAGGGTGCAGTTAAATTCTATATAAGCCATGCTTTGTGGAAAAGGGGCTGCGAACTCGTTTTTTCAACGCCTAACAACGCATCCTCGTGAGATATTTTTCATATAAAAAATAATCAGTTGATTATCCTCTATATAAGCCATGCTTTGTGGAAAAGGGGCCTAAGGTATCTGCGAAAAAGTATTGAACAAGTTAGCGTGCACAGTCCTCACAGACTGACCTTGGTCAAGTCTGTGCATGTCATAGGACAAGTGTACTTCAGGATTCACTCGGTTGCTTCACAACATGGGTTTTATTGTTCAATAATTATGTGATGACTTGCTTAGTATCATGTATCACTGAGATACCCTTTTTTCAGACCATGGTTCATTATGTAAATTACAGTTTCATTTGCTTAATTCTTTGCCAACTGACAAGATTATAGAGTGTTCCAAATTAAAAGCATTTGCAGACGAAAACAATAAATGTTACTGAAAAATCAAACTTCGTGTTAGGGAGGGTAGAAAACATTGTGGGAAAAGGAGAAAATGCTGGTTACCAGCATTTTCTCCTTTTCCCATAATGTTTTCAAAAGGCTCCTTTCTCAGGGTCGTTAAAACTCGGAATTGTGCTGTAAAATGGGGTTTAAAAAAGCCTGAGAAATGTACATGTATTGCATCTAACTTTTCATATCACTTTTTTCCTCGGAATCATTTTCTGTGAGAGTATAAGATTGACCTCTCAAAAGTGACAATTTTATCGCAGCCACATGACTATGACTGTAGAATCAATTACCACATGGTTTAACATTAAATTCAAAACAATTATGTAAAATAAATAGGTAAAAAAATTGCAACTGTTTGAGCCTATTCTAAAATGATCATATAAAATAAATATACAAATATATAAGTTCTATTTAGCAATAGCCTTTTGAATACTATTTACCAGGAGTCATGATAAAATATACAAATACTGATGTGTGAAATCTCAAAATACGAGAAGTCAAAGCTTAGATCCAGTTATTATTCTAAATATCACTTTTATCATTCTAAATTCCAATGCTTTATCATCTGATTGGCCAAGTCCTTCCATCTTGGTCAGTCATATGGCTAAGCCTCAGTATCTAGAATTACAAATGAATCTAATGAGCTTAAGTCGAAATTTAGATAGTGACATAACGTCTGATTGGCTAAGTAATTTAGTTTAGCCAATCAGATCCATTGAATAACACTACGGATGTTCTAAAGACTGGTAGGTAAATATGGACCATGATGGCATGTTCAATGTGTAAACAGTTGTAGTTGCCTACCTTAGCTCTGGCTTGTCTCTCTGCCTCGAGTTCCTCTTCCAACTCTTCGATGCGGGCCTGTAATACAGCGGTCATGTTTGTAAGTGGAATTGATTGTAATACTTAAAGCGGAATGTAAGTACAATAAATCCGTTTAAAAAGGTCAAAATGACAGAAATGGTCCCACAAAAGAGATTTTAATGAAGTGTATACAATGTACAACAATTAAACACCCTCAAAAAATCATAAGAATAATCACAGACTTCGGATCACAGATAAACCGAGAACAGTAAAGCTAAAAACCCAGCCCCTCAAAAGTTTGTTATTGGCTTCAACGAAAAAACACGAAAGTGCACGTATTAGAAAATGCCAACCAGACATGTACGAAAAGTAATGAGTCCGTAAACGAGTATTAAAGCCCACATGCGTCTCAAGGCTGATTAGTTACGTTGCCGAGTTCGAAACACAAAATCGTGAGCCAGGATGTTATCTAAAGTATTTCTATAGCATTGCAATGGTATGAGTCAGCTCTCCAAGTTACAGCTGTGCACTGCCTATCCGCCCAATGAAATTTTAAGAGGTAGGCGAAAAGAGTAGTTCTAGTGAAGAAAACCCCTCAAGGAAGTATCATATTTCATTGCATAGGTATGTTAACATTCAACATTCGTTCTAGCTTTGATACACGTGTAAATATATCAAGCAATCAACAAGGAATAGAACCTTCGTATTCCCTTATCACGTGAAGAACGGATATTAACTCGATAAGCTGATAAAAATCACTTTGAAATATCTGTGAATAGGAAATAAAGCAGTTGCTGAGAGCATTACTGTGCAATTACAATAAATGTGTTAAAAGGAGTCCTCTTTTTCATAAAATGAATACTTTAGTTTAAACATATACTAGTGTTAATTTTCCATCGATTGAAAAACAAGCACTTACAACTTATACTAGTCTCTCTCATTTGTGCTCCCTGGGACCTACACCAGTACTCGCGCAGAATGTGTGGTCTAATAAACTGTCCAAATGTTGATACCCCCTCCCGGGTATCGAACTCGATACCTCACAACCACAGACACCAAGACTAAAATGACCACACCACCATACCATTGTAAAATGGTATTTTCCTTTAACCAAACGCTTGCCCTTTGAGAATTTTATATGGGTTTTATTGTATTTAGTATGTACTCATAGCTTCATGCACGTAAAATTGACACAGGTCTTCTGAAAGCGTGCATATTCCTTTCTTTAAGGGCCATAGGCGAAAATAAGGCATTATGCTGACGGAATACATCAAGATCAGACTGCACGGAATGTGCAGTCTGATCTTGAATCTATACCGCCTGCCTGTCTACTCAAGGCTAAAAGGTACAGATCTGTGTCTTTTAGTGTATTATATTTTCAACCGTCGAAAGAGGCAGAGTTTCATTATTTGACGCTGAAACAGTAAACGCTCTACTTGAAGTATACGCTTATATCAAGATGCCCAATTAAATTAACCCTTTCCCAAACAAGCCCTTGTTTTTAAGTGTCTGCAGTACATGTCTTTTGAAAACACTGTGGGAAAAGGAGAAATTGCTCGTGACGAGCAATTTCTCCTTTTCCCACAGTGTTTTCTACCCATTTGGAGAACTTTCTGCCATTTTTCTCGAATTTGAAACTGTCGTCTGCAAACTCTTTGAGTTTGGAAGAGTTTAAAATTTGTCGTTTGGGAAAGGGTTAAACAGTAAGTCTAAGCCATGTTGCAATTATAGTTTTTTTTAGATAGAGCAGTTTAGATCAACGATCAGATTGCATCGTCTGTACAGTCTGATTTTCTACACTGTTCTGCAAAAGCATTTTTATTTGCTTAAACAGACAAAGACTTGATCAATCGAACTAATTTTGTCAAAAACGACGCAGTTTAAAGGATCGGAATATAATGTAGAATCATTGTATTATACAAACAGAAAAAAGGCGAAACATCAGAATTTTATACAGTCTCATGGAAAAAAGTACAGTATTTAAATCAAAATTCTCTTGCACACAACATGTTCTTAAATATGAGGAAAAACACCAGATATGTGTGTGATTACCTTAATAGAGTTGTACTAGCTAAAGCAGAGCTATCCACGGCAGAAAGCGATTAATTCTACTGCAAGCAACACACAGACAGAAGCAAAGCACAGATATAACAGAGATACTGTACTTCTAGCATATGTTTCAGACCGGGCGCCGTTAGCGCAAGTTCTTCTGCATCTCTAATCACTTTCTTGCTCCTCGCACTTAATTTTGTAGGCGATAAACCAGGCATGTATTGACGACGATAAAGAGCTGGATGAGTGGCAATGTTTTCAAGTACCGCGGGACTAGTTCCTCTGTAGTCCCGACTTAGGTCAGAAAGAAGTGTACTTGTGTCCGTATATTCGCGAAAAGTAGTTCTCTTTGAACTTGATTTATAACTTTTTGAAGATGCCATCTTACTGCTTGATGACTCCTGAGACGTCTTTTTCGGAGCTTTCTTAACAGTTAGTGTTTCAGAAGGAGCAGGCGGTTTCTCCTTCTTTACAACTATTTGCTCCGTCACCGAAGTGACAGTTGTGTCGACAGGTGGCGCGACTGTGCTTATTTCCGGTTCCGGTTGTGACTGGTTTTCAGTAACAGATGATTCGATATTTGATTCTATTTTAAAAGTAACTTTTTCTGCATCAGCCATACTACACTAAGGTTATTCCTATTCTACAGCGTCCCGTAACTCACGATAACACTATTTCCGAAAGTAAATTCCAAGTTGAAGTCAAACCCCAAACTATCACGTTAAAGTGTTTAACCCAGGAACCGATCGCTAAACAACAGTAGCCGAGCACAACTATCAGAATCACAAGCTAAGACACACTGCCCCCTAGAATCCAATCACGATAGAGATATAAATAACTAACGATCGAAACAGAAAGAGCGATGTACACACCTTGCTATCGCATCGCGGAAGTTAGAGAAGCAGTGCCAGTAAGTACACCGCAAATGTCTTTATATGGCTGCTTGCTTAACATTATGTTAATCATCTGGATGGTTTCCACAGGTATTTTGGCACATATCCCGCAAGCTACTCAACACAATATTATGCTATAAAACCCTGACAACAGACAAGCTGCAGTGATTTTCATTGTCTGGGTAGCGCGATCTCACTAAACACTAGTGATATATGTTAGACAGCACACAACCTGTTTATTTCCAGGCAACCAATATAAATGTTGGATTCGATTGTGCTGGTATTTGATATACATGATAAAACATGATGTCTGATTTTACGAGTTGTAAATCATACCCGAAACGATTCTAGATAGCCGCCAAACTCACTGTTAGTAAAGTCTGCAAAAGCGGCACAAATATTTGCTTACTCAGTAAATGATATTCTTGACCTTCTACAAACATTGCTGACACGAAAAAAAAAAAATGTATCCGTTTTTGAAGATGCACTTCCGGTTCACAAGAAATTTTGTAGACAAAACAGCATGCGTACATTACATTTTGTATCAAAATCAAACACGGAAGAATGGATAAAAACACAGAGTTCGTAAAAAAAACTATTTATCATTAAAATTTTGTTTTTAATTAGATCTATCAGTCTGTGATATTCTTATGTTTATTTTATCTAAATAATATGCAGCTTCAGATTATTCTTCATGTAAGCAAGCGTAGGTTTCTGCAGAAGTGTTTGGAATTAGTTTCACAAAACACACTCTCCAAAAAGTCTTTGAATTCAAGGAATACTACATGCAGTCGACCTAAACTTAAAAAACCTTAAAAAAGACATCTTTCGAGAATTTAAATGGTTAATGTCATAATTCTAAAATAGGTCTTTCAAAGAATTCAAATTATACACTACAATAAAATGACTGGATAGACAATTAAATACTTAATGCTGATTTGATTCCTGAAACTGTTGAATTCTATTCGAGGGAAAGGGCATTCTAAATCATTATTACCTGTAGTTCCTTGATCTTTCTCTGGAGCTGGGCAACAAGGCTCTGCTCATCCTCGAGTTTGGAGTTGAGATTTTTGATTTCCATGTCCTTCCTTAAAAGTAGGTCATTAAAATCGGGGTTACAAAATTGTTTTGACACAATAATGTCACTAAATATATTACTTAAGAAATAGACTTTAATTGTGGAAAGCTTATAGTGCTTTTTATCAAAAATTAATGTATGTGCAAAATACGAGTACTGTTAAGTATACATTCAAACATTAAGAATGCAAATGACAACGTTTAAATCAGTGTCGTAGTCAGTTCTTATTCTAATATAATTAATTTAATACATTGCCCAAATATAACTTCATTTTACGCACTTTCTGACGTTGTCTTCAAGATCTCTCTTGACACGTTCTAAGTCTTCAACAGTTTCCTGTGTGGATTTTAAGTCTTGTTCAACCTTTCTCTTGGCCTTCTCAACATCTGCACGCACTTTCTTCTCGCGTTCCAAGTTGTCTTCGAGCTGAAAACGAAAAATCACATCAGACATTAGAGGTCTGAAATTACACTGTATTACTTGCACGTGTCGCATAACGTCTAGTTAACTTTTCTGTAACAAGAAGTAGTTAAAACGATGATTTTTTTAGAATCTTTCATTCTCACGTGCCATAGAAATCTTTTACTGAAAATATCCTATTTCCATCATTTTTTTTCCACTTACAATATCGAATTTTATCTTACGTAACGCCCATTAAACCAAAAGCTGAAAAATTAAGATTTTTTTTTTCTCTGGAATTACTGACCTCATCCAAAGTAGCCTCAAGTTTGCCCTTCAGCTTGGTTAGGTGGTTGACTTTGTCTTCTTCGGCCTGGAGGTCTTCAAGTGTCTTCTTATGAGCCTCGTCAAGATTTCTCTTTTCCTTTGACAACTTAGAAATCTGTTCATCCTGCTGAGCCATTTCATCCTGTAAGGTCTTGATTTGGTTGTCTTTGGTGTTCTTTTCAGCTTCAGCCTTAGCAAGAGAGGTTTCAAGGTCTTCTACATTGTTCTTAAGGTTGTTGATGTCACCTTCCATCTTCTTCTTCATTTCTTCTAGAGCTGCGGCAGCGTCTTCTTCATCAAGAAGCCTGTCCTCCAGCTCCTTAAGCTGTGATTCGTAATCAGCTTTCTGTGTGATCAATTTCTCAATTTTCTCTTCAGCATCAATCAGGTTGTCCTGTTCAGCCTGCAACTGGAGGAACATGTCATTCTTCTGCTGAAGCAGAGTAACGTTCTGCTCTTCAAGTTCCTTCTTGATCTTTTCGATTTTGGCCAAATCAGCTTTGGTTTTCTCAAGTTCTTCCTCTTTTTTCTTCATGTCATCTTCAGCACGGGCAATGTTGAGAAGAGGCTTGACTTTGGTGTACAATTTCCACCATTGCCAGTTTCTCAAAACCATCCATTTTCTGATATTTCTCTGAATGATTGACAGGGCAATTCTGAAAAACAATATAATTCATCACTCTTGTGATATTTTGCTCTTTACTGGTGTTTTAGATATTTGCTGTACAAATAAGAGATAACAGATTACACACTCATGAAGAAAATCTTATTCCAGTACATTATCAATTCAATATATCTTGCACTATGATTGTAGAAATGACGGTAATTATGCATTAGTTACGATAATTTTAGGCTGGCTTTTCGTACATTAGGTTGCAATTAGTTGACAGTTTGTTGGCGATAGCGCTGGGTTCAGCTTCCATTAATTAAATTACCAAACTGTTCTTACTGAGAATTCTTCTATAATAATAATCTAACGTAACAGATCTACACCAACCTCTGGTCTTGCAATTTCTTGTATTGTCTTCTCATCAAGTAACCTCTGATGTGGGCCTGGAAGAGGGAGATAATCTTGGACAATCGTTCGTCACGCATGTCTTCAAGCATACCCAAGACACCAGCCTTGAAGAAGACTTTAGTTGTACCAAGACGGTATTCATTTGGGTCCATCTGCAAAGCGGTCAGGATCTTGTCAGTGACTTGCTTACCATCAACGAATCCTTGTGGAATAGCGTTGGGGGCCAGAATGGAATAACTGAAATGGAAAAGGTCAAGTCATACATTGGCACTGAAATGCGAAATGTGCCAAAGTTCACCCAATTTCGATAAAAAAGAAAAACTGAACACTATTACCAGAATAAATATGTGCAGGTGTTCATATCGAAAAAGAAATTTTGTGATCTTAATGTATTTCTTATACGACAATTTTGACAATAAGTCAATTTTTTCGGGTTAAATGTTAGATAATTGCATAAGGAACAACAAAAAAATCAACTGCTGTAATCATTCATATCGATGGTATATCGGACCTGGGAATCATTACATTTACTCTTAGTCGATGTGGAGAGAAAACAAACATTTTCAATGGGAAATAATTACCGCTGTTTGAACTCTGAGTAGATGATTCTGTTGGGGAATCCCTTTCGGCAAATACGGATACCTTCAAGTACACCATTACACTGAAGCTGGTTGAGTACGAGATGTGCATCGATAAGACCTAAATAAAACAATTAAAAAATGTTAAACAACAGGCGAACCACTCTTAATACATTATTTTTCTCTTTATCGAAACAACTACCAAACAGTTGACGCAATGGATGTGAGCGGTTTATCGATATTTAAGAAATTTATAGTGTCGAATTCATGTGTCATGTTAGAATATTCATCAATTGAAACTCCAGTCAAAAAAATTCTGAATTACTTTTAATGAAAAGCGAGCAAGAGCTACACACCACTATATTGTTTTTTAAATGCAGAGTGCATTTTATAACTTGGAATAAAGATGTTTCCTTCGTTTTGGAAATAATTAACACAAAAACTGAAAAGGGTTTTTTTTTCTTAACTCATACTGCGCAATAAAATAAGTGCTTCTTAAAACGATATAGATCTATGCGGGAAAGAATGTGCAATCTAGTAATTGATAGGTACTGTTCTGCATTTTCAAAGATTTTCTTTCAAACTAGTCTTGAAACTGCTACATGAAGGTTTTGACTGTTGAATTTAAAAAGGCAATCTGGCAGTAAAATGCGTTACGTTCCTAATATTTGGACTAGGTTATTGAAATTTATAGATATTATTTGAGAGTACGCATCATATGCTATTTGAACTCATGTATATCCATAAGTCTAATACAGTAGATCTTGAAAAGTTTCTTGATTCGTACACAAAACAAATGAATCCCATCATTTTATTTCTAGTTCTAGAAACTAATATTTCAACTTGCCAAAAGTCGCTGTCTGAGTCCTACACAGCTAAAAGTATAGTCTGCGCTCCATTTACGTTCCACCACATTCAAAATGGTCACATATAGTGACAGATTACATGTTTATATTCACCAACCATTCTTGATCCAACTTCAACTTGATATTTTAGGATAAACGTATGCGATTGTCCGAGACTTTTCATCCAAGCCAATCTAGGATCTGTTCTCGAAGTCATGGAATTTTGGATAAGAGCAGTGTTTAAATGGTTGGCGGATAATGACCCTTGACTTACCCGGCTCTTTAACTAAATTCGGAATAATACAACGAACAAAATGTGGAGAAGTACACCCCAATTGTTTCATCAGTCTATTGAGGGACTCCTAGGGAAAAAATGAAACAAAACATGCAGAGTAACAGAAAAGAATTCAAAAGGTAAGAATTTAAATCAAAATTTTCTGTCGGCTCTGAGTACATGACAGTACATCTACTGACAGAAAGTTAATGAAGTCGAACTCATTTCTCCATGGCACAAAACTTAAGTATATTCGTCAAGACAACAGTATCTTTTCGTAAAACGTGTCTATGGGAATGACAGTATGGATACATGGCACTTTACACGCTAAATTCGGAGCTAGTTTTCTTTTTCTGCTTCATATAAGCATCGAACACCTTTACCTTAATTCATTCTGATCTCTTTGAAACAGAAAGAAACATGTCTATGGAGAAACAAGTCAACTTAGTCAGATACTGGTCACGTCAGGTATATAGGATGTATTGTTTAGCTGAAAATTAATATTTTGATGCACTTTTATTTTGATTCTAAAACTCTCTTCGTAACGATAAAGAGTTCTATATCCATCGAAATCCTTCCTAGAATTCCACAATACCGTGACATGGTACAATATCCTTCTGTAGAAAAGGGCATAATATATGAAATAAGATAAAAGAAGTAAACTGACAACCAGGGTAGGTAGGTATATATTCTAAAGACCCAAAAGGGGTAAACAACCTCTAGGTTTACGATAGAGAATGTTAGTAGTTTAGTGCCATCAATTCTAACATGCAATTTTTCGATGTGTCTCTCTCGTCCTCAGGGAATCTAGCCTGTTTATCTGAGCAAAACTTATTTTTCTAATAACATGCATGTGTTAGTTGTGGGGGAAAATAGACCACGCCAACCAGGGTATCAAATCGTCATCTCGCACCAAATGGCGCCTAATTACCTGGAGTCTTAACCTCGTTGGGGATAATACAACGTACAAAGTGAGGATGAGTTGTATACAAGTTCTTCATGAGCTTGTTCAAAGACTCCTAAAAACAGATTGAATAGACAAAGTTAGACATTGTAAATGTCATGCAAATCGTGTCATAGCAAGACATAGCGTGGCCGTTAGTTTCCAGCCAAACGTTATACAGTCATGATTTATTTTGTGCATATTGCATATTGCTCCAAATTAACATGAAAATAATCAGTTAGACGGTTGTTAACTAGAGCACATTATCGCCACTTTAACAAAAAAAAGCTTGCATATTTGTAATAAATAAAATAAACAAATAAAGTTCTTAAAGGCATATGCAGTTTGACAAAGTTATTATCAGCGTTTTTTCACACCAAAAGCCACTGATTTTGCTTCGTTAAAGAAGCAACTAAAACAATTCATATGTAACGGTAGAAACAGCACAGTTCCATTCAGATATATACACTAAGTGAGCGAGAGCAAGTCATTTATAAAATAATGTGCTTTGCAAAGTAATTGACGTTTTATTAAACAAAAAGCATGAGACAATACTCAAAAAGCAACAGAAAAAATAAGAACCCTTTTTTTACACATTACATGGTAGTTAAAAAGTGAGAAAACAAATTGCGTCTGATGTATGATAGTTACGATGCCTAAATACCTTAACTCTAAAAAATCTATTAACACTGTGAAGCAATTGTTAGAAAGCTTTGATCGGTGCTCTATTGCAATATCTCAGAATTAAGTTAAAACGGTGAGAGTGATAAAAGGCACAATAGATGAACAAAATCTTTTATGTAATTATATCATAAAATCTGAGACAATAAGGATTTTACCTACAATGAAAACTAAGCCATGAACTTTTTATTTCTTGCTCTCCAAACAAACTGAAATAAATTATGTTACTTAAGCTTTTAAGATCGTAAAATCATACCCTGTGGGTAGCGGAGATAGTCTGGAAAGCAGAGCTCTTCTTCTTCTTTTGAGTGCCACCACCTTCACCGGCATCTGAAAAAAGTACAGCAATATTTACTTTCATTTTTCAACTATTTTATTTTTACTCCGACTCTTCTTGTGGACAGCTTTTAATGACATTGTGGGAAAATGAATGATTTCTATAATAGCATTCTACTTCTAACAAAATGTTTACTTTTTCTTTTTAGACAAATATCACTTTTTTTGAATTTTTTATCGTAATTTGGGTGCTGTTTTTTAACAAAAGCTTACTTGATGTTGTTATAATTGTCCTTACCAGGTGTGGCAAACAATGTCTGCACTAGAGCTTCTTTGGAGTGTTCGAGCAGAGCGACAACAGTTTCGTTGAGAGGATCCTTGTTCTTGTCTAACCAGCCTGTAATGTTGTAAGGTACAGCGCCGGCGTAGTGAGCAAGCTCGAAGTGAGCATCAGCACCACCCTTTCTCGATTTGACGGGTTTGTTGAAGTTCTTGGACTTGCCCAAATGGTTTGTATACAGTTTCTCCTGGAAGGTTTTGTCTGAAGCCTTGGGAAACATGCATTCTTCCTCAAGGATTGACAAAATACCCATAGGCTGCAAAGAAACAAATAATAACAAAACCATTAGATCATCTGCTCTGCGTCTTTTAAAATACGTTAAATGGGTTACATTATCGAAATAGCACAACTGCTATTTCCACAACATAAACCATCCCTAAATAGTGTGAATTAAATATGAAAACCAAATTATTCGGTAAGTCAAGTTCGAAACACTTTTTCACCCCCAAGAAAAGGAAATATTCAAAAGAATTTACATTGCCTTCTTTCAAAAATTATGTTAAAATCGCAGACAAGGATATTCTCAAAATAATTCATCATTCAGTCCGTGGGCTCCAGAAATTTCATCAATATAAGGAAATGATAAAATGATACTTCGTAAGACTTTGTAATTATTGAAGACATTTACCTTTTCAATGAGATCGATACAGGCTTGCAAGTCCATACCGAAATCAATGAATTCCCACTGAATACCTTCCTTCTTGTATTCTTCTTGCTCAAGGATAAACATGTGGTGGTTAAAGAACTGTTGTAATCTCTCATTGGTGTAGTTGATGCACAGTTGCTCAAAACTGTTGAACTGTTGAAAATTAAATGCACAATATTTAATATAATGTTATGTTGTTGCAGATATATTTTAGTATAGCATATGGGACTGCAAATAAAAAGACGTTAAATTGGTTGTCGAGGTTATCGAAACCAAGTCCGACGCTCTTCTGCACAAAGTATTACATTTGCATTATTATGTGTATGTCAACGAAATTATGTTTTTAGCCTAGGTTAACAATATCGCTAAATGACGGAAATAATTAGACAAGTAAACACTAAATCAAAGAATTTTAAAATGATAACTGTTTTGGCAATATACAATATTATTGAAGGACTACGCAACATGATTAACATAGCACAATTAGCACATATTATCCTCATTATTATTCTAGATAGAAACAATTAGGTTACAAAACTTACGTCAAAAATTTCGAAACCAGCGATATCCAACACACCAATGAAGTAGTTTCTCTTGGCCTTGGTGTCCAGGGTCTTGTTGACTCTTTTGACCAACCAGCTGAACATACGATCATATAAAGATTTACCCAAAGCGCTGACAGAGTACAAGACCTGATCCTTGTTACGACCCTGTGTGACAAATTCTGTTCCGACCTTGATCTTTGGCTTTAAGAGACCCTTCAGCAAGTCACCAGCATTGATACCCAACAAGAAGGCAACCTTCTCAGCCTCTGTGAATGGAAGTGAGTCCATTAGGAATGTTTTTAAAGGTTGATTGTCATAATGTGAAATAAGGCTAAGATTGTATAACAGAGAAGGTTAAAATATACATGTTTTGACAAAAACCTTAGGGTATCGCAAAAAAATGCACACTGATTATAATCCGTTATTTAGGCCAGAACAGCTATAATTCTTATTACTTTTCTTATTTATATCACCTACAATACTAAGAATAAAAAGAGTTATTAAAGATTTTGTCATGCCGATCATCACCTGAATAAAATCTTCAACCCACTTTTTACCTTGTGCTAATTTCGCCATTACATGATTGATTTCCTCGGGAGGGTAAAATATAAATGAGTGGTACCCTATGAGAAGGAGGTTTTATACATCTGAATAAGGCAACAATCCATGTCAGCCTCCGCAGTTTGCACAGACTGGCCTTAATCAAAACCTTTTGCTATTTTTTGCAAGTCCAAGGAGTTCCACCTCATGATTCAATCGGTCGTTGGACAAAAATGTGTTTTTGGATCAATAATTTTGAGGCGACTTGTTTGTTTTAGTGCATCATATAGATGCAAAAGCATGGCTCAGATGTAGTAAATAACCTAACAGCATTTGTTAATTCTAGACATGTACCTGCTGTTCCGTCGGGTTCGGCCTGTTCTTCTCTGGGCCTCTGCTTAAATTTCATTTCACCAAAGTGCAAGATGGCGGCTGTGCATTTGAACATGCTGTTCTTCTCATCTTCAGAGAAACCCAATACATCAAAGGCTTCCTAAATGCCAAAAGGGAAATATGTATTGCAGTATAATCAAAACGACCTCACAGTTGATTGGTATGTAAAAAGACTGATTCTACACAATTTGAACTAAAAATAAATAACTGTACAGTGTAACAGTAGCATAAACAAAATATCTAAATAAACCTGCACATGAACTGAAATTTCAACCCCACGCTTGTATAATAGCACTGGCCTTCCTTTTGTTTAGCTCATTACCAAACAGCAAAATTTTAGGATTGTCCAAATCTAAAGTATTTGCAGACGACAAAATAAAAGTGACTGCATAATAGAAATTTGTCTTGTGAAGGGTAGAAAACATTGTGGGAAAAGGAGAAAATGCTGGTTACCAGCATTTTCTCCTTTTCCCACGATGTTTTATAAAGGCTTCTTTCTCAGGGGCGTCAAAAGTAGGGATTGTGTGGTAAAACTGTTTAAACCATTTTCAGCTACAAACATCGTGTGATCACTTTCAAATTATCCAACACTTTATGTAAACGTTATTTGAATAATAGTTGTACTCACATCAGTGAGCTTCATTTCCTCTACGTCATCGATACCATCGACAGTAAGCACACCCTGGTTGATGTTGCAATAAAGACCAGCATCTGGCTGAACCAAGCAAAGCTCGTGGTATTTTGGACAAGCATTTGTGAGGAGCTGGTAAAAGATGTGGTAGTTCCTCTCAGCTGACTGCTGGTAAGTGACACGGGACTTCTCGAGCAGATCTGCACGTAAGTAAATATAAATCTTTCAAACATGATTTACGCAGATGGGTGAATAAAACATCTACTTTTTTATCTACAAATTGAAACGTTATTGTAAGCTTAGAAATTTATTCGGTGTTTTCGAAAGTAGATCTATTTGTATCATACCACAAAAGAGGATAGACCCTTTATCTAAAGTGTTCGACATTTTAACCAGTTTTTTCTAACGGAAAAATACCCAGCCGGGCTATTTTAAACTTTGGCGCTATAATTCCTTAAAACTTTTGGAATGTCATCGAAATGTCAAAAGATCAATATCAGACGTTATTTAGAACACCATATAAAAATTAGCGAAAAGATCGTTTCCAGTCTCCTGAAAACGTACGCTCTTCTGCATTTTTAATGAAAGATGCAACAAGAAAAACAGTTAAAGAGAAATAAGTTTTACTTTCAGGTGATCAATTTAATACATTTTTTAATAAGTTCCAGTTAGTTACCAACAAGTGATATTTAACTAATGAAACGCGAGACAAACAACCCCAAAACAGCAGCAAATGACTAAAATGTTTATGACCAGTTTGAAATACAATGTATAAAAAAAAAACTTACATGTTTCGATATCAGCTCCAGCAATTTTACCAGTGGGACCGAAGTGGATACGGATGAATTTACCCTGTGTAAGAAGGAAAAGTGTTCTGCAGTAATCTATTCATGAAAGTGAAGAATCACTTCATTCTTACATTGTAAATAAAGATATTATAAATGAAAATGATAGCTTAATATTTGTTCTTTTTGACAGAATCTTGGATTGTGTTTTCAATGTTGCAAATTTGAAGGTGTTTTAAACGAGTGAGAGAAAACACTATGAAAGTTTAGGAAAATAAAATGTCAAGTTTGTGGAAAAAGAAGATTTTCTAACACACTTCTTCGATACTATATAAGATTTTGAAGGACTTGCTAAACGTATTTTACTCGCTTTTGTAACTGTAAATTTTGACTATCTAGAAGTAATAAACTGACTGGAAGTAAAGTCCAGTTTAAAAAGAAAACATGCATTGGGAATTGGGGTCAGCACAGAATTTTGTACATATAAATGGACAGAAAGGAAAGGGACATGCATAAGAGGGGGAGAAAAATGAAGAAATTCACATTTTCAAACACTCGCCATTTGTTCTGCAAGTTTACACGATTGTTGTAGCTGGAAACGATAAGTCAAGTTGCACTGTTTTCAAGTTGTAGTAAGAATAGCAAATCTTATTATCATAAACGTTATAGAATATTCGTTGTCCGTTTACAGAAAGACGATTTCCATTTTTTTACCGTGAACCTTCTTTCCCTGACATGCTTCCCTTAAATATGATTCAAATTTGAACAATAAGAGAACGGGTAAAAATTTTATTAAGTTCAAAATCTTATTCTGAAATCCAGGGTGCATGTACTGCCTCAAATCTTTTCGTTTTTCCTCCATTATTCCTGAACGCTTTTTAGATAAACACAACAGATTGAAATTAAGTAAAGGTCAATATATACTGCTTGTGATATACTTACGAATCGAGAACTGTTGTTATTTCTAACAGTCTTTGCGTTTCCGAATGCTTCCAGAACTGGATTAGCTTGAATGATCTGATCTTCAAGATTTCCCTAACATAGGGGTAACACACATAGGAGGGAATAAAAAAAGAGGAAGAACAAGTTAATTCACACATGATAAGATTGTTAGAAAAACCCTTAATCTAATTCTACTTATTTTGAGACAAACTAAAGCATGCTTTGTCCCAGGGATACTTACAAATCGGGATGAGTTGTTATTTCGGATAGTCTTTGCATTACCGTAAGCTTCTAAAACGGGATTAGCCTGAATAATCTGGTCCTCCAACGAACCCTGGGTACAAGGATCAGGTAAAATGACAAAAAGGTGAAAATAAGGTAAAATGCAAACTGGTATAAAATGGGTGAAGAGGACAAAATGCTAAGTCTACAAAGGCAAAGTGGCATCTATTTAGAGCAAGCAGTTACTCTAATCGTCTGTTCAAAAAACGATTAAAATAACTACGAGATTATTTAAAAAGTGGTTTTGTCAGTATCAAAGCAAATACAAATGCCTTTGTAAATTCAACACTCAACAAAGTTGACATGTACAGACACGAGCATGAAAAAGAAGAGTGAAATATGGGACAGGAAGGATAAGACTCAAAAGGAACAGTTACGAAAAAAGGGGATCTATCTATTAGATAAAAAGGATTTTGTGAACTTTCAATACAACAAACGGTTCTTAGAAGTATGGGTTTGGATAGGGGTAACACAGCAAACAGAAATACGGTGAAGGGTATAGGTTTGGTCCCACAAAAAAAGGATTGCAAACAAACGTTGAAGGATCGTAATTGGAATTGGGTACAAAGGGTGAACAAGTCGTTGTTATAAAAAGGGATGTCACACAGATTTTTAAGTAGTGCAGGTCTGACAAAAAGTTCGCTTGACTTTTTTTGATAGAGCTGCAATTTACTTACAAATCGGGAAGAGTTGTTATTTCTCACGGTTTTAGCATTACCATAGGCTTCTAAAACAGGGTTTGCCTGAATAATCTGGTCTTCCAACGTGCCCTGGGTACAAGGATCAGGTAAAAATGACAAACAGGTAAAAGGGGGTATTTATGTGACTAAAGGTGCAAGGGAATAAAGGTGTTTTATAACTGTTGTTACAATTGACAAAGACTTGCAGTGATCAACAACCACAAGAAATATATAATGTATTTATGTAGTTATTGAGGTTATTTTCACAGTCAATAGATTTATATATTTCTAGTCAGTCCTTGTGAATGCAACAACAGCATTTTGGATAAGATTTGGAGGAGAAAATGGGTAGAGATTGGGATCTCCAGTAGATTATATGGGTAAGTACTTGTAATCGTTCTAATGCAAGCCTGGGGAGGAAAAAGAATAGTATTTCTGGCAAATTTTTTGCTCAAGTGTGGACAAAAAATAAACCTGAGGAACGGTTTGGAGACACGAAAGGGGTAAAAAATTTTAACTAAAAAGAGAAGAGGGGTGAAAACAAAACGTATCATACAGGTATCAAATATCAAAGGAGTGGAAGGGAAAGGAGATATAACAAACGCTAGGAGTATCAAGATAGGTAATAAATAATCAGGCGACAGGGTAACAGTTGGTAATTGGGTATGAGGAATAATGTCATTCTTGGGAGTAAAAGGTAACTAAGGTTTCCAAACATTGAGAAATGACCTTGTGTGTGAGTCCGATATGTACTTACAAATCGAGACGAGTTGTTATTTCTCACAGTTTTAGCATTACCATAAGCTTCCAAAACAGGGTTAGCCTGCACAATTTGATCTTCTAAAGTTCCCTAGATATTGGAACACACAAAATGCCATTATAATAAATGCGGGATCGAGTTACATGTGGATGTAGGTAAAAAAGGTCAGACAATAGATTTCTTCCCTCATTTCCCTGTGCAGTTTGTCAGATGTTGGGTTGCAAGGCAGGAGTGATAAGAGATAATCTAGACGGTTTGTTAAGCATTACAGATGAAGGAAATTTAGAAGGAAATGTTTCGGTAAAGTCTACATGGGAATAGGAATTATGGGTATAATTTGCAACGCTGACATTTTAAGCGGATTTGGCTTATTTTAGAAGAGAAGGGTAATTCTTGGGTCAAACTACAGATGCAATCAATGGCGGCATTCAGTTTCTAGGTAGGTTGTGTTGATAGAAATTAAAGTCATGACTATGTCGTGGGATATGGGTTTGGTTCCGAGGGAGGTTCAACTTACGAATCTTGAAGAGTTGTTGTTACGAGTTGTCTTAGCGTTACCATAAGCCTCAAGTACGGGGTTGGCCTGAACAATCTGGTCCTCAAGGGTGCCCTGTATTTAGGGGATTTTCAGGAAGGAAATAGATGGGGAGGGGATTGTAGGTATCATCACAAGGAAGATAACGGTATTCACCAAATCGTGATACGTTATTGTTTGTACAATTGGAGAAAACAGTGGAATTGGGAAGAGAGAGGAAAAAATAGAAAAGAAATTGAAAACTTTAGAAACAGTATACAAACATAATGGAATTTATGCTGACAATGAAAACTTTATTCAATTTAATTAAACTAATAAAATTTTCAAATACCTTTACCATCTCCGTCCAAGACGGGTCTTTATAATGGAAGCATACACCTTTGACATTAGATAAAGTATACACACATGATGGAATTTATGCTAACAATGAAAACTTTATTCAACTAAATTAATCTATTAAAAGCTTTAAATACCATTACCCTCTCGGTCCAAGACGACTCTTTAAATTGAAATATACACCTTTGACTCAAAAGATTTTGTTTTCAGATTTCTTTTCAGAAACAGTTATTCAGGAATTAACATTGTTTTCAGTCTTAGTTGCAATTCAGGTAGTTCTACATAGGGTTTAAATGGCAGAAATAAATAAAATGATCAATAATGATTAATAATAAAATTTCAAAAATGTTCTCCCTTTTTCTGTATTGATTATACTATATATAATAAGCAAATATCTTAATACTATTTACGGTGTCCTTGGAAACTGCAGTGGAAATCATAATACAAAATTGTTATAAAAAAAGGCATTTATAAATATTTGTGACTGGAAAACACTGCAAAGGTAAGGTACATGCAAAATTGTAATCATTTGACAGGTTAGATCGATTTTCTAGTATACATTCTAAATCAGTGAGACAGGTATTTTTCATCATGTAAATAGTTTGTTTCAAAAAGAAGAAATCTGCCGATCATTTCGATACCAGCAAGACTTTCTTCAGCACATTTCCTCCGGGTTTAAATGTAATATACAAGTAGCTTGCTGGTTCTATTTTCGAAACACTATCTTATCTCACTAATTTACCATTTATATATTGGTAATATGAAGTACCTGCAAAAAGGAAGGTAGGAGTAAAGGGATACCACACGGGGGTGAAAAACAAGGTAATGACATTCAAAATAATTCTGGACACGTATTCCTTTCCGGCATCATCCGAGATCCTAGAATCAAAATTTTTTTGGGGAAAAAATCCTGTCAGTCACTGCTTTCTGAGTCATCATATTAATAATTTGTTTATGCACAATTCACAAAACTTATCAAAGTAATATGAACTGAGATGGCATCTTATCCTTCAATAAGGAGGCAATATCTGGGAGCATATGATTTGTATTTGTGCGGAAAAGCTATCGTGTTTTTATTTTGTAACAGAAAACAATGACAAGGTTCCGGTCCTAACATGTCTATTTAGCTATTAAGTAGGCATTGCGAACGGAATCTTTGCATGTTAATGTAAAACCCTTTCTACTTTCACATGCAAACCATCCCGTTCTACCGGACGACTTTTTTCAAGGTGAAGGTAAACATTGTCAAGCAGATGGCTGAAAAAATCAGACAGAAGCATTCACATGTTCGTCTTCTCTAAAATGGCCTTGCAAAAGAATCTTTCTTTGGGTGCATAAGTTCACGTACTCAGTGATACAGAAGGAGCGAGGAAATGAATGCGTAAGTTGCAGACTTTTGGAAAAAAAAAAGTGGTAAAAAAAAAGAGGTACGTTTAATACCGTGAAGAGTTTTCTTAGTGGCTCTCATGCTGAGTCTACATTGAATTAAAAAAAATGATACAATACTTAAATATAATTAAGCAGTGCTCTGGAAGATGAGGGTTTAATGCATCTCCTTGATACACTAGGCCAAGCAAGCCATCACATTATTCTTGGTCCATAAAACCAATTCTGTGTAATAGCCAATGGAACTATGAAGTAGATAGACAGAGAATTGACCGATAGCAAAACGCTTCACCCACTGACAGCGCAAGCTGACCCAGGTCATTACATTTTGCAGATGTATTAAACTACCATTTCACAGAGCATGGCTCATATTCTAAAAAAACAACATGCTGAAATCGACTCGATTTCTTAAAACAGACATCTTCTGTTCGTAATCTCTACTAATCTGAAATGTAGGGGTTTACATCCAAGGAGAAAACAGGGGTGGTGAACACATAGTCAGGAAATTCGAAACAACCTTCTTGTTTTCCTCAGCTGCCTTCTTTTCTTCCTCAGTCATCTTCTGGAGCTGAGCTGCTACTTTAGCAAAGTACATAATTACTTTCTTCGTGTTTTCAGTCTTACCGGCTCCAGACTCTCCGCTATGAGGTGAAACAATTACATATAATCACATCTGCATGAAATTTCTATCAATATATGTACCATTATTCCAACGGTCTATCTCAGAGCGATGGATACGTCACTTCCGTAGTGTCGGGTATTTTTTCTCGTTTGTTTTTTCTTTCTCCAAACGCCTCTACCGAACTATCCAAAAGGATCTAGGTGGAATGTTTGATCATTTTTTACAGACAACAGTTTCATCTGAATCAAGATCAAATCTTAGAGAGCCAATTAAATGCACTGCTCTACTATAAACTAGATAAGACTGACCTTATGATTGAAAGGCAGTTTTAGTAAGAACAATCTTACAAAATGCTAAGCAGTGTCGATCAAATACTGCATGGTTTTCTTGGTAATGTAATCTTTTTTCAAGTTCTCAACAAAAACAGAACAAGGATAGTTATATGCTTTTTAGCTCTTTTTTCCCAAAAGCTATAAAATAGAGGAAAAAATACACCAACAAAACAGCAAGATTATTTTATACAGTCAAGTAACAGTTTGACATTGTGCAGACTGATATTGAGTAGATGTGACTAAATATTTGTTAGATCAGACTCTTCTTTAACAACTGGTATTTGACTGTATATTGCATATTGTAGTGGGGTGTCTACAAGAATGTATTATCATCGAATAATAGCTATGAAATCCTTGCGAGTCGACAAAATATGGCAACATTGCCTATTTCAGGCGGTACCAATGAAGCAATATAGCAAACAGTTATTCGATAATAAACACTCTTTCACTACAGCTTAATCCTAAACTTACAGCATATGGAGAATCTTGGATTTTCGAGTCTATCTTAGTGTCTCCACTCATTTTTTGTTTGTGAATGTTGGCCGCCACAACGGCGAAGTATTTTATAACTTTCTTTGTGCTTTCCGTTTTTCCAGCTCCACTTTCACCGCTATAGTATAGCGCAAAAATATAAAACAAACAAACATAAACAAAATTCAACACTTTCGCCTGAGTACCATGGCTCACAAATGACTTATGTTTTCTCTCCTGACTACATTAACCGTGTAGTATCTTTGACCATATACCTGACTTCACAGTTGTACAAAATTAAAATCTCCTCAAATAATTTTCTATAAGATTGCATTACAAGCAAATCTTCTATGGTGCTTCTATTCCGACATTTTCAATAAAGCTGAATTCAAGACAGAAAGTCTGCAAAGAATATTCATAACATAAACTGGGACTTCTAAATCTTCAATAGGTTCCTCTGAATGAATGTCAGGTGCAAGTACATCTGCTTGACACTTTGTTAAGTTACGTTAACCGTGGACCAGAGTGTAAAAGCCATGCTTGTAGTAGGCATTTGCTGATCAGTAAATTAACCCTTCAGTGCTATAGGCGTAAACAATGACTTTTACGGACATCGTAGATCAAGATCAGACTGCGCAGAGTGTGCCATCTGATAGTCTGCTTGTACTTCAACCCTTTCCCAAACAACAAATTTCGGACTCTTCCAAACTGAGAGTTTGCAGACGACAATTTTAGATTTGGAGAAAATGGTAGAAAGTTCTCGAAAAGGGTAGAAAACACTGTGGGAAAAGGAGAAATTGCTCGTTACGAGCAATGTCTCCTTTTTCCCACAGTGTTTTCAAAAGACCTTTACTACAGAAACGTAAAAACCAGGGCTTGTTTGGGAAAGAGTTAAGCCTTTAAGATACAAACATTTGTTAGTATCAGTAGGTTGTATTTTCAACTGTCTATTTGAGGTCGAGTTTACATATTTGGTGCTGGCTGAAAAGGTTAGCTGGAGCTCAAATACTGGTATTTCTCTCTGGACGGTATGCTAGTTACCGTCATTTTGCTTCCCCTGATATGTTTTCAAACTCCCTCCTTTAAAATGTTGCCAATAATACCCTCATATGATGAAGTTACCTTAAACCGACTCTTTTGTTATAATAAACCTAACTTACGTAATCAACATAGACTGGTTCTCACGATCTGAAAGAAAAGCGAATTTTGTTGTTAACTCATGTCCTGCTGAATCAAAATAATCAGTTGAATTGGTCATTTTTTCAGAATTACTCAACTTTAAATAGCCAACACCAAGACTTGAATTGTCTAGATGGAAAGCCGTGCAGACGAAAACTAGAAAGTAACTAAACCGCTTGTATTTGTTTTTAAGTTGTTAAAAAAAGCAATGGGTAAAGGAGAAAATACTGGTCAACAGCATTCCTTCTTTTTCCACAATACTTGCGAAGAAAGTCTTTGATATATTGCTGCAAGAATGTAAACGCTGATCTTAGATAGCGTATTTTGCAAAGGTCATCAGAGGTGGTGATTAGCAGGCTATAGGTTAGGTTAGCTACACATAGATGTGAATAAGTGAGCCAATGATCAGTGTACTAAGTGTGATTTTCTATTGTCATCCATTGCTATTCAGGCTACTCAGCTCCACCAATGACAGCGAATTCAACAAAAGACAAATATTTGAAGGAGAATAAAATGTTTATTTTTTGATACTTGGAAAAGTAGCAGTGGCTTAAATAGCTTTTTCTCCAGACTCAGTGATTTCTTTATCAGTGGACGGCACTTGTGCCAAAGGGAGTGCATGTATAATTTAGTAAGTCCGCAGTTCGCGCAGGTTGACATCGGTCAAAACATTTTGCCATTGGTAAATTTTTGGCATGTCCAATGACCATTCTATCCCAGAACGGGTTTTTAAACAAAATAGATTATATGGGTCCGTAAGTTATATGATGATTTGATTATTGTATCAACGCGATGCATTGAACCCCGTCTTGTCTGAACATGCCTTAGTTATCTTGTGCTTTAAACCCGTTACCACACAGTCTCGAGTTTTAACGACCCAATAGGAGAAGGCTTTTGAAAACATTGTGGGAAAAGGAGAAAATGCTGGTAACCAGCATTTTCTCCTTTTCCCACAATGTTTTCTTCCCTATCAAAAACGAATATCATACTTTCAGTTGCATTCAATTTGTCGTCTGCAAATTCTTTACATTTCGACCAGTCTAAATTTTTGTTGTTCGATAAAGAGTTAACTCTTAACCAAACAATAAAATCTTAGACTGGTCCAAATTGAAATCATTTGCAGAAAACAAAAATGTAACCCAAAAATTGAAATTTATTTCCAGAAGAGCCGAAAACATTGTGGGACATATGGTAACCAGCATTTTCTCCTTTTCCCACAATGTTTTTGAAAGACTTCTACAGTACTGGAAGGGTTGTGGGTAGCGGTTTTTTTTTTTAATGCATTATCATGCTAATTGTTGTGTTATCTTCTTTGTTATCAGACAGCTACATCATTTGTTCATCATGTACAAGAGCCAACAGCAGTCAAGGTATATCAAAACTAATTATGAGTTACAAACAAAACGCCCCCCCTTCCCCATTAAGCTTTCACTATATGTAACCATGGGATACAATAACTTGGATCTATCCCTAAGGTTAAGGAATAACATCCGCTTCTAGTACGAAGCCAGCATGTGTGGGTGATAAGGCATCATTGGAGCTAAAAATAGACCAGTGCTTTCCTTATAAGGCGCTCGCGTTTCTACTATCCTGGCAGACTCCTGGAATTCCTGTAGACAGGTAGATAACACACCTATATGCGTTACGCGTGCTTGGGGTACACGATGGGGAATATGACTTTGAATCAAGGTTAAGACAGCGCTTTGGTGTATTCGCTAAACATCTATATAGTTTAGACTACTGTGTTTACAGCTGAAGTATCAAATAACGAATAATTTCTCAGGCTAGGGCGCCAGGTACTCTACATCACACTACATAGTTTCTTTTGATTTACCCCTTTTCAAACAAATTACGGGAAATGTTAAATTATAACTTGCTCTTTTCGCTTCTGCCAATCGTTTAATAAAGCATAAAAGTACATTTTTCATGGTCACGTTTGGACCATGAAAACTTAATTTTAGCTAGGTAGGACGTTGGTATGTACGTTCACAAGGAAATTGCGTTTCTACTTATACTATATTGATCAAGGATCATACGGCATATAATATATGGGCTGATCCAAACCTTCCCCCACTTCAGTCACCATAACTATACAATATCTTCTAAAGTCGAGCTTTCCTTTCAAACTTCAAAAAGGGATACTGAATTCTTATCCTACTCAATAACTAAAATCAAATTTTCAGTTCGATAGTAAAACCCCAACTTTTGCTATTTCAAAGTTATGTTTTGAAGAATAATATTCCTTGTCGGACATTTGACAGCATTTGCAAACAAAAAATAAACCTTCGCTCTCGTGATACAATTTGAATGGCCAGTTTTGAAAGCATTTGCCGACAACAAATAAATCATGGCTGACCTTATCGAATTTGTCTATCGAGGGTTAGAAAACATTTCGATAAAATGAGAAGTGCTGGCTGCAAACATTTTCCATTTACCCCAAGGTTTTCAGAAACCGTTATCTCGGGGTAGTTAAAACTGCAGATTGTTTGGTAAAAAGTTTTAACGAGCAGTCGGGAAAAAAACATTGTTGAAATGTAGAAATTTCTCACAAGTTTTAGAGGTAATTCCTGCATTGTTTGCTTTGTTTTTAATTGCCTTCCATTGAATGTGAGGAAAGATGCTATGTACAATACGTAGTTACTCACCCTGCAACATGTTTTGGTAGGCGTTGTCAGCGACAGAGAACAAATGGGGTGGCATTTCAACCTTCCTCTTACCACGGTATTTGGCAATGATGGAGTCCAGATAGATGGGCAGACGGCGGTAGGGGTTGATGGCGACGCAAAACAGACCGGAATATGTCTGTATGAAATAAAACATAAACATCGTAAAAATGTGTTTTGTCAAAGTTTACGAAAAAGGCGTTTCTTGCCTCATTTACCGAGTAGTGAAAGAGAGAACTCTTGAACTACGATTTCTGGTGTCATACAGTGCAGAACCTAACCGAGCTACACAATTTAAGCAGTCTGATCTTTAAACGTGCATTAACTCATTACCACACGACAAAAATTTAGACTGGTTCAAATTGAAAGCATTTGCAGACGACAAAATAAAGGTGACTGAAACATTGAAATTTGATCTGGGAAGGGTAGAAAACACTGTGGGAAAAGGAGAAAATGCTGGTAACCAGCATTTTCTCCTTTTCCTACAGTGTTTTCAAAAGGCTTCTTTCTCAGGGGTGTCAAAAGTAGGGATTGTGTGGTAACGGGTTAAGTTGCACTTTGCACGATTAAGACGAAACTATACACCTCACTCTCAAAAAGTGTGTAATTTCATGTAAGCTTTCATTTTCCTTTCAGATAAATGCTTCTAATAAAAAAAATCCAGTAACATATGAACCGCAGGCCAAGGAATAAAGCAAAGAAATTGAACAAAAAAATGAAATTTCAGTAAGTAATTAAAGTAATGCATTTTGTTCGTGCAAACGTAATTGTGGAATGTTTTCAAAACAAAAACAGTGCTTTAGTAGTTCTACTTGCACAGTAAGGCTATCCGAACTCGCTGTTCTGCAGAACACTTTCTTGAAATAGGTTCACCCAGACACAATGATTGTAACAAGCTTTTTTTTTTCCTTTTCCAGAATGTGTAGCACCCTACCAAAGACAAATCCCTTGACTTTAGCCACGTGTAATTTGCCGGTTTTAAATGCTTTCAATTTTGACCAATCTAAAGTTTTGCCGTCTTATTAAGATTTAACCTTTGTTACACATTCACAAAATTCTGAACTCCATGAATTTCAAAGCAATTCCAGACGACAAAGTAAATGTGGCCCAAACTCATGGGAATTTAGCTGGATAGATAACATCGTTGGAAGAGGAGAAAATGCAGGTTACCAGCATTTTCTCCTTTTCCCACAATGTTTTCTTCCACAGTCTTTCACTTCAGTGTACTTGAAACTCGGTATACTATGGGTACAGAGTTAACCCTTATCCTGCTAAATAACTGATATGGAATTTCCAGTTCGACAGTAAACACCCAAGTATTGCTCTCTCAAAGGTATGTTTTATTTTGGAAAATATCTTCTTATCGGACAGGGTAGATTCAAGATCAGACTGCACGTTCTGTGCAGTCTGATCTTGAATCTACGCTGTTCGCAAAAGGTCACGAGGTCGCGCTTAGCAGCTTAGGGGTTAAGGGCACAAAGGTACTCACGTAGATGAATCCATTGACGTATCTTGCTCTTAGATTGTGAAGTACAGATGCCTCGTTCAAGTAGGTCATGTTAGCCATGTCTTCTGTCATCTCGAACTTGGGAGGATTGACTTGTTGGATATCATCCTTCTTGAACGTCTTTGTCTGCAAATGGCGGAGAAAAGGGATAGTTTATGAATAGTGTCTAATGAATAAAAAGAATATTAATATTGCAGGAAAGAGAGAGTACTCAGATAGGACTATTATAATTTTATGGGTATGATCTTACTAGACTTTCTGAATGCAGAATTAAAAGAGTTTTTTTAACGCATTACCAAACGGCAAAATTTTGGGTTTGTCCAAATCGAAAATTTGCAGACGACAAAATAAAAGTGACTGAAAATTTGAATTTGTTTTGTGAGGGATAGAAAACATTGTGGGAAAAGGAGAAATTACTGGTTACGAGCATTTTCTCCTTTTCCCGCTCGAAAGCATTTGCAGACGACAAAATAAAAGTGACTGAAAATTTGAATTTGTTTTGTGAGGGATAGAAAACATTGTGGGAAAAGGAGAAATTACTGGTTACGAGCATTTTCTCCTTTTCCCACAATGTTTTCTAAAGGCTTCTTTTTCAGGGTCGTCAAAAGTAGGGTTTGTGTGGTAATGGATTAAACTGTTTCACAAAGAGCCTTTTGGATAAGAAGAAACTTGAACTATCAAATACTGAACAGGCAATGCTTGCTTCATGGATGAGCGGTTTTTGAATTTGTTTTGTTTCACCATGCACAATGAATTTTCGACAAAATACTATATCTCTACGAATTAATACAACTGCGAAAATAAAATACCTCATTGTTAGATTCGATCTTTACTGTGACCTCTTCACCTTTTGTAGACTGGATTTCAGCTCTTGCAAATCCTTCCTTCTCGGATGGTACCCAGCAAGCTTTCTTACCGTCGAAGGCTTGGGTCTGCTCTTTCATCAACTTCTTGCGGTCCACCGCAAGATACTGAAAGTCGGGATCCGCGGACCAGTCTGTAGACATGGCTGCTTTCAATCAAATGCTCTCACGAAAATAAAAAGGAAGAAAAGTACCGGACAACCGTTGTTTATTATGCCAAGACTCGAACAGCTCTCAGTCTGAAAATGAAAAAGAATTAGATGAGAAACTTCACTGTAACTCTTCCAGTGATCACTTTACCGTTAAACTGCTAAATAAGTGAAAAATGAAACTTTGAGACAGCGAGTAAAATCCCAATGGTTGCTATCTATTTTTTGGTGGGGGGGGGGGGGGGGGAATATCTTCTGATCGGAAGGTGTAGATCCAAGATCAGACTGCACGTTTTTGCAGTCTGATCTTAATCTACAATGTTCGCCAAAGTTCTGTGAGTGCATGCTTCTGCCCCAGTCTCTAGTGAAATACCGACATTGATAACTCTCTATTTTCGTTTCGAAGATTTTCTAGAAGAAAGCCGGAAATGCTTACCAATATGGGTCGCATGAAAAAATCTTCGATTTTCGTTGAGTGGTATCTTAATGTTAATTAATTGGTCCTTACACCCTCAGAGCGAGCATGCATGTATTTTGCAAAAGTGTGGACAAACTTCAGCCAGCACAAATGTGCAGCCTGATCTTGTTCTACCCTTCATTTATGCACCAATAGTATTTTCAAGCATATAATTCCATTTAAATATATTTCACGGGCGTAATATAGTTTGCGAAAGTTCAAGCAATATATAGTTTTGGCAGGAAACATGCTGTAAGGCTTAGGTTACACATTTTCACATGTTTTATCCAGATTAAGCATATGGTTAATGTTATGAAAGGTCCTATTTTTCTTTAGGTGTACGACCCACAAAGTACCTTACTGAGCTATTTACAAAATATCCATTCAAGTGTCTAAGTTTGCCTACGTCAGTTAACCTATTTATCAAAAACCAATGCGTTAAAACTCTCGGAGAACTTTCTAAATTTGCGGCATTTGTGGACAATGTAGATTAATATCAGACCGTTTCAGACGGATCTGACTGCCCAAAATGTAAATCAAAACAACCCTTAACAAAAACTAAACACTCTTTGACAAATTATGAACTGTCTACATTATTTCATTATTTGTACATTCTTTCAGTGAAAATTGCTAACGATTCTAACTGAAGCTTTTTATATATTCAATCTCAAACCTAACTGTGTTTTAAACCTTTATGTTCTCTTTTAATAGTAACAGTGCATTGACTTATCAATCATGCCTAATGCTTCATAAGAAGAATAACGAATTTTAAAATAAAGAATACAGACTTTCTACACGATAACTCCATGACGAATTTCACTCTTGTCAAACAATAAACTGTGTTTCCTTCATCCGAGCTTAACGCTGTCACAAAAGCAAATCTACCTTTATACCAACTAATGAAAACTAAAGGCGTCTATATAAAGGAGGATAATCTGATAAAAGTCAATCTCTTAATCCATTTTGATCCTCTAATACACTTTTGAAATAATTACAGCAAATTATTATCACAGTTTTATTATCAGAAAAATATCACAGAGGCAGGTTAAAATCCGGGTGAGAGTGGAATCAACAAAAGGGTGTAGGTAAGATGCGGGAATCAAGGTAATAATAAGACACTGTTTACTTACTGTATAGAAGAGCCTGTTCTGGTTTACTGCCTAGAATCCTCCAGGTATTTATACCTAGCCCAAATCAATGGCAAGGCGGAATACTTTTTGCAACGACGATTTTCATTGGTTACAGTAAAATTGTTATCCAATAGATAACGATATAACAAGCAGCAGGTATTCTCTGTAAAAGGCGCATGTGGGAAGCAGACGATTTTCCTGTGAAACAATTGGCAATTTGGCAGTGTAGGATATCAATATACATGCAGCCTGATTGTTTTACATGATGGCACCCAACTGTCAGCAGATTTAGCATCTTTTGTAACACACAATCTTTAATTATTGAACAATTATCGTTTGGCATATGCGCACGCGACCTACACAGCACGTCGGCAAAGGTGGTGGTTACATAGACACATGCTGTTTGTATCGGACTAGAAATCTTACATACTGCGGTAGAATTACATAAAAAATTAATGCATTTTTCCCTCATGAAGCGCATCTGCAATATGTTAAACCATTTGTACAACAGTTTTTTACCGAAGTTTGAAACCACCAGTTCATAAACCTACATGTAAGATGTGCACAATGAATTTTGTTTGATTCTTGTCTGATAGTAGTAAGCTCGGACATTATGTATTACTGAACAGTTTTTCTTCCTCTTGAAGAGACATTAGTGCTGTTCAAATAAGTTTTCTGAACATTACGTAGAAATATCAGGGGCACAGGCCAATACCACCTTCACAAAATTCCGGTTAACAAGAAAAAAAAAACTCAAAATGGATCCAGTTTCAACTTGACGAGAGGTTCTAAATACATCAGTCGTGCTTTGCTATATACGAATTTAACACTTTACACAAAACTATTGTATGTACGTAGGCGGCCCAGAGAACGGGGGCTTTTCAAAAGCATTTTTGGAAAAGGAGAAATGTTGGTAAGCAGCATTTTCTACCTATCTCACTAATGTTTCCTATCCAATCAATGGTAGGAAATATCTTTTCAGTCTAATTTTTTTTTTTTAGCAAATGGTTTTAGTTTGGGCAATTCTACAATTTTGTCGTCTGGCAATGAGTTGAAACTACGTAGTATTTCAAAGCCTTACCCATCATGTTGTAGTCTTTTAGTGATACCTTAGTTTAACTCTTTTCCAAACAAAAATATTTTAGGCTAATCCAAAGGGTTTAAAGCATTTGCAGACAACAAAATTAATTTGACTCAAAAACTGGTTACCAGCATTTTCTCCTTTTCGCACGATGTTTTCAAAAGGCTTCTTCCTCAGGGTCGTGAAAACCTGAGATCGTTTGGTAAAGAGTTAAGATATTTATTTTACATCGATCGAGAAACAATCTCCTTGCAACTTATACTATTCTCTCTCGATTCTCTGTCGATTCTGCTTCCTTGAAACTACACCGGTAGACCTACTCGGGCCGAAATTGTGGGCAAAGTAGGTTGACACCCACCCCAGGGTATCGAACTAGGGACCTTATGGCTTCTGTGCCGATGCTCAACCTTACAACCACGGACACCACGCCTGTTTTAATAAAGGCATCCTCTGTTCTTTTTTGTTCTACTCCGGCGAGCCGAGACCCGGTACCTCAGTCGGTAGCGTGCAAGACTGGAGAACCGTGAGGTGGCCGTGGGTCCGATCTCTTGCTCGACCAACTTCTTTTCGAGGGTTGATGATTGTCATATTGTGACAGAATTTATTTCTCTACCACCGCTGACCATTGTTTCGACGATTGCTATGTGGGAAAGCAGCGAGTGGCTTGGAAAAAGAGTGTGTGGAGTAACGTTACTGGTAAAGGAGTCTCAAGGAAAGCATGGATAGATGGCCTGACCACGGCAAATAATGTCAAAAGCGATTATGAACGCCATACAATCAATCAATCTACTTCGGCGAGTCGGTTATGGAAAACACACTATTTCGTTAATTAAATGTATGCAGTCAAACGTCTGTGAAGCAATTGATTCTGAAAAAGTGCTTGCTTAGCTCTTTACCAAACGACAAAATTTTCGGTTTGTCCAAATTTGAAGCTTTTGCAGACGACGAATTGAATTTTGCTTTCTCATTGAAATGGTAGAAAACATCGTGGGAAAAGGAGACAACGCTGATTAGCAGCACCTTTTCATTACCCACATTTTTTTTCGTAGGTCGTTTTACCTCAGGGTATTTAAGCCAGGGTGTAATACAGAGAAATGATCTTCCCTACAAAATGACCCATGGGTCATTTCACTACGTAGAGAAATGACCCGGGTCATTATTCTACGTAGAGAAATAACCATCTGGGGTCATTTCTCCATGCAGAATAATGTTCCAGGTCATTCCTCTATGTAGTGAAATGACCAATGGGTCATTTTGTAGGGAGGGCCATTTCTCTGCATTACACCGCCTGTACAACAACCAAATTTTCAAGAAATCATAATCCTTCACTTGATTATAAAAAACAAAAAAAATAAATTAAGAATCTATCTAGATCATATCTGATCCAGTTTTACAAATTTCTTATTCAAGAATTTAAGAAAAAGCGCTTAAGCTGATAAAGTAATTATAGTATTAACAAGGTGAACGTGTCCACCCAACACATGGTCTAATGATACACTTCTGTGTTCTACCTTCAGGCTCGTAGCTTTCTGGCACCAAAGGCAACTGAGGTTGGTTTTGCGAACAATGTAGAACAAGATCAGATGATAGAGACGACGTAGTTTATTCATCTACTTTTCAGTTTTCTGAGTTAATTTAAGACCGAAACAGCGTTGACAGTTGTATTCTGCATGCTTCTTCATAGACTGAAAAACATTTTGAAATCTAAAAGTTAGTAATACTAAATTGTTCGTCCCTGAGTACGGCTACGTTAAGTCTACAAATGCAATCTTGCTCAGGCATTGTTAATTAACTCTTTACCACACAATTACGACTTTTATCACCCTTGTATAAGAGGCATTTTGAAACAAAGTGGGAAAATGAGAAAATGATGGTAACCAGTATTTTCTCCTTTTCTCACAATGTGTTTTCCCCCGTCGAAAACAAAAATCATTATTTTAGTTACATTTAATTTGTCGTCTGCAAATCCTTTCAATTTGGACCAATCTGATTTTATGTTGTTTGGTAAAGAGTTAAGTGGCACTCTACAGTATGTATTTCTGTCTCTTCACAAATACTGTGTGCGAGGCAGTGAGTATTGCCACGCTGTCTGAAATGGTCTGAGCTTGCATGGTAAACATAGATGAGCCCTGCAGGGCCCGTATTCACCAACCATTCTTAGAAACGTTCTTTGTCTTATTCTCCAGTTTCTTCTACCTTTGTAAGTAACACAACTTCTGATTCATTCGGTGTAGCCAATCAGAAGTTGTGTTACTTACAAATTTAGAAACCTTGGAGAAAAAGAACAAGAATATTCTCAAGAATGGTTGGTGAATACGGGCCCTGGTCTGGCAAAATAGACTCAATACGTCCCTCATAGGCATGATTCCGAGCAAGTCGTCCCATAATTATGGGTCCATGAAATTCAAACCTGATAGAAGTCTGAGATAAACTTGTCCCTTGACAAGCAGAACTCAGTCTACATAAAGCAAAACGTTTCGACCCATGTCAGCCTCCTTTACATAGACTTGGCTAAAATCGTCTGAAGGCTGAAATGTGTCATTTTGTGTTGGCTGTCAACCTGAACCTGTCACTAAACAACAAAATTAATTTTAAACTCGTCAAAGTTGAAAGTATGCCTATTTGCAAGACTAATTCTGACTCAGAAACTTACCGTTTTTTACTCCTTACGGGAAGAAAACGGCATAGGAAAAGGTGAGTGTATACTGGTAATCAGCATTTTCTCCTTTTCCTTAATTGTCTTGGAAAGCCCTCTTTTGCTCGGTAGTCAAAAGTCTGCATAGACCAGGGTTAACATGTACCTTAACCTTTTCCCAAACAAGCCCTGGTTTTTAAGTGTCTGCAGTAAAAGTCTTTTGAAAACACTGTGGGAAAAGGAGAAATTGCTCGTAACGAGCAATTTCTCCTTTTCCCACAGTGCTTTCTACCCTTTTAGAGAACTTTCTGTCATTTTCTCCAAATCTAAAATTGTCGTCTGCAAACTCTTTTGGTTTGGAAGAGTCAAAAATTTGTCGTTTGGGAAAGGGTTAATATAAAAGTTTATAACATATATTTAGTAAACATCATTTGAGAACCGTTTCTTCCATTGTTAGCTATTTATTTGTGGTAAGTTTTCGAAACCTGAATTGATTGACATTCATTACATTCATTAGATCCTCTTCCCCAACCAAAAAGGTCTCATTCTTTGAAACTTACATTTTTCACGATCTAGGGGGAAAATCACACGAAATACGATGGCAAGTCCAGATATTTGTAGGCTTACAGCTTGTATGCCTGGACATAATTTATTTTCAGAGGTGCTACAACTCATAGGCCTATAATAATTTATTTTCAAAGGTGCTACAACTCATATTCATAGATTCTGATTTTGAGTGGGCGGACGGGCAAGGAATTGAGGGAATGGCACTACGGGGCGAATCCATGCATATCGATAAAAGTGGATTGCTATTAATTGCTTTTCTCTCTCTTTTTTTTTTCATTATTATGTTCCTGCAGTCCTGAAAAGAAGCATGTGCTTAACCAAAACACAAATAGATCAGTGCATCCCTCACTAACATATGTCTGTTACCTAGGAAACCATTTAATATACTTTGAACAAGTTATTTTCTTACACACATGATTCCAGGTGAGATGAAGGAAGATTGATAGAAAACAGATGATGGTAAAGTGTCTTGTGTAGGTGTGGACAGATTATCATAATCTGGGTTGTTCTGCTTACTTTATCGTCAGGGCGATAAATCCTCACATATATACAAAGATCAGAACATTCTTTGATCCTAGACACGATTATTGTAACCCATTCTTTTCATCTTTCCTTTTTTCCTATGCTGAAACTCTTAGAGTGAATTTTCGAAAGGACCGAAATATTGTCTAAAAGAACTTTGGAATTGTGTTAATTCAGATGACGAGTCATGTAGCCTATTTATACTATTTGGTTTTCTTTAGGATTACTTCGCACATTATCTTTACAGTTTTTTTTCTAGTACCACAAACATAGTCCATTTCATGTCAAGCCGTATTGGAGTAATGCAGAGCTCCAGATATGAGGGGGTGATGGTATTCTAAATCCATTATTTCTCTTCCAAACCCTATGAGTACCCATAAGATAGGGTTTAGTGAAGAATAATTAATATCTTCTAATTTGAATCGAAATCACTACCTCGATCAGGAGCCGGTAATGAATTCTCTTTCGAAAAAGACTTTTGTATTAAAATCCTCCGTCAAATTTTGTCGGAATTTGAACTGGTCTCGGTGAATTATTGCAACTGGTTCTACTTAGCTTTCAGTGAGCTTAACATTGGTCACAGAACAAACAAAATTCGATCTCACTTTCTGATGCAGCAGCATTTGCCAACAGGAGCGCTTGTGCCACGTGTAGGTATTTAACTCAGCTGGAAGATAATTGATAAAACATGGGAGCTCTGTTATTACTAATTTATTCAAGAACTTGGTCATATTCTAGCTCGGTTTGTCTGCTATCTGTTGATATCGATATTCTTTATGTTACTATTACTATATCCTTTAAATACTGCATTAAAACAAACATGTTTTATAGCAAATTACAAACATGAATGATAGAAGCATTTCTTATACAAAAGTGATTTACATAGCTTGACGGAAGAGCACATGATGTTATTTGACAAGAAATATAGCAATGATTAACCCTTATCCTGCTAAATAACTAAGTACTCGAATATTTTTATTTCAAAGATATGATTTGGGAGACAGTATCTCCTTATCAGATAGTATAGGTCCAAGATCAGACTGCACGTTTGGTGTAGTCTGATCTCGATCCACACTGGCTGGAAAAGGTCCTTTAGTCGTGCTTATAAAGCAAAGTATTAATTTCTCAACATGTTACCATGATAGATAAATTTTGACAAATCGTTTAATATTTTTGTCGATTTAACAGACAAGAAATTATTGAATTTCTCTATTGTTGGCCAATTGTTTATATATAAAAGTTATAGTTGTGATCGTTCTTCATATAACAGAGTTTTCGGATTGAAACCTTCAACTCGTTACCAGACCACAAAACGTTAAACTTGATCATAACTGCTCTGCTACATGCGAAAAGGGGATTTCGAACATTTGCGTAAAGTTTCGACTTGGATCACTAAATACATCAATATTCGCGTTTGTCAGGTACAGTAGGCTTGCATGCTACAGAAAAGTGCTGTCTCGCATTAATTGGACTGCGCAGGCTGATCAAAAACGACACTTTGAGCAAATGTACGAATATCCCCGTTCGCCTGTTGCATGCCATGGAAGCATTAAACGTCAAAGACAGATAAAATGTGATCCCAACTAGATCTACTATAGGCTACTGTTTGCTTTGAAAAAGGTGCAAAACAATTTTGGAATAAAGAGAAGTGTTATTTCACAGCACTTATTTTTCAAGCAATATTTAAAAACCCCTTTGAAATCCCCGGTGTCGACTCAGTTGAAAACATTTACCAGCATTTTCTTTTTTATTCCAACAAGGTTTTCTAAATCCATTTTCGAAAGTCCGGTGAACGTAACCTACATGGTTGTTCGGGAAAGGCTTAGTGTCCACCGCAGAGATATGACTGAAATCAGCTTCTAGAACAGCACGATCTTGCTCTGCCCTCTTCTGTAGCCTATTCCTACTACTTGAATTAGTTAACTTACTAAGCCTGTCGTAACTTCTGCCAACGAGAAATGCTTATCAAATACATGTAGCCTAAATCTTGTAGATTTCAGTTAATAACGTAAGATTTCGATTTTTTTCTCGAGGTAGATCAAATGAGTAATTAAAGTAAGTTACGCTACATGCATTATATAACTCTCTGCCAAACAACTAAATATTAAACCAGGCCATATTGACTGTATTTTCAGATTTAATGTTGCTCATATGACTGGAATCGTCTTTGGAATGGTAGAAAGTAAATCTGCGGGGGTTGTACATGTATACGGCTACATACCCTTCTTCCTGTCCGTCTTTAAATATGGAATACTTTGGTGTAAAATATATTTTCTAAAACGCATGTAAATGGATCCTCAGGGATCAGTAGTTGCGATGCCGTATTTTACTCTATTGTAACGTACTAGTTATACTAACCGAACAACTAGATTTGTAGCTTAAATCACAGCAATTGGTTTCTATAATCAAACTATACTTAATATACTTAATAAGCAATAGTTTCTGGTATAAATAAATATGGAAAAAAAATCCCCTATATAATTATACACTTGTGTTTCTTAATATAGATCTATATGTTGTATTTTTTTTAATCATAGCCTATACATTTTTTTATTATAGATTGTCAAATTCCTGGGCTTAAATTAAACCGTGAATGATTAGGGGAAGAGAATTTTTGAAAGAACGATATATAACGCCCAAATGTCTTTACGTGTATCTAAGTTCACACTTTAGTCATACCTTCTTTTCAATTCACCTTCTGTTCTTTTTGTTGTTGTATTGACCATACAAACTCGGCTTACGTAAATAATTTATAAAACGAATGCACCTAAGAAAGTCTGGAGGGCGGAAATCAGATAAAAAAATTTTGTCGTTTGGCTAAAAAAAAAATTTTTTTTCTTTTGAGAAGAGTAACAACTTTACGTTGTCATTATATGCCCGTTTTCTGGTTTTGATCTTAATTATCGCATTGCGGAAAAGGCTCCTGTGCAAGCGCTTTGAATTTCTTCGGATTTTTGTTGTTTTCGTTTAGTTGTCGTAGATCTCGTTACGGCACCGACTTGCAAGTGCAACCTTGTTTGTCACAAGTTTTGACAGCGACAAAAACTACAGCTGTGACTACAAAGAACATACATGTAGATCCACCATAATTTCTTAACCCTTTATAAGACAATCCCAAGTTTTATTGAACCTTTTGAAGAAGACTCCAAAATAAGGGAAAAGGGGGAAATGCGGCTTACCTGGATTTTCTCTTATTCGCTTTCAATGTTTTTTCCCTTTCCTAAAGACAACTTCTTTCATTTGAACCGCATTTTATTTTCCCTGTAATTACTTTCAATTTTGCCTGATCTAAAATTTGGTTGTTTGGTAAAGAGTTAACCCTGTACCAGTCAACCATGCATTTTAATAGGAAAGGTGGCTTTTGAAACTGATGTGTGTATGGGAAAAGGAGAATATACTGATTACTCACCTTAGTTTTTTTTTGCACTATGTTTTCCCAGATAAATAGAAAGGGCCATTAGTTTTTAGCATATTCCCTTAACTATCTGCAAAAACTTTCCTTTTGGACTAGTATAAGATTTTGTCATGTAGATCTAGTAAAGATTTCATTATATTTCAGATCAACATGGAGTTTATGCTGAGCAACAGTGAACATGAGATACATGAAGACACTTGGGTAGTACACAGCTCCCACTACAACTGTCATGTCTGCATTGGTTGTATTGTGGAAACTTTAGAAAACAATACATTGATCCCACTTCAGAAAAAACCTCCACTGAATGAGTTGCTACGATTGCTAAAACATGAGACCTCACATGTGATCCAAATCTTTATGGCAGAGGAAATGGTTGTTTGGCATATTTTATCGGTGCTAATGGGTATGTTTTTATATTTAAACAAAAAGATATCTTCACTCTATGGAATATTCATTATGTCACAAAACCAAATTAAACATAATCATGCAGTTACTGATGCAGGGTTATCCCTCAGCATTAAAATTTTGGGGCCATTGTGACCCTTGCCTCTTTATTTGAGGGTCATTTGAACCAGAGGGTCAAAACAAAAGAGTCTCTTTGTCTTCAAGCATACATTTCACCCTTGAACACCAAGAAAGTAGTCTGTAAGTCATGATGGAAAGCTGGACTTCAATTCTCGTCCGAATTGCTGCTAAATGTGGCTTTATCGGCTGTAGGAAGGAGGCAATAAAAGAGAATGCTACAGTTTACTTTGTTGTGACATTATTTACTGTGAAAGGAACAGGCTGGTAATGTGTACTTTTATTTACGGAGGTCTCTTAAAGTAAGCGATAAATTACGGAGAACCCAACTAAGACTTCGACTGGGCCTGTATTTACGACAACTACCCACTGTACTTTATTTATAGTTTGTGAATCAGTCTTATTCTATAAATAAATTACCACAGAAACAATTAAATTTTTAAAAGGCCCTGCAGTTGGAAAAGGAACAATGCTGCTATGATAATGAAGCAAAAACAGACTTAGATTTGTGATGATTTAATCAGTTTCCCTAATGATTTCTAGTTTGGAAAGTGGGTCACTGGTGATGCACAGTTATTTATTTTGGAGGTTATTTGAGTTAAAATCCCTTCATTGACAGAGGATTTGTGTATCATGGAAAACCCCGACTGATAGAACAATACAATTCAGGATTCAGATGAAAGCCTTGCTTTGTATTGTTTCATCCTTTTTGACATACAGTACAAAAAATTAAGTTTGGATGCACAAATAATCTTTTAAAGTCAGTGCTATACTTTTTCTTGAAAAAGTAGGGGGTGTTAATTGGATAGGAGAAAATTCCATCATCAAATCTAATTCAAGAAATTTTAGTATCTCTATTCTCTTTACGACTCAAAAAGTCCAAAATAAGTTGAAATAACATGCATAAAATAGGACATGCATAACTGCCAAAACAACTTAAGGATACCAAAAGCTTTCTTGTTTTTAAACCCAGATTAAAAAGTTACCTGTCATAATGAATCTTTATTTGAAAAATGCCATTTACTGTGGTAACTCATATTTCAAATAGTCATAAAATCTAAAAAACCTTTTTTTGGTTAAGCATGATTTTGTAGATTATAAGGCATATCCTCCTATGTCACAGGGTTTTTTTTTGTATTATCTATTATCATTTCAAGGACCTCAATTGAAATAAGGGATATATAGTAAATTATTCCTTTTTTGTGTCATCCTTTGTATATAATGTAGTTTGTCATAATTTCATTAGCATAATTTGATTTTCATTATTAGGAAGTTTAGCATCTAAATGAGCAAGCTTGTGTCCATTACAAACTCTTTTTATCTTAAGACCTATGCAAAAGACAAAATTCTGGATGTAAGTAATGAAAGTGACCGAAGCAAACAGATTAGATTTGCTCAAATCTTGTGACAGTGGCATTTATGTGAAAACATTGTGGAAAAAGTACTGGTTACATAATTTCTTCTCTGTCAACAAAATGTTTTCAAGTAACTTTTTTCTAACATGTCGTTGAAACACAATATTGTTTTGATACAGAATATAAAGTTAAGTAATTTTTTTCTTGAAATAATAATATCTGCTAGATAACTATTACTTAAGGGTTATTGTCTCGATTGCTTCGTAAAAATGAAAAGGATGAATTTCCCTTTTTTCAGATAACTTAAAGGCTGAGGATGAATTATACCAAGTCATATGCAGTGAAGGTTTGTATAAGATTATAGGCAACATTAACATGATTTAGTCATGGTTATCAATCATGTTAAGATTTCAAAGAGTTGGCAGTTGAATATGATCTATGTTGACCAATATGTTGCAAGATTGTCCAGCAAAAAAAACAGTAACATTTGAATTTTTTTTGTCTGTTACATTATCTCTATACCAAACTCTTCTCTCATTACTAACCACTTTTTCGACGATGGTTATGTGGTAAAGTAGCCAGTGGCTTAGAAAGAAAAATGTGTGGAATACTGGTGACATAAAGGCCAGGAAAGCATGGATAGGTGCACAGGCTGCCACAATATTTCTGAAATAATGTTGAAACTGCATTAGACACTATACCATCAATCAGTGATTGAAATGGTGTACTTATGCTTTGTTAATGAGAAGCAAAGACTTAAAAGTTTTTTATTACAGACTTTTTTATTACAGACTCAAGAGAGTAAAATGTTGAACTGAAGTAACTGTATGTTGATACTACATACTGTGCCCTATATTTTCAGCAATAATTACGCTGACACAGATAATTGGTTCAGAAGATCTTGTCATGTCTATAGTGGACAATATTGTTGAAAAGGTAACTATGTCCAACTGTTTTTTTTTTATGCCTGTAAAAGCTTTGTTCTGGTTAATACATGTCAAAAAAGTAGACTAGTAGATGTGAACTTGATCTGTGCTGAATGCAAAGTAAATGAAGATGCAGAAATTATCATAGGGGTTATTGGTGATTATTATACTCTTTGATATGTTTTTAGATTTTATGGCTGAACATTTTTTAGGCTTTATTTAGAGAAACGAAGTCATTTTAGAGAATCAGAATTGAGGGATATTAAGGAAGCTAGATTCTTTACCCTGTGCTATCACTAAATATCATTTAAAATGTGTTCAAAAACCAAGTTTTGCAACTCATCCATAAAGGATGAAGTATCAGGTTTTAAGTATAATTTATAAACAATCCGGTGTATTTGTGACCATAAGGAAGAAGGGTTTTGTCCTTTTCCTGCAATACTTTCTATCCTTTCCAGGACTGAAATAATCACTTTGGTCAATTTGTTGTCTGCAAATACTTTTCATTTGGATTGGTCTATAATGTTGCTTATTGGTAAAGAGTTAAGGTTTTTATTGTTGGAGATGGTGACAGAAAAACAGATTGAGATATTTCCATTTTTGTGGGGGAGGGGGGTAATAAAATAACAATATCAAGAAAACCAAAGTTTTCGAGATTTGTAAATTCACAATCTTAATGCAAGTTATTTTTACAATAATAAGAACACAATATACATTTACAGAGAGTCAGGGCATTCGTTACATATTTCAATCAACAACTAAAACTTTCAAGGCCCTTGCAGTGGACAGCTTTTGGAAATGTGGGAGAAGGTGCATTGTTAGTTGTAACAAGCAATGCTTCCTTTTGAATGCTTTCCAAAACCATTAACTCTTTATCAAACAACAAAATTTTAGACTGGTTGAGAATGAAAGCATTTCCAGACGACAAAAATGAATGTGACTGAAAATTTGAAATTTATTTTGTGAAGGGTAAAAAAAAATAAATGTGAGAAAATTCTGGTTACTAGCATTTTCTCCTTTTCCCACAATGTTTTCTAAAGGCTTCCTTCCCAGGGTCGTCAAAAGTAGGGATTGTGTGGTTATGGGTTAATGCTTTCCAAAACCATTAGCTGCATAGGTATAAAACCTCATATTTGTATAGAAATGGATACAGCATAAATGTTTCATAGAGTGCAAAATACATAGAGCAAGCATTTTTAGACTAGAAATAATACCCAAATAACTGCAGTTGTAAGGTTACTCTTGTCCAGAATATCTGAGCAACATGGACAGTGTAGGTCAAAGATGAGGCTGCATGTTTTGTGCAGCTTTGTCTCGTTCTGCACGGGCCACAGAAGCAAATACACTTACAAAAAGGTGCTTCTGTGGTTAACCATTGTTGCTTTTAGACCAGTAGATTCAGGCTGCCTCTGAGTACCTCTCCTATCTACAAACTTGTCCATTCATTATCTAACAGATGGAGGCCACAAGAGACCACAACAAGATGGTTCCATATTACATGCTGATAGGTAAATTGCTGTATCAGCTACCTGGACTGGCCAACAAACTGGTACTTGATTATAGTAAGTACCACCACATGGATAAAATTAGTGGTATTGTTAAGGTTATTCCTATGCTTATCACCACACTGCAATAGATAATGAGTTTAATGTCCCTGCAGAGTGCAGCTTTGGGAAAAAATTTTAGAGAAAGGTACTACTGTTTGTTACATGCATTGGCTCCTTTGCCGCACAATATTTTTCATATTATTCAAGACAACATGTTTTCTTTTCCATGCCTTTTACTTGAATCACCTGAACTAGAATAATGTGTCTGTAAAAAGCTATAAGGTAAATGGTTAACCAACATATAGATGTAAAATTCCAGGTAAGATTGGGTCCAGAACTCTACCTTGATCTTAACCCATGAAACACATTAAAAGATCTATTATAACTGCAAAGGTGCTTAGAAAGAAATTTAAAACTTTTAATCAATAAAAAAGGGCCAAATGTATTGTAATTAGCGTAATAAGGGAAAACTTGTATTGGAAAAGCTTTCTTAAACTTTAAAAGGCCAAATAAACAATATAAGTCTTCAAACAGGTTGCCCAAAAAGAAAATGCCTTTTCAAGACTGATATAGGACAGTTTCTGCTCAGTGAACATTGTGCCTCAGTGATCAGACTGCATGTCTTGCACTGTTTAATCTTGATCTTCATTGGCCACAAAAGCACATAAGAATTTGTCAGCTTTGAATGATGAGAAAACAGAGAATGGTACAAGCTCTATTGTCCAATCTGTCAATGAAAATCTATAAAGAGTTGTGCAATTGCACAGGAAGGGTGTTCATTCCACCTATGGGTATGCTTTATCAATTGATGGAACCTTGCAGGGTTTCTTATCATATCATGTAAATTGAAGCATCAATTTTGTAGAACTTGAAAATCTCACTGTCTGTGTTATCAGATAAATTACAGATATAATATCTGTCATGGTATTAGCCAAAAAAACAAGATATTTTCTAGACTGTTGAGTACCTGTATTCAACCCTTTCCAGATTTGAAATAAAGTATCTGGATCTGTTGAAACTGGTATTGATTGAAATAAACTTCTAAACCTTTATTTTGTGTGACAAATACCTGTTGCTTGTTTTGAGATAGTTTAAGTATAGTAAGTTAGATTTACATAATCATTGATGATTATTTTTCAACTTTATATGTGCATGATTTTATGACTTATCCAAAGTAAAGAACAGAAAATAAAATACAGAAAATGACAGCAGTAGTAGTACAGAGATAGACCTTGACCCTTTACCTCCATAAGGCATTTCTATTGTGTATCTAATTGACCCTAAATAACAGCAAGGATGAAGCAGTTTCCTATGTGTATATGACACCTTTTGATAGCATAGAAAACATTGTGACAATAGGTGAAATTGCTCATTACGAGCAATTTCACCTTTTGCCACAATGCTTTCCAAAGGCACCGACAAACAATGCGTAGAAATGAGTATCTATGGAGTAAAGGGTTAAAACATTTTGGCCATGGAGATAATACCAATCATTAACAATGGCTGTCACCATAATTTGACACTTTATTTACATGTACTTATGAATTTATTTTTGCTTTGCTTTCTCACTTAATTTAAATTTCATGTGCTACTACAGCTGGTAATAATTAATATCGAAACAGAATTTGTGCCAGAAAGTTCTGCAAAAATCAGAATACTAACTATTAGATTATGACAAGCACTGGCAAAAATATGAAATTTAATCTATATGCCAGTTTACCATAGGACAAGCCTTGTCAATTTAGAGAGCATTTGCAGACAACAGAACATCAAATGAGGGGATATGTATTTTGAAGTGATAGAAAACATTGTGGAAAGAAGAGTAAATGGTGACTACTGTTTTCAAAAGCCTTATTTAAGGTCATGGTCATGAAAACACATGGCTGATTGGTCAGGAGCAAACTCACCATTGTCCAAATATCACTTTTTATGTTCGAATCCTCTCAGTTCTGGAAAATATGATGGGAAAGAGAAGCAACTGATTGTAACATGCAAATGCTCTTATTCCCTCACTACATTCTATGAAAAACAACATTTTACCTCCTCACACTTTCATCTTTGTTTAACTTGGAATAGCTCTCAGAAGGTTCAACCATAACCTACTGTTTTTTTACAAAAAACCAAATTTTAAGACTCTTTCAAATTTAAAAAAAAAGATTGAAGATGATAAATATTGGACAAATAAATGTAAGCTCTTTAATAGGGAAGAAAAGATGAAAATGCTGGAAACCAATGTTTTCCTCTTTTTGAACAATGTTTTCAAAAGGATTCATTGTAAGGGTTGTTAAAGCACAAGATTGTTTGGTAAAGATTTAACACTAGAATAATGTATGAAAATGGGATATAAGGTGGTTTTTGTTCCAAGAAATGAATGATGCCATCTCTCTCCAAGCACAGGTTTTGATTAAGAGCCAAATAAATGTAAGTTGGCAGCTAATATATACAGGCATTACCTAAGAAATTCTTGTTCATACTTCATTGATGTGATAGCAAATCCTTTTAGCCTTAGGCTGCCAAGTGCAACTCACTGACCTATATTGCAACAGTGTAGATCAAGATCAGACTGCACAGAATGTGCAGGCTGATCCTGCATCTACACTGTCTGATAAAGAAATATCTCTTTCCCAAAACTACCTTTGAAATGGCAAACTTTGGGTTTTTACTATCGTGTTAAAAGTTTCAGGTTGGATTTTTAGCAGGTTAAGGGTTAATGTAGGTAGCAAAATAAAATGCTAATTATTTGATGTTTATTTAATGCAAAAATAAAGCCATAGAATGTCAAAATAAAGCTACTCATATTTGCAGACAGTAAATTTATACACATAGGTTTTAATTTCTTGGCTGTGTTAGTCACAATATTGCACCCAAAATGCATCATTATGAAATGGAATTGAGCTGTGGCTCATTAACAGTTTACCTCATACAGTCTCAGGTTTAATGACACTGACTCAGATGGCTTATGGAAGTATTGTAGGAAAAGGGGAAAAAAAGCTGATAACCATTATTTTCTCCTCTCCCCGCAATATTTGCAATCCTTTCTTAGACAGATCCCATTATTTCAGCCAAATAGAAGTTGTTGTCTGCAAATGCTTTGCATATGGAAATTACAGTCTGTTATCGTGCAGTTAGGCATGTATTAGTGGCAGACAGAAAAAAAGAATTTTAAAATTGGACAAAAAGTAAACAAAAGACACAGCTACTTGGCAGGTTTTAACCTAGTCTTGAAATTAATTTCCCTGTCGGCAACAAACACTTGGACTGACCCTACAATGACATTTTCATTATGGGTAACTACTACAGGAGTTATGACCCTTTGATGACTCTCCTTTGATTCAGTGACAAGACAACTGATGGGAAATGTTCTTGGGTGTGAGATCCTAGTTCATTTTTCTGGTTTTTTTTTTTTCCCAGATAGTTTACTGAACAAATTTGCAGAAGACCTTTGTTTTTGTGGAGAGAAAGCTCAGTCTGAGTTGGCATACATTTTCATTTTCCTGTCCCCATCACAAATTTTAACACAGATGTCTCAAAGACTTATACAGAACCTTCAAATTGGAACCCTTGCACTGTTGACCACAGCCCAGAGGAAGGAATCTCAGTTAAATGGACTAGGTAATATGCAATTATGATTTCATTAAAATTTATGCAACTTACATGACAAATTCTAATTGGGGGAAAAAGAAACTACATGTATAAATTTTGCATAAACAAACATCTCTGGTTACTCTGTACAAAGTGATGTGCATAATAAATAATAAAGAATACTTATCTGATAAAATGAAATATATTTATTATCTTTCTGATCTAAATAAAAAGACTATGATATGTTTTTGTATTTTGTCTTTTTTCACAGGATTATTGAAAAAACTATCAGAAGACGATTCAAGTTGTCAAGCACTGTTGTCAGTGAGGAAAGATGATCAGACCATCTTGACAGCCCTTAAAAAGTTTCTACTAAACAAACAGCATACATTACAGACAAATGTTGGAGAAGTTCTGCTGCTCATGTTATCAAAATCTAAAGGAGAGCAGTGTGGGAAGGCTATTTTAGGCTCTGATATTGCTGGTATTTTGATTTCTGTCACCACTGAAAATAAGAATTAATCCTCATGGAGTTTTCCACAAATGAATTTGCATGTTCTGTGCAGTCTGATCTTGGATCCACGCTGTCTGCTATGCTGAGACATTTTGGCAAAAAACAATTTGTGCTTTTTCCCAATAATTCAATATCAGTTGCTGTTATTAATATTGGTGAGTTCTGATTGGCTGCAAAAAAAAATTCTTAGCCTCTTCAAAAAAAAAGCAGGCATTGTCAGAATTAATTTTGCTGTATTTAAACTCATGTAAACAAACATGTATAGAGGATTTTCTAATGTTTTTTTTTTTCTAGTTATACATCAAGTCCAAAGTTCCAATGATAGCTAAGTTTGTTTTCTTTAAATATCATAAATTGAAAAAAAAAAATTCAACAGGTTCATTAAGTCTGAAAAAAGAACTTCAAACTTATTGTCAGGTAATTGGGTATGAAACATTTACCAGATACATACAGTTTGTTTGTATGGATTAATCTTCATTCTTACATCAGATATCGAACATTGAGTGTATACGTGTATATCAAATAAGTGTAACATTAATTTGAATTAGGCTATTTTTCTTCTTATGTCCATAATGCTGTCTTTTTGTCTTACTGCCTGATTTTTGGGCTCCCCCCCCCCCCCCCATTTCCCCTGACTTTTTTAAATCAGGCAAGCCATATCTGCAGATTTGAGATTACAGGTTTTAATCAGTCATTTTTTATATTTATTTTGTAGAATTTTTGTTTGAGAGTCTTCATACAACTAACACAGAACAAATTCAGTAAGTGTCTGCTTTCTTACCTACATGTGTCATGAAGCTGTGAGCTATACGTTTAGAAAATGTGCATTTATTAACCCTGTTCCAAGCAATTCCATTATTTGAACCACTTTTGATTTGTTAACTGCAATTTCTTTGAATTTGTACAAGTCTGTTATTTTATGAAAATTAATTTTTAGTTAAATTGCATCCTTTTATGCTTGTCACCAAAACTTATGTACCAGTAGTTCTACAGACTCTGGAGGCCCATTCCTCACAATTTGTCTAGATATGCATGCACATGATAGGTACATCATCCCTCAATCTTTCAACTATTATCTTGTTTTTTGTTTATTTCTGTTCAAAATTCCTTCTCAAAACATTGTCATTTATCAGAAGATTTTTGTAACTTGACCCTGAGGAAACTTTGTAAATGTATAGGTAACTATCTGTTTAGATGAAGATCAGACTGGATAAAACATTCTGAACAACAGTGAACAAGAGTAACCTTATTATTGCAGTTTACACATGTTTACTTTCTAGACTGAAAGTGTCTGTTGGTGTATTTTGCACTCATTTTTGGTTAAAAGACTAAAAGATGTGATAAACGTTTGAACACTTATTTTTTTTTTCAGTTGTATTGTGAAGGTGTTGCAGCAGTTAGCTTGTTTGGATCATTTCTACAAAAGATGTCATGCAGTATATGGTAAGTTGCTTACATTATACTTACAGGTGGATAAGATGTCACAGACCTCAGACATATTTACCCTTTGTGACACTACCTTTGACTTTTTACCAGTTTACCATAAAAAAAGAATTTAGACTTGTCTTTATTGAAAGCATTTTCATGTGATGTATGAAATGTGACTCAAATTATAGGATTCGTCTTTGACAACATGGTGGAAAATGGAGAAAATGCTGGTGACCAACATTTTCTCCTTTTCCCACAATGATTAGAATGACTAGAAAAGGCTGTCTTCGTAGGATCATTTAACTCATTACCAAACAACAAAATATTAGGTTTGTCCAAATTGAAAGCATCTGCAGACGACAAAATAAAAGTGACTGAAAATTTGAAATTTGTTTTGTGAAGGGTAGAAAATATTGTGGGAAAAGGAGAGAATGCTGATTACCAGCATTTTCTCCTTTTCCCACAATGTTTTCAAAAGGCTTCCTTATCAAGGTTGTTAAAATTCGGTACTGTGTGGTAAAAGGTTAAATGCTTGGGTTTTTTGGTAGAGTTAAATGAAAGGTATTCATTCTACTGGCTGAATGGCAATAGGCTGCATTGAAACAGTAGACAAGTTCAAATATGAACATGTTCAACACCACCAGTAATTATAGTAAAGTTGAAACCCAACTGTAAGGAAAAATGGCATAGCGATCATGCCTTCAACATTTTTCCTACCCATTTTTTTGTTTGAAAGTTATACTTATAAAATGTGTGCTAAAGCCTAAGCTTCAAGGTCTGCATGGCAATGTGCTTGATGTATATTTAAACATGTGTAAAACTATCAGACAAAGCTCTAATTTGTTTAAATAAACCATCTCAAATTAGAGACCCTCTCAAATAAGAGGGAAAACTGAAAGAAATGTTGAAAAGGAAATTACATCTTTCAAAATATGTTGTTCTAACTATCATTGACATGGAACTAAAGTATAATTATATCTATAGGCATAGAATCAGTCCTCAGATGTCTAACAACAGCAGCTGAACTGAAGTATCTCACTGTTTTAGAAGATGGTTTTGACTTGATGACAGTAATCCTGCAAAGGCAAGGCAATTTTTGTGAAAAATTAATTGGACTTATCAAATTGCCTTGTAGAAGACCATTTTTGAAAAACTTGATGGCAAAAGGAAAAATTGCACATGATTGGCAATATCTCCCAGGCCACAATGTTCATTAGGTCCAATGTCTCAACATATTTGAGTTCATCAGTGTATATGCATACTTTTTTCCCATAAGTCAATTTAAATATTGCTGGTGAGAAAAATGAAAATCTGTATGTAAGTCTTGCGGTCAGGTGGATACTGTATAAGTTGAAATTTTTGCGTCATGGAAATTTTTGCAATTTCGCATATTTTAAAAATATGCAAAGTTTTTTTTATGCATATTAGACAACATTGTATACAGTAAATGGTCAGGAAAACATAGTGTCAAGTAGAGGGGCTCCATCATCTTTTTCCATATTTTCATACACCCAAAGGGTCATATTATGGTCGGTTGTCAGTCCATCTGTCTGTCCGTCTGTTAGCAATGTTGTACCTGCAACTTCTCCTACAGTTTTCATTGGAATAAGTTGAAACTTACCACAATGAGTTGTTATGAAGTGTAATTGAGCATGTGACTTTTAAAATTTGAATATCTGCAGGCATTCCAGATTTCAACTCATTTCACTGACAATTAAGCCCCTTCATATGTATGTGCCCCGCTTCGAAAATCTTCTTTAACTATTTAACTATGTCATCATACTTATTGTTATAGACAACCCACTGATATTCCACTATTTATAAACCAAAGTGTCGTGAAGAACTGTTTGAAAGTGATGCAATCTGGAATTGAAGTCAAAAAGCCATCAGTATGTGTGGCAGCCCTGAAAAGTTTTCAGATGCTTTTGAGGTAACATAGATTTACTTATGAATGTTTGTTGTACCCTTTATTTTTATGTCCACACTGCTTAGCAATAAGTTTTAGTTGTATTTCAGCCATTTATTCACAGCCCTAAGTTTTATACACCTTTAACCCATTACCACACAATCCCTACTTTTGATGCCCCTGAGAAAGAAGCCTTTTGAAAACACTATGGGAAAAGGAGGAAATGCTGGTTACCAGTGTTTTCTACCCTTCCCAGAACGAATTTCTATTTTTTAGTTACCTTTATTTTGTCGTCTGCAACTGCTTTCAATTTGGACCAGTCTAAAAGTTGTAAGATCTTGTTTCTCAAGCCACAAAAACTGAATATGTATAAGCTAACCTGAAACATGTAGTGCAGTTGCAATGTATTGCTCATACCTGTGTTCTCAGTGGAACTAGTTTTCATTGTTATTTCATTTTGCAGGCACTATTTTGTCCCTAAAGTTGACCTCTTTTTGAACAATTTTGTAAAAGGAGGGTTGTTCATAATGAGCTTGAACCTTCACCACAATGTTTTCACTTGTATTCATGAATAAATATTCTATCCAAAACCTGTGATGATTTTACAACCCTGAGGAAGAGAGCTTTTAAAAAGGAAAAGGAAAGAAATATTGGTTATCAGCATTTTCTTTCTTCCAACAAGGTTTCCAATCCATTTGAAGGCAAGTTTTTGTTGTTTTGGCTATTTTTAGGCCAGGGAATCCCTCTCAAGGGATTCCCTTGCCTATAGGGATCGTAAGCTGCCTTTTCCGGACTACTTTCAGACAAAATGTTGAACGGTGTGTCCACTCGATATTGCTGAGTCCGCCAAAACAACTAGTTTCCCTCAAAGCTTTCATCTGCAAAATGCCATGGAATTGCAAGGGTATTACAACCCTTAAATAACTGACGAGTGTGTTTTTATCCCGTTTTTGTAAATAACATTGATCTAATAAAGGGGTAACCTAATAAACTTAGCTTTATCCGGCAGTTGTGTATTCCTACGCGCTATATACGGTTAATATCTATACCCTTGTGTTGACATTTGAACATATGTGTCACAAAACGCTTCTCCACTGAAATGCGATTGTAAATAAAGCAAACTACATATATAGAATATTGGCCCGTGTTACGTTTATCACTTTTTCTTATGTATATCGACTAAATCTAGGATACTTTGACTGTGGTGCTTTCTACACCGACAAAAATCAACTATTACCAACGAGTGTGTCTACTTCTCTGCATACCACTCGCTGTTGTGATAGCAATTTCCGACTGCTGGAGAAATCGGCCCCTGGAAAAATCGTCCCCAAACTGCTTGGAGACGATTTCTCCGGAGAAATCTGGTAAAATCGTCCCCAAATAAAATTTTAGAGAAATCGACCCCAACATCAAATTTCATCCATATCGTTATTCAAGTTATCTATAAAAATTATTTTTGAAACTTCGTAGTCTTTAGTACGTATATTATGTGTATTAGTTACATTTATCCAAGAGTTATTTGGTAGTTTTGCCATTGTTTATAACTGCCTATTTCACACTGATAGGATGTATATCACATCTTTTACACCTGTCACAAATAGATTACACCTGTGTGATTCTTAAAATATGTATTTGACTGACTTTGATTTGAAACCAAATAAATGCTTATTTTTTTTCTGTATGGGTTCGCTTGTCATTTAATGTATTTTTTTATATTTATATATGCCCATTATTTTGATTTATTGTATGAAGATTTTTTTTCATTCTCTCTCTTTCTCTCTCTCTCTCTCTCTCTCTCTCTCTCTCTCTCTCTCTCGTATATTTTCTTGCCCATTCCTACGTGTACTTTTTCCATCACCCAATACGAGATTCATGACCAGCCGTTGATCGTGAAGTCACCAGTTCGATCCCATAAAGTGTGTTTTATTGAATAACATCTCTGAGTACTGTATATTAAAACCCTTTTCCACAAAAGCATTTCCCCCTTTTCCCACAAAATTTTCTAGCATTTGAAAGAAGAATGTTACTTTTTCATTAACATTTGATTTGTCTTCTAAAACTGCTTTCAACTTTTTTTCCAGAAAAAAAAAGTCTTTTGGTTAAGGGAGATTTTAAAAAAAAAAAAAAAAAAAACACTTATTTACAGAGATTCAAAGGACTTAGATTTCAGAGACCTGTATGTTTAGTATGTAATGAGAGAAAATTGTACCCTATCACAATACCTATCATCAATCCTCAATAGGAAATTGTGGACTCTAGTGTACTTCGCTACCTACTGAACTATATTCCACTGATTAAACCATCATTTTAGCAACACTTCAGTTGTCTGCAAGATACTTTCAATGTTGATAATTCTGAAAATCTGGTGATTGGAGGCATACTGACCAGTGCAAGCTACAAATATCTTTCAAACAGCCTATTTTCTCTCTCTCTCAAAATTATGTTACACCAGCCAGGCTGATTTAAAAAGCGTGTTGTCCACAGAGCATCCTGATTTTGAGACAAAACCACAATGTTTTTCAAGGCTCTTTCGGCTAACACAATGTTAAATTTTGCTTCTGATAAAGCACCTTAATTTATCATCTGTAAAATTGCTTATAAATCTCAGTTTTTAATTGTTATTATAAATTATGTTGGTCCTATAATCTCTCATGAAGTGATTACTAATTTCATGTGGGTCATCAATGGAAATTAAATAGAGGTAGTTGATTTGGCAATTAAAATAGTGATAAAACATTTTTAATACATGTATACAATCTACTGTGCGACGTAGGCTAATTGACAATAAAGAAACTTGTCATTTGATTTGGATAAATTTTGGAGAAAAATATGCTACAGTAACTGTTAATAGACGACTCATAAATGTGAAAAATAACGTCGTTCAGGACTTCACATGTTTTCAGAAAATTTAGATAACCAAAGTTGGTATTGCACCGATTGAATAGTTCAATTTTGACTTGAGATGGTTTACAAGCACGACAAATTACTAAGTATTCTAAGCCATCATCAAGCACCCCATAACTGTGAGCACATGCCTAGCTCTGGCTTAATTAGTTTCTCGCTGGTACTTTCTTGTATCAGTTCAAAATTTCCTGTTAAAACCAAGAATTCCAGGGGCTTAGTGGAATCCGCTTGTATCCCAGTCCGTCTACCTGTTTGTATTAATTAAAATTGACCTCTTGTATTGTTTCGTATCCTCAATTTCCTGGCATTCAGTACTATCAGTACTTTGATTTAAATATCTTCTGCAATTTTTTTTATTCGGATGAATCCAAAATTTCTCCTCTGTTAAAAGGTTTTATCATAGTAATGCTTTTTCATTATTTCTATTTCATAATGAATTATTCATTATTTCTATTTCTAAAGTTCTGTTTCTGTAGATGTTTAGTTAACCCTTTACCAAACAATCCCTGGTTTTTATGACCCATAGATAGAAGCCTTCGGAAAACATTGTGGGAAAAGGAGACAATGCTGGTAACCAGCACTGTCTCCTTTTCCCACAATGTGTTCTGCCCTGCTGGAAACAAATTTCAATTATTGATTTACATTTATTTTGTCGTCTGCAAGTGCTTTCAATTTGGACCAGTCTAAAATTTTGTTGTTTGGGAAAGGGTTAAACTGAGGTAACTGTGTAAGACATTTCCACCAGCCCCTTTTACACAAGGTATCTTGATTGAAAACTATAAAAGAAACATTTCATTTCAGAAGAGATTATCTTTTGTCGCCTGTGCCTTTCACAGAAATTGGTCATTGTATCTTAAGTACATCAGAAATGATACAGGATAGAATGTCTAGTGGGAGAAAAGAGGGCCCTAAAGTTTTCAAAAGTAGGGCAAAGGGAAAGAATGTAGACCAAGATGATTTGTTGAACAACTTCTGTGAAATTATGTTGAAGGCTGCCAACTTAGCAAAGCAGGTATAGCTTTTATAAGCTTGTTTAGACCATTACTGCACAATGCCAACTTTTAACAAACCTGAGAAAAAAGCCTTGTGAAAACAATGTGGGAAAAGGAGAAAATGCATGTATTTTCTCCACTTTCCTGCAGTGTTTCTACCCTACCAAATGAAAATTGTACCATTTGAGCTAAATGAAATTGTTATCTGCAAATGCTGTCAATTTGGACAAGACTAAAATTTGTGGTCTTGTAAAGAGTTAACCCTTTACCAAAGAATTCCAAGTTATAACAAGTCTGAGAAAGATGCCTTTTGAAGACATGTCGAGAACAGTAGAAAATGCTGGAAATCAGCATTTTCTACTTTTCAAGCTATATTTTCTACCTATATTCAACAACAAATACTATCATTTAAAAATAGCATTTGAATTCTGGTTTATAATTTCTTTCATTTTTGATGAGTCTAATATATTGCCATGTGGTAAAAGGTTCAGAACTATCAAAATGACCTAACATTTGGCTTTTGTGATTTCTTCTAATGCCAGTTTTGTCACTGAAATATATATGGTTTGAGTTCTCATCTAACTCTTTGTGAAATGAAAATTTTTGGTCTTGTTCAATTACGAAGCATTCACAGACAACTGATGATGGGATATTATTCCAGAAATGTACAAAATAATGAGCAAAAAGAAAAAAAAATGCTGGTTACCAATACTTTTTCCTTTCTCTTGGACTGTTTCAGAAGCTTTATTCTTTAGGTCTTTGAAACTTGCAGTTGTTTGTTGAACAGTTAATGAAATGGGCTTGACTTTTATTCTTTTTTTCCTAGTGTAATAAAGATCCAACAGCATGTGAGTGCAATTATATGCCTCCTTCTACAGAAATGGACACAAAATCTGATATAACTGTCTTTGTTGATGATCTGCTCAGGCTGCTAGATGAACATTTCATACCTGTTATAGTGGTAAAACAACATTTTTTGCTGTACAGAAAACATGCAGTTTTTTCTATAATTCTTACCACTAGAATGTACTTAGAGATGAAAGGTAAAACAAATCATGATTGATTCTGGTTTATGAAGCCACTTCTTTCGTTGTCTTGCAAGTCAATCATGTTCAAAATTATCTGAATGAAGATAGCTTTCAACTGAAACTCCTCTATGACCCTGTCCTCAGACAGCTGGAGAAAGAGAAAATGCTGGCTACCTGCTTTTTCTCCTTTTCCCGTATTGTACTCGAAAACCTTCCCTTTCAGGGTTATTTAGACACAGGATTGAGTGGTGATTGGTTACTCTTTTACAAATGAAAAATTTAAGACTTGTGTGGTTTGGAAGCATTTGAAAGACAACAAATTCAGATGTTTTTATATGGATTGCGTAAAGAAAACATGGGAAAAGGATAAAACACTGGTTACTAGTGGTAATAAAAAATTTTCTTTTTCCCACAATGTTTTCAAAGGATTTTTTTTTTCAAAGTCGTGAAAATATGAAATTGTATAGCATAAGTTTAATTAATGAAATTAAAGATGTTTGAGAACATAATTATATTAACAGTGAGTAAATCAATCAAAATATGGCATTCTTATGAAGCCTACTTGGCACATTACCACTTGCAAATAATTCTTTGTATTGCAGCCTATTACTTTTAAAAATATTGTGGAAAAACGAGGTTTTGCTCACATGGAGCAGTATATATTCTTGCTGCCTAGATTTAACATTTACATGTGTTTATAATTATGCACATTTTATGAGAATGCTTTCATAGTTGTCACTGCTGCAAATTTGTCCAAGGAGATAATGAGTTAATGACCACCAAAAAATAAACGAATGCAATAATTTTTCATATTAACGCTTATCCTGCTGAATAATTAAAAATGAAATTTTCAGTTCGATAGTAAAACCCCATAAATTGTTATTTCAAAGGGATCTTTCGCAGAAAAAAATCTCCAGACAGCGTATCAGAATGTGCAGTCTGATCTAGGATCTATGCTGTCCGCAAAATGTCTGTGAGATGCGATAAGCAGCCAAAGGGTTAATAATACATAAATGTAAGTTTCTACGAATAAAATGAAGCTGTTTGGTTGATTGCTGGTCCCAAATTATTTCACACAGGTCTGTTGGAACAATATCAAGCAGCCAGACATTTACTGGAAATTCTTCCAACTCTTTACTGTATTCTATGACCTTGATGCTGCCAAGTTATTTGACCTTGTGGATAAAGTAGTGGAAGTGGGATTTCTTGGAAACATAGTAGATGTTATTGCAATACACAGGTGCGTGTGAAGCAGTGTTCCAGTGGTACTGTATACCTGACTTTATCAATTAACATGGCATTAACTCTTTACCAAACAGTCCCAAAATTTGCAACCCTGAAAGAAAAGGTCTTAGGAAACATTAAGAGAAAAGGAGTATATGCTGGTAACCAGGATTTTCTTCTTTTCTCACAATGTTTTCTTCTCTATGCAAGGCAGAAATTGTCATTTAACCCTTTCCCAAACAATCCCTGGTTTTTATGACCCAGAGGAAGTAGCCTCCTGAAAACATTGTGGGAAAAGGAGAAATTGATAATAGAGTAAACACTGTAATATTGAAGGAGAAAATGCCAAACTTCCTAGCTGATAAACCAACAGACTATATCATATTTTAACATTACAAAAGAGCGATTTCAGAGCTGTCATGGCACTCTTGCTATAGCTTTTAAGTTTAGCTGTAATACCTGTTTATTTCAGGGAATCCCTGCCAGATAAATATTCTTCAGGCATTATGATGTTTATGCAGTTTGCAGTGGAATGCTGTAGAGATAAAGATATGATAGATTGCAGCCTGGAACATGGGCATATCAGCCCAAAACATCTCAGATGTATGTTTACCAATCCTTTTCATTCAACAACAATGTGCATTATACTATGTAGCCTTTCAAGACCCTATAGAAATAAAATGAAGCACGCAGTTGTTCTTATCTACTTTTATGCTACAGACTGTCTATTCATAATGCTATTTCACCACATGAAACTTTGCTGAAGTATTTTGAATGTCTCTTAACCCCTTTACCTCACAATGACAACTTTTAACACCCCTGAGAGAGAATTGGCTTTTGAAAACATTGAAGGAAAATGAGAAAATGCTGGTTACCAGCATTTTCTCCTTTTCCCACAATGTTTTCTACCCTAACAAAGAAAACGCATTTCATATGAGCCACATCGAAACTGTCATCAGCAAATGCTTTCAATTCAGACAGGTCTAAAATCTTGTCGAGTGGTAAAGGGTTAATGTCTGTAATGACTTTAGTTGCTTTATAGCTAATGTGTAAAACACTTCAGTTTGATCATACATGTAGGTCTAAATTATTAATTTTATTGATATTCTGTACCAAACCATTGTAAAATTTCAGTATTTATTTCCTTAGATATCTGAATGGATATTTTCTTTTTGCTTGTCAAAAAATAGTTTTTTTTCACCTTGCTTTTGAAAACACTTAGCATAGAGAGAAATTGCTCATTGCAATCAATTTGTCCTTTTATATTAACAATTTCACATTTTATGAATAAGTTCAGCCAGACTTGATTATCTTATCCCTCCTTTACAAAGATGTGAGACACTTTACCACACAATTGAGAGTTATAAAAAGTTTGAGAGAGAAGACTCTTGAAACATTTTGGGAAAAGGATGACATGCTGTTAACCAGCAATTTCTTCTTTTGTCACAATGATTTCTACCATTGTAAAAACAAATTACAACTTCTACATGAAAATACTGATTTTTCTCCTTTACAATGTATATAACACATCTCTAAGTAAGTTGCAATTTTTGAGTGAAATCAGTTTTGTTTGCAAATGCTTTCAATTTGTGCAAGTAATAGGTTTTGGGTTGGGCAATGAGTTAAAAGTTATTTGCCTTAAATTTGTATCAGGAAGCAATGATTCGTTTTTACATTCTAGTTATTAAGTTTAATGCACATGACCCTTTACCAAACAATCCCTGGAAACATTGTGGGAAAAGGAGAAAATGCAGGTTACCAGCATTTTCTTTTTTTCCTACAATGTTTTCTACTCTTCGAAAGTCAAGTTTAAATTTTTGAGTCAAGTTTATTTTGTTGTCTGCATATGTTTTCAACTTGGACAAGTCTAAAATTTTGTTGTTTTGTTGTTTGTTAAAGAGTTAATTTAATCTTTACCTGGTGAAAATACAAATGTCTATATTGAAAAAAAAAATGCAGACCACAAATCAAGTATTATCAATAATCACATGATGGAATTATCAATGCAAGAAGTAGAAATATTGTAGGAAACTGAGTAAATGCTGAACAATTTCTCCTTTTCCCATAATGTTATGAAAAGCCTTCTTTCTCAACATTGTGAAAAAAGAACAAGTTTTGTAGAAAAGGGTCATAGGACTGAAGCAAATGGGGTTCTAAGCAGAAGGATATCTAATTCAGTGATTAAATCTTATCTAAGAATCCATAGCTAGCATGTCAGACTAGCTTCTCATAACTGTTTGATATTTCCCCTTATCTTCTAGTTGCATTGACTTGCATAATTTGTACTATATGATAACACAAGGGCAGCCAAATTGTCTGTTCCAGAATTATCTTGGTGCAAAGCTGTTTGCACTAGGTATTTTCTGCTTACAATATTGTTTACAATATACTTTCAGTTTTACTCCTTGTAATGATAGAACCAAATACAGTTGCTTTTGAGGACAGTATAGCTTTAGATCAGATTGTGCAGAAATTGTAGTATGATCTTGGATCTACACTGTCTAATTTGTGACTTGTTCTAGCCAAAAATTTGGAAAGTGACCAGTCCATTAAAACACCATTTTAAAGGTTAAATGGTTGGCTCGTTAATTCACAAATTGAATAATAGCTCCATACGTTTTCTATACCTTTGAAAATATTTTGCACATCAACATACAAGACAGCTTCATATTTACCTATTTTTTCATTGAATATTATTAACCTGAAGTCATATAAAATAGTTAACCATAATAATGCCTGGAACAAAGTGTTGTCATTTTAGTTTGTCTTAACGATTAACCCTTTTACACACAATGCTGACTTTTGATGACCCTCGGAAAGATTTTTGAAAACATTGTGAGACAGGAGAAAATGCTGGTAACCAGCATTTTCTCCTTTTACCACAATGTTTTATGATATATTTGGTCATAACAACCTTAAAATTTTTCACAAGTAGACTTCATCTAATACATTTACTTTGAAATTCGGAGGAAGGGCTCATAGCACACTAAGGTTTCATTTTTTTTTAACTTGTAGTTTTTTTTTGTACATGTATATAATTTAAAAGATTAATATTAGTTACCAGTAGGTCAAATGATACCTTACGTTTCTAACTATTATCATTTTGTTGATATTCTTTGAGTAGCTGTTAGCTGCTGTTTTGTATACGTCAGAGGGTTATTATACTTCAGTCTAAATTGGAGTTTATGTTCCTTGGGAATATCATTTTCTAGATATTCTTTATATTTCAAAGTCTGAAATACTTATGATTGTTTATGAAATAATCTTCTTTCTATCATGGTATATTGTTCAATAAACCACAATTGTGAGGTTGTGAGGCACAATAAATAATCTACGAGGGCTATCGCCCTGGTGGGTTATTCATTGCGTCTTATAACTCACATTGTTGTTTATTGAACGATTAACAACGATAGAAAGAAGATTATTTCGATTCTAACATGGCCAATTTTTAATGAAAGGAAAGCAAGTTCAAACTTAGAGTAAAAACGTGGATGAAGATTATGTTTCAATGAATAAACTCACTCATTGAATGACGTCACTCAATATAGGATGACGTCACTCTGCATGGATTGTCGCAGATTTTACCATGCTTTCCTTGCACTGTGTTTATAGAGCCAGATTTGTGTGTCATGTTAGAATACTGTCTCAAGTAGCTTATCAGATTTGACAATCTTTGTATTTTCCCAATAGGGACTTTCGGTGAACTTGGGAAAGGGTTAGTCCATGAAGATGTACAGAAAGAAGAAATTGAAGCATATCTGGCTATTTTATATATTTCATATAGATGTGGTAATAGGTATGTTCTTAACTCTTTATCAGATGACAAAATACAGTCAACAAATTACAAAATTTGAAGATAAAGAAATCATTGTAGGTAAAGGAGAAAATACTTGCTAACACCATTTTCTTCTTTATCCATAATATTTTCAAAGGGTGTCTTTCTTCCTGTCCCGTATTTCTGCCATGCATTTGTACATTTGTTTCTTTGTTGCAGACTTTGTTTGTAAGAACAGAATAATGTAGACATACTTTTGTTGAGTAATGGGCAGAGTAAATTTGATGTATGGGTATAATTTGTCAAACTTCTTCTCATTCTGTCTCCTGAAAAAGTGGAAAAATGTTGAAACGTCTACTACACAATTTCAAGTTTTAAGGATCCTGAGAAAGAAAGCTGGTAACCATGCAGCATTTTCTCCTTTTCCCATATTTTCTAACATATCACCTGCAAGTCTGATCATTCTAGACACGTTTAATTTGCTGCCTGCAAGTCCTTTCAAAACAGATAATTCTGAATTATTGTCATCTGTCAGCTTGATTTAAATTTCAACAGACCTTAAAATTTGATCTTGTCTTTGAAGAAATAAAAAAAAAAGAATTATTGGGAAAAAGGAGAGCTGGTTACCATTATTTTCTCCTTTATTTTTTTGTAAACCTTTCAGTTGTTAAAACCCAAGATTATTTGGTAAAAGATTAATTTCATCATTACAAATGGAAGCATTTGCTTTCTTTCTGTGACATAGGCTTTGAAATGCATCAAAGTACATGTAATCAGTTTGATTATAGTTTGACTTTTTTTCTTGACCATTTCTCAGGATTGCTTGATAATAATTCATACATCATTTTTCAAAACATGCTGTATTGTTGTAATTACAGATTGTTAAGTGATGGAGAACTTGCAGGTATTTTGTCTTCTGTTGTGGAGATACACACAAGTCTGGAGCAGTTGTCTCCCATGTCAAGAAAACAGTTCTTATACCTTTTAGCAGTAAGGTCCTAACAGCCAGTTTTTCCCTAAAGAAATCTAACAAATAAAACCTGTACATGTTTTATTAGTCACTGGAGATCAGGATCAGACTGCTCAAAATGTAATATCAAATCTTTGATCTTTGCTGTATGCTACTGTTATCTTGAGATACTAATGAAGGATCCTGCATCGCTCAGTGGTAAAATATAACACTCCTGCCCTGGATACCCTAGATTTGAGTCTCTCTGGATCCACTACTTTTTTTAGGGAGTGTCCCTGAGCAAGACACTTCACAACCCAAGATAAATAAAACACCATTCATTCAGTCAGTTTAATGAATTACTTGTGTATGAAATAGTGTTGAAATTGCACTTTTTGGTCCTTTTAACAGTGTTTGATTCTTAATGATACCTTTTGTTTATTCAGCATTTCCAGGGTTAATTTTACAGATCACTTTGACATCGCAATGTAATATCTTGTGTAATCATAACATTATTATTTTCATATAATGTATTTTATTTATGAGATTTTGTCATTTTGATAAAAATTTTATTATATGCCAAAAATGAAAATTAGAATTTTGCATGAACCTACACATGCACTTGATTTACTAAAATACTTGCTGTTTCATTAGATTTGTCATCTGAAAATTGTAAGGGCATTAAAAGATCTATATTTTCTTTTTTTTTGATAATTGATTGATTGTTTTTTTAGAACTTATGCACCCATTCAGAGTTTGATATGTGGAGAACTGTTCCTAGTGGTAAGCTTCCTCTAACTGATATACAGTACACAAGCTCTTTAACCCTTTACCAAACAATCCCTGAGACCCTGAGAAAGAAAGTCTCTGAGGACATTGTGGAAAAAAGATAAAATGCTGGTGACCAGCATGTTCTCCTTTTTTCATAACATTTTCTACCTATTCAAAGACACTATCATTTGAAAAACACTTGAGTGTATGGTAAGGGCTTAATCTTGTTGTATATGTTGTACTTTATATCTACAATAGTTCATTGCTTTGATAACCTTTAGTTCTGTTTTGTTTTAGGTTTTTTTTCCAAATATTCCACTTCGAGTAGCATAATCATTTGCCGTATTCTCCAGATATATTCATGGAGGTGTGCTATGATTTTCCGAAGATCTTTTAATTTTAATGCTCATCCTTCACAAGTTGAGTCCCTGAAAAAGCAGCTTGTGGCTTGGAAAGAGTGTTCAGAACACCACTGATAAAGAAACTTTTACATCGAAGTTGAAGCACTGTTTGGAGATTAAACAAAAAGAACAAACTTATATTTTTGTAGAATTATAGAAAGCATTTTTTAACTCTTTACCATACAACAAAAAATATTTGATGAGTCCACATTGAAAGGATTTGCAGACCACAGAATAAATGTGAATCAAAATTGAAATTTGATATGGAAAGGGTAGAAAACATTGTGGGAAAAGGAGAAAATGCTGGTTACCAGCATTTTCTCCTTTTCCCACAATGTTTTCAAAAGGCTTCTTTCTCAGGGTCGTCAAAAGTCGTCATTGTGTGGTAAAGGAGTAAATGTTTCAGGTTTACTGCTAGTTATTTATCCTATTACAGGAATGAAATCAGTTCCAGCTTTCCTTAATGGTCAAGCAGATACTTGGTACACTGATGACCTGGTGATGATAAAATGGTGTTATACAGACCCTGTACTAGCGCCAATGTGCGGTCAGAAAATGGTAGATTGTCTCAGAAATATTGTCTTAAGATGATTCCAACAGAATAATTAAAAGACATAGTTGTTCTAACAGTGCATGATGCCATTTTCAGCATTTTCAGTTTCATATCACCAAACTTTCATCCCTGCCCAGCTCCAATCATCAGTGATCTATCAAGATCATTAGAATGTGGTTGGTTTACAGTTAAACAATGTTCATTGTGTCTATTGTTATCATTGTATCAATAAAAGGTATAAAACAGCATTCATTTGTCCATTTATCCATTCATTCATTTGTTCATACATTTGTTCCCCTGTTTGTTCATTCATAAAAATGGCTGGATAAATTAAAAATAACTAAAAGTAAATTGATGAATTAGTCCTTAAGGCTTGGATTGGAAATGTCCAATTTGATCTCTGATCTGCACTTTCTGCATGCTTTTCCCATATATTCTGGAAAGAGAAACATTGATATTGTATTTGAATATGGATTTTATTCTTGATTGAAAATGGGTCTTGGATTAATTTAGCTGTTTTAAAGATTGAAAAATAATATAATGTCATTTCAGCTGGCAACATTTCTGAATTTTACATCATTGGAAAGGTTGCAAGATGGAGTCGAAGATGTATCAGAGAACTTCAGTGTGGTTCAACAGCTGTTTGAAAACAAGCATTTTATCAAAGACATTGTGGTATGAAATCTAAAATAGACTTCTTGAATATATCTTACAATGAGTACAAAACATCCATTTAAATTCAGTTATTGAATATCCCAAGCTTAAAAAGGACACGAGAAAAAACTTCTGAAGATGTTAAATGTAAAAAGTGGTACATGTATTTATGTGGCGATTTCTTTTTAGTAAATACTTATATAAGGACACTGAAGAAAATCATATTGAGTACATAAAATGTTCATTTGGTAATTACATTTTTTTAACTCAGGTGCTGTGTTCTGATTCATCTGCGGACATGACCAGGAAGTTGGTTACGCTTCAAAATCTGGTGATAAATCATTTCACAGAAATTTCTGATGACAGTATGATGGCAGAAAGATGTAGATCTATGAAGACTGACAACTCTGCAAGGAGTCAACTTGAGGAAATTGTCATCATGACAGCTGAAACATTGCAGAATGTGTTCTTAAAGAACTACTCAAACACTTCCAGTATTCTCAGATGTCATTTTTCTATATTAGCTAATTATTTGTATTTAAAGTTCATTTGCTGTGCTCTTTTACACAATTAGATCCTTTTGTTCAGAATGAATATCTCAACCAATGAAATAGTCTTTGAATTGAAAAATTGATTATAACATATGCTGGTACTTAAATCTTTACATTTTAACTCATTACGACAATATTTTAGGCTTGTCCAAATCGAAAGCATTTGCAGATGACAAAATAAAAGTGACTGAAAATTTGACATTTATTTTGTGAAGGGTAGAAAACATTGTGGGAAAAGGAGAAAATGCTGGTTACCAGCATTTTCTCCTTTTTCCACGATGTTTTCTAAAGACTTCTTTCTCCGGGGTGTCAAAAGTAGGGATTGTGTGGTAATGGGTTAAACTCAACCAAATTTGATGCATTTGCAGATGTGAAATACTGGATAATTCAAAAGATGATAGATTTCTTTGACAGGGAGAAAAACAATGTGGGAAAAGAGCAACATACTGATAATCATAATTATGTTTACAAAGGCCTCCTTAATCAGGGTCATTGAAACTCTGGGTTGTTTAATAAAGGTTTGAGACAGTCCCTTATATATGTAAGTCCTGTCTTTTATGTCTGTAATATAGAAACCTAAATACTTGAATGCCATAGAAAGTCCTGATATTATCAAGAAAAAAGAAATATGAGATTTTTAGACTATGGAAAATGCATGTGATGCATTGCTTATATATACATACCATATGTCATGGTAATATTTCAGGTCAAAATATTGTAGCTTTACTGGAGTTATACCTGAAAGTGTACAAATATTCTGATGCAGGAAATACTTTTGATAAGAAGATACTATATCATGGTAAGTCACTATTTCTATCATATTTTATAAACCTCTCATAATTTCTTCTTTCAAGATGACCAATATGTTGATTGTATATTCTATCTTCAAACATTACCAAACAAACCCTAGATTTAACAGCTGTGATGAGAAAGATTCTAAAATATTGTGGGCAAAGGAGAAAGTGCTGGTAATTTCTCCCTTTCCCATACTTTTTTATCTATCTTTCAAATTCAAAATTCCATGATTTGGGTCACATTTAATTTGTTGTTTGCAAATCCTTTTAGTGTGGATATTGTTAACAATTTTGATGTTTTTTGATAAAGATCTCGAGTTGTATGCCAATGCAAAAGGACATGCAACCTAATGTTTTTGCTGATTGTATTATTTACTTTGAAAGTTTCTCCTTGATCACCATTACAATCCAGGATTTCCATCTTGCTGCAGAGTGTTTTTGAGCCATTTCTCCCTCTGTCATTTTGTTTTCACAGACCTGTCACCCAACGCATATTGCAGTCATTGTTTGTTAGAATATTTAATTAATAATTAATAGTTAAAATGAGATTTAATAATCAATCTATGTATCTTCAAGCTTTACTAAGTAAACTGTCTATATGAAGGGTTTGCTATTTGTCTCATCTTGAACATATCCTCAAGTATTAAACCCCAAATCACATGGATTATCCATCAAGATAACAAGTTGTAGTATCCTCATATAAGCAGAAGAATGCATAAATTACAGCATAAACTTGTGAATACATACAAATACTTAATTGAAAGTTGTTTTTTTTTTCATTTGCTTGTGTATGGTAAAAGAGTATTTTCTATGATTACAGTCTTGAATGTCATGAAAGACGACCATTGTTCTGTGGAGTTGCAGCACACTTGTCTCATTGCTATTTTAGCATCAACATCTAAGTCAGACAGTCAAGGTATGTGGAGTACTTACCCATAATTTTTTTTAATTCTAAATATCTGCATCAAATTATGGAACTGTAAAATGTATTGCTCTTCCATGTTAGATTGATATGTCTCCATTTTTAGCTCCACCATTCAAAGGCCAGCTGGCTTCTGTCATAACCCAGTGTCAGACATGCATCCATCCGCCTATCTGTTTACTTTATTTCAACTAAAACTTCACTGAAATGATTCTGCCATGGTCTTCTTTGAAATTTATTGAAAAATTTGATTCTGTCAAAAACTGGTTGCAAAGGCAACAAAACTAAAAGATATCAACAACTTTTGAAAATTTTCTTGTCTGAAACCATAAGATCTAGTTCTGTGGTAAAAAATGGCTTTGCCTGGGGTCATAACTTTGTTGTAGGATTTTGTAGAAAAAAAATTGTATGTCTTCTACTTTGAAACCAATTGGCCAAGTATTGTAAAGTTTCATTTGTAGTGTTTTCACTTTTTAGCCAGTGGAGCAGTGCAGAGCCATCATGGCCCTCTTGTTTAAAAATTCTTACAAAATTCAATGATACAGCTTGGAAAGTAAGACTAACATAGTTTTTACTTACAAGAAAGTAGTTACTTGTGTTTACATGGGTTTATGTATATTCTTGTTTGTTTCCTTCTTGTTTACATGGTCATTTCTTCTTCTATAGCTGTCAGCATGATCGTAAAACACGATCACATAATGGAATATTTAGAGACAATGATGGCAGACTCTCACCATCCATGCTATAGTGTTGTCTGTGATATTGTTGCTGATCTTATCCAAAAAGTAGGGATTACCGAGGTATTTTGAAAATTTTAGTAAAGTGTGTAATTTTGCAGTTATGAATAAGAAACCTTTGGAGAAACTAACAGGAAGCTTAGCAAATCAGAATTTTATCAAATATTAAGATTTTTCTTCTTTCAACAACTCAAACTTGTTAATTCATTTGACCTTTGTTCCCCAGAATATAAAATTATCTGGGCAAGGTCTTTGAATTTGACACAGAATACGTGACAGCTGTTGATAGAGACGATACAAGTGGATACAAAGAAATGAATGCATGTACTGTATCTACAAACTTATCTTGGTCTACTCTCTCAAAAAAAAAAGGCTATGTTTGCGTGCATTAACTCATTACCACACAACAAAATTTTAGGTTTGTCCAAATCGAAAGCATTTGCAGACAACAAAATAAAAGTTACTGAAAATTTGAAATTTGTTTTGTGAAGGGTAGAAAACATTATGGGAAAAGGAGCAAATGCAGGTTACCAGCATTTTCTCCTTTTCCCACAATGTTTTCTAATGGCTTCTTTCTCAGGGTCGTCAAAAGTAGGGATTGTGTGGTAATGGGTTAATATGGATTTGGGTCTGGAAAAGGATTGCTTTAATGAAATCTTATGATAGGCAACATCTGTTTTTACATTCAGGCACAGATACATATTTCAATTCATCAATATTGAAGACATTCTTAAACTGGAAATAAACTAAAATATAATTTAAAACAGAATAGCATTTTATCAATTACTTTTCAAAGCTATCAAAATAAAGGATTGATAGTGCATGCTTTTGGAGTTCTAGCATAGTAATCCTATGAACTGTAATTTTTGTAAAAGGTGCACAGACCAGTTTCTATCAATATTGGGAGCATGATGAAAGATTTGGGTGCCAAGAGTAGAGAAAGTGGAGCTTTTGGACTTCTTACTGCCCTGTTTGGTTGTGGTTTGAAGAGCAGTATTATCACAGTGGAAGGAAATCTCAGCCCATTTCTTTACAAGTCTCTCCTTTTGGCATTGCAGCAAACAATTGTCTTGGTAGATTTGAGTTTCTTTCATTTTATTGAGCTTGATTGAAATACCATTGGATACAAATCTGAATAATACAAGATTAAAGTTAGCCAAATTGGCACATCAGTATTTGCTATTGTGTAACAGATTAATTGTAGTATGATGCTATCTGACTTTAGATTTACATGTACATTTCCTGAGATGTATATCTTTTCTCTTCATGGGAAAGAAGGAAGGCACGGGAAGGCACAGTGATTCATTAGGGAAGGTCTGACAAAAACAGCATTGAAACTGTAGTAATTAGGTTATCTTTTTTCAATCTGAAAGAATCTGTTTCATTCATTTAGTGCAAAGTATCAAAAGAAAATGTTTATACCATGTATCAGTTGGCTAAGATTCTGGCTGCATGCTTATCCAAAGGTCAAAGCAGCATGAGACAGAGTTTCTGACTTACATTGTAACACAATACAAGACCGATTATTCATACCATTTGATGCTGAGTGGGTTACATAAACTCTAGTGGCATTTGTTAAAAATATATAGTCTGCTCAAGAGATAATGAGAAATTGTCAACGTGGCATCAACAATCTACATATGATATCTGGTATTTCAAACTAATTTCCAGACACTTCTGTGGTCTTTTTAGTTTTGGTTGTACGAATACTCATCCAGATTAATTGTCAAAAAATCCTTTATGCTAAAGAAATGATTGCTTTCTATTTTACTTGTATAATATGACTATAGTAGATACAAGAAAGAGTTCCCCATATTGTCTTTTGTCAGGAATTTACAGATGCAAGTGTATCAGCTGCTGAGTGTTTACTGGCCATGTTGTCACACCTATCTGTCAGTCATGAAAGTCTTTGTAAGTTAACTTGATTCAAACTAAAACATATTAGCCATCCATGTTTCTGTTATTTCATCTAGATCATTTGTTACAGTATATAATCTTCACCATACAGCAAAATAATAGACTTGGCCAAATTGAAAGCATTATCCAACAACAAATGTAGCAAATAAGATGAAATCAGTTTGATCATGTGAAGAAAGCATTGTGGAAAAAGGAGAAAATGCAGGTATGTTAGGTAAAAAATTGAATACAGAAGATAATTTAAGCCATGCTATGTACACATACTATTTCATTAATTAGATGGGATAGTAATTTTTACTTTTCAGTCCTCTTCCATCAAAGATTCCTTTATCCATGCTTTCTTGTAAACTGTCTTGTCCAAGGAAGACTTGCATTAACAAGAATCAAGCTCTGGACTTCTGAATTTTCAACCTCATAGCAAGTCAAAGAAAACCCTGGCATCTATAAAGGAGGAAAACAAAATGAAAAAAATATATATGAGGGAGAGGGATACTCCTTTTTAAATGACAAACAGTTACATGATGGTAGAGAAGGGCAGTTGCTTTTAAGATGCTGGTTTTGCAAGGAAGCATATCACTTCACCCCTTAAATTATCATGAAAACCAAATTCAGATATAGCACACTCTTGTGATGAGACATATACAAGATATTTTCTGAGACAAAATGTAAATTATGCTGGAAATGGGGCAAATCTATGCAACTTGCCAATGTTTCTGATTCATCAATCTATCAGAAGTGGTCTGCAACACTGGTGCAAAATGTTATCCTTTATATTTGCATTTTAATACCCTAAAAGTTTACCAGTCATTTTTTTTTAAACAAGCATTTTCTCCATTCCTTATAATGTTTTCTACTTTTTCTGGGCCAAATTTCATAATTTCTGCCACAATTTCTCTGTTCTCTTCAAACAATTTCAGTACAAACAAGTCTAAATTTTTCCTCATGTTCTAAAGACTAAAGCTTTGAAAACAGTGGTAGAAAGTTTTGGCATGAAAATTCATAGTTTACATTAGTATGTAACAATTTGATTGATCTGACTCTAGATTTAGAACTGCTGTGTCAACCTTGGAACGGAATCATGTTGGAAGTGTTGTTAGATGTTGGCATGGAGGCAGGCTTGAGATGTCATCACATAGCTTTGTATAGTTTTGTATGTATATAAATGCTTGGTTTTGTTACAGGTTTCTTCTTTGGTAAAAAAATTTAGTTCCTTACCTCATAAAGTTTTTGTAGACCAGTTCAGATTGAAAGTATCAGTAAACCACATGCAAAATAAAGCTCAAGTAATTGTATTTTATCTTTCAAAAATCAGAAAGCATGGCTGGAAAAAGGAGAAAAATGCTGGTTACTAGCACTTTCTCCTTTATCCACAATCTTTTCAAAAGTCCTCTTTTTTCAGCATCTTTAAAACTCAGGATTTTGTAGTAAAAGGTGAATAAGAGTAACAAGAGAATGAAACCTCAAAGAACACACTAAAGGGTTGTCTATAGATTGGATTGGATGGGATTCCTGTTACCTTACGATTTACCGTATTTTTTTTTCTCAAATACATGTAATTATGCAAATTTTCCCAGATTATCGTAGAACTTAACTGTTGGTATCAATTATTGGATAAACACATATTATTGTAACCATATTAACTCTTCACCGAAGTTAAAAAATTTGGACTGGTCCAATATGAAAGGGCAACAAATTAAATGTAACTGAAATGATGTTATTGTGGATGGGGAAGAAAACATTCAGGGAAAAGGAGGAAATGTCTATCCCACAATGTTTTCAAAAGCGCTGTTCTTCAGGGTCATTAAAATTGGGATTGTGTGGAAATGGGTTAAACTGTAATTCCTTTGATACTGCTTGATCTTGCATCTATGCTGTTGGATATTTACAGATATTCTGGCCAAAGCCAGTCTTGAAATTGCAACCTGTGGAACAGTTGGATAGTTAAATTTAGAGCAATGGATATCCAGCATTCTTAATGTGGTTGCCAGTTATCCCTTTATCAAACAATCCCTGGTTTTCACAACCGCGAGGAAGAAGCCTTTGGAAAACATTTTGGGAACAGGAGAAAATTCTAGTAACCAGCATTTTCTCATTTTCCCACAATCAATGTTTTCTATTCTTCCAAAGTAAAGTTTCAGTTTTTGAGTCACTTTTATTGTCGGCAAATATTTTCAGTTTGGGCCAGTCCAGACTTTTGTTGTTTGTTAAAGGGTATGGAAAAAGGGGGCTTGATGCCTCTCTGTGTTCCATTATACTAAACATCTCATCACATAATTTTGGATCCATAAAAGGTTTTGTGTAACAACAGACTAAATTATGATGTAGAATGCTCTTTTTGGCTAGAAGAAAATTTACAAATGGTAAAATGTTCCGACTTATGTCAGCCTGTATGGACTGCATAGGATGAGATGGGTTGATCTTTTTTGCAGATGCATTAACTCTTTACCAAACAACAAAATCTTAGACTGGTCCAAATTGGAAGCACTTGCAGAAGACAAAATTAATGTGACTCAAAAATTGAAACTTGTTTTGGGACAGGAAGAAAACATTGTGGAAAAAGGAGAAAATGCTGGTTACTAGCATTTTCTCCTCCCACCATGTTTTCAGAAGGCTTTTTTCTCAGGGTCGTAAAAACCGGGGATTATTTGGGAGAGGTTTGAACTGCCTTTACACAGAGCAGGACTCATACTATGTTATAGAATTTTACAATGAATGAATGAATAGTGTTTTATGGCCCGTCGACAACTTAGTTCATATTGGGCGCACTTACTTAGTAAACAATAATGCGAGGTGAAAAAAACATACATGTGCAACAACATAAGACAAACATGATAAATGAGGAATGGATGAAACACAAAATGATGCCCCTTTTGTCGCCTTTTACAACATGCATGCTGTCACTTTTGTTCTGCCAGATGAAATGGCAGATGTGACGATCGCGGGACTGCAATGATTTATTCTTATACCCCCGATTAAACCACACGGGGTCCCACAGGCCAACTGATTCCCATTCCAAACCCTATTTACATCAAGAAAAAAAATATAGGATTTGGAATAAGAACTACCCAGCCTGCTGCAATCCTACGAATTACGAGGAAAGCAGCCGTTTGTCTCTAATTTTAGTCGCCTTCTATGACATGCCATAAAGAATGGCCAAGGTCCTATTCTATAAAGTAAAAAAAACCCGGGACCCCACGGGGAAGAATTTTACAAAATTTAACTCATTATCACATGACAAAATTTTTACCATTTGCAGACAACAAAATAAAAGTGACTGAAAATTTGAAATTTGTTTTGTGAAGGGTAGAAAACATTGTTGGAAAAGGAGAAAATGTTGGTTACCATATCATTTTCAAGTGTTATAGGAGAGTTATTAAAGATGACCTCTTTTCCAGTTTACCAAGGATAAAGCCACTGGTGATATGCTTACCACCATTCCAGACTTTTTTCAGAAAGTTATCATATTAATAACAAGACTTTCACAAGTCAAGGAAACACAATCTCTCATTTCACAGGTAAGGAGGAAGAAATAGCCTTTCTACCTTCATACTGGTAAACAAGCAACTTCTTGGCTAGAGCCAAGATGCCTTGTCTCATTTTACATCAAAACTGTACATTTCTTTGCTCTAAAGTTTTGGCATGCTCTGCCATTCTTTCAAACCAGTTTTACTATCATACTGTGTCTGATCAGTGTGTTTTTGTTAACTTGCAATTAATTGTATCATTTCTAACCCTATTTTAAACCTAGAGGAATATGCATGGTTCTCTTTTTTAAGCAGAGTGTAGGCTTTCTAACCTTGGTTATCTTGTGACATAGTTCAATGACTTTTTATTGATCTTTGAAAAGGAATTTGGCTGAATTGGAACTCTTAACCGTTAGGCTACTAGGCAAAATCCAAGGATCTTTAGTGGACAGTGTAGATCAAGATCAGAATGCACATTCTTTGCAGTCTGGTCATTGATCTAGAATTTCTGAAAAGGACATAATTATTATTTCCACCAAACAGTATCTTTGAATGAGCAACATTTATGTTTTTACTATTGGCTTTAAATCTTCATTTAACTTTTTTGGCAGGCTAAGGGTTAACATAAAATCACTGTAAAAAGAAAAGCATAGGTAAGATTACATAGGTGTCCAACTCTTAAAGTCTTTATTTTTCTTTGTTTATAGTAATATCTATCTTTAAATCATTGCTTTCTGCAGATGAGACTGCTGCAGATTTTTTTTGCAAAAAGAGATATTGCTGATAATGAAAAGTTGCTCCTAATGATTTTCCATGCTTTGAAAAAATATATTTTCATTTACATCAACCTCTAGCAAATTTCTATGTCAGGGTATAATGAGTTGAGCAATAAACTTGTCTCATATTCCGTATTAAAGTTGATTGTATGTTTAACACCGTTTTCAACATTATTTCAGTTATATCGTGGTGGCCAGTGCACCTATCCATGATTTTCAGTTACCAGTACTCCGTACAAAATTCCTTCCAAGCTACTGACCGCTTTCCCACATAACCATCATCGAAACAACGATCAGTGGTGAGAGAGGATCCACCTTTAAGACTTTTAGAATCAGAACTAGTTACTTATGAATTTCTTTCAGATACTGTCTAACTTTGAAGAGTGTTTATCTGAGGCCGATAAAGAACAACTGAGTCAACTTATTCCATGAGCACCTCAAGGAACAGGTTAAACATTTGGGTTTGCATAGGAAAAAAAAGTGCCGCTGAATTGTACAATAATTAACTTCAGACCTCCAAAAAAATCTGAGGCACCATAATTTTATCTCATCTTTAAAAAATATGGATAATGAAAGTGATTTAATGCTAAAATAGAGGATCTTACATGAGTGTTTATGCATTATCATTTTTATGGTGAGAGCCTTGACAAGTGTCAAAGACATTTTAGTCAACAAGTTTAATAAAAATGATGATACGTAACGGTAATGTGAGATTCTATGTATCACAATATGAATGACAGTCAAAAAATATCCTGCCTCATCACCTTTCGCCAATATACCTTTCAAGGATCCCATGTTTATGATGTTGTAGTTGGTTTTTCAAATGTGTAAATACACTAGTAGATAGCTCCATGATATTTACACCGAAAGTAGAATAATAAAATGGTCTCTTGAGGGGGAGAGTGCAACTAATTCAGCAATTTTGTTGTTTATAAAACGCTTTTGCTGCATTTCTTGCTTTTTATTAAATACAAAAATCAAAACTGTCCACACGCATATGCCTTGTCACCAATGACATCATTTTTCTTTGAAAAGGCATAGTAGTTCAATATCAGGCATGTACTGTAGTTGGTTTCTCAAGCTTCATATGCTCAAGACTAAAAATTGATCAGAACCAGGACCCAAAGTACATGTATGATGATTCACTAGTGTATTATCAAAAATAAGTCATGGGTTTATTACATTCCAAGGGGAGGTTTTATATGATAATGTGTAATAAAACACAAGATTTTTCACTTTGCTACTATGCCTGAAAACAAGTTCCTGCTGCTACTTCATTGGTTGGATTAAGCATTTACTAGACAAACATATTTTAGACTTTTTTCAGAGTGAAAGTGTTTGCAAACGACAAATCAGATATGATTTTAATAAACTGATTGGTCTCTTGATTTTAAATACACTGATTGATCTCTGAAATGCAAACTACCTCAGGGTCATTTTTCATTTATGTTATTTGGTAAAGGGCTAAGAAAGTGATAAGTTTGTGAACCAAAAAAGTTTCTCCAAGGATTACATGAAATTTATTACAAAAATCAACAAAGATCTGATACAAAAACAGCAAAGGTAACAATCAGCTTGGAACTAATATATAACAGTCAGAAAAAAACTAGTCCTTTTGCACTTCACCTAATCCTTTACACAACAGAATTATTTTCAAATGACTTTTTGAAGTGCTTTTGAAAACATCGTTGGAAAAGGAGAAAATGCAAGAAACCAAACCGCTTTCCCCTCATTTTGTTCTACCCCTTCCATGACAAATACAATCATTTGGGGCAAAAATTGTTGTCTTTAAATTCTTTTAATGTGGAAAAATCTATAATTTTGTGTGTCTAAAATGTTGTCATCTGTTAAAGATTTAAATCATTAACTCCTGAGAATGACTCCTGGAAAACACTTTCAAAATACATGTACTAGGCAACAGAAGCAATAGCTTCTAACTTGAAATTTCTCTATTTGCCACTATATTTTAACATGTTCTCATGTATTTAACTGTTATTCAGTTACACTTTTTATACATGTACAAGAAAGAATATTTTCAATGTCAATGGCTGCAAATTTGTTTCATGGAGTCATCACATTATATTGAACAACCTGCTTACACCTAGGTTTCATATAAAACTTGGACAAATAACACATCACGTAATCAGCAGTGTCACCCTTGAAATCCAAAGACAACTTTGCTAAAGCAAACAGGAAATTACTTGGAAAGAGTTTAATGTATTACACAGCAGGGATATATACTCATGCTTTTTCAGAGAGGGTACAATTGCCTCACAAACTTACAGAAATGGTAGACAATCAAAACTAGTGAAATTGATAAGACAATACACTCAAACTTGCATCTCAAATGACTTTGTAAGGAAAAAAACCCAACAGTGTGCATAAAGATGAGGCAGTTTTCCATTTCATCAGGAAATTATCCCAAAATTTTTAACCCTTCACCAAACAATTCCTGAGATGTAAGCCCTTTTAAAAACATTGTGGGAAATGGAGAAATGCTAGTAACCAGCATTTTCTCCTTTTTCCCACAACGTTTTCTACCCTGCTGGAAACAAATTTTAGTTTTTGAGTTACATTTATTTTGTCATCTGCAAGTGCTTTCAATTCATACCACTATAAAATTTTGTCATTTGGTAAAGAGTTAATTTGACAGAACATTGATACAATAATCAAGTCACATGATATCATTATGTACTTCTATTGGGTACAGTTAAATACTCTCTATGAAGTCTCTATTCTTCAACAATGCACTTATTCTTCAAGACATGCAGATCAATCCATGATACCTGGAGTAAACAAATTTGCTGCAGAAAGAGTTTGTGTAAATAGCACTATTCAGCATAAATCAAGGTACATGTAAACTTAAAAGCACAGTAGCAAAAGCAGACATTCCTTTTTGAAAAAAATCTTTTTGCCACAAGACTTATGGAAGTCTTCTGCTGCAAAACGAGAAAGTCACCTGCAGGTAGTTATGCCTTGAAGAAAACTAAGCTGTCCTTACTATTCTTACACACAGATTATTGCACAAAAAAAGAGCTATTTCACCCAGTTCAGTGAGCACCAATAACTTTTATATCAATAAGGAGATCATAGCAAGATAAAATAGTGCAAAATCTTTCAGCTTGGATTTTTCTGATCGATTGATGAAGACAGAATATGTTTTTTATATTGATCACTGAGTCCCCTCATCCAATAGCTAAGTAAGGGCTTGTCCTCATCTCGGGCTCCAACAATTTTAAGGAGGTTTTGGGTATCCTCATCACTGCGCCCACCTCCTGCTTTTGTAAACTTGAAAAGAACCTTCACTTTACTGGAAAAGATGTAAACTAATGGTATAGTCTTTAACCCTTACCTCACAATGCAAACTTTTAATCAGCCTGACATGAAAGCCTTTTGAAAACATTATGGGAAAAGAAGAAAATGCTGGAAACCAGCATTTTCTTCATTTCCCATGATTTTTTCTATCCTTCCCAAAACAATTCTTAATTTGTAAGTCTGAGATACTTTGTTTGCAAATGCTTTTAATTGGGACAAATCTAAAATTTTACTGTGTGGTAAAGAGTTAACCCCATACCTAACAATCCCTTGTTTTCACACCCAGGAGGACAATAGCTTTGAAAACACTGGGGGGAAAATTTAAAAATGCTGATAAGCAATTCTCCTTTTCTCACTATGTTTTATACCGGATCAAAGTAAAAACCAATCCTTTAAGCCACATTTGCCCTCTGTAAATGCTTTCCATATGAATGAGTAAATATTTGTTGTCTGGTAAAGAGTTAAGATTAAAGTTATAACCTATCTCTTAACCCTTTACCAGATGACAAAATCTTAGACTACTCCATGTCGAAAGTATTTTCTGACACAATTGTCAATATAAGAATGACTAAATAAAGTGAAATTTGTTTTCGGAAGGGAGGAAAACACTTTTGGAAAAGGAGAAAATGCTGGCTACCATCATTTTCTCTTTTTCCCAAATTGTTTTCAAAAGCCTCTCTCCTCAGGGTAGTTAAAAGTCAGGACTGCATGATACAGGGTTAACATATTACCAAATTGGAAGAAATGTATTTCTTTAAATGTTACTACCGGTATACAATGTTACTTTTTATTCCTATTCAGTTAGTAGTTTTGAAATCACAGCAGGAAAGTTACATTTGACTTTTACAAGCAACTTCTACTTGTGCAAAACTGTTTTTCTTATCTTCTAAAGCAGACCTATATATTGTCCTTTCTTTGAAATATTTTTCTTTTGTTTCAGCTGTACTTATTAGAATGCTTTAGAATATATTTTGAAATGGGCAGAGCCACTAAGAAGACAAAATAACCAAGGGTTTACAGTCAGGATGACACAACATTGTACAGTAACAAAAAGTTACAACTCTCAATTATTACTGTACCTTCAAAGCCCGAACTGGAGGGAACCTTGATCAATGAATGTGATATATATACCCTAAATATCCTTCACATCTTTCCTATTTCAATATTATGTCAGACTGTGAACACATATTTTTACATGTACATGTATTCCGGTATGAGGCTATCTTCAAAAACATATGAGAATTTTTCTTTGAAAGGGAGGAAAACATTGAGCTACCACCATTATTTCCTTTTCTCACAAAGTTTTCAAAAGCCTTCTCCCTCTGTATCTATAAATGAAGGGTTGTTAAGTAAAACATTAAGTAGAAGTCTTAATCAAGAAAAGAAATATATACTTCATCCATTCTTCTTTGACACAATTCAGGCACTGGTCAACTACCTCTAAACACAGGTTATCATTACGCACTGCATATTCTATCTTGCTCAGGATAGATGGAGCTGAAATTAAGCAATCAAAATGATAACATAAGATATCAGTCTATCAAACTCTGGTCATAAGTTAATGTTATATCAGATGATAAAATCCCAGACTTGTCAAAACCGACAGTTTTCACGAACGACTGTGATGGATGGTTCACATAATTGCATTTGTAGCTGAAAGGGTACAAAGTATCATTATGGTCATTATCTCCCGCTCTAGATGGCTGTCTACAAATACACATATATCTAATTTGGGCATTCTGGATACAGACAACTGTTACTTTGATAAACATTCAGTCAATAAAATGCAACCTGGTGCCATTCATTCAGCTATGATTGGTTAGAATGTAACCTATGCATCGACCATTTATTAAAACGGCCCCTACATAGACTAAGAGCTTCGATATAAGCCCTACTTCTCCCAAGTCTACAGGGGATGGGTGATGCATCATAACAGACTGGTCAAACTTTTATACGCCCGTCGAAGACGGGACGTATTATGGGATCACCCGTGGCGGGCGGGCGGTGTCCAGTTATTTGTCCGGAGCATATCTCCCAAAACTATTCTACCTAGGGTTATGAAATTTCATGGGTGGATAGATCTCATCAAGGGGGAGTGCAGTGCACAGGAACCATAACTCTTGCTTGCTTAATTTTTGAGTTACTGCCCTTTGTCGTTTTTCATACTTGAATATTGTCCGGAGCATATCTCCAAAACTATACTAGCTAGGGTTATGAAATTTCTTGGGTGGATAGATCTCACCAAGGGGGAGTGCAGTGCAGAGGAACCATAACTCTTGCTTGCTTAATTTTTGAGTTATTGCCCTTGGTCGTTTTTCATACTTGAATTTTGTCCGGAGCATATCTCCAAAACTATACTAGCTAGGGTTATGAAATTTCTTGGGTGAATAGATCTCACTAAGGGGGAGTGCAGTGCACAGAAACCATAACTCTTGCTTGCTTAATTTTTTAGTTATTGCCCTTTGTCCGTTTTCATACTTGAATTTTGTCCGGTGAATATCTCCAAAACTATACTACCTAGGGTTATGAAATTTCATGGGTGGATAGATCTTATCAAGGGGGAGTGCAGTGCACAGAAATCATAACTCTTGCTTGCTTAATTTTTGAGTTATTGCCCTTTGTCGTTTTTCATACTTGAATTTTGTCCGGTGAATATCTCCAAAACTATACTAGCTACGGTTATGAAATTTCATAGGTGGATAGATCTCATCAAGGGGGAGTGCAGTGCATAAGAACCATAACTCTTGCTTGCTTAATTTTTTAGTTATTGCCCTTTGTTGTTTTTCATACTTGATTTTTGTCCGGAGCATATCTCCAAAACTATACTAGCTGGGGTTATGAAATTTCATGGGTGGATAGATCTCATCAAGGGGGAGTGCAATGCATAGGAATCATAACTCTTGCTTGCTTAATTTTTTAGTTATTGCCCTTTGTCGTTTTTCATACTTGAATTTTGTCCGGTGAATATCTCCAAAACTATACTAGCTACGGTTATGAAATTTCATAGGTGGATAGATCTCATCAAGGGGGAGTGCAGTGCATAAGAACCATAACTCTTGCTTGCTTAATTTTTGAGTTATTGCCCTTTGTCATTTTTCATACTTGATTTTTGTCTGGTGAATATCTCCAAAACTATACTAGCTGGGGTTATGAAATTTCATGGGTGGATAGATCTCATCAAGGGGGAGTGCAGTGCACAGGAATCATAACTCTTGCTCACTTAATTTTTGAGTTACTGCCCTTTGTAGTTTTTCATACTTGAATTTAGTCTGGTGCATGCCCCAGCTTTACAACTTGGGGTAAGACGGGCGTATCTTGTGACAGTTTGCCGCTCTTGTTCAAGAATATGACATGTGCAGAAAACGTCATTATGCTCACCAGCTGGTCACAATCTTTTCCAAACCTTTCTTTCCAAGCATTGTGACAAGGGGGTTAATAGGTAAAAGGTAAATCAATTGTAGTCCTTGTATAAGCAAGGACAAATTCACCCTTTTTTTTTTTGTGGGGGGGGGGGGTTTGACCAAGAAAGGAAAATAATTTCCTAATTGGACTAAGAAAGAAATATTGCGAAATAAAAGGCAACATGAAAAAACAAATGTCTCATACTGGTACCTTTATCTAAAGAAACAGAACTGCTGAAATGAAAGGAATATCCATTAAATGGTTCCACAGAGCATACAAGGTGACTTTCACCCTTACTTTCAGTCTCTTCGGAGTTAAAAACATCAATTAGCAAAAAATGTTCATTGTTGGTAACATGCAAAGGTAAGGAGATTTTGGGGCTCAGTCCAAGAAAATTGCATATGTAAGATTCTCTGTATTCTTCACTGTATAATTTGGCACTATAACATCCTTTTGGCAATAGACACTGCAATGAAAGACAAAACAAGGTGATAGTTTCACAGTTTAGCATTCAACCTTTTACAAACCAACAGAATTTGAGACTGGTCCAAATTGTAAGGATTTATAGATTACAAACCAAATGATGCACAAATATGGAAACTTCTGTTTGAAATGGTAGAAAACATTGTGGGAAAAGAAAATGCTGATTACTAGCATTTTCTCCTTTTCTTGCATTGTTTTCTAAAGCCTTCTTCCTTAGCGTTGATAAAATTCAGGATTGTGTAGAAAGAGTTTAACAGCTAGGGCTGGCCTAACCCTTTACCAAACAACAAGATTTTAGACTGGTCAAAATTGTAAGCACTTGCAGACGACAAAGTAAATGTAAATCAAAAATTGAAATTTATTTAAAGCAGGATAGAAAACATTGTGGGAAAAGGAGAAAATGCTGGTCACCAGCATTTTCTCCTTTTCCCACAATGTTTTCAGAAGGTTTCTATCTCGGGGTCGTAAAAACCAGGGATTGTTTGGGAAAGGGTTAAATTGCTTTTGCAGACAGATCAAGGCCAGGTGACACTGAACATGCAGTCTGACCTTAAGCAGATCTCCACTGTTATCCACCTTGTTACATGTTCTTGCCAATACAACCTGGAAATAATATTTTGGCTGTTTTCCAAACTGAAAAGGGCAATTTCATTTATGCAAAAGTCTAAAGGTTAACTCTTTAACAAACATCAAAATTTTACAAAGCATTCAAAGTAACAAAGTAAATATGGCTCAAATGATTGAACTTTTTACTGACAGGTTTATAAAAAAACATTGCGGGGGGAAAAAGAAAATGGTAGATAGTGGTTACCACCATTTTCTATTTTTCCCAAAGTGAATTCAAAAGCATTCTGTGTCAAGGTTAAAACACAGGATTGTGTGGTTAAGGGTAAAGTGTCAAAATGATTACACTTCAGTATCTTTCAGTTTTCATCTTCCAACAACATGAAGTGCCAATATGCATTCTTCTTTATGTCCCAATAACTTGCTTCTGAAAATAACATTAAACTCTTTCTCTAGAATAACTGCATTTTTTGGTGAGGGATACAGAGATTTTCATCATGAAATTTGGAATAATGACTAACTTGGCTCTTTGACATCTGGTACAATAAAACTTTTTATCATATAACTCCCCTTGTTTTCAATGTAATACAGCCATTACAAATTTTCTTGTCTCGCACACATGTGAGGTAAGAAAATAGTTCTATATTTGGTTGACACTCTGTAAAAATACATTTTATTTCTGGGACATTTCTGTCTTGGGTTCGTGAGTAACATGAACGGTTAAAATTTGGAATGTTAAAAAGATAGAGTTATTGAGTTGAATTAGTTTAATCACTTTCAGATTCAAAACGAATCAATATATGCAAGTTTCTTTAAAACTCTTTTTTGGTCGTAATGTGCCTGTTAAAGATGCAACTAGGCTTCCTGTAAATTTCATTACACATTATACATGCATGCCTGTTTTAACACATTATTGACTATATAATTCTTGTTGTACAGTTAGGTGACCAAAAAATCTGTGATTTGTTGGCTTTTGAGGTAAAAAATTTTTTAAACTCATCAACAAAAAAGTCCTACTTAATAGCATTTTTAATTAACTCTTTTAATAAAATTTTATCCCAAACACCAACTCATGTTAGATCCTATATACATGTATCTGAATCATTAACTTACCACAATGAATTTTAGCCAGAATATACAAATGCAACATATGACCTACACAAAGCAATGTTATATTTTTGCCATGGAGTGTGTTCAAAAACACTGCAGCAAGGGCAAAAACTCATGGTAGGAAGCATTTTCTATTTTTCCCGGCAATGTTTTGTACCCTTTACAAAAAAAATCCAATCACTTGAAGTCTTAAGCCCAAGCTCATATTCTGTGGTCTGTAACTGCTTTCAAAACTAATAACCAAGTCTAAATAAATTTTTTTCCTGTGGTAAAAAGTTACATAAGTGAGTGAAGGTAAAAAATACAAGTCTGTATATAACTAATCAGTATTATTTTGATGCATATAAATCACTTTAAAATCAAGCGTATAAAAGGTTAAAAATGATTTAATATCATTTGATGAATACTTTTAGTTCAACAGACATATGTTTAAAGTACCTAATAAACCCAAAGGGCATTTTCAGTCTAGAAATATGATCCTAAAAACTGAAATTTCATTAATTTGCTTTTGTTTTTATTGTTTTGGTTAAGTGGATGGTGTAAATAAAAGATCATATTCTGTGCAGTCAGATTTTGATCCACTTTAGCCAGAAATGTCATTCTAGTAGGGAAAGGAGCTTTAATGGTTAAATCAAATACTCTGCTGGTTTGGCTACCTTTATGTCAAATTTCAATCGAAAGAAACATGGAGAATTCAGCCTAGTCTTGTGTTTGAAATATTTATAAAAACAACTAAGTCTATGCTGAATTAAAGAGATCTATAGACTTACTGTAAGTGCCTGAATAAATGACTTGACCAGCGATTGCCCTGATCCTCTCACAATAATCTGGTTACCAATTAAGGTGTGATGAGCTAGAAGTCTGAACTTGTTCTGTCCAATCACCTGAAAAGGATGAAGTAATATAAACAGCACTTTGATTTTTCTTTTTTAAAAACATCAGGTTTTTCTCCCCCATGAAATACTGCCATACTTCACCAGTCAGAGTTCTATTCATACAGTGATACAAAACTGATACAGTATTTACCAATCCGATTTGGAGATTTATCATCATATTAGATAAATTATGAATGTGGTTTATATCACTGATTTTCACTTTCTCTCTACTTCTCTCTTGTCTCCTTTCCCTCAACCCCCTTTACCCACCCCTGCCACCAGTTAATTGGCTAAATGTTTAACCCCAATATGTTAAGAAACGCTGCGTCCTTTAAGATTAACTGCTCCCGAGTACAATGTAATTCCATACCAAAATATACTCTGATCACTAATGTTCTAAATCAAATATTTCTGAGACCTTTAGACAAACGACTGCCTTTGCCTTTCAAAGTTGGGTTGCTGTTTTTTTCTTTCAATAACTGCAACTATCTGTTTTATCAGGTTGAACATTACTGTTGTGGTATAAAACAAAGAAAAGGTATTTCTGGCGAAAGTTTTAGTCAGTATTGTTCCCATCATTGATGCACAGTTGTGCATTGTTGCACTTCAGTGTTGATATCAGTTGATCACAGTAGGGCAAATACTTTTGTACATTAAAATTATCAGCTGGATTTTCCCTTTTCTATACCCTTTTTTTTTCATATTTTACTTTCATGGATTTAAATTTTCGAACTTGATGGTGATCATAAAAGCTTATCTTTTTATGATGACAAAGTAAGTCTGAAGCCTACAATATGCTTAACCAATTACCACATTATCCCTACTTTTGACAACCCTGAGAAAGAGACCTTTAGAAAACATTGTGGGAAAAGGAGAAAATGCTGGTAACCAGCATTTTTTTCCTTTTCCCACAATGTTTTCTACCCTTCACAAAGCAAATTTAAAGTTTTCAGTCACGTTTATTTTGTCATCTGCAAATGCTTATGATCTGGACAAACCTAAAATTTTGTCATTTGGTAATGAGTTAACTCTTTACCACACAATCCCTACTTTTAACAACCCTGAGAGAGAAGCCATCTGCAAACATTTTGGGAAAAGGAGAAAATGCTGGTAACCAGCATTTTCTCCTTTTCCCACAATGTTTTTTACCCTTACAAAAACAAAGTTCCATTTTTCAGTCACATTTATTTTGTCATCTGCAAATGCTTTCAATTTGGACCAGACTAAAATTTTGTCGTTAGGTAAAGAGTGAAACCACTGGAAATCAAGGTAAATTTACAATCATTTCACCAAATGATTAAAATTTAGCAAATTGTTTTTATCTTTTTTTCTTACTAAACTTTCTTGAAAAACTTAAGTGCGGTAGTTCCAAGAAAATCTTTTTGTGCTCAGGCTGGTCTGTTTAGTAGTAATGTTACTTCAGTTGAGTAAAGATCTTAGTGTAAATTGTTCATTAAACATTGATGTACACAGAGCTAGCACTGACAGGAAATGGTAATATCCTATAAACATTGTGGACATAATATATGTGGGATCCTGTAAAAATGCATCCGAAAGTTTGCCAACCATAAATATCTGTGCTCAGCTGGATAGTGTAAGTCAGTCTGAACAGCATTATCTTACTGGTTGAAGATGATTGACATCACAATGATCAGAAACAAAAAACTGTAGATTGACTTGAAAATACCACATCAGACAAGTATATAAACAAAAATCAAGTACAAAATCAGCACAACCAACCACTTCTGTACCAGGATTCAAAGCAAGAAATTTAACAAAATGGTTTTCAACAACCACCATGCAAGTATTTTGGTAAAAAAAAGGTTTTTTTTAATAAAATCCTCAAAAATGTTGAGAACATCATTAGTTGAAATGGTGTAGATCAAAATCAGACTGCAGAGAAAATGAATGGGACATTTACTTTGCTAGTGTTATATTACAGTTTGGCAAAGACATCTTTGAATTTAAATGATTTGGTATTTTTTTGTCAAATCAAATTGTCCCTTTACCCATTACCACACAATCCATACTTTTGACACCCCTGAGAAAGAAGCCTTTAGAAAACGTTGTGTGAAAAGGAGAAAATGCTGGTAACCAGCATTTTCTCCTTTTCCCACAATAATGAGTTTAGATTCATATATGGCTATCAATCCTAGCTGCAAGTGCCATGACTAGTCAAAATTTAGGAGTGAACTGTACTTCTGCAGTAATTCTTAGTACCAAACTAGTCATTATTGTATCTAATTAGTGGATTTGTAGGTTTACTAAACAGATTGTTTGATTTTTAAACAGATGACAAATTGTAGAATGGTCCACATTGTTCACAGCATTTGCTGAACACAAATTAATTGGTTTTCAAATAACAGGATTTGTCTTTGAAAGGCAGAAAAATTGTGGATAAAGGAGAAAATCCTCATAACTAGCAATCTCTCCTTTCCAATTATATTTTTGAAAGCTTTGCTCTTTGTAATCTTTCATTTTTAGACTGGTCCAAATTGAAAGGACTTGCAGTTGTAATCTTTCATTTTTAGACTGGTCCAAATTGAAAGGACTTGCAGTTGACATAATAAACGTTACTCAGAAATTGAAATTTATTTCCAGCAGGGTACAAAACATTGTGGGAAAAGGAGAAAATGCTGGTTACCAGCATTTTCTCCTTTTCCCACAATGTTTTCAAAGGCTTCTATAGGTAAAAACCAGGAATTGTTTGGTACAGGGTTAAAAAGGGTTAAACAATTTAATTTTTTTATTGTCTGTACTGCAGGTGCTGACCTTCACCTCATTGGTGTGGATGATACAAGCAATTGAGTACCCAGATACAAATAGCATTTGCAACAGTTTACCTTGCCCAAGACAACCTCAGACAGTGGCCAACAAAACTGACCTTTTAGGTGATTTTAGGAACAAACAGACCAAACCTGGACATTTCAAATTGAGAGATCATGCAAGCAACAGTTCAACAGAAATCCTTTTACATTCCCAAAAATATCGAAGAGATAGTGTGATGTTTTCTATCGATAGTCTCGGGAGAAGTTCAGATGTAAAAGATGGCCAAGTTTGTCCAGAACTGAACACAGCTTGTCCTGATTTAATAAAATATCCAAATTGTAACATGTATCGCATAACTAATGTCTGCCCATGGAAATACGTCGACAAGAGGGCAGTATGTGTGACAAAACAACCATGTTATAATATAGACAAGTCCCATCCTAATCTACAGTGCAAACAATTCTACTTGAACTATAGAAATGAAGCCCAACTGCCTGTAGCATGTTTGGCTGTTAAAGTAGAAACTGAATTGAGCAACTCTCTATTAGGATGAGATTAAATTTCTCCTGTACAGGACAAATCCTTTTTGTCAAACTACTTTAATAATCTGTTTACATTTAACTTGTTACAAAACGACAAAATTCTGGACTTTTCCAAATTGAAAGCAACTGCAGACGACAAACTAAAGGTGACAAAAATGACACAATTTATCTTGATCAAACAGAAAACAAGGAGAAAATGCTGGTTACCAGCATTTTCTCCTTTTATCACAATGTTTTCTAAAGGATTCTTCCTAAGGGTTGTTAAAAGTTGGGACAGTGTGGTAAAGACTTAATCAAATCTGTGTTGTTTATTAACCACTAGTTTGAACCACTGAACACACTCTGAACTTTTCAATTTTTAGAAAGAATTTTTTTTAAAAATCTGGGATAAAGAACAAAAAATGCTAGTAACTAGCATTTTCTCCTTTTCCCAGAGTTTTTAAATTTTAATACCCTATTAATGACAAATAATTTTCTTATAGGCAGAGGATTTTTGATGTCTGCAAGTTCTTTTAATTACGAGAAGTCTAAAATTTTGTTTTCAGATACAGAGATTAAGTAGCCATCTGTTTAAAGCAGGCGTCATGTTAGCATTGAGAATAAGCATTAGATAGTCACCAGCTTTAAGAGGTCAAATTTTTATACCCCTGCAAAACCAATGTTTTCGGCCATTTCGGGGTATACTGGAATCAGCCTGTCTGTCCATGTGTCCGTCCATCCGTCTGTGTACAAAGTAGTAGTAATTTTGTGTCACAAACTCCTCATACACTTTTCCTTCAATTGTATTGAAACTGTGCACATATACTAATCATAAATTGAAAATTTGCAATACGCAATTTTCAAGTGTCAACTCTGCCTGGTTGAGGAATGATCTCCCCTTAAACTTGACGCTTTTTTCTGTCTAAGCGCTAGCAGGGGTATCAAGTCACATTCAGTGATGGCTCTAGTACAGGATTTTATATCTGAGCCATTTCCCACCCAATCCCAAGTTTCACTGTCCTATGGAAAAAAAAAATGTTTATGGAAAAATTGTAGGAAGAGGAATAAATGCAGGTAACTAGGAATTTCTCTTTTTCAGTTCTACTCATTTTGTTGGCTGTATATGATTCCAATTTGGTTGAGACCAATATTTTAATGAGAGGTGATGAGTTAATTTATCTCTGGACTTAATTCTATCAAATGAAAACTACACAGGAACCTAAGACTACAGTTTTACTCTATGGGTAAATGAGAGTCATATTCTTAAAGAACAGATAGGGGGCCTTGCAAAAAACACAAGTGCACAGGACAGTCTCTGACATGTAACAACCTGGAAGTTGTGAAATAATTATTTTTTTACTGAGATCATGTCAAACATTTAGGCCCATCTGTTATCTGTGACTTAATGTGGCAATTTGAACAAAAACTAATTTTACTAAATTTTTTTCCACGCAATCCCGACTTTTAACAACCCTGACATGGAAAGCTTTTGAAAACTGTGGGAAAAAGAGAAAATGCTGGTTACCAGCATTTTCCCCTTTTCCCACAATGTTTTCTACCCTCCCAAAATCAAAATTTAATTTTTTGATTCACATTCATTCTGTCATCAGCAAAATTTAATGCTTTCAATTTGGACTAGCCCAAAATTTTGTTGTTTGGTATAGAGTTAAATCCTTTACCACACAATGCCGACTTTTAACAACCATAAAAAAATGGGCATTTGAAATCAATGAGTGAAAAAGAAGAAAACGCTGATGACCAACTGTTTCTCCTTTTTCCACAAGGTTTTCTGCTCTTGCAAACACAAATTCTATCACTTGAACCTCATTTAAGTTGTCAAATTTGAAAAATAGCACTATTCCTAAGGCTGCCTTTGTCTGCAGATGTAAGTGTGTTAACAATTAACTATTTTATCAATAAGGGTTGTTTGTTTTGAGAAATGTGTTGATAATCAAAAATAATGAATCTAGACATTTTCTTGTTTGTTTTCTAACCCCACTCCACCATTTACATGCTTACCTTAACCTCTGAACCACCAAAGACAATTTTATATATTTTTGTGGGCAGTATAGTCCAAATCATATAAAGATCCTGGATGAACCCTGTTAACTGTTTTCGTGACAGTCTGACAAAAAAAAATATTTGAGAAAACACCTGCACCTTTTCTTCATACAGAATAGTATTCTGTATTCTTCATAATATTCTTCATACAGAATAGCCTACAAATGATAGGATTCTTTAAATGTCTAAGGCCCAACCAGAGTGGCATGGTACTTTTTGGTCACACAACTCTTTGCATCAGAGTCCCATGTTATAACTACCCTTAGAAAGAGGCTTTTGAAACCATGGTGTGGAAAAGGAGATATTGCTAGTAACAAGCATTTTTTCTGTTTTCCACAACGTTTTCCATTTTCCTATCGAATGGAAATCCTTTGTTTTGTAAAACATGTAATGTGTCATTTGCTTTCAATTTGATAAGTCAAAAATTTTTGTAGACTGTTATGGAGTTGGCCCTCTATCACACAATCTCAAAATACAATGACCCAGAAGAAAAAAAGCATTGAAAACATTGTGGGAAAAATGTGGCAACTACCATTTTCTCATTTTCCCACATTTTTTTCTATCCTTTCAAACAAAAGTTAAGTGCCACGCTCTGTTTGTTGTCTGCACACACTTTCCAATTTGGACCAGCCTAAATTTTGTAGATCGGTAAAGTCTTAAACAATTAACTTGGAAGAGTATGACATGTCTCAAATAACCTTATGGCAAGAGGTAGAGGTCTCTCATCTACCAAAGATCAATGATCATTTTATTTCACACTTAACGTCCAATGAAATCAATTTAATACAACCACATGAGAATAGAACATCTTATTCCATATTGGACATCGTTGGGTCCAATATGGATTTTTCAGACCAAGGCACAAATCCAATATGTATTGGTAGAAACAGCTAGAAATACCAAATATAGGTATCTTTTACCACACGACAAAATTTTAGACTGGTTCACACTGAGAGCATTTGCAGACAACAAAATAAAGGTGACTGGAAAATTGAAATTTGTTTTGGGAAGGATAGAAAACACTATGGGAAAAGGAGAAAATGCTGGTTACCAGCATTTTCTCCTTTTCCCACAATGTTTTCAAAAGGCTTCTTTTCCATAGGCGTCAAAAGTAGGGATCATGTGGTAATGGGTTAACTGGCAGAAGTCTACCTAAGTCTGTTGTCAAAAAAGCAATTTCAAAACCCTCTTTTGATATGTTTTGATTTTTTTTATTATTATCATTTAAATTGAAATGGCCCTATACTTGTAATTTACAAAGTCAATACTGAAGCGTGAAATAAAGAGTTCATTTAACATGCTTTCGTATAATACTGATTTCAATGGATTTGTAGACTGCAGAACCAGTCTCTATATTTTGGACTCTGCAGTCACCTCTTCCAAAACACTGACATTGACTCATCCAATTGAATTCAGTTTTGTACCAAAGCATGTTAAGTAACCTCATAATCTCCAACAGAAAAACTTTTTTGTTACAGCACACATTTTTAAAAACAAAATGGCAAAAAGAATAACCTCCGTGACATGCAGTTTCCTTTCTTTTTTGCATCATTCCAGGTATACATCATGAATATCTACATTTATCCTGCATTTTTTCCAAATTACTGCAAGTTTATTTCAGAAGTAAAGATTTATATAAGTCAAACCAAGTCTTTACCAGATGTGACTTTATAACCCTACCAGCGCTTTGACAGAAAAAAGTGTCAAGTTCAAGGGGATATTTATAATTCTCAACCAGGAAAAGTTGACACTTGAAAATTGTGTCTTGCAAACCTTCAATATATGATGAGTATGTGTGCAAAGTTTCAATACAATTGAAGGAAAACTGTAGGAGGAGTTTGCGACACAAAATTACTAGTATTTTGTACACAGACAGAAACACAGACCGACAGTAAGACAGGCTGATTCCAGTATACCCCACATAAAATTTGTTTTGCGGGGATATAACTAGAGCTGTCACTGAATGTGACTTTATTATCCCGCAGCGCTTTGACAGTATTTTGTACACAGACAGACATATGGATAGGCACACGGACAGACACATGGACAGATGAATGGACAGATAGCCAGGCTGATTCCAGTAAACCCCCGAAAACATTTGTTTTGAAGAAGTATAATAATTGCAATTGCAGGCAACAAAAGAACTCTGATGTGGCTCAAATAATGAAATATGTATAGATAAGAAAAGAAGAAAACATTGTGTGAAATAGAAAAAAAGCTATTTACCAGCAGTTTCTCCTTCACCCTTTTTCCTCAAGATTGTTAATACATGTAACACTTAGATATCTTGGCTGTATGTGTGTGATTTTCATACAAATCTGAGACAAGTAGGGGATCAACTATGGGAGGCAATGAGGTTTGCTTTAAAATGACATACCTTAAGTAAATGTCTAATATTTCTGAATTCTGGAGATCCATCCTCTTCCACATTATTTTGTACTGACATGTTGCCTGTTAGATCGCATATAGCATCCAGACCTTGTTCTACCTTGTCTCCTGTTTCCTTTATGAACAAATTCACAAAGCCTTCCTCAGTTTCTGTAAATACATACAAAAGATAACAGTCTATACATATAGTATTGCAAACATAACTTCCTCTGATTCTCATCTAAGGAATGGTGTATATCAAGGTAATAATTTACAAGATCTGATCTTTGCTCTGTACAGTTTGTTGTTATGTAAGATAACCCTGCCTAAACAATTTTCTTTTTGCATTAACTTGGTTTATTTCACCAACTGAAAATGTTTCATATAGATCTAATGCAAAAGTCTTGAATTAATACCATGTATATATTAAACTTGTTCTATAAAACAATGGTGCATCAAGCAATCAGATGAAATCTTTAATTATCAAATTTCACGTCCATTTCAAGACTGCTGTCAGGGGCATAGCTACCTGTACACAAATGCGCAGATGTGTACATATTGAAAGAAAAAAAGAAAATGTCAGGCCACCAAATAGCTCAACAATTCAAATATTTTCTAGGAAAAGCCCTCCACACCCTCCGTGGAAATCCTCTCCAACCCCCCCAACCCGGTCCTCATGTGGTGCCACAGATAATACATCTGGTATTACTTTCATATAAACTTAATTTTGGGCTAGTTACTCCATTGGCTGTAGTGCACTGACAAATGATGATGTTATTGAGAGTTATGCCCCTTAAAAAGCAGTGCCCTGGTAGACAGAAACAGTAAAAAGAAAATGATCCAACAGAGAGCACAGACATAACATTAAATGACAACCTAGGTAAATGACATGAATGTCAAGGCCTGCTCCAGGTAGCCATAATGATCATTGTAGAAGGATTCATAGCAAGCAAGTTTTCGATCATTTTTCAAAAAATCCTCCATTTTTTCTATTTGAATGGATCCAAAATATATCAAAATTTAAGTGGTAGTATCACAAATTTGGGTTTAAATTTACAAATTTTACTAAATTTTTTGCTCAGCCCTCAATAAGCTCTATTTCCCTCAGAATTATTACAAACATACACATACTATCTTCTGAATGGATTTACAAAGTTTTACATAGATAGTTTGTGATCGGTTGATTCATTTAAGACATTTTTTTGAAAAACTACATATTATACCAAAGACCAATAAAAAGAATACTATGGAGATTCTCCATTCTTCTGCTAAAATCATCCCGTTTGATACTTGGTTGCTATATGATTTCCATACTCTAAGATGTTTCTCAAAATCTCACTACAACAGTACATCACCAGATGCCTTTTACAGAAGGGGTTACAATCACTAATGCTCAAACCTTCTTGCTTTTCCATATCGATGATAGAGTCTTCTGTGGGTGGACCCTCTAGTAGAGTTTCAGACAGCCGGCTGCCACAGGCTTTCAAAATCCACACAAATGACATATGGAGTATCTTGAATATGTTTCTATCATCTGTCAGTTCTATCAATGATCTGGCTGGTTTGTTAGCTCCACCCCTCTGTTGTATAAAATTTTTTGGGTTCACACTAGCTGCCAATCTGGTTGGTTTTTGGGGAAATTTCTTGCTCTCATCTTCATATACCAACTCTGCCTTTCCTTTCAAATGTTTTACTACAGTTTCAAGCTGAGTAACTAGGAATGGCCATGAGTTAAGTAAATATATTTTGTCCATCATTACAACCAAAATGCTGTAGAGACGTTGAAACCCACGTGCTTGATTGTCCTTCACATAGAAAGTGTAACTTATTGTATGCCCCTGCTGCTCATCTCCAAAGAAAATGGGTCCCTCTCTACCTGGACAAACCTGAAAGAAGGAAACACACTCAGGATGTTCAATCCAACGTAAACAAGAGGGCCGCGATAACCCTTAAGTCGCTCACCTAAGCCTTTTGACCAAACATGACCCATTTTCAATCTCTTTGGAGATATAATGACAGAAATTCTAAGAAGCTTTCATAATGATTGGACTAAAGATTTGGCCTCTAGCTTGTACACATGCTTTTCTAGACTCATCCAAGATGTCATAAAGACAAACATTCTGACCAAGTTTCATGAGTATTGAACTTAAAATGTAGCCTCTATGAGAGTACACAAGGTTTTCTGTGTTTTGACTTGGTGACCTAGTTATTGACCTGAAATGACCTGTTTTCAAATTTATTCAAGATGTTGTCAAGACAAATATTCTGATATACTTGAGTATTTGACTGAAAAATGTGGTCTCTAGAGCTTACATAAGCTTTTTAAGAGATTGGTCCCAGTGTCCTACTTCTCCCCCTATGGGACCCTTTTTCAAAAACCTCCCTTATGATAACATCAAGATAAGCATTTTGATAAATTTTCATAAGTATCTTACTGAAAATGTGGCCTCTAGAGGAAACACAAGATTCTTGTAAAATATGACCTGGTTAGCTAGGGTTTTTTTTTTACCTGATTGGACCCATTTTTTAACTTGTCCAAGATATTTTCAAGACAAACATTCTGAGTAGTTTCATGAGTATCAAACTGATATTGTAACCTCTGGAGAATACTCAAGGTTTTCCTACAATTTGACTTAGTGACCTAGTTATTGAACTTACATGACCCACTTTCAAACTCATCCATGACAATAATCAAGACAAATATTCTGACCAGCTTTCAAGAGTATTTGACTGGAAAATTTGGCCTCTAGAGTAAGCCAAAGCTTTTCTAAGATCTGACCCAGTGACAAAGTTTTTGACCCAACCTGACCCATTTTAAAATTTGTAGGAGAATTATTATCAAGACAAATATTCTGAGCAAGTTTCATGAGTATCAGATTGAAAATGCTGCCTCTAGTGTACACAGTATTTCTCTAAGATATGACCTAGTGACCTAGTTATTTACCCAACATGACTCATTTTCATACTCATTTATGCTATTATCAAAACAAACATTCTGACCTAGTTTCAAGAGTACTGAACTCAAGGTTTTTTAGATTTGTCATAGTGCCCTGACCTGACCCATTTTCAAACTCATCCAAGACATTATCAAGACAAACATTCTGAATAAGTTTCATGAGTATCAGACTCAGAATGTGGCCTTTAGAGCCTCTAAAAGTAAAATTTGACAATGGACGATAACAAAAGCTCACCTTGAGCTCTTCGTGCTCTGGCTAGCTAAAAAGAGTCTCTTTATACATAACCTATGTGCATGTATTGCAAATCTGTCGCATTTTGCAATAAGAGTGGACAATGATCAGCATGTACAAAATATTTTGAAAGTCCTTAAATCTCAAGACTGTGTGGTAAAGTATGAAAAACAAAAGCATCTTTAATAACAATCTTGGTTCCTTTGATAATTCATTCTTTACTAAATGACAAAATATTAGACTTGTCGCAATTGAAAGCATTTGCAGACAACAAAAAAATGTGACTCAAAAATTGCACATTGACTTAAGAAGAGAAGAAAACATTTTGGGATAAGGAGAAAATGCTGGTTACCAGTTTTTAATGATTTCAGAAGATGGTTTCTTCCTCTGGGTTGTAAAAACCAGGGATTGTTTGGTAAATGGTTAAATTCAGCAAGATAAGGTGTAAATTGATAATTTTCTAACCCTTTACCACACAATCCTGAGTTGTAACAAACAGTAAGAAAAGGGTTTTTGAAAGCATTGTGGAAAAAGGAGGAACAGCTGGTAACCAGCATTCTGTCTTTTTCCCACAATGCTTTCTACCATTCACAAAACAACTTTCCAATTTTCAGTCACTTTCATTTTGTCATCTGCAAATGCTTAAGATTTGGACAAACCTAATATTTTGTCATTTGGTAATGAGTTAACCACATGCCAAAAAGACCATTATGAACTTGGCATGTTTACTTGTGAGTTGAACTTACTTCACAACTTAAGCTGCGAATACAAGCTTGTCTTATCATGGCAAAGACTTCTCTATGATGAGGTCTCTGTGAACTTATGTAACTCACTTTGGCTTCCTCGTCCTGACTGACATAACCAAGATGAACAGATGTGCAACCCTGAAATAGCAGAAAAAAAAAACTTGTATTAACTAACTCTTTACCACACAATCTAAACTTTTAATGACCCTGAGAAAGAAGCCTTCTGAAAACACTGTTGGAAAAAGAGAACAAGAGGGCCATGATGGCCCTGAAATCGCTCACCTGAGTTTATTGACCAAACATGCACCATCTAGTTTCCCAGTGACCTAGTTTTTTATCAGACATTACCCATCATCAAACACTTTTGAGATATCAATAAGACAAACATTCTGGCCAAGTTTCATGAGTATTGGACTGAAAATGTGGCCTCTACAGTGTACAAAAGGTTTTTCTAAGATTTCATCAAGTGACCTAGTTTTGGACCCGACAATTACCCATTATCAAACTCTTTTGAGACATCACCAAAACAAACATTCTGACCAAGTCTGAAGAATATCAGGCAGAAAATGTAGCCTCTAGAGTGTACACAAGGTTTTTCTAATATTTGACCCATTGACCTAGTTTTTGACTCCACATGACCCATTTTCAATCTCATTCAAGGTATCACCAGGACAAATATTATGAACAAGTTTTAGGAGTATCAGACTGAAAATGTGTCCTCCAGAGCATACAAAAGGTGTTTATAACATTTGACCTATTGACCCAGTTTTTGACCCAACATGACCCATTTTCAAACTCATCCAAGATATTATAAAGGCAAACATTCTGACTAATTTTCAAGAGTGTTGGACTGAAAATGTGGCATCCAGAGCATATACAAGGTTTTTCTAAGATTTGACCTGGTGACCTAGTTTTTAACCCCCAATGACCCATTTTCAAACCTGTCTGAGATATCATCAAGACAAACATTCTGACCAACTTACAAGAGTTTCGGACTGAAAATGTGGCCTTTAGAGCCTACAAAAGGTTTTTCTAACATTTGACCTAGTGACCTAGTTTTTGACCCCACATGACCCATTTTCGATCTTGTCCGAGATATCATCCAGACAAATATCCTGACCAACTTTCATGAGTATCCAACTGAAAATGTGGCCTCTAGAGCGTACAAAAGGTTTTTCTAAGATTTGACCTAGTGACCTAGTTTTTGACCCCACGTGACCCATTTTCGAACTTGTCCGAGATATCATCCAGACAAACATCCTGACCAACTTTCATGAGTATCCATCTGGAAATGTGGCCTCTAGAGCGTACACAAGGTTTTTCTAAGATTTGACCTAGTGACCTAGTTTTTGACCCCACGTGACCAATTTTCGAACTCGTCCGAGATATCATGGAGACAAACATCCTGACCAACTTTCATGAGTATCCGACTGAAAATGTGGCCTCTAGAGCGTACACAAGGTTTTTCTAAGATTTGACCTGGTGACCTAGTTTTTGACCCCACGTGACCCATTTTCGAACTCGTCCGAGATATCATCCAGACAAACATCCTGACCAACTTTCATGAGTATCCGACTGAAAATGTGGCCTCTAGAGCGTACACAAGGTTTTTCTAAGATTTGACCTGGTGACCTAGTTTTTGACCCCACGTGACCCATTTTCGAACTCGTCCGAGATATCATCCAGACAAACATCCTGACCAACTTTCATGAGTATCCGACTGAAAATGTGGCCTCTAGAGCGTACACAAGGTTTTTCTAAGATTTGACCTGGTGACCTAGTTTTTGACCCCACGTGACCCATTTTCGAACTCGTCCGAGATATCATCCAGACAAACATCCTGACCAACTTTCATGAGTATCCGACTGAAAATGTGGCCTCTAGAGAGTACACAAGGTTTTTCTAAGATTTGACCTGGTGACCTAGTTTTTGACCCCACGTGACCCATTTTCAAACTCGTCCGAGATATCATCGAGACAAACATCCTGACCAACTTTCATGAGTATCCGACTCAAAATGTGGCCTCTAGAGCGTACACAAGGTTTTTCTAAGATTTGACCTAGTGACCTAGTTTTTGACCCCACATGACCCATTTTCGAACTCGTCCGAGATTTCATCGAGACAAACATCCTGACCAATTTTCATGAGTATCCGACTAAAACTGTGGCCTCTAGAGCGTACACAAGGTAAAAAGTTGACGACGCACGACGCACGACGCACGCCGCACGACGCACGACGCACGACGGACGCCGGACACAGCACGATCACAATAGCTCACCATGAGCACTTCGTGCTCAGGTGAGCTAAAAATGCTGGTAACCAACATTTTCTCCTGTTTCAGACAGTGTTTTCTCCCTTCCCAAACCAAATTTTTCAGTCACCTTTATTTTGTTGTCTGCAAATGCTTTCAATTTGGATCAGTCAAAAATTTTCTTGTGTGGTTAAGAGTTAACTCTTTACCACACGAGAAAATTTTAGACTGGCCGAAAGTGAAAGCATATGCAGACGACAAAATAAAGCTGACTGAAAAATTGAAATTTGTTCTGGGAAGGGTAGACAACACTGTGGGAAAAGGAGAAAATGCTTGTTACCAGCATTTTCTACTTTTCCCACAGTTTTTTCAAAATGCTTCTTTGTCAGGGGCGTCAAAAGTAGGGATTTTGCGGTAATGGGTTTAGCAACAATAAAAAACTTTTAGGTAACAATGACTTTGAGGATAACATAATGTTTATCAGATATGAAAAACTCTTCGTTCTCTAGAAACAATCACTTTATATATTTCAGTGCTCTAGAATTTTTAAACAATCACTTTATATATTTCAGTGCTGTACAAAGCTTTTCAAAACATTAAAGTTACTTTCACCCTTGTTTTCTGACAAAAATAAGCGCATATAGTTGTCATCTTTATTTTTTTTTTATTGTTTTGAATTATAAATACTATTGAATTTAAAGAACAACCAGTTTGTGAGAATGAATATATTTAAGATTAACCCTTATTTCTGTCAAAATATCTCCCTTTTTAACTCAATGATCAATTTTCCCAAAATGTTTCTACGTTATTAGAGACATACCTCACACAGATCATTTTTATAGTTTGGTAAAGAACTATGTCCTAGACCACCTGTTGGTGTCTGAGGAGTCTGTGGATCTCTTTTTGTACATCCTTCACCAACATCAGAGTCAGGCTCTTTTGTATTGATTCTGTCCTCAAAATGGAACGGCTGCGTACAGAAAAGAACTTTTGGGCCATGAAGTTCACAAAAATGGCATAAGGCTAGAATAGCATTCATTTCCCTCCCTCTTTACTCTAAAACGTTTATGATTATCTGATTGAAAATAGTGAGAGCTCTACAAAAATGTGAATCTATTAGAAAATTATGATAGATAGCAGGTTAAATCTATAGGACACAGATATCCATGAGCGCATTCTCCTGAAACACTGATGATATATCAAAGTCAAATGATCGTTACAAGCGGCTTGCTTTTCTAATGAAAAATATTAAAACATTCTTTCATTCTTTGGAGCACCATGATGAACTGTCATGTGACAGTTTTATTTTGATTCTTGGTTCCTGGCTATGAATGGGTACCAGGGTTGACATTATTCCTAATGTAATTCACAACGAATCATGTTATTGGTCACATCTTATGGATTTGTGTAAAATTAACCAATCAATGATCGCCATACATATGTCCACTGATCATGTTGTTGTAAAATGGCGGTCATAGTTTCAGGAAAATATTTTGATTACTGATTACGGTTGTTTAATTGAACTTAGAAATTCTTTCAACGGTTTTCCATATTCATTTAAGTAAGAAATCTGTATTTGAGTCAAGCTACAGATGAAAAAGTATGTCAAGCTAAAGTGTTTTAGAAATTCAGTAGGAAAACTTGGACTTGCACAGACTTGTTTTTGCTGATAAAGTTGAAGAAAAAAAATCTTGAAAATTAATGTAAACCTCTCCACGTCTTCAAAACTTATAGAATGATTCATGACAAAAGAATGGACGGACCATGTCAATAATTACTGCCGACACGTCTAATATGGCAGAGATCAATGATACAACTGATGTGGTAGGTCAATAAATTCTCTTAACTCTTTACCAAAAAACAAGATTTTAGACTGGCCCAAATTGAATGCATTTGCAGATGTCAAAATAAATGTGATAAAGAATTAAATTTGTTTTATGAAGGGAAGAAAAAATTATGGGAAAAGGAGTATATGCTGGTTATCAGCATTTTCTCCTTTTCCCACAATGTTTTCAAACAGCTTCTTTCCCTGGGATATTAAAAGTCAGGATTGTGTGGTAAAGGGTTAATCATATTGAGTTTAGTTGTTTTTAGAATTCTAAAATCCAAAAGTTTCCAGAGACTGTGTTAACCTTTTACCCCATAAGGCATTTCTGTCGTATCTCAAATTGACCCTAAATAACAGCAAGGATGAAGCTGTGACCTTTTGATGGCATAGAAAACATTGTGACCAAAGGTGAAATTGCTCGTCCCAAGCAAATTCACCTTTTGCCACAATGCTTTCCAAAGGCTCCTACAAGCAATGCGTAGAAATGAGTATCCATGGGGTAAAGGGTTAAAGAAAGGAGAGCTGAGTTACTGATAATATTTGGAAACAAACCAGCCCCAGTCTGCAATAATTGATAACAATGATAAAGACCGAGTATGCCGACCATGTAAATGTTCTAAAAAATATAAAGCTGGAAATCCCAATTTTTTCCCGATATCTTTGAACACTTGTAAAACTTTATGCACAAACGCTGATGAAAAAACCACTTTCACATCCAGCACTACTGCAGCAGATCATTCATGAATCAAGAGTGGCGTCCCTTTCTTAACCCAGGGACTTGGAAAAAAAAATAAGTCTGCCATTTTTTCTTCTTCTTGATTTTTATATATATTGATAACATACTTGTATCTCAAACAGTTTATCAAAAGGAACATGAATGAAGAACTGTCTTTCCATCCAAATAAATACCAAAGCTGTCAAGATGAATTTATATTGGAATTACTTGATTAGTTTTGATTAATACAGATTCCTGATTAGGAGACGACAGTGATAGTTTCATTTTCTGAGATGGACAAATTACCGATATCTTTATGCATAGAGAGGGTAGTAATGAAGATGAACAATCAGTTTCGGAAAAAAATCTGTTTTTTTTTTCAACATACAAGCATAACAGATGAAAGCACGGAGACTAGCATTTTAACTTTTATTTACAGTAATAGGTTTCAAGTTAGATGTTGTGTAAGGTGTTAACAAGGCTAAAGCACAGTACTCTATAAGTGAAAGGCTTTAACTCTTTACCACACGAGAAATTTTAGACCAGCCCAAATTGAAAGTATTTGCAGACGACAAAATAAATGTGACTAAAAAATTGAACTTTGGTTTGGGAAGGGTAGAAAACAAAGTGGGAAAAGGAGAAAATGCTGGCTACCAGCATTTTCTCCTTTTCCCACTATGTTTTCAAAAGCCTTTTTTCTCAGGGTCGTTAAAAGTCGGGATTGTGTGGTAAAGAGTTAATAAACACAAAAGAGACTAGTGCATTTTGTAGCTAATTTTGATCACGGGAACTCGATCCAGTAGTTTTTTGGTATCTTGTAAGTAATTAAAGATAAGGAGTCAAACTTGACCGGCTGTCAATGCCCGAGATGTGGCATTTAAGCCTAAACGTATAGTGGTGTCCCTGTTGCATGGTTGTGTCCGACCTGCAAAATTGACCCTAATTTGTTCGATATCTCGATCTGTGTTTGGTAAATGTATTGATAGTGGTTATAAATAATCTGTAGCATCATCGAAGAACATATTCATTTGGTACATTTCATGACAAAATTGAATCAAAATTGACTTTGTAATTGGACATAAATTGCAACCCGGATAAGTTTGACCCCTTGTCTATTATCTACTTACAAGATACCAAAAAAATTACTTGATGGAGTCCCTATGATTTTGATCCCCCATACCTTTAGAAGTCCCCCATGCTTTTCAGACAGATGTGGGATAAGTGTATCATGTTATGTGAACATATCCCGTAAAGGGTAAATCAAAAAGTCCCCTGTTTTAAAAATCCTGAGAAAAGATGATGTGGAAAACAATGTTTTGGGAATGATGATATCCAGTATTTCCTCCTTTTTCCATGTTTTCTTCTCTGTGAAAGAACTTCAGTTCATTTGTACAACTTTTAAAATTTGTCATCAACAGAATGCTTTTAATTTGGAAAAGTCTAAAATTTGTCATCTGGCAAAGTTGATTGATTACATGGTGTTTAATGCCATTTTCAACATTATTTCAGTGATGTTGCAGCAACCAGTGCACCAATCCATGCTTTTTTAGATTTTCTTGCACCAGTTCTCCACACAATATAATTCTTTGTCACTGGCTGCCTTCTTACATGACCATTGTTGAAACAGTGGTCAGCAGTGAAAGATAAATGAAACCTGTTGCAGTGGCTATGGAAAGAAACTGGCTAAGCAGGGGATCAAACCAGCGACCTCCTATTCTCAAGTCTTTTACTCTACTGACTGAGCCACTGGAGAAAGAAGCATCGTCATGATAGTAAACAGCAATTCACTGTCTTTCCCACAATGTGTTTAACATCATTTGGAAACTATCTTTCTCACCATGGTTATACTAGTATCTGGATCCCTGGGTTCAATATTCTATTAGGGTCACAATATTACCTTACATTGATACAATATTATCTATGTATAGCCTGAAAAGTAATACTCTAAAATCATGTTAAAGAGTTTACATGTCTCTCTGTAGTTAGGTACATGACTGTGTAATATTTCCATATGAATTACATGTAATTGATTTTGGACCACGTCCAAATGTCTTTCAAGCTTTCATTTAAATGATTGAATTGATTTTTTTGAAATGTTAAGCCATGAAACCCTTTTCTGTATTTTATTTTCCCTTATACATTTTTTCAACATTATCATACTTTGCAGTCCCTAAGTTAGGGTGAGGATGATACAGAGAATTCACATTACAGAGATGTCATTAGATTAGAAGAGCCTTGTTTTAGCTCCACTGAGCATGAGAGTTCAAAGGAGCTACTTTGGTCTCTAAGGTGTCTATCATAAGGTATAAATGGTGATTTCTCAATCAAACAATCAAGGAAACATAAAGACAATACATTGTGTTATTGAGTAGACCCTCGTATGTGTATTTTTAACGTAGCATTTGTCCAGAATGTTTAAACAAAGCAGACAGTACAGATGACAGAGCAGACTACATACTGTGCAGTCTGATTGTGATCTACACTTGCTACAATTGCTTCTAAAGTAACATTGTAAAAGTAATGTAGGGTTTCATACTTTCTTCGATAAATTTGCTTCTAATCTACATGTGTTAGTTAAGGCCCAAGCTTTGAAACTAGGATGTCAAGAGCACCATTAGTTGTAAATGTGTCTCACTGCTTGGCTTTTTGCCTTATCAGGGTCTTTCTTTTTCTTATGATCAAAAGAGTTAAAAACAGCTTCAAACTTCTCAGAGTAAAGTCTCAATTACTACTCTATAGCCATATTGACTTATGACTGCAGTAGTAATCAATCATATCATTACCATTCTTTTTAGTCCAATAACAAAGTGACAGATACTATTGTTTTGGCTCAGATTGCGTAACAGTGTACCACACAATGCTAGTACTACATGTACTACGTAATTTCTTGTATGAACTTTGACCTCTTTTGCACATTTTCCCTCCTGTATTATTTAAAATTTGTAACTTGGTACTAACAAACCACTTAATCTCCTTCAAACCTAGCTTTATGAGGTTATTTTTTTCCCAGATCTAAAAATGTGACCGAAATGAGCAAGTTCATTAACGTCAAGTGAGACAGAATGATTGAATTTGCTACATCTTATATTGCATTGATTGAATTAGCTATATCTTATATTGTATAGATACAAGAAAAAGACTGGTCATCTGTAGCATACTATAAAACTTTCTTTGTACAGGCTGTTTTAGATCCACATAAACCAACTAGAATTTACACTGTGGACAAAAACTTTAGGGAAAGAAAAAAAAAGTTATTCAACATTAAAGAAAACTTTGTGACAAGTATTAGCACCTTCTTCCTAAATGCTTTCAAAACTTGTCCTTTACATTTTGTACAAAAAGTCACAAAACTACTGTATGATCAGTTGTATTTATGAGATGGGTTCATCCCTCTTTGGCAGAGAAGCTTTGGGAATTTATTTTGTCATGAGGAAGTACATGCACATGTTTACCCCTATGTAATAAATACATGTAATTGTCACATAGGAGTATCCTTAGGCAAAGCAAAGCAGAGCTTCAGCCTTGCATGAGGGATACTCATGAAAGGAAAATATTAATAAGGGGAGTAGCAGTCATACCTGGTTTCTGAAAGTTACTAAACTACCATTGTACCATGAAAAAACTGCATGCACATAATGGTGATCATGAAGTAAATTTTATAGATTAATGCAGGATAAGGTTAAGTGTCAACAAAGTGCAAACAACAAAATTTTAGACATTTCCAAATTGAAAGCATTTGCAGATGACAAAACAAACATGAATAAAATTAGAAGGATAAAAAACATTGTGGGAAGAGGAGAAAATGCTGGTTACCAGCATTTTCTCCTTTTCCCACAATGTTTTCAGAAGGTTTCTTCCTCTGGTTCGTGAAACCCAGGGATTGTTTGATGAAGGGTTAAACACATAAAAAAAAAATCCAATAAAAAGTAAAGGTAATCAAGTTTATTAAGTTCAGAACTTGTCACTTGTTTGGCATAAAACAATGGATCTTTTAGGGTGTTGGTGTTTTTCAGAATATCTGAAACGCAATAATCTTTTTAACCCTTTACCAAATTCCATATTTAAAGGAAGAAGGCATTATGCTAACATTTAAAGACAATGAGAAATTGCTTGTAACAAGGGTTTTCTCTTGTTCCCACTACGTTGTTTATTTTCCCCCCATAGTTTTAGAAACAAATCTCATCAGTAGCATAACATTTATTCTGTAGATTACAAATGCTTTGAAAATAGAACTGCCTACATTAATTTTGTTTGTCTGGTGAAGTGTTAAACATTGTTTTCTTCAGGTTTTTTTGTTCAAAAGCATTTTGTGAACTTAAATTGAACATGTTAAATAGTAATGTTAGTCATTGTATTGGAATATTTTCCACAGGAATTCATTTAAATTCTAAAAAGCACTTGTATAATTGACTATCAAAGTTATTGGTTCACAACAATTTTCTGTGAAAGTATTTCAGGAAGTGATTGACAGTGTCTTTATTTTACCGAGAACTATACAGGATATTTTGAGCCTTTATCAAACAATTCTATGTTTTGACAACCTTGTAGAAAACATTGTGAGAAAAGGAGAAAATAATGTTTTTTATGCAGTCTGATTTTGATCTGTACTGTTAGAAAAGGCAACTGAAGTTATGAAAGCTATTCTATGAAAAAGTCTGGTAAAAAATTACCCATATATTGCTTGGAAATACAACTAGTATCATTCTTGTTACTCCAAAAGTAAAGGTTTCTTCTCACAAGGTTGACGGGGCAGAGAATAAAAGAACATAATGATAGACAAATAAATACATTTGATACTTTATAAATCTTTAATGGTTTTGTCAGTGTTGAACTAATTATGGAAAGAATTTTTTTCAATTGATTGAATATATTGTTAAATCCTCCAAAATAATGATGGGAAATAATCGTGTAGCAGGGACTAGAACATTTCGTCATAGGCGACTCAAAGTAAGTTTGAACTTAACCCTCAAGCTGCTAGGTGTGACTCAGTGGACTTAAGATCGGACTGCACCAATGGAGGAGCTTGATCTTTGATGTACGCTGTCTGTTAATCCTTTACCACACAATACTGACTTTTGATGCCTCTGGAAAAAAAGCCTTTTGAAAACATTGTGGGAAAAGAAGAAAATGCTGGTAACCAGCATTTTATCCTTTTTTTCCACAATGTTTTCTACCCCATTCAAAGAAAAATTGCACCATTTGAGCCACAATGAAATTGTCATCTGCAAATGCTTTGGATTTGGACAATGCAAAAAGGATTAAGGACTTTTTTTTAAATGGGTGTGGCCATTATTTACAATTAAAACATATACATACACACATGATTCATTAACTCCCCCCCCATCAATGACAACTTAACAACTTAAGACCCATTAAAATTGAAAACATTTGCATGCGAAAATTTCAGTGCGGCTAAGGTAAAGCGAATTTTCTTTGCGCAAGTAGGAAACATTGTGATTAAGGACTTACTAATTTCTCAATTTGTCAAGATGCTTTCTTGTTGGTCCTAGATATGAGCCATGGTTTGGCAAAAAGGAATTTGAACACTTTACCCCATAAGGTATTTCTATGGTATTTCTAATTGACCCTAAATAACAGCAAGGATGAAGCCGTTTCTTATGTGTATATGACACCTTTTGATAGCATGGAAAACATTGTGCCACAATGTTTTCCAAAGGCTCCTACTAGCAATGCATAGAAATGAGTATCTGTGCCCAACTTGCCCAACTCGGGACTTTTTGCCTGCGGACAAGTGAATTTTTCCAGAGCACTTGTCTGTGGGCAAATGAATTTTTGAGCCAAACCAGATTAGGAAATGTCATATTTACATCAATGACGATCCTCAAACGCTCTATTTATCCCAAGTTTTGTATAACCCATATTGAAATAAACACCTTCAAGGTACAAACTAAATGGATTGACCCCGTGTGAGGCCTCTCACTACATGCGGTTGCTGTGAGGGGGAAAAAGGACAAGTAAACTTTAAATGCGGACAAGTAGGAAATTCAGTCCAACTTGTCCATGGGCAAGTGGGAAAATTCCAAAACTGCACACCCCTGAGTAAAGGGTTAACTAGTTATTATGGATCCATAAAATCAATTTTGCCTGAGAATTGACTGATCCTTTGTAGTATGGTCCTTGGACACGTAGAAACTTAAATAACAACAAAAAGTTTTGGTCCAGGTCAGCGCATGTGGACTGCCTAGGCTGACCTGGGTCAGTACTTTTTGCAGATGTAGTAAACCTACTTTTTGCAGATCATAACTCATATTCTTATGTCCTCCATGTAGCACAAAATGTGGCTTTTGTATGTTTGAAGAGGGAACTTACTTAACCCTTTCCCAAACAAGCCATGGTTTTCACGTGTCTGCAGTAAAAGTCTTTTGAAAACACTGTGGGAAATTGCTCGTAACGAGCAATTTCTCCTTTTTCCCACAGTGTTTTTTACCCTTTTTGAGAACTTTCTGCCATTTTCTCCAAATCTAAAATTGTCGTCTGCAAACTCTTTTGGTTTGGAAGAGTCTAAAATTTGTAGTTTGGGAAAGGGTTAATGTAAGACTGCCAAAATAATGTACCGGTAAGACTGCCAAAATGATGGGACTGTCCAGTCAGTAAGATGGAATCTCTCGGACACAGTTTAATGCATTGTTGAGGCTCTATAGATTGATTATGTAAAACTGTAAAAAAAAAAATGTGTAGCTCTCTCTGTCATTTTAGGTTGCCCAGTTTTGGCTGGCCTAACATCGGAAACACCTAGAGTAGGAGATGATAAGATTTGATAGAATATAATATCTACCATAAAAATGTTGATTTTGTGTAAAAGCCAATAGAAAAGAAAATATGCAATTTGCCAATTTCCTTTCTTCTCTACTAAACGAATGTAATAGCCTTGCCTAAATTCCAAGTATTTACAGATGACACATCATTTGTTATTCAAAACAAGAAATTGCTATTTCAGTGGATAGAAAACATTGTGGGAAGATAACAAATACTTGCACAAAATAATTGATTAATTAACATATTGATTGGTAGATAATGTTGAAGTAGCTAGCCTGGACAATACACAACATGCTGCATCATTGTTCAGCTTGCCTATAAATTAGACTTGCTTATCAATTATTTACTTTTTCCCCAATAAATGGTTGCCTTGTAGTGTTTTACCGTATCAGTGGAAATTCTGTCTTGAAGTTACAATTCTGTAATAAGTGGATAATGTTTTTGAGAACTGGTAATATTTTTTGCATTTATCACTATCGGCTGACTTTGCCTTTCTATCTAATAATATCTGTATAGTTCCCTGTCAGTGCCATAGTACAGTATTTACTGCATGGATTTCAACCCTTTCCAAAATGGCAAACTCCAGACCTTTTAAAAATCTGCCGATGACTAGTTCAAAATAGGTAAAAATGTGCTGAAGCTGTCTGTTAGGGTAGGAAACATGGTCAATTGTGGACAGCTATGGTCAGATGATATTCTGCTTACATATTGATGAAAAGAAACCAGAGCCATCTTGCCATAAAACTTTTCTTTACTTTGGTTTCAGGCTCCCAACATGGCAGACTTGTTGGAGTACTTTGAGGCAAGAAGCAGAAGTCTAGATGATGAGGGCCATCCAGTATTAGATGCTTCTACATTACAATTTATCTCCCTCATAAGGTTTAATGGTATACCAATATTGCCACCAGTGGTAAGTATCATAACAATTATCGAAGCTGATTGATGACTAGTCATTGGATTGAGAATAATTTTTAGTTGTATTGTCTAAATGCCTGCGAGCTTATGTCATGGCTCTTCATCTTATAGACAGACCTCTTCCAAAGTTATTGAAATTATAACCCTTGGGTCCAATTTTACCCTGCCTCTGGGATCACAAGTTTAACAAGGGCTTACATGCTGAAAACTTTAAAAAAATCTTCTTGTAACATGTGCCATCTGAAAGTATAGGTTTACCAACTTTGGCCAGTAGCTTTATATAGTGGACTGATAATATGTATAATTTTTAAAATGATAGCTATTGGTTAAAATGGGCCCCACCTCAGGGATAACAAGTTTTATATGAGCTTAACTCTTCACCACACGACAAAATTTTAGACTGGTTCAAATTTAAAGCATTTGCAGATGACAAAATAAAGATGACTAAAGGATTGAAATCTGTTCTGGGAAGGGTAGAAAACGCTGTTGGAAAAGGAGAAAATGCTGGTTACCAGCATTTTCTCCTTTTCCCACAGTGTTTTCAAAAGGCTTCTTTCTCAGGGACGTCAAAAGTAGGGATTGTGTGGTAATGGGTTAATAGGTGAAAACCATGACAGATATATGTATCTTGTAAGATATTACCTACCTTCATTACTAATACATGATGACTGTCGGATACTCAACTAAACATGTAATTAGATAGAAGATGTTCAATGTTCAGTGAATTATTTCTTTTTATAGTTACTGTTATGCTCAGATAAATTGAATATTTAAGATGAAATAAGGTTTACATCATTCCATTTCCTTTTTTTTTTTTTTTTTTTAAAGAGACCTTTGCCATCAATGCCATTGGAAAATGTTTTCTGCAAATGCCTTTCACATGCATGATACAATTATATTTGGAAGGCAATATTTGCAGCTCAGTTGTATATAATTTTAACTGTCTTTTATGTAATTATGTGCACATTTTTTTTTTATACACTAGCTCACAGAGAGTAAAAGGCAAGAAATGCAGACCTACAGACATGCTGCTGTCAAAATTGAGAGCAGAACTAGAGCCAAAAGGAGGGAAGACATGCATAGCAAAGTCCAGTCCATTGTTGCTGGTGTTGAGGTGGGTTCTTTCTTGTTGTGTGTTTGTGTTTGTTTGGTTTTTTTTTAACCCTTTCCCAAACAGCAAATTTTGGACCAGACCAATTTGAAAGCATTTTGCTAATGACAAATTAACAGTTGCTAAAAAGATGATTTTTCTATATGGTAGGGTAGAAAACATTGTGGGAAAAGGAGAAAATGCTGGTTACCAGCATTTTCTCCTTTTCCCACAATGTTTTCAAAAGGCTTCTATTCCTGACCCGTAAAAACCACGGATTGTTTGGGAAAGGGTTAAATTAAGTTTATTTTTTACACCGTTTTTTATACAACAGATTTCATATAGCATTTTCTTTTTGCATAAAATTTTTGTATCAAAATCATTTTGCCATAGATAGAGATTATTGTATTGAGCACTGAATGATTCTTATAATTTTTTCAGTCAGATGAAATTATAAACACAGCACATTTGCAAGAAGTGTCCTTTTTTCCCAGAATATTTCACAAATAGATTACAGATCAGGATCAAACTACGGTACATCTAATGTGCAGCCTGATTTTGGATCTTCACTCTACTTAAAGTGAAGATCCAAAATCAGGCTGCACATTAGATGTAGTTTGATCTTGATTTATACTGTCTGTAAAGGGCTGTGTGGTCTAAATCTACATAACCTACAAAAATAACTCAAGTTGTCCATAGAACATGAAGAGGCTTACCATTTTGTTTGTTTACATTTTATCCAGAGTGTGCAGTAAATGCACCAATTTGAACATTATCTCTCACTAGATGGCATTCAATAACATACTCATCTATCTAATTTGGGCATCCTGGGTACAGAGCCGAACCACTTTCCCATGCGACAACCGTTACTTTGAATTTCAAACTAAATTAAATGTTTACTCAATAAAATGCTACCTCGTGCAAGTCACTCAGCTAGGATCAGCAGTTTAGAGAAATCTGGAGCTAAAGCAGGTCTTATTTCTCCTGAAACGTATTGATAAAAGCTACTTTCAACATTGCTACTTTATAGAGCGTAATATTACAGTCATCCCGCTTTCGGGGCTAGTGATGTGTCATATAAGACAGTCGAATCTTCGAAGAATATGACATGCGCAGACAACGCCAATTTGAATACAATAACTGATGATTGCCCAAAATACAATAACTGATGATTGCCCAAAAAGTGTATGGAATTGAAGGAATGGTTGTCCCAAAGGATGTGGCTCTTTTTCAGATACATGTATTTGGCTAGAGAAAACTTGTTAAAAAAAAAAAAAACACACACATAAAAAAGACACTAAATATTCTCATAAATGAGAAATTGATGGAAAGCGTCCATTTCATGGCTGGTTGAGGTAAATCTTCAATCGTTACCGCGGATGTGAGTGGACATTGTAATAAACTCTTAAAAATTATTCAAATGTGTCTCACTTTCCAGAAAACATACTCACTTAAAAGTCGTAGTGAACTTCCAAGGACAAATGGAGTATACAAACTTCTTGTATGTGATTGTGTGTTGCTTGTGTTATGTGTTAACCCTTTACCATACATACAAAATATAGGATTATACAAATGGAATTCACCTGCAGACGACAATTTAAATTTCGCTCAAGATGGAATTTGTCTTTGATACCTTAGAGACCATTGTGGGAAAAGGAAAGACTGCTTGTTGCAAGCATTTTCTCTTTTTCTTACTATGTTTTCAAGCGGCCTTCTTTGGAAGTGTTCATGAAACCGACGACTGTGTGGTAAAGAGTTAGAGTTTTCTACCACTGGGAGGGCTCATCAGCTCAGCAGCTTCTTTTTAACTTTCTTGATAAAAGGGTCAGTCTGTATACCACTTTTTCTGGTTGCTGATGAAAGGCTTTGGTTATTGGGTTTTCTCTGTTTTTGTCTGTTAAGTGAGCTTTTGTGAACATTCCACAGTTTTTAGGACCACTGGGGAGACAGCTTTTGAAAACATTGTGGGAAAAGGATGTTCTAGTCCAAAATTTTGTCACATTGTAAAAGGCTGGCTGTCAAATGAATTAACTTTTTATCTCAAAATGGGTTCATGTTCATGTGATAGTTTTATTTTTGGTGTAAAACGTTATTGATTTTTCTTAAAAAGTTAGAACATACTGCTATTGATGATTAAAAATTTTTTAAAGAATTTTCTTCTGGTTTTTCATGTAAAAGAAAAAATGCTAAGTTATCTCTATCATCTGTGTTCACCATACAAAAAACCTAAAAAGGTTCATCTGTTTGAAAGTTAGTGAAAGTTGTGTTATAAGGTGAGAAATATTTTGACCTTTTTTTTTCCAATTTTTTTTTTCAAGTCATGCATCTAACAGAAAGGTGTGTATGTATCGCCCTGATGTTGATTATTAATCCATAAGTACTCTGTATTAATTCCTCTTAGTGTACAATTTACATGTATATGAATTATCAAAAACTACATTTTGATCACTAGTAGATGGTTCTGAAGGTTTTTTGAAGATGTTTTCTTGTAATTCATACCCATAGAAATACTTCTTTGTGTGCCCTTGATGTGGAAGTTTTTGAAAACCTTGTGGGAAAAAGAGTATTTCTTTAAAGAAAATTTGTGTCTTTTTCTATGAAATATTCCATATTTTAACTTTTTACTTGATGACAGAATGTTTGACATGTTTAAATTTGAACCATTTTAACCCAGTACCACACAATCCCTACTTTTGACAACTCTGAGAAAGAAGACTTTAGAAAACATTGTGGCAGAAGGAGAAAATGCTGGTAACCAGCATTTCGCCTTTTCCCAGAATTTTTCCACATTTCACAAAGCAAATTCGCATTTTCAGTCACTTTTATTTGGTCATCTGCAAATGCTTTTGATTTAGACAAGCCTGAAATATTGTCGTTTGGTAATGATTGAGGACATCAAAGTAAAGATGGCCGAAATTACAAAATTTGGCCTTGATAGGGTAGAGAACATTGTGAGAAAAGCAGAAATTGCTGGTTGCCAGCATTTTCTCCCTTTTTCGTTGTGTTTTCAAAGCCCCACTTCCCTGGGGGTTGATAAAAGTCGGCATGGTGTGGTAAAGGGTTAAAGACTTCGTTTTTTATTTTGTTAAATTTTATTTCTTCATGCAAACATTACAGGAAAGAAGAGCAGCAAAGTCAGCTAGAAAATTATCCCCATCTGGATCCTCAAAGTTGTCAGAATCAAAGGAAAAAACTTCAACAGTGACCAGATTAAGTGGAACAAAATCCTTTACAGAGTCAGGGAAAAATATACCTCCAGAGATTTTGATAAATGTTCCTGTGTCAAAACAGTCTGATAAGCCTAAGTCCTCTAAACCATCATCAGCTTCTTCACCAGTGTCAGGTTCTTCCAAATCTAAATCGTCTCCTAGCAATTATAAATCTCTTGCAAAGTTAGGGACATTGAATAAACACAAGTCTTTATCCTCTCAACATTTAGATAGGACCTCAACAATTCTGAACCAGTCAAAGCAGGAAGCTGATCATGGTCATGCTTTCAGGCATAAAACTACTAAAGGTTTATTCCCCCATCCGCCTGCTGGACATCCTCCGTCACGAGGAAGTACTTTGAGGCAGTCAGCGTCTACTCCAGACTTACGAAGTATTGATGTAAATGTGAAAACAGAGGACCTTAAAAAGCCCCTACCTTCAAGAAGTCTGTCACCTAAAGGTGGAAGGCCTCAGACCCAGGACCAGGTAAAAGATAGTCCTAAACACAGAGATGTTGAAAAGAAAAGGGAGAATGAATCTGTCTGTAAATCTTTAAAACAGAACTTACAAAAAACACAGAAGGAAACCATGAGTATTGAGTCAAATTACTCTAAAAGAGAAACTAAGGTTGATGTAGAGGTCAATAAAAGCAAACTTGCAAATAGTTGTAAACCTGCAAAAGATACTAAAGCATTGCACAATCCATTGGAAACATTGGAGAAAGAATTAGTAAGACAGGAAGAAGCAGAGAGAAGTCAGAAGCTCACAAAATTTGATGTTAGACAAGACTTGGATCCTATCCAGACTGCTGCAGCTGAACTTTTTCCTTATCCGATATCAGAGGAAGAGGCTTTAGCTACACTAGATTCACTGCAAGCAGATTTTGCTTCTCTTGAACAGATGGACTCATTACCTGATGATTACAATGGAATTCCTCTGACATCCAGCAAAGAAAAACAAATCATTCATATGTTAACAAAGCTTTCAAAGGCTCTCAATATAGAAGATACCTTGGCATCAACAACTGGTAGCAATGCAAATCATGTTCAGAACAGCAGAGAGCCTAGACAGGAACAGGGTGCTAGTGGAAATTTTCATAAGACTGCAACTATTGGTGCTAATAAAGTTGAACATAGTTCTGGTGAACCTAATGAACATGTTGATATGTTTGATGATGGTTCTGTGAATGTTACTAATGATAGTTCTGTTACAGGACATTCATCAGGATCAGGAATCAATACATCAGCTAGTAGCAGGGGTCAGATGAGTCCAACAGGCTCCTCCATTTTGAGTTCAGCAAGTTCAGTTGGTGCAAGTCGATCTAGAATGAGTCCAAAATCATTAAAAAATACTGTTCACTTCTCTTCATTTGTAACAGAAATAAGTACAAGTGCAAGTCAGTCTTATGAGGACAAAATTTCAATTCGCAAGTTGGATATTACACCTAAAAACAGTGAAAATTTCGAAGAAGGGGAAAGTCTGGAGTCAAAAAACGAGAGTAGTTCCAGGTCTTGCTTGGGGCCTGGAACTTCACAATCAAGTGGGTCTTTGCTAAACAAAGTGGCCCTCAGTCCAAGCATAGATACTCCCTCAGGGTCCCCAGGAGAATATCATGGTCAGGATTTTCCCTTAGATCAAAGTGGGATTTCACAAGATGGTGAACTGAATACTTCTGACAAAGAAAATGAATTTACACCATCTCTCCAAAGTAGCTCAAATGATAGTTACCAACATTCTAGGTCATCAAGAAATCCACAAGTTTTAAATGTTTTTACAGCAAATATACCAGAAGGACCAATTGGTGAAAACCATCCTGCAGTTGTTAAAACAAGTATTAAATTGGACTTTTCCGAGAACAATACATTGAAAGGAAGTCAAGAGAAAGCACATACTCATGAAAATCTATCCATGTACTCAAAGTTGCTTGAACCTCAAAATTACTACAATGCAGGTATTAGAGATTTAGATATCTATACACATGGAACAAACAGCAGTACAAGTTCCATGCAGGAAGAAATTACAAGATCATACTTACTACAGCAACAAAGATCAGACAAAGATTTGTCAAATGACAGATCTGTAAAGAACAAGCAGGAGATAACCTTAGGCAGTTCTGATGGAGTTTCAGTTGTGTTGCGACCAGTATTGGCTAATAACTTCCAAAACTCTCTGAATGAGAATAGATCTATGTTGGAAAATGAGGAAGAGATACGGAGCAACTTACAAAGGGTTTTGCTGGAAGATTCAGACGATGAATGTTCAGAAAGAGAAAACGTGAACAACAAACAACAGGATATTGTAGATGATTATGCAGTCAAAAGTGAACATTTTTCAACTGGAGAAGAAAAGTTGAATGAAGAAGTATCAAAGATTGGAACTGAAAATGATGTGGATCACTTTGAAAAATGTCATATTAAGATAGAAGCTGATGATGACAAGGAAGTTGATACAGCTGATACTGAACTGGTTAAAGATCAACCTGCTGAGGAACAGTACAATGACAACAAGGATGAAATGCAAACTGAGATCAAAAATCAGAATGAACATGAAGAGATTGAAGGAGCAGAAGAGGAGGAAGAAGGTAAAGCAGAACATATCCAGAAGTATTTAATTCATGTCCATGAACAATCTATGCAACATGAGGATGATCCAGGAGACAGTGACACTGATGATGTCAAAGCTGATGGCAACTTTGATATCACATCTTTAATTCAAACTTTCACATCTACTCTACAGTCCATGAATCATTTGTCACAGGAAGACTTGTTTCGAATACAAGCTGAGCAGTTTGAATTGTTGCAGAAAAAATTGATCGAACAGCAAAGAGCACAGCTTGAGGAGTTATTTGTGTCTCAAAGACGTGAACAGTTAGCGTTGGAAAAAGAGATAGAGGTAGGTTGATTTGTGCAGTCATATACTTGTTGTGACAATGATAAACACACTTTGGACAAAGAAAGTGAAAAAACTTGTATTTTCTCCAGTTTGACATTGTATTTTGTATTTGAAGCTAGGACATATTTTCATTTTTTGAAGAAAGAATATAATAGGTAGTGAATGGTTAAAGGCTCTTGATAACAAAAATCTTTTTGCAAAGCTTGAAGAGGAAAAACATTATATTTGTATTTTTTTATATATATCTTTAGATGTTTGCTCAATTGGTGTTGTTAACGATCAATCCCTGATTATGTGATGACTTACCTGGTGTAAAACATTACAGAGATACATCAAAATTCCTTTTGCCAGAGCATTGCCAAAATGCAGAACTAGCAGTGTACAAGTAGGTTGTCAATGTTCCTGACTGTACGTCCACATACTACTTTATTTATGAAATGTGTTTAAAATTTTCAGAGCTATCAAACCACAATGCAAGGTTATGATCAAATTGAGACAATTCCCCTCCCTGACACACAGCGAGCGCCTCTGATAGCATCGATTCCAGATGTCAGTCCAGCATGGCAGTACACAAACCAGGTATACATGAGTATTTATTGTAAAATATCTTATCAGGCCTGAACTGTACTGATATATTTCGACACACGTATATATATTCACATATACAGTAACTCTATCTGTGATAATATAGAAATTCTAAAACTGTGCCATTCCAACATGTACAAGGTCAAGGACATATGTTCCAAGGTCAGCAACTTTATAATTACATTGAAAAGTTCCAGCCATCAGTTAAAACCAAATTTCAAAGGTTTTTGTGTATCGTATAAATTTTGCAATCTGATTTTTGCCTATACTGTCTGCAAGAGCACAACATGCTGGATCTTAGCAGAAGAAGGGTTAACTATCACTTCCTTATTTCAGCCCCCTGTGCAGAACCCACATCCAAATCCAACCTTAAGTCCACCATTTCCTATACAGCCAGTTCCTAGGGTGCCTTACCAACAGAACATCAATACAAGTGTGTTGAGTCACAACACAAGTTACAGCACAATCCCTTACAGTGATATACATACAACTGTGCCATTCCAACATGTACAAGGTCAAGGACATATGTTCCAAGGTCAGCTACTTGATCATGGCTACTCAAGGATGAGTCATGCTGTTGAACAGGGCACAATGCCTGCTCAGAAAACTGGTGTGCCTTCCATTGCTCAAAACAAAAAGACAGACAAAAATCCACCAAAGGCAACAAAGAAAAGGTCAGCTAATCAACAGTCAGTTCAAGCAAAGAATCCTTACATTTACCCAACCAGCCCTAGTCTCTGTCAGAACCCAGCAGAGAGAGATGACCAATCAGATGTGAGCAGTTTTGTTAGAGCCACACCCAGGCAGCTTGTGTTCTCCAATCAGTCAACTCCTGTTCCAATGCCGAAAGTGTCGACTCGTCAACCTGTTATGCATTCTCCTGCCAAAAAACCAAGTCAGGCATGGACTGTAGGAAAACCTTCCATACCGGAGAAGGTAGAATACCTTTAAATCTTTTGTTTCTGTTTGACTCTGTGAAATAATTATAGCCTTCGCAAACTTTGGGTGTATGTGTGTGGGAAGGGTGGGATGGTATAAAGGAGTCACTGTGTCTGTCAGTAGGTCTGTAGCATTATTGTCCACTCTGTTTCTCAGTAAGTACTAAATAGATTTCATACAAAATGAATATCACTGAAAAATTAAAGTTTTGTTTGGGAAGAGTAGAAAACATTGCGAGAAAAGGAGAAAATACCAGTTACCAGCATTTTCTTCCTTTTCCCACAATGTTTTTTAAAGGCTTCCTTTTTAGGGTCATTAAAAGTCAGGATTTGTGGTAAGTAGTTAAAGTGCTAGATATGGCTGTATTTGCATTTTTACACAGTAAAGATCAAGAACAGACTGCACAAAACATTAAGTCAGTGATCTCAATCCAAACTGTTCATACTAACTTGGGAATCCAACTGTTTCTAAACTTTATCATATTGAAGTGCTTTGGAAAAAAAATACCTTTCATAAAAAAGCAGGAAAAAAATGGTAAAAGATGCTGGTCATTTTGGCTGGTTGTAAAGGTGAGTAGAAGATTTCAGTAACCTTACTTTTCATGTATTTGACAAATTCCTGGAGATGAAAATAACATTATGTATATATTTTATTCAATTATAGGTATTTGATCCAAGAATGAAGCCAAAGTTTGACAGAGTATCTGGGGCTGTCAAGGGGTATCTGACCAGGCGACTTTTAAAAACACATAAAGTTCAGGAAATCATCAAAACGATCAATGTATGTATTGTGTATCAACCTGCACTATTTATTTTGTTTGATATTAAGTTACCTTTCTCCTGTTTATCTGATAGTAGCTGCACTGTGTAATAAGGGTCAATGTATGATGCCACATTTCAGTGACAGAGAGATTAATCTTTTGAAAATCTGAACTTGAACAACCCTTAGAAATAAAGATTTTGAAAATTTTGTAGACAAAGGACAAAATGTTGGTTACCAGCATTGTATGTCTTTTTCTGTACTGTTTTCTACCTTATGAAAGAAGTTTAATATTTTGAGTGACTGCAAATGCTTTCTCTTACGACAAAGCTCAAACTTTTTCGCTTGGTAAAGATTCAAGGCAGTAAAACAGTTTTCACTACCAGTGAAACAGGCTATTACACTTAACCCTTTACCAAACAATCCCTGGTTTTTACAACCCTGTGATAGAAGCTTTTTGAAAACATTGTGAGAAAAGGAGAAAATGCTGGTTACCAGCATTTTCTCCTTTTCCCCACAATGTGTTCTACCCTGCTAGAAACAAATTTCAAATTTGGAGTATTGTTTATTTTGTCGTCTGCAAGTGCTTTCAATTTGGACTGGTCTAAAATTTTGTTGTTTGGTAAAGGGTTAAAAAAATATTACGGCGTTCTTGTACACATTCAAAGCTACTTTCAGACTTGAGAAGTTTGCTAATGTTGCAAAATGGCATGGCAGGTAAAGGTGCAAATATGCTTTGTGAAAATTATTGGATTTGTATCAGAAAAGGTAGAGAAAAGGACAAAATGAGTACCGGTACTTGCGTTTCATTTTTTGCTTGTTGCACAATGTTTCCAGAGGCCTTGTTTTTCAGGATCGTTAGAACTGGAGGATTTTAAGGTAGAAGGTTAAGCCTTTACCCAACCACAAAATTTAAGACATGTCCAAATTGAAAGCAATTGCAGATGATAAAATAATGGGCTCAGGGAGTTAAATTGGTTTTTAGAAATGTTACAAATAATTTTGGGGAAGATAGGAAAACACACTTTACCTGCATTTTATCCTTTTCTCACAATGTTTTCAAAAGCTTTCTTCCTCATTTAACCGTTTACCAAACAACAAAACTTCATAGTTGTCCAATTTTAGGTTTGTGACAGATGACAAAATTACATGACTTTAATTTTGAAATTTTTAATTGGAAAGTTCTGAAAAATCATGGGAAAAATGAGAAAATGCTGATTACGAGCTTTTTACCAGCATTTTCTCCTCTACCCATAATGTTTTTAAAATGTTCTTCCTTGGGTTTGTTAAAAGTTAGTATTTTGTGGTAAAGGGTTAAAATTTTGATTGTATGGCAAACCCTTTCCTTTTCTTTTTTTTATAGGACACAAGAAACTTTGCATTTAGTTTTCAAGCTGAGACACCCATCAAGCAAGGCACATTTTCTCGAGAAGACAGAGGTTTGCTAGAAAGAATTGTTGCTCAGGTAATATTTCTGTTGTGTTCTGGCCAGATAGGGTTTAATGCATCTCCGGGATTAAATATGGCCTTCAACATGCGAAAAGGGACATTCGAACATTCGCAGGCTAATCCGAAACAACAGTTTCCATTACTATGTAATTTTCTCTTTTCACAAAATCTAATGTAGTCATAAAGTGCTGTCTCAGATCAGGCTGCGCAGGCTGATCTGAGATGACACTTTACACAAATGTCCGAATGCCCCTTTTTGTGTGTGGCTGGCCGTATACCAAGCAAGTCCTCACATGAGTATGAATCATTGAAATTCATTGTACAATTCAAACAAATGAAAGAATCATGAGATAGACTTTTCCTTTGACATGTAAGATGTTGAACAATATTAAAGTTTTGACACAGGTCAGGCTGAATGGACTGAGAGAAGGAGATTATGCTTGTTACAAATGTTTATATAAACTATCGTCCTAGTGTGTCAGAATCTGTTATCATTTTAGTTAAAGTCTAACAGGATTCATGAACAAAGGTCTGCATCTGCCTCAGCAATGTTTTCCAGCTGATATCTAACCAGTGGTGCCATCCAAAACAAGAAGAAAGCATTTCACCTATTACCACACAAACCCTACTCTTGATGCCCCTGTGAAAGAAGCCTTTTGAAAACACTGTGGGAAAAGGAGAAAATGCTGGTTACCAGCATTTTCTCCTTTTCCCGCAGTGTTTTCACCCTTCCCATGACAAATTTCTATTTTTCAGTCACCTTTTTTTTGTCATCTGCAAATGCGTTCAATTTGGACCAGTCTAAAATTTTCCTGTGTGGTAAAGGGTTAAGTCCTGCTTCATAACTCAGTGGCTAGTGTATCTGACTGGTGGTTATAGGATCAGTCCCCAGTTGAGACAGACTTACTTTTCTGTTTACATGCACCTACAGTACAAACAAAAAAAAGCATTTCAGACTAGTACATTTATTAAAAGCATTTGTTAACAATTCAATTGTGGCTCATATAATGGTGGTCTTTGAAAGAATAGAATACATTTTAAAAACTTTGATACACAATATTTTTAACCATTTTCCTGCATTATTTTTGAAAGGCCTCTTTCTTAGATTTGTCAATACATGGGATAGTTTGTTAAAAGATAGATTATTGTGTAGTTCTTTTAAGAAAAAGAATCCCCAAAAGAGATGGGAGAGCAAACAGTTGCTTCTCAATAATGTTTTCACAACTTTCCTTGCATTTAGCCATAATTCTTATAGATAACCTTTATTGTACTGGGATGTTTTCATATAATCCAAATCTGTATCTTGAACTGAGATAAAATCAGAGTATGCAGAAAATGCATGTTTAACTGGTTTGTACAGTGTTCAACTTACAGAATATTCTAGCATCAGGTTGTCTGTTGGTATATGCAATTTTTCATTCTCTGCATCTTCAGCTTTTGACTAGATATTACCTGAAATTTTAATGGAAGTATTTCTGCCAGTGAAACTTGTGCACCTGGAGTTGTTTTTATGATTGGATTGCAATTACAGGGGTTCTGTCCTTTGAATTTTTTCTTTATCCAAAAGGGGGATTACATTAGTTTAAGATTATCTAGCATTCTAAAGTTTTAATACTACATTTAAATTTTTCCACAGCTGCAGGCGGCATTATTGGACATACATGAGATCTTTTTTCTAATTCCTGTCTCAGAGAGAATGGCCATCATTTCAACATCCCGACTAAAAGAACGAGATCAGTATCTTAGAGAATCTGTAAGTTGTACATTTACCCTTTACAAAATAATCCCGAACTTCAGATACTCTTTGTCTTGCAAATGGTTCTTTATCATAGAATCTTATTTGGTTTAGTGAAAATCTTAGTGAAAAATAAACATTTTTGACCTTTTTCAGAATGTAAAAGAAAAAAAAAATGAATATGTTGCAAATGTAATTCATTCATTTTCATTCACCTTAGTTCACTACATGTATTTTCACTGAAAGTCTTGTCACTCATAAAAATATCATTTTATTTTTCTCTAAGTGAAATATTGACTCCATCTTTGAGCAAAGCAAGCAGTAATAAGGTATATACATAGGGAGAGGGACAACAGGGATGAAAATTTTGATATTAACTCTTTGCCAGGCTGTAAAATTATAGGCTTATCCCGACTGTTAACCCTTTCCTGTACAGAATCGAGATTAAGGGACCCTGAAAATAAAAAAGCATTGGTAGGAAAGGAGAAATTTCTAGTAACCAGTAAATTCTCCTTTCCCAGAGTGTTTTCTGTCTCATTTCTGTATCATTCTATTTGTCATTTGCTAATGCTTTCAATTTGGACAAGACTAAATCATTGCCATTTGTTAGAGAGTTTTAAGAAAAAATTCCATTAGTATTTGTTTTCCCATAATTTGATGATGTGTTCATTAAGATTGTATAGATTGTATTTACTACTGTTGACTTTTTCAGAAAAGAAGTTCAGTGTCTGTTTCACAGTCTCAGCCCAGGCTCAGTAAAGCTACGTTGAAAGCTTTAGAGAGAAAGAAAAAGGCCCAGTATCCTTTCAATTAGTATTGCATTTCTATACCTTCTGAATGTCTGTAGGTAGATTTGGAAATATGCTCAGTTGTGGCCGTTTACCACATTAGCCCCAGTTTCAACAACCATTGGAAAGAGAGCTCTGGAAAACATTGTAGAGCAATTCTTCTTTTCCCACAATGTTTTCTTCTTTTACAGTCAGATCTCATAAAACTAGCAATATTAAAATTACATTTTGGAAGTGCTTCCAATTCATCTTTAGTCTAAAATTTTGTTTGGTAAACATTTGAATATTAAGTTAAATTCATGGATATATAAATACATGTATATATATAAAAACATTATTTCAGAGGGAAAAAAATTACTTGTTACATTAATTTCTGTGCAGTTTGATAGTGATCTTAACTGTCCACAAGAGTATTTCTGAGATGTGTTTTCCATGAAGAATGAATTGAATATGTATAATTTATCAGCGTCCAGTTCATTTATGTTAGGTAGTTAGTAAGAAATCATTCAACCACCTACATGTTCAATCTTTGATTTCCTTTATCATACTGCTGAGTTACAAACCATGATATAACCTCTTCTTGAGATATGTAATGTTTAATTATAAAATAAACACAAGCTTTCGGCGGTACAACCGCCTTCTTCAAGTGTGATCCTGTGATAAAATATCACAGGATCACACTTGAAGAAGGCGGTTGTACCGCCGAAAGCTTGTGTTTATTTTATAATTAAATACTGCTGAGTGAAACAAAAACATTGTTCCTTCAACCATTTACCAAACAACAAAATTTCAGACTAGTCCAAATTACAAACAACAAAATAAATGTGACCGAAAAATTGAAATTTGTTTTTTGAAGGGTAGAAAATATTGTTGGAAAAGGAGAAAATGCTGGTTACCAGCATTTTATCCTTTTCCCACAATGTTTTCAAAAAGAAACTCCACTGTTCTGCCTAATTTTATAACTTCCATTCATTCTTCTACAAATCCTTTCATTCACCACTTGTTTTGTTTTTCTTAACTTAAATAAAGACTGGCAGAGGAAAATGTGTTTGGTAGCACAGAATTCCGTCCCAAGTCCGCACCTCCAAACACAAGTAGTCCTCACCCTTCCACAGACATCAGGTTAGTTATTTTTGTTGGGTTCTCATTGTCGCTTGGTACAAGGTATTTATACCCCACACAACAAAGTGGAGGGGGCAGTACATGGCTGTCTGTCTGTCTTGGTAGACACAAAATACTCGGACAGTTTTTCAGGCACTGAACTCAAATTTACAGACAGTGTTCCTAAATATATACTAAACCAAAAAAGAAACTTCATCATGTGTTTCAGTGAAAATGCAATGATATTAAAAAAATCAAAATGTCAAATGACCAACATATATTCGGGTGAACGATTATGTGTCCAATAAAATTTGTTTTTATTTGATTGAAAGCATTTTGCAGAAGAAACCCCCTGAAAGCAATTTTCATGTACATGCACAGACCATTATAATTTGTGTATATTTTTTGAAACCTTGCAATCTAATTTTATAGACTTTCATGTCAATAAGAAAAAGATGTTGAAAAAAATTATTTTTCTTTTTTAGTTTTCTTTATTTTTGATATGCTTAGAATTCCGCTTATGCAAACGTGCCAGTGGCATGCCTACTTTAATGCTGGTATGAAGATGAATGCTGTTGCTATGAAAACTGAATACTGAATGTTCTACTTGCGCTATTTTTCAACTAGGGCTTTTGTTTTATCGGACACATAATTGTTCTCCCGAATATATGTAGGTCATTAATTTTTGACTTTTTTTTTGAGGGGAGGGGGGGAATAACATTTCATTTGCACTTAAACACAGGGTAAGTTTCTTTTTTGGTTCAGTATATTTATTTTGTTGTCTGCAAGTGCTTTCAATCTGAACCTATCTAAAACTTTGCCATGTGGTAAAAGGTTAAATGACAGAACTTGTTTTTGAGGGGATAGAAAACATAGAGGGAAAAGGAGAAAATTCTGGTTACATGCTCTTTCTCCTTTTCCCACATTGTTTTTAAGAGGCTTTTTTCTTCAGGTTGTAGCAAGTAAGGTTTATTTAGCTTTGTCTCAAAACTTTAAAATGTTGTTTAAAAAAAGGTTTTATTAGGTCCTTAATGACATACATGTGTAAGTGACTTTTCTTGGCAAAATAATTCTTGGTTGCTCATATGATTGATCAGAATATATATTACCTATTTTCCATAGATATGCTCAATTCCAGCCAATACTTCCTGTCAACTTTAATTATACCCCTGCAAAACAAATGTTTTTGGGAGTATACTGGAATCAGCCTGTCTGCCCATGTGTGTCCATGTGTGTGTCCGTCAGTGTATGTGTGTGTATGTATGCAAAAATACTAGTAATTGCCAGTTTCTGTCAAATCGCTGGTGAAGATATTATGTCACATTCAGTGACAGCTATAGTTCCTCCTGGAACAGATTGGCTGCAGACAACTCTGAATACTTTCATTGTTTACATTTTCAAAGAAGTAATACAAAAATGAATGATGCCTCTGGAAGAAGGGGTTTAACACACCTTCTTTATGCATGATATCAATCATGTCATCATGTACTTATCGATACATAAAATCAATTTTGTCCAACATCCAGCTAAATCATTAGATAGAATGGTTCTTATGCAGGAAATTTACCGACAGCAAAAAGTTCCAATCCCAGTCAGCCTGCCTGGATGGTGCAGGCTAACCTTGGTCAAAACTTTTTACAGGTGCATTAAAATCTCTTTTTACACAGAGCGTGGCTGATATACATGTCCAAATACATGTAAAACATTGCTGTATACTGTATATACAGATTAGGTGTCGTTTTATATCAAGGTTATCTCAATTGCGGATACTTTCATTTAACCCTTTACTCCACAGATACTCATTTCTACGCATTGCTTGTAGAAGACTTTGGAAAACATTTTGGCAAAAGGTGAAATTGCTCGTGACGAGCAATTTCACCTTTTGTCACGATTTCTATGCTATCAAAAGGTGTCATATACACATTAGAAACTGCTTCATCCTTGCTATTATTTAGGGTCAATTAGAGATACCTTATAAATGCCTTATGGGGTAAAGGGTTAAGTAGGCAAATTAGGAATATGGATGATAAACATAGAATATGTGAACAAATTGTGGCAAAATGTGATTATTATTCACTAAAACAAATTTCTGTTTATGTCATTATGTTTTTCAAAAAGTGGTCAAATTAATAAAATGCTTGTATGTTCTAGGCAGTTGAGATATCACTTAATATAGTTTTTGAAATGGACAGGAAATGATTTTATTGTATGTAAAGTATATTGTTTTTTTATGTTAGTGGACCACTAAGACGTCACTACCATTCTCTTTTTGTCAGGGCTTTACGACCTTTACAAGGACAAATATCTCCCATTCGACCAGACTCACAGGTGACTGTAAGGTGAGGATTTTTTTTTTTTCATTGGTTGAACCCATCACCAAACAATCTTGTACTTCAATGAATCTGACAAATGTAGTTTTTAAAAACATAGCAAAAGGAGAATATGCTGGTTAATACCCTCAACCTATTGTGTACCAATCAAGATGGATATTTCTGTTTTGTTTGCCCTTACCTCCTTTGTATCACTTAACTCCTTACCAAACCACAAAATTTCAGACTTTACAAAATTGAGGGCAATTGCAGACAATGAAATAAAAGTGACTGAAAAATTGAAATTTGTTTTTGGAAGGGTAGAAAACATTGTGAGACAAGGAGAAAATGCTGGTTACTAGCATTTTCTCCTTTTCCCACAATGTTTTCAAAAAGCTTTTTTCACAGGGTTGTTAGAAGTCGTGATTGTGTGGTAAAGGGTTAAGTTTGCAATTTGTATGTTATAAAATCTGTATTGTGAACTATTTTGTAAACGGATCCAACCATATGAGCATGTTTGCTAGGAAAACTGAGAATTGATCTTTAAATTTGGATTGATAATGACAGTATTTTTGCTATCATCGATTTTTGTTTTTTTACCTTTTGCAGAGAGATGAAAGATAGACCAAAGTCAGCGGGAGATAGAACCAAACAGAAAACAACAAGCAGTAATAAAGATGCAAGTAAAACAAAGAAATCATCGGGTAATTGTTAACTATACTTCCGTGCATTGAATGTACATTTACAATAAAACCTTTGTTTCATTGATCCTGAGAGGCTTTTTAGAACAATGTGAGAAAAGGAGAAAGTAGTTGTGACTTTTTTTATACAATGGTTTCAATCCTTTTAAAGACAATTCCAAAAGTTGAGTCATACTTTCTTTGTCTTTGCCATTGCTTTCAAGTTTGACAAGTCTAATTTTGTAATGAGATATAGAGTTATGTATTTATTTAGATTTTAACATATACCAGTCAAACCCTCATTTGATAACCCCAAACAAAATATCTTTTCAAAACATTGTTGGCATGGTATAATGAAAGTTGGCATAACATCATTTATTTCTCTTCCACCTTTAAACATAGCTGGCAATATATACATGAACATGTTGCAACAAATGGAAATCAATATAACATACTCCACAAATTAGTAGTACGTTTTTAGCAGTATCATCTCCCACTGGAGATTGTCTGTTTTTTAACATTCAAAAATCCAAAGATTTCCTTGTTTGTTGTTCACAAAATGGTTTATGCCCTTTTGAGGAATCCTTACAGTATGCTGGAGTGATCATGTGATTCCTTCATAAGTAGTTTGCTTTCTGTTTTTAGTTGCAAAAAGGTAATCATTGAGAATTTGACTTCTTTTCAAAACTGATTGTTTTATATGAAACATAAATTTCACTTTATTTCTTTTCTACCTATTTCAATCAGGAACCAAATCAACGAAGTCAGCATCTGGAGTGTCACAATCCAGTAAACAACAGAAATCTACCACAGCTAATACCAGATCAAAGAAAATGGATAAAGCATGGAGATGAGTCCTCATTATTCAACCATCCCGCTTTTTGATGACTTTGAGGAGAAAGGCCTTTGAAAACGTGGGAAAGGGAGAAATTGCTGGTAATCAGTATTTTCTTTTTTTCCTACAGTGTTTCTACCATCCCCAAAACAAATTTCAGTGTTCAAGTTTTGTCTAAATTTCTAATGTATGGTTAACATTGATCTTTTGCCAGCTTTGATAACATTATTTTTCCTCAGAGAGCAGAACACATATGAAAAGACTGTCATTTGGAGAAATTCCATTAACCCTTTACCACACAATGACGAGTTTTGAAGCCTTTTGAAAACATTGTGGGAAAAGGAGAAAATGCTGGTAACCAGCATTTTTTCCTTTTCCCACAATTTTTCAACCATATTAATAAACAATTTCACCATTTGAGCCACATTAAAATTGTCGTCTGCAAATGCTTTCAATTTGGAACGGGCTAAAACTTTGTCGTCTGGTAAAGGGTTAAATGATCATGAGTAAATTTTTTTTGCCATAATGTTTTCACATCTGGGTTAGACTTGAATTGGTATGGATGTTAGTATTTTACAAGGGTGTGTTCAGAGTTGTCTTTAGGTAATGAGATGAATATTTTTCTTAAAACTATATATACAATTTTTGAAATAGTTGTCTGTGATATTTAATCGTTTGGGACTTTGATTTGTATTAATGCTCTGTGCCTATTGGAGATAAATGGAACAAAATTTAACCCTTTCCCAAACGACAAATTTTAGACTTTTTCAAACTCAAAGAGTCTGCAGATGACATTTCAGATTTGATAAAAATGGCAGAAAGTTTTCCAAATGGGTAGAAAACACTGTGGGAAAAGGAGAAATTGCTCGTTATGAGCAATTTCTCCTTTTCCCACAGTGTTTTCAAAAGACTTGTACTGCAGACATGTTAAAACAAGGGCTTGTTTGGGAAAGGGTTGAGACAGAAGATGCTTTTTCACTACATGTATAAGATGGATATTCATTGTGTATCGGGAAGAGTTTCAGAGTCTTATTTTATTACATTACTTTTCGTACAGATATTTTTGTATGAAAAAGTCTGATGTTCCATTATATTTTTACTAAGGGGACTTCTGAAATCTGCAGAAAAGTCCTAGGCAGAAAGTAGATGTTAAATAGTTGTGCATTTCAAAAAGCTTTTTGAACAAGAAATAAAGGGGGGGAAAAATATGTTGTAGTTAACTCTTTATCAAACGACAAAATTTGGATTAGTCCAATTTGAAAGCATTTGCAGACGACAAAATATGTATGAATCAAAAATTGAAATTTTAATTGGAAAGGGTAGAAAACATTGAAGGAAAAGGAGAAAATGCTGGTAACCAGCATTTTCTCCTTTTCCCACAGTTTTTAAAGACTCTCTTTCTCAGGGTCGTCAAAAGTTGGGATTGTGTGGTAAATGGTACACAATTATCACGTCTTCGATGAGATGACATGTTATTCGCATTCAGATCTTGAGCTACATTGTTAACATTGTTTTTCTATATTATGTTTGACATTCTAAAGGTGAAAACTTCTTGGTTGCTTTCTTTGTGTTCTCATAATGATGGTGTGTTCATTGCTGGTTGATTTGTTTCTTTATTTTTCTTATGTTTTTTGCAACAGTTAGTTTAAAGAAAAAAAGAACTTAGCCCAGTAGGGCATGATAAGCTACATACATGTACATGTATATGTATACTGGTTATGAATCATGTAAGATTTGTAGAGGGAAAATCATTTTAAAATGATGTTTATTTCCAAGGTTATACTTTAAACTTTACCACTCAAAGTGATCTTTGTAATGTGGAGCCATCACATTGGAAAACATACTTTACTGTATAAACAAGAATAGGAGAGGATACTTGTTTCCTGTAATAATTATACCCTTTGAATAGAGCCACATGTAACTTGCCTTCCACAATTGCTTTTAACTCTTTACCAAACTGCAAAATTTTATACTTTTATACAAATTGAAAGCACTTGCAGATTACAACATAAATATGACTCAAAAATTGAAACTTGACTTAAGAAGAGACTAAAACATTGTGGGAAAAGGACAAGCATTTTCTCCTTTTCCCACAATGTTTTCAGAAGACTTTTTCCTCAGGGTTGTAAAAACCAGGGATTGTTTGGTAAAGGGTTAATACTGCCTGAACTAGAATTTTGTTGTCTCCTAAAAAGGTAAACACATTTGCCAAAACTTAAACTTTTATAGGCACTCGGTATAGTAATGGCTTAATTTGGTTTCACATGTGTGCATGAAAAGCGGACTTGTTAAACATATTTCTTTGTTTAATGCTCAATTTGCTAATGGATTTTCTTGTAAAGATAAACTAGTATTATTTAAGATAAATGTATGTAGACAAATATCTTCAGCAATGCATGCATGTTTTTTTGAACCCTTTCCCAAACAATCCCTGGTTTTTACGGGTCTGGAATAGTAGCCTTTTGAAAACATTGTGGGGAAAGGAGAAAATGCTGGTAACCAGCATTTTCTCCTTTTCCCACAATGTTTTCTACCCTATCATAGACAGAAATCATCTTTTCAGCAAGAGTTGAATTGTCGTCTGCAAATGCTTTCAATTTGGTCTAGTCCAAAAGTTTGTTGTTTGGGAAAGGGTTAAGTCTTGATCAATTGACAAATAATTTTTAAGAGTGATCCAAATTTAAATCATTTGCAAAAAACAAAATAGATTCTACTAGAAAATTGTAATTTCTTTTGGAAAGAGTTAAAAATATTGTGGAAAAAGAAAATATGCTGGAGTCCAGTGTTTTCTCCTTCTTCCATAATATTTTAAAAAGGCTTCTTTCACATGAGTTGTCATCTCATATTTTCATATATCTAGCTAAAGATGTGCAACCATTCACCGGTGCTTTCAAACAGATTGGGAGATGCGTGAAGAAGGAAATATAAATGACAATGGCAAGATTCATGTAGGAGATTGATTTAACCCCAAATTAGTTAACCCTTTTTCAGACAGCAAAATTTTAGCCATGTCCAAATTGAAAGCATTTGTACATGAAAATGTCATTGTGGCTCAATCAGGTGGAATTTTCTTGGATAGGGATGAAAACATTGTAGGCTTCTTTCTCTTGATCTTAAATCACCATTGTGCGGTAAAGGGTTAATAGTTTATTTTGAGAATTTTTCCCCATCTGTCAAAAAGTCTTCATTTCTTGATCACTGAAGATACTGTAATACTTACATTACATGGAAAAAAGGTATGATTTCTAAGAAATTATACAACTGAAATATCAGAATATGGGGCATTTGGTGTTCAACACTCTTTGCCTTACAGCCCTAAGTTTTAACTTTTTACCAAACAACAAAATTGCAAATTGAAAGCATTTGCAGACAACAAAATAAATTTGGCTCAAAATTTGAAAATTGTTTTGGAAAGGGTAGAAAACATTGTTGGAAAAGGAGACAGTGCTGGTTACCAACATATTTTCCTTTTCCTACAATTTTTTCTAAAGGTATTTTTCTCAGGGACTTTAAAAGTCGGTATTGTGTGGTAAAGAGTTAAAGACCCTGAAACAGAAGGCCTTATTAACTCTTCACCAAACGACAAAATTTCAGGCTGGTCCAAATTCAAAGCATTTGCAGACGACAAACATTGGTCAAAAAATGAACTTTGTTTTGGGAAGGGTAAGAAACAATGTAGGAAAAGGAGAAAATGCTGGTTGCCAGCATTTTCTCCTTTTCCACAATGTTTTCAAAAGGCTTTTACTTCAAGGGTATCAAAAGTCGGGACTATGTGGTAAAGAGTTAATCCTTTCCTTACAGTCCAGGGTTTTAATGACTCTGAAAGAGAATGCCTTTGAAAGTATCGTCGGAAAAGGATTTTCTTCTTTCCACACGGTGTATTCTACCCTATCAAAGGCAAATAGTTATTTGAGTACTAAATCACTGAATTTGTCTGAAAATGCTTTCAATTTGGTCCATATGAGGGTTCTGCCCTATTGTAAAGATTAATTTCTTTTTAAATTAACCCATTACCACACAATCCCTACTTTTGATGCCCCTGAGGAAGAAACCTTTAGAAAGCATTGTAGGAAAAGGAGAAAATGCTGGCAACCAGCATTTTCTCCTTTTCCCACAATGTTTTCTACCTTTCACGAAACAAATTTGAAATTTTCAGTGACTTTTGTCGTCTGCAAATGCTTTCAATTTGGGCAAGCCTAAAATATTGTCATTTGGTAATGAGTTAAGAAAAACAGTATCCTAAAATTGTCAATTTTGGACAATAAATTAAGTATTACTCAAATGATTGCATTTTCAGGTGAAAGGATAGAAAATATTTTTGAAAACGGGGAAATTCTGGTAACTTTGCTTTTTGCATTTCCCACAGTGTTTTCAGAAAAGATCCTCTCCAAAGGGACATACATTATATAGAGTTAAGCTGAGAATGTGATGTTAAAGTTGGTTTAAATAAACATGGCTAAGCTATTTCGTTATTTTTCTTTTTTCTATTCCTTGTGTAAAGTCTGTATCCATCTATGTAATTGTAAGTCTTAAGTTTTGAGGCATGTCATCACTCTTCTCTTTCAAAATAGTTTTCTTTGGGATGTTGTCATTGCAACAAGTAAGGACAACACAACTTCAGGGGCCTTGAGGTTGGTGTATTAGCATTCAGGGTAAAAAGTTGTGGGTTCGAACCTCTGCTTTGGATTGTGAAAACCACTGAAATACTGTTTGTGATTGTTTTCCTCTGCAGTAATCATTATCTACATTGCCTTACAATAAAGGAATCTCACTTCATGATCTATTAATACAGACATGCATCATTAAACAACTATCATTCATTTCTTCACAATAAAACACAAGGACCAGTCTGCCAATACCATGATGATACGACTTAGTTAACCACTGGTTGTAAATTAATAATATTAGGCTTAACTCTACCAAACAACAAAATTGTAGACTGGTCAAAACTGAAAGCATTTGCAGAGAACATAATAAATGTGACTGAAAAATGGAAATTTGTTTTTGGAAAGGTAGAAAACATTGTGAGAAAAGGAGAAAATACTGGTTACCAGCATTTTCTCCTTTTCCCACAATGTTTTCAGAAGGCTTCTCTCTCAGGGTCATTAAAAGTTGGGACTGTGTGGTAAAGACTTCAATTAACCCACTACAAAACAATCTATAGAGTTTATTTTATCAGCTTGTGGTTAATATGGGGAAATATTTGCCTCAAAAGGGAAAGGTATGTGAAAATAACAAGTGCTTTGGCACAAGTTTTTTTCCTGGACCTTTCCCTTTTGAGGCAAATATTTCCCCATATTACCCAAGCTGATGAAATAAATTATATGTTTTCCTCTGATTATTTTGTCAACAAAATGCCACTTTTAAAATTAGTGATCTCAAGTCAATTAAGCGGATAACCCAATTTTTAGCTTGCCTGAGCACAACGTGCTCAAGGGGAGCTATTGTGACCGGTCATCGTCCGTCGTCTGTCCGTCCATCTGTCCGTCCGTCCGTTAACAATTTCTTTAAAAATCTTCTCCTCCAAAACCAGTTGGCCAATCTTGATATAACTTGGCAGGAATGTTCCTTGGGTGAAGCTCTACAAAAATTCTTAAACTCTACAAAAATTGTTAAAAGAATTTAATTCCATCAAAAACTCTGGTTGCCATGGCAACAAAATGACGGAAAATGGAAAAAACCTTTAAAAATCTTCTTGTGACAAACCATAAGGCTAAGAGCATTCATATTTTGTGTGAAGCATCATTGGGTGACCCTTTACCAAACTTGTTAAAATTATTACCCTGGGGTCATATTTGGGCTTTGCCCTGGCGCACCCAATTTTACATAGAAACAGAGAAGGAAATCTTTAATAAATCTTCGTCTGACAAACTATAATGGCTAGAGCATTCATATTTGGTATGTAGCATTATCTGATGATCCTCTACCAAAATTGTTAAAATTATTCTTCTGCGGTCATATTTGGGCTCTGCCTGGGCGCACCCTATTGAAATCTTTAAAAATGTTCTTGTGACAAAACATAAGGCCGGGAGCATTCATATTTTGTTTGAAACATCATTGGGTGACTCAGGTGAGCGATATAGGACCATCATGGTCCTCTTGTTAAAAAAAAAATTAGTTCAAGATTTTCGGCAGGAGGAAAATATTCACTGGAAATAATTCCCCCCAGCTTAAATTACAGCATTTCTATACCTGTAACATTTCTAAAAATAGACGCATGAAATACAACATAGAATTACAACCCTTAGAAAGGCAGCTTTCGAAAGTATCTTCTTCACATGCTTTATGATATGCAATCTCAAATGTTTCTTGGCTGGCCAGGACATTGATTTTTCAGTTACCCCACGACTTCCTCCCAGCTACAGGTGAACTGTAACGAACCTAATGGTAGCTCCAAGTACATAGTCAATGGAAAGCTAGGGTATTACAGTCTGACCTCCTATACCCAACTTGTCTCTCTAGGTTTTTATAGCCCCAACAACAAAGTGGATGGGGTACTGGAATCGCCATGGCTGTCCGTCTGTCCATTGTCACAAATCTGTCCAGTGAAACATTCCACATTCCTACAGTTTCAGGCACTGAATTCAAAGTTACAGTGTTCCTATATATATGAAGTAGTACATATGCCATTTTCATGACCCTGCTGCGATGTGTGCAGAATTTTCTTACCTTGAACTTTGCAATTTTTGCTAAAATATATCACTTTAATTCATTGATATTACAGTCACAGTATAATACTCCTACAGTATTTGATGTACAAAACTAATTCATAATGTATTTTTCCTGTGAATTCCACATTTAATATCTGTTCGTCCATCTGTCTGCCCATAGACAAATTTTTTCACCATGACTGTCTGTCCATCCATCCATCAATCTGTCCTTCTGTAAACTTTTTCGTTTCCGTGCTCTAACTTAACCCTTTACCAGTCAACAAAGTTTTAGTCCCATCTAAATTGAAAGCATTTACAGATGACAATTTCCGTGTGGATCAAATGGTGCAGTTGTTTAGTGATGGGGTAGCAAACATTGTGGGAAAAGGAGAAAAAATGCTGGTTACCAGTATTTTCTCCATCACAATGTTTTCAAAAGGCTTCTTCACCACAGTCGTCAAAAGTCATTATGTGGTAAAGGGTTAATAGCTGTTCAACCCAAGACCCTGAAACTTTATATGCTTTCTGTACAAGTCTTGATCCTGACTCAAGGAGGTCCCCGATTTTGTTTGGGCTATATGGGTCAAAGATCAAGGTCACTGATGAACTTTGATCAATATTCCTGTTTCTGTTCAGATTGTGCTACTTCAGTAACAAGGTGCTGGTGGGGGTATTTGTCTGCTTTGCAACAGTTCTAGTTCTATAACCCTTTACTACACAATCCCGACTTTTAACGACCTTGAGAAAGAAGCCTTTTGAAAACATTGTAGGAAAAGGAGAAAATGCTGGTAACCAGCATTTTCTCCTTTTCCTACAATGTTTTCTACCCTTACCAAACAAATTTTAACCTAACTTCGAAATACTGAGATTTTTTGTGTGGTTGTTGCATTGCACTAAAAACTCATATTTTAGTTACTACGATTTTAAAAATAATTAGCCCCCCCTTTCCTACGGGCCCTAGATAAGCCCATCAAAAAATATTTCCAGGGAAATAAGAGACAAATTCCTACAAATCCATGACTGAACATTTCTTATAAAGTGTTGCTTATCTCAGTCCAACATTTCTTACAAAGTGTTGCTTATCTCAGTCCAACATTTCTTATAAAGTGTTGCTTATCTCAGTCCAACATTTCTTACAAAGTGTTGCTTATCTCCATCCAGAGGAATATAATCTTGTAACTTTCCTGGCACTTGAATTTGCTTTTTCCTGTGTAAGAAAATTTTGACATCTCACTGGAACTTTGGTCTCTCATAGTATGAAATTTTCTCACACAGCTTGAATCAAATATCAGCGCCAGGAAAGTTACTACAATATATTCAAATGATTAAATTTGCAGCTGACAGAGTAGAAAAGATTGTTAAAATTGGTTACCAGCATTTTTCCCTTTTCCCACAATGTTTCCAGAATCTTTATTCTTAAGGGTCATAAATCTGTGGATTGTGTTATAAAGTATTAAAAATCTATAATCACATTACTTAGCTAAAAACAGGGTAGGTTTCCCATCACACAATGAAAGAAAGAAACAACAAGACTCATAACTTTATTTAGACAGCAATACGTAGAACATCTTTAAATTGGACAAAAGTTAGCATCTAGAAATAACACTAGAATAGACAAAAGACAATATCTAAAAAATACCACATTTTATTAAAATAGACAATAGACAGCATTTTAAAAAGTTAAGTAGTAAATAAAATTACTATAACATAAAAACAATAAAAAGAAAAACTTAACTACCTGCTATGACTGTAAAGGAGGGCTGTTCAAGGATTTAAGATATGGATTATGATATATGGAACAACAAAAAGCAACAACATTTATAAAAATGCATAACCTTCTTGATTACATGATCTAATGCTAACACTTGTACAATATAGTACTAAAGGACACACCAGGTCATGTAGTGGAATAGTACAAAATATATGTAAACCCGTTACAATGAAACAGGAAAGGAAGATGTGTTATACTGAATATAGAGTCATGTAAATAAACTTAACCTTTTACCAAACAACCCCTTGTTAACAATAATGAAGGTGAAGTTACATCATGTCAGTAAAAAACTAAATTTGTTATCTGCACATGCTATGAACTTAAAGTATATAATTATAGAGGACATTTGGGTTTTTTTGGTGAAAGATGGAAATTTATTTCATCCTGTGAACATCGTTGTTAATATTTCACTCATGGTGGAAATGAATTTCCATATTTTAACAAAAAAAAAAAAACTCAAATATTCTATTTATTCCATGTTTTTAACCCTTTTTGGGAGGAACTTAATTCAAAATCCAGTACAGCGCAAGAAATTTAGGGTTAATTACATTGCATTTCCATCTGGTTGGAAGGCACACACATTTTACATAGGTAACTGGTGCATTGGAACAACTGTTTTTGCCTTCAATTGACATTTTATAGTACATAAACCAGCATTCTTAAAACAGCGATTACATTATAGCTCTTTTAAAAATTGGTATTTTCACTGGTCATAACCATGAAATATCCAAAAATATTTCACCAGTATTTAAGAAATAATCTTTTTCCTATCGTGGTTTATCGTTCAATAAACCACAGTTGCGAGTTATGAGGCACAATAAATAATCCGTTAAGGCGATAGACCATCCAAGTAGTGTAAAAGAACTGGTATTATGTACAGTGCAGAGGTGGTCTACTAGCATGTGGTCTTTTAATCCAAGTTCGATAAAGTTAAGTAAAGAAAGGATGAAGAATCAAACCAATGGTCTCTTTAAGCAGAAGGTTGCTAAATACAGGTTAATTGTCTCAATGACAAGTTTGACTGTGTTTTGGTATTCAAAATATGTCTCTTATATACAGCAGCAGTTATTAATGTTCTTAAGAGCACTACTTTGTACTAATGGATATACATGTATATAAATCATTGGATACAAGAAGAGCAATAACAAACAATGAAGATTAACTAGAGCTATCACTAAACGTGATCATACCCCCCAACAGCTCCTTGTCACAAAACAGATTAATGTCACAGGAATGCAAAAAGAGAATGACAAAAAAGGGCTAAGCTCTTGGAAATTTTATTTAATTAACTTAGAACAATTTATGATATGCATATCTTTGCTGAGTGCAAAGTCTATCCATGAAGTTGGAAAGAAATTTGTCCAGAATCATCAAAGGGCCATAACTCCATGAAACCTAAATAAACCATAACCAAAATAGGATATGCACATCTCTGCTTGATACTGGGTCTTTTTGTGTAGTTTGAACCAAATCTGTCCAATAGTTGATGAGAAAAAGAGTGGACAAGAAATTTCATGAAAGGGCCATAACTCAGTGAAAAATCAATGAACCATAACCAACATTTCATATGCACATCTCTGCTTGATACTGAGTCTACCTGTGAAGTTTGAATAAAATTTGTCGAGTAGTTTATGAGAAATAGAGTGGACAAAAAGCTACAGACCAACCAACAGACAGACAGCTGAAACTCAGTGAAAAATCAATGAACCATAACCAACATTTCATATGCACATCTCTGCTTAATACTGAGTCTACCTGTGAAGTTTGAATAAAATTCGTCCAATAGTTTATGAGAAATAGAGCGGACAAAAAGCTACAGATCGCCCGACAGATGGACAGCTGTGTCAAAAGTATTCTATCAAAAGTATAATTTATTTTCATCAATTCAGCAAAGGCATTGTCATAAAGAGAACGACAAAAAAGGGCTTAGCTCTTGGAAATTTTATTTAATTAACTAAGAACAATTTATGATATGCATATCTTTGCCGAGTGCAAAGTCTATCCATGAAGTTTGAAAGAAATTTGCCCAGAATCATCAAAGGGCCACAACTCCATGAAACCTATATAAACCATAACCAAAATAGAATATGCACATCTCTGCTTGATACTGAGTCTATTCGTGTAGTTTGAACCAAATCTGTCCAATAGTTGATGAGAAAAAGAGTGGACAAGAAATTTCATGAAAGGGCCATAACTCAGTGAAAAATCAATGAACCATAACCAACATTTCATATGCACATCTCTGCTTGATACTGAGTCTACCTGTGAAGTTTGAATAAAATTTGTCAGGTAGTTTATGAGAAATAGAGCGGACAAAAAGCTACAGACCGCTCGACGGACGGACCGACCGACAAGCTGACTCCTATATTCCCGCCAAACAGAGTTTTTTTTTTTTTGGGGGGGGGGGGGGTATAATTAGTCTTTGCCAACCTGTCATGTGCCTCCACCGGCCTAAGAGGGAAGACTTCTGAAAACATTATAAGGAAAGGAGAAATGCAAATTACTAGCATTTTCTTCTCTTCAAACAATGTTTCATATCCAGTTTTAACAACACTAACCCCATCATTTAACCTTTCATTGCACAATGCTGACTTTTAACAACTCTGGGAAGCACTGTAGGAAAAGGAGAAAATGCAGGTAACCAGCATTCTCTCCTAACATTCTCTCCTTTTCCCACAATGTTTTCTACCCTATCAAAGAAAAACTGTACCATTTGAGCCATACTGAAATTGTCATCTGTAAATTCTTTCAATTCGGACAAGGCTAAAATTTTGTTGTCTGGTAAAGGGTTAAGCCATATTTAATTCATAATCTGCAAATGTTGTCAATAAGGGTTAAGCAGACATCTCCTAAATGGATTATCCCTTTACCAAATGACAAAATTTTAAACTGGTCCAAACTAAAAGAATCTGCAATTGACAAAAAAAAATGTAACTTAGAAAATTAAAATTTCTCTTTGGAAGGATAGAAAACATTGTGGGAAAAGATGAAAAACCTGCCCACCAGCATTTGTCTCCATGTCCCACAATGTTTTCAAAGGCTTTCTTTCTCAAGGTTGTTAAAACTCTGGATTGTGTGGTGAAGACTTATTACATATACAAATAGACAATTTAACCCTTTTCAATGCAGCAAAATTTTAGACTGGTTGAAATTGAATGCACTTGCAGATGACAAAATAGATAAAACTAAATTTGTTTCCAGCGGGGTAGACAATATTGTGGGAAAAGTAGTTAATGCTGGTAACCAGCATTCACATGAATTGCAAATGTTCCACATTAATTCTACCTAATAACTTAATATGCAGTTTTGCTCTCTCCAATTTCATAATTATAGAGACATAAAGCAAATACAGCAATGTGAAAACATATGATACATGTACATACATAATGATCAAAACAAAGTAACAATTGCGGATATTGTTCATAATAAACAATTTTCCATCAGTCACACTGTTTTTGCCAGTCATGTATTATAAGTTTGTCAAGGTAATGCATTAGACAATGAATAAATTCTGTATTAAAATTTGTTAATTGAATTAAAGCCTTTCTGCTTTAGCAGGGTCACTTCGCTGTGACATTGACCTCAATAAAGACTTCTTTCTCTCAACATCTTCAGTTTCAACTGTGTCTGCTTCATCCATCTGCATTTTGGCAAACTCCAAGAAAACCTAGAAAAAGAAATTTAAAAAAAATCAATTAAAAGTTCTTACCAAAAACAGTTTTAATAATCCTTTTACCATGTCTGATAAATAGGTAATAAATTCACTCAAACTATTTATCAAACAATCCCATGTTTTAATAACCTGTATCAAAACGGCTTAATGAAGTATTGTGGGAAGAAGAAAAATGTTTGTTACAAGCATTTTTTCTTTCCTACATTCTTTTTCTACCTCTCTAAAGGCAGAAATAGTCAATTACGCAACAATATATTTGATGTCTGCTGATGCTTTCCATTTGGTAGAGTCTAAATTTTTGTCCTTCATTAAAGACCTAATACTAAAATACATACAATGCACACAAACTTAGAATGTCAAACCTGAAATTGAGCTGTCACTTCTTCTGTTTACAGACAATTTAGAAGAATCTTTCTGTTATCGTTCTGCATTAAATCACATTGCACAATTACACTTTTGTTTTTACCTTTTTGAGTAAAAAAAATATTCCTTTGTTCACTGTGAACTGTGGGATTCCTCGGAATTCATTTAGTACAGGCAAATTATCATTTCGACATAACATAAAATTTTCATTACACCTGATATGCTTGGAACAACAGATAAATCTTTACCAAACAACAATATTGTTCAACTTAACAGCAACTGCAGACAACAAATCAACTATATTTCGAGAGATACAACTTGGCTATGACAGGACAGAAAACAAGGTGGGAAATGTTGAAAGTGCTGGAAACCAGTATTTTTTCCACAATGTTTTCAAACCCTTTTTGGTAAAGGTTAAATGATACAAGACTTAGTAGGATATGATAGCCCTCTATCGCTCTTCTCTCTAATCTAAGAAACATGAGGTTTGTAGCAAAAGAAAAAGCCAACATACATATATATCATTTTTTGACAGATGTCATGTTTTCACATAAGGATGCCTGGCAATGACATAGGCTATGACCTTCGCCTATTGAATCAAAGGGAAAATTTGATAAATTGCACATACTTGCTCCAGAGTAGACTGACTGAAACTATATTCTGCAATGTCTAATGTTGACTTTCCTTCCTCCAATGCAGAGAATACTTTAGCAAGGGAGGTAACATCTGACTTTGGCACTTTGTACTGTACTCTTTCGCTAAACTGTTCCATGGTGGAAGCACCTGGGAACAATTCCAAAACAAATGTTTTCAGGCGATCCATCTTCTGTGCTAAAATGGAGGAATCTTCCTCTTGCTTTATTTTCAGCTCCAATAAATATCCACTTCCGTATTTGTTCTTTAAATGTTGACTAGATCCAATACACCTTAAAACATATAAAAAAAGTGGTTTACACTTTAACTCTCTACCATATAATCCTGACTCTTTACAACCTTGAGAAAAAGGCCTTTAGAAAACATTGTGGGAAAAGGAGAAAATGCTGGTTACCATCATTTTTGCCTTTTCCAACAATGTTTTCTACTTATTCAAGGAAAAGAGCTATCATTTGAAAAAAACATTTTTATCTTCTGAAATTCCTCTGGACAATATGGATGAGTTAAATATTTTGTTATGTGGTTAAGAGTTAATTGTCAAAAATGGGAGGCATAAGCAGCACAAGTATCTGAAAATTTGACCATGAAGTTGGAGGAACTCTTTTTGTATGATGCAAATTAAATTCAGGAGATTTTAGCACACAATCAAGAGTTTAATCAACTCTGAGAAAGGATTCTGAAAACAAAGTGGAAGTAGAAAAAAATTGCTGGAAACCAGCACTCTACCATTTTCCTGCAATGTTTTCTACCCTTCCATATACATGTGCAAGTCCTTTTCCAACAAATTTGAAGGTCTAATTTCTCATCGTTTTTACTGGAGATTTACTTGGTCATCCAAAATGGAAAACTCTAAAACTTTGTTGTAGGCTGAGATCCAGTGCATGATTTAAAGCTTGAGAGTCTGGTTGCTAGTACTTTCTCCTTTTCAAATTCTATTCTCCTCAAAGTATGGAAGCATGATATTGTCTGGTAAAGGAATAACACATAAGTATATTACAACAATGTGATATATATCATTTTTTCTTTTTGTACAATATTTTAAAAACATGGTTTAGCTGTTAGATTCATGATGTCATCTGCAACAGAAATGAAATTGCATTTATATCTGAATTAATGTGTGATGTTAACCCTTTCCCAAACAACAAATTTTAGACTCTTTCATATTCAAAATATCTTCAAACAATGAATTCAAAATTAGTAAACATGAACTTAGGCTCTCTGATAGGATAGAAAACACTGTGGGAAAAGGAGAAAATGATGGTTACCAGCATTTTCTCCTTTTCCAACAATGTTTCCAAAAGCCTTCTTTCCCAGGGTCCTGAAAACCCTGGACTGTTTGGTACAGGTTTAATCCTTAGAACCCTGGGTGAATATTGATTGAAGTGTGATCCTGACCTAACCTGGCTTCAAAAGTAACTTAAGTTGTGAACAGCACTTGTCAGGTAAAAACCTAAATGAAACTATTTATACATACTCAATTTTTCCATTCACCATGATTGCAATCCTGGAACACAAGGCATCAGCTTCTTCCATATAATGAGTTGTAAGGATAGCACCCCTCTCAGAGTTTTGAAAACTAGATGATATTGTATCCCTAGGAGAAAAGAAGAGATGAAAAATAATTTTGATGGTTTAACTCTTTACCACACGAGAAAATGTTAGACTGGTCCAAATTGAAAGCATTTGCAGTCTTCAAAATAAAAGTGACTGAACAATTGAAATTTGAATTGAGAAGGATAGAAAACAATGTTGGAAAAGGAGAAAATGCTGGTTACCAGCATTTTCTCCTTTTCCCACAGTGTTTTCAAAAAGCTTCTTTCAAGGGGTGGTTAAAAGTCGGGATTGTGTGGTAAAGAGTTAACTCTTTACCAAGTGACAAATTTATAGAATGGTCCAAATTGAAAGCATTTGCAGACGATAAAATAAATGTGACTGAAAAATCGAAATTTGATTAGGGAAGGGTAGAAAATATTGTGGGAAAAGGAGAAAATGCTGGTTACCAGCATTTTCTCCTTTTCCCACAATGTTTTCAAAAGGTTTCTACCTCAGGGTCCTCAAAAGTTGTCATAGTAGATATCATGAGGCCTGAATTCCTGGTTTCAAATAAAACACTTTAGCCAGAATAATTGTGTGTTTGTAGAAAAAATCATACAAAATAATATTGTCCATTTTGGAATGTAAAAGAGTATTTGTACAATGAGAAGTTAAAATGGATGTCATTTCATAACCACAAAATCCAAACTAATAGTTTTATCCCATCTTTAAACTTTTTATTTAAATTTTAGTTACATTGATATTGTGAGTTTTTGGCAAAAAAAAAAGCAATTTGTCTTTGAAAAACTTTGTGGGAGAAGGAGAAAATGCTGGTTATAAGCATTTTCTTCCTTTTCCACAACTTTTCTACAGGCTTAATACTTAATGGTTGTTAGAACACAGATTTCTTTTGAAAAAGGTTTAACCCTTTACCAAACAATCCCTAACTTTCAAAGCCCTGAGACAGAAAGTTTTTAAAAACATTGTGATAAAAAGGAGAAAACACTGGTAAACAGCATTTTCTCAGAATGTTTTTTTTTTACCCTAATAAAGACTTGGAGCTAATTTGTACATTTAAAATTTGTCGTTTGGTACAGAGTTGAAGCAGAAACTTATTCACCTACCATAAAAATCTTTTAGACTGTGGGTCCATTCCAGTAGAGGGCTCATCTAGTAAGACAATCTTTGGTCTACCAAGCATGCTCATTCCATAGCTCATCTAAAGAATAGTAAATTAACTAAAATGTGTGTGGAACTGTACACACTACTAATATTTCTCATTTCCATTGATAGAATTCTTCAAGTTAAAAGCATGTTAAGACCTAATACCATGACCAGCGATAAATCAAGCATATTTGTTTTTTTCGGTGAAAGATTGAAATTTAATTCATCAAGTGAACGCTATCGGTAATATTTTCACATGTGGTGCAGTCACAAGTGAAAATATTACCAATGGTGTTCACGAGATGAATTAAATTTCAATCTTCCACCAAAAAAATCCCCATCAAATACTCTATTCATTTCATGCTTGAACCCTTTCTTGGAGGAGCTTTATCAAAATCCAGATCAGTTCTTTTCAGTTATTCCCTGCATAGCAACACATTACAATATTATGTCAAGCGCGAGAAATCAAGGTAACGGACGTCATATTTCCATCTGGTTGCGAGTCATGCGCAATTTACCTTGATAAATAGAATATGAAAATCGGTGTTTTCACAATACTTTCTCATTTGTTAAACTCTTAATGGGTAGGCTGACTGACATTTTCTCCTTTTTTCCAGAGTTTATACCCTATTGAAGACAGGAAATCATCCCTTACGCTACATTTATTTTGTCATCTTCAAGTGTTTTTAATGGGAAAGAGTTAAGTATTAATACTTGTGACAAATATTGGCAAAAGAAGATATTGTTCATTCCCTTCTGTATCATGTCATAATGTTTCCATAAATGATCCGCTGAAATATAAATAGGGTTGCTGGATAGGAAGGAACATGTTAAAATGATAAATAAAAGTACTAAATTAACACTTAGTCTGTTAAGCGCGACTCGCCGACCTTTTGTGTATAGCATAGATCAAGAAGAGACAGCAAAGACTTGCATTCTGAACTTGAATCTACACTGTCTGAAAAGGAAATATCAGGTCCCAAAACATACCTTTGAAACACCAATATTTGACTCTTTACTATTAAATCGATAATTTGATTTTACTTATTTAGTAGGACAAGAAACAGCCTTACTTTTCTTTTTGTTCCTCCGGACAGTTTTTTTGCATGCTTGTCTTTGTGTTCATCTAGTTTTAAATTCTCCATAAAGCTGTGAAAAAAAACCAAAAGAGGATTTAATATATCACATAGTGCAAGTCATCACATAATTATGGACCCAAAAAATCTGTTTTGTGAATGTGCCAACTGACACATGAACTACAATGATCCTTTAACATGCAGTAAATTTAACGATGACAAAAATTTTGACCCAGGTCAACCAGCACAGGCTGACCCTGGTCAATACCTTTATAGCTGTGCTAACCAAATTTTTTACAGAGCAAGCCTCAAATGTATCAAACTTTGCTCTGATAAAATCTATTCATATTTGTGCCATGGTCTGTGAAAAGGTAGGTTAACCCTTTCTCAAACAAGCCCTTGTTTTTATGTGTCTGCAGTACAAGTCTTTTGAAAACACTGTGGGAAAAGCAGAAATTGCTTGTAACGAGCAATTTCTCCTTTTCCCACCGTGTTTTCTACCCATTTAGAGAACTTTATGCCATTTTTATCAAATCTGAAATTGTCGTCTGCAAACTCTTTGAGTTTGGAAGGGTCTAAAATTTATCGTTTGGGAAAGGGTTAATGCATCTGTGAAAAGTATGTTTGTCTTAAAATTACCTGCAAAGTATTTAGTTAAACCATCAGCCAAATCTAATCATTACCCCCTACAACTTACTTGCAGCTGGTGGCTTTAAAACCATCTCAAAATTTGTGCACCACAACAGTGAGGAAAAACCTTACTTACCAGATGACACAAGAAACTTGTCTAAATTCAAAACATTTGAAGACAATAAATTGACTGTAGCTAAAATGCCCAGATATATCTTGCTGGCCACCAGCATTTTCTTCTTTTTCTACAATGTTTTCAAAAGCTTCCATTCTCAGAGTCATATAGAAACAAGGGATTATTACTAACTAGTTTGTAACTTCATCTTGATTTTCTGGTGGTATTCCCCTAATCTTGGCATAACAATCTAGATGTTCCTGTAGAGTGATGGTATTCCACAGGGCATCATGTTGAGGACAATATCCCATTGCTTGGAAAGCATCAGACATGGCTGAGTTTATATCATGTCCACCCACAATCACCTGCAAATAAAATTTATGAGTAAAATGTACTAATACAAGATAATTTATTGCATAACAATCACCGAATAAATAAAACGTTACTAAATTGACTAAAATAACATATTTTATACTCTAATTCAGAACATCTTTAGTTCAAAAATGAGTGCAAATGTGCCTAACACTCTACAGTTTAACAATTGCAAGGAATAAAAACCTTAGGAAAAATGTCTATTCAAAAAAATGGAGAAATGGAGAAAATTGTTGGTAACCAGCATATTCTCCTTTCCCCCAATGTTTTCAAAAGCTGTATTTTACAGGATCAATTGAATATGGAATAGTTTGGTAAAGGGCAAGGTTTATCAATTAGCAAAGACCTGGGTCCTCCAAATTTCCAGCATTTGCAGGCCACAGATAAGATTTAACTCATTATCAAATGACAATATTTTAGGTTTGTCCAAATCGAAAGCATTTGCAGACGACAAAATAAAAGTCACTGAAAATTTGAAATTTTTTTTGTGAAGGATAGAAAACATTGAAGGAAAAGGAGAATATGCTGGTTACCAGCATTTTCTCCTTTTCCCATATTGTTTTCTAAAGGCTTCTTTCTCAGGGTTGTCAAAAGTAGGGACTGTGTGGTAATGGGTAAATAGCCTTCTTCTTCTGTGTCCATAAAATTCTAAACTCTTTGGTAAAAGGTTAATTATCACAAAAAAAAATGCAGGAAAAATTCATTACACATAACTCATGCCCTTTGAAAAGGGGATTTAATGCATCCGCAAAAAAGGATTGACCCACGTCAGTCAAATTTTTTGCTATTAGCAAATTCTTTACATGTCCATGGACCATTCTACCTCATGAGTTTTAAGCCAAAATGGATTTTATGAATCCATCCAACAGTAATTTCTCTAAACTGGCTCATATTTGGTAAATATGAACAAGTCTAACAAAACAGCACAATACTCTTAGGTCAGATAGGGTGACAATAATAACATACCCTTCCCCGATCAGGTCCCACATCAGCTGTCATCATGTTTAGAGTGGTTGTTTTTCCTGCACCATTCGGTCCTAAGAGACCAAAGACTTCCCCGGCATCAACAGCAAAGGTGGTATCATGGACAGCAACCTTGACCTTCATCTCTTTTGGTTGGCTGTTGCAACTGAAGCCTCCACCTTTCTTCTCTCCTTCTTTCTTAAACTCTTTTCTTAGGTCTTCTGCAATTGCCACTGGGAACTTAAAAAATGGAAAGTACATTTTTGGATTATGCACAATAAGCAAAAAATAATTACAGCACAATGCTTTCTTATTAAACATATTTGATTTATTTTTACAGAACAATCCTATATTTTAACAGCACTGAAGGCTTTAAAAACACCGTGGGACAAGGAGAAATGCTAATAACCAGTATTTTATGCATTTCCAGTAACAGTCTCTACTCACTTTAACCCTTTACCAAATGACAAAATTTCAGACTGGTCCCAACTGAAAACACTTGCAGACTGCGAAATAAATGTTACTCAAAATTTTATTTTTTTTCTAGCAGGGTAGAAAACATTGTGAGAAAAGAAGAAAATGCTGGTTACCAGCATTTTCTCCTTTTCCCACAATGTTTTCAAAGGGCTTCTTTCTCAGAGTCATTTAAAGTCGGGATTATGTGGTAATGACTGACTCTAAGTTCAGCCATCTGTCCTCATCAAATGTTTTCAATTTGGGCAAAATTTTGACATCTGTCAAAAGTTAAACAGATTGTTGAGAAAACATTTGAACATTTGATTGGAAAAGTTGTTTATTCTAAACCTCTGTATGGACATGTAAATTCTGACATAAGCAAAAATATTCTGCTGTAAGCAATATCACCATTTAATATGCAACATTCAAATATGTTGTTTATTCAAAGGACTGTTAACTTATAACTCTCCAAAACTAAATCTAGATGACATGTAAAAATCATTCTACTGAAATATGTTTAACCATTTACCATGAGACAGAATCTAACACTTATCCAAATCAAAAGCCTTTGCATACAACAATTTAAACGTAACTGGCACGAAGGTATTTGACTTTGGAAAAGTGGCAAACATTACGAGAAAAAGGAGAAAATGTTTATTACCAGCATTTTCTCCATGTTCCACAATGTTTTCATAAGCCTTCTTTCTCAGGATGGTTAAAACTCAGGATTGGGTGGTAACAGATCAATCAAAATTAACCAAGGCTGTAACACGAATGTTTAATGAAAACACTACTACAAAAGTCTGCATAAAGAAACAGACATCTGCAGAAGGTAACCAGAAAAAAAGTATCAATACCTCTTTACCAATGACACCTCTCTGCAGTCCCTTGACCCTCATTCTTTCTGTGGTTACATCTTCATCCTCGTTCCTGTTCATAGATCCAGCAGCTGCTTCTGGTTCCACCATGTTGGGCTTGCCCTTTAGGAAGCAGGTCTCTCTGATATCACCCCCAGTTTTATAGATGTCCAAGAGACGTAGCAAGAAGAAAAAAATAACGATGTGGAGGAGGGACTGTAAAGTTAAGAAAAAAATAGTTCTAACATTAAAAATTTTTACTAGACCACAAAATTTTAAACTCAACCTTACTATTACCAACAACTTAACCCCTTATCAAAAAAGCCCAAGTTTTATTGACCCTGAAGAAGGAGCTTTAACTCTTTTACCAGATTACAAAATTTAAGACTGAGCCAAACTGAACGAAGTTGTAGATGACAATTTCAGTGTAGTTCAAATTTTGATTTATGTCCTTGATAGGGTAGAAAATATTGTGGGAAAAGGAGAAAATGCTTGTTACCAACATTTTCTCTGTTTCCCACAGTGTTTTCAAAAGTTTTTTTCCTCAGGGTTGTTAAAACCAGGGACTGCATGGCAAATGGTTAAGAAAACATTTGTTCATTTGCACTGTATTTTGACTTTGTTATCTGCAGATTGTTTTCAACTTTTAAGTGTCTAAAATGTGTTGTTTGTGATATGTTAAAAGGGACTCAAATAAAGTGGTATCTGCATGAAAAGATTTGAGACAATGCAAGAGAAGGTGAAACTGCTGTCATGATTTTCTATTCATTTTCTCACAGTGTCTTCAAGTCTTCATCTTCTTCAAGAGTTCTAAAACATGATAAAACAGTTGGGAAAAAGTCTGAATGATTCAATATCAGTTAACTCCTTTAGCTCTTTAACACAAAAGCCCAATGTTTAATGACCCTTGGAAAGAAAGCTTTTGAAAACATTTTAGGTATTGGAGAAAATGCTTGTGATCAGTATTTTCTACCTTTTCCCACAATGTCTTCTAACCTTTCAAAGACCAATCTAATCATTTACACCATATCTAATTTCTTGTTTGCATATATGTTGATTTTGAACAATCCTTGATATAAGTCAATTGGTAATGATTTAAAAAAAAAATAAAAATTATGTAAACTTTAGCCTAGTAGTCTTCATTTAACTAACATTTATAAAAGATCTTCCATTTAACACATGCTTAAACAAAAGGAAAAAAATTATTTCAATTTTAGAGCTATAATTATTTTCTTGTCCATTTCCAATAACTGACCTACTGTCATTTAAATCATGAGAATGAAAATTGATTTGGATGAAAATCGATCCACTTATTTCTTTACAAAAGTCTGACTTACACAAATATAAGCCGTAGGTATGTTGCTTTCCACATCAAAGTAGTCACTTGATTTAATCACGACTTTCGGGTATGACCATAAATTTGTTGAATATATCTGAAAAGAATGTTTTACATGACTGAACTGAATCAGTTCTTAACCCTTTACTAAATAATCTAAACTTTTAACAGCCCTGAGGATGAAGCCTTTCAAAAGCATTGCGTGAAATGAGAAATTGCTGGTAATTATCATTTCGTCCTTTTCCCACAAAGTTTTCTATTCTATCAAAGACAAATTCCATCATTTGAGTAACATTTGAATTGTCAAATGCAAATGCTTTTAATATGGTACAAGTTTTTAATTTTTTTGTGTTGCACTTCTTTTACTTGCAGCATTATGAACAAAGTTTTATCTTCCTTTACCTACACAGTACACATTCAAGTGAGGTACAAATCTGAAACAAAACTTTTTATGAACCAGACAAAAGTGAATAACAATGCCATGTACAATTAGCATCTTTGGGTTCTATTATGTTTCTCTAAAACTTACTCTGTCTCAAAACAATTAAAATTTTATAAATAGCCAAACTCAGCACAGGAGAATCAATCATATGATAATTATAAAATTTATATCCTTCTTGGTATCCAGTATAATGTTAGATTACAGGAATATTTACAAAATGATAAAAAAAGATGAGATGATAAAAAAAATTGTCAGATGCAACAAATGATACTTTATTATGCATCTTTGTAAGGCATGTCTGAGGCAAAACAAAGACTTACCTTATTTATGTAATACAGCCCACCAAACAGATTGTAAGGTGGAAACAGGAGGCAGAAAATGGTGTGCATTATAGTGGCTGCCTTTGTGCTGGTTAACATGTCGACTATGGAGACTGGTATATATGGAATATAGCCCAGCTGTTAAATGTAAAATTTATATTCATTACAACAGGCTATCAGTAAGGAAACCACTAGGGCAAACAAATATTTCATATATAAGAATTCAGACGAATATCTTTACATTATTTATTCAGAATATTTTTTTGCAGAAATAAAACTTCTAGTTAATCATCAAATGACCTTTCAATAGATTTTGTTGCTTTTGCACCCGATCAAGATCAAAATCATATTGCACAAACTGTGAAAACTGTTCACTAAGACCTGCTCCTCTATTGATCACAATATTTTCAAAATTTGCCCACAAAAAAGTATGTGAAAATACATCTTTAAGAGATGAACAATTTTTCCAGATCCATCACTAAAAGCAATTTCAAACCAACTCGAGTTCTAGGGAGGACAAGTATGTTATTTTTCAACATACTGCTATAATGGTATACCATACGATTCCCAGTTTCAACAAAAAGTATACAGTTCCAAGCTTTGACAACTCTGAAGAGGAAGATTTTTCAAAAGATTTTGGGAAAGGAGAAAATGCTGATAAGCAGCATTTTTCTCCCTTTACAAAATATTTCCAATCCCATTCGTCTGCAAAAGATTGGAAAAACACTGTGGGACAATAAAGAACATGGTAGTTACCAGCCATATTTGTTTTGTAGTCTGCAAATTTTATCAATTTGAAAAAATCTAGAATTTCACGGCCTTGTAAAGAGTTCACAGACATGTTAAAACAGATATATACAAATCAAGGATACTTTCAGCAAAGCTGTCTTACCATTCCATAAAAACTTGGCATAACGCCCTCAGCTGTTTCTGTCTTATCAAACATGAAGGACATAAAATATGAGAAAAGGATATTTGATGGGATGTAGCAGAAACAGAGTAAAATCACACTGCCAGCTGCTCCAGGTGGTGAAAATGCATCAACCTGCAGAAAAAAAAACACAAATAAATAAATGTTTCATTCCTTCACAACACAAAACCTCTGTCGCAAATGATCTTGATAATGAAGCCCTATTATAAACAGTATGAGAAAAGAAAAAAAATGCTAGTAACCAGCTTTTGTTTTTTTCCCCCAAAATGTTTTTCTACCATTTCAAAGATAAATGCCACCATCATTGCAAATCTTTTCAAGATGGATGAGTTAAAACTTTGTTTGGTGGTACAGAATTGTTGTATGAAATATTCCTGTATCTTGCGTCTAGTCTAGTTCTTGCTTGAATTCGTTTTTGCTTCAACATGTTAACAAGTTAACCCTTTACCAAATGACAAAACTGTAGACCTTTCCCAAGCAAAAGTATCTGCAAACAACAAATGTGATTCAAAAACTGAAATTTTGCTCTTTGATGGAAAAAACACATTATTGGTGAAGAAAAAAAATGCTGAATTACCATTTTCTTTCTTTTCTCACAATATTTTGAGAAGGTTTTTTGTCCCAGGATAGTTAAAACCCAAAAGTGTTTGGTAAAGGATTAATGGACTACCAGTAGCTAATTTTTGACTGACTGATGACATACATTACAATAAGAAGCAGAGAAGAAAAGTATATAGGACAAACAATGTGCAAAAGAAGAGAAATATTGCCTGTGACAAGAAATGAATCCTTACTATCCTATTTTACTCATCCCTTTACCCTTACACTGATAAGCCTGACTCACTGACCTATTACGGACAATGCAGATCAAGATCAGACTTCAGAGAATGTACAGTCTGATCTTGGATCTACACTGTCAGATAAGGAGATCACTTTTCCCACAAGATACCTTTCACATAGCAATATTTAGATTTTACCATTGGCTTAAAAGTTTCATTTCTTTTATTTAACCCATTACCAAACGACAAAATTTCAGACTGGTTCAAACTGAAAGCATTTGCAGACGACAAAATCAGAGTGACTGAAAAATTGAAATTTGTTCTGGGAAGGGTAGAAAACACTGTGGGAAAAGGAGAAAATGCTGGTTACCAGCATTTTCTCCTTTTCCTACAGTGTTTTCAAAAGGCTTCTTTCTCAGGGGCATCAAAAGTAGGGATTGTGTGGTAATGGGTTAACAGCATAGTGTTAACTCATTAGCAAACAGCAATATTTTAGGCTTTTTCAAATTGAAAGCAGTTGCAGATGACAAAATAAAAATGACTGAAAAATTTGAAATTTGTTTTGTGGAGAGTAGAAAACTGTGGGAAAAGGAGAAAATGCTGGTTACCAGCATTTTCTAATTTATCCCACAATGTTTTCTACAAGCTTCTTTCTCAGGGTCATCAAAAGTGGGGATTGTTTGGTAATGGTTAAAACAATAAGGTGCAGTTTGTGTAACAACTAGCAATATGTTTTAACTGCATTTTTATTTTGCCCGACTTAAGAGTGTATGCCAAATAAAGAAATTTTAGACTAGTCCAAATTGAAACAATTTGCAGATGACAAAATAAACATGAATCAAAAACTGAAACTTGACTTTGGAAGAGTAGAAAACATTGTGGGAAAAGGAAAAAATGCTGGTTATTAGCATCTTCTCCTTTTCCAACAGTGTTTTCAGAAGGCTTTTTCTTCAAGGTCTTTAAAAGCAGAGATTGTTTGGTAAAGGATTAAAGTTCACTAGAAGAAGCAGCAGCAGTGTAAGCAGAAGTAGTTAAGGACAAAGAGAAAGAGAAGAAAGAGTGTGAGGAAAAAGAGGAGGAGGATGACAATGACAAGGAAATTGAGAAGGAGGATCAGGAGGACAGCCACAATTTATCTAAACACACCTACCCCGATGGCAAATATGCAGATAACACACAAGACAGCTGGAATCAGAAAGACAACAAAATCCACTGTAAAGTAAGTCGACCAATACATAGCAAATGATACACCTGACACTCGTAACTGACTTCTGGCTTTACTCTGAAATGTATAACAGCATCCTCTGATTATCTTTCACCTGAACATTTTGGCTGAATATGTTTCACATTAACATTTGGATACTAACCCATAATAATACGATTAAATTTATACTAAATATCAAAATCTCTACTTGCCCAAATCAAAAGCATTAGCAGGCAGCAAAATTAAACAACACTCAATTGATATGATTTATTCCTGAAAGGATAAAACTTCTGGAAAAAAATAAAATGCTAGTAGCGAGCATTTTTTCACTTTTTCCAGTATGTTCTTATTCACTTCTTTCGTTTACTCTCAGGATTATTGTTTGAAGGGTTCAACTTCAACATCCTTGTTAATGACAGCTGTTGAAAAAATTACGGAGAAACCTATTGTTACAAGCAAAATTGTTGCTTAAATGTTGCATCCTTTTTTATTGTTTTGAAAAAAAAATAGATTACATAAGTTGTACAATGTAGATTTAAGATCAGAAATCATATTCATAAAATATTATCATTCTGATCTTATTCCAAATTCCTAAGCTAGTGATTCTAATGGCTGAGACAGAATATCTCACCCAATCAACTGGCTCGTCTGAAAATCTAGAATGAAAAATAGTATTAAGAAGAGCTGGTAAAAATGGGCAGAGACTAAATATGGCCAGGTGTGAGACATGTTGGCACATACACTGACTGCCTTGCTACAAAATTTTCTAAGTGCAAACCTAGCCTAGTTGTACCATGCCTTTAGGTTAGAGAAAAAGAGTTGGATTTTACCTCCCTGTCTGTGACAACATTAGGTCCAAAGGCTCCAGGAATGTATGAAAATGCCATCCCAATCAACAAAACCGCCAAGAATGCAGCATTATTCCATTGGAACTCATCTCTGCCATAGGTTGGCCAAGGATGGCTAGTTACTTTCAATGACTCATTTGAAGCTGAAAAAGACAAATAAGAAAATATATGTGGCACTCTGGAAAGAACAGATTAAATATATGGCTTGCAACACGCAAAAAGGGGGATTAAGACATTTGCGTAAAGTGTCGTCCCGGATCAGCCTGCACAGTACAAGCTGGCTAATCTGAGACGGCACTTTACGTCTCCATAAGATTTTGTTCTACAGTAGACTTGTGCAAAATCAGAAATTTACATAGAGACGGAAAGTGTCATTTCGCATTAGCCTGCACGTACTGCGTAGGCTGATCCCAGATGACATTTTACGCAGATGTCTGAATGCCCCTTTTCTTGTGTTGCAAGCCATATCTCTTTAGCCCACTATGCTTTGCAAGTCATCATAGAATAATGGATCCACTAAAATCAATTTTGCATAAGGACCGCCTGAATCATGAGGTAGGCTGGTCCTTTGACATAGGGAAAATGACCAATAGCAAAAAGATTTGACCAGACCAGCCTGCACAACACTGACCGGAGTTGATATTTTATAGCAGATGCAATAACTCATTACCAAACAACAAAATTTTAGGTTTGTCCAAATCGAAAGCATTTGCAGACGACAAAATAAAAGTGACTGAAAATTTGAAATTTGTTTTGTGAAGGGTAGAATACATTGTGGGGAAAGGAGAAAATGCTGGTTACCAGCATTTTCTCCTTTTCCCACAATGTTTTGTAACCTCTTGTTTCTCAGGGGTGGCAAAAGTAGGGATTGTGTGGTAATGGGTTAACTCCCCCTTTCACAAAGCATAACTGATATACATTGGTTTACAATGTTTTCTATGTGGTGCCTTAACAGTTAATAAACAAATCACTAATTACAGCTTCTGAATCAATAAGTTACAGTTTGTTTTTTATAAACTTTCACATTATATTTTTAATCTTTAGAATATATGAAAAAAAAATATGTATACCTGGCAATCCAGCTGCAGCCTGTTCTGCTTTCAACAGGAAGTTGTTGATGAGATTTAGGCATGCTGGGATAGAATGTGTTGCTGAGTCATTGAACCACATCTTGTATTTCAAATCTGTGAGCTGCAAATCAATTTCATAAACTGTATATTTTGTTTTAAAGCTGTGTAGGACAGCATGATAGGTAAAAGGGCAAAAAATACTGTGTTTAGAACCAATATGAATCATCCAGTCTGACCCTAGTACTACACTATATACCTATCTTACTGCAAAGTTTTCTGTAAGTCTGTCTAAAAACTACCAGTAACCTATTACCTTACAGACACAAAGCCATTATATAAAACCTTTGCCAAACAATCTCGAGTTTTAGTGACCCTGTTTGAGAAGGCTTTTAAAAAGAAGCATTAAAGGGAGAAAATAATGGTAACCTTTCTCTTTTCCCAATACTTTTTTCCACTCCTTCTGATATATATGACATCTTTTTGTGTCTATATAAATTTGCTGTCTGCAAATGCTTTTAATTTTGGAACAGTCTAAAATGCATTTTGAAGACATTGTTCATTTATTCCCATATTTCTCAATTGTGTCATCTGTACTGGTAGATATATTATATGCAGATTGGTAATAGTTTAAATGAGTGTGGCAAAGATACATAGTGACATGTCACTTCCCAAATGTCTAGTTTTTCTATAAAAATGGAATGAGCAAACCCTTACCTTTGAGTTTGTAGCATCAAACTGATTAATCTGCATTCCCATATAATGTGGTGCCACTGCTTTATCCAATAACAGTAAGGAATCATTGTCATAAGTGTTCAGGTAAGTGGTGGTATGGAACATAGATGAAAGGTTGGCAACATACGCTTGTGAATCAGCATTATCTGTAAAAACACAATTTATTGTGTATATTTATATTACTATATTACCCTTTAATCATTATATAAATATGACTTTTAACCCTTAACTCATTACCAAATGACAATATTTTAGACTGGTCCAAATTGAAAGCATTCGCAGACAACAAAATAAAAGTGACTAAAAATTTGAAATTTGTTTTGTGTAGGGTAGAAAACATTGTGGGAAAAGGAGAAAGCATTTTCTCCTTTTCCAACAATGTTTTCCAAAGGCTTCTTTCTCAGGGGCGTCAAAAGTAGGGATTGTGTGGTAATGGGTTAAAGCACCTTTCACAACTACTGTTGCCTTTGTGGCCAGTGTAGATCAAGATCAGGCAGCACAAAATGTGCAATCTGATCTTTGATCTATCCCCTTAACTTAGTCATGCTGCGCTTAAGCAGCCATGATATTGCAACTACTTTGGTCTTATTTCTTAAGTCTTTACCACACAATGACGACTTTTGACGACCCTGAGGTAGAAGCCTTTTGAAAACATTGTGGGAAAAGGAGAAAATCCTGGTAACCAGCATTTTCTCCTTTTCCCACAATGTTTTCTACCCTGCCTAAATCAAATTTCGATTCCTCAGTCGCATTTATTTTGTCGTCTGCAAATGCTTTCAATTTGTACCAGTCTATCAATTTGTCGTTTGGTAAAGATTTAAATGAAAATGTCTATTGGGGCTATTCAGAACTCACAGAAAATGCTGTCTGATCTCTGATAAACACTGTCAACTACTTTATTCTGGATTATTACTGAACTCTAACTTGATCTTGCAAAAAAACTGTATTTTAAGCCTTATAGAAAATGCAGTTTATTTCAGTAATGAAAGAGCTTAAGTAATTTTCAGAATTTTTTTCCTTTTTTTTTTTTTTTACTGGCCATTGTGGATCAAGATCAGATTGATCTTTGAACTTCCCTGTCTAGTTTGCAGAGACGTTCTTAACCCATAACAACACAACCACAGCCTTTTCCAACAATGTTTCCTAACCTTCAGAAAACAAATTTCAAATCTTCAGTCACTTTTATTTTCTCGTCTGCAAATGCTTTTGATTTGAACAAACCTAAAATTTTGTCATTTGGTAATAAGTTAACAAGAGCAACATTATGTTAGAATAATCGAGGTCATATTTCTAGACTAAGAATGTCTGTAAAGTTTATTCCATGCTTTAACCCATTACCACTCAATCCCTACTTTTGACGCCGCTGAGAAAGAAACCTTTTGAAAACATTGTGGGAAAAGGAGAAAATCCTGGTAACCAGCATTTTCTCCTTTTCCCACAGTGTTTTCGACCCTTTCTAGAACAAATTTCTATTTTTCAGTCATCTTTTTTTTGTCGTCTGCAGATGCTTTGAATTTGGACCAGTCCAAAATTTTCTCGTGTGGTAATGAGTTAAAGGTTAACCCTTTCCCTAACGACAAACTTTAGATCATTTCAAACTTATATACTTTACAGATGACACAGTTGAATATGATGAAAATGGCGTAAAGTTTTCCAATAGGGTAGAAAGCATGGTTGGGCAAGGAGAAATTGCATAAAGTTCTCCAACAGAATAGAAAGCATCATTGGAAAAGGAGAAATTGCTCACTGCTAGCAATTTCTCCTTTTCCCAAAGTGTTTTCAAAAGACTTGTATTGAAGACACATAAAAACAGGTTTGTTTGGGAAACGATTGAACAGTAAGTTTGTTATAAAATGATTACTTACTAACAGTATCACGCATTAAAAATTTGGGCACTGTTCCATAGGGGAAGTTTGCTGGTCCAGAGATCATGCTGGTATAGACTTCTGGGGTCAACAACAAAGGTTTGTTTTGGGCATCTGTTTTGTCCTGCTCCACTTTTGTCAAATTTTTTGATACAATCAAACCACCAATAAGTAAGCCAACTGGTACAAAAAATTTCCAAAACAGTGTAACACCTCTTCGAAGAGTTTGTTTCATCCGAATGTAGGTCAAAGCTCTGAATCTCTGTATTGTCAAATCAATGCCTTCAAGGCACTTTACTGTGTCAGATAGATTTGCTCCATTTGCTGTGTCAATGTCTACCTCTGTGTGTGCCTGTAGTGTCAAGAGTTTTCTGTCTTCTGTTTTGTGCAACGGTGAATCCTCATTCCCTTGTGTTATCAACTCTATGTTCTCTAAATCTTCCTCTGCAAAATGCAAAAAGTATTCACAGCTACAGGGTTAGAATATTACGAGTTTACCAAGAGCCAGTATGTTAGACTTGCTCATATCAAACCTTTTGCCATTGGCATAACATCTGGTTCAAATGAAAACATTTGACGATAAATGGCCAGGAAACATTGTAAAAAAGGATAACATGGTGGTTACCAGAATATTAATCTATGGGGCAGATATAACAAATACTAGTAGTTAGCCAACTTTGATACAAGCTAGGCTGGTATAATTACACAAGCAGAGCAAATTAGCCTAAATAATAAATGAAAAGTATATAAAGTTACTGCTTACCAAGTTTTAAAAATACTTCCTCCAATGTAGTCATGGAAACTCCGTAACTTTTGATTCCATAATTCTTTAAGGTAGACTCTTCTTCTAGTTCCTTAAATAGACCTGTAATATACATGTAATTATTTCATGCCCTCAGCCTTTTTTTTTTTTCTTTGGTTAACTTCATTTTTTCAAAATGTAGCAGGTGAACAGGAAAGAAGTTGTAAAAATGAATAAAGAAATACATAGTTTGTTTCACATTAAACCTTGCAATATCTAATCCTGATTTGATTGCCAAGGTGTACATTTCACATCAATTTAAGACTGCAGAGAAACATAATCTTATTCTACCAAAAAAGATTTGATAAGAAACCACTGTTTACCTGCAAAATTGGCGACACCATCATGTGGCATTGTTATGTCCAATTCTTTACCATGGATACGGTTTATCTCTGAACCATTTACAATACTGGAAACCATCTGTAGAACTCTCCCTGTGTCGCATGTTGGTTCAACAACCATACTTTAATAGATTTATAATGAAGGGAAATGAAAAAAGACAAATCAATTGTCCAGGCCACTAAAAAGATCAGCAAAACTTTCAAAATACACTGTACTCTTGATCAGACAACAGAATTTCAGGTGGTACATAATGAAAACATGGATTGTATGACTGCAGAAAAAGAAGGACAAATAATGACAGGAGGACAAAACTTATCACAATATCAGCATTTTTACAAAACAGACAAAAGGACCAAAATATGCAAAAGTTTTGCAAAATAATAGAGATTGTATTAATTTAAACATATTTTTTTACATTGATTGAGAAACAAGTTCTTACAACTTATATTATTCTCTCTCGATTTTGCTTCTTGGGAACTACACCAGTACTCGAGATTGTACTTCTACAAGAAAACAGCTGGCTCATGATTCCACAGATATGTAATTACGGGTATATATATAAAACAATGATGGAAGTAAAGAGATGCAAGCAGTATACTTACTTAAGATGGTATCCCAAACCAAATCTGTTCTTCAAGAAGAGAGAAGATCCACAACTCCTTAAGGATCCTTTATTAACAATGGCTTTTCTGTCTATAAAACAAATGAAGAGAAGAAATCAGCTGTGAGTGCATACAATGCTGAATGATTTGGCCTTTTTAATGCATCTAAAATTTTATATTACTGTGTGTTGAATTCAATTAACTCTTTGTAAGATGACAAGATTTTAGACTCCCTCTAAATTAAAAGATGTCATAGGTAAAATATAACTGTGGCTGAAATAACGGGATCTGTCTCTGAAACAGTAGACAATACGTATGAACAAGAGGACCATGATGGTCCTATATCGCTCACCTGAGTAGTAAGCTGTAAAATCAAACTTGTGACCCCTGGGCAGGGCCAATTTAGACCCGAAGGGCATCCTAAGAAAAAAACTTGCTAGAGGTACACTAGGAGATGCTACTTACAAAATATCAAAGCTCTATACCTTCTAGTTTCAGAGAAGTAGAATTTCAAAGTTTTCCTTCTTTGTTCATATGTTTCGAACTTGTGACCCCTGGGCAGGGCAAGTTTAGACCCCAGGGGCATCATATGAAGAAACTTTGTAGAAGTGCACTAAAAGATGCTACATACCAAATATCAAAGCTCTACGCCTTCTAGTTTCAGAGAAGAATAATATTGACATTTTCCTTCTTTGTTCCTATGTTTCGAACTTGTGACCCATGGAGCAGGGCAAGTTTTGACCCCAGGGGCATCATATGAACAAACATTGTAGAAGTCCACTAGGAGATCCTACTTACCAAATATAAAAGCTCTACATATTCTAGTTTCAGAGAAGAAAAATTTTCAATTTTTCCTTCTTTATTTCTATGTATTAAACTTGTGACCCCCGGGGTGGGGCCAGTTTTGACCCCAGGGACATCATATGAACAATCTTGGTAGAGGTCCACTAGGAGATGCTACATATCAAATATCAAAGTCCTGCACCTTCTAGTTTCAGAGAAGTATAATTTTAAAGTTTTCCTTCTTTGTTCCTATGTTTCAAAATTGTGACCCCCGGGGCAGGGCCAGTTTTGACCCCAGGGACATCATATGAACATTCTTGGTACAAGTCCACTAGGAGATGCTACATACCAAATATCAAAGCTCTGCACCTTCTAGTTTCAGAGAAGAATAATTTTAAAGTTTTCCTTCTTTGTTCCTATGTTTCAAAATTGTGACCCCCGGAGCAGGGCTAGTTTTGACCCCAGGGACATCATATGAATAATCTTGGTAGAGGTCCACTAGGAGATGCTACATACCAAATATCAAAGCTATACATATTCTAGTTTCAGAGAAGAAGAAATTCAAAGTTTTCCTTCTGTGTTCCCATGTTTCAAAATTGTGACCCCCGGGGCAGGGCCAGTTTTGACCCCAGGGACATCATATGAACAATCTTGGTACAAGTCCGCTAGGAGATGCTACATACCAAATATCAAAGCCCTGCACCTTCTAGTTTCAGAGAAGAAGAGTTTTAAAGTTTTCCTTCTTTGTTCCTATGTTTCAGAATTGTGACCCCCGGGGAGGGGCCAGTTTTGACCCCAGGGACATCATATGAACAATCTTGGTAAAGATCCACTAGGAAATGCTACATACCAAATATCAAAGCTCTGCACCTTCTAGTTTCAGAAAAGAATAATTTTAAAGTTTTCCTTCTTTGTTCCTATGTTTCAAACTTGTGACCCCCCGGGGCGGGGCCAGTTTTGACCCCAGGGACATCATATTAACAATCTTGGTAGAGGTCCACTAGGAGATGCTACATACCAAATATCAAAGCCCTGCACCTTCTAGTTCAGAGAAGAAGAATTTCAAAGTTTTTCTTCTTTGTTCCTATGTTCCAAACTTGTGAACCCCGGGGCGGGGCCAGTTTTGACCCAGGGACATCATATGAACAATCTTGGTAGAGGTCCACTAGGAGATGCTACATACCAAATATCAAAGCTCTACGCCTTCTAGTTTCAGTGAAGAAGATTTTCAAAGATTTTGCTATTTTTTTCCTTTCGATTGCCATGGCAACCAGAATTATGGGTGGAATTCAATCTCTTGAACAACTTTGGTAGAGCTTCACCCAAGGAACATCCCTGCCAAGTTTCATCAAGATTGGCCCAGTGGTTTAGGAGTAGAAGATGTTTAAAGAAATTGTGGACGACGGACGACGCACGACGGACGCCGGACATCAGGCGATCACAAAAGCTCACCATGAGCACTTCGTGCTCAGGTGAGCTAAAAAGGTGTAATAGCTGGTTAACAGCAGCATTTTTTTGCTTTTTCCCAATATGCTTTCAATAGCTTTCTTTCTTAACCCTTTACCACACAATCCAGACTTTTAAAGACCCTGTCAAAGAAAACATTCTCCTTTTCCCACAATGTTTTCTAGCATATCGAAGAGGAAATCATCATTTTGCAACATCTAGATTGTCATCTGCAATGCTTTAAATTTGGTCCAGTCCAAAGTTGTGTCGTTTTGGAAAGAGTTAACTCTTTACCACACAATCCCAACTTTTAATGACCCTGAGAAAGAAACCTTATGAAAACATAATGGGAAAAGGAGAAAATGCTGGTAACCAGCATTTTCTCCTTTTCCCATAATGATTTCTATCCTTCTCAAATAAATTTCAATTTTTGATTCACATTTATTTTGTTGTCTGCAAATGCTTTCAACTTGGATAAGTCCAAACTTTTGTCATTTGGCAAAGACTTAAGGTTGTTAGTATTTGGGATCATGTGGTAAAGGGTTCAGATGTCTTCATAACAATCCATATTGAATTTGTAAATTATACATGTAAATGAAATATTTTGACGACGTTTCATTGAGTAACCTGCCAACCAAGGTTTTGATCAAGGAATCTATTACTGCTTCCAGATAAAATTTTTAAGCAGATAACTATGGAAAATCCCTTCTGAAATATGGCTTATCAATTGTATTTATGATTAAATACCTAAAACTGCTTTGAAAAACATTGTAGCAAATGGCAAACTGTTTGTTGCCAATCATTTTAGGAAAATCACTCTGACAATTTCATAGATATCAAAACAAAAAATGAATTAACTCTTTACCAAACAACAAATTTAAAAACTGCTTGAAATTGAAAGCATTTGCAGACAACAAAATAAAAGTGATGGTGAAATCAAAAGTTGATTTGGGAAGGACAGAAAACATTGTGAGAAAAGGAGAAAATGCTGGTTACCAGCATTTTCTCTTTTTTCCTGCAATGTTTTCACAAGGCTTCTATCTCAGGGTCATCGTCAGTGGTCACTGTGTGGTGAAGGGGTAAGAAATACAAGTGTTACACTAAGTTAGAAAAAGCAAAATTAACAATTTACAAAACAAATCCTGTTTTTTACAGCTCTGATACCAGATCCTTCATAATAGTGGGCACAAGAAAAAATGTTGCAGCGTTTTATCTTTTCCCAACACTTATTTCCAACCTTTCAAAGACAAATATTCGTTTATCATTGCCAATCATTTCAATTTAGCCTAGTCCTTATATTCTATTTTATGGTATAGTATTAAAGCAGCTATGATATTGCAACCACTTTGGTCTTACTTCTTATAAAACCTTTACCAAACAATCCCTGATTTTTACGACCCTGGGATAGAAGCCTTTTGAAAACATTGTGTAAAAAGGAGAAAATGCTGGTAACCAACATTTTCTCCTTTTCCCACTATGTTTTCTACCCTGATGGAATCAAATTTCAATTTGAGTTGTGTTAATTTTGTTGTGTGCAAGTGCTCTCAATTTGAACCAGTCTAAAATTTTGTCATTTGGTAAAGAGTTAACCCTTTACTCCATAGATACTCATTTCTATGCATTGCTTGTAAGAGCCTTTGGAAAACATTGTGACAAAAGGTGAAACTGCTCGTGATGAGCAATTTCACCTTTTGCCACAATGTTTTCTACTCTATCAAAAAGTGTCATATACATATAAGAAACAGCTTCATCCTTGCTATTACTAAGGGTCAATTAAAGATACCATTGAAATGCCTTATAGGGTAAAGGGTTAAGAAAATACCTGCAAGAATGTCTGCCTCATCCATAAAGTGTGTGGTCAGAAGAATGATTCTCCCTTTCTTTTTCTCTTTAAGGATAGACCATAGATGTCTGCGAGAGTAGGGGTCCATTCCAGCAGTAGGCTCATCAAGTATTATAATCTGTCAAGATTTTGTTACATTCAAACATTTAAAAAAAACTCCACTTTTTTACCATACAATCACCACTTTTAATGATCCAGAGAAGGAGAGCTTTTAAATACACTGTGGTAAAAGGAAGAAGTGCTCCTTTTCCAATTGTGATTTCTGACCTTTTTATTGAAAAATTGTTTTAGTCAGATTCTACTTGTGGTCAGGAACAGCTTTCAATTTGGACAAGCCTAAAATTGTCATCTTGCAAATAGTGTTCATAAACTGAATGGACATTTCAAGACATGAAAATTAGGTTCTGCATATAGAAGTTTCAAACTTTATGACCAGCATAATTACCCGCTTTCCAAAAATGAAAATGGGATAGGCTATAGGTCCGATTATAGGGAGCTTGTATATGCAATATATATATGTAATAAATGAATCCATCTTTATCTCTGTAGCACACAATGCTAAATTTAAATGATCCCAATTAAGCCTTTAAAAAACATTGTGGGAAAAAGATAAAATAGTGTAAACCAGCATTTTCTCCTTTTCCCACAATGTTTTTTATTCTATTACAGACAAAATTCTATCATTTGAGCCACATGATTGTCTTCTGCAAATGCTTTCAATTTACTTTCAATGAAAAAATTCTATCATTTGGTACACATTCTGGGCTGCAACTCTTAGGGCATGGATGTTTGTTTTTGGATAGTGCTCTAATGGCTAGCTTTACCAAACATCAAAATTTTTCACAATTCAAAATTTTAGAGATTTGCATATGACAAATCAAATGTGGCCCAAATGGTGGAATCATGTCTTAAAATTACACAAAAAAATCATGGGAAAAGGAGACAGAGCTGGTTAAGAACTCTTTCTCCATTTTTCACAATGTTCTCAAATGCCATTTACCTCAGGGTTGGTGGGAATGATTGGTACAGGGTAAAAAAAAATGTTTACAAAATGATTTGTGTGGAAAGCACTAATAGATAACAAGAGGGCCATGATGGCCCTGAAATCGCAAACCTGAGTCTATTAACCAAACATGAACCATTTTCAATCTAGTTTCCCAGTGACCTAGTTTTTTATCAGACATTACCCATCATCAAACACTTTTGAGATATCAATAAGACAAACATTCTGACCAAGTTCCATGAGTATTGGACTGAAAATGTGGCCTTCACAGTGTACAAAAGGTTTTTCTAAAATTTGACCAAGTGACCTAGTTTTAGACCCGACAATTACCCATTATCAAACTCTTTTGAGACATCACCAAAACAAACATTCTGACCAAATTTGAAGAGTATCAGGCAGAAAATGTGGCCTCTAGATTGTACACAAGGTTTATTAATATTTGACCAATTGACCTGGTTTTTGACTCCACATGACCCATTTTCAATCTCATTCAAGGTATCACCAGGACAAATATTATGAAGAAGTTTTAGGAGTATCAGACTGAAAATGTGTCCTACAGAGCATACACAAGGTTTTTATAACATTTGACCTATTGACCTAGTTTTTTATCCAAAATGACCCATTTTCAAACTCATCCAAGATGTCATCAAGGCAAACATTCTGATCAATTTTCAAGAGTATTGGACTAAAAATATGGCATCCAGAGCATATACAAAGTTTTTCTAAGATTTGACCAGGGGACCTAGTTTTTGACCCGACATGACCCATTTTCGAACTCGTCTGAGCTATCATCAAGACAAACATTCTAACCAACTTACAAGAGTTTTGGACTGAAAATGTGGCCTCTAGAGCATACAAAAGGTTTTTCTAACATTTGACCTTTTTTGACCCGACATGACCCATTTTCAAACTCGTCCAAGATATCATCAAGGCAAACATTCTGACCAACTTTCAAGAGTTTTGGACTGAAAATGTGGCTTCTAGAGTGTACACAAGGTTTTTCTAATATTTGACCTAGTGACCTAATTTTTTTTACCCGACATGACCTATTTTCGAACTTCTCAGAGATATCATCAAGGCAAACATTCTGATCAACTTTCAGGAGTATACGACTGAAAAAGTGGTCTCTAGAGCGTACACAAGGTTTTTCTAAAATTGGACCTACTGACCTAGTTTTTGACCGGACATGACCCATTTTCGAACTCATCCGAGATATCATCGAGGCAAACATTCTGACCAACTTTCATTAGTATCGGACTGAAAATGTGGCCTCTAGAGCATACAAAAGGTAAAAGTTGACACCGGACGCCAGACGCCAGACGCCCGACGCCGGACACAGCACTATCACAATAGCTCAATCTGAGCACGAAGTGCTCAGGTGAGCTAAAAATTCCATCAATATTCAGACAAGTTCTGTATAGTTGGATTTAGACTTTCAAAGTCAGTGATAGTAAAATTATGCTTTTGACATTTCATTCTAGAGGACTTCCTCTTTAACTCTTTACCAAACAACAAAATTTTAGGTTTGTCCAAATCGAAAGCATTTGTAAACAACAACATAAAAGTAACTGAAAATTTGAAATTTGTTATGTGAAGGGTAGAAAACATTGTGGGAAAAGAAGAAAATACTGGTTCCCAGCATTTTCTCCTTTTCTCCCAATGTTTTCTAAAGGCTTCTATCTCAGGGTCATCAATTGTAGGGATTGTGTGGTAAAAGGTTAACCCTATGAGCACCAAATAAATCCAAAGGGCGTTTTAGTCTAGAAATAAGACCCAAATAAGATCTATTGCCAGATTGCTGAATGTCTTAGAAAGCCATAAGTGTTGATCAAAGGTACGGTCCAGCTACACAATAAGTATAGTTTGGAAGGTGCTTTATGGGTAAGACTTTCTTTTCTACAATACATTTAACTGGTTGAAGAGTACTGACCTTGGGGTCTCCAATTATTGCTATGGCAACAGATAGTTTCCGTTTCTGCCCACCACTGAGTGTTTGAGACATTTCATTTGCCTTGTCCTTTAAATCCACACTCTCTAAAGCTGTTTTCACCTAAAATAATACGGTTATGTTAATTCTTTAATACACAACAAATTTTTTTACTATTCAAATTGAAAGCTCTTGCAGGCAATAAATTAAACACAACTCAAAAATTGAAACTAGTTTTGGGAAAGGTAGAAAACATTGTGGAAAAAGGAAAAAATGCTGGTTACCAGCATTTTCTCCTTTTTCCGACAATGTTTTCCAAAGGCTTTTCTCCCAGGGTCATTAAAATCTTGGATTGTTTTGTGAAAGGGTTAACTATGTACAAGACAAAATAAAATTCCAACACATCAAAGTTACAGGCATTTGCAGACAACATATCACATGTTGCTCAAATGATGTGACTTGTCTTTGGTAGGGTTGAAGACATTACAGGAAAAGAATAAAATGCTGATCATCAGCATTTTCTACTTTTCCCACATTGTCTTCAAGTCTCTTTTTTCAGCCATTTAACCATTTACCACATAATCCTAGGTTTTTTTATTGACCTATGCTTGAGGAAGAAACCATTTAAAAACATTTTGGGAAAAGGAGAGAATGCTGGTTTTTTCAACAATGTTTTCTACCCTATCAAAGACAAACTCCATCATTTGAGCCACATTTGAAATGTGTCGTCTGGGAATTATTTCAATTTGGACAAGTCTGATAAATTTGCCATTTGCCAATTTTTTGGTTTAACTTACTGAACCTAAGTGCTATTCATTTTCTTACTGACATGAAAGTTCACAAAAAATGCATATCTAAAATACAAACCACAGCTCACCTGATTCGAACCCATGTGGACACATATCTTCATATTTCGAGGTTTAACTCTTTACCACACAATCCCGACTTTTAACGACCCTAAAAAGAGATGCCTTTTGAAAACAATGCGGGAAAAGGAGAAAATGCTGGTACCCAGCATTTTCTCCTATTCCCACAATGTTTTCAACCCTTCACAAAACAAATTTCAAATTTTCAGATGCTTTAATTTTCAGTCTGCAAATGCTCTCAATTTGGACAAGCCAAAAATTTTGTCATTTGGTAATGAGTTAAAAGACCAATACCATAACCACTGAGCTAAAAAGATATCTCCCTAACAGAGTTGTTTGGTATTGTATTCTAATCGGGATGAAGCCATGCATGAAAGAGTGGTCTTCCGTAACACACCCCTCTAAAAATCATCATTCATTGTTGAATCAAAGCTATATAAGGCAGAAACTCTGTTTTTGGACAACAAATGGGATTAATGGCTCAACGGCCTATCCAGGACAATCCCCATCTTACAAACATGAAAGTAATACATAATGCATCTGGTGGGATTTGACCCCATGCAGAGACATATTTTTGTTTTTCAAGGTTTAAAAGACCAATACCATAACCACTGTCCCTAACTCAGTTGTTAGGTATTGTATTTAAATCAGGACGAAGCGATGCATGAAGGAGTGGTCTTCCGTCACAATGTCAGTGAAACAAACTGTCAGTAAGCCAATGAAACTCTACTGTAGCAATATCACAATGGTCTCGAGCAATACTCATACGATATGAAAATAATATGAAAGAAGGAGAATCTTGAATAACAAAAAAGGGAATATTTCAAAGAGAGTAAAAGATAGTGAATTAGTGATGCTGGTACCTCTTTTTCAACTTGATCCTCTGGTACTCCCTTAAGCCCAGCAAACAGCCTGAGATGTTCTGCACAGGTCAGTGGATCAAACAGGATGTTATGCTGTGGGCATATCCCAGTCATCTCCCTCAGAGCAGCCATGTCATTGCTATCAGAGACATCCTAGAACATACAAGATAAACATGTATATTTTATATTTCTGAAGGTTTTTATGGTAAAAATGCTTTGACAAAACACTTTATCAAGTGAAAGACAGGAACTGAACACTCTACAACAAGACTTTGGACTTGTTTTAAATGAAAATATTAACCCATTATCACACAATCCCTATTTTGACAACCCTGAGAAAGAAGCCTTTAGAAAACATTGTGGGTACAGGAGAAAATGCTGGTAACCAGCATTTTTTCCTTTCCCAACAGTGTTTTCTATCCTTCACAAAACGAATTTCAAATTTTAAGTCACTTTTATTTTGTCCTCTGCAAATGCTTTCGATTTGTTTAAACCTAAAATTTTGTCATTTGGTAATGGGTTAATGGTTCATTGTATCTATTAATCAAAGAAAACTTTGTGATTACCAACATTTCCTCGTTTCCCACAATATTTTCAAATGCTTTTGTTGCTTTTGGCCCATTAAGACTCAAGACTGTTTAGTAAAAGGTTAGGTTATGTTGATATTAAGTTTCAAACTAATCTACTGCAGAAATGCAGGAAGTTTTTGGTATTCATGGAGGTTTAAATATAAAAGATTCTCACACCACTGAATTTCGGCCTTTCATGGGACCACTTTGAAAAGTACTGCGGTAAAATCAGATCTATATCATTGTTGTTGACCTCTGATTGCTTCTTTTGCCACTTTATTTCTTCATGCACTCAACATACGAAAAATACTGTGGCAAAACTAGATCTATATCATAGTTGGTAACGACCCATTGCTACTTTTGCCACAATATTTTTTCATGCACTCAAAATCTCCAGCTAATCTCTTTCAGGAGATGGTTATCAAACGACAAAATTTTAAACTGATCCAAATTGAAAGCACTTGCAGACAACAAAATAAACATACTCAAAAATTGAAATTTGTTTCCAGCAGGGTAGCAAATATTGTAGGAAAAGAAGAAAATGACTGTTACCAGCATTTTCTGTCTTTCACACAATGTTTTCTACCCATTAAAAATTGCACTATTTGAGTAATTTTTCTTCTTGAAATGCTTTCACATTGTACAAGTCCATTTTTTTCCCTTTCTAAGTGAAACAAATACTGCGAATGCTTCTTTTATTGTACTATTTGTTCTTTCACTTTCTTCAAATACAATCTTTTCCTGTTTTCTGAAAAAGAAAAACAGTATAAAAAAAAAAAAACCAACATTAAATCAAGAAAAAAGTCAATGTTTTTATACCATGCCAAATATAGAAGCAGAGCCAGAAGTTGGGCCAGTCATTCCAGTTAATATATTGATCAAGGTTGTTTTTCCTGCACCATTATGTCCTAAAATTGCTGTTATCTGGTCCTCATACATGGTTAATGATAACTCTGGAATGGAAATAAATTAATAAGACCTTTATCATTTATGCATGAGACGACAATGCATGGAAATAATAGCCCTATATCATGCATCAGAATTAACATGAACTAAATTCCATATCCACTATTTTCTGAAACAATGACAAAAATTTAAACTAAAAATCACGCATCAAGCAACAGTTAATGCACACACAATAGACAAAAGCTATCATGCCATGTGATTCAAGGCAAGAAGATCTGATCTGAATTTTTGAATATAAGAGCCTCTGCTATAAAAATATTGGAATTCTCTTCTGTTCCAACAATGTTTTTAACCCTTTACCACATGGCAAAATTTTAGACCAATCCAAATTAAAAGCATTTGCAGATGACAATTTCAAAGTAGTGCAAGTTTACTTTGATAGGGTAGAAAACATTGTGGAAAAAGGAGAAAATGCTGGTTACAAGCCTTTTCTCCTTTTCAAACAATGTATTCAAAAGGCTTCTTCCTCAGGGTCGTTAAAAGTCGTCACTGTGTGGTAAAGGGTTAAAGGCCTTCTTCCTCAGGATTGCTAAAAGTTGGAATTGTTTGTTAAATAGGTTAATAGGTTTGTAAATCCTTTGAAAAGTTTTAATACCATTAACTGCTTTGATGTCCTCTTCATCTTTCTTCTTTTTCTTAAAAATCTTGGATAAGCTTTTTATCCTAAAACAGAAAGAAATGTTCACTGATTTCAAGCCAATAGTAACAAGAGCTGTCAGAGACGGGTTATGCTCCCCAAACAAGTACTTGTCATAAAATGTAAGAAATTGATATAAATTCACTTCTTTTATCCTAGAAGAACCTGTTCATGCCCCCCAAAATTTGAAGTGAAAAGGCAATTACTATCTTAGAGATAGCCAACACAAACTTGTAGAGGACAATAAGCCCAATAAGCCCCCTTTAAGCCCCCTTTTCCCGTAAGACAATATTGGATCATTGCAATAAATACAACGGGTGTGTGGTTTGTGGCATTTTTTAACAATAATTCAAAATTCGAAATTTCATAAAATTTTGAGCAATCATGTATTAAATATTATATAAAATAATTTTTTACATGAAGCCCCCTTTTTCCGCGACGCAGCCTGAAATTGAGAAAAAGGAAGAGAAGTACCTGGGCAACGTTCCAACAAGTTCAGATTTGAAATTTCACAAAGTTTTGAGCACTGATAAAGGAGAACCTAGTGAAAAACAAATTTTTCCATGAAGTCCCCTTTTTCCGTGATGCAGCCTTAATTTGAGAAACCAGGAAAAACGTATTTGTGCATTAATAATTCACAGATTGCAAAAACAAAGGGCACAAGTTGAAACTTGTAAAACAAGATATAACCATGAAATGTTGACAGAAACTGAACAAGATATTAGTAAAAATTGCAATTTTGCATTAGGGCCCCTTTTTCATTTTACAAGAAACCCCCTTTTTCCATGACAGAGGGTCAAATTGAAAAACACATAGATAAAGAAACAAGAGCAGATAGTGAAACTTTGAAAAAACAATATAACCATGAAGTTTAATGAAATTTTGACCAAAACTGAATGAAATATTAGTAAAATTTGGATTTTTGCAAGAAGCCCCCTTTTTCCATGACAGAACGTCAACTTAAAAAATGCCCAGATTAAAAATAGCAAGGGCACATGCTAAAACTTTCCATAAACAATATAACCATGAAGTTTCATGATATTCTGACAAAAACTGAATGAGATATTGGCAAAAATTGGAATTTTGCATTTTTTCCATGACACGGGGTCAAATTGAAAATCCGGGAAAAGTATATCGGCTCGTTACCCTAAGGAGTTCATATATGAAGTTTTATCCAATTTGGTCCAAGGGTTGTGGAGAAATCGCTTCGGACGGACGGACAGACAGATGGACGGACGGACAGACGCAGCGGCGACTATATGCTCGCCCTTCCGGGAACATAAAAATCACAACAATGCAACTTCAAATTTTTTAGCATTTTTCAGACAGTCCGATCTTGATCTAAACTATCGGCAAAAGGTCAGACTTGGGGTTAAACTGAAATCTTTCCCCAACTCCTTCATGTATATTATTACTTTGCAATTGCTACTTTTCCCACAATGTTCACTGATTTCTAGCCAATAGTAAAAACCATAGCAATGCAATTACAAACTTTTTTTACTAGACAGTCTGATCTTGATCTAACCCATCTGCATTTGGTCAGTGAGTCACACTTTGGGGTAAACTGAAATCTTTCACAACTCCTTCAAGCATAATATTACTTTGCATTTGCTCCTTTTCCCACAGTGTTTTCATGTCTGCTACAATACATGTACATGTACTGTTAAGTCATTTTAAGGGTTATCTGTCCTTCTAGTAAGGGTTCTCTCTTAACCCTTTACCATACAATTCTGACTTTTAAAGACCCTGCCAGAGAAGCCTTTTAAAAACATTGTGGGAGAAAGAAAAAATGCTGGTAGCCAGCATTTTCTCCTTTTCCCAAATTGTATTCTACCTTTTCCGATACAAATTTCAGCTTTTCAGTAACATTTATTTTGTCCTATGCAAATGCTTTCAATTTAGTTAGAACTCTTTTGTTTGGTAAAGAGTTAACCTTTTACCACACGATTCTGAGTTTTTAAACTCTGTGAAAGATGCCTTTCGAAAACATTTTGGGAAAAAAAGAAACCAGCTGGTAACCTCCTTTCTCAGAATGTTTTCCACACTTTTACAGCTTGATCTTATAATTAAAGTGTCATTTAATTCTTTACCACACAATGCCGACTTTTAACGACCCTGAGAAAGAAAGCCTTTGAAAACATTGTGGGAAAGAGAAAATGCTAGTAACTAGCATTTTCTCCTTTTTCCTCAATGTTTTCTATCCTATTTAATTCCAAATTCAATTTCTAATCCATATTTATTTTGTCATTTGCAAATGCTTTCAATTTGGACTATTCCAAACTTTTGTCGTTTGGTAATGAGTTAAACTGTTGTTTGCAAACATTTTGATTCAGATTACTCCAAATTCTTTTTGTTTGGTAGAGCCATACACGATTAGCATCTAGCCAAAGTTTGAATTAAATGTCTTTAACTATTTACCAAATAACAAAATATTTGCACTTGCAGATGACAATTTAACCCTTTACCCCTTAAGGCATTTCTATGGTATCTCTAATTGACCCTTAATAAAAGCAAGGATGAAGCTGTTTCTTATGTGTATATGACACCTTTTGATAACATAGAAAACATTGTGGCAAAAGGTGAAATTGCTCGTCACGAGCAATTTCACCTTTTGCAACAATGTTTTCCAAAGGCTCCTACAAGCAAAGCGTAGAAATGAGTATCTATGATGGAGTAAAGGGTTAAGTGTGGCTGGAATTGTGAGATTTGGCTCTGACAGAGTAGAAAACACTGGGTTAAATGAGAAAATGTGGGTTACCAGAGCTTTCAAGAGCATTCTTTGTCAGTGTCATTAAAAGTAGAAACTTTGTGATAAAGGATTAATGTCAATGAGGCATTGGAACTTGTCAAAGTTTCAGCAAAATTTTACTGATGATATGGACAGTGACAGAGATGTGACAAAACCTTAATTTTTTTGCAAAATAAAAACCCAGCTAAAATGGTCAAATATTGATTTGATCAAGTAAGACTGACAGGAGAGGACAGCACATTCCTATTTAAAGATATTCCAGTACCTAACTGCAGCTTTTGCTCTCATAGACAGTGGTACAGACTCTACATCTGGGTTAGTGGCTTCCTCCATCTCTCCGTCAATAGTCTCATCATAAATATGGTTGGAAAAACTTGCACTTTCATTCATTGTTCTCCTTGAAGACCAGAACTCTTTTGAACACAGAAACAAGGGCTTGTATCTGGGACCATACTCCCCTGTAAAGTTCAAGGAAAAAACATCATTTGCAGCAAGTAGACTCCATGCCCCAAAACTATTCTTTTTTTCTTTAAATGAAAAAATGGTGGAAAGGGGAGCAAGTACATGCATTAATCAACTGCTCCTTGTCCAACAGTAATTCACCTTTGTATCACTTGTAAGATTTAAGGGTTTTTTTTCCTAAAAAAATACACAGTATCACAATGACATAACCCTTTACTAAACAATCCTGGGTTATGACAACCTTGAGACAGATAGCTCTTGAAAATATCTTGGGAAAAAGAAAAAATGCTGGTGACCATCATTTTCTCCATTTCCAACTATGTTCACAGACCAGTAAAAATTTTATTCAGAGACAAGTAAAAATTTTAGTAATTTTGATACGAGTACAAAACAATTACATACCATAATGCATTAGAATTAACTTAAAACAAGGATAACAATAACATTTTTTTCAAATTTCAACTTTCACACACTATCAAATTTGCAAATGGAACAGAGCTAATCTGTAACTTACTGTAGGTAATATAATATCTCGATAAATATTTACCTACAAAACTTTTGGATGTATTGTAATCCAGAGTTTGTAACCAAATCCGAGTTTTTCTTTGTAAATGGATGATATTCCATTGCCATTCAAAATCAAAAGGAACGAAAACTATGAAGTGATATTCTGAAGTACAGGAATATTACCTTTTCTGAACACAATGGAGAAAATGTGAGGTTTAATATCTCTGTGTTTTCCATGTTCTTGGTGAAAGTTATTTTCCTCTCAGAATATTTTATCTCTCTACAAAATGACCAAGTTTTTTTCTCCACCAAATTTAAAGCATTGAATGAGCAGAATGACAAATCAAATGTGACCCAAAAGAAGATTTCTGTATTAAAAATGGTAGAAAACATGGTAGGAAAAGGAGAAAATGTCTCTTCTCACCATTTTCTCCTTTTCCTGCACTGTTTTCAAAATATAGTTTTCTTCATGGACGTTAAAACACAGGATATGGTAATGGGTTATGCTAGTTTTTGGAAAGCCTGCATGACCTAAAATGGGACCGGGACTTAACTCTTAACCACACAATCCCAACTTTTAACTAACCTGGGAAAAAAGTCTTTGAAAACATTGTAGGAAAAGGAGCATTTCTCCTTTTCCAACAATGTTTTCTACCCTTCCCAAACCAAATTTAAATTTTTAAGTCACATTTAATTTGTTGTCTGCAAAAAACTTTCGATTTGGATTAGTCTACAAATTTGTCGTTTGGTAAAGAGTTACTCTATCTTCATAGTATTAATTCTTCTGATTCATGGTTAACACTATGATAGGCTGACACTGCACACAATGTGCATTTTCAACTTCTGTTGGCCTACATTTGCAAAGGAGTTAAAATAATTTGATTCCAGATGAATGTACCCCTGTATGGGAATTTCTCAGAGCAATTATGTTTTCTCATGCACGGTCTAACAGTAGATATTACCTGGTATGACTAGATCAAGGTACATGGCTAGCAGGAAGTAGCAAATTGTATCCAATAGTAACATAATGATAGGTCCATACAATGGAAATTCTCCCCTGGATGCAGAATCAAAAGTCATTCCACCACGTACATCAAGATATACTGCCTAAAAACGTAGAGTAACAAAGATCAATCTCATATTCTTTATTTCCAAACAGAAAAAGTATGCAGGAAAAATGCTAGACTATAAATAGACTGAAAGAAGACAGGAAAAATTGCTGCATTTGTAATATTGCATTTTGAAACAAGTTTTGCTCTTCATGTCAAGTGCATCCTACAGCACCTAAGAAGAGCTTACCTGAAACTGAATAGGCCCTGACAAACTAATTCTTAGAGTGGAATGTAAAATATGTTTATTTCTAATTTATATTCCATGATATACAACAAATTTTAGACTTCCAAACTGAAAGCATTTGCAGAGGTAAAATAAATTATCCCAATAATAGAACTAAAATCTTGTCTTTAAAACAGTAGATAACATTATGAGAAAAGGAGAAAATGCTGCTTATCAGTATTTGGGTTTTTTTCCCCCAAGTTGTTTTTAGCCTGATCAGCCAGAGTATCAAAAACAGGGCTGATCTTGTACAGCATCAACCCTTTGCCATATAATCCAGTCTTTTAACAAACCTGAGAAAGAAGCCTTTTGAAAACATAGTGGAAAAAGAAGAAAATACTGGTAAACAGCATTTTCTTCATTTCCCACAGTTTTCTACCCTTCCCAAAACAAATTTTGATTTTTAGTTGCATTCATTTTGTCGTCTTTGAAGGCTTTCAATTTAGACTAGTGCAAAATTTTGACATTTGGTAAAAATTCAAGATTCTGTATCTGTAAAAATGCTGTTCTCAATAACCCTCTACCTTCTATGACTTTACTATTCTTCTGAATATGTCCTCATCTAAGGGGTCAGTTAAAAGCTTATGATTAGAGGCTGTCAACCAAAGGTTGTGACTTAACAAGCAGTACATGAACAGAAATGGGCTATTTTTTAGAAATTACAAACTTTTCCAACCTGATCTATACCAAGAGAGAGAGCAGTGGGAGACAGTATGCATAGCAGCCATCGTCCATAGACTGGTACATCGTAGGATGCACTTCCTGTTCCCTCCTCATATGTACGGGTCTGACTCACAATGAGGTAAAGTAGACTGGTTAACATTGTAGCCATTGTCGCAACACCTCCAGCTGTCTATAATATAAAATTTTATAAAAATTTAATTTCAGTTTTTCGAAATCATTAACTTTTTATTACAAGTTCTCTACTGTAGATGACATTTTTGTCTATAATCATGTTTACAAAAGCCTTTGTCCTTACGATCTTCAAAGTATTTGTTTTGGTAAATTAACCCTTTACTCCATAGATACTCATTTCTACCCATTGCTTGTAGGAGCCTTTGGAAAACATTGTCGCAAAAGGTGAAATTGCTCGTGATAAGCAATTTCACCTTTTGTCACAATGTTTGCTATGCTATCAAAAGGGGTAAAAAACCCATAAATAATGACTTCATCCTTGCTGTTATTTCGGGTCAATTACAGATACCATAGAAATGCCTTATGTGGTAAAGGGTTAAGAATTAAGTGAAAGTAGATTATGGACATGATCTATGCTGCAAACTCATGTTCTGTTTTTATACAACTTTATAAGAGACATGCTCTGGCAAAACCTGCATGATGCACTATAACAAGCAAGATATCACATAAACATGGATCCCTAAAATCTAACTTAGGCATGACATAGAATGGTGTTTGGACAAGCAGAAAATTTACAACAAGAAAGAAGCTTCATCCGATGTCAGCCTGTGCTAACTATGCAGGCTAGCATAGTTCGAAACCCTTTGCAGATACATTAAGTCCCCCATTTCACAGGGACTGGCTCATTTATTTGTTGACAGGAACTTAACAGGATGGATTTCCAAGAGCAACATGCATCTACCATCTGACTGAGCTTTTGCAAAAGCTTATCCATACATGTTCTTTAACATTCCTTATCAAATTTCAACCCTTCATTGCTACAATATTGAGAGTCAAGGCCCATTTTTTTTATTGTTAAACATTTAGTCTCCACACTCTATCCAACTATGATAAAAAATTTATAAGATTCATTTGTTCCTTTGCAATACATATTTCAGGAGTTATGTCCCTTGTCATACTTGTGATACTTATCTACGCTTATACCCTTTTATCTGATATGGAGAACATTCAAAAGGGTTCATTTGTATAACATGTAATTCTGCTTAGCCCTAGGATATCCCTTACCAATTGACACTGAAGACTGTTAAAATTTGGTAGTTGTTAAACATTATGCCCTTATTTGTGAAAGGTTTCAGTGACACTGATGGTCTGAGCAACCTGTTGGGTTAAATGGCCTACAAAATCTAATCATGTTATAGGCTACACAAACTTTGAAATAGTTCTTATCTCACTGTATAGAAAATAGATTTGATTTCTTATCCTTGTACTTCACTATGCACAATATGCATATATCCAGGCCAAATCCAGGCTTCAGATAACTCTGCTATTGAACCTTCTTTCTTCACAATGATACGAGATGAGATAGATATTTTAAAACTGATTGCATTTACAGATGAAATATTGAATACTACACAAATATATAGCACAAATACTGAATATTTGCTTGGGAAAGAGCAAAAAACATTGTTGAAAAAGGAGAAAATGGTGGTTACCAGCTTTTTTTCCTTTACCTACATTGTTTTCAAAAGATCTCTTCATAAAGGTCTTCAAAATGTCCACATCCCACATTGCTTGTAGAAGCCTTCATCCTCTAGATATTTAAATTCCAAGATTGCTTTGTAAAGTATCAAATGTTTACCATTAACAAAATTTGGGACCCATCTATGTTAACTCTTTACCAAACGACAAAATTTTAGACTTGTCAAAATTGAAAGACAAAATAAATGTGAATCAAAAATTGAAATTTTATTTGGAAATGGTAGAAAACATTGTGGGAAAAGGAGAAAATGCTGGTTATCAGCATTTTCTTCTTTTCCCACAATGCTTTCAAAGGCTTTCTCTTTCAAGGTCGTTAAAAGCCGGGATTATGTGGTAAAGAGTTGAAGCATTTGATGACTACTAATTAAATGTGGCAGAAATGATACAATTTTGTTTTTAAAGAGTAGAAAAGATTAAGAAAAAGAGGAAAATGCTGGTTAACAGTATTTTGTCATTTTCTTGTAAGGTTTCAAAAGCTAAGTTTTCTCCCATAGGGTGATTAAAACACACCAGTTGTTCAGAAAAGAGTTTATAAAGAGTGACTTTGACCTGTGTGAGATAACTAGGGTCCGTGTGAACATATAGGCCACAAGTTCAGCTTATCAGCAGACCTTGTAAAGCCAGCAAAAAGAGTGATTTCTCCTGAGTGTATTTCTTGTTGCTTCAAATCTTCACCAGTCCACAAAATTTAAGCCAGCAATATTGAATGCATTTGCAGATGACAAAATAAAATGAGAAATGATTCGACTTTCTTTGGTATAGTAGAAGACATGACTGGAAAAGGAGATATTGCTATTTATTGCTGGTTTCTCCTGTTTCCACAATGTTGCAAAAAATCCTCTTCTTTCCTTCAGCAAAACTTGTTTGGTCAAGAGTTATATTAGCTGATAACAAATCAGATAAAATGCACAAAATCTACCTCATTACAGGGCTCACTATATCTAACTTCAGATTAACTCGGCTTTTTTTATGTAAAATAAATACAGTTCTTTCTAAAAGGCAATCCTTTTGCAGATGAACAGAATTTTGTTTCATATAGAATCAAACAGCTAGCGCCAAGATCAGACCAAGCATTCAGTACAATTTAATCTATATCTATACCATCGACAAATGCCTCTTGAGTTAAGAACTATTGAGAAGTTCTATCCAGCTACTGTATCAGTGGAAATTTTTGCAACATGGAAATTTTTGCGATTTTGCGAATATGAGAAATTCAAGTTTTCTGTATGCATATTTAATCATATATTTACAGCATTTTCTCCTTTTCCTACACAGTTTTCTGCCCTATCAAAGCAAAATTGCACCATTTGAGCCACTTTGAAATTGTCATCAGCAAATGCTTTCAATTTGGCTAGATCTAAAATTTTGCTGTTTGCCAAAGGGTTAACGAAAAACTTAAGTCTGTTATTTTGCTCGAGTCTGTTGACAAAACTGAGTCTGTGACTTGAACTTTATTTCAATAATATCAACAAACCTAAGAAAAAATTTTCAAACCCTAACCTAACACAAAATTTCAAGGTCAACTCAGCAAAATAGTGGATTTGGGTCTGTTAAAATGACATGTCCATTATTTTGCTGAGCTGAGTCTGAAACATTGTGTTTACAAAACAATCCCAAAATTAAAAGACCTTGAGACAAAAGGATTTTGAAAACAATGTGTGGAAAGGATAAAACTGTGGTAACCAACATTTTCTCTTTTTTTCCACAGTATTTTCTACCTTTTCAAGGATAACATCTATTATATGAGCTACATCTCACTAGTTGTAGACTAACTAATTGTATGATCTAGATTTGAACAGGTCAAATATTGTCTTCTTGGTAAAGAGTTACCAAGAAGACTGTGCAACTGGTCACCAATTTTGTTAATCCTACCTGGGCTTTGTTGAAGAATGGAGTCATGAGAAATGAGATGCTCATGATGGACATCCCATACAACCAGATCATAATGAAGAACAAGAACATGTTACTGTGCTGGAAAAATCTGGCAGCCAATGCAATGATAGTGATTGCAACAGATACAGCTGTTATGATGACAAAGTAGACTGTCATCCAGGAAAACCTGCAATAAAAGAGAGCAGAACATGTTGTGAAGCCGTTATCACAAAATCATGAGTTTAAAAATCATGAGAAAAGAACTCTTCAGAAACATTGTTGGGAAAGGAGAAAATGCTGGTAACCTGCATTTTCTCCTTCTCCCACAATGCTTTCTACCCTTCACAAAACAAATTTCAAATTTTGAGTCACTTTTATTTTGTCGTTTGCAAATGCTTTCCATTCGGACAAGCCTAAAATATTGTCATTTGGTAATGAGTTAACACTCTCATTATGGAGCCCTACTTAAACTTCTTTTCCCAAAACATGTTTCTGCCTTTTGAAAAACAAATCTCATAATCTGAGGTAAATTAAATATCATTTGTTATGTGCAAATGCTATAACTCATTACCAAACGACAATATTTTAGGCTTGCCCAAATTGAAAGCATTTGCAGACGACAAAATAAAAGTGACTAAAAATTTGAAATTTACTTTGTGAAGGGTAGAAAACATTGTGGGAAAAGGAGAAAATGCTGGTTACCAGCCTTTTCTTCTTTTCCCACAATGTTTTCTAAAGGCTTTTTTCTCAGGGGCGTCTAAAGTAGGGACTGTGTGGTAATGGGTTAAATTTGGACCAGTCTGAGATTTTGTTGTATCATAAAGAGTATACATAAAGAGTTAATTAACTCTTTACCTTATTATAATCTATATTGACAGACTTTTGTAAAAGATCTAACAGGACTTTATCAAACTACATGTATGTCTAATAAAAGATGATTGATATAAGGCAAAAAATAAAATTCTAACACAGACAAATGAGATGGTGAACTCACCAGAAAACAGAGCTTCGAAGACCCATCATTTTCATGCCCTCTTTGATTTTCTTCTCTTTTTCTGTAACAATTAGGACTGTCATGACATTGATCAGTGGAGTGAAGGCAATCACAAAATAAATGGATGATAATGTTTGTAGGTAGCTTGTGTCCTGTAGAAAGGCAGGTTTTGGGAGCATCTGAACAGAGGTGTTGGCCTCTGGAAAAGCAGAATTGCCTGTCTTATTTCGAATCAGAGCTGTATCAATGAGAGACTGGAGCACTGCAAACCCTGAACGTAGGTATTTGGTAACATCACAAGTGACTCCTGTATTGTCGCTACGGCAACCCTGTTGATTCTTGTAGAGGTCATCGTCTGTGCTAGGATTTACACCATCATCCATACGAATAGCATAACTTAAACTGCTATTACTATTATATTTAAAACTCACACCCGCAAACACTGATGTACGATTACTGGTGTAGGCTGTTACTGCATCTGTTTCATTTGCAAAAAACTCAGGAAAAAGTGTGGTTGGGGCCATTGATATCACATCTGACATGACCGTTCTTGTAAAATCATTGTCAGGGGCGACCAGCACACGTCCACCAGTATAGTTTGTGTACAAGGGATTATTCCAGACAGGATCTGACATATAGTATTCTGGAAACATTGGCATTGGAGACTTGGCATCTTGAACTGATGTTGCACGAATAATGGCCAAGATAGCAACCATGTAGAGTGGTAGAATAAATTCCTAGAAATGAAGAACAGACCATAAGCAAACAAAACACTTCCATGTCAGTCCTCAATAATTTAACCCATTACCACACAATCCCTACTTTTGAAGCCCCTAAGAAAGAAGCCTTTTGAAAACACTATGGGAAAAGGAGAAAATGCTGGTAACCAGCATTTTCTCCTTTTCCCACAGTGTTTTCTACCCTTCCCAGAACAAATTTCTATTTTCTAGTCACCTTTATTTTGTTGTCTGCAAATGCTTTCAATTTGGACCAGTCTAAAATTTTCTTGTGGTAAAGAGTTAACTATTCACCAAGATATACCCACTTTTTACTCTTTACAAAACAACAAAGTTTTGGACTCGACCAAATTGAAAGCATTTGAAGATGACAAATCAAATGTTGCTAACATGATGCTTTGTGTTTTCAATAGAGTAAGGAAACAACTAGTTACAAGAGAAAATTTTTGAAAGCAGTGTGCCAAAGAAGAAACAGTGTTTTCAACCATTTTAACTCTTTACGTGTATAATTCTAGACTATTCTAAAATCAAGGCATTTAAAGTAAAAAAAATAATGAAATTTTTCCTCAAAAGATTACAAAACATTACAAATGGTTACCAGCATATCCTCCTTTTCTCATGATGTTTTCAAAAGCCTTTTCTTTCAGGGTCGTTAAAATTTGGGATTGTGTGGTAAATGATTAAAGAAAAAATCTATTTTAAAAGGTAAACCACATTTAGCATGTGTTCAGTAAGTTCTTTCCATTTGGACAATTCAAAATGCTGAAATTTTCTTAACCCTTTACCAAACAACAAAATTTTAGATGGGTCCAAGTTGAAAGCACTTGCAGACGACAAAATAAATGCAAGTGAAAAATTAAAATTTGTTTCCAGCCAGGTAGAAAACATTGTGGGAAAAGGAGAAAATTCTGGTTACCACTATTTTCTCCTTTTCCCACAATATTTTCAAAAGGCTCCTATCTCAGAGTCATACAAACCAGGGATTGTTTGGTAAAGGGTTAACTCTTTACCAAACAATTAAGGCCTGCTTTTCACGACCCTGGGAAGGAAAGCTTTGGAAAACCTTGTGGGGGAACAGAAAAAATGCTGACAAATTTCATAAATCGAGAAACTTTTAATATGTTGTCTGCAGATGCTTTCAATATGGGCTAGGCTAACATTTTGTTGCTAGGTAAACAGTTAAAAAGACAATCTATTTCTAAACTGGCTCTTAGTCAGCCTATACTAATGTCACTCTTAAACAAAAGAAAAAAAATAAACTCTTCCACATTCAAAGGCATTTGTAGACCACAATTTAAATTCTACTCAAATGATTAACTTTGAACAAGTAGAAAACATTGAAAGAAAAGGCAAAAATGCTGGTTACTTTTATACATGTGCTTAAATTGCTATTACATTATGCATGTGTTCAGTATCATGCAAGGCTATTCATTTTATATTTTAAGCTAGCATTTCATGTATTAAGATTTATAAGCAAAAATAAAATATTTCTGTCTTAGTAATGAATTTTAGCAATAGGAAACATTTTTCATCAAAACCAGTTTCCACATGAAATTGATGTCTAGACAATTTGATTGTCCAGGGAAAATGCAGGCTACTAACCCTTTATCTGAGGACAATATTTTACACTTGTTAGACTTGAATGCATTTATTAAAACAAGATAAAATAGGTCCAGCATTCACCAACCATTCATAATTTCCTTCTTGGTCTTGATCTAGATTTAGAAGGTAACCCAACTTCTGATCAGCCCAACTATTTGTTTTATCCAATCAGAACTTGTGTTGCTTTTAAATTGAAAAACTCTTAAGAATAAAACAAAGATGTTCTTATCGATGGTTGGTGAATATGAACCCAGGGCTTAAAATGATAAGGTTTGTCTTTGAAAAGGTAGAAAACACACTGGAAAATGGTCAAAATCCTGGTTAACATCATTTTCTCCTTTTCCAAATTTTTTAGAAGTTTAATTTTTTTGTTAAAACAAGGAATTATCTTGTAAAGGGTAAAATCCAGCAGTTATTGATTCCTACTGGAGAAATTCATCAGACAGCATGTTAAAGTTATTGGTTTGTGAATATTGCTAAATGTTATGATATCAAATTTTGGGACTGGCATTTTCTGTTTAGACAAGGTTTATCATGATGGTATATTGAGAGTTTTTAAATGTTGAGATTATCAATGCTCTAATGATTCTGGCCAAGAACACTTGTCTTTCAGGGAACTTTCAGAATGCTGTCTAGAATGACATTTACCCTTTACCTGATATGCCAATTTTAGGCTCCTTCAATTCAGCAGCAAATAAACATATGATGTCAAAAACATGGACAAATGGGGTAACAATTATCTGATTAAGTGAAAAACATTGTGGGAAAAGGAGAAATTGCTCGTCACGAGCAATTTCTCCTTTTCCCACAATGTTTTCAAAAGCTGTCTGTTGTTGATGTGTCAAAATGAGTATTTATGGAGTAAATAAAATCTTTTATTGTTGGTATATGCCTCATGCTTCCTATAGCTACAGTGTAATTCCAGTTTTAAAGTTTGGCTGCAAATGTACAGTACAGTTCTCCTTTTTTTTTCTTTAATTCGCCCTCCATGGTAGACTTAGTGTGACCCAACATGGCAGTTTTAGAACACAGGTGAATGCTGGATATCCCACTCTGCTGTTAAATACAGCCAGCCATTCTTGGCAGACCATGGCAGTCTGTTTACGCAATAAAAATGAAACAATGACCCCGCCATGATCAGACAGGTGATTTTCTTTTCGTTTAGCAAATGATTACTAAATTTAACCAAAAATTACACACATTTTAGTTATTTACAAATCACAAAAACCTCCTCTGGCAGTGCATTAAACATGTGACTTAGTTTTTTGGGTCCACTTTCCAATTAGTTTCAGTCATGAATGCATGAAGCCAGAGGAACCAACCACAGTTTGTGCAGGAGTTTGTACTGTAACACCAATTCAGGGAACATCGATGTCACTATTGCTATGATGTATTCGTGTGGAAAGTTTTTTATTTTCACAGTTAATAAAAACCAAGAAATGCAGCCAAAGTCTTTAAAAATAAATATCATAGCTGAAATAAGTGAACTTAACCCCTCTATAAACTGTTTCACTCTTCTTTCGGTGCAAATGTAACAGAACTATCTAGTTGTGTATGTAAACATTTGAAACCAAACTACAACGGAAACATGGACCTGTGATCGGTAAAGAGGCTGAAGGTGATGATGTGGTATATTTTTCTGTCATTTGTTTTATGTGATAAATAGAATCTCACATTCATGTTTATGTATTATCATTTTTATCGAATTTGTTGCTGAGCAAAAATGGTTTAAATGCTGTCTGTGACACAACACATTCCTTCCAAGAAGCCTTGAACACTTCACTTACATAAAAGCAAACCAGGGAAATACAAGAGGGTGAGGCAAACCTATCCAGCAGTAACCATTTTAACTTGTCCAGCCTCTGCCCACCAAATGTAAAATACAACCGCTTGATCTACTGGCTAAGCACTACTATCAATGCTACCTTCAGTCTGGAGGTCTGCTCCAATGCTATTTTTGTTATTGGTCTTTGCCAAAAGCCCAGTAACAAAAATAGCATCGGGAGCAGACCTTCAGACTGAAGGTACTCTCAATGCATGTCTTTCATGCAGAGACATGCACCAAACCCAATCACAAGAAAAAAGTTAGTAGGCTAGTTCTGAATCCTTGTATATTTTGTGAAATGCTCTTGGCAATATTAATTTTCTCGGAAAAAAAAAGAGAAGCAAACAACAGATGCAAATTATATTAACCTTTAACTAGACAAAAGAATTCTAGACTTGTCCCATTCAAAAGCATTTGCAGATGACAAATTAAATGTTGTTAAAATTATAAGATGGTTAGAAAACATTGTGGGAGAATGAGAAAATGCTGGTGGCCAGCATTTTCTCTGTTTCCCACGATGTTTTCAAAAGCTTTCTTTTTCAATTTTGTTAAAACTGGGGTTTATGTGGTACAGGGTTAAAAAGGATGATACTTGACAGCTTTCTATGACCTACAGCTAATAATGTTAATACATAAATATGTAATGAGTTTGAGTAAATTGTATCCATTTATAGAAAATAAATTTATAACTTTTTTGAGTCTATCCATCATTTAAATATCATAATGAGGTTAACTCTTTTCAAAACGAAAACAATTTATACTGGTCCAAACTGAAAACATTTGCAGACAACAAAATAAAAGTGACTGAAAATTTGATATGTTTTGGATAGGGTAGAAACATTACGGGAAAGGAGAACATTCTGGTTACCAGCATTTTCTCCTTTTCCCCCAATAATTTTCAGACGGCTTTTCTTTCAGGGTCGTTAAAAGTAGGGATTGTGTGGTAAAGAGTTATACAACAATGAGGAAGCAGGCTTTGGAAATCATTGTAGAAAAAACCTCAAACCCTAACATGCATTTTCTCCTTTTCCTACAATGCTTTCTGCCTTTCCAAATTTCCCATCATTTCAGTCACATTTATTTATTGTCTGCATTTTGGTAACCAGCATTTCCTCCTTTTCCACCATCATTTTTACTCTTTCATAGACAAATAATTCAATCATGTGAGCCATATTTAATTTCCTGTCTGCTAACGATTGGAATTTAACATTATTTCATTTAACCCTTTGCCAAACAATCCCTAGATTTAAAGACACTGAGAAAGAACCAGTCTAAACTTTTGACATTCAGTAAAGAGTTAAGCAAACAAGTGGCAATAGTACTTTACAGTCATCCAGATTCTATCATCACATTTGTAAACAAAGACTTTGACCGTCTGACCCTAGTCTCAGTTTATGTGAGTGGTTCTATTTTGTTGCTACAAACAGAAATGATATAGCAATACTTTCTGCCATCATCATTATCTCATATTCTAGTGATCTGACATTTTAGGGAATATCTGCTATTTGTTTCACTGCAGTAAATCAGTATTATTTGAAATGATTCAAGCTGGCTGGATCCAGAAGGCAACCTAACAAATTTGCAGCTTGGACAACATTCTTGTTGAAAAAGGTTTAAGTAAAATGAATTTAACATTTAACCAAACAATCTCAACACTGAAAAGGAATGTTTATGAAAACACTGAGAGAAAAGAGAAAGAGCTGGTAACCAGTATTTTCTGCTTTTCCCATGATATTTTCTACCATATCAAAGTCGGAATCCATCATTTGACCCACATCTATATTGTCAATGCTTTCATTATGGACAAGTCTATATTTTTGTTGTCTTAACTCATTACCAAACGACAATATTATCGACAATATTATAGACTTGTCCAAATCGAAAGCATTTGCAGACGACAAAATAAAAGTGACCGAAAATTTGAAATTTGTTTCTTGAAGGCTAGAACACATTGTGGGAAAAGGAGAAAATGCTGGTTACTGGCATTTTCTCCTTTTCCCACAATGTTTTCTAAAGGCCTCTTTCTCAGCATCGTCAGAAGTAGGGATTGTGTGGTAATGGGTTAAACACATGAAAACATACTCAAATGGATAATGTGCAAATACAGGATTGTGCAGTAAAGCATTAACTCTTTACCAGATGAAACAATTTTGGACTTGTCCAATTCAAAAGCATGAGCAGACCTCAAATCAAATGCCACTAAAATGACAGAGTTTGTTTTTGACAGTAGAGAAAATATTATTTATAAGGGAGAAAATGCTGTAACCAGCAAGTTATCCTTTTCCACCAATGTTTCCAAAGGGCTGCTCTCTCATAAATCCTTTACCAAACAATCCCGAATTTTAATGACCCCGAGAAAGAAAGCCTTTTGAAAACATTGTGAGTAAAGGCAAAAATGTTTGTAACCAGCATTTTATCCTTTTCTCACAATGTTTTCTACCCTATCAAACAAAATTTGCATCATTTGAGCTACACAGTACAGATAACTGTCCCCAAAGGGTATGTTACTTTTTGACTGGTCACCTCTGCTGCGGTGCACAATAAATGTCAAAATATGAAAAGAATTACCGTAGCGTCTCATTATTAACTCATTACCAAACGAAAAAATTTCAGGTTTGTCCAAATCGAAAGCATTTGCAGATGACAAAGTAAAAGTGACTTAAAATTTGAAATTTGTTTTATGAAGAGTAGAAAACATTGTGGGAAAAGGAGAAAATGCTGGTTACCAGCATTTTCTCCTTTTCCAACAATGTTTTCTAAAGGCTTCTTTCTCATGGGCGTCAAAAGTAGGAATTATGTGGTAATGGGTTCAGACTATTGAGCCACACTAATATTGTAATCTGCAAATGCTTTTAGTTTGGACATGGCTAAAATATTGTCATCTGGAAAAGGATTAAAGCTTGTGACTGCGTAGAGTGTGTGGTAAGTAAAGAATGAAATGACGATTGTAAACAATAGCAAATACTCCAACATACGTAATATCCTGCTGTTGTTTACATACAAAGGGCTCATTATTGTACCAATAGCTGGAGTATGCATAGAGCGTGCATGATATCTTCATTTGCACTGTTTACAGACTCTTAAATTTTGCACTTTAACCCTTTGCCACACAATGACGACTTTTAACGACCCTGAAAGAGAAGGCTTTAGAAACATTGTGGGAAAAGGAGAAAATGCTGGTTACTAGCATTTTCTTCTTTTCCCACAATGTTTTCTACCCTTCCCATAGCAAATCTTAACTTTTCAGTCACATTCATTGTATCATCTGCAAATGCTTTCGATTTGGACCAGTCCAAAATTTTGATGTTTATTATAGAGTTAAAAAGAGTTGATGCTTTTACCAAACAAATCTCATCACTTTATGTCCATGAGGAAAAAGGCTTTTGAAAACATGGCCGGGAAAGGGGAGAAATGGCTAGGATAACAAGCAGTCTCCCTTTTCCCACAATGTTTTCTGTCAATCCAAAGTAGAGATCAGTTTAGTAGATCCAGGCCTGAAGATATCCAATTTAGAGTACATTTTTAATTTTGTTCTCTGCAGGTGCTAACAACTTTAACTCTACCAAACGACAAAATTACAGACTAGTCCAAATTGAAAGCATTAATTTTGCAGACGACAAGATAGACGTGACTTAAAAATTAAAATTGTTTTTTGTGAAGGGTAGAAAATATTGTGGGAAAAGGAGAAAATGCTGATTACCCCCATTTTCTTCGTTTTCCACAATAATTTCAAAAGGCTTCTTTTTCAGGGTCGTTAAAAGTTGGGATTGTGCAGTAAAGAGTTGAACACCCTAATTTGGTATTTTCAAAAATGATTGATCTGGTGATGTAGGCATTTTAATCCTCTACATTAGCAGACAATAACATTTAGACCAGCATTTTCTCCTTTTCCCTCAGTTTTAAAAAGCTGTCTTGTCAGGGTTGTTAAAACTTGAAAAGGTGTGGTAAAGGATTGACCAATGAAATTCTTATCACAAAAAATAAATCTTACATAGATTGTGTACTTTAGGTTGCGCCTTTTCAACAGGAAGTTTTTCCATACCATAACCTTGTATTGGCCAAACCAGGTGGCTTTGGTCTTCGAATCAACAACCATTGTGGTTATGTAGATTTGCTGATTTCCCAATTCTCTACAAAGGTAGATCTACCTGTAAAGAAATTTATATGGAGATAAATCTATTAAAAAGATCAATCATATGAATCATAGATCTAATACTCTGTTGAATTTATACTGTCAAAATCGGTGGGGCAAAAACAGCTTTGACAACAACACAATGTTCAAGTCCTCTTTCACTGGATATAAACTTAACCCTTTACTAAACGACAATATCTTAGACTGGTCCAAATTGAAAGCATTTCCAGACAACAAACTAAACTTAATTCAAAAATTGAAATTTGTTTCCACCTGGGTAGAAAACATTGCAGGAAAAGGAGAAAATGCTGGTTACCAGCATTTTCTCCTTTTCCTGCAATGTTTTCAAAAGGTTTCTATCTCAGGGTCATAAAAACCAGGGATTGTTTGATAAAAGGTTAACTCATTACCAAACGATAATATTTTAGACTGGTCCAAATTGAAAGCATTTGCAGACGACAAAAGAAAAGTGACTGAAAATTGAAATTTGTTTTGTGAAGGGTTGAAAACATTGTGGGAAAAGGAGAAAATGCTGGTTACCAGCATTTTCTCCTTTTCTCACAATGTTTTCTATGATTCATACAAGTTTAGCAAAACATAATGATCAAAATTAGCGTATGAATTCTTTTGTCGCCATTTATAAGGAAAATAATCGGTTGCTTTCACCCTAGTTTTGAGAAGATTCAGCCTGTGTATTTATGAGCAGGAGGTTTTGGCAACATTTAATACATACTTTTGATACTTCGTAATCATTTTTTTTTCCCCAAAAAACCTTTAAAGTAGTATTACACTAGGTTTCCATTAACCCTTTACCAAAAGACAAAATTTTAGAGTAGTTCAAATTGAAAGCATTTGCAGACAACAAAATAAACTTAACTAAAAAATTGAAATTCATCTCCAGCTGGGTAGAAAACATTGTGGGAAAAGGAGAAAATGCTGGTTACCAGCATTTTCTCCTTTTCCCACAATGTTTTCAAAAGCTTTCCTTCTCAGGTTCGTTAAAAGTCGGGATTGTGTGGTAAAGAGTTAATATGATTTTCTTCAATACATAGACTGTAGGTGTTGGTGAAGGTACCGGGAGAAAGTGTGATAAAAACCATTCTGCAATATTGAGATCTCTATCTATTATCATTTAATGTTGACCTCAAAACAATTTACCCTACACGCCCTTTACACCCTTAAATATCTCTTACCAAATGAAAAAAAAAAGACAAATAACTATAGTTCAAATGGTGTGATTTGCCTCTAAAAATGAGGAAAACATTTTGAGAAAAGGGGAATATGTTGTTAAGCAACATTTTTCACTCTCAATGTTTTCAAAGGTTGCTCAGGGTTGTTTTAACTTAGGATTGTGTGGTAATAACTAAAGGGCTAACAGAACTTGGTGTTAACCCCTTACCACACAATCAAAACTTTTAACACCCCTGGGAAAGAACCCTTTTCAAAACATTGTGGGAAAATGAAAAAAAATGTGGGTAACCAGCATTTTCTCCTTTTTCTACAACATTTCTACCCTATCAAGAAAAAAATTCACCATATGAACCACAAAGAAATTGTCATCTGCAAATGCTTTCAGTTTAGACAAGGGTAAATTGTCTTCATCTGGTAAACCCCTTCCACCCCTGGACACAAGGCATTGCTTAGACCTGAAGAAGAAATAATTTGGTGCAATATTTAATAGCGCATTTAATATTTTAATGTTTAGTAAAGGGTTGAAATAAACTGTTTTTCATCCTATCCTATGCCACCACATAATAACAATCACATAATAACATCAGACAGTGCCGAAGATCAAATATGATCGAAAACATACACATATACACATGAAATACACAAAACCTATTTTAACTTTAATCTAAAATCGTTTCATACATAGTCAATCGAAATAAATAATTCACTAATAATCTAAAGGGAAATTGTATTTTGCTTTAGATTTATACAGTTTGAAATATATTGAATATAACAACTAGAGCAAACAAGATTTGTATCAATGAGCAATGTATATGACAAAGTTAACCACAAAATTAATCAAAACAATCAATATTTAAGTCTTTATGCCTTCAAATTATGATAAAACAGTTTAAGTAATTAATTTCCAATGCAGTAAACAGAACCATATCAACACAAGGAACATAATCTAATATTGGGGACGAATTTTCTTCTCACTTGGGACGAATCTTCTCACTTGGGCCGAATCTTCACCTCGGTGGGCCGAATCTTCTTGGGGCCGAATCTTCTCGACTTTTTGCTGTAGGCCGAGTCTACTGGGGTCCGAATCTTCCTCCACCCAAACTTAAGACTAATTTGCATTTTTGCTGTGTAATGGGAGTAACCAGATGTAAAATTTATCGTTTCTCTTCCAAGCTCTGTGTACCCATATCTGTGGGTGATGCTAATTTATGAGTGGCCTATCCATGGCGTTCGGTTTCAAGAACAAGCTGCTCAAGAATTTAGGTTTCGAGAATTTAGCACAATGATAATGTTAAGCTCATTTGTCTGGAGCACCAATTTATCCTTGAGTAGTTTCAATTTGACGTTTGATAAACATTTTCAAATATTAGCAGTTCAAAATAAAAAGGTCGTCATGAGCGTCAAAACATGCTTGGATAAGACGCCAGCTTACTAACGAAACACGAATACCCATGACAGAGTGATGTTCCCCATCGACAAGTGCTACATGGCTTTATCACTTGCAAACTCTAGTAATATTGGCTGCGATAACTTTTATTTATCTCTAGTCCTAATCCATAAGTAGCTAGGAGCGATTCCAAAACCTTCGGCAGACAATACACACATCAACTTCAAGATCAGGCCACACAATGCGCAGTCTGATCTTCGATCTACAGTACACTATAGGCTACAAGATCTCTTTTCTACAAATAAGCCCTAAATTAACAAAATGCCGATTTCTCCTAGATCTATCGGCTTGAAATTTTCATTTCATTTACGCCAATTTTGACGGAATAATAAAGATCTTACCACGAGAGAGAAAATATATCCATCGCATCCAAAGTAAACCCCTTTGCAGACGATAAATTACATTAGGGATTGTGTTGTTGACTGGTTAGATTTTCTCCTGTTTTCTACAGCGTTTTTTTTTTTCTTTCTCAGTAAGATGCCATAGGGTTTGTCAAAATACCGATTTTTCGTAAAAGATTTAAAAATGTCTGTGTGGAGAGGCTTTTAACACAAGTTGATGATTATAGATCTAGCCTACACAAGCTATAGATCCCATGCCAGTGGAATATCGTAAGACACATTTCCGAGAAATCAATATTATTATCCCTTAGGTAGGCCTACCATGATCAACGTTACTAACAAATCTACAATTTGATATGTCGTACACGAGCGCTTGTAACACGCTGCGCATTTTTAAAATTATTGACTTATAGCGCGATTCAAGGACCTTCAGCAGACAGTGTAGACCAAGATCAGACTGCAGAGAACGCACAGGGTCCGATAATATTAGACCCCCCCCCCCCAAAAAAAAAAATATATATATATAGATCTATATATATATAGGCTGGTCTAGCAAAAGATCAAGTCTACTTGAGTTTTCACTATCGACTTGAAACTTTCAGTTATAATTATGGCTGGCTTTTGCTGCAATGTTGGCCTATGCATATGAGATAAGACCAACGTGCCGTTGGGACACATCGAGCAATCTGATCTTGAATCTACATCATGGGTTAGATACGAGAAGGCGCTAGTATTATAGCTATGCTGAAGCCTTGAGGCGACCAGTCGAAAAGTCACATCGCCTTTGGGGACAGTTATCTGTATTAAAGTCGGTCCATGCTTTATAATTATTTTGCAACATTGTTTGCGATACACTGTTAGTCACTCTCATAAGCCTGAATTTATGCTTTTTCATTTTTTTAAAGCATTTTAATAAATAATACCTAGATCTATGAAGAGACAGATTTGTGTTCAAACAATAGCAATGTTCATGATGTTAACTCTTCCCAGAAAAGCTCAAATTCACGGAAAACAGTTTGGAAATGAAGAAAATGCTGGTAGGTCTTACCAATATTTGCTTCTTTTCCTATAATGGTTTCTACCTTTCAACTGATTGACAAATACATGTGTCATCATTAAAAATGCGTTTAGTTTCTTTTTCAACTTTTATTGACATCTAAAATTTTGCCGTCTGGTAAAGATAGAGGTTAAAAACTATGACAAGATCAACCTACGCGAAAATAAGCAACTTACAGAATTCCTCGAACAACTAGCTAGCCTATTCCTGCGGGAAAATATCCACTGACTCGATCTACCTTTTCATTGTGTCTATAAACCAATACATTTCGCAAGAAAACAGTTCAAACAAAACGTCTAACGTTACCGGCACATGACTGCACATTCAGTATGACGTTTGCGAAATGGTTTCAAGTTTATGCATTCATTAATCCCTTTTACAGCTGAGTAAACTCGGAGTCGGTCAAAGAAAACTGCTCGAAAATTGCTGTATCATCGCTGTATTTGGTAAGAATATGAGCATCCAGGAGATGACAGCGTAAGATCTAGATTTTAAATGTGGCTGCCCTTGATTTTAGTCTGATCTTTTACTAGATATACCCTGTATCTTCTTGAATCTCATGCTTAAAGGGTTAAATAAAACGCTGTTATCAGGAAACTATGTACAGTGACCGCTATGTACACTCTAAGCACATTTTCTCCTTTTCCCATTTTCCACTATGTTTCAATACATGTCCACTAAGCTAGCAATGCTAAACATGGCATTCTAGAACCCACCAATCTTCAAAACCAAAAAAAAACACTCTCGGGACTTTCAAACAACAAAATTGTAACCAGCTCAAATTCAAACCCTTTGCAGGCGATAGCTAATTTGTAGCTCAAACGATGTGTTTGTCTCATGAACGGTACAATGCCTTGTATAATAAAAGAAGGGAAGAGAAATGGTGATTTTTGCTGACTTAACTCCTTACCACACGACAGTAATTTAGGCTTGTCCAAATCGAAAGCAAAGTAACTGAAAATCTAAGATTTAATTTTTTGTGGAAGGGTAGAAAACATCATGTGTGGGTTCTTTTTTTTTTCTTAAAGGCTTCTTTTTCAGAGTCGTCAAAAGTAAGGAATGTATGGTAGTGGGCTAAAAGTGTGCCTTCCAATTTGTCCCACATCGTACGGGTTTGGGGTGGTCAAGGAGTAGTGCAAATAAAATCTGCTTTCTTCTCAAAAGCAATATTTGGGTTTTTCCTGTGTGCGGAACAGTTTTATTTAACTTACTAAGTTAAAGGTTAACACTATGCGAAGCATAAGACTTAGTTTATTGTGTGTTTTAACTACCATGACTACATCCTTCTACAATATATTTTTCCTTTCAGCAGTTTTTACGTCGTGTAAGGTACTGAAGATTTTAAAGTATTTTCGTAGAATATCCTACAGACTGGGAATTTAACTCTTTAATTTGCTACCAGATACATAATTAACACTTTTAAGGGCTTCAAATAATGTTTCGCTGTGAGAAAAAATCTATTATAATACTATGGTTTGGATAAGAGATCAGACTGTATGCTCTGTGCAGTCTATTATTGATGTATAGGGCCTATGGTACATTTTTTTTTTATGTTGTTGTTTAACATGGGTATGCATATTTTGAAGAAAAAGTGTGGGGAAAGGAGAATATGGTGGTTGTCAGGGTTTTTTTTTTCAAAAATGTTTTCTATTCTTATAACACGTCTCCATCATCAGAGATTTTCATTCTCTCTTTTGGCCACTTGGATACTTTCAAAATGGACGAGTGTGTCACATGTACACTTGTATACCGAAAAAATACAAATTAGTTCCAAAATTGTTGTAGGAGTTTTTTAAAGGTTGGTTTTAGTTGAAGCTTTATATATTTTCAACCGTAAGACCATTGTTTTAATCCATATTAAGTGTCCAGCTTGGTGACTCAGTGGTAAGTGTATCCGACTCGTGACCAGGTGGTTGCGCACTGGATACCCAGTTCAGGCAAACTTGCATACAGGCGAGCTTTCCTCTTTCACCTCAGGTGCATGTGAGAAAAAAATAGTCGGTATTTGTGTGCGAAAGTCAGGGAACACTTGGGTATGTGCACCGATCGCCTTGATAAGACATAAGCTGAGAAAAAACGTAAAACTCTAATACAAACAATCTATGCTAGGTGACATACAATGTGGCCCTTATATACTACTCAACATTTGCTAGGAATCACCCTAAAATATTCACTCTAAATATATATGTGGCATGTATCATGTATGTTTTCACAATAAGTGACATTGCCACGCTGAGCAATAAAATGACCGGTGGAAATGGATCTTTAAACCTTTACCTCACAATGCCGACTGTTAAAGACACTGAGAAAGAGGCCTTTGGAAAACATTGTTGGAAAAGCAGAAAATGCTGGACACCAGCATTTTCTCCGTTTTTCAACAATGTTTTCAACCCTATTACAGACAGTATAGTGCACGTTGCATTTAGTTTTTAGTCAGCAAGTGCTTTCAGCTTGGACAAATCTAGAGTTTTACAGTATGATACAGAGTTTATGCAAAACTGTTGTAACTTATACACCCATACAGAAATATATAAGTGATCCCTACCAAAGTTTGAGTAGTATACTATGCCTGCAACACGCGAAAAGTGACATTCAGACATTTTCGTAAAGTCATCTTCGGATCAGCCTACACATTCCGCGCAAGCTAATCCAAAATGCACTTTTCCGTTTTTAGCACAAAATCTAACTTAGTCGTAAAGTGCCGTCTCGGATCAGCCTACGCAGACAGCGCAGGCTGATCCGAGACGGCACTTTTCACAAATGTCCGAATGCCCCTTTTCACGTGTCGCTAGCCATAGCGTAAAAGGTTTACCAATACCTGCAGATATTTATAGAGCATGTATGTCACTTTCTAGCACACGGTCACCGTTGGTCGAGTTGTAAATAAACTCAAATGTTCACTCACCCTTTACCGAAAAATCCTGGTTTTAAACAACCCAGAGAAAAAGGACTTTTGAAAACCTTGACGAAATAGGAGAAAATGCTGGAAACCAACATTTTCTCCTTTTCCAACAATGTTTTGTACCCTTTCGTAAACAGAAATCGATATTCCAGCAAAATTTATTTCGTTGTCTGCAAATACGGTAGTTTGAATTTTTGCGTATTCAAAAGTTTTATCGTTTGGCAGAGAGTTAAAGGGGGCTATTAAGATTTTGAACGGTGGCAGTTCAATTTTGAGACGCCGTCCGGTGTCTGTTCGAGGTTTGAAAAAAAGTTATAATTGGGCGGCGACCGGACGGTTTTTTGGCCATCTGAAAACCCAATCTCCGAGCAGAGTTGTCGTTCGTTACCTCACATACATCTCTGCGATGGGCTAAATGACAAGAATCTTGTCAAACCGAGGAAAAGATGTTTTGTTACTGTTTAACTGTTTCATATGTAAAATTGTAAGTTAGACAAAGGAAATATGATTCTGGGTACATTATAGGTGCGTTCAAACTGATGAATTTGCCTGTATTAAATGGAACTATTTTTCTTTTAGCCTCTTCACTTTTAAGAATCTTACGCCGATTGTAACAAAAATAGATGCGCCTATCAATGATGACAACCGATTTGACACACCGCTGGATCTAAGTTTGTACGATTAAAAATCAGGTTATCGTCCTATAAAGATATTTAGGCTTTTCAGAAAGTCCCTCTTGTGTTCATTAACTATCGTTTAAGTCTGATTGGTCCCATGCTGTTTAAACAGCACACGAAACAATCGGTATTGGTCTTTCTTTCACCGGCATTTGTGTAGCTATTTTGAGTTATGGTCATGTGACAAAAATATGACGTAATGACGGTCTACTTTCTGAGCCCACTACAGAGGTAAATGTAATGATCCGGAGTGCAAGAGAGTGCGGAAAACCCGTTAACTCATCGTCCGGGCTCCGTCCGGTGACCGAAGGATGCCTTCAGAAATCGGACGGTGCCCCGCCGATTTAAATTATGAAAATGTTTATCTCCAAATCGTCCGGCGACCAAACTGCAGCCGTCCAGCGACCTGACTGCCTCCATCCAGGCGCTGGACGGGTACCGCCCAATTACGAACATTTGTACGGGCGCCATCCAGTGACCGTCAGATCGCCGTGTATCTTTCCGGACGGCGACCGGACGGCAAACATCTACATGTACTTTGGCAACATGATGACTATAACTATTATAAAAGTTTGCTTTTACTAACAAAGAAATTTCATTCGCGAAGCAAGCATCAGAAGTACCCCATCCCCTTTGGAATAGTTGCAAGAAAACTCTTTCAGTTTGATCAAGTTCAGTAACAGGTGTGCCCACCAATTTCTTTGTTACTCGTTAGTAATTTTGTTTACATGAATCGAAAGGTTATATGTCGTTTTAAAATATTTCAAGAGTTGAAGGTGTTGCTTTCATTTTTGGGGGGTTATGAGAGATAGTTCCTCTGGCTCTTAACTTTAGGTCGGCATTATATAAGTTAAGACTCTTTGAAACTAATCATCTGAGGATGACAAACTCAAATTTGGCACGAGTTACCCAAAACTCTTGATAAGAAAAAAAAACAAGAGCCGTCAGAGACGGATTATGCTCCCCGAACAAGTACTTGTCATAAAATATATGAAATTGATATAAATTTACTTCCTTTATCCTAAAAGGACCTGTTCATGCTCCCCAAAAATTGGAGTGAAAAGACAATTACTATCTTAGAGATAGCCAACACAAACATGTAGAGGACAATAAGCCCACTAAGCCCTCTTTTCCCATAAGGCAATATTGCATCATTGAAATAAATAAACTGGTGTGTGATTTGTGGCATTTTTTAATAATAATTAAAAATTCGAAATTTCATAAAATTTTGAGCATTCATGTAGTAAATATTACATAACACGATTTTTTACATGAAGCCCCCTTTTTCCGTGGCGCAGCCTGAAATTGAGAAACCGGAAGAGAGGTACCTGGGCAACGTTCCAACAAGTTCAGATTTGAAATTTCACAAAGTTTTGAGCACAGATGTAGGAGATACAAGTGAAAAACAATTTTTTCCATGAAGTCCATCTTTTCCGCGATGCAGCCTCAATTTGAGAAACCAGGAAAGAGGTATTTGCGCATTAATAATTCATAGATTGAAAATAACAAGGGCATGTGTTGAAACTTGTAAAACAAGATATAACCATGAAGTTTCACAAAATTTTGACAAAAACTGAATGAGATATTAGTAAAAATTGCAATTTTGCATTAAGGCTCCTTTTTCCTTGGCATTTTACAAGAAACCCCCATTTTCCATGACAGAGGGTCAAATTGAAAAACACATACATAAAGAAACAAAGAGCACATGGTGAAACTTTTAAAAAACAATATAACTATGAAGTTTAACGAAATTTTGACCAAAACTGAATGAAACATTAGTAAAAATTGGAATTTTGCAAGAAACCCCCCTTTTCCGTGACAGAACGTCAACTTAAAAAAACGCCTAGATTAAAAATAGCAAGGGCACATGCTGAATCTTTCCATAAACAATATAACCATGAAGTTTCATGAAATTTTGACAAAAACTGAATATATTAGTAAAAAATTCAATTTTGCATTAAGCCCCATTTTTCCATGACACGGGGTCAAATGGAAAAACCGGGAAAGATACGTCGGCACCTCACCCTAGGGAGTTCATATATGAAGTTTTATCCAATTTGGTCCAGGGGTTGTGGAGAAATGGCGTCGGACGGACGGACGGACAGACGGACGGACAGACGAAGCGGCGACTATATGCTCGCCCTTCGGGGAGCATAAAAAAAAGACAAAAGGCGAAAATGCTAATAATCAGTGCTTTCGCCTTGTCACACTTTTTTTCAGAAGCCGTTTTCTTCAGAAACTTTTGAACTCGGGATTGTTTGGTAAAGGTTTCTTACTATCTTTTTTGTGTAATTTCCTCATCTTTGGCAGAGGTGGACAAGTGGTATCCCCGGAAACCACAAAAAGAGAGTTTGTTGCCAAAACAATCATTGATGGAAATCTAATACTATAACTGCTGTCACGCGTTCCGCACCCATAGAAACATTGCTATTAAAAGATACGATTGATCGACTTTTCCGCACAACTTTGATCTAGATAAGCCTAACACCCTATAAATGTGTCTAATACTCGAATTTGGCATGGAAAGGGTAAATCAATAGTTATGTAGGACTTCTCCTGTTTTAGGGCCGTAATACCGGTGTCATTATAGCATTTTGATTACTTTGATTACTAATTATTACTGTTTGCGTCCCGACTTCTCCTGGTTCTTTTTTTTAATCAAAGACGGCTGGTTTCCTGCTTGCAAGAGCTTACTATTACGGTTCAACATATCTACTACCTCTTTAGTTTTCATTCCTATGTAGGGCGAATGAAGTTTTGGTAATATGGTGCTTTGGTATTCAGATAGAATGACTGACACTAAATAGATGAATGGTTGGTTTATCTGCGTCAAAGTTCGAGTAGAAGTCTCCGTCGTTCTTTGCGGACGTTCTCCCTTGTGGAGAGTATATAACTGTTTTCCGGCTTGTATTTGCGCGCGTATCAAACTGTGAGGGGCAAAGCCAGTGTAAAAGTTTGCTCTTCCGGTCGTTATCTGCGCATGTCATATTCTTCGAAGATTCGACTGACTTATCACTTTCTTGCACTCCGGATCATTCACATTCACCTCTGTAGTGGGCACAGAAAGTAGTCCGTCATTACGTGATACTTTCGTCACATGACCAGAAATCAAAATGGCGACACAAACGCCGGTGAAAGAAAGACCAATATCGATTACTCTGTGTGCTGTTGAAACAGCATTCGGCCAATCAGACTAAGTGGTAGGAAATGTGAAAAAGACAGATTTTCTGAAAAGCTTAAATGTCTTTTAAAGAACCATGACTTGTTTTGAATCTTAAAACCTAAGATTTATCGGTGTGTCAAAACTATGTTCATCATTCATGGGTGCAGCCATTTTTGTTAAAATTGGCGTAAGATTAAAGATTATCAGTAAAGATCGAGGCTCTAAAAAAATAGTTCCATTTTATACAGGTAAATTCATCAGTTTGAACGCACCTATAATGTATCCAGAATCATATTTCCTTTGTCTACTTGATAATTTTACACATGAAACAGTTTAAAAACAATAACAAAACATCTTTTCCTCGATTTGACAAGATTCTTGTCATTTAGCCCATCGCAGAGATGTATGTGAGAGTAACGAACGACAATTCTGCTCGGAGATTGCTGTCTTGTATGACACATCACTAGCCCCGAAAGCGGGCTGACTGTAATATTACGCTCTATAAAGTAGCAATGTTTAAAATATCTTTTATGAATACGTTTGAGGAGAAATGAGACCTGCTTTAGCTTCAGATTTCTCTAAACTTCTGATCATAGCTGTGAACTGCACGAGGTAACGTTTTATTGAGTAAACCTTTATTTTGGTTTTAAATTCAAAGTAACGGTTGTCGCGTAGGAAAGTGGTTCTGTTCTGTTCCCAGGATGCCCATATTAGATAGATGAGTATTTATAGAATGCCATCTAGCGGGAGATAATGCCCTTCCGGTTTTGAAAGGAAAATGACCGGGGCCCGCTCAGGTCAGTTTGTAGACTCGTAGGATTCGTGAACGTGATGCAAGTTTAAACATATTTATTTTCCCTCAAGTTTAAATGGAAATGGGGTTGGATCACAACTTATAACAACTTAGAGATGGACCCTCCCCCTACAATGTAAATAAATATACAAGTCTTCACACAACTAATTATTAACAGATCCACACGAGAAGAGAGAGAGACAGACAGACAGACAGGCAGACAGACAGACAGACAGACAGACAGAGATTTTGTCCATTTACTCAGTATAATAAAAAGGAAACACCAGAACATTCCAAAGTATGCTCATATAAAGTAAATCGGCCAGTTTGTTGAATAGGCCTATATACTACAAATAATTCTGCATTTTCTCGTTCTGTTAGGGATGGTTTGCCAAAAAGTATATCATTTGCTTTTAATGGATTAAAGTGCTGAATAGAGTTAAAGAAGTGTAACGTTAGTCTCTGAATAACAAAAAGATTGCATCTGAAAAAATAGTGTTCGGCATCTCCAGGTTCTATCGAGCACATGCAGAGCTAACTATTAAGGAAATAGTAATGAAACAAATCACTATTAAGTCCACTGTATTTATTCCTAATTCGGGCATGCAAAACTGATAAAAACGATTGCCTTCAAGGTAATAGGCCGGAACAGCGGGTAATGGGATCCTACCTGAGATTAACTTTTTAAAAGTTGGAAACAAATTGACATTCTTCAGGTTATCATTTAAATTATTCAAAAGAATATAAAAAGTTTGCGTAAAAAATTCTTGCGTCTTAGGGAATATCCTAGACTGGTGTCAGTCCGTTAAATAGAGCATTTTCATTAAAACAAAATCATCAAGTACAACTGCAAAACGAAATCTCTGTGTTCTCAATGTTCTGAGTGTCTGATTTAACATGTATTTCAGAAGATTCGAAGGGCATGTTTACAACAACGCATATTTCTGTGACTTTGCTGTAGTTGTTTATCGTGTTTATTAGCATGACTGAAATGCAGGGCCTTAATGCCAGGTTAGGAATATCCTAAACGATTATTCATAAATGCTTGAGCGTTAGCCAACTTATGGCCCCTATAGATGATTCACCCATATCATGATGTTTGACACACATCAGACTAACATATACAAGTGATAAGTTAGATATAGCTATGTAACCCCTAGGCTGCTAAGCGTGACTCACTCCACGACCTTTTGCGGACAATGTAGATCAAGATCAGACTGCACAGAGCATGCAGTCTGATATATGATCTGCATTTTCCGATAGGGAGATATTACTTCCCAAAATATTACTTTGACATTGTAATATTCAGGTTTTTACCGTAGAATTGAACATTTTTCATGTTAGTTATTTAGCAGGATAAGGGTTAATAAGATACATATGATCGTTAGTCACACGGTTTCAAAATTTCGGGTGTTGAACCTAATTCCACTTGCCATTATGTGGCCTCGCTGTCCAATATACTTTTATAGTCTACCATCCTGTAAGTTTTTAGTCATCGATACCATCGGGTTCAATCATGAACCATTTCTTATAAAGATGTTTTCATCACAATTTTTATCTAACATGTAGACCTATAACACTATCCGTAAAGCATTTAACTAGGGATCGTATCCATGTTTCACCATATTTGTTTTCAATATGTATTTTATATTTCATGTACATGCACAAAAAAATAAACATCGTAAACGAGACAAAATATCAGTAGATAGACTATAATATGATCTTTTACAAATGATATGAATGAAAGCCTTCAGAATGCTGAAGTTGTATTTCTCGAGGAAGACATCGTTTGGAATTAATATTTTGAAAGAAAAAATATTATTCAAATACTGGCTTGAAAGTCAGTCAACTAATCAAATTAATACCTTTTGGCTAAAGGAAGAGTACCCATGACACAGTTATGATTATCTGTATATGGCTGGTCTCCCTTTGATAATAGACGGGTTTAAGAAAATGGCATGCGCAGACAACGATAGAAGGCAATGGGCGAGTTGAGATATTTTCAATAAAAAACAACAAACAAAAGTACAGACAAACCCGGTAAATTTGGATTTGAAAAGTGGAGGTCGGAGGTGGACAGTGAATTTTTGGTCGCCGGGGGGGGGGGGGGGGGGGGGGAGGGGGGGATGCTTATCATATGACGCATAGAAAAAATCAAAACAATATAAAACCAGTATCATTAAACAGTGATTACATAATTGCTGTTGAAAAAATAGTATTTACACGATCAATGGCATCGCCCAGTATATTTATGTTTTAGGTGTGAGTGATTCATTTCACTGACGTATGTGGAGCTTGTGGAAGAGGGCGGGGAAGTACTTGAATATTTACTGTTTGAATGGTTTTTTGGTTGTATTGGTGTTTAACGCCACTTTAATTACCATATGGTGCATTTTTATTCTAGTGAGATCTTACCTTGAATTCCAATTTCAAATATTGGCGGGTATAATTATCATGAAATACAAGGGAGATTAGGCCTGTATACCTACCGCCTGTTTAGAAAAATATTAATTTGTCTAAACGTTTTTTTTTTCTGCCTGATGGCATGTCGTTTTCAGAAAAGTTAAATATTAACAATTTGATCATATGAATTGATTCAAATTCGTTACACCTCGATGAAAAATTACCGTTTCTCATACATACCCTCTACAGACGTAACCGTGTTTATTCGTCCTCGGTTTTACGCTTGCTCTTGGCTGGCAATTTTCTGTAAGGTGCACAGGCATATACAGACCAGAGACAGGAAGAGGCGGTTCCATGTTCCGTCTTCTGCATATAATTGTGCACATATACACGTACTATAGCCGCAGTCATTTAACACTACCGGAACTGGCCAAAGCGAGGTTTTGGGTGGAGCTTTTCTCTTATAGGCGTACCTTCCAAGGAATGTGGCTATTTACGGCGTGAAGCAGTCGGAAATAAGCTCTTTCCTTTTCAATAAGGGAGGCAACTCTGGCATTACTAATTACAAAATTTTGTACGAGTTGCTTCCCTTTGACCATTATTTGTTCACTGTTCTCCTGCAAGTGTCTTACTTTGTGAACAAAAATCAGTTCAGAACAAAGAGCAAAGCAAAAACTCAGACAAAATGGACGAAAATAGGCTAAGATGCAAGAAAGAAAAGGAAATTGGGCAAAAAGACCTGAAAATGTGTGTAACGAAAATCAGTTGATACGAAATGAACGAGCGGGAAGTAACAAAGGAAATTTAAAAGAAAGCAAGGTAGATCTAGTTTTTCCTTGGTATCTTGTGATTGGACTGGTGCTTCGGGTTTTAAGGCATTGGTCATTTTTAAAAACCAAAATCGCGTGTATCTTCACATATTCATGAACTGTAAACCCCCCCCCCCCGCCCCCAAAATACATGAAACATTGACAAGTTTTATGTGCACAGTATCCGGATTGTAGATATATTCGGGTAAAGGTTTGGCTATGTAGAAGAAGTAGTTTATAAAAGTCCTGTTCATAGAACACTTCATTTAATTTTGGAAAAATAAATAACACAAAAAATGGAGGAAGGGTTTGATAAGGATTTTACTATTTAGCAGATGACGAACTTTTTGACTGCATCAATGTGAAAGGTTTTGCAGACGACAAATCTAAAAGTTTGTCAAAAGGTGACCTCTGTCTTTGATAAGATAAGAAAACACTGTGGTACAGTGAAAAACATGCTGGATAAGAGGATATTTTCTCTTATTTCCATAATGGTTTCAAAAGAACAGAGAATTTTTAAGGATGTTTGAAGCTTAGTCTCAATAATGAAACGCTTTGGTGATATTTTTCATATTTGCACATTTATTGTAGATCTATAGATCTACCAAGTCCATTATAAATTTTCTAGTAGCAAAAGTAGAGCGCTATACAGATTTTCTGTTTCGTCGGTTAAATCTGTATTGCAGCAAAATGCAACTGAGATTTTAATAATAAACATGACCAAAGACAACAAACCTTTCATTACATAAAGAGCTTGTAGAAGTCGTTTATTACATGTAAATCTCGGGAAAAACACTGGGGAAATTTATCATGGGTGGTGGCCATTTTGCGTGTATTTGGGAACGTAAACAACTCAAGTACCAGACAAAATTCATGGTTTTCTCTGTGTTAAGCTTTTAAATTGAAAATTTTTGTATTTCAAATGAAGGGTTAATTGATACTCAAGCAACAGATATGTTTAAATCCTAGTTTTGTACCCTCTTTGTGAATTTATGAGAGGACAAATTTGCTCACAAAATCTGTGGGGAACTTTCAACTGGTTTTGTCTTGATCGTCTCTGTACCAGAGACGACCAGTCAAAAAGTATGCTCATAGCCTTTGGGGACAGTTATCTGTACTAGTTTGAAACTGTGAACTGCATGGTGAATTGTAACATGCATGCATGATCATCTGTGATGCATGTGGTCAACAGGTTTTGTCCTGGAAGCGTTGTCAGCCCATGTATTCATGTAGATAATTTCTTAAATTTTCTTTATGTGTAAGATAAAATGCAGTTGGAATGATAGAATTTGCCATAAAAAGGCAGAGCTCCAGATAGAGGGAGTGATGTTGATTTCGATGGATTTAAAGTACAATCATTCCTTCTTATCTTGAGCTCTGAAAAGGGAAGAAAACCTTGTTGGAAAAGGAGAAAATGTCATTCACCATGATGTTTTAAAAACAAGAAAAGCCTTCAGAAAAGATAGCTGGCGTACAAGGTACTGAAATATGAATGATGGAATTGTTTTGTGGCTCGATCAATATGAAGTAATGAGAAATGACCGGCAAGTTATTGCCTTTGTTCATCACTGTTTTTAATTTTGTTGAAAAATAATTGATCTATTGGGTTGTTGGGTGATGCTCAATGCTCGTAAATAATGGTGTGATAAATGTTCAAGAAAATATGGCAGCAAATTTTTCATATCACGCACAATCAGTTGAATATCTTCTCTATACAATGTATCAGCATTTGCTGCATAAGATCTAATGCCTATTTTTTTTTTTATCGCCTCAGTTGAAATGCATGTCACACCTTTCATAAATAAAGAAGTGGAGTACAAGATATGATACCCGGGAGTCAAACAAGATACTAATGCGGCATATTTCTCAGCCAAGTGGTGTAAAAGTTTGATGATCAACAGACAGCGATGTACTAAACAATAGAGAGAAATGGATGAATACTTAAGTGGAAATTTGCTTTGGTAGATGGTAGCACTCAGCATAGCTCCAGATAGAGGCAGAAATTTTGATTTCAATATTGAAAATACATGAATTCTCCACTAATTCCTATGTCGTGGGTACTCATTAGAATTGTCTCATTGAGACGATTCTAATGAGTACCCACAACATAAGGTTTTGAAGAAAATTAAAGGATTTAGAAAATCATCATTCCCTCTTATCTGGAGCTCTGACTCGGGAAAGCATGAAAATCTTGAACAGAAACTGTTTTTGCTGAACTCAAACTTAAGTGCAAGAAAAGTGACAGTTACAAATGGTGTCCTTATGTGCGTGGCTGAAAGGTTTGGAACTGAGCTTTGTATTCAAGACAGGGGTGTGGAAATCCCGTGTCCAACTCATCAGAGTCGGAAAAATTTGTTGTTGGCCAAATTACTTTTTTCAGTCTAGTTGTGAGCATTTGGTCTACCTCAGCAATCACCATATATGATAGGGTCGGTATGAGATGTGTCTATTTTTGCACATTGATTTTTTTTGCTTTTGAAAATGTCTGAATAATGTCAAGGTCATTTGTATTGATTAACTTATTACCAAACAACAAAATTTTTGGCTTGCCAAAATCAAATACATTTCCAGACGACAAAATAAAAGTGACTTGTTTGTGAAGGGTAGAAAATATTGAGGAAAAAGGAGAACATATCAGCATTTTCTCATTTTCCTAAAATGCTTGTTTCCCCACTATGTTTTCTAAAGTTTTTTTTTTTTTTTTTATTATTATCATTTCAGCACTGATTCAAGTATCTTTAAGTTTAACAACAATGAATGTCACACATTTTAGCCTGAATATGATTGTACAGCTTTGGTCTGAATGGACTGTAAATGTGGATATATATGTGTTACAAAAATTTTGGGAATTACAGATAATGGACAATCTGCACGCCGAAATGTTTGCAAACTCAAGGCCCTTGATTCTCTTTTTGTTGGTATTCTTGTAAAATGTGTGAACAGAAAAGTTCACAAATTTTCCAAATTCACGAAATCACAGAAATTTCCATTTTGCAAAAAATTTCCAGTTATACAGTATCTACTCTGCCTGAAATTGTCACAAACAGAAACAATTGTGAAGCAATCAGTTGATGCATAAAATTGAGGTAAATGGACCGTTTGTTTTTTTTTTTTTTGTATAAAATATTCAAAGCAAACGGAAAGTTACAAGTCTTGAGACCTTGAAAGCATCTACCTGCTCAAAACATAAATAAACAAGAAGGCCAAGATGGCCCTGGATCGCTCACTTAAATTTTTGAGAGGACCATAGCCACTTTTTTTTTATTTTTCGAGGTATTAGAAGGTATTAGTTTTAGAAAGGGTCATTCAAGGAACATTTCTGTGAAATTATTTTAAAATCTGACCAGCCATTTCAGAGAAGAAGAATTTTCAAGAATTTCTTCATGTCCTTATAGTGCAAGTAGCCCCCAGAGCTATGTTTCCAGATGAATCAAAATTTTGTGAAAAAATTCTGAAAAGGGTCACCAGAGAAACATTGCTGTGAAATTGTTTTATAATCTGACAACAGGTTTCAGAGAAGATGAATTTCCAAGAATTTCTTCATTTCCATATAGTGCAAGTAGCCCCCATTCACCAGAGTCATTTCACGGACAATTTTTGAAAAGGGTCACCCAAGGAACATCTCTGAAATTATTTCAAAATCTGGCCAGCGGTTTCAGAGAAGAAGAATTTTTAAGAGTTTCTTCATTTCCCTATAGTGCAAGTAGCCCCCATTCACCAGAGCCATGTTTCTTGAGTCAATTTATTATTTCAAAATCTGACCAGTGGTCTCAGAGAAGAAGAATTTCCAAGAATTTCTTCATTTCCCTAATTTTAAACGTTCTGCACTATGCTCTTTCATTATTGAACAACAAATAACTTTGACTGAATACATTGTCATTTAGTAATGAGTTAAATATAAACATTGAAAATCTTTTATGGCTCAAAATAAAGTAAGATAATGAAAAGTAACCTGGCAAGCAAATATCTTTTTTTTCATCACAATTGTTTAAATTTGTTTTGTTGAAAAGCAATATCACTTGCGTTATTGGGTGATCCTCAGTGCTTGTAAATAATGGTTTCATAAATGTTCAAGAAAATATGGCGGCAGGGGCCTGCCAATATGCATGTGAATGTTGTTTACAAATCGCAAATTAAAATCTGTTTGTTCTATCTGAGTGTGTACAAAGAAGTAGGTCAAACACCAGTGCATTCAGCTACCTTCCAAAAAACCTCTACTTCAGGTTTTTTTTTTACTGATACAGCATGTGAAAGGTTTGAAAATTTCTTTTTTTTCATTTCAGATTTTCAGTACAGAATTGCTCAGGGCGTTAATGTTAATGGTTGTCTTGTAACTTTTGCAGCACTTAAACTTTACAAACATTCAAGAAGAAACATATGTGGGACACTGAAGAAACAGAATGAGCATTCAAACATCTACCATGTGGTAGAACCATTGTGAAGTCATTTATGAAGAAATAGATTCAGCTAGTGGTATGTCCCTCTCAGAAGAAGATGACTACCATGTGTAGAAACTTAGTACTTTGATTCTGTAAAAAGAACAAAATGCCTAACCCTTTACCAAACAAACACTGGTTTTTACGAACCTGAGATGGAAGCCTTTGAAAACATTGTGGTTGCCAGCATTTTCTCCTTTTCCCACTCTGTTTTCTACCCTGCTGGGAAAAAAATCAATATTTCAATTAGGGTTTTATTTTGTCGTCTGCAAGTGCTTTCAATTTGGACCAGTCTAAAATTTTGTCATTTGGAATAGGGTTAACTCATGATAACTGAGACTACAAAATTTTCCAGGTTAACTCTTTAACACACAATGCCTACTTTTGATGCTCCTGGAAAAGAAGCCTTTGGAAAACATTGTTGCAAAAGGAGAAAATGCTGGTAACCACATTTTTTCTCCTTTTTCCACAATGTTTTCATTGAAATTGTCGTCTGCAAATGCTTTCAAGTTGGACAAAGGCTAAAATTTTGTCGTCTGGTAAAGGCTTAAAATATTTTGCACACTGTAAATTACATGTAGCTAAAATTATGAGATTCATTATTTAAAAGAGCAGAAAACACTGATGGAAAAGGAGAAAATGCTAGTATCTAAAGTTTTTCTCCTCTTCATCCTTCAATGTTTTCAACCCATTTTGAAATCAAATTTCAAAACATGGAGCTAAATTCAAACTGTCCTCTTCACCTGCTTTAACCCTATACCAAGCAATCCTAACTCTTAACAACCCTGAGGAATTTGGACTATGAAAACATTGTGGGGAAAGGAGAAGATGTTGGTAACCAGCATTTTCTCCTTTTCCCACAGTGTTTCCTACCCTGATGGAAACAAACTTCATTCTTTGAGTTTCATTTATTTTGTTGTCTGCAAATGCTTTTGGTTTGGACAAGTCTAGAATTTTGTTGTTTGGTAAAAAATCAATTTATGGTTGACCGACATGGATTAAGATTTATTGTAAATTAATAATTTGTGGCTAAAATAATATTTGAATAGGGAAAAGGCTAATAATGAGGAATTGCATGGTGCACAGAGTAGGAAAGTTTTCTTTGAAAGGATAGAAAACATTGTGGGAAAATGAGAGAATGGTGCCTTTTAGACCAGTCCAAATTGAAATCATTTGCAGACAACAAATTAAATGTCAACCAAATGTTGAGATATGTCTTGGAATGGATAGAAAACATTGTGAGAAAAGCAGAAAATGCTAATTACCAGCTTTTCTGTCTTTTACCTCATTGTTTTCAAAAGCCTTCATCATCTGGATTGATAAAACAGGATTATGTGGAAAAAGTTAAATACCTGCTGGTACAATTGATTGTGTTGATTGTATGGTGTTTAGAGCCACTTTAGTATTAATTTAATAACGTTTCAGTGGCCTGTTCACCTATTCATGTTTTCCTGGAGTCTCTTTTACCAGTACTCCACACAGTTTTCTTTTCCAAACCCATGACTGCTTTCCCACATAACCAGTGCCAAGGCACTAGCCGGTGTTGGGAGAGTAATGATTCCTGTGGCAATGACTATCAGTTATCCCCTAAAAGAAATTGGTCGAGCCAGGGATGGAACCCACAACCTCTTACTCTCATATCCTGTGTGCTACCGAATGAGTTACCAGGGCTTTGCTTCCCTTAGGTATAAAGCTTTTGAAAAGATTATGGCAAAAGAGGAAAATGTAGGTGACCTACATGCTGTTTTTCCCAAGTATTTTTTAACAACTCAAAACAGTAACCATCCCTTGACTCACATTTGTCGGTTGCAGATGCTTTCAGTATATTTTGTTTGTTAAAGTATTAGCTTCAGGTTCAGGAAATAGTGAGAATGTAAACATTGTGGGAAAAGGAGAAAATGCTGATAACTAGCATTTTCTCCTTTTCCCACGATGTTTTCTACCCTGCTGGAAACAAATTTCAATTTTCTAGTTACAGTTATATTGTGGTCTGCAAGTGCTTTCAATTTGGACCAGTCTAAAATTTTGTTGTTCTTAAAGAGTTTGGTAATTACACACAGAGAAATGAATATTTTTGTAAAATACATGTATATATATATGTACAGAACTGAATTGTTAAATAAATAAGTTTTGTTTTACGAATTTCTATCTTTTTATCTTCTCAATCTTTTAACCCCATTCCACACAATCCTGAGTTTTAACAACCCCAAGTAGAGAAGTCTTTTGAAAGCACTGTAGGCTTTCTAAAACATTGTAGGAAAAGAAAAAGAATGTTGGTAACTAGACAGGATGCCTTTGAAGAAAAAGAAGGCTTTTTAACCTTTTACAACTCAATGACGACTTTAAACACCCTTGAGGAAGAAGCCTTTGTAAAACACTGCAGGAAAAGGAGAAAATGCTGGGAACCAGCATTTCTCTCTTTTTCCCACAGTGTTTTCTACACTATCAGGATCTGCAAATACTTTCAAGTTGGACGAGGTCAAAACTTTGTTGTCTTGTAAAACACAGAGTTAAAACATTGAAGGATTTTGGAAACATTGTGGGAAAAGAAGAAAATGCTGGTGACCAGAAGAGAAGTCTGTCAGATAGAGAGACGGCTTTTGAAAACATTGTTGGAAAAAAAGCAAACACTTGTGACCAGAAAAGGAGAATTCTTCTGAGAAATCGACAGCTTTTGAAAACATTGTGGGAAAAGATGAAAATCCTCTGTAGCTCAGCTGGTAACAACATTTGAGGGAGCATGTTGCTGGTACAAATCTCCAGCTTGCCAATTTCTCTCAGAGAATTTATGATAGTCATTGCAACAGGATACATTCCTATCTTGCCTCTGAATAACCTGTGTATGATGCCCTAGATGGTTATGTGGGAAAGCAACCAATGGCTTGGGAAGAACATAGTGAGAAATGCTGGAAAAGAAATGCTAGGAAAGCATGGATAAGTGAAGTGGCTGCAGCTGTGATATCATTGAAAGTATTTTATTATATCAACTCTTAGGCTGCTCAGTGCAACTCAAGGACCTTTTGCAGACAGTGTTGATCAAGATCAGATTGCACAGAACATATAGTCTGATCTTTGACCTACACTGTCCCATAAGGGGATATTTTATCCTGAAAAAAAATACCTATGAAATAGCCAAATTTTGGTTTTTACTATCAGTTTTGAAGGTTTCATCTCAGTTACTTAGTAGGATAAGAGCTGAATTTTAAACGAACAAATCTACCAGACTATAAAAGTTCTGTACTATTTAGTATCAATAACATTTACGGATAGAATTTGATCAAAAGTTTCTCAAAAGAGACTTTGCAAAGGATATGAAATTATTGTGGCAAAAGGAAAATAGCATGTAACCAGCAATTTCCTCAAGATTCTTATCATTTTTTCCAAAAGCCTAAACAGTGTCCCTAAGTATCGGGACTGTCTTGTAAAGGATTAAATTCCATGAGAATTATTTGATTAAAATGTATAAGAAAGAGTCATATACAAGCATACTGTTTGACAGAAATTTTCATTGATTTAAATAAGCTACGGTGTAGTCTACATAATTATGTGCAAATATGATTTTCCTTGTTTCATATATGAGGAAAAAAATAGATAAATAGTAATTTTTCTCAATTAGATACAATTTAATTACAATATCGAATTATATCTTTTATCAATCAACCCAATAAATGATGCCCATAGACTCGTGCTGCAAAACTATCGCAGCCGGGATTTTTCAAAAAAAAAAAAATATGGTCTAAGGGAGAAAACTCGTACTGTCTAGGAGTAAGAGTAAAGCAAGAGTAGCCTCCCTTATAATGATCCGCCCTTCATCATTTCTCCTAGACGCTTGACGGATCAAAGTACTAAACACTAGGGAAATAAGTGACGTGCATGTAACGTTTTTAATCTGTTTTTGATGAAGATTTCAATTAATTTTAACAAAAGAGTGTCATTGATATTGATTTTAATACAAAACACTAGAATCTAAGTTTTAAATAAGATTATTTCCTGCTTTTGATACTTGAAATTCGAATGGAATTCACCGAGAAAGGTTTGAATCTTTGAAAATCGCCATTTGCAAAGGTATGAATTAGCTTGCGGACGGCATCGTTAAAAATGACGCTTCACAGAATGTACGATCTGATTCTGAGTCTACACAGTTTACTTGTGTTGTAAACCTTTCAGTGCAAAATAAACTAACTTAAATTCCAGTGGACAGCTATAAATACAATCTATTGAAACTTACAAAGATTTTGATTGTATAGGCTTGACTGCATCAGCGGAGGGTATAGATCAAAGATCAGACTGCACGTTCTGTGCACGTACTGTGCAGTCTGATCTTTATCATGCCGTCCGCAAAAATCTCTGCTTTCGCCTATGGCGCCGAAAGGGTTAAGCCTATTTGGATAGAGTTAAAATCTTTACAAGATAGATCTAGAACGCTCTAGATAGTTCCGGTAAACTGTTTGTTCAAATCGTCGACAGAGGTTCGATGTCTAAGGCGCGTAAAAACGAAAACTTCAAAGTGCCATATATATTGAAAGTTGCCTTCGTGCTCTGTGTAGATAATGATCAGACTGCACAGAACGTTAAATCTGATCTTTGATCTACAGCGTCCACTTTCCTCAGACTTTCTGGACAATTTTATGCAATCTTAAAACGTACCGCGGAAATTTTTTTTAGACTGAAGTTATCTCTTGTTTATTTGGCGCTCTTTGGGCTTGTAACGGGAACGGTTTGATATTCATTTGGATTTATTTTAAGTAAACATCATCTGCCTGAATAAGCCAATTTATGTTTTGAAGTTGAGCTATAAAATGACCTGCTTTATTTAGCGATATATGTCGGTATCGTTATTGAATGAAACATTTGTTTGTATAAGTTTGCATTAAGTTATCGTAGTGGTCATCATTAACTCATTAATTTCATTTACTGAACATCTATTACCTCAATGATATCTGTAACCAAATGTTGCATTTTTATTGTAGAGCGATCTTACATTGAATTCCAAATTCAAATATTGGCGGTTATAATTAACATGAAATAAACGGGAGACTACCTGCCGCCTGTTAAGAAAAATAATAAGTTTTACCAATTTTTCATTTTTCTGTCTGGTGGCATGTCGTTTTTATAACGGTTAAAATTAACAATTTGACCATATGAACTGATTGAAATTCGTTACACCTAGATGAAAAATTATCGTTTGTCAAACGGATCGTCTCTACAGACGTTACCGTGTTTATTCGTCTTCGGTTTTATGCTTGCTCTTGGCTAGCATTTTTTGTAAGTTGCACAGGCATATAAGGACCAGAGACAGGAAGAGGAGGTTCCATGTCCCGCCTTCTGCACATACAATGCACATACTGTAGTCGCAGTAATTTAGCACCTCCGGAAGTAGCTAAAGCGAGGCTTTGGGCGGAGTCTTTGTTTTGTAGGCGTACCATCCAATGGTATGCACGTACTCACGACGTGAAGCAGTAAGAAATAAGCCCTTTCATCTCCAATAAGGGAGGCAACTGTAGCATTACTACTTAAAAAAAATTGTACGAGTTGTTTCCCTTTGACCATTAGTCGTTCATCATTCTCTTCCAAGACTCTTATATTTTGAAAGAGTATCAGCCCGGAACAAAAAGCAAACTAAAGTGACGATAAATGGACGAAAATAAGTGATAAATTGAACAAATTAAGGACAGAAAGCAATGTAAATTGGTGTTACAAACAAAAATTGATGCGAAAGGAACGAACCGGAAATAGCAAATAAGCTTGGTAGAGAACATAAATTATGGCACTATTTCCATGATTTTTTTACGATTCTACGGGTGCCAATGGTTGTAAGTCGCATGTTTCTTTTTTCAAAGTAAACACTTGTATATCTTTGCATACAAACCATATCAAAGACAATAAAACAGTAAACATGAACGGGATCCATTTGTTCAGTATCCGGATTGTAGATATATTCGGATAAAAGTTTGAATCTTGAGAAAAATTTGAAATATATTCAATACCACACTTTAAGTGACTTGAAAAGAAAATATAGAAAATAACATAATTGAGAGAGTTTAGTATATCGTAATACAGTTGTAAAAACTTGTTTCTATCGAATGGCAGTCATTTGAACACCCGGTAATTTCGACACCCAGTCATTTCGACAGACTTTTGTCATTTCGATCCCCGATGGAAAAATGTTTGCAAATTTTGGTCAGATAGACACCTCATTTATTAGAGCACTTTTTAAACTCGACTTTTTATTATCAAGTTACTTTAATTTCTTTTAAAGATGTCATATTATTATAATTTTGTGTTGGTGTTTGACCAAACATGTTTTTAAATAACTTTATTCAATGGTAATTACTCCGAGTAAAGGTATACCTGTACAATTTTCTGTATTCCACTCAGCCTTGTATAAAGAGATTAATATGTAGTATAATATTTATCACACCTTCACCTGTCTAAAGGTAACTGTGTTTGACTTCACATTTTTATTGATTGGAATAAATCATAATTAATGAAAATCCTACAAATGCCAAGACTAGATCTCTTAAAAAAAAGGTTAAGAAAACATATATCCTTCATACGTTCAAGATAAAAATGTATCTACATACAGTACGTCCATATTACCAAATCTGTAATTTACAGAAACCCTGAAAAAGAAGCCTTTGGAAAAAGGAGAAAATGCTGGTAACTACAAACTACTTCTATATAAATTACCAAAACAATGAGAGATTTTTGTAACACCCCCCCCCCCCCCACAAAATGAATGTTTTCTGGGGTGTACTGGAATCATCCTGTTTGTCTGTGTCTCTGTCTGTGTGTCTGTCCGTCTGTGTACAAAATACCAGTAATTTTGTGTCCCAAACTCCAACAGTTTTCCTTCAATTGTATTGAAACTTTGCAGATATACATGTATTAATCATTATATGGAAGATTTGCAATATGCCTTTTTCAAGTGTCAACTCTTCCTGGTTGAAGAATTATCTGCCCTTTAACTTGACACTCTTTTCTGTTAAAGGGCTGGTAGGGGTATTAAGTCGCATTAAGTGACAGCTCTAGTTTGACTTGCTGAAATAAAAAGAAATTGCAGACAACAAATGAAATGTAGTTCAAGCATGAGATTTGTCGTTGACAAGAGTCAAAAACATATTGGGAATGTAGTTCAAAAACGGGTTTAGTGTTTGATAGAAAAAAAAAACAACATTTGTCGGAAAAGGAGAAAATGCCAGTTCCCAATGTTTTCTTGTTTCCACATTATTTTCAAAATACATTTTCCTAGAGGTAAACAAGGGTTAATGAATTTTTTTCTTTCCATCTTTGTAGTGTAAATATGGAAGTGAGGTGCAAAATGCAGAAATTATTTTACCTCGTTGGAGAAGAGAGATATCACCAAGCATGAGACAAAAAACCTTAGTATTTTTTTGGAAGAAGTTGTGAAGTATTTACAAAAAAATGGGGCAAGAGTCTTCCACCATCCACACTCAGTGTTTTTTTTGACATTTGACCAGTGGTTCTGAAGATTACAGGGTTCAGACAAGCACACCAAAACATGAGGCTGGATGAGACCCTTTATCATTGGTACTCAGACTCAAGTTCAAGAAATATTGTTGTAAGTGGTAATATGCTTGCGAAGAAACTCGGCTGTGAGCTGGGGATTCAGGATTTATCTTATTCCAATGGATGTCTGGCCAAATTTAAGAAATGCCATAGCATTGCAGCAGCAAACCTAAATGTAAGAAGTTTCAAGTCCAAACCAAATTTTTACTGGTTTTAACCCATTACCACACAATCCACACTTTTGACAAGCCTGAGAAAGAAGCCTTTGGAACATATTGTGGAAAAAGAAGAAAATGCTGGTAACCAGCATTTTCTCAACAGTTTTTAAACTCTTCACAAAACAAATTTAAAATCTTTAGTCACTTTTATCTTGTCGCCTGCAAATGGTTTTGATTTTGACAAGCCTAATATATTGTCGTTTGGTAATGAGTTAATTCTTTATCTCGACCAAATGCCTGTTGACTTTTTTTTTCACCAGCATTTTCTCCTTTTCTCACAATGTTTTGTACTCTTTACGAAACAAATTTCAAATTTTCACCTTTATTTTGTCATCTGCAAATGCTTTTGACAAACCTAAAGTATTGTCGTTTGGTAATGAGTTAACTCTTTATCTTGACCAAATTCCTGTTTATTTTGTATAACCCTTACCTTGATGATAGTCACTGCGATAGGATTCATTCCTCGGCCATCGCTGACCATTGTTATGATGATGATCACGTGGGAAAGTAGCCACTGGCTTGGAAAGAAAATTATGCAAAGTACTGGTAAAAGAAACTACAGGAATGCATGGCTAGGTGCACTGGCCACCGCGATATAACTGAAATTATGTTCAAAATGGTGTTAAACACCATTCGATCAATTTTTAACCCTTTTACAAATCAATCCTTGGTTTTTATGACGCTGACATAGAATGCCTTTGAAAACATTGTGGGAAAAGGAGAAACTGCTGGTAACCTGCATTTCTCCTTTTCCCACAATGTTTTCTACCCTGCTGGAAACAAATCTAATTTTTGAGTTACATTTATTTTGTTGTCTGTAAGCGCTTTCAGTTTGGATCAATCTAAGATTTTATCATTTGTTAAAGAGTTGAAATGTCAGATTTCGCTGCAGGAACAGTCAAAATTTAAACGCCAATATGCTCTTTCAACAGGAAAAATGAATCTACTGACTTTGTTTTCATGATTTGTTTAACCCTTTCTCAAACAATCCCTGGTTTTTACGGCCCTGAGACAGAAGCCTTTTGAAAACATTGTGGGAAAAGGAGAAAATGCTGGTATAACCAGCATTTTCTCCTTTTCCCACAATGTTTTTCTACTCTTCCTAAAACAAATTTCAGTTTTTGAGTCACATTAATTTTGTTGTCTGCAAACGCTTCCAATTTGGACAAGTCTAAAATTTTGTTGTTTGGTAGAGAGTTAATCAATTGTCTATTGGAAGATTTTTATAAATATGCATAAAACTGTATTTAGAAATGAATAAAGTTTATTTTATGACTTTTTGTCTTTATATTTCCTTTACTAGTTATCATACAATCTCCACTTTTAACAAAACCCAAGAAGGCTATTGAAAACAGTGCAAGTCTTCAAAAACACTGTGGGAAAAGAAGGAAATGCAGGTGACGAGAAGAGAAGGCTGTTGAGAAAAGAGAAGGCTTTTGAAAATACTGAGTGTTTTGGTAAAACATGTTGGGAAAAGAAAAAAATGCTGGTAACCAGCATTTTCTCCTTTTCCCACAATGTTTTCTACCTTACAAAAGACAGAAATTATTGTTTGAGCAGTAGTCAAACTGTCTTATATAATTGCTTTGAATTTGGTCCAGTCCATATAATTATTGTTTGGTGTAAGGGAAAATCCTGTTGTATAGATTTGCTGACAAAGGCTGTATTTTGTTGAAGTGTGTAAGGGGAGGTCAAAACTTTTGCCTGCCTCTCATATTTTATCTGTAAAAAGGTGAAAAAAGATGTTCTGTTTAACTCCTTACCACACAATCCCAAGTTTTACCCTTTCCCAAACAACAAATTTTGGACCCTTCCAAACCGAAAAAGTTTTTAGACGATAATTTTAGATTAGGGGAAAATTGCAGAAAGTTCTAAAAAAGGGTAGAAAACACTGGGAAAAGGAAAAATTGCTCGTTATGAGCAATTTGTCCTTTTCCGAAAGTGTTTTCAAAATACTTTTACTGCAGACACTTAAAAACCAGGGATTGTTAGGGAAAGGGTTAATGACCATGAGAAAGAAGCCTTTTGAAAACATTGTGGGAAAAGGAGAAAATGCTGGTAAATCATTTTCTCCTTTTCCCACAATGTTTTCTAACCTTCACAAAACAAATTCTGAGTCACTTTTATTTTTGTCGTCTGAATGTACTTTCAGTTTTGACCCGTTTGAATTTTGTCGTTTGGCAAAGATTTAAAGTCAGGATATTCAGCCAGTTGCCGGTGTAGCAAGATGTCCAGTTTATGTTGATGTTTCCCTTACCCTTCCCAACCCTCTCAAAGTACAGCTTAGCCCTGCAACTCCTTAACCCTTTACCAAACAATCCCTGGTTTTTACAACCTTAAAATAGAAGTCGTTTGAAAACATTGTGGGAAAAGGAGAAAATGCTGGTAATCAGCATTTTCTCCTTTTCCAACAATGTTTTCTACCCTGCTGGAAACTGATTTAAATTTTTGAATTACAATTATTTTGTCGTCTGCAAATGTTTTCAATTTGGCCCATATAAAATTTTGTCGTTTGCTAAGGGTTAATCTACAGGGGTTGAGAAAAAAGATGTCACTGGTTCAAATCTCCGGCTTAGCCTCTTTCACTGGGAAGATATGTCACCTGTCATGCAAAAAGGGACCATCTGGGATTTCTGTAGATGAATTATTTGAAAACAGATCAACGATAGTGCAGTCAGTTTAAGTTGATTTTTATAAATGATTGTACAACAAGGTACAATGACCACTTTTCATACAGAAAACGTCATTAAAGCAATTTGTGCAGTCTGATCAGGGTTGACACTTTTCACAGTTCCCAGAAGGTCCCTTTTTGTGTGATGGGTCACGTATATGATAGTCACTGCAACTGGATTATTTTCTCTCTTCCTACTGATGATTGTTTAGATGATGCATTTTTACCTATGACATTTTTACCTATGGCATTTTACCTCTGACATTTTTACCGCACACCGATGCCACAGCTGGTTGTGTGGGAAACTAGCCAGTGACTAGGGAAGAACATTGTGCAAAGTACTAGAGAAGAAATGCTAGGAAAGCATGGATAGGTGAAGTGGCTGCTGTGGTTTCATTGAAAATGTTGGAATGGTGCTAACTGAAAAACAAATCTAGCAGACTACAAAACTGAATTTTTCAACATTGATAGAACTTCAGATGACAAATGAAAACCAAAAAGAAAATCCTTGGACCTTGTCTATAAACCCAGCTAACCCTTGCCTAGCTTTTCAATGAAAACAATTATAGCACATGTTCGCTTCCTGAAAATGAATCTCTTTCATCGTTTTTTTCTAGAGGGAATGGAAGGTTTGAAATTTGAATTAAACTTTGTTATTACGATAGTCAACTTATATGGTAGTTCAATAAGGAACATGGCAAACATGCAACTATACAGATTTTTAAAAAATGTTATTTCAAAGTTAGGATCTTCGCTATAAATTCAAATGTATGATGTCCCAGCTTTTTGTTAGTAGACTGTCTCTGTCTTCTAGCAGATACTGGAACGATTTTTCGAAAAAATTATCACATTAATTAGCATTCTCCCTAAGAATCATGCAGGCCCTGTAGAAATGGTGATAAGTGACTTTTTCAGAATACCAAAAAAAGTTAGTGCAATTGATTCCTTTAATCACAAAAGTTCAAAAGCCAAAGGGAAACTTTTATTGTCATGCTGTTACCATGGCAACAGCCACAGAAAGTTTTTGCCCCCAGAGGCATATTTTTTGCTTTTTAAAACTTCAAAAATTAAGCACTTTGAAGTTAATACAATATATTTGTCACGAAAAGTCCAGTCAGTTGTGTTATTATAACATAATCACCCATGTATTGGCTTACAATATCAAGAATGCAATAGCAAAAATAAGCTTGCAGAATGTGTTTCTATGGCAACGAACAAAGGCTGTATTTCGCATTTCTGCTGGTGGCTTAAATTGACAAATTTTTATCTCAATTATCTCCTAACAGCAAAGCTAGGATTTAAGGTTACAATATTGGGCATAAAGACTAATGTATTGGGTCACAAATAAAAAAATAAAAAAGGTCAAAATGTTTTTAGGTCAGGTTACCATGGCAACCAAAGTGACAACAGATTTGTAAAATTTAGAAAATGCTGTATTTTATGCAAAAAAATGACCACTAAACACAAATATTTGAATGTCAGTTTATATGACATATGAAGTATTAGTACAAATTTGAAAAGATGGAAACAAGATATTTTGGTTTTGTGTCTAAATTTGGTTTCCGTGGCAACCTGAATCTCGACAATGGCAAAAAATTGCAATTTTTGCTTATTTTCATGGCAAAATTGTAGAGAGTAGAGTAAGTAAATTGAATAACTTTGGTTTTAGAAATAGCTATTGATCTAACATGTTGTCGATGAAAAAATAAGAATGGGCATATCATATCATAGTCTAGGTAACCATGGCAGCCAAAATGGCAATGTATCGGTAAAATTGAGAAAATACCATTATCTGTCGAATATAATGAACAAAAATTTAGAATCTTCATACCCCTCTATATATGGTTCATGGCATGTCAGTTTCATTAGCTCCACTGGTAGAAGGCCAGCGGGCTTATGTCATGGCCAGGTATCTGTCTTGCGTCTGTGTGTCTGTCCGTGTGTGTGTGTGTGCGTACACGTGCGTGTGTGCATACGTTAAATTTTATTTCAAACATCTTCTTCTCTGAAACCACTCATCCAAATTTGATGAAATTTCACAGAAATGATTGTGCCATGATCCTCTTCAGAATTTTTTATAAAGAATTTTTCTCCTTAAAAAACCCTGGTTTCTATGGCAACCTGAATCTCGATACTGGCATAAAACTGCAATGTTTGCTTATTTTCAAGGACTAATTGTAGAGACAAGAGTAAGTAAACTGAATAACTTTGGTTTTAGAAATAGCTATTAATCTAATGTGTTGTCCATGAAAAAAATAACAATGAGCATATCATATCATACTCCAGGTTACCATGGCAGCCAAAGTGGCAACATATCGGTAAAATTGAGAAAATACAATTATCTATCAAATAGAATGACCAACAATTAAAAATGTTCATACCCCTCTATACATAGTTCCTGGCATGTTAGTTTTCATTCATAAAGTAGCATATATGCTAATTATCTCCCGCCAAAAAGGCGGCTATGTATATGGTAATAGTGGCCATCCTTCTGTCTGTCTGTCTGTCTGTCTGTCTGTCTATCCATTCTTTCTCCATTCTATCTATCCCTCTTCTCATCCCAATTTCTTGTATGGAGCACAACTCAAAAACTATTTGAGATATAAAAATGAAACTATACAGATGGATAGATCTCATAAAGAGAGAAGTGCAATGCATAAGAACCATAACTCTTTATTGCATATTTTAAGGGTTATTGCCCTTTATTTTCTCACTTAAATTTTGTCTAGAGCATAACACAAAAACTATATGAGGGATAAACATGAAACTTCACAGATGGATAGATCTCATCAAAGAGAAATGTGGTGCATAAGAACCATAGCTCTTGATTGCATAATTCAAGAATTATTACCCTTTGATATTTTGTTATTTTCCATACTTTTATGGGGATGAGTTTACTGTTCTGTTGCCATGGTAACATTTTTTTCTGAGGTGTTGAATACTTTTTATCTTTTGTATGTGCATAACATATATTGGTCATTATAAGTAGGTTTAATTTATTCAGATGCTTCTTAGCTGGAAGGGGTTAATTTGCTTTGAACAAGCTGTCATTTGTTATGATTCATTGATTTGGTTGCCATGGTAACATGACTAGGCCATTAATTTTTTCTTTTACTTTTTAATATTGACAAACAGATGTGGGTAATTTTAGTACGTATTACTTATCAATGTAATCCTTTGTTAATGGGCGGAAGTTTAATTTGAATGTGCTGATTTTTGTTAAAATCGCAAAATGTTGGATAGTTTGGTTGCCATGGAAACTAATATTTGGATTGTTGCACAACTTAGATTTTTCTGTATTGGTTGAACAGATGTGGATCCATTCAATACTTAAATACACTGTAAATATTTTTCCTAGCAGAAGGGAGAGAATTTGCTCTAAAATTGCCACTTTTTTGAAGAAACACTGACGGGTCAATACTTTTGTTGCCACGGTTACAACAATTATTAACATCTTGAGTTTTTTCATTGTTGGCTGTGAAAAATCAGATGTTGCTCGTTTAGGCACTATATATATTTTTCATATGCACCTTTGCTGTCAGAAGATAATTTGGCTTGAAAATCTTCAAAATTTGAAGTTTGAAAAATTGGTTTCTATGGCTAAACTTTTGTTGCTATGCAACACAATGCAAGTGACATTTTATATTTTTCTATATTTTCCTATGTAATTTCGAGTACTACTCATGCCGTCCTTTTGACATAAGTAGTAGTATTATAGATAATCTAAAAGGGCAGTAGTTTTCTTTGAATGTGCTGATTTTTGCTAAAATCGCGAAGTGTTGGTTAGTTTGGTTGCCATGGTAACTAATATTTGGATTGTTGCAGAACTTAATTTTGTCTTTATTGGTTGAACAGATGTAGATCATTTAATACATAAATACACTGTAAATATTTCTCTTTGCAGAAGGGAATTAATTTGCGTTGAAATTGCCACTTTTTTGCAAAATCACTGACGGGTCAATAGTTTTGTTGCTATGGTTACAAAAATTATAGATATTTTGAGTTTTTTTATTGTTGGCTTTGAAAAATCAGATGTTGCTTGTTTGGGTACTATATGTATTTTTCATACACACCTTTGCTGTTAGAAGATAATTTGGTTTGAAAATGTTCAAAATTGGAAGTTTGAAAAACTGGTTTCTATGGCTAAACTTATGTTGCTATGCAACACAATGCAAGTGACATTTTTTATTTTTCTATGTAATTTCGAGTACTACTCATGTCCTCCTTTTAACATATTTTTTAAGCAGTAGTATAGATTATCTAAATGGGCAGTAGTTTACTTTGAATGTGCTGATTTTTGTAAAAGTCGCAAACTGTTGGATAGTTTGGTTGCCATGGTAACTTATGTTTGGATTGTTGCAGAACTTTTTTTTTTCATTATTGGTTGAACAGATGTGGATCATTTAATATGTAAATACACTGTTAATATTTCTCTTTGCAGAAGGGAGATAATTTGCTTTGAAATTGACACTTTTTAGCAAAATCACTGACGGGTCAATACTTTTGTTGCCATGGTAACAAAAATTATAAACATTTTGAGTTTTTTTATTGTTGGCCGTGAAAAATCAGATGTTGCTCATTTAGGCCCTATATATATTTTTCATATGCACCTTTGCTGTTAGAAGATAATTTGGTTTGAAAATGTTCAAAATTGGAAGATTGAAAAACTGGTTTCTATGGCTAAACTTATGTTGCTATGCAGCACAATGCTAGTAACATTTTCCATTTTAAAATGTAACTTTGAGTACTACTCATGTCCTTTTTGTAATATAAGAAGTAGTTTAGATAATCTAAATAATAATGATTTGTCAAAAACCACCCGTAAAAGTGTCATTTTTGAATTTTTTGACTGACAACTTTCGACCTATTTCCGTGAAATTTTGATTTCTAGTTTCCATGGTAACCACTGTCAGAAAATGGGAATGCTTTGTTTTGGGAAAGTTTTTCAACAAGCCTGATGGAATGAGGGTAAAACCAGTGAATTCTGTGACTAGTCACTTATCACCATCTGCATGATTCTTAGGGAGAATGCTAATTAATAGTTTAAATAAATCAAACCACAGATTCCTGGACTTCGAGCCTGTACATTACAAACTTAGCTACAGAATTACACAAACATTGGTTGAATAATCAGACATAAAAATAGGAAAGGTCTAATGCAGGTATATTGATGTTATCCCCCACACCCCATTTTTTATAACACTGAATCTTTCACCAACTCTTTATGAAACAAAAACTTGAGACTTGCCCAAATTGAAAGTCTTTTTGGATAACAATTTGAATGTGGCTTAAAAATGAAATTTTCTTTAGGAGGGATAGCAAGGGAAAAGGAGAAAAGGTTGGTTACTAGAACTTTATCTTTGTTCAACAATATTTTTAAAAACTATATTTTTAAGGGTCATAAAAAGCTTTGGTTATATGGCATAGGGTTTTAAATAGTTACTGTGAATGTTTTCACCCAACGGCAACACTTTGGACTCGTCCAGATACTTAGCATATGGAGACGATTGAATAAATGTGGGTCAAATGGTTGTAATTGTCTTTGAAAAAAACAAACTATTGTTGAAACAGGAGAAAATGCATGTTGCAAGCCCTTCCATTTTTTCCCAAAATATTTTCTCTCACACTTTGAAAATAAATTCGTTTTTCACAGATGTTTCTGAACTACATATTGATTACTTTCAGTTTAATTACGTTTTTTTTGAAAGTTTGGGGGGGGGGTGTTAAGGTTGAGAAAGTGAGACAAACAGCATGTCTGCCCCCCTTTTTATACGGGTCGCTAGAAATACTTTGGTAAAAGGTTGATTAGCTGTTTAGTGTCTTCAGAAAGACAGGGACAGTCCATTTAGTGATTTTAAGGCACTATTATCAAACATTCTTGTTGCACTTTCAGGCATGTACCTATTGACAAATAACCTCATGTTATAGATCATGAACAAAAGAAACATGGCTTCAGATCAAATTTCAGACCTTCCATAACTTCTTTTAAGCTTCATTTTGAGTATTTAAACTAATGAAGTCTTACTAAAAAAAAAAATGGGTGAAGGGTTAAATCGGTGTTCCTTTGATCTCGGTATTGCACTGCAGGGTGGGTGGCCTTTAGAACAGCTGTAATGTACTTGCTTCTTACAGATTAGCACACACGTGTCACATAAAATTGACTCTTATCTTTTGTTTCATATTAATTTACCCCTTTGGTGATCATTAATGGTCAGGATTATGAATTTTATGCAGGTTTCAGAGGGCAAGTCTGTTCTTAGTCTCTACATGCTCTTTATTTAAATAAGATTTTATAAAATGCATATTTTGTCTGTTTATGATTATTTTTTTCAAAGGCAATACCATGAAATATGTATGAATTGTTTTATAATTGATTTCCATAGATTTTTTGCTATGTCATTTTCTTTTCAGTTATGAATTTGTCCAAATTTAAAGGATTTGCGAACGGGACATACGGCATTTGTAACTGAAATAATGCTATGATTGTTCGGTGTCACGTGATATACTGATGCGCCGCTTACAATAAAATGGAAATATCACTTATATCAAACCTACTCTTGGCAAATCGTCTATTGATTGTAATGTTGGAAATTAAATGTAAAACGCTAGAGATATTTCAAAATTATAGTTTTCAGGAACAAACTTAATTTTGTTCGATATATCAACAGGATTTTTCTCTCTATTCGTCATGCATCCGACTGTCAAGGGGTGTAACTCCTGCTTCTTCTTCATGATCAAAAGGAGACCACTTACACAAAATAAACCAAACTTTGTAATGAATACTCTCCCTTCAATCGAAAAGGTATTCATTTGCTTAGTGGGTTGACTTTTAAGCCAATATTTGAAAAATATGTCTCTGTTTCTTTCAAACTATTAATTCACAATGGGTTTCCTTGACAAATACCACTTCAGCTTTCTCAACGCTTTGATTACGAAAAGTAGCCGTCGGCAAATTTTAAAAATGGCCAGGCTCTGCATTATTTCCTTTTTATACCGCATGACAAATTTGTGGACCAGACAGCGATTAGCACAAATACCAGCCAACCTTCGCCGATCAGCAGTAACATTGAATGTTTGTAGAAAAAATACCAGCACAGAAGGACAGAGGAAAATCCAGTGGCAAAGCTGTAGTTTCAGTTGCAAGTTACCAAGAAGTGAACGGTAATGACCAGTTTTAGTTCCAGGCTCCCTTAAGGCCCCCCTTTCCCATCCTCGAGGACAGGTCAAATCATGACGAAATCTTTATTTCACCAAAACTCTCTACCATTTTTTATGTTCCATTGGCCAAGAGTTACATATCCGGACGTCATCTTGTCATGATATTTGCATCTATATTGATCTCTAAAAAACAGTTTATGGGCAGGAAAAGGTCATCTGTGTGTCTCTAATTTTCTTTGCTCAGTAATTGTTTTACCTATTATGTATCTTATATACTAGCACCTTTTCGATCTTAGAAAAGCATGGATATTGTGATGGCTGCTGCGATATAACTGAAAAAAACATTAAATATGTTGATAAACATCATACAAATAGACAAACAAATCAAGCTTTGTGTTTCATCAAGCTTTGTGTTCAAGCCAATAAAAATGTTTGTCTTCATAGTTCAAACTAGAGATGGGATCAGTCACCATCTTTAGTAATCATGGAATTGGTTGTTCTTTGGGTCATGTTTTGGAAAGGATACATCAGCATTTTCTGAAAATTTTCCAGCCACCATCACGAAGTGTAGGCCTAGTAGTTTCAAAGTACATCAACAGGCAATATACCTATACAGAATAGTGCAATATACAAATGAATTTTACAATAAAACACAAAAGCTAAACACAAAAGCTAAAACACATCCTAAATAGAAAAGACCTTTTTATTTAGAAAATTGTTAAACATGTATTTAGGTGTGGTTTTGTCATACATGTATTCATTTACTTTACATGCTAATAGGTGTCTGTTATATTTACATGCACTGTCCAATAAGATCAAATTCAAGATTATCTTAAATAGCATCTGATCGACAAAGATTGAATGATGGCTATCCTTAATTTTTTTGCTGTCCAGACATTGTAGTATCAATCAAAACGTAATTCATAGTAAAATAACCTAATATCATGCATAGTTTAACTATTTTACCAATGCCGATTTTCAACGACCCTGAAAGAAAAGGCTTTTGTAAACATTGTGGGAAAAGGAGAAAATGCTGGTTACCAGCATTGCCTCTATTTCCAACAATATTTTTTACCCTATCAAAGACATAAATCATAACTTCAAGTACCGGTACATCTATTTTGTTGTCTGTAAATGCTTTCAATTTGGACCAGTCTAAATTTTTGTCATTTAGTAAAGAGTTATCAATATTTCATTTATATCCAGGCATCAGGTCAAGTATTCATGTACCATGTCCTTGGTTTCAGCAGAAATAGGCTAGGCCTTGAAGTGTCTTGTCAAAGGACACTCCCACTAAAATGCAGTGCTTTCAGTGAGCCTCCAGGTCGTGAGTCCTACACTTTAACACTGAGCTACTCAGGAACCCACTATACCCATGGATATTATTTAACCCTTTACTACACAATCCCAGCTTTATACGAGCTTGAGCAAGAAGATTTTTTAAAATATTCTGGGAAAATGCAGGTGATCAGCAGTTTTTCCTTCCCACAAAGTTGTCTAAACTTTCAGAAACAAAAATTATCATTTTAGCTACATTTACTTTGTTACCTGTCAGACTTACTGCTTTCAATTACGACCAGAGTTATATCTGGACGTGCATTGAAGAGTAAAGCAACATCTACTTTTCCCATGACGTTTTCAACCTTATCTTCCTAGATTTTCACAAATAAATGGTAGTTATGGCTGTCCTTGTACTCAATTATAGCTTTTGTTGAACTCAAAATAAAGTAGATAGCAGTTCAAGAAGCACACACATCAAAACCAATTACTCTATACTTGTGTGGATTTGTGGACAGCCTGTGTTGGGTCATCTCCTGATGACCTCTCCATCAGCTTATCACATTCCCGCTTTCAAACTTTTAGATTGGAAAATAAACTTCTGTAAAATGCTAGGTCCAAATCACCATTTCTTTTCATCTTGTATTCTAAATTTACTTCTTGGGAAGTTTCTACCTGTCCAAAAAATGAGTTAACTTTTTAGCACACAAACAGGTTTCGACACATTGAAATTGAATGTATTTGCAAGAAGTAAAGTGGGTCTTGTGGTGGGATTTGTTTTTGGATGGGTAGAAACCATTGTGGGAAAAGGAGAAAATGCTTGACACATTTACAAATATAACTCATCAAATGGAAATCAACTTTTAAAATTTTGCTGTAGATAAAAAATGCTATCAGGTTAATGATTTTAAAAGTGAAGAAAAGATGGTAAGACTGCCAAAATCATTTTCAATGAGGGAGCCCGTAAAAACGAGAAATAATTTGGGACAAGCAAGAACGAGCATTTGCAAACAAGCCCAGGGACAAAAATGGACGGACTCATGGACGTGTGACGGTCACTAGGCCATGACATAATTTCGAAGCTAAAATGAAAAAAAAAAAAGAAAGTAAACTAACATTAAAGAGGCCCTTATACTCATTTCAAGCCAGTTTTAACTCAATTTGTTTTATTCAAAATACAGTCATTCTTATATCTTTATGCCAAACATTCGCCTGATGGTTGCAAGGTTGCTTAGATTATGGTCGATAGAAAATGCATTTTGCGGAGTTATGGCTTTCCATTGCCAAGTTACGGCCTTCCATGTAAACAGACTCGTCGTTTCCGGTTTTTGAATAGAAAATTTTCGATATCTGTTATACACTCGGGTAGATTCGTATGATGATCATGCATTCTGTCACATAACTATATTTGACCTTCGCCTTGTGTATACTGAGGAAAAAAAAGGAAAATGTAGGCTTCTCTGTTACAGCCTCGATTTTCAGACAAAGGTCGCGGCCTATATGCAAGTTACACTGTATCCGACTCTATGCGAAAACCAACGATGAATTTCCCTGTTCCAGCGCCATTGTTTACAGATTCGATCGTCAGCCAGTTTTCTTCTGATCAATGTCTGGTTTCTAACTCAAACCTCTATGATTGTTTTCTCGAGTTACACCATATGTCAGTAATTTGTCCTTGTGTACACAGAGGACTGATTTCTGTACCATTCTCAATTTTTTTTAAATTTAACAGCATTTCTGCTCACCGGCTGTAGACGGGCATCTTTAATAATTTTTTATAAATCACATTCAACACTCTGAAAGATTTTTTGTTAGATAAGTTCATATAAAAAGTATAAACAATCAGTATAAAAAGCCCTTTCAGCGGTGAAAATAACAAGTCTATCAGCTTAATTGGAATGATTACTCTATATTCAATGCGTCTGCAAAATCCCTTTACGTTCTACAATGTCTGCAAAATCCTTCTTTGTGTATATTGTCTGCAAGTAGCTCTTTACCAATGACTTATCCAAGTTGAAAGCATCCATAGAAGACAAAAAAAAAAGATTAAACAAAATGAAAATTGTTTTGAGAGGGGTAGAAAACATTGTGGGAAAAAGAAAAGTCCACAATGTTTACAAAAGCTTTCTTTCTCCATGGTTTATAGTTGGAATCGTGTGGAAATCCTACTGAAATGGACAAGAAAATCTCTCTCATTCAAACAGATAAATTATACTTATTAGTATATTTGTACATTTCTTAAGAATATTTTCCACTAGAAAACGACAAAAATCCATATAGGGTGATACATTTTATGGCAATCTATGACACATACTTCCTGAGACAAATTGAACAACTCTGTAAACATGTGTGTATATTGAAACATTATTCCTTGAAACTAGGGTCTGCTGCTTTTCTGTCAATATCTCCCATAGTATTCAATGGAGCCATAGTTCTAAGCTTCATGTGAACATGTCTAAGTTTTCATTCTTTGGTAAAGCATTATAAATGTTTGGAGAATAAAATCAAACTCTTTTGGATTTATTTTGTATTCTTTAATGTATTCCTTTTTTTCATTTTAAAAACAATACAATTTCTGTTAAAGGTTTAAGGAATCAAAGCCACTGATCACTTTTCACAGTGCTTATTAGCTGACAGTACAATAAACTTACCAGTGCTCGACAGACTGCTGCTTCCTAAATGCTACTTTGATTGAACTCAGCAATAGATGTAGATCAAGATCAACTTATGCATACATGCTGTCTATTCATGTCCATACTCTTTGTTTCACTATTACCTCTTTACTACATGGCCATATTTTGGATTTGGCAAACTGAAAGTATTTCTAGACGACTAAAAGAAATGTATCTTAAATTTTGGTATTTGTCTTTGTACAGATAGGAAATAATGGCAAAAGAAGGAAATGCTCATTGCCAGCATTTTCTTCTTTTCTATTATATTTTAAAAAAACCTTTTTGCTCAAGGACATTAAAACATGGAAAAGTTTAACAAAGGTTTATTTATATGTAATCAACACTGAAAGAAATTTATTTTCAAATGTATAAATGACATAATGAGGAATAAAAGCCATCATCATATCGCCGCAGGATGCAAAACAAGGAAATCGGACATTTGCAAAAACTGTCGTCTTGGATCAGCCTTAACAGTCCAAGCAGTCTAATCTGCAACTGAAATTTCTCTTTTAATGTAATTTTCTGTTTGCTCAAATCTATTTTAGGACTAAATACAACATAGTCATATAGGTCCATCTCAGATTAGACTGCGCTGATTGCAAGGGCTAATCTGATATGAGGCTTTACACAAATGTCCGAATGCCTGTTTTCGGGTGTCGCAATCCACATAATATTGATAGAAGATGGCAAGTGAACATCACACAACTTTGTATCTTCCTCTGTTGATAGGTTGGTATGAATTTTGCTGAAAAAAATAAAGGAGAAAAAAGTGTAAAAGTCAATATAAAACCACATACAAAATTAGTACCTGAGTAGACTTTTTACAAGTATTTGCAGAATTAACGAATTAAAAGTGACTCAAACAGTGGGATTTGTTTTTGATAGGCTAGCAAACATCACTGAAAAAGCAAACAGTAGTAGCCAGCTTGAAAACATTCTACCTCAGGTTTTGCAACAAACTTAGATAACATAGCAAGAGAAAGGATCTGAGCTTTATGACATATTCAGGGAGGGTGTGTAGAAGACTTGCACAGATGAACAGCAATAAATGATAATTCTTCACATAAGTTATCGAGCAATATAATTTTCTACATTTCCCCATAACTTGCTCGGTATGCCAGTTTCTTTCTGAGGATAGATGATAGTCATTGTGACAGGATTCATTCCTCTCTCACAGCTGACCACGATGGATATATGGGATAGCAGCCAGTGACTTAGGAAGAATATCGAGTTAAGTACTGGCAACAAAAACACCAGAAAGTAAAATTAATCAATAATGTTAAGGTAACATTCAAGTGGTGCTCAATCTTAGTAATGTCAAATAAATGAAATGGAAGTTTTTGTAAAGGAGGAAACACCCTTTCAATTGACCATTTCAAACAAAGTTTTTCAGAAAAATATCAGACAGTATCAATCTATGAATGCGCTATGCAGTCTGAACTTGTTCTTCTATCTCAACAGAAGTAATTTAACCCTTTACCAAACAAGCCCTGGTTTTTAGAAGTCTGCAGTAAAAGTCTTTTGAAAACACTGTGGGAAAAGGAGAAATTGCTCGTGACGAGCAATTTCTCCTTTTCCCACAGTGTTTTCTACCCTTTTGGAGAACTTTTTGCCATTTTCTCCAAATCTAAAATTGTTGTCTGCAAACTCTTTCGGTTTGGAAGGGTCCAAAATTTGTTGTTTGGGAAAGGGTTAATTTGTTGTTGCCTTTTTGATGAAATATTTGTTATCAGAATTATACAGTATCTTACCAATCTGACAAGCTCCTCCTTTATCAATCGAGTGACTTCTTTCTTTGCTTTTTGTATAGCCATATCACTTGTTGCTTCGATAGCCAGATACAATTTACGCTCCTCCTCTTTTGGCTGTTTACCAGGTGGAAAATATGTGCCCCGTACAGTTATACCTGCCTCAGAGTACTCACATATCTGTGCCAGGGCTTCCTGAAATTAGAATAAAATAACCAAACTTGCTAAAATATCCTACAATGCAATAGCACTGGAGTACTCAAAGTATCAAAAATATTCTACAGCCTTCAAAATATGGTAGGTGATAAACAAAACAAACCAGTAGAATAAATTTTCTAGTTTTTCATGTATCAAAAATAATTACAATACAGACTTTGCACTCTAACAAAGAAGTCTAATGGACATGTCAAACTATACTGAACTACTGAAACAAAATTTTCTAGTCTGGAAAGGATGTCAAAAATATTGTAAGATTAGGCTTCCAGCCCTGGAAAAATATAATTGTTTTCGTTGACAAAAGATCAAGATCAGATGATCTTTACATCACCAATACTAATATTTAATACAAGCTACATCTAAAGCAGGTACTTTCTTACTGGAGTAATCAATTGCTTGTCAGAGATACCTTGAGAAATATGCTAGTCAGGGCCATAACACCTAAACTATGGTAGGTAACCTCCAATACTTTACACGGTATATAGATCAATAAAGCAGTGTGAAAGAAGGGTAAAGAAGGGTAAAACTGGCATATTGTGCATTATAATTACCTCCCCTTGAATTCAACACAATTGATCACCTGGTCCCAAACCACTTTTTTTATATTAAGTAGTAAATAATCAAATGATACTTAACAGGTGTACAGAAGGCAAAAAGACTGAGTGCAAACGAAAGACCTGCAAATGTACCTTTCTTAAAGATCCAAATATTTAGAGTCAATAAGACAGAGTGCATAAGACAAGAACATAAAGTAAAAAGTTGAATAACATAATTATGCAGTGTTGCCCCATTTTTTTAGCCAGACATAAAAAAAATCGTATCACAACATGAATGATACAGGAAACTGTCACCTGACAGTGCCTGTAAATCAGACCTTGCATACTTACTTTTGAATAAGAGTGTGATTCAAAAGGGTTGGTGATTACTGGCTCTTGTTCCATAAAAAATGCTGTCACATTTTGAAACAATACAGGGTTAATATTGATTATACAACACAGCCTGGACAAAGTGTTTTCAAGGAATTTTCTCTTGACTAAAATATCCATTTCTTTTAAAGATTAACAGTTTACCACTTAACAGTATTTCAGATCTGCTCATATTGAAAAGTAAAAATATGGTGAATATGGTTCAGATAATAGGATTTGTCTTTCAAATGGTAAAAAACATTGTGGGGAAAAAAAGGAGAAAATGCTAGTTACCAGCATCTTTTCCTTTTTCAACTATGATTTCTTCATCTTCAGTCACTAAAACTAATGACCGTATGGTAAAGGATTAAAGGGTATTTCAGCAAGAATATCTTTGAGGATACAAAACACTGAAGATCTAACTGCATAGAATGAGCAGTCTCAGTAACATTGTCTACAATATAACCAATGCAAAGATAAAGATAACAAATGCTAACCTTAGATGTAACTTTCCATCTGGCTGTTTGAGGGAAGTCATTAATTTCCAGTTCTTCCTCGTATCTTTTAAAGGTCTCCTGGTCATTCTTTTCTTGATCTTCTTCTGCCTGAGGTGTGTATCCCAGCTTAGCATTGATTTTCTCTGCCATTTGCTCAGCTATTGTTTTAGACTGAAATAGTGAGAAAAAATAAACTCTTCTTAATTCAAATAACAACAATTCAAATGCACTGTATAACACATCACTAAAACTAGACAACTTGTTTCAACTTGCTGTGAACTATTTCGAAACATTGTAGCAAATAAGAAATTGCTAGTAATAAGCAAATTCTCCTTTTACCACAATGTTTTCACATGCACACATGCTTGAACTCTGAATTCATTCTTGTTTGACATTTTCAATAACAACCATGACAAATTTCTTTCGAGGTGTGACACACTACCTGCATGGTATTAGATCTTGCTATTTAACCCATTACCAAACAACAATATTTTAGACTGGTCCAAATTGAAACCATTTGCAGATGACAAAATAAAAGTGATTGAAAATTTGAAATTTGTTTAGTGAAGGGTAGAAAAAATTGTGGGAAAAGGAGAAAATGCTGGTTACCATTATTTCTCCTTTTCCCACAATGTTTTCTAAAGGCTTCTTTCTCAGGGTCGTCAAAAGTAGGGATTGTGTGGTAATAGGTTAAAGGGCCATACTTACCAACCATTCTAAATTGTATTCTTGGTCTTATGATAGTTATGCAAAGTAACACACTTTATAACTGGCTAAATCAAATGGTCTAACTAATCAGAAAATGGGGTAGCATGAGTAAAATTTTAACTTGGAAATTTTAAAATTCTTGAAAGTTAGGATAGGAATGAAGTGAATGGTCGGTAAATACCAATCCATAAAAACACTTTGCCACAAAACAATGTACATCTAGAGCTTATAACCTCAGACTACAACTTGGCACATGGAAAAATTAGTAATGCTGAAAACTTTCTTTAATGTCATCAGTATATCAAGATCACTAAAGTTGCATAAGAGATAATAAATTCAAGAAGAGTTTTAGGTGACTTTGAAGATGAAAGTCACAATCAGATTGCAAGTATGCCACATGCTGCTGCCAATACTCTTCTGCAGTTGATTGATTTTCAGTAAAAATTCTACCTCCATATTTTCTGTGAGAACAGCCAAGCTGATAATGTAGTCTAATCTTTCATCAATACTATCCAGTACATTGTATTTGTATATCTCTAGTCAAGAAGGTATTGACGCTGTGAGAATCTATCTTTTTTTAAACAACCCACACAAATCTAATCACATTCTTCAGGGCTAAAAAATTCAATGACGACTTTTAAAGACCCTGAGGAGGAGGCCTTTTGAAAACTTTGAGAGAAAATGCTGGTAACCAGCATTTTCTCTTTTTACCACAAAGTTTTCTTCCTTGTCAAAGAAAAACTGTGTCAACTGAGCCACTATGAAATTACTGCCTGCAAATGCTTATTATTCAGATAGGTCTAAAACTCTGCTGTGCAGTAAAAAAAGATTAAAGAGAATCTTACAGCAACTTGCGGTGCAGAGACACCATCTTGGAAAATAGCTTTGGTGGCTTGTTGGGTGATATCTTGAGCTTCCTGACCCAAGTTTTTGTTGAAGTTGATTTTAGCTGCCATTCTCTTGGCCAGTTCAAGTTTCTGTTGATTGTTGGCTGCTGCCTTTGCTGGGACGTTCGTCATTAGGGCTCCACCTACAGGTTGCTGTGAAAACAAAATTCATGGGTAGTTGGAGTTTGACAGTTCCAGAGTTTTAGCAACCCTGAAAAAAAAGCTTTTGAAACATTGATGGACAAGGAGAAACTGCTAGTGATCAGTATTTTCTCCTGTTCCTGCTATGTTTTTAACTCTTCCAAAGATGCATTTTATAAACTGGGCCATGTTAATTTTGTCTGCCAAAAATTTCATTATTGACCAGTCCAAAATTTTGTTGTAAATACAACAAATTAATTAAAGAATTCATCCTTTGAAAGAAAATGAAAATACTATTGACATTGTTATAAGGCAATGTAGATAAGGTGATACTCTAATGCTTTACAAGATTACAAAATATTGGACTGGGTTGAATTGAAAGTATTTGTAGGTTAATTCTTAACCAAACCACTTGTTGAAACAGAAATTTATAGCAGACAACACACGAAAGGTGGCTCTCAGATGGATTTCTCAGAAAAGAATACAGTCAATAACAAATGAGCCATGCTCTGGCAAAAGGGGTTTTAAGGTACCAGGTTAGTGGAACAAAAACTTTTTGACCTATCTCAATACATATCTAAACCAATCAAAACCAAGCGAATGTAAATAGCAGATTTGATGGTTACCAATACAATTTGATGTGAAAAATGATTTTAATGATTTGTTTTGATTTTGGTTTTACCCAGTATTCTTTTTAAGTCATATCTTGGCAACAGCTCACTTATTGCTATCCTGTCTTAATTTTACCATCACAAGCAAGAAGCACAAAAGTACAACACAATGACAACAAAAAATTCTTGTTCAATGATAGAAAGTTGACCAACCTGCTGTGGTACAATAGGTTTCGCAACATCTGTGACTCGCTTCCTACTGGCAAACATATCCTCTATCTGCTGATCAATCTGAAATACATAGAGAAATTTGCAAGTGCACTTACATGTATAACTGCTTAAGTCATGACCTACTAAATAAATTTGCAGCAATGATTTTAAAACAGCCTCATTACATATGATTAAGCAACAAAAAATGAGGTTATAAATGAAAATATGTGATAGCACTGTGGCAAAAAGAGAAACTGATTGACATGAATAATTTCAATTTTTGCCACAGTTTAGTATTTGCCACATTTGCTACATCAGTCTGCTGCGAACTAAACATAGAGAGTCACTGGTTAGTAACGAGATGTAAAGCTCTGCCAATCAATCAACAATGTAGTAAGCAGTTACTCCCTATCTGCATTTATTTCACAGAAAACTGAAGATTCATTTAGACATTATATAGCATTCACAATTAATATGGGGCAATTATCTTTGATACTCGACTCCTTTGAAAGTTTTCTATGTAGTTGACAAATTTTGTGTCACAGCACTATAATGTTATCAGAAGTGTATGTATATTCAGATAATCAGGTGTTAATGACATGGATTTGTGAAGTAATAAGGAATATGTCAATGTCATATTAGTTAGTTTATTTATAAAATATAGGTCATCAATAATTCTCTCGAGTCTGCATTTGAAAAGTTTTAGTGGAATTAGCTTGCATTTGGAAGTTTGTCGCTCTAGTCATCCCAATCAATCAGCTGGTTATCACTTAAATTCAGAATAAGAATCAGTTTCAGAATGGTTGGCATATAAAACCTAAAATAGCTAACAACAAGACTTACATCAGCACTAGGGTCCTCATCATCAGAATCTTGCAAACCAAGAGCAGCTTTCTGTAGTTTCTTTCTATCTGCAGCAAGCTGAGCCTCAGTCTCGTCAAATTTGAATCCTTTGCCATGAAAACCACTACTACTCTTAATCTTGATTCCTTCCTACAAAAGGTAGACAAATAACACTTGTCAATCATTCATACTGCAAACAAACCATTAATACATTTACAGCAGATCAGCCCTTTACCAACCAATCATACTGACTGCCATCGAGAGGCTTTTGAAAACATTGTTGAAATAAACAAAAATGCTGGTAACCAGTATTTTCTCCTTTTTCCACAAGCTTTTGTGTCTGTTGAAAGGCTGTAAGTGCTTTCAATTTGGACCAGTCTAAAATCATATTGTTCAGTAAATACTTAAGACCTTTTCTTACTCTTGGAAAGGCCAAGCAATTCAGACCTCTGTGAGCTGGATAAAGATAGGGTCAAGAAATGTTGAGCCAAGTGGAGGGTCAGTCATCACAAGAATTAAAAATTTTGTTAGCAAAAGAAATTACAAAATATTACCACTTCAAAAAAATGAAACAACCATAGAAAATATGTTGAAATAGGCCATGTGAAAAAGGGGGTCTTATTGCATCAGCAAAAAGTATCAACCCAGGTTGGCTAGCGCATTCCATGCAGGATAAAACAGATCAGTTATTTTTGCTATATGTAAATTTCATGCATGTACAGGACCATAATTCAGACTGTTGTTAGAAAGGCTTTTGTCGATCCTTAGTTGATTTTCTGGGTCTGTAGTTAGCAAAAAAATGTCCAGTATAATGCATCAGAGATATATTCAAAGCCCCTTTTCCCACTCACAGCTTCAGCTTTTTGCTTGTAGTCATCCCAAATCCTCTGTAGTTCAGGTGGTACTGGGGATTCTGAAAGCTCCAGTGCTTTGATGATGTCTTGTGTGCTACGGGCCTGTTCTGGCACAATAAATGTATGAGCATATCCCTTGTTTCCAGCTCTACCAGTACGCCTTCAAGCAAATAATCAATATACATATATCATCCTCTTATTATTTCTTTCAACTTTTTCTCCTGAACTAATTTATTACCTTCACAAACATATTTATGGCCAACTTCTCCTTGAAGGAAAAAGGACAGCACTGAAAATTGTCATGAATCTAGATTTGAGAAATGAATCCAGGAAAAAATATAGTGGCAAATGGAGGAAATGCTACTATATACAAAATTCTATATTACATGTAATAAGTATGATTTTATTCTACAGTGCTGTTAAAAAACAAACAAGCAAACACATCTTGGACATTGAAAATACTGCTATTTCGGGCTTTTGCATACATATTTTCAGGTATGTTACATGCATAATACTCTGCCAGGCCCAATTACTAAGTTGTTACACATAAGGCAACTAATCACTGGGATGCCAGTCCACATTTGGCTTTGCAAACATTCTTCTTGCTAGCACATGATAATCACAGAGAAGGGATTCATTTTTTCTCTCATCCCTTAACTTTTTACCACACAATCCCGACTTTTGACGACCCTGTGAAGGAAGCCTTTTGAAAACATTGTGGAAAAAGGAGAAAGAAAATGCTGGTAACCAGCATTTTCTCCTTTTCCCACTATGTTTTTTACCCTTCCCAAAAGGCATTTCAATTTTTTAGTCACATTCATTTTGTTGTATGCAAATGCTTTCAATTTGCGCTAGGCTATAATTTTGTTGTATGATAAATAGTTAACATTTATCAGTTTCACTTATACAACTAGTGAATGGAAAGAATGTTGTGCATGGTATTGGTATAGAAACACTGGAAAATGCACCAATAGGTGCATAGGTCCCTGAGATATAACTGTAACTGTTTATATAAAGCACTAGACTATCAATTATACTGACCCACATCTGTGGACATAGTCCTCATAATGGTTTGGACAATCATAGTTCACAACAAGTATTAAATGTTTGACATCTAAACCTCGAGCTGCTATAGAGGTAGCCACCTACAAAAAAAAGAGAAAAACTGAAATCTATTTTCACCAATTTAGCAGCCATCCCATTTAACTCGTTAGTATGCAAATATGAAATTTTCATACATCAGTGGAAACTTTTTGGAAATTCATCAAAATGATTATGACAAACAAAACAAGGGAGACAAAACCTTGGGCTGCAAGAACCTTAATAAGTGTACACTGAACAGAAAATTTTGAGGCTTGCCTAATTTTCATACATATGAAGATGACAAATACATAGTGGATCAAATTAACAGCATTTTTTTTTAAAAAGAAAATAAAAGAGAACACAGTTGAAAAGGGGGGAAATTCTTACAACCAGAACTTCCCCTTTTTCCACAGTATTTATAAATGGCCTCTTTCTCAGGGTCATTAAAACTCAGGATTGTTTGGTAAAGGGTTAAATCAGATACCCCATCTGATCTTGACTTGTTCTTTTCTTTTCATCAGAAATATTCAGATGCTGAAACGACCTTAAAACATTGTAATATCTGATGTATTTTTCACAAAATCAAAAAAACCTGCAATGCTAATTTTGCATCTTAAATCTTTAATGGCATATGCAGCACAAGAGAAAATGACAACAAAAAAAAATTACTTCTGTTATCATGAAAACTATTATCAAAATTACAGTTGTCTTACAAACAAAGATCTCCCATTTTTTTATACTCTCTGCGACACTTGCAGATATATATTTCCATCTGTAAATTATTCTATCTTTTCTGTAAACCACATAAGGCTAACAGAGACATTACTGGCAGGGAGTATATTTTACTACTGCAACAGTGTTTCCACATATATTCATGTCTCAAATCTAGCTTGTCTACCTCATACAAGAAAATTTTCCTAGGTATCTTATGTATCAGGGGGTAATGAAGTATGATCATTGTCTCTGAAATGAGAAAAAATTGTTTACCAGAAGTTTTATATCGCCATTTTTGAAATCGTTGATAATACTAGCTCTATCATACTGATCAATCCCTCCATGTAAGGACATGCATGGGTATGAATGTTTCATGAGATCCTTCATCAGTTCATCTGCATGTTCTTGTTTGTCCACAAAAACAATCACACCTCCCATCTCCTGGTACTGCCCAAGTAACTCCAGTAACTTAAAAAATTTTTGGTCTTCATCTAGAATACTCTGAAATTGGGAAAACTTCAGCTCTAATATCATGCTAAATCACAACACATATGTGACCTGTCACGCAACAAGGGACCACCTGGGGACTGCACAAAGCATCAACCCTTGTCAGACTGCATGCACTGCACAGACTGATCAGGGTCGACACTTTTTACTTCTATGATATTTTCTGTGTATAGTGGTCATTCTATCTCAAGATAAAATCATTTTTGAATTATCAACTTCAACTGACCTGCGCTATCTTTGATCTGTCCTCATCTAAATGACTTACGGAATTTCATGACTGTCCCTTTTTGCATTATGGGTCACATGTAAGTATACAAGCCTCGCCAACAAGTAACACAACAACAAAAAAAACTGTATCTACACACTGTCCAATAAAGTTCTGAATATGGCATGATGATGCATCTTAACCCATTACCAAACGACAATATTTTAGACTGGTCCAAATTGAAAGCATTTGTAGACGACAAAATAAAAGTGACTGAAAATTTTAAATTTGTTTTGTGAAGGGTAAAAAACATTGTGGGAAAAGGAGAAAATGCTGGTTACCAGCATTTTCTCCTTTTTCCACAATGTTTTCTAAAGGTTTATTTCTCAGGGGTGTCAAAAGTAGGGATTGAGTGGTAATGGGTTAAGTAGAGCCCTTGCTTTGTAATTAGACAAGTCAAAATGTCACACAATATTATTCATCCACCATCCATAAACAAAGTAACTAGGCATTACATAATAATTTGTTTCATTTGATTGCCTCTTTTAAATAAATTGTCATAAAATGCAAAACTTTGTCCTCAAAATATGTAGGTATATAATAAATAGAATACTATGTTGTAGTGAATAGTGCTTGTATTTATCTCGCTGCTTGACAAAATTTCGACATCTTGCTCAATCTTTCAGGTCTTTAAATCTCAGGATTGTGTGGTATAGGGTTAAAAGATATTATGGCATGGAAAAAAGTTCAGTTTGGACTGTTACTGATTTAACCTATTACCACACAATCCCTACTTTTGACGCCCCTGAGAAAGAAGCCTTTTGAAAACACTGTGGGAAAAGGAGAAAATGCTGGTAACCAGCATTTTCTCCTTTTCCCACAGTGTTTTCTACCCTTCCCAGAAGAAATTTCATTTTTTCAGTCATCTTTACTTTGTCGTCTGCAAATGCTTTCAATTTGGACCAGTCTAAAATTTTCTCGTGTGGTAAAGAGTTAAGAGTTGCAAAATCACAGGAAAAATCAACATATGAGCCTAAGAATTGACACAAAGAAATCTTACTATGGATTGTGTGACGTCTTTACATACAACACTTCGGCCTCCAACCTGCACCTCAACTGGCTTATTTAATATTTTTCTAGCTAAAGCTTCCATCTGTCGGGGAAATGTTGCAGAGAACATGACTGTCTGTCTGTCTGGACGTACATTGTCTATGATGCGCATAACCTGTAACATTTAAACCAGGCATAAAACATAAAGTAAGTGACCATAAGAGTACATGATGAGAAATTAAATATTCACTAGAAACACTCTATTACTGCAATTTCAAAGCAGTTTAACCATTTACCACACAATCCCGACTTTAAACGACTGAGAAAGACACCTTATGAAAACATTATGGGAAAAGGAGGAAATGCTGACAACCAGCATTTTCTACTTTTCCACAATGTTTTCTACATTCACAAAACAAATTTCGAAATTTTCAGTCACTCTTGTTTTATCGTTCGCAAACGCCATGGGAATAGGAGGAATTACTGGAATCATTTTCTCCATTTTTAACAATGTTTTTGAAAGTTTTCTTTCCCATGGTTTTTAAAACTCTGGATTGTGTGGTACAGGCTTTATGCACAAATATGTTTTAAAACTTTGTTTTCTAGATGCATACAGCTCAAATATTTTATTTTACCACGAAATTTTGATATATTATCGAACACCACACACAGCTCAAAAGTGAGTAATTTTGAGTTCAAACTTGAAAATATTAATCAATTTTCAACCCTATATTATGGGTATTCATTACAGCAGTCTCATTGAGACAATTCTGATGAGTACCAACAAAGAGTTTGGATTTAGAATACCATCACTTCTGCAATAGATGCAAGACCAGAACTCGCATACTGTGCAGCCAATCAATAGAAGCCCCTTTTGACTTCCAGGTTTTTTGAAATTAAATACAGATGAACTAAGTGGCTAACCTGAGGTTCAAATCCCATATCAAACATTCTATCTGCTTCATCCAGGACAACATAAGTACACCTCCGCAAGTTTGTGACACGACCTTAAAAGACAGGAAAGATTCATAAATTTTACAGAACATTTTTTGGCTTACAGAAAAAAATGCCTGTCACACACTTTATGCATAAATAATGACCAATAACGGGTGTTGCTCAAGTATTTACTTCAGCTTTAAAGTGCACCCTTCAAGTAAATGGTGTACATATGTTCCTTTTGCCAAACAGAGTAGATCAAGGTCAAACTGCACTAACTTATGCAGTTTTATTTAACATTCACACTTTACAATCTCTCAGACATTATTTTAATCACAGCAGCCTTGAAATTACAAAAATAATTATGTTTTTATTTAAAAATATGATTTGTGACATATAAGACATTAAAATACAACCAACTGCTTTAATCTAATTAAAATTTAACAATCCCCAATCCCCATAAATCACATTCTCTAGTTTACAACTGCCCTTCTGATTGGCTGAGGCAAAACCTCTCATCCAGTTACAGGGAACTTCTTTAACCCATTACCACACAATCCTTACTTTTGACGACCCAGATAAAGAAGGTTTTAGAAAACAAATTTAAAATGTTCAGACACTTTTATCTCATCATCTGCTAATGTTTCAATTTGGACAACCCTAAAATATTGTCGTTTGGTAATGATTAAACATAGCATCAGAACCGTATCTTGAGCTAAAAGGTATATGCTCTTAACTTGTTTAACCAACCCTTAACCAAGTAATCTCCAGCGTTAACAAGACCGAGGAAAAAGGACTTTGAAAACATGTCTGAAAAAGGAGAAAATGCTGGTAACTAGCTTTATCTCCTTTTTTTACACAATGTTTTCAACCTCTTCAAAAACAAATCCTGTCATTTTAGCCACAATTAATTTGTCAATAGCAATTTTTCAGCTTGGACTACAGCAGTATAAATTTTTATAACTGTGTAATAAATATAAGGTCAAATTTTTTTTGCAAGGTAAAGATAGCATAGACAGCGTCAAAACTGGCTACAGCTATTGTATCTTTATCAATTAAAGGAATCTCTGATCACATGTTCAATTGCCTTTTTGTTTTTCATTGCAAAATCAAACTGAAAGGGTAACTGCTATAAACAAAGGTTTTCTGCTCTCAAATAAAAACTGTCATGGGGAGAAAAAAAGTTCCTCTCTCAAACAAAAATAATTGATCTAAAACCGAACATTTTCTTTCAAAGCTATCAGCAATCATATTCCTGTACTCCAATTGGTCATTATACCATTAACTTCGTGTTACCTTAAAGGATCCTCTCATTTGGATATCCTTGGTTGTGGTCTGAAATAACAAAGCTCATCCAAAATGTCTCTAAAACTCTGTGTATGCAAAAGAATTAAATGTGGATTACACCGCATGTGTGAGAGACACTTTGGATTGGGCTTATTAGATAAAAGAAGCCCAATCCCTCCTAACCCAAATGGTATCTATAATCTCACCATAAATGCAAACATACATGATAAACAATAAGTTCTATATCTGATTGTCAAGTAACTCCATCATGTATTTCATTTTTTAGCACTTTTCCAACACCCTGTTCCTGTCTACCTTTCAGTTTTCTTTGGTTACCATGGGAAACTATTCTAGGCAGAAATAAATTGTTTTGTTTTAATGGGTCCTTATATTTGTAAATAATATTGATCTAGAAATAGCTTAAGCTGGTACAGGTATTACTGTACAGTCCAACTATCTAAATAGCACTCCTATGAAGAAAGCTTTTCAAGAACATTTAGGGAAAATGAGAAAATGCTGGCAACCAAAATTTTCTCCTTTTTCTTGTGTTTTCTGCCCTGTAAAGATGTGTCCCATCATTTGAGCCCATTTAACTCTTTTCACACAATCCCAACTTTAGTGACCTTCAGAGAAAGAATGCTATTGAAAACATTATGGGAAAAGGAGAAAATGATGGTAACCTGCATTTTCTCCTTTTCCCACAATGTTTTCTATCCTTCCCAAAACTAATTTCAATTTTTGAGCCAAACTTATTCTGTCGTCTGCAAATACTTTCAATTTGGACAAGTCTGCAATTTTTCGTCTGGTAAAGAGTTCAAATTTACACACCTTCAGTCCTTTCTGTCAGACAGACAAAGGCACAATTTTCATGCCAGATTTTGAAATCAGTGTGCAAATTATTTTTTTTCTGCAATCAACTATGGTGGAAGCATTCATGTTAGATATTGGATAATCAAAATGAGTAAAGTTTGATACCTGAATACATGTAAAATTCAGACTGACAAAAGAAATTGTTCTAAGCAGATTCTGACCTTTGAAAAAAAGATCTGCTTACGACCAGAATCCATATTTAGTTGACTGGCTCTTTACCACACAAATCCATATCCTAACAGCCCAAAGTAAAAACCTTTTGAAAATGTTGTGGAAATGGGAGAAAATGCTAGTGACCAGCATTTTCACCTTTTGCCCACAATGTTTTCCATCTTTTTATATGCAAATACAATTACTCAAGCCATATTTACTTCGTTGTCTGCCTATGTTCTCAACTTGAGCAAGTCAAAATTTTTGTTTGGTAAAGAGATCAGAATTGAATATTCCATGACTCACAAATCCAATGCTTATTACTTTGAGGTACATGTATATGGTTTGTTTTCATCAAAGAAAGAACATTATATAGCATGGAAACAAAACAAGAGCATGTTTCATAAATACCGTTATTGGCTGCAAGCATGTCGATCATTCTACCAGGGGTACAGACAATGATTTCACAGCCTCGCTTCAATTCTGCAATCTGCTCTGAAATTCCAGCTCCACCATACACACACACAGCTTGTAATCCCAGTGACTTTGTGAATTTCTTTGCATCTGATGTTATTTGCATGGCTAGCTCCCTTGTTGGTGTAAGTAATACAGCTGTGATAAAGGAAGAGAGAAATAAACTATGTGGGTGACGTGTATTTTCTGTGGGGCTGGTAATCAACAATTTCTCATTTTTCAACAATGTTTCAAAAGGCCTCTTTTTAATGGTCAGAACTGTTCAGTGAATTGTTGCCAAAAGTTTTTGCTACAACATGAAAAAAGTCTTCATGGGCCAAGACCTGCAACAAATAAAATAAACCATGCTCCGGCAAATTGGAGCTCAAAGCATTTCCATATTAACTCTTTACCAAACGACAGAATTGTAGACTTGTCCAAACTGAAGCACTTGCAGACGACAAAATAAATGTGGCTCAAAAATTGAAATTTGTGTTGGAAAGGGTATAAAACATAGCGGGAAAAAGAGAAAATGCTGGTAACCAGCATTTTCTCCTTTTCCCTCAATGTTTTCAAAAGGCTTCTTTCTTCGGGTCATTAAAAGTCGGGATTCTGTGGTAAAGAGTTAAGCAGTACACCATGCAAGTCACTTCATAATTTCATATCCATTATATCCATTTTTTGTAACAAATGACTGAATCTTGAGGTAGAATGGCCCTTGGACATGTAGAAAATTGAACCAAATTTAGCCCAGGTCAGCCTTCGCAAACTGTGCACACTGACCTGGGTCCATTTATTCGGTATAATTGTGCTGTTAATTTTTTTTTTCATCATCATAATTAATACCACAAAATATTACAAAATGCAGATAAACCCTTTGCCGCGAAACTCCCTGGGTTAACAAACATGACGAAAAACTCTTTTGAAAACACTGTTGGAAAAATAGAAAATGCTAGTAATCAACATTTGTTTGGTTCCCACAATGTTTTCTACTCACCTAAAAATTAATATCAGTATTTGAGCCATAGATTTTCTGTCAGATACAAATGCTTTGAATTGGGAGCAGTCTAAAATTCTGTCATTTGGTAAAAAGTTTGATATGAGATTGCTCATCAAGAAAAAACAATCTTGGACTTTGAATGTTCTATTATACAGTGACATATTCTGGGCTTTTTTACCGTGTTATAACAGATGACTTATTTTCTAAAAGTATTCAATATTCTGACAACTCCATCAAATACAAAACAGATTTTTTGATGTCTTGAACCAATATTCCCAGAAACGCAACACTGCATTGTTACATATCTTCCTTGTCACGTTCCTCTGTAAGCATGACCACATTTATAGCTTGAGAGAATTCGGGGTAATCTCATTTTGAAATCATTGTTTTCTCTTTGAAACCTTAACCACACAATCCCAGATTTTCATGACCCTAAGAAATGTAACTCTTGAAAACATTGTGGGAAGAAAGGAGAAAAATGCTTGTACATGTAATCACCATTTCCCCTTTTCCCACAATGTTTTCTATCTTTCACTGGGTAAATCGTACAGTTTGACTGGATTTTAAAAACTCTCTCTCATGGTTGTTAAAAACTGGGGTTGCCTGGTAAAAGAGCAAAAGACCCTGAAGAACATGGCTTTGTGGGGAACAGAGAAAATACTGGTAATCTGCATTTTCCTGTTTCCATGCACTGTTTTCTTCCACTTCAAAGACTGCCTAGTATTTGAGTCATCTTTAATCAATTACCACACAATCCCTACTTCTGATGACTCTGAGAAATATGCCTTTTGAAAACATTGTGGGAAAAGGAGAAAATGCTGGTAACCAGCATTTTCTCCTTTTCCCACAATTTTTCAACTCTTCACAAAACACGTTTCAAATTTTCAGTCACTTATTTTGTCGTCTACAAATGCTTTTGATTTGGACAAGCCTAAAATATTGTTGTTTGGTAATGAGTTAAACAGGACAAGTCTATGATTGTGTTGTCTGGTAAAGAGTTACAGTAATCAAATCAGCTGTACAACTATCAATGCTGATCCAGAAATCTCATTTCGTAATTGACATTGTTCGACACTGTCAGGTCAAACATGTGATGTGAATACCGAAAACAGAGTTTATTCACACTTTCCTCCATTCTATTATTAGAATGTGCTGTAAACAACAATTTAGTCTGGACCCTTTACCAAATAATCATGTGTTTCTATAACCCCAACAAAGTAGGTATACGAAAACAGAGTGAGGAAAGGAGAAAATACTAGTAACCACTATTTTTATCTTCTTAACTACAATTTTTTCTGCCCTTTCCAGCTTCCAGAGAGAATCTCAAGCATGTGAATCATTTTATGTATATACACATTTTCAAGTTAGACAGATTTAAAGTTTTGAGTTTGGTTAAGAGTTACCACTTGGTCTCATGACCTGAACCAATTTAAAATTTGGCATAAATAAGCAAGATCAACATTCTATAAAGCCCTCACAAACCTAATCTATGACCAATGAAAAGAAATTGGGGATTATCTGTCATAACGTTGTGTACTGTAGTTCTACTCACACCGAATAATTGGGATTTAAAATGTCAATTCAAATTTCATAGAAAGTAAAAGTTTTCTCTTACATTCTTTTTTTTTTAATGAATATTAAAGGTTAATGTTACGGTGAGTGTGTGCAGATGTTTGCATGTAAAAAATATTGTCTAAGTTAATTTCATACCTATATCAGAGACTATTTAAATTTGTGCATGCAGAAGCATATCGAAAGGTAAGCAAACATTTTTCATTTGTCACAGAACATAATTTTATCAAAATTGATTTTTTTTAAGTTGCCCATCAAATTGTTATTCTATTTCCAGACTTTCAGCTAATTTAACCCATTACCACACAATCCCTACTTTTGACGCCCCTGAGAAAGAAGCCTTTTGAAAACTTGTTGGAAAAGGAGAAAATGCTGGTAACATTTTTCTCCTTTTCCCACAATGTTTTCAGCCCTTCCCAAAACAAATTTCAATTTCTGAGCCACATTTATTTGTTGTCTCGCTCTGCAAGTGCTTTCAACTTGGACCAGAGTAAAATTTTCACATTTGATAAAGAGTTAACTCTATACCCCATTACCATAAAATCCCTACTTTTGATGCCCCCAAGAAAGAAGCCTTTTGAAAACACTGTGGGAAAAGGAGAAAATGCTGGTAACCAGCATTTTCTCCTTTTCCCAAAGTGTTTTCTACCCTTCCCAGAACAAATTTCAATTTTTCAGTCACCTTTAATTTGTCGTCTGCAAATGCTTTCAATTTGGACCAGTCTAAAATTTTCTCGTGTGGTAAACAGATACAGAACAACAAAATTTGGCCTTGATCAAATTCAAAGCATTAGCAGTTCACAAATAAAATATGGCTCAGATGATGGGGTTTGTCTTTGGAATGATAGAAAACATTGCAAGAAAAGGAGAAAATGTTTGTTACCTGGCAGCAAGTATTTTTGCCTCACCCATCATATTTTTAATAGCATTTTTCCATTTGATCATTCAAATATGGACAGTCTGACAAGGTAATAAATCATAAACTCAACAAATTATTTTGTCGGTCATAAACTTTGAATATTGTTCTTAAAAACAAAAATAAACTTGAAATTTGGTGTATGGCATGAGTACATGAGAAAAAAAATCATGGAACAAGTAGAAAATCCTCTGAACAAGCAAGTTGTCACTCAGCCAAAATGTTTTAACTATTTATCAAACGACAAATTTTTAGACTAGTCATAATTGAAAGCATTTGTAGACAACAAATCTGATCCGACTCAAAAAATGAAATTTGCTTTTGGAAGGGTACAAACATTGTAGGAAAAGGAGAAAATGCTGGTAACCAGCATTTTCTCCTTTTCCCACAATGTTTTCAGAAGGGGTCTTTCTCAGGGTCATTAAATCCCGGGATTGTTTGGTAAAGGGTTGAAAAATTATTACAGCTAAACAAAACCAGAAACTGTATCTAAGACTGATGAAAAGAATGAAATCTAGAGTACAAAGAGGTTACAAATAAGCATTGTTTTCCAAACTTTTCTGCCATTATTACATAATAATTAACAATACGGTACAAAAATATACATCTTGATAAGACTGCACAATGCTGATTGCACCTGAAATCATGGCTAGCAGACCAAAGGTATAAGAAAGTTGTAGACAAAACCAAAAACTAAAAAAAAAAGGAGCTATAAAATTATTTGATAAAAAAGGAAAACACCTTAAAATGCATCATCTGAAAGATGTTGGACAGGAAAGAAGTTGTTTATGAGGATTGTACCTATACCTCCTTTTTGTACAATGTTTTTAGATGCTCTTTACAGAAGGGACACAAAAAGTCCTACATGTGCAGTAATGGGTTATTCTACTTAAATCCAAAGGATTTATTTATAAAGTTGAGACACAATGCAGATTAGAATTAAATAGAAAATAAAACCTTTTTTTTGTTGAGCACGTCAGGTAGGGAGATGTTTTAACACTTAACGTGTTACTTTACTGTAACACACATTCTTACTTAAATGAAACACATCTTTTTCTATTCAGTTTAAAAAATGCTTTTTGCAGAAAAAGTTGCAAAGTAACAGAAAGTGTAGACCTAGGATTGGACTTAGTCTGATATTGTTTGATGCTGTCTTCAAAAGAAATCCAACTTTGATTGGGCACTGGCAAGGCAAAACGTATTACCACAATAAGCAAATAAGTAGCTTTTTGGAAAAATATAGACATGAATAGTAATCTGTACAATCTGCTACTTTATTGCAAATTATGACCAATATGACTCTTTGTTGGCAGTATACTTGTATTTCTTGTAGAGGAACAAGGTTAACCCTTTATCGGATGACAAAATTTTAGCCCTGTCCAAATTGAAAGCATTCGCAGATGACAATTCAATTGTGGCTCACATGGTGCAATTATTTGATAGAGTAGAAAACATTGTGGGAAAAGAAATAAATACTGGTTACCAGCGTTTTCTCTTTTTCCTGCAATGTTTTCAAAAGGCTTCTTTCCAAGGGTCATCAAGAGTTGTCATTGTGTGGGAAAGGGTTAATTTATGTGGCAGAGAAAGACTAAACCTTTACTTAACAATCCTGTATTTCAATCACCCCTTGGAACAAATATTTTTGAAAGGCAAAGGAGAAAATCTTGGTAATCAGCATTTTCTTCTTTCCTAGATTTTTTTCTACTTTTTCTAGGCTGCATCTAGCCTTTTTAGTCATCTAATTTGTCATCTGCAAGTGTTCACAATCAGATAAATCTAAAATTTTGTCTTCTGATAAAGCGTTGAAAAAGGTAAAATCTATTTTGGTGTCTCTGTCGGCTCTATATCCTTCAAGGTAAGATTTTGTTTGGCTCTTTGTCTTTATCAGAGATTTGATGAATCCTAAAACCTAACTGTTGTATCTCTTAATAACATGTCTTTTTAATGTTACTGTACATTATGTTACAGGGAGTGTGGAGGTAACAGGCCAGTTATGTGATTTCAACAGAAGCAGGAGTTAAAAATCGATACCAACAATAAAGAAAGTTTGCACAAGGAGAAACAGGGGCTAAACTAGCATCAAAATAATTTATTCAAGCTTATGGCAGTGAAAAGAAAAACATACTGAAATAAAATTGTGAACAAGGATATTTTTTGTCAAAAGCAATTCAACATCTGTCATCAAGGTGGTATTATCAGATGTTTTAATTACAGTGACAATCTGAATATACTGTGATGGTTATTGCTGGAAACCATTCAAGGTATTGAAGTTACAAGAAGATATCTATCAACTGTATATGATCAAAAGGAGTCCCGATCAAAAGAGTGCTAATTCAAGGAATAATAGTGCCAAGTAGGGAAAAGAGTTTCAAAATGGTAGGTGAACATTTCATTGACTATGGTTTCATCATATTTTTTTTTCCTTTTCCACAAGACAAAGCTATAGACAAGCTGAAATTGGAAACTTATTTGCTTTTTCTCCTTAATAGCCACAGTCATTTCATCTCGGCTGTTGTAGTTTTGGATAGTGACAGTGTGGCACAGAATTAAACATCTTGCATGTTTTTAATACTTTCTAAATTTAAACCACTACAAAACAACAATATTTTAGATTTGCCAATACTGAAAGCTTTTGCTAACAACAATATAGTTGTGACACAAAACTAAAAATTTACCACTGAAAGGATAGAAAAAATTGTGGGAAAACGGCTCTATGGGAAAGTTACTGGTTGCCAAAACTTTCTCCTTTTCCAACAACAGTTTTTAACTCTCTAATCCACACTTTTAACAATCTGAGGAAATACAAATGTAAATAATGATGGTAAACAGCATTTTCTCCTTTTTCCACATGACTTTCAACACTTTCACAGACAATTACCACCATTTCTGAGCATACAAGCAAACATCTGGACAACTGATACAAAATGGTATATTTTTCTCCCTCCATTTACAAACTTGTATTCACAAATGTTTCTGAATTTTAGTTGAAATGGTAAGCTCAAAAACTACAAGTTTGACTAATCAGCTTGTCAGATGGCCTGTACTTTAATTTGAGTTTATAACTGAATTAACTCTTTACCAAACGACAAAATTGTAGACCGCTCCAAATTGAAAGCATTTGCAGTCGAAAAAAATATCTGACTGAAAAATTGAAATTTGTCTTAGAAAGGGTACAAAACATTGAGGGAAAAGGAGGAAATGCTGGTTATCAGTATTTTCTCCATTTCCCACAATGTTTTCAAAAGGCTTCTTTCACAGGGTTGTTAAAAGTCGGGATTGTGTAGTAAAGGGTTAAGTAAGGTTAGTGAGTCTTGTCTGTCAGTGGCATGCTAAAGCCTCTACTTATTCTTGACTTGAAACAAAAGTTGTTGGTGAAAAAACAGCTCCAGGACAGCATGTCAAGAAACTGGGACTCTGATCATACCTCTTGACCCTGGTCAAGCGAGAGACAAAGGTGTTGTCCTCTGCTTATAATCTATTTGAGTTTATCACATCTTTCAACTTTATGGAAAATTGCTTTTGCCCTTATACAGCAGCCTTTTTCTCTATAATAAGAATGGATTAAATTTGATTTTTTTACATTTTTTTTATTTCAGCACATGAAAAATCCTTTTCCTCCAACATGAACAAATGAAAAATGTGAAATTCACCTGACTTGAGGCTATATTTTACAGGGTTCTTTTTCAGTAACATTTAAATGTTTTGTAAGAACTGTTGCAAGTTCCTGAGTGTTGCAGAAAGTATTCAGTGTTGTTTTTTTTTTCTCAATTCTACAGTTCTAACCATGTCACAATTGTTGCAGAGAGCCAATTCAAAAACTATAAATTGTTTTGCAATCACAAAGGTGTTTTTAGTCAACACACCTGACAGTATAGACTCAAGATGACATTTTTCTGGGCTACCTATCTTGATCAACCCTACTTACAGGCAGATCTAAAATGGAAGGAACAACTTTTGACAGTTTAAGCCACTGTATAAGTACATTAAGTTAATTTAAGTAGTAATCAATGTGACATGGAAATTTTTGCAATTTGCGAATTTGAAAAATTCACAAGCTTTTCTGTTTACCACATGTGTACTAACAGTAAGCAAAAATGTCTGTACAAGTGCAATTGGTAATTCGCAATTTTTTGATCCACTTATTTATCCACATAATTATACAATATATTGGGCATTCAACCATACCATGTCACACATTATCATTTTCAGGAATGGCAAATGTCTTTTACAAAGACCATAGAAAACTATTGAGATGCAAAGGGGGTTTGTGACAAACATTGTGCTCTCATTCCCAAAATGCAGTGGAAGAGGCATCTGTCCCATAAAGTCTAAGTAAAAATGATTGCATTCGAAACTAATTAGCAAGTAAACTTGAATGGGACAGAGTTGCATCTTTGTCAATTTTTATGGAACTTTTTTTCTAGTTTAATGAAACCCTGTCCCAGAATCCCTTTCTTGGCAGACCAATGTTCACCACATTCAAAATTTGACGGCCAGTAAAGTATAAAAAGTCACTTCTGTGTGCAAATGGGCTCTAATTCATTATTATGGTGAATTTGGAGAGAATCTCAGTTTTCAAGAAAAAACTTTTCTGTGGAGAAACAGTGGAAAGATAAAAAAGATTTGAAAAATCAACCCTGTATTTCAACAAAGATTAAATGAGCCTTCTCCCAATAAAAGTGAGCCATACTCCAGTAAATTAAGGTTTGACGCATCTCTGTGATGCATGCTAACAGGCAAGTCATCACGTGATCACTGATTCATTTACACCTTATCAAATGACAAAGTTTTAGACTGGTCCAAATTGAAGGCATTTACAGACGACAAAATGAACATGACTCAAAAACTTAATTTTTTTTTCAGGAAGGGTAGAAAACATTGTAGGAAAAGGAGAAAATGCTGGTTACCAGCATTTTCTTCTTTTCCCACAATGTTTTCAATGGGCTTTTTTTTTTTCAAGGTCCTGAAAAGTCAGGATTGTGTGGTAAAGGGTTAAGTCCATTCTGTCTAACAATGAACTGAATCATGAGGTAAACTGCTCCTTGGACATGACTTGCAAAAGATTGTCATTGACCAATAGCAAACATTTTTGGCCCTAATAAGCCTGTGCCAAGTGCACAGGCTGACCTGGGTTGATACCTTTTACAGATGCATTTAGAATACTTTTCACACTGCAAGATTCGAGTGTTTTTTTTACACATCTGTAGTATAGTTTGAGAAAACAGGAAAAATCTATTTTGTTTATAAAAAAAAAAGAATAATATTCATTAGCAAGCATAGTTCAGTTCTATAATATACAATTAAAATTTCTGTTTTATCCATAAAAAACTATTCATTTAAAACAAATTAGCAAAAAGAAGAAAAGAATTAGCATTCTCTCCATGTCTCACAATGTTTTCGAATCTAGTCTGCCTGAGGGTCATCTTATTACCGACATGTTTGGTAAAGGATTAACTCATTACCAAACAGCAAAATTTGACACTGGTTGAAATTGAAAGCACTTGCAGACAATAAAATTAACATAACTCAAAAATTGAATTTTGTTTCCAGTAGGTTAGAAAACATTGTGGGAAAAGGAGAAAATGCTGATTACTAGTCAAATGTTTTCAAAAGCTTTCCTTCTCAGGGTTGTTAAAAGTTGGGATTGTGTGGTAAAGAGTTAAGACACACAGGAGGTCCAAGTTATCTTATCAAAATATTTCGTGTATTTAAGCTGATGAAGATAATAGGTGGTACTTAAGTATTCGAGCATCTAACCCTTTCAGTACAAAGCCTTTGCTATGTTACAAAACAGGAATCATATTAATAAGCAACATAATTATTCACATTACAAGCAGTCTGATCTTAACTGTTTTCCACACAAACACATTGACAACTTTTAACGACCTTTGGAAAGAAGCTTTCAGAAAACATTGTGGGAAAAGGAGAAAATGCTGGTAACCAGCATTTTCTCCTTTTCCCACAATGTTTTCTACCCTATCAAGTAACATTGCACCATTTGAGCCACACTGAAATTGTCATCGGCATAATATTATTCTTTCAATTTGGACAAGGCTAAAATTTTGTCATCTGGGAAAGGGTTAATCACAAAAGCAACCTTACCAGACAACAAAATCACTTGCCCAACCTGAAGATGTTTGCAAATGAAAATTTGAAGGTGATTAAATGAAGAGATTTATCTTTCATAGGTTCTTGTAAGAATATGACAAAATGCTGGTTATCCTGCATTTTCTTCTCTCCTCACAAAGTTTTCAACAGCTACCTCCCTAGATTAATTACAGCTCTAGATTATTTGGTAACCCTTTACTCCATAGATACTCATTCTACACATTTCTTGTAGGAGTATTTGGAAAACATTGTGGCAAAAGGTGAAACTGCTCGTGGGGAGCAATTTCACTTTTTGTCACAATGTTTTCTATGCTATCAAAAGGTGTCATATACACATAAGAAATGGCTTCATCCTTGCTGTTATTTAGGGTCAGTGAGAGATACCATAGAAAAATGTAAGGACATCCTCGAAATAATATTATGTTGTAAAGGGTAAAAGGTGGGAAGCATCAGATACTGCAGGCTGCATGGTAGGACTAAAGTTCTATAATTAGTATTGTGATCTCAGTTCTTACGAACATGAAAGTTTGCAACAAATGCTTAGCCAACTGTCATGTTTCAAACCCACCTCTGTCATGTTTCAAACCCACGACAGGCAAACAACCTTGTTTTTCGAGATTTAAAAGACCAATACCATAACCACCTAGCCAAAGAGATATCTCCTAACTGCATTGTCAGGTATTGTATTTAAATTGGGGCAAATCTATTCATGATGGAGTGGTCTCTCCTAACACAGTACTCTCAACTGATAATCTCTCCAAGGAAGGATGTTGGCATGATTCAGGGATTTTATATTTACAATTCAGTCAGAGTTGATAACTTTTTGCAAATAATGTAGATTAAGATCAAGCAGCCTGACGTAGGCATTTTGTTTGTTGCTCATTTTACTCTTACCAAATATTCCTAAGTTTATAAAAAATTTCAGACTTTACAAATTAAAAGCATTTGTAAAAATTAAATTATAGTGACTGATAACTTAAATTTCTATCTAGAAGTGTAAAAAACACAGTGGAGAAAGGTGAAAATGCTGGTTACCAGCTTTTGCTTCTTTAGTTAAAAGTTACATAATTATACCAGTCTTGAACTGATGTATGCCAGACAGTATATATGAACAACAGACCAAATGATCAATTGCCAAAGAAAATTTGATACACAGGAGATTCAAGTTGATTTCCATCATCTATGTTAAACTTGAAAGAAAAAATATATTTTATTTATTGTTTTTTTTTTTAATTTCAGGGCTGTTCATCTAGTGTCAGCAAAGCAGCCTTCTTCAACAGACAACAGTTTGACTGCAATGTTTTCCATGAAACAACAACAAGTCTAAAATTCCCAGGAAATGAAGAAAACAACAACGTTATTCTTGCAGATGGTATGTCAGATACATCAGACTCTATCACTGACTCTAAAACCAATGATTTACAAGTGAATCAAGCACATATACTGATAATCTCACGCGAGTCCAGTATTACTTCGACTGGCAGTTCTGACTTTATGCCCAATAACACTGTGCGACAACGGAGTGGAAGTGTTACATCAGGCTCTCGTATTTGGACTCCAAGAAAAAACAGTGTGATAGACATCGGGAGTGCCCAAGAAAATCGTGTTATAAAAAGTGCTCTCAAGACTGGGCGGACTGCTTCTAATGGTCATTTATTGGTAAATCGTCCAATCAAATCTGTGACATTTTTAGATGCAGTTACTGTGGTTACAGTGTACTAATAAAAAGCTTGTCCTATATTAGTTTAAGTGTTTAATTTTTCCAAAAGGACAAATATTTAGACAGCTTCAAAGTGAAGGCATTGGTAGACAACAAACAAAATATTGCTTTTACACTTTACTTTTATGAAGTTAAACAGTATACATGTACCTAAATTCTACACAGACTATGTACATTGTCAGCTGTTTTTCCATCCATAGAAATGTTTTCACAAGTTGAATTCTTTGGAATCTCAGATGAATCTGTTGGAATGATTAGTTCTTTATTCCATCGCATTTCCTTTTTCAAATTTAACTCTTTACCAAATGACAAAATTTTAGACTTGTCCAAATTGAAAGCATTGCAGATAAAATAAAAGTGGCTGAAAATTTGAAATTGTTTTGGAAAGGGAAAAAGACAATGTGAGGAAAGGAGAAAATACTGGTTACCAGCATTTTCTCCTTTTCCAACAATGTTTTCAGAACGCTTCTTTCTCAGGGTCATTAAAAGTAGGGATTGTGTAGTAAAGAGTTAACTGACTTTCATGATATGAGCTACCAAATCAAGAGGACTATTTACTTTTTTGCGGTAAGGACATCCTTGAAATAATAAGGATATCCAGCAGTTCTTTACCCATTATTTCTCTACCAAACAAAAACATTCTGGGCTTGTACAAATTCAAAGCATTTGCAGAATACTAAAGCCTTCTCTCTTTTCCCCCCCCCCCCAGCTATTTTTTTCTTAGGGGGGGGGGGAAAGAAAGAAAAGGGGGCGGGGGCGTGTGTCTTGTTAAATTGCGGGAATGTTTGGTAAAGAGTTGGTTTGTACAAGTTAGGCAGAGAGTTGTCACATGTAGTGATAACCTTCACGGTACTTATGATAAGAATGTCTAAATATAAATGAACACTTTAACAAAATAACGCTGCTCTTTAACAACCCTGAAGGAGAAAGCTTTTGAAAACAATTTGGTAAAAGGAGTACACACTTATGACCAAAATTTTTTTTTCCATTTCTAACAATGTTTCTTTAAGTTGGAACATAACAAATTTTTCTTCTGTAAGTGCTTTCATCTTTAGCAAATCTAAAATACTGTTTTTTTGGTAGATTTAAACCTGACAAGTGACTTCTGTTTTGTTATTTTCAATATTCCTATGACTGTCCATCTGTCTGTCTTTCTAGAAACAGACTGGATTTGAACATTTTAACCCAAGATAAAATTAACCATTGACATAGCATACCAAAGTTTCAACAATGTGAGCTACAATGGCCTTTGAAAGCACACAGGGCAAAAGAAAGAATGTTATTTACCTGCATTTTCTCTTTTTCCTACAATGTTTTCTATCCATTCACATGTAAGTTTCATCATTTGAGTCAGACTAAATCATTCAACTGCAAATGCTTTCAACTGTGACAAGTCCAAAATTTTGTCGTTTGGTAAAGGGTTAGGATTAAAAAGAAAAAGATGTGAGTTAAATATGTATGACAATGTCAAATTCATGTTATGAAGACAAAGGCAGCCCTGGTAGCTGGAAGATAAAGAAAGTCAAAAAATATATGCTCCCACAGCCACATCACATGTACAGTACAACATGTGAATGACCTCATTTTTTTCAAAGGAGAAGTGGGGGGGGGGGGAAGAGAAAGGAATATGTGGTGATATAAAAGCATGCAACTAGATGTCACATGCAAAAACTTGGTAGAGAAAACTTGGATATCTCTTCCAAAGAAATAATCCATGTAATTTCCTTTTTGGCAGAGCTTCAAATAAGACTTCCAGGAAATAATTTTCATCCAATATTCATTCAAAAACTAATCAGTTTAAAAGCAGGTAAGAGAGACAGATTATATGTTTCTCAGGAGATTCATGTTGCATTCAATTTCTGCAGCAAAGTGTTATGCAAATAAACACTCTTGTTTTTTCATTAACTCTTAGCCAGATCACAAAAAATCAAAATTCATCCATATCTGAGGTATTTGCAGATTGTAAATTAGAATTGACTCCTTTTGTGCAATATTCCCAAATAAAAGGACTGAAAGCATTGTCAGAAAAGGAGAAATGTACCATAGTTTATCTGCAGAATGTCTCTCAGAATATTTTTAAAATGTATCTTCCTCAGAGTTTTACAGCATGGTAGTGTTGGTAAAGGATAAAAAACAATTGTTTTTTATTGAGAGACTTTCTCCATTTAACCATTAAATTACTATATAGCTTGCAACACATGAAAAGAGGCATGCAGAAATTTCTATAAAGTGTGGTCTCGGATTAGCCTGTGCAGCCCTGGCAGGTTAATCCGAGGCCGTACTTTACGAATATGTTAGATTTTGTTCTACAGTAGATTTGCACAAACCGGAAAATAATACAAAAAAAAGTGCCATTTTAGATTAGCCCATACAGACAGCACTGGCTGATCTGAGATAACACTTTACACAAATGTCCGAATGCCCATATTTGCATGTCACAGGTTATATGTTCTTTCAATTGACCAATATTTTTTTAGTAACAACTAAACAATTAAAAACATGTTCTTTAATGTTCTTCAATAACAACTACCGGTATTACTTTTTCTTGATCAATTTTAATGATATAGGGATAGCTACATGTATTCTGAAAGGTGATTGGTTGGAAGATGAAACTCAATCAACCCTTTAACTACATGGTAACATTCTAGGCTGATCCAGATTGAAAGCAATTGCAGATTGCACATTAAATATAGCTCAAAAGTCTGGATTTCTGGAAAACAAAATAAACCTGATACTTCCTCACATAACTTTCAGTTTTTAAACAATCGAAACTAATAACATTTGATTTAGGCTGAAGTTTTCAAAAATGAATCACCACTTGCCAGCTTGATTAGCTGTGATAAACAAAGCTACATGTGTTTTTCACATCCGATCATGATTGTGTTTATTACAGTTTTTTTACAGCCAGATGCATGCAAACTAATTTATATGACTCTTCAGCCAATGCATCAGATGCTTAGACAGATATTTTTCACCGCAAAAAAGGATCATGTCGAATTTTCAAACATGAAGCCTGGGTCAAACGAGAACCCTGCAATTCCAAGTTTTAACAATCCTGACAAAGAAAGCTTTTGAAAACCATATGGAAAAGAAGAAAATGCTGGTAAATAGCATTCATTCCTTTTGCTGCAATGCTTTTATTAAATCACGGGTGAATTTCATCATTTGAGCAACCTTTGATTTGTTGATTTATTTTAAATGCTTTGAGTTTTGAGGGTCTAAAATGTAATCATCTAGTACACAGTTCAACTCATGAAAGACTGCTCATAGAAAATAAGTCCTAGCATTTTCTCAGTTTGCCTCAATGTTTTCAAAAGCCTTCTTCTTTAGAGTCATAAAATCATATAACCAAGCCATGCTCTGTGAAAAGGGGCTTATTGTTCCAGAGAAAAGTATTGACCCAGGTCAGCTTAAGAGTCAACGTGGGATGACCTTGGCCGAAATTTTTCACTATTGGTCTGTGTCCTGTATGTCAAAGGACTAGTCTACCTCGTGATAAAGTGGGTTGTTGAAAAAAGTGAATATTATGGATCCATAATTATCCATAATATTATATATTGCATGGTATAATGCACCCCGGAAATGCGCTAAGCCCCCCTTTTGCCACAGTATGGCTAAATTGTTTTGCAAATGATTGCAGCTGTTGAAAATTATGCAAAATGCAATTTGGTTGATTATTTTGACAAACCAAAATAACTCATGTAACAATAATATAAATTTGATTTCAATATGCATAGCTTGTGCAGTCTGATCTTTATCCAAAGTGTCTGCAAGTACACGAAATGTTCAGAGTTACATGAAGGTATTTTTTTTCACATGATACATGTATTACACACTTCAAGCAGTAAAGAGCCAAAAAAGTGAAGCTGACATGGAGAGAATTTGTAATTTAATTCATCTGGGTATTTTCTTTAGATCCTATAAACTCCAGTATAAGAAAAAATGTATATTGAAGCCATATAAAAAAAATGCTATACTGTGATACAATTTCAAATCTAGTTAGAATGTCTTTGAGAATACTTGAGAGTGCTGATCACAGGTAAAAGTGAGCATTCTGTGCAGTCTTATATTGATCCTCACTGGCTTTGATTTAACTCTTTACCATACGACAAAATTTTATGTTTGTCCAAATTGAAAGCATTTGCAGATGACAGAACAAAAGCAACTCAAAATTTGAAATTTATTTTGTGAAGAGTATAAAACATTGTGGGAAAAGGAGAAAATGCTGGTTACCAGCATTTTCTCCTTTTCCCACAATATTTTCTAAAACCTTCTTTCTCAGGGTTGTCAAAAGTAGGGATTGTGTGGTAATGGGTTAATGTATCATCCACTGCAGAAGTGTTACAATGTCTGTTTATCTTAAAGTGGTCCACACTGAATTTACTCTTTACCAAACAACAAAAGTTTAGACTTGTCCAACTTGAAAGCATTTACAGGAAACAAAATTAATTGGAATTAATTAAAAACTGAAACTTGTTCTGGGAAAGTAAAAACATTGTGGGAAAAAAATAAATGCTGGTTACCAGCATTTTCTCTTTTTCCCACAATATTTTCAAAAGGCTTCTTTCTCAGAGTCATGAAAACTGGGATTGTTTGGTAAAAACTTGAGCCTGGTTAACCCTCAGCAGGCAAACCCATGTTTTAACAACCCTGAGAAGGAAGGCTTCCAAAAAAAAATATGGGAAAAAGAGAAAATACTACAAACCGACACTTTTTCCCTTTTCCATAAAATTTTCTACTATTTCAGATAAATCTAATGATGAAAGCCATATCCTATTTCTTATCTGGAACAGCATTCAATTTAGACCAGTCTAAAACTTTGCTGTTTGGTAAAAAGCTAATCTACTTTCTAACAATTAATCAGTCCTAATCTTTTAATACCAAACATGTTTATTTACACTTTCTGCTTTAGAACTTTTTTCATTTCTTTCAAAATCAGTTTGGAATTTCAAAGTGCAAGAAATGTCAGCAGTATTCAATGGCACAAGAATTTGAAATCCATCGCTGCGAACATCTTTCATTTGGTCTGTCAGTTTCAAGATCAAGGTGAAGCTCTGTTTTTATAGAGATGCTAAAAATTCCACCTTTAATTGTATAGCTCTTTAGTAGACAACAAAACTGAAAGCGTCTGCAGACAACATAATTATTAAAGTGACTCAAATGGTAAGATTTTGCATGTGAAGGGTAGAAAAAATGTTGGAGAAAAGAAAAGATGCTGGTTACAAAAATATTTCCTTCTCCCACAATGTTTTCAAAGGCTCTTTTCCTTTGGGTTGTTAACAGACAAGATTGCAATTTAATAATAATAAAGGCATACAAAATTAGTACGGTGGCCTTAGACATCTCTACTGGCTTATAACCTAGTTATATGCAAGCCAGTGAACTGGAATGGTTATGGATACAAGTAATTTTCCATCTTAACTCTTTTCTGTAATCCACCAAATGTTTCATCAAGATAATTAACTACATGAATATGAAATTCACTTGTTTTAAGGGGTGCACTGAAATACATTGATATACTTTGATGGGCCCTACACTGACAAAGATCAATGAAACAAAACTTGCTGACCTTTGGCCAATAGAACAGGAACAAGCAAGACTTGATAATTGTTCAGGTTCAACAATACTTCATCTTTTGACCCAAATTATTCAAATGGAAAGACTTGCTGCCCAATGTCTCAACAGAACACAAAAAGTACTGTTAAATGTAACTACTTTACTAAAAGCAATGTACATATGAACACATTTTCACCTGCATCACCTGTAAACTTTATGACAAATGGCTCATTATGAAACACTTAACTCTTCACCCTATGATAAAATACAGTCAAACCTGCCCGATCGGCCACCTTTATAAGAGCGCCACCTGCTTAAGTGAACACTTCTGTACATCCCCAATGCAATTTACTCTAAAATGAACCTTGATAAGAGCGCCACCTGCATGACCCAGCCAACGGCCAGTACTTTTGGGTCTGAAAATCGGCCGCAACCTGCATAAACGCGCCACCAAAATTTTATGATGACCAGTTTTCAAACTTGTATACTCGGGTAAAAAGATCGAAAACGCCACCACCATTTTTGTTTACCGATCAGGAAACCCGACATACATAGTCCTGTGTTAAGGGTTTAATGTTGCTGACCTGGCTTGATTAGACAATGAAATCAATAATTGGTCATTTGTTAATCGTTTTATGACCACCAAATACTGTAAAGAAGATGATTAGCTGGAAACAAACACCCTTCAGCCTTAAAATGGGTCGGAGATTGTCACAGTTTGACAGGTGTCATTATTCAATTATCGATCATTGTAGAACAATATGATGAATTTGAAAACCGATACAGACCAGATTTTAACACATTAATGCGTATTTTTGATAATCCATTTCACACTTATTAAGGCTGACACGTATGAATGATTTTGTAGAGGCAAATTTGGGACAATAACTCTCTCAACCTTCGTAAAGCATTTCTATCAGACTGTGACATAAATTGTGGATTATAAAATAAGGACTGTACCCTATCTTCCTGAGTAAATTAAATATGTTTTTAGATTTTTTTTCTATAATCCATTACCACACAATAGCTACATTTGACGACTCTGGGGAAGAAACTCTCTAAAAACATTGTGGGAAAAGGAGAAAATGCTGGTAACCAACTTTTTCTCCTTTTACCAAAATGTTTTCTACCCTTCCCAAAACGAATTTCCATGTTTGACTCACTCTAATTTTGTCATCTGCTTATGCTTTAAATTTGGACCAGTCCAAAATTTTGTAGTCTAGTAAAGAATTAATCGGGAAATGTCAAATAATTTAACAATTTTGGTGGATTCTCAAGTCATTCAGATGGGTTATTAGCTCTTGTCCAAACAATCCCCCCAAAAAATGTAAAAGTTACATGACTTTGGCCACATCAAATCTATTGCCTGTAGCGTCTTTGAAGTTGGGTCAGTCCAAAATTTTGGACGTATTGAGTCACCTCTGTTATAGAACCTGGATAAGACAGCCACCTGTATAAGACAGCCACTTTGGGTCAGTCCCAGAGCTGGCTGTCTTATACAGGTTTGACTGTACTAGGCATTGTCTAAATCTAAAACATTGGCTAATAACAAATTAAATGTCGATCAAAAGGCTGAAATTGTCTGTACAGTATAGAAAACATGTTGGATAAAGGAGAAAATGCTGGTCAACAACATTAACTCCTTCCCCAAAATGTCTTTAAAAAGCGTTTTTCCCCTATCGTTAAAACACAGGATTGTAAGGTATACAGTTAAACTTGCTGATCATCATTTAGCTTCTATCTTATCTTTCCCTATCTCTCATAGTGTGAGTGCATAAAAGGTATGCTATAAAATAGTAACAAATATAAGCCACAGTTGATTTCTTCTCTCTGTAGAACACTTTTGAAAGCATTGGAGCAATACACAGCTCAAATTAGAAAGTTCTTTTGTCATTAATTTTTCACTGGTACTAGAGTTTTAAGCCTGTTTTCATATTATCAATGTTTAACTCTTTCACAAACAACATAATTTCAGACTATTCCAAATTGGAAGCATTTGCAGACAACAAAATTATTGTGACTCAAAAATTGGAATTTGTTTGGAAAGGGAAGAATACACTGTGGGAAAAGGAAAAAATGCTGGTCAAAAATGCTGGATACCAGCATTTTCTTTTCCCAGAATGTTTTCAAAGGACTTCTTTCTCAGGGTCGTGAAAACCAAGAAAAGTTTAGGAAAGGATTAACATTGAAATCCCTTAATTCATCTGCTGCAGGAGATAAAATTTATCAAAACAAGAACTTACCTATTGGTCCGTCATCTTCATCAAGTTCTTGTTGGTCAAGTATATGTCGAAACATTGGTAAGAGAAAGGCTAGAGTTTTCCCACTGCCTGTCTTGGCAATACCAATCAGATCCCTTCCTGACATTATGGCTGGAATAGCCTGAGCCTGAATAGGAGTTGGTGTGTCAAACCCATTTCTGAAATATATCAGGACAATTACATAAACGTAAAATTAACTGTAAGAGTCTATATTCACCAACCATTCTTTGGAACATTCTAATTCAATAACTTTCTGAATTGAAATTAAGTTAGTAACACAAATTCTGATTGGCAAAAACCATTTGATGTAAGACAAATGAAATTAAAAACAGTTGGTGAAAACAGGCCAGATCCCTTCCTGAAATAATGGTTGGATAGGGGTTGGTGCATAAAAGCTATTTCTTCAATATATAGGATATCTATATAAACATGTTAACATTCAGAGTACTATATAAATTAATTGGGCATTTATCACATAACTTACTTTTGTGTAAGTTATTGAACTTTTTCTTTAAAGACACTGTAGTATAAGCCTTAAAGAGTCAGACAGTTTGTTCTACTCCTATCTAAATCCATAGCTGGACAGTCTAACTTCTACTGCTGTAATAATTATCTTAAAATTTGCCTTTTTTCATGCAACAAATCAACTTTCAATACATCACAGCAAAGAAAATCATTACATGTATTTTCACATGAGTCCACAAATTAAACATTACTCATATTGTTTATCAATATTCAAAAAGGGTTTTTAAAAAGTTTTCTGCTCCAAAATTATTTCAGGTGAAAAATTATTTAAACTTACACATCTCTGACACATTGCAATATTTTACAGCTGACCCTGTTTGTTTCACTCTCTGATGGCTATTGGTAAATCTTTAATTCTGACCTTGATTTTTCCTTTTCATTTTTTGTACGGGATAAATTTCGGTATAAGGTATAATGTGTTGTGGTAACTCACCTTTTGAGACTGTCTAGAACCTTTTTGCTGACCCCTGCTTGTGCCCATTCTCTGATTGGCTTAGGACAACCTTTACCCCTGACCTTGATCCCTTCCATTTCATCTCGCAAGACATCAACCTCTGTCCCGATAAAAAAGGAAAACATTAATGATTTTTAGGAAAAACTCAGCATAACATGTTAAAGATTGAAGGAAATGAAGCATTGTGTACCTTACTGAAAACAGTAGTAAACTGCCCTAGACCAACAACCTTTTTGTTTTCTGTAACCTTTTATCCAATTCTTTCTTCCTCAACTGTTTGGTGAATTTGTCATTTACCAACAATACCCTGCTTTTACCACCCTGTGGAGAGAGCATTTGTAAAAATCTGCTAGAAAAGGAGAAATACTAGAACCAAGCATTTTCTCCTCTTTCCAGAATGTTTTCTTAACTTCATATGGCAAGCCTCACGATTTAGGCCATTTATGACATTTCATTTATAATTGCCTTCCATTTGGACAAGTCTAAATTTTTCTTAACCGGAAAAGGTTTAAATGCTTTTCTACTTATTTTTGCAGACATGGTACATACAGAACAGACAGCATAGAATGTGCAGTTTGATCTTGAGTCTCAACTATTTGTTTATTTGAGGGATATTTTGATTTTCTGACAATAATCATAAAACTTGAAATGAATAATACATAAATTGAGGTACCCTCTTTTAGCTGACCAGTTACACTAATTAAACCCATTAAATCAACACCAGGCAAACAAAATTCCTACCTTCTGGTGTCATCCTGGCCAGTTCAGGCACTTCTACATAAAAATCTTTCCTGAATGTTGCATAGTATACCTTAGTATGATCTGTTGTAACAATATCCTGAAAACAGAGCAAAACATTTAATAGCACTAAATAGCACTAATATTAGACTTCATATCATACAGTCTACTCTGGGCTACTCTATCAGAGCTTGTAAGATGTTTTTAAGAAACCTGTCTTAAAAATTACTTTTCTGAAAGATCAATAATTTATCAAATCAAATTTGCACAGTCTGACTTTGGAGACATCTTTACTTATTATGACTAGTCAATATATATTCAGGTAAGATACATAATTACATATGGAAATATAGTGTCAAAAGGAAAAAAATGTTCCAATATGTGCAATCTCTCCTTATTTTCCACAATGTATCCAAATGTGGTCTACTGCAAGAAAAAAAACTGTTTTGCAGGCAATTAAAGAGTTTAACCCATTACCACACAATCCCTATTTTTGACGCCCCTGAGAAAGAAGCCTTTAGAAAACATTGTGGGAAAAGGAGAAAATGCTGGTAACCAGCATTTTATCCTTTTCCCACAATGTTTTCTACCCTTCACAAAGCAAATTTCAAATTTTCAGTCACTTTTATTTTGTCGTCTGCAAATGCTTTCAATTTGGACCAGTCTAAAATATTGTTGTTTGGTAATGGGTTAAGTGCAATTATCAGTTACACTACATGCCCACAGATTAAAAAATCTCTAAAAACTAATGATTGGGAAAAAGCTATTGTGATATAGACCCCAGCAGTTAGAATACAGTGATACTGGCTAAAATATACTACTCACACTTTGGTAGGGATCATTCTGATATTTCGAAAATATTTACAATTCAGTTTTGCATTAGAAAAACATACATTTCCACAGCAGTTGATTTAATCAGAGTAACAATGCATTATTCAAGAATCCAAAATATGGCACAGTTTAAATATGTGCACTTAATCTTTACGTCGAAATGAAAGGGGATTGCAGGAAACATGGAGACCCCTACCAAATTTTGAGTAGTAATTGACCCCAAAAGGAAAATTACATATGAAAAATGTCCGATTTACCAGATGACTAAAGTTGATACTTATCCCATCTGAAAGTACTTGCAGACAACAATCTAAAAATGGCTTTGATAATTAAATTTGCTGTCGAAAAGGTATAAAATCATTGGAAAAAGGGAATATGCTGGTTTTTCACTTTGTCTCCATGTCCAACATTTTTTTCAAAAGTATTCTCCGTCAAAATCATTAAATTATGCTGTTATTTGGTTAACTCTTTCCGAAACAACAAACTTTTGGACTAGACCAAAATTGAAAGCATTTGCAGACAACAATTCAACTCTTGCTGAAAAGATGATTTCTGTCTATGATAGGGTAGAAAACATTGTGGGAAAAGGAGAAAATGCTGGTTACCAGCATTTTCTCCTATTCCCACAATGTTTTCAAAAGGCTACTATTCCAGACCCGTAAAAACCAGGGATTGTTTGGGAAAGGGTTAAGGATTACTACTGAAATGGCAATAAACTTTGGACACAGCAAAGTCCAATTGAGAGAAACATGTAAGTCCCACTAAGGCCAGACATAATTTATTGTTTGTAAGTAATTTCAATATTCACCAGTTTATGATGTTGTATTTTGGCAAAGACATTAAGCATCAAACCCATAACAACTAAGACAAAAAGAGATCTCTTTACCTTTTTCTTTTTCAGCATATTTAACATGGTGGAATCTAAATCTTCTTCTTCTTCCTCAGATGAATACTGTAACAAGAGAACACAAAAACTTAGTACATTGGCCTTTAGATTTGGCATCAAAACAACTTAAACCTTTACCAAACGATAAAATTTAAGACAAGTCCAAATTGAAAACCTTGCAGACAACAAAGTAATTCTAACTCAAAAATTGAAATTTGTTTCCAGTAGGGTAGAAGACAATGTTGGAAAAGGAGAAAATGCTGGTTACCAGCATTTTCTCCTTTTCCCACAATGTTTTCTAAAGGCTTCTATCTCAAGGTCGTAAAAAAACAGGGATTGTTTGGTTAAGGGTTAAACCTAGTTTACATGTCTACCAGTTAAAAAAATCCTAACAATCCCTGAAAATTTACATTATCTGCAAAGATTGCTTTTAGATAAATATATCTGAAGAAAATACATGTACAAATAAGACATCCCATATTGCTGCATCATTTATCTATTTACACCTAATAAATACATTTAGAATACACCAGAAATTTGTAATCTACAGTGGCTCAGTCTGTAAAGATGCAGCAGTTAAGAATCATTTAATGTTTACATGATGTAGGGACTTTGCAGTATGTGGTAGGTAATAAATGGTGGGTAAGATCGGAACTGATTTTTTTTACCCAGACATAGCTCAATGTTTAAAGAACATATTCATTCCAGCATATTCTTTACAAGATTTGCATGATTAATGTTTCTCAAGTCAGGAATGATGGAAAATTCAACACACAAAACAAGAGCACAGCTGCCTATGCCTGGCCACAAATGTTTGATTTTCAGGGAAAATTTTTAGTCAAAAAGGGGGTGTAACTCTGTAAAAAATACTGTGATCATTACCTGCCCCCGATGTCAGAGTTCATGTTGATGCATGTAACAACAACATAGACAACAAAGACAGAACTATGACAATTACTTGTTGTTTTCTTCAAAACTTCAAAACAGCCAAGCTAAACACAAAGAAAAAGCTGTTCACCTTGAGCAGTTCACTTTTTGACCACAATATTTTGTCATGGTATGTTGCTTTGTTTTACCCATGTTCAAGTTTAATCCAGGTTTATCACAGCTGTCAGTGCACCTATGCACCTGTTTCCTGGCTTTCTCACACCAGTACTGACACAATTTTCGTTCAATTGAATACTTTTCTCACATGAATAATTGGTAGGAGGCAAAAAATCACCAGAAAGCAAATTTGCTTGAACCAAGTATTGAACCCACGACCCCAAGGTTTCAAGTCAGATACGTTAATCAATGAGTTACCACAAAGGGCTGGCCTTTTTCAAAACAGAAGTAAAAACCTGCCTGCAAAAAGTAATGAGCAAAGAAAAACTTGTTCATAACAAAAGATGTGTAACATCCTGTCACATGCCAGACAATAATATGGTCAAATCAAATCTTTATACCTCCATTAAGTCAGTATTATTTAACATCAGTTCCCCTTTCTGCAACGACGAATCTGTTTTCTTCTTAGCTACAGCTGTAATGATTGTCACCTTGCTACCAGTATTAGAATTCTGTTAAAATAAACAGTGAATTACAGTTATGTCAGTTATGGATGAAAATAGGATATAAATTACACATCCAAGAAAAATAAATCACATTTCAACAGGAAATCGAATCAGATAAAAAAAATTACAACAAAATGCTGCCCTTTCTCATCATGGTCAATGTTTACCTATACTTTTTTAATGGATAAAAACTCTTAATAATTTGAACTTTGCAATAATCAAAATATTTTGAATAAAAGGAACAAGAAAAAGGAATCATATAAAACTTTAAGACAATCATGAATCAGTAAAGTTTGTGAGCATTTCAAAAAAAGTTAAAACAATTGTGCCTTGTATGAAAAAAAAAATATACATATATATACCATGTTCTGTTTAAAACTTATTCTGGGGTTTATTATCAAACAGAGTGAATTTATAGAATTCTGATTGTTTCTCAAAACATATTTACCAATTCAAAGACAAATTTGGTAATTTCAGCCATTTTTATTTGCTGTATTTCAATTTGGATTAGTCCTTCAAGAGCGATCTACTATGATCAAAGTCTACTGGGAACAAATAAAAATTACATTTGCAAAATGGAAGACTGACAGACAAAAAAATTGTCAGAACTTGTTATTCTACTTTAGAAAATTTGACTTACAGTTTTGGCATCATCATTTGGGACAACAGGCGGGTCAATCTTCTTCACCTCCTCTGTTACAGACTAAAACAGAAATATTCAGCTCTATTATATACATAAACAGACAATTATCCAAATACACAGGCTAACAAAACATAACCACAAATCAGAGTCAAAAGAGAAAAAATCTTCAGAATAACAACAAAGTGAAGTAAAAGATTAAATATCAAAGAAGAAAGTAGAGGAAAACTGGGAAGAATCAGTCTTAGCTCTTTACCAAATGACAAAATTCTAGGCTGGTCCAAACCAAAACTCAATAGTTGAACAAACCGAAAATCAAACACTCAAAATTGGAAAGATGCTTTTAACAGTCCTGCATAATAAAATTGAAGAAACATTTTCTGTTTCTTTGTCTGTTTTAATTTAGCCCTTATAGGACATAACAATGCTATACATGTCAGAACCTAAAAAACAAGCAATTTGTACCTGCATGTATGCATCTAATGGATCCAGTTCATCATCATCTCCATCATTTTTGTTTCCACCAACATCATCATCATCGTCATCATCATCTTCTAAGCTCCATTTTTTAGATGGTGGAGCAATGTTTATTGGTATAATTTCTTTTTCCTTGTTTCTCTCTGCCCTCCATTGCTCTATTCTTTCCCGCCTTTTCTGCATTTCCATTTCTAGTCGCTTTTGTTCCTCTTCCTATTTTAGTGTGTAACATTAGTGAATTTTCTTAGTGATAATTATGACTCTTAATTCCACACTTATGGAACTAAATACCAAAGCTGAAACAATTTTGTCGATAATTCAATCACTAGGCAGTAACTAGTTGACTAGTACTCTTTGGCTACTTAACAAATGAATGAGATAATTCTATTAGAACAATTCAAACAAATGTGTTGAAATTTCCACACTGTCCTGAATAACAGACTAGAATATCTCAAAAATATTAGTCAATGTTATAAGATTATGCCTAATTCCAACTGTAGTATGATCTTACATAAGCAGTCAAGGCGTGCAAAGCCTCTTAAATCTATACCATACTACAGCATTTAGACTTGTCTAAATTTTTATAGCAATGTTCTCTTTCACAAGCTTATGAAAACACAACACTGTTCTGTAAATGACAGAATGTAAATTTTTGAAATTGATATAATTTTAAGCAAGCAATTTTTGGACTTGCTCCAAACTAAAACATCTTCAAAAAGATATGAAAGGTGTGAAAAATGTAAATAATAATAGAATACTTAAACAAAAACACATTCTAATACTCACATTGGTACATGGAAGAACATAAGCTATTCAGCTTTTTCCCTAAAATAGCCATTCTTAAATTTTGGGTGTTGATCACATTTAAAAATGTCAAAAATATGATCTTACTAGAATGCAGAAATGTTATTTTCACTAAATACTATCAAATGTCAAACCAATAGTGATCTTGTAACTAGCTGTAAGATACCAGTGCTTCTATTTTCTAAGGAGATACCACTAAATGCAAATGGCACCCAGAAACTAGGAACAGGTAACAAACATTTATCCTTTACCCCAGTAGCTTTAGTTTTTGTTGCTAGAAATATCAAATGTAGCAAAGATCTATATAATGTAATGCCCAGCAAAGAACTAATACTAGTAATCAGTAAGTGTGTTGCAACAGTCAAGTACTGAAAGTCTTTACTAGACAACAAAATTCTAGACTTAATCAAATTGAAACCAAATGTAGACAACAAATTGATTGTTACTGAAAATCATTGGATTTGTGTCCTATAGGGTTGAAAGTCTTGTGGGACATATAGATAATAAAAATGCTGGTTGCCAGCATTTTCTCCTTATCCCACAATATAAAGGCCTTCTTCCTCAGTATTGAGACAACACAGGATTATTTCACAATGGGTTAAACTTACTTTATCTAAAGGTTCATCTTTCACACCAATTGCTCCTTCACTATTGTTCTTCTCTGGTGATTTACTCTTTGATCTGTCCTTGGAAACTGACCTCTTTCTAAAACAGACATACAATCGTCAGCCATGAGTGTCTAACCCTCCAATAATAAATAGGTTTCAGTTAACCTTTTACTACACAATCATGAGTTTTAATAACCCTTTTGAATGACGATCTTGTAACTAGTAAGATTTGAATGCTTTGATTCTTAAAACCTATTGAAAACATTGTGGGAAAAGGAGAAAATGCTTGTAACCAGCATTTTCTCCTTTCCCCTATGTTTATACCATTCCAGATACAAATTCTATCTTTTAAGGCACATTTAAATTGTCTGCAAATGCTTTCCATCTTGACAAGGGGAATAGAAACATTGTGGCTAAAGGAGAAATGCTGTTTGTCTGCATATTTTCAAAAGGCTTCTTCATCAGGATTAATTATGTTGCTTTCTGCAGACCACTGCTTTAGTCTTTCTTTAAAAAATATTGGGACAAAAGGTGTATAGAAATCTTGATTAGATACTCTTACAAGGACAGGCCAAAGAGTACAGCATCACAGAGTATGATAAAATTCAATTGTACATTTCATTATCAACTAGTTTAGTGTTTCTAATTATTACACACCTACGCTAAGGATTACTCAAAGATGAAAAAGAATTTCTGCTCATCTTGAGAAATAAGAGACATTTTCAAAATCAGTGGTGGGACTTATTTGGTTTTAAGTCTTGGAAAGTTTGACAAAGTATGATTTTCCTTAAGCAGCATACCGGTAAGTACTATTTCAATCACTTCAGATCTGCATTCTACATCTCTGCTTTTTCCATCATAAAATCTATTAGTATGCCTGTTGACAGTATAGACTTATATTTTCAAAATGTCTGTAAGAAAACATTTTGTAGCATTAAATCAATAAATGTGCCTTGTCTTTTGTGTAAGAAACCCATCTCTTGTGTAAAGAATCCTAACAATTAGAAAATAGGACAATATTTGAAAAAAAAACAAAAAAAAACACCTTTTCTGAGAGTTGTGGTAAAATTATGAGACAATGACTCAACACCAGTCCATTTTTCCAACGTCTTCATAGGCCATCTGAAGCCAGGACATAAAGATTGGTATTTGTATAGTAACATGCGCAAATATTTGGAATACTCTGAACCCTGGATATTAGTATACATACCTTTTTTCCCTGGATCTAGACCTTGATCTTCTTTTTTCATCCTTCTTGCGTCTCTCTCTCGATCGGGATCTCTTTCTCTCCCTTGAGCGTGAGCGTTTTCTATCCCTGGACCTTGATCTTCTCCTCTCTCTTGATCTTGACCTTGACCTTTTTCTTTCTCTGGACCTTCTTCTTTCTTTTGACCTTGATCTCTTAGAGCGTTTGGACCTATCTCTAGACTTTGATCTTGATCTTTTTCTGTAGGACCTGAGTTGAAAATGAAAGCACAAATGGATTTCTTTGTCAAGAGCATATTCCTGCAAATTTTCAAACATGAGATATTTTAGAAATGGATGCTAATACATTTGACATACTCCTTGTTTCAACAAGAATCACTGATGAGTGAAATAAATACAGGCTATAGCGCAACTAATGATTTTGATACAGCATGTGTCTGAACATAATTGAAACGACGTCATAGAGTATCACTTAATATCAAAATCTGAAGCAAAGTTTTTTTATTCTTTCAAAGACAAAACTTGCTATTTGAGACATTTATTTATCATCTGCACATGTTTTGAATATGGACAAGTCTAAAAATTGTCATGTGATAAAAAGATAATACATGTACATGTACAGACATACCTACTTTCTTGATTTTGCAGCTTTGTTTTGACCTTATTTTTTAAAACAATTTTAGTCTATGGCTTTCTTTAAAAGCATTGCATGATACCATTCACAGCAAAGAAGACACAGGAAAAGATAGATATATCATTGGTTGGAAAACAGCTAGGCAATATCTACCCCCAACTCAGAGGTTAGCTCTGATGTTTTTTGTGAAATTATGATTGCATCTCCACCATCCCCAAAGCAAAACATTTCTTTTCATGTGTGTTGAAGAAGTCCGATCAATCATACTGGCTTCTCTTTAACCCATTACCACACAATCCCTACTTTTGATGCCCCTGAAAAAGAAGCCTTTAGAAAACATTGTGGGAAAAGGAGAAAATGCTGGTATCCAGCATTTCCTCCTTTTCCCACAATGTTTTCTACCCTTAACAAAAGAAATTTCAAATTTTCAGTCACTTTCATTTTGTCATCTGCAAATGCTTTCTATTTGGACAAGCCTAAAACATTGTTGTTTGATGAGTTAAACAGCATAAGCATCAACTTTTCTGCTGTCTTTTATTAGTAAGGTCACCAAAAAAGCATTGAAACATCAAGAACACAATATGCAAATGTACCTCCTTGCAATTCAAGTTTCATAATGTACATACAGTGTTGTGCCTAGGCCAAAATTTTTGGGGGACACTACCTTAATTTCAAGGGGACACTAGAAAAATCTAAGGGAAACATTTCATACTTCCATCTGACTCTTGTAACCACGGAAATTTTATGAGCCAATTTTTCTGAAGTTTTCTGTCCTTTTTCTTACTTGTCCCAGAGGTCGAAGAAGCCTATGGTTCGTTATCTGCGCCTGCAAATGTTGACTTGTCACCGTCAGGATCAGATGACGCGATCGATTCGGGGTTTTCAACAGTCCTCTGCGATTCAATTTCGTCTGCAACTTTTCTATTTTTAACATTTCCCGACATAAGGTCGGTCAACTGCATCTGGCGTTTTGCCATATTGTTTTATTGACAACAGGAAGACTGCTTTAAATATCTGATATCCCTAAGTGACTTTATCTCAGTAAATTCCGCTGTCAGTCTGGGTTGTGCAGCTGCCCGTTGTAATTAACGCAATGTTTGTAAATATTCGTCAGATTTCCGTGAGTGCACCCAACATTCTGCAATGGCTTAAATCTTAAGGAACATTGTTAAAAAAATTGCGGGAATCCTGCAATGCCACGGCCTAGGAACAACATTGTGCATAACCTTTAAAAGAAATACTGTACATGTAGGCTTGATACTTATCATGCATGTTGTATTCATTTCTCAACCCAAATTGTGCATAAAAAGGAAACTAAAATATACTGTTTGTATTTTATAGTAAGCAGTCCAAGGCCCAGCAGCTACCAAAAGTAAACAAAGTAGGTGTTAAATTTGCATATTGTTATTCAAATCATACCCTTTAACCCTTTACCCTATAAGGTGTTTCTCTGGTATCTCTGACACTAAATAACAGCAAGGATGAAGCTGTTTCTTATGTGTATATGATACCTTTTGAAAGTGTAGAAAACATTGTGGCAAAAGGTGAAATTGCTTGTCACGAGCAATTTCACCTTTTGCCACAATGTTTTCCAAAGGCTCCTACAAGCAATGCGTAGAAATTAGTATTTAAGGAGTAAAGGGTTAAGGGTATGGAACTTATTATGATATTGCAAGTATAAGTCCATGAATGATAAATGAATCTTAAAATCAGGTAGTAAGTATACAAACCATAGACACAAAAAGCAACCTTTGATCTACTTTTAAAATTCATTTTTTGCCAGCAAATAACACTTTTGAACGGACTATTCAGTAATAGATTGACATTTTTATGATAATTTCCATACTTTTAGACGGTATGATTCAAATTAAAGTGCATTTAACAATTTGACATTCTATAATGAAAACAAGAGCTTCGCAAAGCGGCGCATATACGCCCGAAGGGGCTTGTCAGTAAAATGAGTTGCATTGAAGGATGGGCTATGAATGAAGAGTAGTTAATTTCCATGATATGTAAAATATATTAAAGGGCAATAGCTAAAAAAGAAGGGTGGCACAGTTACAAATTTTGTGAATTGCTGTTCTCCACAAGGTGTTCAGTTCTATCAGTTTTGAAAGGTTCAAGATCATAGCTTTTATATCTTAGAAATTATGGCCCAGACGAAAATTCAAAGAGAAAACTAACAAAGGGCAATAACTAAAAAAGAAGGATGGCAGAGTTATGGTTCTTGTGCAGTGCACTTCTTCATAATGTGTTCTATTAATCTTTGAAGTTTCAAGATGATAGGTTTTAAAGTTTGGGAGTTATGGCCTGGACAAAAATTCAAATTGAAAATTAACAAATGGCAGTAACTAAAAAAATAAAGGTCGCAGTGTTATGGTTCATGTGCAGTGCACTTGTCCATTATGTGTTCTATCAGTGTATGAAGTTGCAAGTTATTAGCTTTTATAGTTTGGATGTTATGGCCTGAACAAAAATTCAAACTGAAAATTAGCAAAGGGCAATAACTCAAAAAATAAAAGTGGCAGAGTTATGGTTCATGTGAGATGCACTTCTCCACAATGTGTTCTATCAGTGTATGAAGTTCCAAGTTAATAGCTTTTACAGTTTAGAAAATATGGCCTGGACAAAAATTCAAACTGAAAATTAACAAAGGGCTGTAACTCAAATAATAATGGCGGCAGAGTTCTGGTTCATGTGCACTGCAGTTCTCCATAATGTGTTCTATCAGTGTATGAAGTACAAAAATTCAAACTGAAAATTAACAAAGGGCAATGACTCAAAAAATAAAAGTGTTTGAGTTATGTTTCATGTGCACTGCGCTTCTCCATAATGTGTTCTTTCAGTGATTGTATTTTCAGTTTGATACCTTTTATTGTATGGAAGTTATGGCCTGAACAAAAATTCAAAGTCAAAAGTTGGTTATTTCAGAAATCAAGGGCAGATAATTTTGGAACGCAAACAGCGATCGAAATTCTAAGACCCAGGTGCACAACTAAACATCATGGAGATTCATTGTGGCAAGTTTCAAATAATTCCGATGAAAACTGTAGGAGGAGTTGCACACACAAGAAATTGGTAACGGACGGAAAGACGGACGGACAGACGGAAGACCGGGGGTATAACATATTATGACCCTTTGGGCGTATAATCATTGATAAAGATGAACACCCTGCAATAAACTCGGTTTCAATGTGAAGTCTATTCATTTGCCTATCCATACATGTCTGTATTTTCACAGCTGACCACCAGATTATATAAACATACTCCTGGCTGGAAAATGACCAGTAAAACTTTGAAATTGCTTTAAAATTATGTTGAAAGAAGAGCTGATGCAAAGGTCTTATTCTATTTTATTAGCAATCATTGGACATCTTTTTCGTGTAGAGCTGTTTGAATAGATGCCGGTAAAATCATTATCAGAATTCTGCCAAGCTTTTTACCTTATGGGGCCAATGGCCCATCCAAGCCAAAAAGTGGGGCCACCTTTTTACAACATGGGGTGATGACTGAAGTTCGGACATAAATTGAATATAATTATAGACTACAGACAGAATACCCAATAAAAATCAAACATTTTGTATGATAATTTGCAGTTATCTGTTTGTATGATAATTTTGCAGTTATCTGTTTTATTGATTCTTATTTTCAAAGAATTTCCTGCACTTCAAGGGCCAAAGAAAATGGAAGTATCTCACTTTGGCGTTTTGGGTTGCCCAGAGGGATTGGGCTTACTATTTGTCTTAGCCTCTTTTGGCTTTGTTTGACCAAAATAGCTTAGTTTAGATTTACAATTTTTCTTTTCGGCCAACGGAGTTTATCAAGAACAGCGAACATTTAATGCAGAACGAAAAACGAAACCGTTACTCAGTTTACTTGTGAAAACGAAACTTACTGGCTCAAAATTCAGGGAACCTATCTTTCATTAAGTACTCAGCCAATCAGAATTGCCATTACGATCCATAAAATGACTTTGGGGAAAACATGGAAGCACTCTCTTGCACTCCGGATCATTCACATTCATGTATGGTGAGAGTAACAAACGACAACTCTGCACAGAGATTGACACGGAACTGAAATTGATTCGAACAAAACAGACTTCTGGTGAATTTGTCCCAAGTAATCTTCATACCTATGTTGTATGGCTTTTATTTTTAATGCGCCCGGTGGCCCCTCGCACATATATCTTTAGGGCCATCTGTAATTTTTTTGCGCCGATCCTGCAATGGCACGTCCTCAGCAGAACTCTGCATTATTGATTCCAGATACTTTTAATGAATGTTGCTATGAACACTGCTTTGATGGCTTGCGAAGAAAAATAACAAAAATCAGAGCAAACCTTCAGACTGAAGGTAGCAGTAACATCCTATTTTTACATTTTCAACAAATCCTAAAGTGTTATATATCACTGTAAAGGTCTTTCAATTTGCTAAAGAATGGTGCAAAAATCAAGCTTTTATCACTTAAAATAAAAAAGTTATCACCAAAAATGTGAGGATACCGTCATAAATCTGTCTGACAATTAATTTGACATCTTTTATTTGATTTAATTTGCGACATGAGTGTCTTTTTACATGTAAAAACAGATCAAGTATTATGAAGTTTTATACATCATTTTGCCTTTTAATTTGTAATAAAATGATATGGAAATAAGCATTTGATATCTTAATACAAAAAAGATCTATGCAAAAGAGTGCTGAAACTATGAATTCACCATATTTGTCGGACACTTCGTTTTACTAGTTAACAATATTTTAGACTGATTTTTAGACAGGTCCAAATTCAGGGCTGTTGCAGATAACAAATTGGATATGGCTCAAACAAAGACATATGATTCAGAAAAAATATAAAACATTGTGGGAAAAGGAAAAAATGCTGGATACCAGTACTTTATTCTATTCCAACAATGTTTTCAAGGGGTGTGGTACTCAAATAATATCTGTAAGCCTTTCATTAAATTAAACTTTTCTTGCACTTTTTGAAGATGAAGATTTGATGTATGCAGCTCAGTTGCAAGATCAATTGCCATTTTTTTTTTATAGGGTTACAGCTTCCGTCAAATCAGCTTTTAATTTTGGAATTTGCGGGGATTCTTTAAAGTTTACACGTTTGTTTACTTTAACCCTTTCACAAATGACTAACTTTTGGAATTGACTAAATTGAAAGCATTTGCAGACGACAATTCAACTTTTGCTGAAAAGATGATTTCAGTCTATGATAGGGTAGAAAACATGGTGGGAAAAGGAGAAAATGCTGGTTACCAGCATTTTCTTTTTTCCACGATGTTTTCCCAAGGCTTCTACTTCAGGACCTCTAGCTGAGTAGGAGGGAGGTTGTGACTGAGTCTGAGAGAAATGATCTCCTGATAGTGACAGTTTCCAGGTTCAGTCTAAAATAGGTTGTGCTGGGGATTGGGTCTCATCATAAGAAAAAAGAGAAACACTGAAAAAAAAATCAGATTGTATTAACCCTTTACCAGATGACAAAATTTTATACTGTTTCAAATGGAAAGCTGTTGTGGATGACAAATTAGATTTCACTTAAACCATGGAATCTGAATCAAAATGGAAAGAGAACACTGTGGGGAAAAGGAAAAAATGCCGGTTATCAGCATTTTCTTCTTTTCCTGTAATGTTTTCTAAAGCTATTTTTCACATGGATGTTAAAAATTTTGATTGTGTGGTAATGGGTTTAAGTACTCTACTTTAACAGTTGACATCAACACAATTTTTGACTGACTGAGTTTTGAAAGTTGTGGCAGACAATGAAATGAGCCAAAACATGAGGACAGGAAATAAAATGGGAAAAGGAAAATTAGAGAAAGCAATATGGATTATTGAGAACTTTTCAGAAAAACTGCATACTGCCTATAACAGTTAAAGACTCAAGTCAAAACAATCATTCGTGGCAAAAAAAATCAATTTTCTTATGTTCTACTTTTCAATCAATGTTGCAGGGAAAAAATGAGATATTAAAGCTAAAAAAAATTATATCTAAGCCAGATTGGACAAAAAAATATAAGATCTAGTGGAAAAATAAAAAAAAAATACTAATATTCAACATTTTGATGACTTGGCACAATACTGATGTATGTGCCTATACAAAGTATTGGCGATACATGAGTATTGGCTATTGCACAATATCCTCTATTTTTTTTTTATGTTGCTACAATCTTTCTTGATGTACAAAACGCTCGACATTCTTCGTGATGGGTCTAAACATTGTTCAAAATTCTATTTCAAAGTGGCCAATGCGAGTTTACGTCATGCAATTTAAAAATGTATTTGATACTGCGATCTATCCGGTTTTTAGTAACGATCGAATTTACGGCAATTGGGAACTTCCGGTTCATGCAGCGGTAAATGGTAGGGTGATTTTTTGGCTTTGCGCTAAGATGCGCTATCATATTTGAGGACAAAACCGCTGTTTTCTGCAAGAAGAGACTCCATAAAATAGCAAGATGCCTTTCGGATCCTTTCGGAGGACAATAATCTCATGATCCTTCGCTCTCAAAAACTTGTAAATTGTTTAAATTGTCTTAATTTTGAAAAAACCCGCGTTTATTTGGTATCTACGTCTTCCTTGGGGAATGACCTTCAATTTGGTACGTCATTTTACCCACAAAGCCAGACTGCCATTGAGAAATAACGAGATTTCGATAGCGACCCCGGATGTCATGTTCTAAAAATAGAATTTTCTATTTCCCCACTACGATGGTAGGAGCCATTTCAAAACGGAAAAAAATCAATAAAATCCATTCGATACTATTTTTTTCTCTTCATATATCGATATACTTTTTCTGTGTGCTAAGACTGTTTCTCGGCCAAAATGTTTAAAATTGATGATTTTGTGAGTAAGTGAAATTGTACCAAAATACATGCAAGTCAGAAGGTAAACGGGAAAAACCCGATATCGGTGTTATCGCTACTGAAGGTAGTGAAGCAACAGCTTGTCAACAGAGTTCATAACACTGTTCACTAATTTCCAGTTATTTATTTCAGCTGACAGAAAATTCCAAGCATTTATCAAACCTGATGAGAAAACAAGCTCTGATGAATATTTTTCTTTGCTGTTGGCTTTTGTACTTTACAGATACTGTGTAGGGTGACTGTATCATAGAAAATTTGGTTCAGTCTTGACATACAGCTACCTGATCCTAGGTCGCCTTCTCATAGGAGGTTCGTATTAAGGTTTACATAAAAAAAAAAATATGGCCTACAGCTGGGGAGAAAAACACCTGCATCTCTTACCTGCTATCTTTACCCATTTTCTGAATTTCCTACGTTCCCCAGCGTTTGGTCACGAAAACCAATGTCCTTGATAAGGTTTACGTCAGTATGTCAGTATGTCGTCAATAAATGCAATTGCTTTACTTCTGACTAAACCATCATTTTTGGCGTGAACTCTAATCTATATTTTTTTTTTCACATTTCTGAGACATATAGGTTCACAATTGCTCTTAGCTTTACTTTTACGACTTTATTTTTCCGTAATTTTTAACTCCATAAAAGCTCTTGTAATCCACAGCTTGGGAACCAGCAAAGCCGGAAGCACGTGTAGAATCGAAAACAAACTACATCGCAAAGTTGTGTAGGTAAGGGATTTGTTTTTTTTATATGTAAAAGCAGTGTAAATGTAAATACAAACGACTGTGTAAAAAAAGAGTAAATATATAAGTGATAATATTTTTTAACCCTTTACCAAATGACACAATTTTAGACTGGTCCAAATTGAAAGGGTTTGCAGATAACAAAATGAATGTGACTGAAGAATTATCGATAAAATTTGTCTTAGGAAGGGGAGAAATCAATGGTACAAGAAGAAAATTCTGGTTACCAGCATTTTCTTCTTTTTTAAATATTCAATTTTCACAGAAATTTCTTGGCAAAATATGATTTGCCGATTTCTTTTATTTCATGGGGCTTTGTTTGAGACAATGAGAGTAGAACAAATTATAGTGTCTTTTATATGTGAAGAAATAAAGTGGTACATATCTGGCCTATCAAAATAGGGTTATTATCTTGCAATCAGTAAAACAAATTAAAACTATGAAACAATATAAGATACGCCGGGTGACAGATGTTTTGGTAACAGACAAGTTCGGTAACATAGACTTACAGAGTAAATTGATTGGATGTTTCGGTAACGGGTCCTACTAAAACACGCCGTACCAGAAAAATACGCCGTACCATACGCCGTACGGATTAAATCACGCCGTACCAAAATGTGAATTATATTGTATGCTTTTTTTGGTATTTTTATATTGAAAAACATATAATCTAACCTAAGAAGCGATATTACTTCCCAATTTTTCATATTTGTCAAGTTATTGCCAATTTTAGACATTCTTGTACGGGACCAACAGGTGCCCGTTACGCCGTACTAATTACTTGACCGCCGTACGAATTTTGAGGCACAAAACAACCAAATTGATAAGAATGTATGGTACAATATGCAATTATCTACTTATTTACGAGTTCGTGTTGTTTTATTTCATGTCTTACAGAGGTTGTAGGTACACGTCAAGCATCCAGCAGATATTTACAGAAGGGAAATAACTCTGTGGTACTGAGGAAGTTTTTATAGAGAACTTTCCGTTTCATTACTTTAATGAAACCTTGTGAAAAAATAAGAAATTGCTGGTCCTGAAAAATAAGGTTATTGTAAATATTTTGGGAAAAGAAGAAAATGTTGGTAACCCTCCCTTAACAAATTTCAATTGTGTCGTCAGCAAATTTGGACCATTTGAAAATTGTCGTTTGGTTAAGATTAAATGGTTGTACATAGAACTTTTAGCCCTTAAAAATGTTTCCAGACTCAACGACGTGGACTTGGTTCTACCATGAGTCTTTTTGTTTTTAGTTTTTTTCACTGTTATTATTTTAAACTAGATTCCATTTTATCCCACTGCGAATGAATTAACCCTTTCCCAAACAAATTTTAGACTCTTCCAAACTGAACTAGTTTGCAGACGACAATTTAAAACTTGGTGAAAAAGGTGGGAAGTTCTCCAAAAGGTTAGAACACAAGAGCAATTTCTTGTCTTCACAGTGTTTTCAAAAGATTTATACTGCAGACACTTAAAAAAAAAGGGTTGTCTGGGAAAGGTTTAAATGACCAAAATAGATATGACCAAAAGGGATTGAATACTGCTCTGAAGGCACTACATTACAAGCCTACGAACACATAAAAGAAGAAGTCTTGAGGACAATGAATCGCCAGTACATTCAGTTCGCCGCTTCCAAGACCTACTGAAGAAGGGCTCGCAAGTCATCATCACACTTAATGTGAAGAAATACCTCCAAGAAGGGATTAAGCTGTTCCGCTTAACAGGTGGAAACATCGCTGCATGTGGAAACAGATTGGGTATAACAAAGCCATGTTTCCTTAAATGTGTGACTGTAAGAAAACGGCCCTTCTAAGGGTCAACCAACAACGACCCTTCCAAACACCAACAGCCCTTGCTAAGGCCACCAATTTCACAGAAATTTGTGTTTGCAAAAAATTGTCTTAAAAACGGCCCTTCTCAGTGCCAACACATTGAAGTAAACGGGAAAAGACGTTACCCTCATCATCCCCTTTCTCAATAAATAAAAAATGACGCGAAAATGGGTTCTTTCTCAAGTATTTCCTGGGGCAAAAAAATTCAGGTTCCTTGCCTAGTACTGGTAAAAACAGGAAATACATGAATATATGAGCTTCCGCAGTGAAATAATGTACTTAAAGTGGTATAAATCACCATAAAATCAATCAGTCAACATTTGCCAGTCAAATTTCTTTACATTGTTTATTGGTAAAAAATCACCGAGACAAAAGAAAAAGAACACATGTTTGTGAAACACTAATGCTCCCGTTTGTGCAGACGGACAGGCGGACAAGGGTAAAGTTATATGGCCCCAATCTTCCGATGCCGGGACATAAAAAATAGAATAGTTAAGATCTATCTCAATATTAATTTACAGTTTATTGATTGCAAGGGTTTCCGAAGATATCATTCAAATCTGTACATGTGAGGGTTGAGAAAGTGTTATTTAGGGCACACAAATTGGATGTATCTAAGTTCACATATCCTTATTTTTCCATACCGTATTTTCTATCCTTTTGGAGAACTCTCCGCCATTTTCATCAAGTTTAAAATTGTCGTCTGCAATCTGTTTCAGTTTGGACGGGTCTAAAATTTGACGTATGGATAAAAGTCAATTTTTTTCACAGTGCACAACAATACAGCATGGAAAAACCAGCACTAAATGGAGAATATGATTAAAGAATGAAAAAATACAGTCCACGTTCTACAATCATTAACTTTTAACCAAACGACAAAATTGTAATTTGTGGACTGTTCTAAATTTGCAGACGACACAATTGAAATTTATTCTTGGAGGGTAGAAAACATTATATGAAAAGGAGAAAATACTGGTTACTAGTATTTTGTCCTTTTCCCAAGACATTTTCAAAAGCCATATTTTTCAGGATCAGAAAAGAAGAGAAACGGTCATAAGCAATTTCTCGTTTTTCCACAAGGTTTCGTTGAACTGATGTTTAACCTAAAGTTCTCTGTATAAACTTCAGAGTTATTTCCCTTCTGTAAACATCTGCTGGATAAATGCTTGACATGTACCTGCAACGCCTGTAAGACATGAAATAGAACAGCATGAGCTCGAAAATAAGTAGATAATTGCATATTGTACCATACATTCTTATTAATTTAATTGTTTTGTGCCTCAAAATTCGTACGGCGCTCATGTAATTGGTACGGCGTAACGGGCACCTGTTGGTCCCGTACAAGAATGTCTAAAATTGGCAATAACTTGACAAATATGAAAAATTGGCAAGTAATATCGCTACTTAGGTTAGATTATAAGTTTTTCAATATAAAAATACCAAAAAAAGCATACAATATAATTCACATTTTGGTACGGCGTGTTTTAATCCGTACGGCGTATGGTACGGCGTATTTTTCTGGTACGGCGTGTTTTAGTAGGACCGTCGGTAACAAAGCAATTATATTGTGTTTATGTTCTGTGACTCCTAATGTATGGCTTTGTTATGTTCAAACCTTTTATTTTTGCACTTTTCACCCAGTTACCCCTTTGATAGATAGGTTCAAACCTTTTATTTTTTCACTTTCCACCCTCTTTCGCTTCAAATATAGGCAATCCACATGGTCAATACATACAGCATGGGATGAGGTGCGTAACTGAAAAATATTTATGAAACATAGTGGAAATTACAAATTAAAGTTTTAAATAACGAAATAAAGCCATGCATTGGGTGTAAAGAACATCACGATACATAAACACTATATAATTGCTTTGTTACTGAAACATCCAATCAATTTACTCTATAAGTCTATGTTACAGAACTCGTCTGTTACCGAAACATCCATAAATCGATACGCCAAATGTAAGTGAAGTCAACTGAAAAATATCTCGTAAAGTTGACCTTACCTTCAGTCTTGGGCTCGATCCCCGGCTCGGCAAATTTCTTTCCGAGAATTGATGATAGTCATAGGGACAGAATTCATTTCTTTCTCATTGTTGATCGTTGTTTTGATGATGAATATGTGGGAAAGCAACAAGTAGCTTGGAAAGAATTTTGTGCAGAGCACCAGTGAAAGCAACTCTAGGGGGAAGCATGGATAGGTGCAATGGCTACTGTGATATAACTGAAATGAAAACTGAAAATGGCATAAAATACCATACAATCAATCATTGGCCAAAGGATATATTCAATGCATCTGCAAGTCATTGCATAATTATGGATGTATGAAACCCATATAGTCTATCAATGGACCAGATCTGGAGATAGTATGGTCCTGTCTATTGCAGAAAACGTAAAAATAGCTAAAAGGTTCAACCCTCATCAGCACTGCACAGGCTGAAATGGTCAGGCCTAAATTGAAAGCATTTTTTCAGACAACAAAATAAATGTGACTTAAAAATTGAAAACTTGTCTTGAGAAGGATAGAAAACATTGTGGGAACAGAAGAAAATGCTGGTTCCCAGCATTTTCTTTTCCCACAATGTTTTCAAAAGCTTTCTTTCTCAGGGTCCTTAAAAGTCTTGATTGTGTGGTAAAGAGTCAAGCCTCCTTTCACACAATGCGCAATTCCAGTCAGAGTAAATAAATGATGTGCAAGTAGATGAAGAGGTATCTCCCATTTGCAAAAGTTAAAAGCAACATCCCTAATCGACAAAATTTTTGACAGGTCCAAATTGAAAGCATTTGCAAACGACTATTCTAATGTGGCTCAAAAGATGGCATATGTCTTCAATAGGATAGAAAACATTGTGGGAAAGGAGAAAATGCTGGTTACCAGTATTTCTTTCTTTTCCGACAATGTTTTCCTAAGGGTGTCTGTCTCAGGGTCGTTGTAAGTCTGGACTGTGTGGTAATGGGTTAAAATCAGATTATGAAGGAAGTTGATTGTAATTATTGGGTAATCCGATAAAAATTGTTTATAGCTTTTAGCTATTCTTTTGATTGTACCTTTGATTTTTGTCTTTTTATACAGCTGGTGAAAATATGAGCTTTCGTGGGGGAGGAGGAAGAGGTGGGGGAAGAGGAAGAGGTGGAGGAAGGGGCGGAGGTTTTAGAGGTAGTAATGTCATTTGAAAGAAAAAACATTTAACCCTTTACCACACAACCCTGACTTTTGACGACCCTGAGAAAGAAGTCTTTTAAAAAAGACATTATGGGAAAAGAAGAAAATGCTAGTAACCACCATTTTTTCCTTTACCCAAAAAGTCTTCAACCCTATCAAAGAAACTTTGCACCATTTGAGCCACATTGAAATTTTTGTTTGCAAATGCTTCGAATTTGGACAAGGCTAAAATTTTGTCTTCCAGTAAAGGGTTAAGCCATGCAGTGACAAAAGGGGCTTAACACTTTACCATATAACAAAATTTTAGACTGGTCCAAATTGAAAGCACTTGCAGGCGACAATATAAACATCGCAAAAATTGATATTTGTTTCCAGCAGGGTAGAATACATAGTGGGAAAAGGAGAAAATGCTGGTTAACAGCATTTTCTCCTTAACCCACAATGTTTTCAAAAGGCTTTTTGTCTCAGAGTTGTAAAAACCAGGGATTGTTTGATAAAGGGTTGATGCATCTCTAGTACATGATACCTTGCAAGTCATCACATGATCATGAATCCATAAAAAATCATTGTGTCTGAAAAGGACTGAATCATGAGGTGCACTGGTCCTTTGACATGCAGAAAATTGACTGATTGCAAAAAAATTCATCCAGACCTCTGGGTCAGTATTTTTGGCAGATGCGTGAAGCTCCCTTTGTACAGAGAATTGGTCATTTACTTATAACTTTTTCACTCATGACAAAAATGTAGACATGTTTAAAATGAAAGCATTTGCAGACAAAAAAAAATGTAAAAGATCTGTTCCATGATTCTGAGTTGTAAGGAATCCATTGCATAAAGCTAATGAAAACATGGTAAATAGTCCACTAACCACAGTCTTGACTTTATGATACCTTTAGGTGAAGAAACAGAACCAACATTTTCTCCTCTTTACAGAATGTTCTGAATCTTTTCAGATGAATTTCATATTTTGAACTGCATAAATAATGTTTTCTGCAAAAGCTTTGAATTTGGAACAGTCTAAAATATTGTTGTCTGGTAAAAAATTAAATCTTATTACACAGGTGGGGGTGGAGGTAGAGGTGGATTTAACAGAAGTTTTCACGATCAGGGACCACCAGAGCAAGTTATTGGTAGGTTCTAATCTTCATTCCTGTTATTCTTTAATTTGTAAAGTATACAATCAGCAAAAGGAGGTAAAGTCTGTTACCAATGCTTTCTTTTGTCACAGTGTTTTTCGGAAACGGTCAACTGTAAGATTGTTTAAACTTTAACCACATGATCTCAAGTTTCAGTGATCCGGAGAAAGAGGGATTTAGAAAAGGTTGTGGGAGCAGCAGAAAATCCTGATAGCCAGCATTTTCTCCTTTTCCAACCATGTTGTCTTCTCTTTGAAAAATAAATAACATCATTTGAGGTATATTTGAATTGTCTTCTGCAAACGCTTTCAATTTGGACAAGTTTTAAAATCTTGTCCTTTGATAAAGAGTTAGGTCATCTGCAGGAGGTTATGACTCGCACAGTAAGCTTTTTCTTAGTTTCAGAAAACTGCTAACTACTTCATCTTCACTATTATTAGGCTATATTTTCAACCCACCAGACTAGAGAGATGATAAAAATTTGAAGGAAAAGAAAATTTTGGTTTTGGATTATATGGAAATATTGCAGAAAACTTGCTTGTATTAGAAGTGGAAAGGAGATTCAAGGGGGTCAGTAGCTTTGAAAATTGGTGTTCTACTGCTATAATTTGCCCAAAGATTTTTTCTGAATAGAGCATTGCATTCAGAATGGATTGTGTGAAATTTTTTCACTCTTGAGAGGGAAAGTACCTTTCTTTGGGAAAATAAAACCCTTTTTAAGAAATTCGTTAAACATTAATTTTTGTTGAAGTTTGATGTACATGTATGTGGCATAGATGCATCCTCGGATACCGCGGGGTCTCCCTATTTGCTACGCTACATCGACCCTGGGACAATTGACTAATAAAACTTTAAATCAGCGTACAGACCACTCGCCAATCACAAAATGATGATGGAACCAATGAAAAGCCAGCATTCGGCCAGCGGTAAAGCGAGGGAAATTCACATAATTGTCCCAGGGGTTGACATAGCGTAGCATATAGCGAGACCCCGGGGTATCCAAGGATGACATAGATGTACCTAATTCTTATTCTGACAAATGTGTTATAGTCTGTTTCTTATCAAACAAATATATTTTGTTAAGTGTATAATGTACCTGAAGTGTAATGGAGTAGGAGACCAAAGTCAGATTGCATTTATCAAGGTCATCTTGGTCAGCACTTCACAAATTGTATGCATATTCCTGTGTGAATGAAAAAGAATGTGTAAGATGTTGTTTTTTTTATTCATTCATTTTTATCAGCTTTATTATTTCAGAGTTGGGTGAAGTTCAGTACCCTTGTGAAGACGACCTTGTCTGTAAAAGTACCCATGAAAAAATACCCTACTTCAATGCTCCATTGTTTTTAGAAAACAAAGAACAGATTGGAAAAGTTGATGAAATATTTGGGCCGATCAGAGACTTTGTATCCTTTCATTTTTATTACTATATTTAGTTCTCAATTCATTAGCACATAGATTTTTTTTTTAAAAAGTACATGTAAACACTGTAGAATCATTTAAGTCTTTTCCAAACAATCCCAAGTTATAATAAAAGATGTATACCCTTTTAGTTTACTATCTATAGTTCTCAATTCATTAGCATATAGATTATTTTTGAAATTAGTATTATTTGTAAACAGTGTAGAAACATTTAAGTCTTTACCAAACAGTCCCAAGTTAGAATAAAAGACAGATGGTTTAAAAACATTTAGAAAAAAAAAAAACATGTATGTGACCCTTTTCCCACAATGTTTTCTAACCTTCAAGCAATAGGTTCTAGGCGTTTAGACAGGTTTATTTTGTGGCCTGCCAAGGTTTAACCACCCCCCCCCCCCCACACACACACACTACCAACACCTTTCTAGTTTAACATGGAAAAGCATATGTTAGTTGATAAACAAGGATTTATACTGATATACTTATGCACAGTTTAAACGACCAGAAATTCTTCTGATGTTTAACGGATATCTTGAAATTATTTCTTGATAATTTTGTTAGTTTTCTGAAAAGGGAGGCAATTATTATCTTCCTTTGTAATGAGAATACAGTGGTTTTAGATTTATAAATGATAATTCCAATTAGAATTGAATTACCAGTACATGATTTTAAGAAAAAAGATAAGACAGCAGAAAAAAACAGTGAATTACATTTTTATCTGATCTTTTTTCCATTTGGCTTTCTCAGGAAATTGAATTAGTTAATAGATTAGAATCAGTATTTGAAATATATGTTAGCAATCCAGAAATTATCATCCTTAATTTTTTAAGCTTTTCTCAGTGAAATTATCTGAAAATATGAAGGCTTCTTCATTCAAAAAGGGCCAGAAGGTATGATTTATTTTACTTTTGTATCTTTGTGTATATTTTGGCATATTTTGCAATCACTTTTAAAGACAAATGAAACTCTGTTTACTGCATAGTGATACCAATAATCACACAGACAAAACTTTATTATATCTCTGCATTAGACAGCTTTCAAAACATGTGGCAAAATGTTTTCAATGCTAGTCATGAAGAATATTTCAACCTCAAGAGCTTAACCTAGAATTAATGCTCATGCAGTTCATGTAGATCAAAATCAGTACTGTGCACAGAGCATGCAGTCATGTCTTTGACCCGCAGTATATACTTCCTTGCATAATATACATGTACCAAAATAGCCTGGAAATTGCCATTGTATTTATTTAGCAATGAGGGCTTAATAGTTTTCCCTGTGCTTCTCTTTCATTATCATATCTACTGTATCAACACTAGTTATCAATTGGAGGAAAGCATGCAGAAGCTTGGAAAGAAAATTGTTCAGAGTACTGGTAAAAAGAGACTCCAGCAGAGCATGGATAGGTACACTATATAACCCTGATATAACTGAAATAATGTTGAAAATGGCGTGAAAACCTTACAATCACTCAATCATTCATTATCATTTGAACCAAATGCATCTTTTTTGTTATTTTGCATGTTAGGATACTAGTATTCACAACTCATCATAATGTGCAGGAAGATCAATACCTTCAGGATGGATCCCTGTGTGAAGGATTATCTTGCTGTATAACCAAATAAAGAAATGGCAAACAGGCTAGGTCTGTAGATATCTCTGAAAAAGTTGTGATGGATAATAATGCATCATACGTTAACCCTTTACCACTCAATGACGCCTTTTAATGACCCTGTAGAAGAGGCCTTTTGAGAACATGGTTGGAAAAGGAGAAATTCTCCTTTCCCCCACAAAGTTTTCAAACCTATCAAAGAAATGTTGTGTCTATTGAGCCACTATGAAATTGTCGTCTGCAAATGCTTTCAATTTGAATAAGCTTGAGGTTTTGTCGTGTGGTTAAAGGTTAACCTTTACCAAACAACAAAATTTAAGACTGGTCCAAATTGACAGCACTTGCAAGATGACAAAATAAACACACCTTAGAAATTGGGAAATATTTCCTGCAGGGTAGAAAACATTGTGGGAAAATGAGAAAATGCTAGTTACCAGCTTTTTCTTCTCTTCTCACAGTATTTTCAAAAGGCTTCTATCTCGGAGTCGTAAAACCCAGGGATTGTTTGGTAAAAGGTTAAATGCAATTGGCAGTATATAATTACAACTTTACTGAAACAATTGCTGCCTTGATCTCAACGTGTGTGAGATATATACATTGAAACTCGTATTTTTTCCTGAATTCTTAAATTTTGTCTTGAACACTTGTAACATTTTTGTCATTATATATTTACAGTTTTTCATAGATCCATACAAGTTACTCCCTCTTCAAAGGTTTTTACCTCCATCCAAAACAGGTGGTGTAACTAAAAGTAAGTAAAAAAAAATCTACAAGTCATGCTCTGTGAAAAGAATGTTTAACTCTATCCCAAATGACAAAATTTTAGACTGACCAAAATTGAAAGCATTTGCAGTCAACAAAATAAGCATAGCTCAAAAATTAGACTTGCCCAAATTAACCACATAAATATAACTCAAACATTGAAATTTGTTTCCAGCATAATAGAAAACATTGTGTGAAAAGGAGGAAATTCTGGTTACCAGCATTTTCTCCTTTTCTGTTTTCAAGAGGCTTCAATCTCAGGGTCATAAAAAGCATTTGCTCTTTGCAAATTTTCTGCATGTCCAAGGACCATTCAACCTGATGATTCTGTTGGTTTTTCAAGAAAAGGGATTTGATGAATCTATAGTTATGTGATGGCTTGCGTTGTTTAATGAATCATGGAGATGTATTAACTCTTCACCACACGAGAAAATTTTAGACTGGTCCAAATTGAATGCATTTGCAGACAACAAAATAAAGGTAACTGAAAAATTGAAATTTGTTCTGGGAAGGTAGAAAATACTGTGGGAAAAGGAGAAAATGCTGGTTACCAGCATTTTCTCCTTTTCTCACAGTGTTTTCAAAATGCTTCTTCTCAGGGATGCCAAAGTAGGGATTGTGTGGTAATGGGTTAAAGCCACTTTTCCCAGAGCACAACTTACGTATACGAGTCATTTTCTGGAAAAAAGGGGGTTAATCTCCATGATGACAGATCCATTGCACCAAGCAAGCCATCACTTAATTATGGATCCATAAAAGCAAGTTTTTTTAAAAAATAACTTAATCATAAAATAGACCAGTTCTTTGGCATAAAAAAGATACCAAAATGTTTCGGCCAAGATCAGCCTGCGCAGACTGACTTTGGGGTCGATATTTTCACAGATGCATGAAGGCCCCTTTTAACAGAGCATGGCTCATGTATATGGGATATTTTACATACTATAAGCTTCTGAAAACAAAATTTCAAAATAAGTTTACATCACTCAAGTTAACGCAGAAACACATGTGAAAACATGATGGCATAAGGAGAAATTACTTTTCACTGGCAAATCATTCTCTTCCCACAATATTTTAAAAGTGGTCTGCTGCGGTATGAAATAACCTGTTTGCTGAAGTAATGTGTATACTCTTTACTAGGCAACACATTTTAGACTCGTCTACAATGAAAGCATTTCAATGTGACTCAAATGATGGGATTCATCTCTGACAGGGTAAAAAACATTGTAAAAGATCATGCTGGTTCTCTTTCTCTCAGGGTCATAAAAATTTGGAATTGGTTTGTTAAGGGTTAACTTTCTACTGAAGTCTTCTCTGATATTACTCCGAGAATAAAGGAATGGAAGAAAAGCAGGCATATTTTCCCTTCATGACAATGTTTTCGACTTTAAAATCCAACCATTACAGGTACTTTTTAGTTTATTGTCTGAAATTTTTACAGTGTATACTAGTCCAAAATTGCGTTTGCAGAGCTGCTGTTATTTACATAGTCATATATGCATGAAAAGATAAAGTTAGCTTAATTGAAGTATCAAGTAGAATCGTCTTGGTATAAGATTAAAGATGTTTCCTTATATTTGGCTTAAATGATTTTTTGGACTGATCTCTTTCAAAGTCCTTGATGGTAACATGACATGCCAGAATATGAAAATAAAAAAACATGACTGCTTAAGCCTGGGTTCATTTTTCTTATGAAATATTCCTCAGATTTTCTTTGAAAGGAGAACTGCCCCTAACCTTCTATGTAAATAACAGCCTATTCATTATATAAGCCAGTTGTACAACAAAGATCTCTATGGCCTTTGTGCTTCCCCCTTTACCTAACAAAAAATATTTGACCCTTTCAGATTGAAAGCATCTGCAGATGGCAAATTTGAAATTGTGACAATTGAGCAGATGTTCACCATTGAGGTAGAAAATTGCAATTGCGAGAAAAAGAGAAAATGCTGGATACCAGGATTTTCTCCCCTTCACACAATATTTTCAGAAGACTTTTTGCTCAGGGTCATTAAAACTTAGGACTGTGTGGTAAAGGGTAAACTCTTTACCAATTAACAAAATTTTATACTGGTCCAAATTGAAAGTATTTGCAGACAACAAAATGAATATGAGTAAAGAATTGAAATTTGTTTTAGAAAGGGATGAAAACATTTTCAGAGAGGGAGAAAATGCTGGTTACCAGCATTTTCTCTTTTTCCCACAATGTTTTCAAAAGGCTTCTTTCACAAGGGTGTTAAAAGTCGGGATTGTGTAGTAAAGGGTTAAGCTACCATTTTGCTTAAGCATTGTCATCTTGTAATTATTATGATGAAGAAGCTTGCTGATTTGACTGCTTCATGCTTTTGATTCAGTAGAATGCGTACAGTTTGTAAATACAGGCATTTCTTTTCTGTAATGCAGGGGGTGGAGGAGCCGGAAGAGGGAGAGGAGGTGGACGTGGTGGTGGTGGAAGAGGAGGTGGATTTAGCCGAGGTGGAGGCGGCCGAGATCGAGGAAGAGGGTTTGGAGGAGGATTTAGAGGTGGAGACAGGAGAGGTGGAGGAAGAGGAGGAGGATTCAGAGGAGGTGATGGTGGTAGAGATGGAGGAAGAGGAGGAGGATTCAGAGGAGGAAGAGGTGGAGGCGGCTTCCGAGGAGGTGAAGGTGGTCATAGAGGTGGTGGTGGTGGTGGAGATAGAGGAGGGGGGTTTCATAAAAAGTTTTGAACCAGTTTGACATCTAGGGCCATTTTCGCAAGTCTTGCTTTTGTTTGAGTTGTCATATACTTAGACTAGCAATCTGACACAAGGAGATACTCTGTCAAAGCCAGTCAAAATGCTAAGCTTTGGTTTTAAATACAGATTTCAGTTGAGGGAGATAGATTGGTACTGCTCGAGTTATAAGTGAGTAATGACATAAAACAGGAATTTTTTTTTAATTTCTTACTGAAGACAAGCTTTTGAGAAAAGCATGCATAAAGGTAATCAAGTTCAAACTTTCATTTGTCATAAAAAACTGTGATTGGGCAGTTGTGTTCAATACAAATTATAGTTGCCCAAAAGCGTAACAATGAAAGTCTTTAAAATGTATTGCAGAAAAGGGTATATTTGAGAAACAATCTTACTATTATTTTCTTTGGTTACTTAAAATGTCAGTTGTCTGGTTTTGAGCTTTCAAGTTAGTATTTAACTTAAGAGAATACAGTAATACAGTTGGGTAGTATATAACTTAAAACTTTACCAAACAACAAAATTTTGGATTTGACCAAATTGAAAGCATTTGTAGACAATAATTTATATGTAGGTGGAGCTATATATTTTTGGCTGCAAAAGGGTAAAGGCACTGTTGGAAAAAGGCACTCATGGCTGCCAGCATTTTCTTCTTTTCCCACAATGGTTTTGGAGCTTTTTTTATCATGGTTGTTATAACCAATGATTATTTGACAAGGATTAAAGTAAAAAGAGTTACATTTTTGTCATAGTCTATAGACAAATAGCAGAAAATGTGAATTCAAGAATGGCTGCTTGGAGTACTATCTTAATCCACTCAATCCTCAAACATGACTTTCCAAAACAAATTTCAAACTTTCAGTCAGATTAATTTTGTTGTCTGCAAATGCTTTCAATTTGGACCAGTCTGTAATTTTGTTGTTTGGTAAAGAGTTAAAAGTCATAATTGTGTGGTAAAGGGATAGTAAGCTTAATATATGAAATATGTATTTTTTCATTGACATCATCTGAAACATGTTTAGAATATCAGACAGTGATTGAAGTTATCAAAAGGCACAAATTGTGTAGTCTATCTCGATTCACACCATCCTTCTATGGACATAAGATTGGGCTCAGCATCTCAACTTCTCAATATGAGATAAAAATGTATAAGTTGCTGAAATAATTATGGTTTTAAAGTCTTGGTCACCACCTATCATTGTATATAAATTTTACATTATCATGTGTTTGTTAGATGATTGTATATACAATAAAGAATATAAATTCTTTTTTTCTGTTACAATTTGATCAGTTTCGAACACTATCCTACTCCATCCTAGCTCTCAGCTCCACTGGCTAAAGGCCAGTGAGCTTACTTGATTTGCTTTTGTGTGTGCATCTGTCCCTCCATTCCCTCCATGCAATTTAAATTTTTATTTCAAACACTTCCAAAACTTTGCATCCAGATTTGATTAAACTTCAAAAAATGGTCCCGCTATGGAAGTCTTAAGATTTTTTGAGTGCAGCACCTCCACAGATTTTTTCAGAGACATTGTTTTTCCTAAAACTAGTTGTCATAATATTCAAACTGAAAAATACTGAAAATCTTCAAATAAATAACTACTAGAAATATGGAATTCTCTACATACTGGATAAAATGGTCCTTTGGAAAAAGAATTGAAAAACATGTCCTGAATGGATTGTCTTGATATTATGCTTTTGCAAACAATTGAAATTTGTCTCAAATCAAAGGACTGATCTTTGAATGGATAAGAAAAAAAACATCTATGGAAAGGATAAAAGCATTTTCTCTCTTTCCGACTATGCTTTTAAAAGCTTGATTGCACAGGCATATTAAAACATGGAATCATTTGATATAGGGTGAATACAACAAAACGGTAATCCTGTGGTTTTAGGTTCAGTCATTTCTGAAAGGTTTGAGGTGTCTGCAGGCAATGTACTGCATGGCCCTAGCCTAATTTTTATGATAAAACACAAGAAAAATAACTGAACATCCTTTACTAGTGTTTCCAACCTGGAGAAGTCCAAAACTGTTGTCCATTGAACGCTTGAAAAATGCCAAGCAAAACATATAACTGAAGAAAGTATAATTTTAATAAAATGATTAATACCTGGTTATAAATATGTAACCCTTTACCACATAGTTTTGAGTAACAAAACCTTTTGAAATCATTGAGGTGAAAAGAGACCATGCTGATAACCAGCACTATCTCCTTTTTCCACAGTGTTTTCTACCCCCCCCCCCCCCCCCCATAAAAAAAACAACAACAACATCGAGTAGAATTTATTAAATCATTTACAAATGGTTTTTATTTGGGAAAGTATTTTTTTTAATCTGGGAAAGAGGTAAAGGCTAAATAGGTTATTTTGCATGTTATAGATAACAGCTCCTTCAGAGATACATGTACCTGTATACGGGACCATGTTTGGCAGAAAAAAATACAGATGAAAAGATTTGTATCACAAAATATATTTAAAAAATACAATTATGGAACATAGCATAATTAATCTAAAACATTTTAACACTTTGCCAGAAATAGAAACATTTTCTCCTCTATTCACAACTTCTGTCATCTTTACATGAACAACTAGCATTGTTTCAGAGACATGTAAATAAATATCTTTTCTGCAGATGGTTTTAATTTGTACAAGTATGAAATTTTGTTTTCTGGTACAGGGTAGGTACATCATAATCTAATGTTGTGTATTACATGGATCATTTCCAGTTATCATTCATTCATCAACACGAACACTATCTAATGGACAAGTAGGCAACAAGTTAACCATTTACCACAATTTCCAACTTTTGACAACCCTGAGAAAGAAGCCTATAGAAAATATTGTGGGAAAAGGAAAAAATGCTGGTTACAAGCATTTTCTCCTTTTCTGCCAATGCTTCTATCCTTCCCAAAACAAATTTCAATGATTCAGTCTCATTTATTTTGTCATCTGCAAATGCCCTCAATTTGGACAAGTCTAAAATTTTGTTGTTTGGTAAAGAGTTAATATACATCCTTGCAAATGAGGGATGGTCAGAACAAGCTTTGATACATGAACATGCACTAAAATATTATAAGAGGAGAAATCGCTCATCAAGTCTTAATTTCTCATTTTCAAATGTTGCAAAATGTAAGTTCTGTAAGCAATGGATTATGTGGGGGAAAAAAAAATAATTAAATATAGAAATGTGGGAAAAAATTAGTGTGAAAAGAAAACCTTAGTATTCTTTATCCATCCTGTGTGAATCACTTATCACTTCTTTACATGTTACACTATTACTTTCAGACTGGAATCACTGGATACTTGGTAAGAAGTATTCGGAAAAAAGGAAGAAATGTAACAGTACAAAAAGGTGTAATTAATTTAGGACAGATGCTTAAAGAAAACGAAAGTACCGTACTTGTTTCGTCATAGGAAAATATATACAGATGAATAGCATGAAAAGTTTTCTATATTTCAGGAATAAGAATAACTAGACTATGAGTATACATTATTGCAATTGGGTTGAAAAAAAAAAAAAAACTGAAAGGAAAAAAAAACGGTCCATTTGAATTTATACATCCTCAGTCGCCCATATAAATTTTTCATCATTTCCCTCTGACTGTTGTCTACTTGAGGTTATTACAGGATGTAACCTGGATGTGTTGTCATAGAAACTCTGATGAGGAAGAGTTTCGAAGGCTGGATTTATCATATAGGGTGCTGCTGACTTGGAACTATAGGTCCCAAAATTTGTATGATACAACCTTGGGGCATAGTATGGGTGGGGATACATTTCATCTGAACCTTCACTGAAGGAAGTCCTCTCTCCCTTTGATTTCCTGAAGTTGGGATAGAAACATTTAAAATTCTTAAACATTCAATCAATAATTGTGATCAGAATTAAAGGGCTTTGGCATCTTTTTATGGTTCAAACGCTTGATCTGTGGTGTGAGTTTTCTCTTTTTATCAATCAAGCTGAGCCAGAGGGCATTCCAAATTCATATTAAAACATTCAAAACACTACTCACAGAAGAAACGTTTGACTCTTTACCAAACAACAAAATTTCAACTTTGTCCACATTGAAAGACTTTACATGTGACTAATTATCACCTTAATCACAATATATTAAATGTTGAGATTTGTCTTTGAAAGTAAAGGAAACATGATGGGAAAAGATGAAAATGCTGGCTACCAGTATTTTCTCCTGTCTCGCTATGATTTTAGTAGTTTTCATTCCAAGGGTTGTTAAAAGTTGCAATTGTGTAGCAAAGGGTTAAATGACATGAAGCTGTCTATTTTTAATAGTAAAGAAAACATTTATGAAAAAGAAGCATTGACATGCTGAAGTTGCTCTCTTTCCAAAATTATATTTCAGTTGTCGACTGCACAGCATTGATATTTGTATTCAGAGTGAAATAAGATAACCTTTGAAGTGTCAAGCAAGTATACTGGACATTTTTCAATTGGTGAAAGAAACTCAATAAAATCGCTCAGCCTATGGTCAGAATATCTCATAAAAAACTGTGAACAGTGTAGATCCAAAATCAGACCATGTACCGTATTATTATCCACAATCTTTGGGATAAATGTGATGGTTATGGCTCATTGCTTGAACAAAGTATTCTGTCCTACTTTATAACAGAGAAGGAAATCCAAGGAACATGCTATTCAGTTCACTTTCTGCCAAAATATTGATGATTTATTTTATTATTTGAATACCAGACACTTTTTCATTCTCCCTAACTGCACCAAACAACAAAAATTGAAGACTTGTCCAATTTCAAAGCACTAATTTTGCAGATAACAACAAAAATGTTGCTCACATGACTGTATTCATTTTTTAAATTACCGAAAATGTTGGAATAGGAGAAAATGCTAGTTGCCAGCATAGGTAAAGATGCATTTTCAAGGCATTTACCGATGGTATCTTCTCAAAAAAATAGACAAATGATAATTCTACTCTTATATGCAATATCAAATTGGCTCAGAATTCTAGTAGCCTAGATATTGTGTAAAACAAAACTTTTTTAAAAGAAATAGTGTGATAGCAAAATGTATTTCTTACCTTCTACAAGCACAGCACAAAACAACAACTACACCAATTATTATCAAAAGACCTATAGCTCCACCCACAGATCCAAATATGGCAATATCTCTGTCCGAAGATGTGTCTTTGCCTGTTAATATAAAAACAACAGGTTATTGAATTTCTAATTTAAAATAATTTCATGACACACAACTGCTCTCTTAACTCATTATCCTGTGAATTAAATACATGTATGCAGTAAGTGCATGATTTTCAAAAAAAAAAAATAACTTCCAAATCCAGTTTAAATTCAGGCTAAATATATGTGGTAACATTGTGACGTAGAAAAACTGTTGACTACAAGCAATTTCCCTTTTTCCACGTATAGTTTTTAATCAGTGGTTTACTACAAATCAATTGTTAAAAATTGTCTGCCAACAACAAAAAAATACTTCAAATAAGAAATGGTTTATTTTGCACCAACTTGCTAATCTCTTTACAATTGTAACTCACAATATCCAGATTCCATTCTAGATCATTATTTCTCCCCCAAAATATCTTAACCCTTCGCTGCACAATGCCAACTTTTAGCAACCCTAGGAAAGAGGGCTTTTAAAAACATTGTGAGAAAAAGGAGAAATTGCTGGTAACCAGCATTTTTTTTCCTTATCCCACTATATTTTCAACCCTATCACAGAAAAATTGCACCATTTGAGCCACACTAAAATTGTCATCCGCAAATGTTTTCAATTTGGTCAAGGGTGAAATTTTATCATCTGATAAATGGTAAATTCAATAACGCAAGGAGAACCCTCAAGATAAAGCCTAAACTGATTTTTCTAGTCACGGGAATTTGACATTCTATGAGGAAAACATCTGATTATATGTGAAAAAAATACTCCCCTGTATACATGTATAGTGTTTCTTTATATACAGAGGAGTATTTTTTCATATTTAATCATATATTTTCATTGTAGAAACTCAAATTCCTGTGCTCAAATATACATATTCCTGTGCTCAAATATACATACACTTTATCTCAGAAAGGGTATTGCAGCAGTTCCAACTGCCAATTTTATCAATAAAATTTCTGCTCTACCATTTTAAGAGGAAATACAGATATCGCACAGAAATACAGATAACGCACTTAAAAAACATAAATAAAAAGTCAAGAGCATTTAACCCTTTACCCCATAAGGTATTATTATGGTATCTCTAATTGACCCTAAATAACAGCGAGGATGAAGCCATTTCTTATGTGTTCATGACACCTTTTAATAGTGTAGAAAACACTGTGGCAGAAGGTGAAATTGCTTGTCACTAGCAATTTCACCTTTTGCCACAATGTTTTCCAAAGGCTCCTACAAGCAATGTGTAGAAATGAGTATCTGTGGAGTAAAGTGTTAAGGATTTCAAAAAGCCTCAAAAAGCAAAAACTGTAACCAGTCAATGGGGCCAAGGGGCAAGGATGGAAGAAAGTGACCACTCTCGGTTCTTCTCACCATTTGCCTGTACATATGGCATTATAGCTGTTAATGAATGTGACTTAATACCCCCTCCAGTGCTTTGACAGAAACAGGCAATTATTTGTACACAGATGGACAAACAGGCAGACAGGCTGATTCCAGTATACCCCCGAAAACATTTGTTTTGTGGGGTATAATTATTGATGACTTACTAATTTCATTTTGACATCTGTCACCACTGTAGGAGGACTGGCAGGCACAAGTGGCAGAGTTCCCTTCTGGTGTGCATGTTCCACGATTGTTACAGAATGCTGGATCTATATCACACTGAGCTGTAAGTATTTATACAGTATATACAGTCTTAACATGACATGTGAATTCGGCTTCATAGACACAGTGCAATGAAAGCATGGTAAAATCTAAGTTATACCGTAGAAAAGTGATGTCATTCTATGTAGAGTGACGTTATTCTGTATGAAGTCAGTAAGTTATTCAATTGAATATTATCTGCATTGGCGTTTTTACTGTAAGTATGAACTTGTTTTCCTTTGATAGAGAGTTGGTCATGTTAGAATCGAAATGATCTTTCTATGATAGTTTATTGTTGAATAAACTACAGCTGTGAGTTATGAGGCATGATAAATAAACCAATCAGGCTATCCCCCTCTTGGATTATTTATTGTGCCTCGTAACTCACAACTGTAGTTTATTGAACGATAAATCGAAAGGTTAAAGTAGCCCTTCAGATTTTGGGACGAAAATTTTACAAAAATGCAAAAAAATCATCCTTATGCTCAAAAAGCCTTTTAATTTGCATTCATAAAACCCCAGTAGTCGAAAATCATCCGAAAACATGAGAAATTAGAGATTTATTACGGACCATTTTGACACCAACGGGAGACATGTTCTATTTTTAGATTATCAATTCTCTCATTTACATTCGGGAATACACAGACAAGTTTCCAACATAGCGTCCGAAGAAGACATTATGGAAAATAATTATTACATGTTTGTTATGTAATGGAATTTAAGCGTTATTAGTCACGTGCCAGTCACTTGACATTCCCACAATGCTTTATTGAATTTTGGCGCGAAATGTAAAATAGCTTAAGAGGCTACGTAGCCTTTAAAGGAAACACCACCAAAAAAATTTTTTTGTGTAATTTTATGAGTCTTAACTTTAGATGGTTTGTATCATTTTTTCATATAAATTTCAGTGATGTATATATTTTTTCATTTGGTGAGATGCGAAAATTCTAAATACCCACCTTTAAATAGAAAGAAGACTATTTCTTAACTAACTGATTTTGGATAAAGGGTAAAACTTGACTTTTGACAAAATAGATATAAATGGAACTCTTTCAATAATACTACCAGTTGATTACTACATATAAATTACCAAATAATGACCAAAACAAAGACCTTTAGGCTTTTAAGACAAGCTTTTTTTTGACAATTTGCTCTTAACATTATAAATGAAAAATGGACCTCAAGGCCAAAACAATTTCTTATGATGCATTGTATAAAATACCAAATAGAAGTCCACAGTCTGTTCAGACAATATCTTTAAAACTTCAGCTGTAAAGTCTAGCTATTTAGAAAGTGCCAATCAGACTCTCCAAAGTTTTGGTTATGTTTAATAATACTCCAAATCTTGTGATCTGAATCATTTTTAACGAATTTCTTTCAACCATTACTCCACCAGTTCTCAAAAATAAACCACTTCAATAAACATGGGTGGACAGAGGGCAAAGACTGAGAGAATGCAATAGCTGGTTACCAGCATTTTCTCCTTTAACATCTTTATTTCTAATGGCCACCTTCTGTACGGTAATTAAGAATTAGAATTGTTAAGGGTTGACTCTTCCTTTATTGCTTGAAATAAAAGTTTAGGAAACTTTTTTGTTCATCTCATTGAAAAATCATGATAAGTTTTATCATAATAACGCTTAAAACTGAGTAGTTGTAATGAATGATATCCTATAACACTTCTATAGTAGTTTTATGCAAAGAAATCTTACAAATGCATAAGTCCAAGTTATCAGCCCCACTGCTCTGAGTAAAAACTGTGGGCTGCGGACATTGTACACATGACATCTGACCAGCCAAATTCTGATAGGATCCTGGTGCACATGGACTGCAGGTTCCTGCACTGTTTGGGTTGTAGGTACCAGGAGCACAGTCATCTACAATCAAGATATTGACCCTTAACCAAACAATTCCAATGTTCTAATTGTGTCCTTTTTCAAAGAAGGCGTTGAAAAACACAGAGGGAAAGGAAGAAAATGCTGTTTACCAGCATTTCATCCCTTTCCCACAATATTTTCCATAAATTCAAAGAAAAAATCCAGTATTTGAGCTTCATTTGTCATCTTCAAACCCTTTAACCCTTTCCCAAATGGCAAAATTTTAGACTGGTCCAAATTGAAATCATCTCCAGATGACAAAATAAAAGTAACTCTACCATTGAAATTTGTTTCCAGCAAGGTGGAAAACATTGCGAGAAAAGGAGACAATGCTGGTTACCAGCATTGTCTCCTTTTCCCACAATGTTTTCAAAAGGCTTCTTTCTCAGGATTGTAAAAACCAGGGATTGTTTGGTAAAAGGTTTAATTTGAACAGGTTTAAAACATTGCTGTCTAGTAAATATCAAGGGTGATATACTCAGTAATCAATATTTCTCTGAAATTAATGTCAACTTTTTATCAATGAGAAAGGTACAAAACATTAGGAACCAGCATTTTCTCCTTTTCAGACAATGTTTTCAAAGGTTCTATTTCTAAAGGTTGTTAAAAATGGGAATGTTTGGTGAACGGATAAAACAAAGCAAAAATGAGGCTGATAAATACTCTACAAATCAAATATATTAACCATTTTACCTGAGCAAAAGAAGGTACATGTATTATCAAAAATTTATGTACAGGGAAATGGTTATTGGTACATATCCTTGGCAATTTGCTTTCATCTAAAAAAAAAAAGCTTTTAACCTTTGAAGACCTGAACCTGGAAGTGGCTGCCTATGCAGACAGTGTATATCAAGATAGGAGTGGTTGGTGTATATCCAAGATCAGACTGCACATTCTGAGAAGTTTGATCTTAGATCTAAACCAAACACTCCTTTGCAAAATATTCTTTAAAAAAACTTTGAACTTTCAAATTACGATAATTCCACCTTTATCAATGAAGGAGAAGTCTTTGGTGATGCTGGGGAGTTTCCAATTCATTTCAGTAATATTCTATGAAAACGAGGTTTAATGTATCTTAAATATGAATTGTCACGTGTGAGGCTGTGCAGCATGTGCAGGATGACCTGGGTTGAACATGTTTTCTACTGTTAGAATTTCCTGCATTTGAAAGGACCACTCTTACCAAAGATTCAGTAGGTTTGAGGACAAAATGGATTTTCCATATATATACAAGTCATGTATCTTCCCTTTTACTAGAAGTCATAAAGCATAATCTCCCTCCCTCTCCCTTAACCCCCAACACACACATGTCATCATATGATTACCACATGTCCCTGTATTGATATTGTTCTGTTGGCCGGGCTGGCAAACCACTTGTGAGGTAATTGCTGATCCTAATCCTTGATAGACTATCTGATCAACCTGCAATATTCAACAAAAACATATTACTTGACAGCAAAAACATTTAAAGATGACTGGTAAGTATACATATACCTATAGTTAATTTACAAAACAGTATAGATCAAGATCAAACTGATCTGAAGGTGCAATCTTACTTTTAAAATGAAGAGTGTGAGGTATTTTGCTTTATATTCTTCCAATAGATACATAGCCTTGGCCTTGCAATAATTTTGACCATTTCATTTTAATTCTGTATCAAATAATAAAATTCTACACCTGTCCCAACTGAAAGCAATTGCAGACAATGTAAATAATAGGGCTAAAATGACTGGATTTGTTTTTTAAAGGTTAAAAAACATTGTAGAACATATTCTCCTTTTCCACCAATGTTTTCTAATCTGCTGGAAACAAATTTCAATTTTTGGATTACATTTATTTCATCATCTGCAAGTGTTTTCAATTTGGACCAGTCTAAAATTTTGTTGTTTGGTAAAGTTTTAAATATGTTTGCTTGTATATAACACTGTCTTTAACATCTAAGATCATATCAAGGAGGTCAGTGCACCTATGCATGTGTTTCCTGGCTTTCTCACACAAGTACTGACACAACTTTCTCTCTGTGTCACTGATATTTGTCTCAGAGATGACAGGCATAAAATCAACATAAAAAAGGTTTGCCTCAACCAAGTATAAACCCACCAGACAGGAAATGAATCAGATACACTAACCACTGGCTGCAACCCACATGGACCATTAACCCTTTACAAAACAATCCCTGGTTTTTACAAGCCAGAGGAAGAAGCCCTCTGAAAATATTGTGGGAAAAGGAGAAAATGCTGGTAACCATATTGTTTTCCACCCTTCCCAATTCAAATTTCATCTCTTTGAGTCTCATATATTTTGTCGTCTGCAAATTCTTTTAATTTGGACCAATCTGAAATTTTTTTGTGTGGTCAAGGCTTAAGAGCAACAAAACATACACTGATATGCTTATACCAAAGGCAGGCATGACTGAACTTGTTACCTAAGCATACCTCCTCCATTTTGATATGGAAAATGTGTGATTGAGTACTTACCGCAGGTGTATATAGATCTAAATTCAGTGAAAGGTCATCTCTCAAAATCTTTTCTGTCTGTCTTCCTACACCCTCATTATTTACCAAAATTGATCTAAAAGTACCAAAGAAGGTAATCATGTTAACTTGATAGTGGTGTTTTATTGTACTCATAAATATTAAGCTAGTATCAACTAATTTAAGATCTTTAAAGCACTATGCACAGCTTCATTTACCTTTGTAATAAGTTTTGCGAGATATTTGTGGCAAAAATGAAAATGCAACATTTGATATTTACAAATGTCTGAAAAAAGATGTCCTACATGTATATCTCTTTGCTACACAATCCCAAATTTTTTACCACCAAGAGGAAGAATCCCTTTGAAAACATTGTAGGAAAAGAAAAATGCTTGTTCTCCATTTCCCACAATGTTGTCTACCCCACCGATGACACTTTCTATTAAATAGGTTACATTTAATTTGTTGTCTGCAAATACTTCAACTTTGGAAAGTTTAAATATTTGTTATGTGATAAAGAGTTAATGGTTGCCAGCATTTTTTACTTGTTCAAACTTATTTTCCCATGCAGTCTCCTACGGAGAAGTAAAGGCAAAGGATCATATGGTAACCGGTGAACAAAATACAAGGAAGTACTCACGGCCCCTCCAAAGTCACATCAACTTCAATAGTCTCTGTTAACTGTCGCTTCTTTCTATTGTTACATAATGTTGAGTCTGTCGTTGCTGTGACAGCACTAAAACAGTTTGTATTACCACAGCTTGTTTGTGTATATAGAGCAGACAGGTCTTCCAGCCTGTTCTCAGTGACTGACTCTATCTGTGCAAGTATTATATCTATGTTTGTTGGTGTACACTCAAGGACAGCATATAACATTGGTATAGATAAAGCCACCTGCACCGACTCTTGTGTCACATCTGTGAAAAGTTCAAACAAGAAAGATGAAAACAAAAGAAAACAAACAAATACCATAAAAACAACTCAAATGAACATATATCACAAAGCATTATATCGTAGATATGGTCATCAAAAGAAAAACTCTATGCTTTACTGCTTATCAGTTTCCATAAATAGTCTTGGAGCCATAAAAACCATTCTTATTCAATTATCATTCAACCATTCTATTCATCACTGATTTACTTAACCCTTTACCAAACAACAAAATTTTAGATTGGTCCAAATTGAAATCACTTGCATATGACAGAATAAACGTAATTCAAAAATTGAAAATTGTTTCTATCAGGGTAGAAAACCCTGTGGGAAAAGGGGAAAATGCTAGTTACCTGCATTTTTTCCTTTTCCTACAATGTTTTCAAAAGCTTTCTCAGCATTGTAAAAAGTCAGGATTGTATGGTAAAGAGTTAAATAGAAAATAAATTTTATCAAATGAATTCAAAATGTCAACTCAAAGACACAAAATTCAATTCTAACCGGCTTGAACACAAAAAGATGCTCCACTGAACAGAGACACTGTTCCATTTGGACACTGCTGACAGACCCGTGATCCCTCAGGCTTGTACTCTATTCCTAAGTCACACAGCTCACAAAGTCCCAAAAATGGGTTCCACTCTTCTGTGGCCTCACATTCATCTAAAACAAACAAGTTTGAAACTGTGAAACACTGGTTAAATGCATTCGCAAAAACTACTTACCCTGCAGGCCGAGATAGATCTATACATTTTGCTGATATTAAATTTCCTGCATGTCAACAGATGATTCTAGCTGGAGTGCAACACGCAAAAAGGTGCATTCGGACATTGGCGTAAAGTGTCGTCCCGGATTAGCCTGCGCAGTCCACGCAGGCTAATCGGAGACGGCACTTTACGACTACATTAGATTTTGTGTTACAGTAGAGTTGCGTAAAACAGAAAATCACATAAATTGGAAAGTGTCGTTTCGGATTAGCCTGTGCGGAGTGCACACACTGATTAGAGACAACACTTTATGCAAATGTCCAAATGACCCTTTTCGCATGTTGTGCTCCAGCTAATGATTCATGCAGTTTATCTCATGTGATATTTCACTTCACTATATTGATTCAGATTATTCAGAAACACTGACTTGAACTCCATGGCAGGAGTCATGGTTTGTAAAAATGTGATTTAACTCTTTACCACATGAAAAAAAAAATTTCAAGTTTGGTTCAAATTGAAAGCATTTGCAGACAACAAAATAAAGGTGACTGAAAAATTGAAATTTGTGATGGGAAGGGGAGAAAACACAGTAGGAAAAGGAGAAAATGCTGGTTACCAGCATTTTCTCCTTTTCCTACAGTGTTTTCAAAAGGCTTCTTTCTCAGGGGCATCAAATGTAGGGATTGTGTGGTAATTGGTTACTGCATTTGCAAAAATGTTTGATCCATGTCAGCCTTTGCAGTCTGCCCAGGCTGATATGAGTTGAAACCTTTTGCTCTTTCTAAATATCTGCCTTGCTCTTTCTAAAAATCTGCCTTGCTCTTTCTGAATATCTGCCTTGCTCTTTCTAAATATCTGCCTCAGGACCATTCTACCTCATGATTCAGTTGGTTATAAGACAAAATGGATTTAATGGGTCCATAATTATGTTATGACTTGCTTGCTTTAATTCATTACTAATATAATTAACTCATTACCAAACAACAATATTTTAGACTGGTCCAAATTGAAAGCATTTGCAGACGACAAAATGAAAGTGACGTAAAATTTGAAATTTGTTTTGTGAAGGGTTGAAAACATTGTGGGAAAAGGAGAAAATGCTGGTTACCAGCATTTTCTCCTTTTCTCACAATGTTTTCCAAAGGCTTCTTTCTCAGGGGCATCAAAAGTAGGGATTGTGTGGTAATGGGTTAAACACCCTTTTTGCAAGAGCCTCTCAAATACAATTACCCCAACAACAAAAAAGGTCAGGATTAATTTTTTTTTAAATACTAAATTCAAAAGAAGACATTTTTAAAACCACAAAAGCAGCTGGCTTTTGAAAACATTGATTGACATGGAGAAATGACTGGTAACAGATAAAGTGTCCAGCATTTGAAGGAAACAAGAGCTACGCAGAGCGGCGCCTGAAGGGGCTTGTCAGTGAAATAGATTAAAATCTAGAAGACCTACAGAGATCCAAATTTTAAGAATCACATGCACAACTAACTACACATTATAGAGATACATTGTGGTAGGTTTCAAGTAATTCTAATGGAAAATGTAATGGAGTTGCAGAAGGACAGACAGACAGACGGGCAGGCAGGCAACCAAGGCCATAACATAATATGACCCTTCAGGAGTATAAAATAGGGTTTCTGTTTCCTTTACATGTATTGAGCTGCCCAGTGTTTAAAATCCAGCACAAGCTGCTATTAAACAACATAGTAGTAAAGTGGCCGACAAAATTTTCCACATGATGTATATACCTCTGCAGCTGGTGGCATCTGTCTCTCCAAGTCTGTCATTGGTCTGACCTTGAGGACACGGTATACATGAAGTCTGGTCGGGACTGGGCTGGTAATAACCGATCTCACAGTCTTGGCATGCCTCTGATCCTGGTGCCCGGAAGGTTCCTGGCTCACATATAACTGAAGTACATAGAGGACACTTTGTTTAACCCATTATAACACAATCCCTACTTATGACATCCCTGAGAAAGAAGCCTCTGGAAAACATTGTGGGAAAAGGAGAAAATGCTGGTAACCAGCATTTTCTCCTTTTCCCATAATGTTTTCTACTTTTCACAAAACAAATATCAAATTTTCTGTCACTCTTATTTTGTCGTCTGCAAATGATTTCGATTTGGACAAGCCTAAAATATTGTCATTTGGTAAAGAGTTAATACATTTGACTTTTTGTCTGCACTATATCCAGTTAATCCTTAGCAACACAATTCCAAGTTTTAATGACCCTGAGAAAGAAGCTATGTTAATAAGTGTTGACAAATGAGAAAATAATGGTTATCATTATTTACTCCCTTTGCCTAAATGTTTTTTTTTTTTAATTTATTTAGTCAACTTTCTTAGGGGAACAGCCATGATAACCTGAACTACATAACATATAATCAAAGTCAATAGGTTTCATAACTAAACTGTAACAAACTGTCAGATCTAGTTTAGAAGTTTCACCTCGCTAGGTCTCAACACTACACAACAGAAAACTTAAATCTCACCTATGCTACAATTAGTTGATGAAATGGATCCTTTTCTGATAGTTGTATTGCCACTAGGACATGGCTGACACTGTTCTATGTTCCCAGCTGTGTCCTTGAATGTACCAAGGTCACATAGTTCACAGGCATCCAATACACTATTGTACTGGCTTCCAGCTTTACATTCATCTGAAACAGTCAAATGCAAGACTTTCACTTACAATGCTAACAGAATAAAATTGACTTCTTCTTAGGTTTATAAGCAGTTTTTCAACTGCAAACTGAAGACAATTTTGGTCAGTGTTTTGCATCAGGTAACAGTCCATGCAGATCCAAGCTGAAATCTTCACCATACACTCCTGACTTTTAACGACCCTATGAAAGAAAGCTTTGGAAAACATTGTTGGAAAAGGAGAAAATGTTGGTAACTGACATTTTCTCCTTTTCCTACAATGTTTTCTATCCTTCCAAAATCAAATTACAATTTTTCAGTCACATTCATTTTATTGTCTGCAAATGCTTTCAATTTGGACTAGCCCAAAATTTTGCCGTTTGGTAAAGATTTAAGCAGCACATTCTATGCAGTCTCATCATTGATCTATTGCATTCACAAAAGACATACAATTATGTAGTCTGATCTTAATATTTAGCATCTATAAAAGAATGTAAGTCACCATTTGTAACAAATGGAAAGAGTATTCAAAAGTCATTAAAATACAGCTAATGAAATAAATTTTGTTATGCTTGTAGTTTATTCTTTAATTCCTCCTTCCCAGAACTATATTTTATATTGAGACATGATCTCTTCTTAAAATCCAATGAAGACACTCTCTTCCTCTGGAGTTTTCTGTATCTTTATCTGACCATGTTGATACTGTAAATAATCTAATGATTTGTTTTCACTTCATAACTAATGTTAGTTTACCTAACCCTATACCAAGCAACAGAATTTGAAGCTAGTCTACATCAAAAACATTTGAAATTGACAAACCAAATGTGGCTCAAATTCACAAGATTTTTATCTCAAAGGTTTGAAAACATTGTTGAAAAAGGAGAAAATGCTGGTTATCAGCATTTGCTCCTGTCCCTACAATCATTTCAACCACCCCTCCCTCAGGAGAGTCATGAACAAAATGTGACCATTTAGAATAGGGTTAAGCTCTCAATTTGATCAGCAAAAATGAAGTACAATAAATACAAGATTCAATTTGTAACTCTAACCTTTGCAAAATGACTCAGAATTGATGCCGGGTTCTAAAGTTATTTTACCATCTGGACATGGCAGACAGACTGTCTGACCACTCTCATTCTGGAAAGTATTCACTGGACACTCAACACAGTTGTTTGTGTCATCATCACGGAAGCTACCTCGGTCACATACCACTGTCAACGTAATGAAAAAAAGCCTTGCAAAAACAAATTAGCTACGCAACTTAAATGTTTTATATCTATTGTACATTTTTCAAACTTCGGTCAAGTTTACTTCCATAAATTTTATCCAACCTGTAATCTCCGAATGAAATATACAATCCCAGGTACATCATTTAATCAATTTAAATGAAATACCAAAAGGTATTACCATAAACAAAACCAGCTGTGCTTTGTGTTAAGGAGGCTTAAAGTATCTAATATAGAATTGACCCATGTCTGTCTATGCACAATAAAATGGGTCAAAACTTGTGGCCATAGGTAAATTTTCTGAGGACAATTTTTCTACTTATTGTTATACTAAATGGATTTTATGGATCCATAATTACAACAACCACACAGTTGATTAAATGCATTATTGAAATGCATCAACCCCCTTTTTCACAGACCATGGCTTAGATATACATATGCTGCAAAATATGCCATGAAAAATTAAATTAAGCCTATTATGGTCCTGCACTTCCTAAAAAATCATCAGAAAACAGATGACAGACATAAAGTGACCAATAAAATAACCCAGGCTCTAAATAAAGTGTAACAATGGGCTAAAACAAGAGAACTTTAGACAGTAATGAAAACAAAGATAGGTTCCTTACCAATAATGCATTCTGATGGAGATATAGCACCTACGTCAGCTGTTGTGTTAACAGTACATGGGGTACAAGGCTCGTTACCATGACTAGTTTTATAACTTCCAATGGGGCAATCAACACAGGCTCCATCCAATAGATACTTCCCAGGCACACAGAACACTAGTTATTATAGGGGAACAAAAAATATGTTACAATTCAAATGACTGAAAAATAGATTTAGATCAATTTTTGCTCCCACCCATAGTTTGTTGAGGTGGGGGGGGGGCGCTTTTGCAGATAGTGTGAACTAAGATCAGCCTATAATTCCATTATTTTGTAAAATATGTTGGCAAACCCATCCTTAATATTGCAATGTTGCGGTCTTTTTTCCAAGAATAAAGCAGTACACTTGATTTATTTAGTGCTGTAACTGTTATCTAAGTGACTAGTTGAAATCTTGCAATTATTCAAGATGTGGATACTCCAGCAGGTGACACTGTTTATCAAGGGATTCTGAAATTTATAACTTCTTTTATGATAAGTTGGCACTCTTTTCTCAAAAATGCACCATGATCTCCCATCCATAACAGATGCACAATATAATAATGGTTGATTCAATAGCACTCTATACACAGTTTGACTGTCTTATTTCATTTAACCTTTTGCCACACAATCCCGACTTTTAACGACTCTGAAAAAGAAGCCTTCTGAAAACATTGAGGGAAAAGGAGAAAATGCTGGTAACCAGCATTTTCTCCTTTTCCCAGAATGTTTTCTTCCAGTCCCAAAACATATTTCAATTTTTCAGTCACTTTTATTTTGTCGTCTGCAAATGCTTTCAATTTGGACCAGTCTAAAATTTTGCTATTTGGTAAAGAGTTAATTAATATCTGTTAAAATCTTTTTTCAAATGTAAAGTGGACTCTGTATAAGAAATTGTTTGTAAGCATCATGTAACACTTGTCAACTTATTCTTTGTGTTTTTATGAGCACAAATTTACCTTGTGCATAAGAACTTTCTTAGTGAATTCATTACTGCATTCTGGCATTTTTCTTTCTTTTTGCAGTAGACTACTTTTAACTCTTTACCGAGTGACAAAACTTCAGGATTGTCCAAATTGAAAGCATTTGCAGAGGAAATATATGTAATGAATGTGACTCAAAAATGGCAATTTCTTTTTGGTAGTGTAGAAAACAAAAAGAAACAAGCGATGTTTGTAAAACATGTATGCCCCCCTAATGGCATCCAATTCTAAATATAACATGTGACTATAAACTGTTAAGTTCAAAGTGTAAAAATGAACAAAAATTATTAATGATAAATTAACAATTCTTGGGCACTGCACTTCCCATTTATGTGAACTATCAATTTTTAAAGTTTCATGATTTTACCTCACATACTTTTTGAGTTATGCTCCGAAAAAAAAATTAAGTACGAAAATCAACAAAGGGCAATAACTGCAAAAATATAATGGGCAGAGTTATGGTTCTTGTGCAATGCACTTCTCCTGAATAAGATCTATCCACATATAAAGTTTCAAGATGATATCTGAAAAACCTTTGAGTTATGCTCTGGACAAAAATTAAGTATGAAAATCAACAAAGGGCAATAACTCCAAAAATATGATGGGCAGAGTTATGCACTTTTCCTTAATGAGATCTATCTACCTATGAAGTTTCAAGACGATACCTGAAATACTTTTTGAGTCATGCTCCGGACAAAAATGTGGTCTACGGACCAACCGACGGACCAACCGACAGACCGACAAGTGCAAGGCAATATACTCCAACTTCTTCGAAGGGGGGTATAAAAATACTGGTATTAATATTTCTCTGTGTTTTCAAAAGCTGTCTCTTTCTTGGTCATTATATCTTGAGACAGTGCAGTAAATGATTAAAAACACCATTACAAACAAAAGGGAAATAATTGCAACATTATCATATGTAATCATCTACTTCACCTCATGATGTCTGTCATTTCAATTTCATATGGATCTTTATAGAGTAATCTGCAAATTTGTTTCAGTAGCGTTAAGAAGATGTGAATAGGGCTTACATTCAGTACACTCTGTTTGACCTAAACCATCAGTAGTAAAGCCATCAGGACAATCAAGACAATCTGTATTACCAGAAACATTCTTGTACTGTCTTACAGGACAAAGCTCACATTCAGATCCAGTTGTGAAATAACTGCCAGGATCACAGAACACTGCAGAAAAGAAGAAAAAACATAATCTGATTATTTTGCCATTTGTTAATCACTTAACTCATTAGACTACAAAATGACACAAGTTCTGGTTTGTTCAAATCGAAAGCATTTGCAGACAACAAAATGAAAATGACTGAAAATTTGAAATTTGTTTTGTGAAGGGTAGAAAACATAGAGGGAAAAGGAGAAAATGCCGGTTCCCAGCATTTTCTCCTTTTCCCACAAAGTTTTCCAAAGGATCCTTTCAAAGGACTGTCAAAAGATTGTGTGAAAATGGGTTAAACACTTAAACTAATCAGTTCATAGCCATGAAATCTATATCAAATGACAAAATTTCATACAGTAAAAGCATTACTCAGTGGCTAAAATGATGAAAGATGTCTTTGAAGGGATAGAAAACATGATAGGAATAGTGATAGCACTAGTAACCAGCATTTTCTGCCCTTGCCACAATATGTTTAAAAACATTTATCTAAGGGGTTTTTACAAACCCAAATGATTATAATAAGGGTTAACCCATTACCACACAATCCCTACTTTTGACGCCCCTGGAAAAGAAGCCCTTTGAAAACATTATGGGAAAAGGAGAAAATGCTGGTAACCAGCATTTTCTCCTTTTCCCACAATGTTTTCTACCCTTCACAAAACTTATTTCAAATTTTCAGTCACTTTGATTTTGTCGTCTGCAAATGCTTTCGAATTGGGCAACCCTAAAATATTGTCGTTTGGTAATGAGTTAAAAACTTTACACATTGTTTTACAGATTTATTTCACAATTTCAAAGCTTATTGAGCTTGTGATACAGGGAATACAGCTGCTTGCTGATAAATGAGCTGGTCCACAGTATTTCTTTTTAGCATACAAATGTGACAATAAATGAGCCAAGCTCTGTCAAAAGGGGGCTCAATGCATTTGCAAAAAGTATTGTCCAACTTTAACCTAAGCACTCCATGTAGGCTTACACCTGTCAACACTGTTTTGCTATTTGTAATTTTTTTACATGTCTAGGAACCATTCTACCTCCAGATCTTGTTGATTGTTAAACTAAATGGATTTTTCAGACCATTAATTATGTGACTACTAGCTGGCTATAACCTATCACACAGATTCATTAAAACCCCTTTTCGCCAGAGTATAGCTCAAATATCTATGCCCACAAAACCCTAAGGCCAGAAGTTGAGGAACTTAAACAACAGTTCTAGAGTTTAATTATTCTTACCTTCACATTGTGTCCTCTGATCATTTGACCTTGTATTTGGTGGGCAGTCAATGCACTCTCCAAAGCCTGCAGCAAGTTTAAATGTTCCCAGAGGACATGGTGCACATTCCCCATTAGAGCTGCTGAGACCTGCTCCACAGTATACTGTAACATGTATAGGGTATCATTTTTAACTCCTTTCAAGGTGACAAAATTTAAGACAAGTAAATAAAGAAAGCGTGTGCAAAAACAAATCAAATGTTGCTAAATTTTCCTCTCTCCTTTCCCAACAATGTTTTCAAAAGCCTTCTTCTCATAGGTCTTTAAAACTCTGGATTGTTTGGTACTGAGCTAAAAATGATTTTACATCAAACAATAATAACATCAATTAAATCTTAATTGTTCTGGCATGTAGTTATTTATGTACATCATTGATTAGAAATACTTGATGATACCCTGTCCAAAGAGAAAAGTATTCTGGTTAACTGTACAGGAATGTCAACAATTTTTTCCTACAATAGTAATTATACATATTCTCGTCTATAAATCTCTGTAAGAATTATATCAATGGAATTTTACAAAAGACACTAGCATGTCCTATACATGTACTAGCTTTGAGCTTCGATCTTACTTTTTCCTTGCAGTGAGCATGACCAGTGTCTTCACTCTTTACTAGACAACAAAATTTCAGACAAGTCCTTATGGAAAGTACTTCCAGATGACAAATTAGAAGTAGATGGAGAACAAATTTTGTTGTGACAAAATAGAAAACATTGCAGGAAAGAAAGAACAATGTGGATAGCCAGCATATTCTTCCTTTCCCACAAAATTTTCTCAAGCCTCTTTCCCCAGGCTTGTTAAAACTCTAGATTGTTTGGTATAGGGTTAACTTCAAAATTACAGCATGTAAATAAACTGCATTCAATAAAACATATGATTGTAGAAACAAGGAGATATTGTTGACAAACAAATGACAGTAATTTCACTGAACTAGACAAAAAAGACAATGTAGACAGATTTACTGACAGGGCGTTTTAGCTAAAATGTATAAAAAGTTATTAAACATTATAGATCCAATGTTGGTTTTAATGTTCTTAGCACTGTCAACTGTGCTTGTAGCCCTGAATGCTTCTTCAGCAGCACATTCTATAGAACAGAAAGATATAGAAACTTACATGTGCACTGTTGTTCAGACACAGCACCAATTGTGGTAGTATTTTTATCTTGTCCACATAACTTGCAAGCAGTTTGAAGAGGGAGGTCTTGGTATGTTCCCAGTGGACACTTTAGACAGCTGTCTCCAGATACATATGTGCCAGCAGAGCAATCACCTAGCACAAAAACAGATACCTATTCCTCATCCTCATGATAACAATCGGTAATTTTAATGATGTGAAGTAATCTTTGGATATTCTATTCATCATAGGTACAAATGTAAGTCCGATATGAAGAGTTTCAAACAAAACAATGAATTGGTCCTAGTATGCATATTTATTAGAGCTTTTCATATTTGTTTTTGGAGGAATTAACCGTAAAGATAGCATGAAAACATCTTTTAAATCAACAGCAGATACTCTATATACATCTAAATATGACAAATTGTCTAATCCAGAAATCAATTTCAAAACAAAAACTCCTTTGTTTCTCATTTTGCAAAGATTTAAAACTTGCTCATCACAACAGAGATCAATCATTGTTTATTCTTTTGAAATAAGCCTTTTCCTCATAAAGAATCCAGCAATACAATCAACCATTCTTCAAGTACAACTAATCATTTCTTCTATCAAATAATAACGTTTTGCTGTAATTCAACTATCATTATTGAACAGGAAAGAGAATTCTATTCAAAGACTGCAGATTTTCTTACGAATAGTGCAGTTTAGCTCTGATGTTGCTCCTAGTCCTTCTGTTGTATACAATTCAGGACAAGGCTGACACGTCCCAAACCTTTGATCACTGGTCTTGTATGTCTTCTGCACACAAAGTTCACACTCGCCTGTTGTTTCATTGAAGTACTGGCCAGCACCACATAGAACTAAAACAATTCATGAACCTCATCTATTAAAAATACTAATTAATTTTTAAGAGACCTTCTATGTAAAAAATACTGACACCAACTTGAATAACAGATATGCAGTTGATCAGCAATCCTATCAAAAGGGGAAAAGAAGTTGTAAATATAAAACAGGTCAGTTACAAATACTAAAAGAAATATGTTTACTTTTTGCACTGGACAACTGATCTTTACCTTGTTATCTTAGGTGTAAATTCAAAATTAACTAAGAACTGGCACACAAAAATCAAGGAAAGTAACAAATTTTGCAAAAGGCATAGGCATGATAAAAGTTAGGTAAGTTTGTATACAACTCAGGAAAAGTATTTAAATCTTCAAACCTTTTTCCCATTCATTTTCACTAACATATGTATCCACAAAATAAAACCTCCCCCCCTCCCCAACACTACAAAAAAAGAATATTCAAAACCATCATTAACTCTTTATCAAATGGCAAATTTTAGGTTTGTCCACACTGAAAGCATTGGCTGACCCTAAAATAAAAATTAATCAAATGTTGAAATTTTGTGACCAAAAAGTGGCAAAACATTATGGGAAAAGGACAAAATGCTGGTTGGCTGCATTTTTCCCTTTTCTTCTAATGTTTTCAAATGTTTTCAATGTTTTCAAAAGTTTTCTTTCAACTTGGGATTGTATGGTCAAGGGTTAAAGAAAGTTTTCATTGCTTTTAAAGATAAATCCATCAAATTTACCACGACACTGAGATTTATCCTCTGTTCCTTGGCCTACCGTTCCAGTATTCTCGTCGCAGTCTAGACACTGGGTCTCCAGAGTGGGCATGTCTATAGGCTGGTATGCGTCAACTGGGCATTCAGCACAGGTAAATTGGTTAATATACTCACCAGCTTTGCATACAGCTGAAAAGAACATGGAGATGACTATGCAAATCCAGATCATTTTACCTTATCTTGAATTATAAGTTTTCATGTCTAAAGAAAAAGCTGCATCAATACCTAATCTAAAGTTATTGGTGTCAAAAAAAGAACTTGGTTATTCTCAGCAATAGTCCCCCTCGTGGCTTTCTGGTGAAGCTATCTGAATATATCAGACATTATAGATCCCAAACTAGATAGTCTGTAATCTTCAGTGCAGTTCTGATCCACAGTGATTGTAGAGGAAAAAGATTGTGAATGGCAGTCAACAGCTTATCAAATTCTGTGATAGTAAAGGCAAACCTTTTTTTAAATAACTTTTAATAAAGTCAATTGCTTAATGTCTTTCCAATAACTCCGTCTGCATCACAAATATTCTTGACAACTGATTTAATATTGAAATCAAGAAAAGCTATTTCAAACAAGACTGTAAATAATACTCACAAAGAGAAAATGAGAAAAAAAATCTTTTGATTAAAAAATAGGGCCTACCAGTAAAATAAAACTACATAATAAACAAATGAAAATTGCTAAGAAGAGTTAGAGATACATAACAAACAGATAAACTGTGACTAAGATCATATTATACAATACACATTACATTTCAGATTAAAGATGAAATACATGTTTCATTTAGTCTGATCTCAATCTATGCTTTAAGCACATTTAACTGAAGACGAGAACAGTATTGTTTTGGGCGAAAGACATAATTATATCAATGTGATAGAGCTCTACAAGCATACATACGGATATTGCATTCACTTTCTGTCCTGGTTCCATTACCATTTGTTGTGAACCCAATACGATTACAGGGGATACAAGGACCAAACCTACTACTGGTAAGTGATGCAGAATTATCTTTGTATGTTCCACGAGGACAAGCAGTGCATTCTTCAAGTACAAGCTCCTCTCCAGATGGACAGTACCCTGTTCAAGCATAAAAGACATAAATTCAAGTCTTAACCCATTACCACACAAGCCCTACTTTTGACGCCCCTGAGAAAAAAGCCTTTAGAAAACATTGTGGGAAAAGGAGAAAATGCTGGTAAACAGCATTTTCTCCTTTTCCCACAATGTTTTCTACCCTTCACAAAACAAATTTCAAATTTTCAGTCACTTTTATTTTGTCGTCTGCAAAAGCCTTCCATTTGGACAAACCCAAAATTTTGTCGTTTGGTAATGAGTTAATACGTCAGTGTAATTCCTATTATTTCATTGATTCTATATCTATGTAATCTCTGAAGAAGTGTTTTTGTCTACAAATTTTTCCGAGTAACCTAATAAAAATGTAACCAAATTTTGCTCTATTAGTTCAAAAGTAACCAAACAAAATAAAAAAAACTTACTTGTTTGTTTGAAAGAAGAAAAACTCTAAAAGACTGTATTGTTTTAATATAAGGTTAAAAGCAGGCCAATTCAGTAATTTGAAGAAGACAAAAGAATTATTTACAATTAGCAATACATTAAATTATCTAAACACAGCCAAAAAACTTCAATTTGGCTCTATGAACATGTTCAAAATGTCCTTAGTGGCTGTTTCATCATGACTGTTTTATTTCCCAGCTTTTGAAATTAAAACAGTAGAGATATTCTCATTAATTATATGAGCCTTCTATTGTTACCACATCAGTACAGGTTTTTAAAGGTTTTTTTGTTCCAGCCAATGATTCAAATTAATCCTTTTCATTGTTAGGTGATTGAAGCCAGTTTTATATCAAAGAAAATCAAAATCAGACTTTCAGAAAGATTGGTTCTATCTACACCTTCTGCTATATTGTAATATATTATCCCCCAATTTACTACTGAAACTGGAATATATCTACCTATTATGCAGACAAGAAATTTTGTTTCATTCTCTTGGTATAAAACAGCTTATTCATTATAATAAATTAGTGAATAATCAAAGGCTCAGATTACAGTGCACTTACGTTCACATTGCTGTGGGTCAGTAGAAGCCACTTGTCTTGTTCCAGTGTTATCTGCACAAGGCTGGCATTCAGTTGTAGAATAAGGGATATCTATTGGCTGATAGGTGTCAAGTGAGCAGTCAATACATTGGTCCATATCTGCAACTTGTCCCTCCATGCATATGGCTGAAATTGTACAAGATTTCAACTTTATGTCATTAGCTATCGCAGTCTATTAGCCCTTAAACCCTTTACCCCACCATGCCCACTTTTAACTCCCCCCAGAAACAATGTTTTTTGAAAAAGAATTGTGGGAAAAGGGAAAAATGCTGGTAACCAACAATTTCTCCTTTTCCCACAATGTTTTGTACCGTTTGTTACACAACTGTCCTGTTTTGAGTAACATTTAAAATGCTTTCAATCTAGACAAGGGTAAAATTTTGCTGTGTGGTAAAGAGTTAAGAGCCCTTCACAACTATGGTTGCCTTTGCCACTAATAAGACTCGAGATGAGACTCTACTTTGCTGCAGCACAATGTACAAAAGTAACAATGAGGTTGTAATTATTTAGGTCATATTTCTCAAATGAAATTGTCTTACAGGTTTATTTGGTGCTCTAACAGTTGCCAAAGAAATACAACTTTTCTATGTTAATGCAGGACACAAATATTGTGGGAAAATGAGCAACTTTTGTTCAAAGAAATAACACATTTTCTGTAACAATTTTTTTTAATACAATGATAATAACTGTCTTAAATACTTACGGATTGAGCAGGCAACAGCTGTTTCACTGGCTTCACCATCTGTTGTAAAGTCATCTGTACAAGGTAAGCATCCACCAAATCTGTTTTGTCCAACATTGTCTCTATACAAACCTCTAGGACAAGGTGTGCACTCAGGGTAAGATTCATAGCCAGCTTCACAGAATCCTGTTATAAAAGTACAGAAACCTCAAGTCAAAGCCTACTAGATAACATTTTATCACATAAACCTCCTTGTTTTCAGTGTAATACAGCCATTACGAAGTTTCGTGACTCACACACGTTGTGAGATAAGAAAATAGTCCTGTATTTGGTCAACACTCTGTAATTATATGCTTCATTCTAAAACATTACTGACCAAGGATCCTAAATAAAATTTGTGGTCAAAATTCTTAACAGTGATAAAGTTGTTAATTTAATCACTTGTAGACTCAAAACAAAATCAATGTATGCAAGTTTCTTCGGACCCAGTTTTCGTTCGTAATGTACCTGTCAAAGTAAGCGAACAGGCTCCATGTAAATTTCACTGCACATGATACATGTATGCCTCTGGTTTAACACATTTTGGACTATATAATTCTTGTTATACAGTAATGTGATAAAAAGAATCTGACACTCATTGGTTTTTGAGGTAAAAAATTACTAAACTCGTCCACAAAAACGTTATTAAGTTCGCCAAAGGCTCGCTTAATTACATTTTTTGTAGACTTGTTTAATAATTTTTTATCCTACATATACATGTTGTTTCATTTTGTTATGAACACTTCAAAACAATTTCAAGAAAATGTGCCATTAACTTAAGTATGGGGCACCCTAATGGCAATTGTGTAGTGTTGCTTTTCATCATCAAAACCATACGAATTCACTAAATTTCCAGTAATCCGTAATTGAAAATGGGAACCAGCATCTATCGACCAATCTGGTATGTTTTTTGGCAATAAAAGGCGATGTTATACAAATCTCATTAGGTAGCCCTATCCTTAATATGAATATGTATATATTTGAATGGATTGAATAATATTTCAACAAAGATGTTGTCAGACATTTATTTGACCTTGTTTTCCCTCAACCGCTTAGTCTATTCTATCATGTTGTCATGTTTACAAAGTTAATTTCGTTAATTATTAATAGTATTACACATAGTTTAATTAGTTTTTTTTTTTGTCATCATGCCAATAACAGCTTAATTCTAATTACTCTTTTCTAGTCCATAACCCATATTTGAGATGTTTATGTTTTCCTTTTTGTAACAAGATATATCTGGTTTTTCCTTTCTATTGGAATAGTGGAAAACAACAAACTCATAAAATTGAATCAGCAGCTTACCAATACACTGTGTTGAGCTTGTAGCATTGGTACCAGAGCCTTGTGGACAAGGTGTACAGATGTCTGAAAGCCTGGGTGTTGACAATGGCTGAATGTAGTCTATTGGGCAATCTTCACACACATAAACACCATCAATTTCAAGGATTTCTTGTCCAACCAAACATATAGCTAAAATATGATATGACATTACTATAAATACTTGTTATAACAAATATCCTACAAATAGGAGATATTTTCCTTAATGTTAAAAACTATGAACTACTGCAATTTTGGGATATTTTTGGAAGTATATTCACTTTATGGTTGTATTTTGCTGGTTCAGTGGATACTTAAGATTCAGATAAGGACTTCCACTATCCAGCATTTTCTCTCTAAATATTTTGACTTAAAAGCATTTGAATCCATATAAATTATTGAAATTACCTTATTTAATTATTCAGCACTTCAAGTGTACCTAGACCTGTCTTTATTGAAACAAGAGCATAGCATGAAAGTGCCAATGTTCAGCTGCTTTTTTAACATTCTGAGTGAAAATGGGGCACAATTGTGTCAAAAATATCTTATCTCTTTACAAAACAATTGAATGAAAATGAAAGCATTTGCAGAAAACAAACTGAATGTAGCTCAAATGATGATTTATGTCTTTTATAGGGTAGAATACATTGTGCTAAAAGGAGAAAATGCTGGTTACCAGGATTTTCTCCATTTCCTACAATATTTTAAAAAGTCTTCTTCCAAGGAGTCTTTAAAAGTCAGGAATGCATAGTAAAGGGTTAAGGATTGCATGCCCTTCTTGTATGGGTTCAATTTTTCATAGTTTACTGCTATTCCATGTTTAAAGTAAATACCTCCTGGAATAGAAGTATGACAAAATGTCACAATTTACACATACAGTATTATAACAACAATGGCACCAACATTGGGGCTATGACAGTGCCCCAACATAAAAACATTTCTTCAAAATTAGCCAAGCTATAAATTGCAAAGATCTAAAAAGTATGAAAATATCTAACTCACGGTATATACAATCACTGACAGAAGCTGAACCAGTGGCATCTGTAGTTTTACCATCTTCACACTTTGTACAATTATCAAACTGGTTGATAGGGTCACTATCCTTGTAATAACCACGGGGACAACGGACACAACTGCCTGCTTCATTGAATTCAAATCCTGCATCACACACTCCTGAAGTAAAAATACACAAGTAACCATGGAGAGCATCAAAGGTTTGTACAGAATGAGACTATTTCTGTTATTACTTTCCATCTGATACCATTATATTTAATCTTAACTCTTTAGCACACAATGCCAACTTTTAACGACCCTAAGAAGCCTTTTGAAAAGATTGTGGGTAAAGGAGAAAATGCTGGTAACCAGCATTTTCTCCTTTTCCTGCAATGTTTTCTATTCATTCAAAGGAAAGTTTCATCATTTGAGTCAAACTGAAATTGTTGTCTGCAAATGCTTTGAATTTGGATGCGTCTAACATTTTGTTGTGTGGTAAAGAGTTAAGTCTTTACCAGGTAATAGCATTTATACATTACCTAATTCTAAAGTATTTGCAGACCACTATATAAGATCTGTTTCACATGATGGTTTCTGTCTTTAAAAGGATTAAAAATACTATGGAAAAAAGGTTAAATGCTAGTTATCAACGTTTTCTCTTTTTTTCCATAATGATGTCAAGGGCCTCCTACTACAGGGTCATAAAAACCCAGTCAATGTTAAATTGCTTTTCCTACAATGTTCTGGACAGCCCTCTCTGTCAATTGTTAAAACTTGAGAAGGTGAGGTAAAAAAATAAAGCATATCCTTCAGTCTAAACCCTAAGTTACCCTATAATGCAATTCTGTGGTATCTTTAATTTTACCCTAAATAACAGCAAGGATAAAGCAGTTTCTAATGTGTATATGACACCATTTGATAGCATAGAAAACGTTGAGACAAAAGGTGAAATTGCTCATCACAAGCAATTTCACCTTTTGCCACAATGTTTTCCAAAGGCTCCTACAAGCAATACGTAGAAATAAGTATCTATAGAGAAAAGGGTTCACCAGATAACAAAATTTTAGACATGGAATTGCCTGGTCTTCTCCGTCATTCATTAAAACCTTTATTACAATTGTGTAATAATTGCTTAAATTAACAATTCTCTAATTCTTTAACCAGACTACAAGATTTTAGACTTGAAATTTAAAACATTTGCAGGTAACAAATCAAATGTGGCTCAAATGTTACAATTTGTGATTGAAAATGAAGAAAGCAATGTTGGAAAAGAAGAAAATACTGAATGTCAGTATTTTCTCCTTTCCAACACTGTTTTCAAAAGCCTTCTTCTTCAGAGAGGAAAAATCTTGAGATTATTTGGTAAATGGGTTAAGGTTTTACCACACAATCCCTACTTTTGATGACCATGACAAAAAAGCTTGTAAAAAACATTGAGGGAAAAGACAAAAATGCTGGTAACAAGCATTTTCTCCCTTTTCCACAAATTTTTCTACCCTTTGCAAAACAAATTTCATATTTTGAGTCACTTTTACTTTGACGCCTGCAAATGCTTTTGATTTGGACAAGCCAAACATTTTGTCATTTGGTAATGAGTTAATTGCTTATTATCTGTAATATCACTACACTTACTTTCACAAGCCTCTCTATTTGCAGTTCCAGTTTCCCTGGTCCCTGTATTGGCAGGACAGGACTGACAGACAACATTGGTGTTTGGGATGCTGAATGGTTGGTATGTGTTAAGAGGACATTCCTCACATTGGCTGGCCACTGAACAACCATCACATCCCTCAGGACAGGAGCAGTTTACTACCTGACCAGGATTACATTTTACTGAAAAATAAAAAAATCAGGTCTTGCTGAAAAACCAGTCAACATGAATCAACAGTAAAGTAATCCATTACCTTCTGAAACAAGTTTGAGGGAACTTTGAAAAAAACCCACATGGGTAACTCTTTAACAGAGAAGTATAGTTCAAACTTCAAAATTTGAATGCAAGTTGGAACATAAAAAATTGTTTGTGTTTTAAGAGTAAGGGGATTAAAAAAAGCTAAAGTAAATTAAATATGTTTGATAACTAAATAATGCTGCATATCAATACAGCATAATTTTGTGTACAGCACATTCTGATATTGTGAAGGTAGACTATGCCCAGCATGTAGGATGTAGGTCTAGCCTGATATATCCTAAAATTGTATAAGCCTAGATCAATGTCATACTTGATGTCTGATCCTCATCTATATTGTTTGAAAAAGGTCTTCACAGGGCTCATAGCTAATGGCATGATCTACGAATGAGTACTTACAGATATTACAGAATGAGGAGTCTGTTGCCCCTTGTTGATTAGTTGTATAATCATCATTCGGACACGGTGCACATTCAGCAAACACATCATCAATATTGTCCTTGAAAAATCCTCTACTACAGGCTATACATGCAGACCCTGTGCTTGATAGCTCAAATCCTTCTCTGCAGTACTCTGTATCAAACATAGAGAACAACTTTTTTGACATTTCACAAAAAAATCATATATTTTACAACCCTGGGGAAAAAAACATTTTTCTCACATGTGGATAAAAGAAACAAATCATGTAATATTAGCTACAAAAAAATTGCCCTTTGAATGTGCTTTCAAGACAGACCAATCTAAAATTCTGTTCTGTAATAAAGAGGTAATATAATCATTTAGCCATAAAACAAAAATTAAACCATAACATTGAAAATATGGCTTTTAAAGTCTCTACCACTAACTACCCAACTAACGGTAAAAAATGCTGGGAAAGAAGTAAGTAAATGTAACAAGCTTTGCTGCAAAAGACAAAAGTGCTTCCTAACTGTTATAGTGAATGAATGAATGTTGCTTTATGGCGCATCGACAGCTTTGGTCATTTAGCGCGCATATTTATATTAAAAGATAATAAACGTGGAGTTGTTTAAACTGAATAAAGTTTGAATGAAAATAAAAAAATTGAATTAAGAAAATTTAATGCATAAAGGGCATCATCGAGTTACAGGCAATCCCTATATACTCAAATGTTTTAAATGATAAGAACTGAATTAAGAAGAATGCATAAAGGGCATTATCGAGTTACAAGGCAATCCCTATATACTCAAAAGTTTTAAATGATAAGATTTAAGAATGTGATAAAAAGGTTTAAACTCAATGCTGGTTTGATAAAAAGAAGTTTTTTAAATGAAAAAAATATGTGTCATTTATAATGTGCATAAAATATGATATTGAGTGGCTGGGCGTCCCTGCGTACTCCAAAGCTTTAGGTTAAAAGGTAAGACTGATAATATTGTTTTTCCTTGGAATTGAGGTTAAAACTGATAAAGATTGGAGCCTCCAATGGGATCAAATACTCCCATTAAAGAGGTCCTGTCTCCAATGAGATAAGATGTCTCCAAGAGAGCCAATCCTCCCATTAAGGAGATGCGAAATGAATATTAATGAAGTAAAGAATGTTGTAAAAAGATGGGTAAGAAACTCAAGAGTAAATATCACAGTTTATTGTAAATGCCAATCTCCTTTATGAAAGCGATAATAGATTCAACGCTGACAGAATCAAAAAGATTTTTCAAACTATCAACGTTGAAATATTTTGAACAAACTGGCTGAAAGTCAATGCAATCTAGTAGGATATGTTTTACAGAAAAGGTTGCATTGCATGGTATACATTCAGGGGCATCATCTCTTGTCAAGAGCCAGGAATGTGTGATGCGTGAATGGCCAATTCGAAGTCGTGCAATTATCACTTCTTCTCGACGAACGGATCTGTAAACGGGATACCATTCACCAAGGGATGGTTTAACTGAATGAAGTTTATTGAAAATATCAGCATCCCACTGGGATTGCCAAGAAGATTGGATATGTGATAAAACAGAGGATTTAAAATCAGTGTGTGGAACTTTAAAATCTGAAATGGGAAGGTTAAGTGCAGATTTGGCAGCCCTATCGGCATTTTCATTGCCTTTGATGCCTACATGACTTGGAAGCCAGCAGAACACTAATCTATTCTTAGAAGAAATTTGTGAGATCCTTTCAAGTAAACTGCAGATTAAAGGATTCTCAAGTCGTTGATTTGAAAGGGCCTGTAATGTTGACAAAGAGTCTGAAAAGATAATAAAACGGTTGGAATTAAAACTTTCAACTAGATTAAGGGCAAGATCTACTGCTTTAATTTCAGCAGAGAAGATAGAAGAGTTGTTTGGAAGGCGGCATTTTAAGCTCCTTTGTCCATAAACAGCCGCAGCTGCTACAGAATTGCCTTCTTTAGATCCATCCGTATAGATGGGTTTGAAGGAAAAATAATTCTCCTTTATCTCGTTGTATCTAGCATAAAATACAGTTCTATCCGTGACAGACTTTTTGTCAGATGCAAGGTCAAATCTGAATTCTGCACTGTTTAGTGTCCATGGAGGGATTTCAGAGATTTTATAGTCCGCAATAGACTCGGTGTCTATGCCAAGGTTATCTACAATGGGCTCCATGCGGATACCAAATGGAGGAATAATATTTGGTTTCCTTTCAAAAAGACATTTATATTCAGGTTTAAAGACAACGTTATGAGTTGGATTAAAACGATTCGACTTAAGTTTTAAAATATATTGAAGTGAGAGTTTTTGTCTCCTGTAAGAAAGAGAAGGTTCATTAGCCTCGACATAAAGACTATTGACGGGAGAAGTTCTGAAAGCTCCAAGTACAAGACGTAGACCTTCGTGATGTATAGAATCAAGAATTTTCAGATAGGATTTACTGGCCGATCCCTATACAATAGATCCATAGTCCAACTTGGAGCAAACTAAAGACCGATAAAGCCGCAAGAGGACTTTACGGTCTGCTCCCCATTCAGAATGAGCCACAACCTTAAGAAGATTAAGAGCCTTCTTGCACTTCTTTTTAAGTGCAGTGATGTGAGGAAGGAAGGAGAGCTTTCTGTCAAAGATGACTCCAAGAAATTTAAACTCAGAAACAACTTCAATTTTAGTTTTGTCCAGATAAAGTTCAGGATCTGGATGAACACCTCGTAGATTACAGAGGTGCATGCACTTAGTTTTGGACTTTGAAAATTTGAAGCCATTTTCATCAGACCATGTTTGCAATTTGTTGAGACATTGCTGAAGTTGTCTCTCAATAATATTCATATTTCGAGATCTGAAGCATATAACGAAGTTAACAACATAGACGGAACAGTCTACACTAGGACAGATAGCTTCAACTATACTGTTCATCCAAGAAGGCTGAAATAAAAAGAGAAAGACGGCCTTGAAGACCAAAGTCATGTAAGTCTTTGAGAATTCCGTATTTCCAGGTTGTATCGTAAGCGCTTTCAAGGTCAAAAAAGACAGATACTACATGCTGTCTATTAATAAAGGCTTCTCTGACAAGGTTTCAAAGCGGACAAGATGATCTATGGTGCCACGCTGGCGACGAAATCCACTCTGTACATCAACAATGAGGTGGTTTTTTTCTAAAAACCAGACAAGCCTGTTGTTGACCATACATTCTAGGGTCTTGCAGAGACAACTAGTAAGGGCTATAGGCCAATAGTTGACCGGTCACTACCATCTTTGCCAGGTTTTAGGATAGGAATGACTAGTGCCTTCCGCCAGGATGCAGGAAAATCACCTGACTGCAAGATATCATTAAAAATATCAAGTAAAACTGAGAGGGAAGTAAAAGGTAAGTGTTTTAAAAACTGGTAATGAACTTTATCTGGGCCAGGAGAAGAATCATGAGCTTTATTCAGAGCAGATTTTAATTCTTTAAAAGTGAAGAGTTTATTATAATGCTCTGAATTCGAAGACTTGAAATTAAGCTTTTTCTTTTCTTCTCTAGCTTTATTCCTCTGAAACTTTTCTGAATAGTTTGCAGAGGAAGACTTTTTGCAAAAGGTGTCAGCAAGAGCATCAGCTATATCCTGGGGAGATTCCAATGAAGTATTGTTAACCTCAAGGTGACTAACAGGGGTCTGGCCTTTGCCATTGATCTTTCTGATCATGTCCCAGGTTTTTTTAGTAGTAGTTCTACTATTCAATTCAGAGACATACTGTCTCCAAGCCTTGCGCTTACTTTCTTTAATGGTATGACGGGCTTTTGCCCTGGAAATACGGAATAAGTTAAGATTGTCTTTGGTAGGCCTGAGATTAAATTTTCTAAGGGCCTGTTTTCTGTCTCTGACAGCCTGTTTACAATCATCATTGTACCAAGGCTTGTCAGGTCGTTTTGGGTTTGTCGAGGTCTGAGGGACGGACTTTTTAGCTGCATCAATTAATAGGGAAGTGAAAAGTTTTGCAGGATCATCGCAATTTCCAAATTTATCATGTGTAATGGTCTGTTCACATAGGGTTTCAAATTTATTCCAATTGGCTTTGGAAAGCTTCCATTTCTGTGGTCGTACACTGCTGGATGGTTGTGTAGATGAAAAGATAATGGGGAAGTGATCACTTCCACACAAATCCTCAGTCACTTTCCAAATAAAATTGGGAAGTAAGACTGGGCTGCATAATGTTAAATCAATGGAAGAGTAAGATCCAGTTGCTGGATGCAAGTAGGTTTTGGATTTGTTATCATTCATAAAAGACAGAGAGTTGTTCGAAATGAAGTTCTCCAACTGGAGACCTCTCTGGTTGGTGTCATTGCAACCCCACATTACATTGTGACTATTAAAGTCCCCAGCAAGAATATAGGGGGATGGCAATTGTAAAATGAGATCATTCAGATTGGTCTCATTGATAGGTTGGCTTGGCGGGAGATATAAAGAACACAGTGTAACAGCACTGTGTATAGATAACCTTACAGCAACAGCTTGCAGGTTTGTATTTAAAGAAATAACTTTGTGAGGAATGTTGTTGTTTACAATAATAGAAACACCTCCTCTGGCTTTTTCACCTTCGGTAAAAATCTTGTTGTAAACAGAATGATATTTGATAGTGATATCATCCTCCCGTTTAAGGAAGGTTTCTTGCAGACAAACAGCAACTGGTTTGTGGTCATTGATTAAAAGTGAAAGTTCGTCAAAGTTTGACTTCAGACCTCGACAATTCCACTGGATTATGGTATCCATAGTGCATGAGGAAAGTATAAAGACTAAAGTAAAAAACGAGGCCGTAAACCAATGCATTTTAAAATAGACTGGTTAAGGTTTAATTACAGATGTCTCGGCTTTGGATGATTGCCAAGCGTCAAAATCCTTGTTCCAAAGATCTTTGGAAGTGGACCAGATAGAGGCTTCTGAATCTGAAGCTCTCACCTTCCAGATTTTCAGTATCTGCATCCATGTCCTCTAGCTCCGAAAATCTTTGGAGGTAGGGACAGGGTCATTTACTTTGACTGTGATCTCACAAGATCCTTGGTTATCTTTAGATTGTGGTTTAGATTTGGAAGAAGACCATTTAGGAGGTCGCGGTGTATGATTGGGATTGTTATCCTTGGATGAGACGTTAGGTTTTGTTGTAGACTGTGAAGATGGAGGTTGTGGTTTCTTAGGAGGTGGTTGTGAAGAGGTAGATGGCTTTGGAGTTTTCCGTGAAGAATTTTGTGAAGGTGTAGATGGCTTTGAATTTTTTTGAGATGAATTATTTTGAGAGTTTGTGGGTTTTGAGGATGCCGAAGAGGTTGTGTTTGTTTTAGATGCAGATGGAGAGTCAGGAATTAGTTTGGACAAGGTGGATGGAGGAAGAAGTTCTTTCAGCTCAGAAGCTACATCAGGAAATTTTTGAAGAAGAACTTTCGCAAGAATTTTACAAGTGCTGCAGTCGTCCTTTTCAGTTGACGAGCCAACAACACCTGCATAACTAGGACCAGAAGAGGTTTTCTTGCGTTGTTCAAATATTTTCCTTGCCTCTGGAAAGCTAACATTATTGTTGTATTTAATGGAAAGGATTTCTTTTTCTTCCTTCCATACAGGGCACTCTCTTGAAAAAATAGAGTGTTGAGACTTACAATTAATACAAAGAGGAGGATTTGAACAAGTAGTGCTGTCATGGTCAGGTCCTTAATGAGCACATTTAGAACATGTTTCTTGGTTAGGACATTTACTGATGTAATGGCCATACCTCTGGCATTTAAAACATCGCAAGGGGTTTGGCACATACACATCTACTTTAACTACTTGAAAGCCTATCTTGATAGAGTTTGGAAGAACAGGTGAAGAAAATGTTAAAATGTATGTGTTTGTAAGTCTCTGCTCTCAATCTCTGCGTACAGAAATCCTTTGAATATTGGATACACCTTGTTGTTTTAGGTTGTCTTTAATTTCTTGCAAGGAGTTGCAGTATGCAAGTTCTTTGCATCTAATTACTCCTTTACAAGAATTGAGTGAAGGGTGTGGAAAAATTTTAACAGATATATCAAAGAATTTTGTGTTTTTCAAAAGATTCAGTGCTTGTTGATTGGTGAGACATTCAACAAGGAGAGTCTGGTCTTTCAGTTTTTTAACAGATTTAGGAGTTCCAAGGATGCTAGATATTTGTTTTTCAATTATAAAAGGAGAGAGCTTTGTGACTGGTTTTGAAGGATCCTGGGATTGAATAACAATAAAACGTGGAGAGTGAAAAGAGGTAGAAATTGAAGGTTCTGTTTCAGAATCACTGTCTGAAAGAGGGCGCTTGCTTTCATTGAGCTTGGCCTTTTTTTGAGACGCCATGTTTGTGTGAAAAGTTTCACCACCGATGCTCCCCACCTGCCATGGAGCCCAACAAGGGGACATGGTCTGGGGAAAACCCATTCGCAGACCATGACAGGGATACATCAGTGGCATACTCGGTATGAAAGGGCTAGACTGGACAGATGTATTCCCGCAGAAAGTCCTACCAAGCTTAGACCATCATTGAGAGGCTACAAATGTCAGTCAAATACCAAAAAACTTTCACCCGATTGACCAATGAGCCACCACCTTCTAGGACTGAACAAGAAATATAATACCTGAAAAGAATGTGATATAATTATGTGGAGAAGATGGTAAATTTAATTGAGAAGTGGATGTAAAAGAAAGAGTATATAAGATGTCCTAGGGCAAGGCATGACCAGCCGATTGATCAGGTCGGGCCTTCCTGACCTCCCGTTTAGCCCAACTTAGGGCCAAAGTGGTGTGTTGCAAGTACAGGGCCTAGCCAATCCCTGATGTCACTCAACCCTAACTGTTATTTCTCTTTTGCAAACATGCTTTCATTCAGCAGGTCTTCTGATAATTGATGTTGATTATTGACATTTTACAAGCATGATTACAAGTTGTCTCAGGACTGTAAATTTTATTAACCTTTTACCACACAAATCTAAGTTTATATGACCTTCAGGAAAAAACCTCGAAAACATGGGAAAATGAGAAAATGCTGGTTACCAGCATTTTCTCTTTTTCCCTCAATGTTTTCTTCCCTTCAAAAGTTAGATTTCAGTTTTTGACACTAATTCAGATCTAACTTCTTGTCTGCTATTGTCAAGCTGGGACCAGTCTAAAATTCTTTTGTTTGGTAAAGAGTAAAGGAAACAATGAGGTACACTTGTAATTAATAAAACATAAAGTAGAAAATACTGATTAATAAAGGAAGACCTTTTTCTAGTAAAATACTAAATCTTTGCCAACACTTCAGTAATTTTGTAAATCATAGCTTTAAAACATCTAACACTTTGGATTGTATGTGTGTACTACCTGCACACATTAGCCTGCTCATTGTCCCTGTTTGTGCTGTTCCAACACCAGCAGCACCTGGGATGGTGGTGTCATATACATCACTACATGGAACACACTGTGTGGTAGACTGTACATCTGAAATCTCTTGGAAAGTGTGGAGTGGGCAGTCAACACAAGTGAGGGCTGATCCACAAGTTTCAATACAAGGTAGGTTGTCACAGTTACTGCAGCCTATATATTGTCCTGCACCACAGATAGCTGTAAGAAATGATAGAAACAGATAGAAATACTAGTTCATTGTGTTTGGTTCATAACTTGTTGGCAAAGGACATTTCATGACTCTAATATACCTATTACAGATTTTATTATCTAACACACATTTGAGATAAAATACAATCTGACATCATTGCTTAACTTCAGATGTTTTTTCTGTGATGATGCAGTTTCCAACAGGTCTACCATAAATCTATACAGTATAGGGTTAGCAAGAAATACTGAAAATTTTCATGTCATCTAGACTTTATGTGTGTCAGTGTTCTTTCCTCTTTTTTTTTCTTGGCAATTGCGATCATCCAATTTTGTTCAACAGTCTTTAGTAAGAAAACAAATCACCTACATCTTCAAGAAAGGCATGCCACACTGACCATGTAGCTATAATTATAGTCTGCAAATTGCGCAATAATAAACTAAAATATGTACTGAAAAAAATGAAAAAAAGTAGTCTTAACTCATTAACAATCGACAAAATTTTAGGTTTATCCAAATTGAAAGCATTTGCAGAAAACAAAAGAAAAGTGACCAAAAATTTGAAATTTGTTTTGTGAAGAGTAGAAAACATTGTGGGAAAGGAGAAAATACTGGTTACCAGCATTTTCTTCTTTTCCCACAATATATTCTACAAGATTCTTTCTCAGGGTCGTCAAAAGTAGGGATTGTATGGTAATGGATTAATATGGGCATGTTCTGGTAGAAAACAAAGAATAAGCACAAAGTCTAAATAAACTCACGAATGTTACAAAAGCTTTCGTCTGTTGCACCCACAGTGTCTGTTTTGTAGTTTTCTGGGCATACAGTACAACTTCCAAATCTGTCCTCAGCTGTCTTGTAGGTTCCAACAGGACACAGTTGACATATATTGTTATTATTCAGCTCATAGCCAGCTTCTTTACAGAACCCTTTGTGTGTTTGGAGAAAAAGATTTATGGTAAGCATTACTTTTCTTTTACTCTTTACCAAACTGAACAATTCAGACTGGGTCAAATTGAAAGCATTTGCAGGCAAGCATTAAACGTAGCAAAAATAGTGATTTCTGTATTTGGTAGCATAGCAAACAATGTGGTAAAAGGATAAAATAGTTTTGCCTTTTTTCACAATATTTTCAATAGGCTTCTTTCACATGGTCATTGAAAATCAGGGTTGTGTGGGAAGAATTAAGTTACTTATTTGGTGTCTGCCTTGAAGTATGGTTACCTACATTTGTAGTTTTTAAATTACAATAATTGTACCCTTAACACCAAAAAGGACTTACTCAGTTTAGAGATTAATGGATAGAACAGTTAAGTTTCTATATGCTGGTCTTTTACAAAGTGCCATGTATCTCACAAAGGACAAATCTTCAAATAAACAACATCATTAATATAATTATATTGTTGATAATTTTACTCTGATGTTTCTAAAATAATTTGCTTCAAATTTGTTACTGGAGATGATTAAATGAATAATTTACCATATATGTATAAATACCTTCACACTGATCCTTAGATGTGGAAGCATTTTCTCGTGTACCATAGTTGATACTAGAAGCGGTAAAAAAGTCCTCACAGCGTTCACACTTGGTGTTTGAAGTTGGGTGGGAAACTGATGAGAAAGTATCAAGGTCACATGGGACACATGTTAAACGGCTGTCACATACATCTAAACATGGAGGTTCGGTACATTCTGGACATCCTATGTAGTACCCCGCATCACATCTTGCTGAAATAATAAGTCAGATAATTAAAATCCTCTTACAAGCACCATTGACACCAGTGTAGCAGATAGTCATCTACCACATTGTGAAAAATAGAGAAACTGCTCCAATCATGTAATCTCTCTGACAGTTTGTCATGGGCTTTCTATTTCCAGATTGTTTCTGAACAAACTGTTTTTCTATCTTACATAATTAGCTGAATAATTTTTCTTTTTTAAGCATTTAACTCTTTACCACACAATCCCAAATTTTAACGCCATTGAAGAGAAAGCCTTTCAAAATTATTGTGGGAAAAGGAGAAAATACTGGAAACCAGCATTTTCTCCTTTTTTCCCAATGTTTTCTACCCTTCCCAAAACAAATTTCCTTTTTTGAGCAAGCTTTATTTTGTCATCTGCAAATGCTTTGAATTTGGACCCGTGCGAAATTTTGTTGTTTGGCAAAGAGTTAACACATTAAGTTACAGACTGGTTTTAGTGTGACAACATACTGATACATGCATCACATGAAAGAAGTATTTCAAGGACAGGAAAATAACTTAAAAGCTAAAGTTTGACCATACAATCCTTTGTTTTAACAACCATGAAGAAGAAAGCTTTTGACAACATTGTAGCTAAGCAGTATTTTCTCCTTTCTTCACAATATTTCCTACTCTTTTAATAATAGAAATAATCTTCTGAGCTTTACTGAATTATTTATCTATCAGTGCTTTTGGTAGTGGCTATCATGAATTACAAAAAAGAGCACATATTAGATAAACAGGAATGAATAACTTTTCAATGGCATAGAAAAGAGGCTTGTTTACACTTTCTCAGGGAAAGTGGCTTGTTTACCCTTTCTCTCCTAATTGCATTTAATTTTATCAACATAAATGAAAAAAAATCATTTCTTGATTTAAAAAAATCTACATATATAAATCTCAATTTTATCCCACAAAATATAATGTTTTTGTATTCCTGACTTTATGTTTTATTGCACTCCTTTTCTGAATGTTTGAAATACTTACTTATAAATCTTGAAAACGCCTGCTATAAAATACATAAAGTATAATAGGACTGAAATGTAAATTTTGTCTCTATGAGATAATTAAAAAAGCAAAGGGTCAACTGAAAATGGCTTTTTGAACATGTTTCATTTTATTCTCACAAATCATATTCTACAAATAGAACTAATTCTTGACAGTTTGAATCTAAACCAACTTGAAAACTTGCATATATAGACAGAGGATAACTTACGTATGATACAAAATGAACTGCCAGGTGCCCCAGGAATATCTGTGTAGTCATATGGTGCTGTACATGGTACACATGACCCAAACTTATCTATAGTGCTGTTCTTATAAAACCCTCTTTCACATGGTGTGCATTCACCTTCATCATCTAACTCTGAACCATCTGGACACAACTCTAAAACATGAAAAATGTGGATGAGAGTGATGGACTGGTATGTGGCACCCTCTATATTGCAGTTGCTGGGTTCTGACATAATTCCAAAAACTAGAGGTCAGTCTTTGGCAATACCAACATGTTCAATCTGAGCTAAGGAATTCTTAATTCAGTTTTCACTCTAAATGAAACACTTGCAATCTGACTGGCTGGGACAAGATGTCTCGACCAATTGAAATGCTTATCTCAATTTAAAATTAGACCAATGTGCAAAATCTCTTTTGAATACACCCTCTATTAAGGTGTTCAGGAGATGAATAAACCCAAAAATTGCTGATTATAATTTCATTTAATTTATAGATGGTGTACATCAAGATCAGACAGAATGTGAAGACTAATCTTGGATCTTGGAAATATTCTTTTGAGATATTTTTACACATCACAGCATTTTTAATGGAGTAATTTAGTCTCTTTCACTACTTAAATTTACATTTAATTAAGTTCGGTTTTTAACTCATTATCTTTTGATTAACAATGATGATAATGAGAAACTGCTTAGTGCTATAACTTTCTCCTTTTACCACAATGTTTTCATGGAAACCCGGATTAAGAGAAAAAAGTTGTTTGCTAATAAGCATCTATTTCTCCTTTTTCACCTGTTCAAAAGTCAAGTATAATCTTACTCAGACAATCCTCTGAAGAATTTGATCCTGCAGATACTGTTCCTTTGTCACTGTCACATGACAAACATTTGGTGTTTTCTGTGGGCTCGCTGTTAGGCTGATAGGTGTCAAGGTCACATTCTTGGCAAGACAAACCTTCTACACATGTCTCATTACATGGGGGCTCAGAGCACTCAGTACATCCTACGTATGTACCTGCTGGACATGTTGCTAAAAAAAAAAAAAAAAGAGGTATGAATTACAGTCAAATAGATTTTTATACTTTTCCCTGTCCTCACTTTAACCACTTTTAAAATGTACACCATTGCTTTGCTTTAACCTGACTGTGAAAAACTTCAAGTGGTAGAAAAAAGACAAAAATCAAAAGAATTACAGAAGAATAAAAAGTAAGGGAGAAGGGTATGGGGTGAGAAAAAGTAATGACCCATGTGTATAATTATTGACTGAATTCATTTTTGACCATAACAGATGTAGTTAACTATCAGAAAATAGCTCGGCATGGAGCACCTAGGAAAGAGGACCTCAAGCAAAAGAATAAAAGCCCTTTATAAAGTGAGAACCAACATACGAATATAGCACAAGTCTAAGGTGGTGGCCCCTTCTTCATTTGTGGTGAAACCTACTGGGCATGGTACACACTGATCAAATCTACTTGTCACATTGCCATTATCTTTATAGCTGCCACGCCCACATGGCACACATACACCATTTTCATTGAATTCCTTGCCAGGATCACATATTTCTGAAAACAAGTAAAAAAGTATTAGACATGAGAAAAGGTCATCACAGTCAAAGTAAACATTTAAGAACTTTCAATTAACAGTGAACCCTTTACCAAATAATCTCGACTTTAACAACTCTGAGAACAGAAGCCTTTTGAAAACATTGTGGGAAAAGGAGAAAATGCTGGTTACCAGCAATGTATCCTTTTCCCATAATGTTTTCTACACTAACAACTCTGAGAACAGAAGCCTTTTGAAAATATTGTGGGAAAAGGAGAAAATGCTGGTTACCAGCATTTTCTCCTTTTCCCATAGTGTTTTCTACACTATCCAAAGACAGAAATCATGATGTAAGCTACATTCACACTGTTGACTTCAACTGATTTCAGTTTTGTCTGGTCCAAAATTTTGTTGTTTGGTAAAAGGTTAATAGAGCTTCCTGATCTCACACAGTTTAATTCTTTATCAGACAAAACAATCTTAGATCTTTCCAAACTAAATAATAATCTTTATTAAAGTCTCATTCATGTACAACAATATTTACAACTGATATAAAAGACATGGAAGTACATGTACATGACCATTCTATATAGAATTATAAGAGACTATCATAAAAACAATGCATAAAATATTCTACATATTCTACATAAGTAGTAAAATTCAGTTGCGGATTTTACCATAAAACATAATTTTTAAAACGTATTTAAAAACTACAGTTTATGGCTAGTTTGGTGTTGTAGTCTTCGGATCGCTCGGATACTATCCTGGGATATTTGTTATAAATCAGCAGCTGAATCTTGTAGAGGTAAAAAAAAAAAAAGCATGGAGATAAGAAATATTGTTATTTACTGACAGAAAATGACCTTAGCTTAAGAATGTCTAGGCAGGTTTTGGCACAAAATTTTATCAGATACTGATTGGATAATAAAAGACTTAGTTGATCTGGTTTGCTTAGAAATAAGAAGTTTGGTTTAATTTCTACTGCTTTTAGAAATAAACTGGTTCTCAGATCATTGTAAACATTGCATTCTAATAAAACATGTGATTCATCCTCGACTGCACTACAAAAGGGGCATTTACGTTCATTCAATTTCAGGTTCTATAAGTGCGTAATTTGTTACGACCCTTTCCGGATGTACCGGTAGTACTATTCAGTGTTGTTAACCATTCGGTTATGAACAAATCCATAGACGTTCTTTCGACTTCTTGCGTAAATGAAAATTTATGTAATGGGCCGGACAAATCAAGATCGAAATTAGGATTAAGATACAAAAATTGTTTTTTAACAAAATAAAACCAGTTTTTACAATGCATAGATTGAGAGTCAGCCCATACTGCAATACGTTTATTCAATCGGGAGTTATTTGTCTGAGAAAGGCGTGCCCAGAAAATAGCAATTGATTTCCACTGATGAACAATGGGTGGAACCCAACCCATTTCCCCATAAACAGTATGATCATTTGCTGATGACAAATTGAATATCACACAAACATTGGAATTAACTTTGTTAGAATTGAAAACATTGTTAGAATAGATGGAATAGAAGAAAATGCTGTTTTTTTTTTCATCGTACCACCATGTTTTGAAAACCGGTCTTTCTCAGGGTCTCTAAAACTTACAATAAACAACAGGCTTACTAGGCTCTTTATTCTACCCAAGAGACTTTTTTAATGCACAAATAGCACCCTCCAATAGAGGTTATGTAAAAACCGTAACCTTCGATGTTTCAACAAGAATTTTCATTAATTTCACAAAGTGATCTACTTTAAGACCTTCTGGGAAAAGTGTTTTATTCTTAGCTAATAAATATTTTAGAAAAAAAAAAATCCTAAAAAAACTTTATGATCCCTGGATAAAGACTGTTGCTTCCAGATTCCCAGCACTTGTTGACCTTTGAACCAGATACTTCTATACAAAAAGATCTTGGAGATTGTTAATGACTGGAAATTTCAATTTATATACATATAGTTCTGCATGGTTTAACATATTTTCATAACCAAGCCTACATTGGCAACTTTTCCTGACAAAGATAAAGATCAGACTTCAAAAAAACAACAGATGTTGAATCTTTATCATCCAATTGTCTGCAGACATTCTGACAAAAAATACAGGCTTAAAATCAAAATAATTTGGGCAATCTTCACTGCATTAATGTATCCACTTTGCTGATATAGCACTCTAACAATTATATACAAACTTACTCTGACAATCCTCTGATGAATCTGATCCTGTAGATACTGTTCCTTCATTACTCTCACAAGACAGACATTTGGTGTTTTCTGTGGGCTCACTATTAGGCTGATAGGTGTCAAAGTCACATACTTGGCAGGACAAACCTTGTACGCAATCCTCAATACAAGGGGGGTCAGAGCACCCTGTACATCCAATGTATGTACCAGCTGGGCATATTGCTAAAGTAATGAAAGACACTGAATAAACATCATGCACTATTACCATCAACTTAATTTTGTATCAGCATATAATTGTTTTCATTTAACAATCAAGTAACAATAAACATTTCAGTTTACATGGGTAGGATCTGCCCAACAGGGAAAAACACAAACACAAAGACAAATGGGATAGGCAGACAAAAACATTGCTTATCTTGAAAAAACATGATAAAAAAAAGTGTTGTAACAAGACCAAATATAATACAGTCAAACCTGCCCGATCGGCCACCTGTATAAGAGTGCCACCTGCTTAAGTGAGACACTTCCGTATAATGCAATTTACTCTAAAATGAACCTTGATAAGAGCGCCACCTGCATGACCTGGCCAACGGCCAGTACTTTTGGGTCCAAAAACCTGAAAAAGCCGAAACCTGCATAAACGCGCCACCAAAATTTTATGATGACCAGTTTTCAAACTTGTATACTCGAGTAAAAAGATTGAAAACACCGCCACCATTTTTGTTTACCGATCAGGAAACCCGACATACATAGTCCTGTGTTAAGGGTTTAATGTTGCTGACTTGGCTTGATTAGACAATGAAATCAATAATTGGTCATTTGTTAATCGTTTTATGACCACCAAATACTATAAAGAAGATGATTAGCTGGAAACAAACACCCTTCAGTCTTAAAATGGGTCGGAGATTGTCACAGTTTGACAGGTGTCATTATTCAATTATCGATCATTGTAGAACAATATGATGAATTTGAAAACAGATATAGACCAGATTTTAACACATTAATGCGTATTTTTGATAATCCATTTCACTCTTATTATGGCTGACACGTATGAATGATTTTGTATAGGCAAATTTGACACAAGAGCTCTCTCAACCTTCGTAAAGCATTTCTACCAGACTGTGACATAAATTGTGGATTATTAATATAAGGACTGTACCCTATCTTCCTGAGTAAATTAAATATGTTTTTAGATTTTTTTTCTTTAACCCTTTACCACACAATAGCTACATTTGACGACTCTGGAGAAGAAACTATCTAAAAACATTGTGGGAAAAGGAGAAAATGCTGGTAACCAGCTTTTTCTCCTTTTCCCACAATGTTTTCTACCCTTCCCAAAACAAATTTCAATGTTTGACTCTCTCTAATTTTGTCATCTGCTTATGCTTTGAATTTGGACCAGTCTAAAATTTTGTAGTCTGGTAAAGAGTTAATCGGGAAATGTCCAATAATTTAATAATTTTGGTGGATTCTCAAGTCATTCAGATGGGTTATTAGCTCATGTCCAAACAATCCCGAAAAAAATGTAAAAGTTACATGATTTTTGTAGCGTCTTTCAAGTTGGGTCAGTCCAAAATTTAATAACATAACGAGTCACCTTGGTTATAAAACCTGGATAAGACAGCCACCTGTATAAGACTGCCACTTTGGGTCAGTCCCAGAGCTGGCTGTCTTATACAGGTTTGACTGTAACATAAAAAAGATCACTATGCTATATGTCAATAATAATGCCTACATACGAATATAGCAGAAGTCAAAAGCAGTTGCTCCTTCTTCATTTGTGGTAAAGTTGGCAGGACATTGTACACACTGGGAAAATTTACTTGTCACATTACTGTTATCTCTATAGTGACCACGCCCACATGGCACACATATACCATTTTCGTTGAACTCCTTGCCAGCTTCACATATATCTATATTGAAGGATTAAAATAATAACATTTAACATACAGTGAATACACACTATCTTTCTATAAGTTATCCTCAGATCAAATGAAATGAAATGTATTAGTATGATAAAGTAAAAATGATAAGAGAGTTTTAAAACAGACAAGCAAGACTTCTCAAACAATTTATTCATTAAAGTGTGAAGTAATGCAGATAAAATTTCTTATTCTTTTTAAAACAGCTTTAAAATACAGCTGGAGTTGTCTGTAGCATTCAAGAGGTAAAAACCTGTTTTTAACTAAGATTGTTAAAAAAACATATGCCTTTAACCCATTACCACTCAATCCCTACTTTTGACGCCCCTGAGAAAGAAGCCTTTTGAAAACACTGTAGGAAAAGGAGAAAATGCTGGTAACCAGCATTTTCTCCTTTTCCCACAGTGTTTTCTACCCTTCCCAGAACAAATTTCAATTTTTCATTTACCTTTATTTTGTCGTCTGCAAATGCTTTCAATTTGAACCAGTCTAAAATTTTGTCATGTGGTAAAGAGTTAACTGAATATAGGGGTACATATTTCTATTATCATCATATACAGGCTGTACGTTAATTCAGATTTGCTACAAAACTTGTAGATGAGTTACAATACAATATCTATCAGAACACAAGAGGGCCAAGATGGCCCTGGATCGCTCACCTGAATTTTTGAGATGACCATAGCCTATTTCTTTTTTGAGGTATTGAAACATTGGAACCATATATATAATTTTGCTAAGCAATTTTCAAAAGGTCACCTGTAAAATTCATTTCGAAATCTGACCATCAGTTTCAAAAAGAAGAATTTTTAAGAATTCTTCATTTCTGTATAAGAGCAAGTAACCCCCATCCACGAGGGCCATGTTTCTTGACGGATCAAAATTTACAAACAAGTTTTCAAAAGGGTCACCCAAGGAACATTTCGGAAATTTTGTTTTAAAATCTGACCAGGGGTTTCAGAGAAAGAGAATTTTCAAGAATTTCATCATGTCCGTATAGTGCAAGTAGCTCCCATTCACAAGAGCAAGGATCACCCAAGGAACATCCCTGTCAAATTATTTTAAAATCCAACTAGGGGTTTCAGAGAAGAAGAACTTTCAAGAATTTCTTCATTTTCTTATAGTGCAAGTAGCCCCCATTCACCAGAGCCATGTTTCTTGACGGATCACAATTTTGTGAACAATTTTTGAAAAGGGTCACCCAAGGATCATCTCTGTGAAATCATTTCAAAATCTGTCCTGCCGTTTCAGAGAAGAAGAATTTTTAAGAATTTCTTCATTTTCCTATAGTGCAAGTAGCCCCCATTCACCAGAGCCATGTTTCTTGACCAATCAAAATTTCGCGAAAACTGTTTGAAAAGGGTCACCCAAGGAACATCCCTGAGAAATTATTTCAAAATCTGACCATCGGTTTCATAGAAGAAAAATTTTTAAGAATTTCCTCATTTCCCTATAGTGCAAGTAGCCCCAATTCACCAGAGCCATGTTTCTTGACAAATCAAAATTTCACGAACACTTTTTTAAAAGGGTCACCAAAGGAACAACTCTGTGAAATTATTTCAAAATCTGACCAGCGGTTTCAGAGAAGAAGATTTTTTGAGAATTCCTTCATTTTTCTGTATAGTGCAAGTAGCCCCCATTCACCAGAGCCACATTTTTTGATGGATCAAAATTTCGCAAACAATTTTTGAAAAGGGTCACCCAAGGAACATATCTGTGAAATAATTTTAAAATCCGACCAGCGGTTTCAGAGGAGAAGATTTTTAAAGAATTCCTTAATTCCTTAATTTCTGTATAGTGCAAGTAGCCCCCATTCACTAGTCAATTTTTGACGGATCAAAATTTCACGAACAATTTTTGAAAAGGGTCACCCAAGGAACATATCTGTGAAATAATTTCAAAATCCGACCAGAGGTTTCAGAGGAGAGGATTTTTAAAGAATTCCTTGATTTCTGTAAAGCGCAAGTAGCCCCCATTCATCAGAGCCATGATTTTTGACGGATCAAAATTTCACGAACAATTTTTGAAGAGGGTCACCCAAGGAACATATCTGTGAAATAATTTCAAAATCCGACCAGTGGTTTCAGAGGAGAAGATTTTTAAAGAATTTGCTAAAAAATTCCATTTGGTTGCCATGGCAACCAGAGTTTTTGACAGAATCAAATTCTGTGATTAATTTTTAAAGAGGACCTCCCAAGGAACATTCCTGCCAAGTTTGGTCCAAATTGGCCCAGCGGTTTAGGAGGAGTTGATGTTTAAAGAATTGTTGACGACGCACGACGCACGACGGACAGCCAGTACTAGTGACCCTAAAAGCTCCCCTTGAGCACGTTGTGCTCAGGTGAGCTAATAAAAAGAGCAGGAATTCAATCATCATCTGCATAACATCATTTTTATCATACACTATTTATACATACTTGCAGTCGCACTGGTATACATATATATTCAAGATGCCAACAATCATTTTTAATTAAACATAGATGCCAACTATCATTTTTACGTAAACATACATGTAGTTATATATAATAATTTTTTTCCAAAATTCCTTTCAAACTATTGCTATACAAATCAACCTGCATGAAAAATAGCAAGGTTTTATACAACCAATTGCATCTTCTCTCACAGTGTTTGCCTTGTCATTAGAAAAGGATTCCCTATCATTCTTCCTTTCTTCCAATATGTCTCAGCTGTGTCACTTGTCCTATATTTGGTAGGTGTAATGCTAACCCTTTCCTAACTTTTAACCCATTACCAAACAACAATATTTTAGACTGGTCCAAATTGAAAGCATTTGCAGACGACAAAATAAAAATGACTGAAAATTTGAAATTTGTTCTGTGAAGGGTAGAAAACATTGTGGGAAAAGGAGAAAATGCTGGTTACCAGCATTTTCTCCTTTTCCCACAATGTTTTCTAAAGGCTTCTTTATCAGGGGCGTCAAAAGTAGGTATTGTGTGGTAATGGGTTAACTACCCTCACAGGACCAGTCTACTATTTTGTTGTTTGGTAGAGAGTTAGGCCTATAAAAGTATACTTGCCTTCACAAAGCAGGGATGAGTTGGCTCCTGTTTGCCTTGTGGCCTTGTTTGTACCACATGACTTACAATCAAACTGTAACAGTTCATCTTGATATGTATCATATGGACAAGCCTTACACATCACACTTGTTCTATCCCAGTATTCACCAAGGTCACAGAACTCTATTTAAAAAAGAAATGATTGAAAATAAAGACTCTGTCCATGGCATTTACCCACAAATTTATTTAACCCTTAACCATTTTCCAAACAATCCTGAGTTTTCAAAAGACCAAAGAAGGCTTTTGAAAACATTTTGGGAAGAGAAGAAAATGTTTGTTACCAGCACTTTCTCCCTTCTCCCTTTCCCCCAATGTTTTAAAAGGTCTCTTCTTTAAGGTCCTTAAAAGTAGGAATTATGTGGTAAAGGGTTAAAATAAGGAGTCTCTGTTCATGACAATACCTCTATTCCACCATGGCTCATGTTCTCAATAAATTCAACTGATAGAGTAGTACAAGTATTTAGATGTAGCACTTGACTGAGAATGAATCATTCCTACTGAAATAGTGCATTTCTATCCCTTCTTTGATATAACCATCTTCGCGAGCCAAGGTTTCGATCACTACATGGATCTCACCTTTACTGACTGAGCCTGACTTTGAGATTCCTGAGATGCACCCTCTATTGGAGGCTGGTTATTACCCCCCTTTACATCATATTTCTAAAAGCCAATGAAATATTGTTTTACAAACCCCTTATGAATACACATGAAGCGATAAGCAGACATCCACATGGGTTTCCATGTTTACCTTCTATTCAAAAGGTAGTGACCTTATTCTATTTCTATCAAAGATGAAATGCTACGAGCAATTTCATTCGTTGCAGTAAGAGCTGGCTGCATCCTATGAAAAAGCGTATCGGGGGAATGTAAAAATGAATCTCGATCCGCCAAGGGTAGAGTACCATACTGAATCGTCAGGCTTGGCTTGCAAAGATGTGGTATAACAGAAAAATTAGATTTATAATGTCTGAAATAAGTTGTGAACTTAGTTTTGTATAAAATAGAACAAGAAAAAAAACGCAGTAAAAGCAAGACCAACGACAATTCATATTTCTCATTACCATCCAAAATCTGTTTAACTCTTTTCTATATAACAAAATTTTAGACATGTCTAAACTGAAAGCATTTGTAGATGACAAAATTAACATTACTTACAAATTAAAATCTGTGTTGAGAAGGCTAGAAAGGATTGTGGAAAAAGGAGGAAATGCAGACTACCAGCATTTTCTCTTTTTTCCACAATCTTTTCAAAAGCTGTCTTCCTAGGGGTTGTCAAAAGTCGAGATAGTGTGCTAAAGGGTTAAAGTGCTCGTGCATCCAAAGATAAGCACAAGCACTGGCTGGATGATCTGTCCTCTAGCAAATGCTAGTTCGAGTTTCCCCCACAGAAATCCAAGCAGCAGCATCAGTTCAATGTTTTCTCAAAGCAAGTTTAAATATATGACTGATATTTCACAGTGCTTACCCATAACACAATCAGATTCCTTTACAGACATATTGGTATATGTGGTGACATTGTCTGGACAACTTTGACAGCTTTCATGGAGTGCTTTATTCCTGTATGTCCCACGTGGACATATGCTACAGGAGCCATCCTCTTCAAGCTGGGTACCTGATTCACAGTTATCTGAAATAATCATTGAATGGTATAATCCACTAGTTGTCAGATTCTCAGAGAAATCACTCTGATACCATAGATATGATAGAAAGCAACCATAGAGGGTTTTTTTTAAAGACTTTTTCAGTCTTTGCTTAGACAGAATGTGTATTAGCCCTATGAAAATAAATATGACTAGATGCCATATACTATCTTCAGAAATTTAAATATCTAAATCAACATGTACTTTGGAGTAGAACATCACATTTCCAATTTGATGACATTGTTCAAACTGCAACGATGAGACAACAGACAGCACTTTGCACAGTTAACTCATTACCACACGACAAAATTTTAGACTGGTTCAAATTGAAAGCATTTCAGACGACAAAATAAAGGTGACTGAAAAATTGAAATTTGTTCTGGGAAGGGTAGAAAACACTGTGGGAAAAGGAGAAAATGCTGGTTACCAGCATTTTCTACTTTTCCTACAGTGTTTTCAAAAGGCTTCTTTCTCAGGGGCGTCAAAAGTAGGGATTGTGTGGTAATGGGTTAAACCTTTGTTACTTATTTTTAACAGCACTTGGGTAACATCATCCAGGTCAGTTGATTGTATCGATGTGCTCATACACTTTAACTGCTATTGCTATGCATAACCTTCTTTTCAAGCTGTCTTGTTTCAACGAAGTCAAAACAAATACATTGCCTGATCTGTAGCTGTTTGCCAAATGAAAAAATTTTAAATCGACACAAATTGAAGGAAATTGCGGACAACAAATTAAATACAACCCAAATTGAAGGGTGATAAGCATTATGGGAAAGGAGACAATGCTGGCTACTAGCAGTTTCTCCTTTTCTCACAAAGTTTTCAAAAGCCTTTTCTATAGGGTGGTTATAACCTGGGATTGTTTGGCAAAATTTTAAACCCTACCAAAATAAGACAAGATAAAGTAAGATATGTCTTCATCTTTGCAAATGAAAAGAAACTGTTCCTCACACCATGGAATATTGTCTATGAGACAGTAATAGGAGAAATGTTGGTATGTAATCTTTTCTCCTTGGCCTACATGTTTTAAAACATTTCTTCTTCAGAGTCATAAAAACAAGGAATAGCTTGTTCAGGAGTTTGAGTTTCTCAGACAATGCAAAGCAGATTAGTCCCAAATGCTAAATCTAATGAGAAAAAAAAGATATTGGCTCATAAAGATACAAACCATAACATTTGTCCACAGTTGTGGTGGCATTTGTTTTGGTCCGCTTATCATTTGGGCACTGTTTACATGAACTCTGACCTCTTTCATCCTGATAGGTGTGCAAAGGACACTCACTACAGCCAGGTGGTGACTTGTTGTTGTCATAGAAATACCCAACACTACAAATTTCTGCAACAACAAAAATGTTTGATGTGGCATAAAAGGACTTATAATATATTTACTAAATTTTGTTTTCATTTAGTATTGTTTGGACATTTTTACAGTGAAGTATTTAAAAAAAGAATAAAAAAAATATATGTAGAATTATAATAAACTTATGGTTAGACAAGAATAAATTGTAGAAAATATCAGCAATATACAATAAACAAAAACATTTGAAAAAAATTGTAAACTTGGGTAGAAAGATCCCAATAATTTCAAGAAATAAGTATCTCTATTTGTAAATAATCTCCTATCGTCTATTATCAGTTGCACCTTTCTATAATGTCCTAATTCTAGTTGTACAACATAACAGGTACTAAACAGATTATAGCTAAAATCTTCACTTACCTACACACAGATCCTCTGATGGGGTTCTAATGTTTACTGTGGTAAAGTTTGTTGGACATGACTTGCATGAGAACTGACCAGTCTCATTTTGATATTGACCAATTTCACACATCTGACAAGATGAGGATGAACTGTTGTAATACATTCCCTTTCCACACAGAACTGAAAACATGAAATTGGTAAAAAAGTACTCACTTATCAAGGTCTTTAATGTAGAACATATATATTACGGAAGTGTACACAGGAAAATAGGATTCATCAAAAACAACACCAATTCAGTTTTCTCCCCCAAGTTAATGTATTATCTATCCCTTCATTACACAATCCAGTGGTTCTAATGACCATAAAGAAGAAGCCTTTTAAAAAGACTGGTCATCAGAATTTCATCTTTTCCCGAAATGTTTTCTACCCATCTGATGGCAAGTGTTATCAATGATTCAAACTCAAATAATTTTGATGTCTGCAAATTGCTCTCTTTTCAGATTGACTGGATACAATGTAGCAGTCCATGGGATAACCCTGAGATAAGTCAGGGAAAAAAAGACACAAATTTTGCTATTTGACCTCTGGTTTCTTTAGAATATATGAAGATTGTGAACAGTACAGATCTATGATTGGAATGCAGAGCTTGTATATTATACTGGTCTATCCAGATAACAGATAGATATACTGTAAGTGTATAGCTTTTGTGTTGGATAAGGAGGCACTACTTCCCTGCTATAGAACTAGCTTCTATAGACATGGTAGATCTTTTGCCTTGGGACCTGGAAGTCCAGGGTTCAATCACTGCCTCGGGAAGTTATACATCAGAACTGTTTTTACATTGGCACCCGCCATTAAAATAAAAACACTAAGTTAAGAAATTGGGCAACATTGCTTTACTCTGTACCAAGTGAAAAAATCAAAGTCCAATGCAAATTGAAGCATTTGTAGTTAACAAAATATAAATGGAACAAAAAAATGAAATATATTTTGGAATGGGTAGTAAACATTTTGGTGAAAGGAGAAAATCCCACAATGTTTTCAAAAGCTATTCTCTTCAGAGTCATTACAACACAGGATTGTGGGGTAAAGGGTTAAAAACTGAACCAAAAAGATGAATTACCACACTTGTTGTCCACCAGGTTTTTTCCAGGTGGGCATTCTGTCTGGATGTTGATAGACGCGGCTCCCTCAACAAGCATGGCTCCACCAGTATCCTGCAAACAATCAAGTATTATTTTACTCTTAACCCTTGGGCTGAGAAATAAATTGTATGGACCTTAAAAACCAAAATATTGCTAACTGAAACTTATTGTGTGGTGGATAAATATCTGCTTATCTGGCAGCATAGATCGTAGACCAGATTGCATGTTATAAGGTAATTATTCCCGCAAAGCACCTAAGTATTAATTGGATTACAAATGCAGATTTGTTCACATCAAAAGCATACACAGGAATAATTAGAACTGTCACTAAATGTGACTAAATAACCCCATCAGCGCTTTGATAGAAAAAGGCAATAGCTAGCATTTTGTTCACAGACATACACACAGACAGACACACGGACAGACAGACTGGCTGATTGCAGTATACCCCTGAAAACAAATATTACAGGAAAAGTTTTAAGTATTCGAGCTTCAAAAATTCTTGTTTCAGGGTTCCCTTATCCTGTATTATTCTATTCACTAAAGATGAAATGTTGTGGGCAGTTAAAAGTAGAGCTGTCACTAAATACCCCTGCCAATGCTTTGACAGAAACAGGCAATTATTTGTACAGATGGGCTCATGGACAGATACAAGGACAGACAGGCTGATTCCAGTATACCCCCGAAAACATGCATTTTGTGGGGGTATAGAAAGAAAATGGAGGTCACCAACATTTTACACACTTTATCTAGAATTCTAAGAACCTTTCAATCATTTGAGTCACATTTGTCTTGTAGCAAATGCTTTTAATATTGGAAATGGTAAAATTTTGGTGTTTGTTGTATAGGGTAAAGAGATAGAGTGGAGTGCACAAAGTAAGATCCTTTATTGCATTTAGCCAATGTCTTAATTAAACAGTTGATAAATCCTTTACTACATACTCCAGTATTTTTATGACCCTGAAGAAAAATCCCTTTGAAAGCAAAAGAAGGAAACTCTGGTGACCAGCATTTTCTTCTTTTCTCACAATGTTTTTGGATCTCTAGAAAATAAATGCCAACATCAAAGCACCATTCAATATGACATCTGCAAATGCTATAATGTTGGACTAGTCTAAAATTTGTCATACAATCCAACTTTCTAATAAAACCCGAGGCAAATGACAGCATGAGAATGGAAGAAAATACAGACTGCTAGCATTTTCTCCTTTTTCTGCAACATTGTCTACATTTTGAAAGTCAAATTCAATCATTTGAGCCACATAATTCTATAACAAGGTTACCAAGTTCTTTTAGTTTGGACAAGTCTAAAATTTTGTCATTTTGTAAATGGTAAAGCATACTAGCAAACTACATATGAAACTCATGACTCAAGGTATACAGAAATTAGAATACAAGACTTTTAAAAGCTGTACTTACGCTCACATCAAAGTCCATGTCACTGTAAATACTTCTCAAAAACACTTCTTCGATGGAATAGCTCTCAGATTCTGTGTGATATGTGAAAGGTCCCCTGCAATGACAAAAGTATGTAAACCCTGCAAATCCAAATTGTTAACATGATACCTTACCAATATGACTTTTTTTAAAACTCCTCGAAGTTCATATTTTGAATCAACTGGCCAAAAAGGAACAATTTCATTTTAAAATTACTTGCTCTTTTACCCTATATCTTCCTACCTACATCATTCAAAAGGATTTTTTTCCTTTCAAAATATTTCTCCAGGCACTTACTGGCATGTCTGCCATACTGGTATAGCTTGGATGAAAAATGTTTAAGCCCCTCACAACATAATCGTGATCTATAAAGCCCCTGGTAGAGAAATTTTTTGAAAACAACACATTATAGGAAAAGAAAAAAATGATAGTGACCATCATTTTCTTGTTCTTCCACAATGTTTTCTACTCTTCAAAAGCTAAATCAAGTATTTGAGCTACAATAAAAATATCATTTTTTGTCAGCAAATGCCCTTCATTTGGATGAGTCTAAAACTTTGTAATTTGGTAAAAAATTAATCATACTGCTCTTTGTGCAAATTGATTTTCTCTCCTGTGTTAAGCATCACAAAATAAATGAATAAAAAGATTTAAAAAAATACAATTAAATAAAATTCAATAAAAAGTAACCATATGTTAATAATCAAAATCCAACTCACTGTAAGGTGTACATGTCCAACATTATATTTATCTGATCAGCTTGGTTAAGATCACATTCTGAGGTCACTTCAAGGTTATCACAATCTGATGTAGTTCTACATAAGGTTGGCCACTTTTCTACCAGTGAGGTCATGTCACTGATATTTCCAATGAATACTGCTAGTAGTCTTGACTCCATGTCATTCTGTAGACTTGATGTACAGGAGGAGTTGAATCTGTATCCAAGTTTGACCATAACATGTTCTGTATAATCATCAGCTTCACCTAAATTTGAACAATGAAATGCCAGAATAATGAAAAAACAGGGATTCTGCTCTTTTGGGCTCTAAACAGCAAACATGAGAGCTAGTTTTGAGCTCCATGTACTGTTCTTGAAGTGAATAGTTCATAATAGCCAAAAGTTTTTTGCCTAATGAGTGTTTTATGTTTTATTCTAAAGTTATTTTCCATAATCCAAATATCAATGGATCATACATTCATATCATTGAAGTAGGACTGTATTAGTTGTACTGTCAGGTGGCAGGGGACTTGGAAACTTGTTCACAGCTGTGGTGAATCATGTTGCCCCTAGCCGAAGGCAAGTGGCGACATGATTTGACACAGCCGTGAACAAGCTTCCAAGTCCCCTGTCACCTGACTGTACAATTAATTTATTAAACTGCAGTTTTATCCTTTCAAAGCGCGTTCAGCAAAATTTTCCTGTTTTATAATCTCACAAATCAAGAATGTTGACGAAATAGAAATATCCATCTGAGTGCCACAATTCAATGAAAACTGACATCACCAGAAAATGACGTCACTAAAAGGTGCAGTTTGGTGCATAAACATGCAGCCTGGTGATCAATCCAAGCCACCATTTTGGAAGTTGTGTTGCATGTGTAGTGATGTTTACGGGTTGCTAAAAAGGGAAACTGGCTTTTGCCAGGATACATAATATATGTTCCCTGCATGTTAACCAGGGAGATCATGAGAAATTCCTTTGTAGTATAATAATACGTTCTGACACAGATTTAGTAACAATTTTTGCCTATTTACCTAGTTCTGAACACAAGGGTAGGACCTTAGTTGTAGCTGGATCCCTGAAGTCCCATACTCCAAGTGGGCCACAAGGTATGTAGTTAGGTACTGGGGCTGATAGGATATATCCTGAGAGACAAGTAAGGCCACAAATACTGTCTACATTACTGCATACACTGATGGAAGCATCTGTCAGAGCACCATTGGCCGGGCATTCTTCTTGTCCTAGTAACAGAGAAATAAGGTATTTAGAAGACTAGAGTTTATTTTATTTCCTCTAAGACAGTTTTACAGCAGATGTGGACAACCATTGAAATCATTGTGGTAAATGGAAGAACTGCTTGTTTCCATTTGTCAAAATATTTTCATAATCTCTTAATTCAGCTGTATATGCTCAAATTTTATCTATCCTTTCTAAAACAAATTCAACCATACCACATTTTCTATAATTAATGAAAGGTAAAAACAGTAACAAAAATAAAGAAATTAGATTTTTTTTTTCTGTACAATTTGTAAGTTTAAAACTGTCACAGCTGGTTTACAGTGGCAGAGGACCCTTATGAAAACCAACAATACTCTATGTACCTGGTATATTTTCACAGGATGTAAAGAAACCTTTTCCCACTGTTCTTTTCAAAAACAAATCATACTTTTTAAGTCACATTTAGTTTGTTGTTTGCAAATGCTTGGAATTTGATGATGCTAAAATTTTATGTGAAATGCTATGTGAAAAGTCAAGAAATAAATAAGAAACAATGAAAATAGACAGCTTTATGTAAAATAATCATACGTTTTATGGTAACATCAAATCTACAGACTGCAGTATTATTTTGGTCATCCATGCCAATAATAACACTTGGATAGTATCCCCAGGAATACACATCATCTGAAAAATAAGACCTGACATTATACCTCAAATCAAAATATCAATCTACATGAAATTTTTACCATACAAAATCTTAAGAAAATGTTACTTATGGCAAATCAAGTATCTCTTGATTATTTAGCTAAAATATGGGCATTATTTGAAATATGTAGGAGCTATGCTCTGTGAAAAAGGGCTTAATGCAAAATGTATCAGCCCAGGTCAGCCTTCTCAGCCCAAGCTGGCTAGTATGGGTCAAAACTTTTGTCAGTGGTCAATTGTCCACATGTCAAAGGACAATTAGGTCAGATGTTAGACAAAATATGCTTTATTTATCTATAATACTTTTATGACCTTGGTACATTGCATCATGGAGAAACATAAAGCCCCTTTTTCAGAGAGCATGGCTCAAGAAAAAAAAGACCAGTATACATTTTCATGTCATACATGCACTCTGCATGAACCTGCCACTGTGCTTGCCACTGTGCTTATATCAGTGTTCAGCTTTTTTTGTCAGATCATGAAAATATGTGGCCCTCTGATATTTTTTTTTTTATCTTTTAACATTTCATTTACTTAAAAAGTGAAAGTATATGATGAGAAGAACATTACAGTTGTCTGCATTGCTGGTTTAATCATTGTGAGAGTTTGCATTTAATCCTTTACCACACAATCCAAGGCACTGGCTACCTTACGAAAAAAGCTTTTTTTGTAAATATCATGAGAAAATGCTGGCAGTACAGTACCTTGTACCAAATATTCATTTTTGTATCTGGCTAGACTATTTTTGAAGGTTTTATATATTCATGTAGCAAGAAGAAAAAAAATGCTGACAAATGCATGCAGTGTTTGCTACAGAATTTTACCTATACCCATATTTTTTTTTCTCTTTATAACCAAGAAACCTAAAAATTCATCCACTGCAAATTTCTTCCTCTGAGTAAAGAATAAACCTATTACCACACAATCCCAACTTTTAACAACCCTGAGAAAGAAGCCTTTTGAAAACACTGTGGGAAAAGGAGAAAATGCTGGTAACCAGCATTTTCTCCCTTTCCCATAGTGTTTTCTAGCCTTCTGAAAGCAAATTTCAATTTTCTATTCACATTTATTTTGTCTCTTTTGATTTGGACAAGTCCAAAATTTTGTCATTTGGTAAAGAGTTAAAAGAACAATTTTTCAACAACTTGCACCATACATATACTAAACATTTACCAACCGACGAAATTTTACACTTTAACAAACAAGAAGCACATGACAAAATCAATTTAGCTCAAAAGATGACTTCTGACTTCGAAATGATTGAAAACATTGTGATAGAAGGAAAAATGCTCATAATTACCAGCGTTTTCTCCTATTACCACAATGTTTTCTATTGCATTTTTCATCAAGGTAATACACTTTAATGTTTTGTAAAGAATTTATCAGTATTTTCTGCTTATTATGCAGAAAGAGTGAGCTCATCCATTTTGAAGTGTGACAGATCCTCTGTGTGCTGAAAGAAAGAGCTGCTGAAATTAAATGGGAGTAAGAACATGTATTAGAGAAACAGGCAAGAACCTAAAATAAACATTACCTATTGGCAAAGTTGCCAGCTGTATTTTTGCATCAAGACCAAACGCAGCCTTTTCCCTTACAGCAGGAATGAATGTTGATACATTCACTCCCACAGTTATAAAATCTGTTGTATCACACTGCAACTCAGGAGGTAGACGGTCAACTAAAATGTAAAATAAAAAAAAAATTTTGATTTTGAGGGTTGCCTGCCCCTGTTGTCGTATTTTCCCTTTTAATAATTAACCCTTTACCAAACGACAAAATTTTAGACTGGTCCAAATTGAAAGCACTTGCTGACGACAAAATAAATGTAACTCAAAAATTGAAATTTGTTTTGCAGCCGGGTAGAAAACATTGTGAGAAAAGGAGAAAATGCTGGTTACCAGCATTTTCTCCTTTTCCCACAATGTTTTCAAAAGGCTTCTATATCAGGGCCGTAAAAACCAGGGATTGTTTGGTAAAGAGTTAACAAATTGTCCAAATTTGAAAGGTTTGAGATATTATAAAATGTCAAAAGTTTTGCATCACAATGCACACTGCAGAAGATGCTGTCACTTGGGTTTGATTGTTTTTAAGAAACAGCCAAGCCAGAAATATAGAAACAAAAAATCTTCAAGAATTTGCAGACAAAAAATTAAATGTGACTCAATTGACAAGTCATTAAGCCTCTATCAATCAATGCCTAGTTTTCACAATCACAGGGAAGAAAGATCTTAAAAAATAGGTAGTTGAAAAGCAGAAAACGCTGTTAACCATTTTCTCCTTTTTCTACAATGATTTCTATAGTATCAGAGAGCTCAAACTTCATTGTACCAATTCTGACATTGTTGACTGCAGATGGTTTGAACTTGAAAGAATCCAAAATTTGCTGTTTGGAATAGGGTCTGACTGAAAACATCCATTTCATTAGTACTTGGCAAAACAATACTGTGTTTTTATGACCCTGAGGAAAAGGCCTTCATAAAACATCGTTGATAATAATAATATTCTTTTCCAACAATGTTTTTTACCCTGCTTACCCATTACTACAGAATACCTATTTTAGATGACCCTGAGAAAGAAGCCTTTAAACAAGAGGGCCATGATGGCCCTGAAATCGCTCACCTGAGTTTATTGACCAAACATGCACTATCTAGTTTCCCAGTGACCTAGTTTTTTATCAGACATTACCCATCATCAAACACTTTTGAGACATCACCAAAACAAACATTCTGACCAAGTCTCAAGAGTATCAGGCAGAAAATGTAGCCTCTGGAGTGTACACAAGGTTTTTCTAATATTTGACCCATTGACCTAGTTTTTGACTCCACATGACCCATTTTCAAACTCATTCAAGGTATCACCAGGACAAATATTATGAACAAGTTTTAGGAGTATCAGACTGAAAATGTGTCCTCCAGAGCATACAAAAGGTGTTTATAACATTTGACCTATTGACCCAGTTTTTGACCCAACATGACCCATTTTCAAACTCATCCAAGATATTATAAAGGCAAACATTCTGACTAATTTTCAAGAGTGTTAGACTGAAAATGTGGCATCCAGAGCATATACAAGGTTTTTCTAAGATTTGACCTGGTGACCTAGTTTTTAACCCCCACTGACCCATTTTCAAACCTGTCTGAGATATCATCAAGACAAACATTCTGACCAACTTACAAGAGTATGGGACTGAAAATGTGGCCTCTAGAGCCTACAAAAGGTTTTTCTAACATTTGACCTAGTGACCTAGTTTTTGACCCCACATGACCCATTTTCGTTCTTGTCCGAGATATCATCCAGGCAAACATCCTGACCAACTTTCATGAGTATCCAACTGAAAATGTGGCCTCTAGAGCGTACAAAAGGTTTTTCTACGATTTGACCTAGTGACCTAGTTTTTGACCCCACATGACCCATTTTCAAACTCGTCCGAGATATCATCCAGACAAACATCCTGACCAACTTTCATGAGTATCCAACTAAAAATGTGGCCTCTAGAGTGTACAAAAGGTTTTTCTAAGATTTGACCTGGTGACCTAGTTTTTGACCCCATGTGACCCACTTTCGAACTCGTCCGAGATATCATCGAGACAAACATTCTGACCATTTTTCATGAGTATCCGACTGAAAATGTGGCCTCTAGAGCGTACAAAAGGTTTTTCTAAGATTTGACCTGGTGACCTAGTTTTTGACCCCACGTGACCCATTTTCAAACTCGTCCGAGATATCATCCAGACAAACATCCTGACCAACTTTCATGAGTATCCGACTGAAAATGTGGCCTCTAGAGCGTACACAAGGTTTTTCTAAGATTTGACCTGGTGACCTAGTTTTTGACCCCACGTGACCCACTTTCGAACTCGTCCGAGATATCATCGAGACAAACATCCTGACCAACTTTCATGAGTATCCGACTGTAAATGCGGCCTCTAGAGCGTACACAAGGTTTTTCTAAGATTTGACCTGGTGACCTAGTTTTTGATCCCACGTGACCCATTTCCGAACTCGTCTGAGATATCATCGAGACAAACATCCTGACAAACTTTCATGAGTATCGGACTCAAAATGCGGCCTCTAGAGCGTACACAAGGTTTTTCTAAGATTTGACCTAGTGACCTAGTTTTTGACCCCACGTGACCCATTTTCGAACTCGTCCGAGATATCATCGAGACAAACATCCTGACCAACTTTCATGAGTATCCGACTCAAAATGCGGCCTCTAGAGCGTACACAAGGTTTTTCTAAGATTTGACCTAGTGACCTAGTTTTTGACCCCACATGACCCATTTTCGAACTCGTCCGAGATTTTATCGAGACAAACATCCTGACCAACTTTCATGAGTATCCGACCAAAACTGTGGCCTGTAGAGCGTACACAAGGTAAAAAGTTGACGACGCACGACGCACGACGGACACAGCACGATCACAATAGCTCACCATGAGCACTTCGTGCTCAGGTGAGCTAAAACCATTCTGGGAAAAGGAGAAAATGCTAATTTCCAGCACTTTCTCCTTTTCCCACAATGTTTTCTACCCTTCACAAAACAAATTTCAAATTTTCAGTCACTTTTATTTTGTCGGCTGCAAATGTTTTCTATCTGGACAAACCTAAAATATTGTCATTTGGTAATGAGTTATAGAACCAAAGTTTGTTTGTCCACTGCAAATACTTCTGACTTGGATACAGTTTAAAATTAGTTGTTTTGAAAAATGTATTGTACATAATATGTTTCATACCTTCAATTCCAGGACAGTGCAAGAGAGAATCGCCTTGTTCACAGGGCCTTTCTTTCAGCTTGCTTGGAATTTGGCGCATCACATCTTTCTGCAGTTTGTATCCCCACCAGCCCTGAATGAGCCTCCCATGCTCTGATATTCTAAATGTTATATCATTAAAGGCCTGGTCTATATGACTTTCCTCCAATTTGGAATCAAAGACTAGCAGTTGGGTAATTTCTCCTCTCAAATTTGTCCTACCTATATAGTTCTGTACACTGAAAGTAACAAAAGTTAGTTAACCATGTGATCTTTTGACTTTTTGCCAATAGTCCAAGTTTAACAACTATGCGTAAGACAGCTTTTAAAAACATTGTTGGAAAGGGGAAAATGCTTGTAACCTGCATTTTCTGCTCTTCCCACAATGTTTTCTACCCTTGGGTAACATTTTATATGTTTTTTGTAAATGCTTTGAATTTCAAGGAGGTTATAATATTGTCATTTGGTAAAGGGTTAATCACTATTAGAAAAGCAGCCACTAGATGTGGTAGGAATTATAGATCTGTTGTTATCAACAAATTTATACGAATATAAAGTCAAAAGCATTTATCTACTGTACAGGAAAAACACAATAAAATTATATTTGAAACAATGTCTTTACAGACAAATCCTTCTGCTTTTGTCATTTTTCCAAAAAAAAAAAAAGTCTGCTGAAAAACAAATATGAGGGCCATGTTGGCCCTGAAATCCCTCACCTGATCCTTTTGACCAAACATGCCCCATTTTAATTTCCTTTGAGATATATTGACAGAAATTCAGAAAGCTTTCATAATCATTGGATTAAATTTTTTACCTCTAGCTTGCACATAGGCTTTTTCTCCAAGATGCCATCAAGATGCTATTAAGACAAACATTCTAACAAAGTTTTGTCAGTATTTAACTTCAATTGTGTAATTGTGTACACAAGGTTTTTCCATGATTTATCCTGGTGACATAGTTATCAACCTGACATGACCCACTTTCAAACTCATCCAAGATGTTGTCAAGACAAACATTCTGACCATGGTTTGTGAATGTCTGACTGAAGACGTTGCCTCTAGAGTGTACACAAGATAAAATTTAGCTGACTGGACCCATTTTCAGTCTGAGATATTATCAAGACATACATTCTAAGCAAGTTTCATCAGTAGCAACCTGATAATGCGGCTTCTAGAGCGTACACAAAGGTTTTCTTAGATTTGATCTAATAACCTAGCTATTGACCCTACATGACCAACTTTCGATCTTATCTAAGACTTTATTGAAGACAAACACATTGACCAACTTTGGAGAGAATTGGACTTTTCATGGCTTCTACAGCATACATTAAGTTTTTCTAAAATTGACCTAGTTACCTAGATTTTGACCGAACATGACCCATTGGCAAACTCATCCAAGATATCATCAAGACAAAACTTTTTAACCAAATTTCAAGGTTTTTCTAAGATCTGTCCAAGTGACCCAGTTTTTGATCCAAAATGACCCATTTTCAAACTTGTCCCAGACATTATCCAGAAAACATTCTGACCAATTTTTTAAGCATTTTGGACTGAAAATGTGGCCTCTAGAGCATACACAAGGTTTTTTTCAGATCTGACCATGTGATCTAGTTTTTGACCCCACATGACCCATTTGCAAACTCATGAAAGATATTGTCAAGACAAACATTCTGACCCTCTTTTTCAAGAGTATTAACCTGAAAATATGGCCTCTAGTTTATACACAAGGTTTTTCTAAGATATGACCAAGTGACCTCCTTTTTAATCCGACATTACCTATTTTAAAACTCTTCCAAGGTACATGTATTATCAAGACAAACATTCTGATTAAGTTTCATGAGTATCAAACTGAAAATGTGGCCTCTAGAGCATACACAAGGTAAAAGTTGACGATGCACAACAGACAACAAATGACGGACGGTGGACACAGCACAATCACAGGCTCATCATTCTTGAGCACTTCATGCTCAGGTGAGCTAAAAAGTAGTCAAAAGTCTTCAAAAAGAAACATTGTATGGAAAGGAGAAAATACTGATGACCAACATTTTCTTTTGCTTCTTTTCCCAAAGTGTTTTCTACTCCTTAACTCTTAACCACACAGTCCCGATTTTTAATGACCCTGAGAGGGAAGTTTTTTTTAAAACATTATGGGAAAAGAAAAAAATGCTGGTAACCAGCATTTTCTTCTTTTCCCATTATGTTTTCTACCCCTCCAAAAACTAATTCCAACTTTTTATTAACATTTGATTTGTCGTCTGCAAATTCTTTCAAATTGGACCAGTCTAAAATTTTGTCGTTTGGTAAAGAGTTAACGAGTAAATTCCATCAGCTCAGCCACATCCCTACTGTTATCTGCAAAGGTCTAGAATCATGTTGTATGGTTAAGAGTTTAATACATCTAAGTCTTTGCACTTACATCAAGGATCGGTCAGGTAAAAAGGCTGCCACCAAAATTGCATCAGTTTTTACTGTATCCGCTTTAATCATAAGCACATTATCTTCCAAGGTCAAAGCAAACATGTGCCACTTATTATCATTCAATGGCCAAAGGTTTCCTGTCGAGAATACAGTCTCTTCTGTGTTTTGACCAGACCTATGCCACTCCACATAGTTCGAGAAAACTTTTAGACTTCCATAGAAAGTGCCATTAAATTCTTCCCTGAAATTGCATAAATGCGGAATGTAATGTTTATCATAAGGCTTTTGGAAAAATTCAAAATTCATGAAGTCTCTAAATAAATGACAAAATAAATGACATGATATGACAACTTCCCTACACTATGACCACCAAAAATTTCTTTTGTTCTCTTCTATAGATTGCTGCAGTTAGAAACAAACCCAAAAGGCATATTAACCAATAGGTATAAGGCCAGGAAAAAAAATCTAGGTGGTTCAAAAATAGACAATGGACTGTTATTTTTTCTCCACACAAAACTTAGTAAAAGAGGATAACTTACAAATGGAGCTGTATAAGCTGATTATCACCAGATAGACTGCTGCCTCTAACCCAGAAGAACATGGACAGAGTTGTTGAATTAATGACATACTTCTGTTCTAACTGGGCTGCTGGTTTGTCCTCATTTATGCCATGGAATATTATATCATAATCTGTCGAACTTGCTGGAAAATAATTATAGTTATGTCAATCAATGGTTAGAAAAAACTAAAATTTACAGTTAACCCTTTCCCGAACAATCCCTGGTTTTTACGACCCTGAGATATAAGCCTTTTGAAAACATTGTGGGAAAAGGAGAAAATGCTGGTAACCAGCATTTTCTCCATTTCCCACAATGTTTTCTACCCTACTCAAGGCCGTCGGAAGCGGTCCGGCCGGTCCGGCCATGGCCGGACCAAATTTTCGGCCGAAAATGAAAAAATGGCCAGACCAATTTTCGAAAAAAAAATGTGCAATATAAACCTCAAAAAATGCGCCAGAATGCACCAGAGGGCGTCTTATTTTCAAAAATTTTTCCGGGGGACCCCCCTAGCATGGCTTAACCCATTACCAGACGACAATATTTTAGACTGGTTCAATTTGTAAGCATTTGCAGACGACAAAATATAAGTGACTGAAAATCTGAAATTTGTTTTATGAAGGGTAGAAAACATTGTTGGAAAGGGAGAAAATGCTGGTTATCAGCATTTTCTCCTTTTCCCACAATGTTTTCTAAAGGCTTTTTTCTCAGGGGCATCAAAAGTAGGGATTGTGTGGTAATGGGTTAAATGTGTAATATTTTTCCAGGAGAGTATGCCCCGGACCCCCCCTCCCCCCTCCCACCAAGCATGGCTTGACCGACTTCGTCGCTCGCCATACTGGCCCGACCAAATGAAATTTCCTTCCGACGGGCCTGCTACTAGAAACAAATTTCAATTTTTGAGTTAAGTCTATTTTGTCGTCTGCAAGTGCATTCAATTTGGACCAGTCTAAAATTTTGTAGTTTGGTAAAGGGTTGAAAGTATGGTGTGGTTAAAGAGGCACAACAAATAATACTTTATAGACAAAAAAGATTTTTGTAATGAGAATAAAATGCTATCCCTATTTTACTGCAAATCTGGCACTTTTCATGGCAAAAAAGCATTGACCAATTACCAGACAGGGTACTTTAAATCATAGAATAAAAACTGAACAATCCACACAAGCAAAATAATTACTATGCAATCCTGATGTTTTAATAGCCCCTTGGAAGGCAGCTTTTTTAATGTATTGTGGGGAAATGGAGAAAATGCTAGAGTCAAACTGCTTTTTTTTTTCACCATTTTGCAGTGGACCACTTTTAACAGTCTTGTTGTTAACAGAGATATTCCTGTAACTAGCAAATTTTCTCTTTAACCAAAAGTTTTCATGTGTATTTGTGTATGAAACTTTAATCCTTCACTGCACAATCTCAAGTTTTAAAGACTCTTGGGAAAGAAGGTTTTTGAAAAAAAATAAAACTTGCATTTTCTCCTATTTCTCCTATCCGATCAAAAGTAGATTTTCTTCTCTTGAGTCAAATTTAATTTGTCACCTGCAAATATTTTTAATTTGAATAGGTCATTTTTTTTTTTTCGGTAGGCAAACATTTGATTCATTTTGATTGATCTTATCCAATAAGATAATTTTTCTAAATTTTCTGCTGTATGTTTCAAGAAGCAACCAATTCAAACCATGAGTATACAGACTTACCTTTGCATTCACCATTTACGTATGGCTCTCCCTGTGGACAGATACATGAATAACCTACATTGCCCTTCAAACACACCGAGCTGTTGACACATGTGCAAGGATTTGTTTCAAACTCACAGTTATCTCCTTGGTAACCTGAAATAATCATGTCTCTCCTTTTGTTGTATATAGTAAAGAAAATGCCTTCCAAAATTAGATTTCCTGGTATCACTGGCCAAAATTCATACTTGCATATCAATACAGGTTTTTATATCTATTTTTAGTGTCAACTAAAATAAGATACAGTCTCGTTAATCACTTTGAGATAAATGTTGAAAAAATGTACACTTAACCCTTTCCCAAACAACAAATTTTGGAGTCTTCCAAACTAAAAGATTTTGCAGACGACAATTTTAGATTTTAAGAAAATGGCAGAAAGTTCTCTAAAAGGGTAGAAAACACTGTGGGAAAAGGAGAAATTACTCGTTACGAGCAATTTCTCCTTTTCCCACAGTGTTTTCACAAGACTTGTACTGCAGACACGTAAAAACCAGAGCTTGTTTGGGAAAGGGTTAAATGAAATATGTAAGAATATGTAGCTTATTCGCATTTTACCACACAACTTCCAAGTTTTAAGGTCTTTGATGAAAAAGGCTTTTGAAAAGGAGAAAATGGTACTTACAAGCATTAGCTCATAATGTTTTCTTCCTTTCAAAAGGCAAAATTCAGATTTCAAGTCACATTTATCACCAGCAAATACTTTCAATTTTGAGTAGTCTGAAATGCAGTAGTTCAGTAAGGAATTCAAATTGGACAGACATCAACAAGCACTGTTATGAAATTCCATACACATAATCTGTTTCTTCCAATTATCATTATTTGTTTACTTTTATGAATATACATATGTTTCATGTTTCAGTAAAGTATAAAGTTTAAGTATGGAATAAATCATATGTATAATACAAATCATAAAAAAAAGTTCACATACCTGAAATACATTCACATGTGTGTCCCGACAGCCTTTGCTGACATTTTCCATCATTTTGACATACTGGATTACCATCCCTGTCTGTACAGAAATCAGTCAACAGCTCACAAGATTTTCCTGTGTTTCCTGTGAAAACAATGCATGAGTCGCACTCTGTGAAAAGGAGGTTAAATATTTTACCACACAATCCCAACTTTTAACGACCCTGAGAAAGAAGCCTTTTGAAAATACTGTAGGAAAAGGAGAAAATGCTGATAACCAGTGTTTTCTCCTTTTCCTGCAATATTTTCTACCCTTCCAAAAAGAAATTTCAATTTATTTATTCATTTATTTTGTAGTCTGCAAATGCTTTCAATTTGGACAATTCAAGTCTACAAAATTGTTATTGAATGAATGTTGTTTTACAGCGCATCGACAGCTTTGGTCATTTGGCGGGCATATCTGTATTAAAAGATAATAAAAGTGGACTTTTTAAACTGAAAAGGTTTGAGTACATTATTCATAGTAAAAGAGTTGAGTTAAGAAGGATTATGTGTGATCTTAACATGCATAAAGGACATTACTGAGTGAAAGGGCAATCCCTATCAACTCAAAAGTTTAAAAAGGATGAGAAAAGATTGAATGAACTCACAAGATATCTAATATAAAGGCATGTAAAGAATTCAAAAGGATGGGTAAAAACTAAATAAAGCAAATATCACATTATATTGTAAATGCCAATTTAATTTATGAAGGTCATAATAGATTCAACGCATACAGAATCAAAAAGATTCTTTAAAATTTCTTCGCTGAAATATTTTGAAAGGATTGTTGGTTGGTGAAGAGTTAACCCATTACCACACAATCCATACTTTTGACGCCCCTGAGAAAGATACCTTTAGAAAACATTGTGGGAAAAGGAGAAAATGCTGGTAACCAGCATTTTCTCCTTTTCCCAAAATGTTTTCTACCCTTCACAAAGCAAATTTCAAATTTTTAGTCACTTTTATTTTGTCGTCTGGAAATGCTTTCAATTTGGGCGAGCCTGAAATAATGTCGTTTGGTAATGAGCTAACATATCTGCAAAAAGTATCAACCTAGGTCAACATGCATAGTTTATGTAGGCTGATGTGGCTTGGCATTATTTGCTAATGTTCAGTTTTCAACATGATAATAGACCGGTTCACGCCAGATGAAAATTTCACAGCTATTTCAAGTTTATAAGCAGGCCGCCTTAATGCTGGGTCAGCAGCTTCCATGAAGTTTTTATTTCAATTCAAAATACTTTGACAAAAATGGCAGGTAACTGCATCAAAAATATTTTGAATGTAACCTGTCCATTCAGTATGAGTTCTCATTATTATAGCTAACAACTAGCCCCAGGTCAGTAATTATAGAAGAGTGATGAAATGTCGAAGTTTTTGTACAAAAAAAAAAAACACAGACAACAACAGGGCTATGAAAATTCTTTGAAGTTTCCCGCAAAAACTGCCAAGTTAAAGGGTTATACAAAAAGCTTGTAAACTTCAGGGATGTGTGTTTATCACTAGCTACACATTAGCAAAGGCAGGGTTATGTTCAACTAAACTGATAGAAGAAATGTAATTAGTAACGAAATATCTGTATGTAAAATCCAAGAGACCAAAAAAGTTAACCCATCTGTGCTTGTATGTTATCATCAGATTTCCTCTAGTTTTATCAGAATACCATATCAATGCAGTATTACATATAAATCTTACTTTCATCTGTGCACTTGCAAAAAGAGGTCATATTGGCAATATCACAATCACCCAGGCCCTCTTTACATGGGTCTACAACACTACAAATGTCTGGTAAAGCATCACAGGTTCTACCTTCTGTACCTTCTGGACACCTGTAAAAGTCATTTGACAAAACATTGCAGTGGGCAAAGTATCTTTACCTCTTACTAAACAGCCATTTGTTTTAACAACTCTGTAGAAAACTGCTTTTGAAAACGCTGTAGGAACAGAAGGAAAGACTGTGAACCCGTATTTTCTCCTTTTACCACAATATTTCAAACAGTTCCTAAGATAAATCCATTCATTGGAAACACATCTAGTGTGTCTTCTGCAAATTGCTCCATTTTGGACATGTCTAAAGTTTTATTGTTTGGTAAAGAATTGAAGCAGTTGATTTATTTGAAGGACTGAAGACTTGACCTCTTTACCAAACAAGATTTTAGACTGGTCCAAATTGAAAGTATGTGCAGGCGAAAAATTAAATGTTTATACAGTGACGATTTCTATCTCTGATATGGCAGAAAACATTGTGGGAAAAGGAGAAAATGCTGGTTACCAGCATTTTCTCCTTTCACCTAAATGTTTTCAAAAGGGTTAATCCTTTACCAATTAACTATCCCAAGTTTCAACAAACCTGAAAAAGAAGGCTTGGAACCGGAGAAATTGCTTGTCTCTGCTATATTCTATCCTCTTAAAGCTTCAACCATATCAGAGACATATCCCTTCACAGTAGCCACTTTTATATCGAAATCTACAACTCCTTTTGATTTTGACAAGTCCCAAATTTTATCATTTGGTAAATGTTAAAAAATGTCAATACAAAAAAAAAAGGCATCTGAAGCTTACATTTGAAAATGCCAAATAATTTTTTTCATGAAAGGAAAAACTATTTCACTCTTGGAATGAATATCTACTTCAGCCAGAACAGTAAAGAAAATATTAGGCAGTATAAATTCAAAATCATGCTGCATAGTCTACTCTTGATCTATACGCTCTTCTACATAAACAAAGCATGATGTATATGTTTTGTCTGTTTTGTCCAGCAGACCTAAGGTTTAGGTTCCAGGACAGTTCTTTTAGTAAGCAGAGCAGATTCCACATAGACATATAGCTACAAGAAACTCTGATGACCTACATGCAGAAATAATCCAGAGAAAGGCTTTGACATTTTCCGGAATTTTGACAAGGACTATATGGGAAACAATGGTTTACAGGCTTTGTGCAGTAACGCCCCTCCCATCCTACTTTACAGGTACAGCTGAAGTCACCAATCTCATCTTTACATTCTCCATCATGTTGACATGGCAGCATTGTATCACATTCATTTATTTCAATCTAAAACATTGGTAAAGATAATTTTATACTTGTTATAAAGTAGCTTAAAAAACAAAAAGTTTTAAACTTTTTATCAAACAATTCCTGATTTAGTGACAGAAGGGAAGAAGGGTTTTGAAAATGCTGTGGAGAAAAAAAAAAGAGATGCTAGCAAAAAGTTCGATATATTATGCACATCAGTTTTCAATAGCTGAAGAATTTTGTGGACTGGTAAAGAGTTAAATTTTGTATTTGTTAATGACAAGAAAAACATTCTTCCAAAATAAACCCTTTAAACTCATGATGGAAAAGAATGATCCAATAGAACATTCAATAAAAATCAAATCTATTTTTCAATTGACCCATCAACCCTTTTCCATGCAATTCTATATTTTATTAACCCTACAGAACAGGAATTTTAAAGCTTGTGAAAAACAGAAATACTAGTAACAGAACTTCCACCATTTGCTACCCTGTCTTCATACTCATAGAAGGCAAATCACATTATCTCGGCCCATATTTGATTCAGTGTTGAGAGGTTAAATCCAAACCAAGTTTCAAATAGAGAATCTAAAACAATAAAAGAACTAAGATTGTCACCTCACAAAATGTCCCTGTGTAGCCTGGTCTACAGTTACACATGAATGAATTATGGCCCTCAGAACAAGGATAATAAGGATGAGAACCAGTCATGTTACATAAATCTGTACAGTCTATCACGAGATCATCACAGGTAGTACCTTCAAACACAATGAAAGCCATTATTTGAGTTATCTTCCACATAAGGTGTTATTTTTGTAATGTTTTTTGAAAAATGTTTGTCTTTTAGTATGATTAATAGCCACTACAAAGAGGTTTTTCTCCAAGCTTTGTCATGAATATGTTAACAAAAAATACTGGAGCCTTGGACAAGATAGGCTCATCATTATCTGTAACTTTCTTCAATACCTGCTCAAATTTGTAACAGAATGACACCAAATGGTAAACAGATTTTGAGATTCAAATATACACCTAGACATAAGTGTCCACAGACAGGTGGACAGAAAGATATACTGATTCAAGTATCACTGCAAAAGCATTTGTTCTTGCTGAGGCACAAAAAGATGTTTCTTTATTGAATCAAATCAGGCTTACCTGTATAACCAGGTTCACAAGTACATGTAAACCCTTGAAGCTGATAAGTACAGTTGCCATGTATACATGGGTTAGAAAGGCATTCATTCATCTCATACTGACAGTTAAACCCACCATACCCTGGTTCACACAAACATCTATCTCGTATAACTGTGCCATGTATGCAACAGTCTGGACATTCAATTTTTCTGCACTGGTCTGGGTCCCCTGTAGAAACAGCAAGAGTACAGCAGACAGGTGCAAAGGCTCAATTACAACTGCTCTTTCATATAACCCTCTTACCAAACAATTTCTAGTTTCAGTGATCCTTGGGAAAAGTTTTGAAAACATAGTAAGAAAAGCAGAAATACAAGAAACCAGCACCTTTTCCCATCCCACAAAATCTTCCAACCTTTCAGAGACAAAAATCGTTTATCCATTTTTAAAAAGCATTGCCTGCAAACTCTTTCAATTTAGATGAGTTTAAAACTTTGTGGTCTGGTAAAGAATTAAAGTGTTTATATTCAAAGATGAGAGTAATCTGTGTCAAAAGTACTCTGAGATTTGCCTGTCCTTCTATTATGGGCTCCCTTTTTGATAGTCAACAAATTGGTCCAAGTTTGGAATAATTCCATGTATCTGTAATAATGACACATTAAGAAATGTCAAAGGTTTTTTTAAACATATCCAACACACAGGTGTTGAAGGAATGCTTCTTGTTGATAATCTCTATTTTATAAAAATGTTTTCAAATTCACCTACTGCACATTTGTTGCAGGAGATACTGCCTTTAACCCATTACCAAATAATACCTACTTTTGATGACCCTGAGAAAGAAGCCTTTAAAAAACATTGTGGGAAAAGGATAAAATGCTGGTAACCGGCATTTCTCCTTTTCCCACAATTTTTCTACCCGTCACAACACTATTTTCAAGTTTTCTGTCATATTTATTTTGTCGTCTGCAAATGCTTTTGATTTGGACAAGCCTAAAACTTTGTTGTTTGGTAATGAGTTCAGAAAGCATTAAACTTCCATAAAATAAGTTAAGCACATAAAAGTCGCAAAAAAAAAAAGTGTATCATGTATTACTTACTCTCCTGACATTTTTTGATTTTCAGGACGCTGTTTGCTCTATTTTCTGGTAGAAACCTGCTTTCATCTATGTTATATCTCAGACACAAGTTGTTGAAGTAGGTCATGTAATCACACATGGAATCCTCGATACATTTGGTCTCACACAACATTTGGCTGCTTTCCCATGTCGCTGTATAGTAACTATCTCCTCCAGTTGTGTCATTCATCATTTCATCCATTTGACAACTTAATCTAGGAACTGTCAACAGAAATTGTTTTGTAAGTAATTTACTAAAATATGAATTGTTAGAATGATTCTAAAATGTTTATAAGGAAATGTGCATGCATGAGTTAATGAAACGATATGTTTAACCCTTTCCCAAATGACAAACTTTTGGACTAGACCAAATAGAAAGCATTTGCAGACGACAATTCAACTCTTGCTGAAAAGATGATTTCAATCTATGATAGGGTAGAAAACATTATGGGAAAAGGAGAAAATGCTGGTTACCAGCATTTTCTCCTTTTCCCACAATGTTTCCAAAAGGCCTCTATTCAAGAACCGTAAAAACCAGGGATTGTTTGGGAAAGGGTTAAGGGAAGAATTTATTGCACAGAATGTGTTTGTTTGTCAGTATTGGAGTTTAATGCCATTTTAACAGCTAAGGTCATATCATGGCAGTCAGTGATGCATCTATGTGTTTCCCGGCTTTCTCACACCAGTACAGACACAATTTTCTTTCCAAAGCCACAGACTCTTTTTCTCAGATGTACATGTATCAGAGGTGAAAGGCAAAAAATTCACCAAAGAAAGTTCGCAGTAACCGCAGTATCAAACCAGCAAACTCTAGGTCATGAGTCAGGTATGCTAACCACTGAGATACACCCCCACCCCCTAGGCTGCACAGAATGTGCCATCTGATCTTTGGTATATTGTGCCCTACTTTGGTTCATATTTTGGCTAAAATTATCCTTTAACCCATTACCACACAATCCCTACTTTTGACACCCCCTAAGAAAGAAGCCTATTGAAAACACTGTGGGAAAAGGAGAAAATGCTGGTAACCAGCATTTTCTCCTTTTCCCACAGTGTTTTCTACCCTTCCCAGAACAAATTTCTATTTTCTAGTCACCTTTATTTTGTCATCTGCAAATGCTTTCAAATTGGACCAGTCTAAAATTTTCTCGTGTGGTAAAGAGTTAAATTGCAATTATTGGTCTGATGCCTTGGATTATTGGTCAATACTTTTTACAGATGCATTAACACCCATTTCACAGAGCATGGCTCATTTGTTTGCTCAAGTTATAAGCATGAACAAATCAAGGGGTTAGTGCAAGGCTATTGTAAGTGCATATACTATGTATATGCACTTACAATAGTCTTGCACTTACTCTTCTAGATGTAGAATTGCAGGAAAATAATTATGAAGTGAACCTTACTTCTTGGACATATTTTTTCCCATGACATGGCTTCTTCACTTGCAGTCCTGTTAAACTGTCCTCTAGTGTAGACATTACAAACTGATTCTTCCTGATCCATCATGCAAGTAGCAAAATGACATGACTCTAGGTTTCTGCACATGTCTGAACACAGATCACAACTGGCTACAACAATTTGTCTGCTGTAGACGTCACCACCAGCAGTTTGTGACAGAGAGTTTATTCTACACAGATCAGAATCAGTCCCATTGTCTAGAAAAGGTACAAAAAAAAATGTTGGTTATTATATCTATAGAGTGCATTGATCTGAACACAATGAAAGAAACAACTAGAATTTTAGATTAATCATGTATCAATGAAATGCTGGCTCATGAGAAAGAATTATCATAACACACTGATTTGACCCTTTACCCAATGACAAAAATCTAGACTGGTCCAAGTTGAAAGTGTTTGCAGACAACAATTTAAATGTAGTTGAAATGATGGAATTTGTCTGAAAGAGTAGAAAACATTGTGGGAAAAGGAGAAAATACTGTCAACCAGCATTTTCTCCTTTTACCACAATATTTTTAATAGGCATCTTTCTAGGGGGTGTTAAAGCTTTGGAGAGTGTAGTAGAGAGAAAATCATGTACTTTGCAACATCTTATTATGTGCCTAACTGAAAAATGTCTTAGGTTCAAAAATTTTTCTTAACCCTTAACCGAACAATCCTGGATTTTTACAACCCTTGAAAAGAAAACATTCTATGAAAAGAAGAAAATGCTTTCAAGTCATATCATAGAGTTTAAGTTCATTTTTTGCATTATGAATTTATAGCCTGCAGATCTATTGTATTTTAATGTGTCTAAAATGTTTCCATTTTAGAAAAGGTTGATAAGAGATTTTAATAAAAAGAGCTATAGACATGAACTTGTGTCTTACCATATGGGCATGTCAGCTTGTATAATGTGTCTGCATCCTTAAACTGTAGGTGTTGAAAATCATTTCCATTTTGGTACAAGTAGCAGATGTACTTTGACTTCTGTGTTACAACTGACACAGCCACACATTCTCTATCAAAGTGACATTGTTGTTCACAATCTCCATAATCATTCACATATTGTCTTCTATAGAAATCTTCCCCACCATAATAGCCCATCTCTCTTCCAAATTCACAATATGATTCTAAAAAATGGAAATTAATAATGGATGTAGATTGCAACCTTTTCTTGAATAAAATACTGATTTTCCATTTCAAAGGAGAGAGGGACAGATATTGAAAAATGTCAAAGAATTTGGACCAACACGACAACACAGAAACAGACAAAAGCTGGGCTATGGCAATAAATGTTTTCTTCAAACATAGCTGAGCTAAAAATTAGAGGGCAGAAAAATAAAGACCTAAAAAGGTTATTTATCGTTACAATAGCTTGGTATATAGTAAAAGCTTCTGGTTTGGCTAAATATTTATAATAAACATAAAAAGTTTCATAAGGAAATTACCATCATCATCTGGACAAGTCTTTATCAGGGCTGCAGAGGTATCATTTGATGGTAAAGTCATTTGTCGATTGTAGTAAAAATCACAATGTGTGTGATCATCATGGATATAGTATATGGCAAGCTTACAGTCTAGATCCATCATGCATTCTGAAACACAAAAGTATTGATGCAAGTTATTTTTCAGATTTTTTTTCCCTCATATTTTGTTATCATGCAGATTAGATAAAACTGAAATACCAGTACTTTTAACTTGTAATTCAATGGGGATAAACCCTTATAGCACCATATTAACAAAATGAGAACTCTTAGTCTAGAGAGAAGGACCCATATAATGCAGTTCAAAGGCTATTCTTGTTTAGACTATCTTGGCAAAGCATACAGTTAAGATCAATGATATGACTGAATCTTTTGTGCAGTCTGATCTGGATTTACACTGGCTCCAAAGGCAATTAAAGTTGCGCAAATATTCTACGGGTTAAAATTTTTGAAAAATATGGAAAAGAAAAAGATATTGAAGAAAAAACATGCAGAAAGTAGCATACATACTGACTGCACAGCTTTTTGTAGAAGTTGCATAAACTCTATGATCAGGAGTAACTGCAACGGTGGAGTTCTCTTCTCTTTCAATATAACATGAAGTTTCTTCTGTCAATAAAATAGAAAAAAATATATATCAAAACAATGTCCAAGCATAAACTGATCACCAGTCATATCAAATTTTTTAACCCCTGCCCACATTTAGGAGCTTTTTGAACCCTTTACCTAACAATCCCTGGTTTTTACGACTCTGAAATAGAAGCCTTTTGAAAACATTGTGGGAAAAGAAGAAAATGGTGGTAACCAGCATTTTTTCCTTTTCCCACAATGTTTTGTACCCTTCCAAAATTAAATTTAAATTTTTGAGTTACGTTTATTTTGTTGTCTGCAAGTGCTTTCAATTTGGACCATTCTAATAATATTATTTTGTTGTTTGGTAAAGACTTAAAACATTAACATTCTAACAGGCTACCCAGAATATTTTCTGTCATAAAATAATTTTAAATATTCTACATACCGAGAAACAAGAGTCTTTATTTACTAACCCCAAGGACAAGTTATGAATGCTGTGGAGCTGGGCATATCTACAGTAAGTAGGAAGTCCAGATTCCCATATTTGTAACACTCCATGTCTCTATAAGAAGCTCTGCCACACATTTCATCCACAACACAGGACATGTAACACCAATATGCACTTGGCTGAAACTGTCTGGACATATATCGTAGTCCACCATTGATGCCTTCCTTTGTCTGATATGAGCATTCCATCTCTGAATCTGAATAAATCTAACTTTTCAGGTTATAGCGTCTTTTTTCAACAAGCTTTTTATAAAAAAAGTGATACTTATGTATAAACTATAGTGTGTAAAAACATTATAACTAGATCAATTCTTTTTTGAATACAACTTTTAGGCTGTGCATATTAATTAATGGCACTGACAAAGAGAAATTTTTTGTATGATGCATAATAGTGAAGTAACATGCGATTCAGAATGTCTAAGTTGTTCATTAAACTGATTTAATGAACTATAGTTGATAAAAATTTATGCAATAACTGACAAAACTATTCCTATGAATATTTAAATTGCTTTTCTGTCAGTTGCTTTGAAAGATAGAACAGATAAATGGAAACACTGTGAATTGTTTGCAGCCTGATCTTGGCTAAAGACTCTGAAATATTCCATGCATTATCTCTAAAAAAAGGCTTGATTTAAATGCCCTAGAATACCTTGCGCATTTCATTGACTGGTTTTATATTTGTGAAAGGAAGAATACATCTTTTACTTAAAAAAAAAATTAACACAGCAACAGTTGTCTTTTAAAAAAAAGATAAATAAGTCATATCAAACATAGATTATTAAAGATATCAAAAAATCTACAATTACCATGGTAACAAGTTTTATGCCAGTAAAGACTTCCTTGTGAATCAGAGGCATTACCAGCATTAGTGAGCAGAGAACATATCCCTGTGTCAACTGATGGTTCATATGTAGCACTTTCACAGTTTTCATATCTGAGACAGAGCTGTTCACACTGGTCTGGTGACCTGACTGCAAACCAAGCAAACCTTTCACCTTGTACAATGGTGTCGTTGTATGAGGTCAACTCACAGTAGGATTCTGAAATGTATATTTACCGGTATAAAAAAAAAAAAATTAGTACCTAAAGTATAGCTTCGAAACCAACTTGTTACCAAACAACAAAATTTTAGACTGGTCCAAATTGAAGGCATTTGCTGACAACAAAATAAATGTGACTTAAGAATTGAAATTGGTTTTAGGAAGGGAAGAAACATTGTGGGAAAAGGAGAAAATGCTGGTAACCAGCATTTCTCCTTTTCCCACCATGTTTTCAAAAGGGGTGTTAAAAGTCTGGATCATGTGGTAAAAGTTAACTGCTGAAAATATGATCAACTGAATCTCAAACAAATACTTGTATTTTGGATAGACTATACAAGTGAATGGCATATCTCCAAGATCAGACTGCACATTTTGTGCAATCTGATCTTCTACAATTAATAATGCAAATTGCAGGTTCACAAGATCTGGTCTTCCATTGAAATTTCAGCCAAATAGATGTAGTAAACTGTAAGGATAACACAGAATGGGATCTATGGATGGACAGAAAGACAGCCTATTTTCAATATAAAACCTACACTCAACTACCCAGCTATGTTTGATGGACGTGGAGACTGTAAGAGATAGAGAGAGGGAAATGTAACAAATTTACCATAATATCCACTGCAAATCTTCTGAATCAGAGTGGTTCCACTTTCATTCGTTGTGTTTTTACAATCTGTAAACTTGTAACAAGTCAAGTCTCCATCTTCATTTTCCTTGACTGTGGAGCATTTACAGCTGCTATCTTTGCCACAAGCTACTTCACATTCATCAACAGTTGTTACATTTACACAACCATAATAATCATGTTGTAGACTTGTATCAGAAGTCTGGATATAAGAACAGGTAGGTTCATCAAAACCTACAAAATAAACAGAGACTCTTTATTACTGTGATTTTTTTTCAGGACACATTATTGACTCTTGAAATTACTTACATGATCCTGTACAAACAATCCTGTTTCTTTATCCCAAGAAGATGGTCTCTAAAATCATCTGAAAAAAGAAGAAAATACTGGTAACCAGCATTTTCTTCTTTTTTCATAGTATTTTCTACTCTTTCATACACAAGTCAGATCTTTTAACTCACGTTTATTTGTTGTATGCTAAAGTTTTAAATACATGTATAACCAAGTCTTTCTTTTTTTTTTTTACATAAAGTAAAGAATAGAAAACTTTAGTTTATAAAATTCCTTTAACAGTTGAATAGCAAACTACATGACCATTTTGACTGTAAAAAGACCCAGACTATATTTTCAGTACTATTTTGGTTGAAATTCAAGGTTGCGAAGATCAAACTACAGAGCATATACATTGAGGTCTTGATTTTTCAGGGATTGTTTAGAAAGTTTGTAAAACTGCCTTTTATCTCCAACCCTCCCCATTCCATGTCATCAAATCAAGTTGGTCTCAAAATTTTATCATCAAAGAAAAACCAGCAATATGTTACATACCATCACATTTTTTCTTGAACAATCTTGCTCCTGGAGCTGTTGTCTTCACCATGTTTTCACTGTACAGGCTGCAAACAGTACCACTCAGTGACATGTATGAACAGCGAGCATCCTGTAAGCATATTGTTGCACAGACTTCTGGATTAGTGGCACCATAGGAACTGTATGGATTGGTGCCTGAGGCATTGCTCTCACTCTCTGTTATGTAACAGTTCTGTTCATCAACTGAAAAGAAACATGACAAGCCAGTTTTAATATCCATTACTAAATCATTTAAATCAAAACAATGAGTATCAAAAGTGACTTTCTGCATGACATATCAACTAACCATTTTCTCAAAACCATGACCCTTCCCAGACAGCTTTTAAAGAACTGGGGAAAGTTGTCATTATCAAAGGTAGAGTCATTATATATTTGTCCCTTCATCTGCGCAGTCTAATTTGGATGTACACTTTCTGTTAAAAATGCTTCAGTAGTACCAAACATTTCAAGAGTTAACATGTGTGTCGGTAAAAATTTCAATGTTTACCCTTTGCAAAATAATCACAAGTTTAAAAAAAAAAACACGATTTCAAACACATTTAGGAAAACTCATAAATTCTGGCATTTTCTCCTTTTCACAATATGGTTTCTATCCTTTAACACATTACCACACAATCCCTACTTTTGACGCCCCTGAGAAAGAAGCCTTTTGAAAACACTGTGGGAAAAGGAGAAAATGCTGGTAACCAGCATTTTCTCCTTTTCCCACAGTGTTTTCTACCCTTCCCAGAACAAATTTCAATTTTTCAGTCACCTTTATTTTGTCGTCTGCAAATGCTTTCAATTTGGACCGGTCTAAAATTTTCTCGTGTGGTAAAGAGTTAAAGACAATCCCATCATCTTAGATAACTTAAGTAGTTTTCTCCCAATTCTATCAGTACGAAAAATCTAACATTTTGCTATGTGGAAAAGATTCAACCTTCAGAGGGCCAAATAAACAAAACAGGCATTTACATTCTAGAAATACGATCTGAATAAGAGCAATGTTAAGGTTGCCCTTGTCTGGAATGTTTCAGCAAAACAGACAGACTAGATCAAAGATCAGACTGCACATTTTGTGCAGTCTGATCTTGACCTACACTGACTGAAAAAGCAACTTAAGCAGTGAAAGGTGTTTTAAGGGCTAAGATAAAATACCTGGGCAATTATCTTTTCTCCACACATAAGTATAAGATTCTGATGTTTCCACAAAGTCCTCCTCCTTGTATAGTAAACATCTATATTCAGCCTGTTGTTCTGAGTAGGTAACTATGTCACAGGCTTCATCAACCAAGCACTCATCTTTACACTCCTCAACAGATGTGACCATTAACCATCGAAAATAGGCCTCTCCACCATAGTAGTTAGTAAATGTTGTGCTGTTTCCAATCAACGAACATGTCGCTTCAAAGTCAGGTTCTGAAATTTTTCAAAGTATTCAAAATGTTGCGATGAGATAATTAGGTCAAACTCCATGAAAAGGGGGCTTAATGCATCTGCAAAATGTATCAACCCAGGTAGGCCTGTATGCATTTAGGTTTACATTTTTGCTATTTGTCAATATTCTGCATAACAAAGGACCAGATTCAGTCTCTTGTGAGACAAACTGAATCCATATTACATAACAAATCACTTTATAAAATGCTGTATAAGGAAGCAGTAACTCATCATCAAACGACAAAATTTTAGGTTTGTCCAAATCAAAGTATTTGCAGACAACAAAATAAAAGCTACTGAAAATTTGAAATTTGTTTGTAAAAAGTAGCAAACATTGTGGGAAAAGAAGAAAAATGCTGGTTACCAGCATTTGCTGGTTACCAGCATTTTCTCCTTTTCTCACAATGTTTTCTGAAGGCTTCTTTCTCAGGGTTGTCAAAAGTAAGGATTGTGTGGTAATGGGTTAGACACCATTTGCCAGAGCACCACTCATGTAATGACTTGAATGTATCAGTTAACCCAGGTCCCTGTTCTAGACTTAACTTTTTACCATATGAAGAAATTTTAGACAGGGTCCAAAGTGAGAGCATTTTCAGATGACAAAATAAATATGACTAAAGAATTGAAATTTGTTTTAGGAAGGGAAGAAAACATTGTGGAAAAAGGAGAAAATACTGGTTACCAGCATTTTCTCCTTTTCCCACAATGTTTTCTTTAGGCTTCTTTCACAGGGGTGTTAACATTCGGAATTGTGTGGTAAGGGGTTAAAATGATTTAATAACTCTGTGAAGAAAATGTCAAACCTCTATCATGGGAAAGGAGAACACGCCAGTCACACTCATTATCTTCTCTTCTTTTCCCAAAATACCTTCTACCCTTTAACTCTTTACCAAAAGAGAAAATTTTAGACTGGTCCAAATTGAAAGCATTTGCAGACACCAAAATAAAGGTGAAAGAAAAATAGAAATTTGTTCTGGGAAGGGTAGGAAACACTGTGGGAAAAGGAGAAAATGCTGGTTACCAGCATGTTCTCCTTTTCCCACAGTGTTTTCAAAAGGCTTCTTTTTCAGGAGCGTCAAAAGTAGAGACTGAGTGGTAATGGGTTAACAGATAAATCCTATCACTGAGCCACAATGATTTTATCGTCTGCAAATGCTTTCTCTTTTTTTTAAAGTCTGTCTGGTTTAGTTAACTCTCTACCAAACCACAGAAAAAAACCCACATGTCCAAATTGAGAGCATTTGCAGATGACACTATAATTGTGACTCAAATGCTGAAATTTGTTTTGGGTAGGGTAGAATACATTGTGGCAAAGGAGAAAATTCTGGGTGCCAGCATTTTCTCATTTTCCAACAATGTTTCCAATAGCTTTCTTCTCAGAGTTGTTTAAATTCAGAACTCAGTGGTACAGGGTTAATTCAGAGAACTGGCTGTGGCAGACATTTTTCTGAAAGTTCAGATAGTCACTGATACAAACCATCAGGACTGGTGTATAAGATAATGTGGCTATATTTTCTTGTTTTTTCCCAAAATGTTTCAAAAGCCTTCTTTTTAGCGCTGTCCAAACTGATTATTTGGTATAGTGTAAAAGGAAGTAATAGGTCCAGTTTTTGCATTTTCATAATTTATTATATACCTGGACAGACTTTATCCCATGTCAATGTATTCAGTTCCTCTGTCTCCCTAAACTGTCCATTCTGGTATAGAATGCACCTGCTGGCAATGGGATGTATAACATACGATGCTTTAACACAATGTATATCCAGATGGCATGCAAGTTGGCAGTCTGTCTCATCTGTTACATCAGTTTCATACATGTACTCCTCCCCACCATAAAAACCTCTGTATTCATTCATTGCGCAAGGAAATTCATCTGAAAGAAGATAAAAATTATGGCTACTTTGCAAGCCAGATTTAAAACTGACTCAAAATAGTTGGATTTAAACCTGTTTTGCTTTGCAGCCAAATAAAACCGTGTTCTAACATCCTTGAAGATATTAAACTTAGAAAACATTGTCAGAAAAGGAGAAAATGCTGGTAATAAGCAGTTTCTCCTTTCCCCACAATATTTTCTACCCTTTCAAGGCAAATTTCTTCATTTAAGCCTCAGTTATTTTGATGTCTGAAACTGCTTTCAATTGGAGCAGCCTAAAATTTCATTGGCTGGTAAAAAGGAAAGTGCAGCAAAAATACATTAAATATAGATCAAGACTCACTGATATACGTCTATATTTTCCATTTACCAATGACCTTATTTTTAGGGGTGCATTTTTACCAATTGACTCTTATGCATTGTTTCTTCTGTCTGTTGGGAAAGGAATATACACCAACATCATAATCATTGCAAGACAATAAAACAAAAAAAGTCAAGGACCCAACCCGTTACAAAATTCAATGCAGAAAATAGATAATATGCTTGTTACCAGCATTTTTTTTTCCTTCCATGACAATACTTTCAAAAGCAATCTTCCATGTTGCTGTCGATTAAATTATAGCATTGTTTCAACCCTTAAATGTTTTAACCCTTACCAAACTATATATTCAACTTGAGCAAATCAAAAACATTTGCAGGCAACAAGTTAAATGTGGTTCAAATAACTGAACAATCTTTGACTGGGTGTAAAATGTTGTGGCAAAATGAGAAAATGCTAGTTACCAGCATTTACTCTTTTTACCACAATATTTTCTAAAGGTTTCTTTCCAAAGGTCTTTGAAACCTAGGATTGATTGGTAAAGGTTTAATAACAGACTTACCATCACAAATCTGAGTCCAAAGAATGACATTTTCAGCTGTTTCACTTTTCTGTATGCTACCCTCTGCATAATATCTGCATTCATAATTGTTGGAGTACTCCCTTGTTTCTACAGCAACACACTCAGGCAACATATCACAATTATTTCTGCACTGATCCAAAGAGCTGGCAGTTTCACTGCTGATGACATTGCTTCCACCTGTCATACCTTGATCTCTTGTGTAGTACATCTTAGCATTGTGTCTATTGTTGCACTTATCTGAAAAGTATTACATATACAATTAACTACTACACCTTTTTTGAAACTCCTTTCTGCAGCACCATAGCATAGAGAAGGTTGTTAAAAATTAATCTGCATACACATATCAGTGGAAAAACGATACAGTGTTGCTGTAGTTGAAATATGGTTGAAATTATAATAAACACTGACAACGTACAAATTTCTACTTGAAGATAATGTTTACAAAAAAATTACCTGGGCAACTTTTCACAGAAAACTTGGAATTATTTCTGTCTGTCTGTTCAAAAACATTTCGCATATACAGATAGCATCCAGGTTGCATAGTGGAATTGTCCGCTACTTCTGCGACAGCCTTACAAAATGGATCATGTAGACAGAGTGAGCGACAATCATCAAGTTTTGTAACTCTGTAATAAGCTGACCCTCCCCAAAACGAGTTTGCTTCTTCCAACATCTGACACCTTACAGGTGTTTCTAAAAAAGAACAAAGTTTTAAGCATAGTGAAATTTAACCCATTACCACACATTCCCTACTTTTGACGCCCCTGAGAAATAAACCTTTAGAAAACATTGTGGGAAAAGGAGAAAATGCTGGTAACCAGCATTTTCTCCTTTTCCCACAATGTTTTCCACTCTTCACAAAACAAATTTCAAATTTTCAGTCACTTTTATTTTGTCGTCTGCAAATGATTTCAATTTGAACCAGCCTAAAATTTTGTCGTGTGGTAAAGAGTTAAACCATTAGAATGAAGCTATTGTCCTGGTATTTCAGTTGGTAGCATTAGGGACTTGAGTACAGGAGGTAGCTGGTTCGATCCCCAGCTTGGCAGATTTTTTTCCAAGGGTTAATGATGATCATTGCAAAAGGATTCATTCCTCTCTCACTGCTGATCACTGTTTCAATGATAGTTATGTGAGAGAGCAGTCAGTGGCATGGAAAGGATATGGTGGGGAGTACTGGTAAAAAAGAAATGCAGGAAAGCTGGATAGGTGCAGTGGCCATCATGATATGAATGAAATGATGTTGAAAGCAGTGTTAATTTCTGTGAAATCAATAAATGACACTATTAAACTGGATAAAGAAACAAACAAATAATTATACGACAGGAAAAATTGAAAATCAGCAATCACATAAACAATTATGAATGAAAATACATTTGAGTTATGCTCTGTAGTTAATGTATCTTCAAAAAGAGATTTTGAACAAGGTCTGCCTGTGTATGCCAGCCTCTGAAAGCAATTTAAGAGGCTGTATGACAAAGCAAACATTACACTTAACATTCAAATTTGAAACCTGCAATATTGAACAAACCACCTACAGAGGTTTTAGTCCATTTTGAAAGAATGGCTTAACTCATTACCACACGACAATATTCTAGGGTTGTCCAAAATGAAAGCATTGCAGACGACAAAATAAAAGTGACCAAAAATTTGAAATTTGTTTTGTGAAGGGTAGAAAACATTGAGAGAAAAGGAGAAAATGCTGGTTACCAGCATTTTCTCCTTTTCCCACAATGTTTTCAAAAGGCTTCTTTTCCAGGGGCGTCAAAAGTAGGGATTGTGTGGTAATGGGTTAATGTCATACATAGTTAAATCAGTGCCATAAATGACTGATACGAAACAGCCATTTGTGGCATATGGCTTGCAGGTAAAAATTCATACTTACATGATAACACAGACCAAAAATCTTACCTTTTGGGCATACTTTGGCAAAAACTATATTTCCTGCCAGGCTTTTCATGGTAAAGCCATTTGCTCCAAACAATCTACAAGACTGACTACTTTCATTAAATGATGCAAAATCACAGGATCTCTCTGTACGACATGACATCACACAAACACTCAAGTTCTCTGCTTGGAATTCTGACTGTACCTCACCCATACCCACAGTGCCAGATTTAGTGCATGAATCTGAAATAAACAGATTAAGAAATTCTTCAATCCTTAGAATACCTAAAGAAAATTCACATGAGGAACTCCCCACTATTGCAATGTCAAAGAAGTTTTTGTCAAACTTTCTCATGCATAGTAAGTTCTTGATCAGCACTGTAAAGTCTTTCCAGTCTAATCTTGATCTACATGGCCAGTAAAAGAAGCTGAAATTGTGCTGATTAGACCAAGGGAGCTATAAATGAGCCCTGGTATGAAAAAAAGGGCTTCGTGTGTCTCTGTGATGCATTATAACTAGAAAGTTGAAATATTATCAAGGAACAATAAAATCCAGGAAGTCTAATTATTGATGTCATCTGTAGGAAGAGTACTGCTTGGACATGCAGAAAATTTACAGATAACAGAAAGTTTCAACTTGTAAAGAAAGGGCAGTCAAACATGGGTTAATACTTTTTGCAGATGCCATAATTCCTGTTAGAAACCCATTGGCTAGACTGATGTTTGCTGACCCATTACCACACAATCCCTACTTTTGACGACCCTGAGAATAAAGCCTTTAGAAAACATTGTGTGAAAAGGAGAAAATGCTGGAAACCAGCATTTTCTCCTTTTCCCACAATGTTTTCTACCCTTTCCAAAACATATTTCAAATAGTCATTCACTCTCATATTGTCATGTCTGCAAATGCTTTCGATTTAGACGAACCTAAAATTTTGTCGTTTGCTAATGAGTTAAGTCTACATAAAATATACCTTAAGGCACTATTTGGTTAAAGATAATTAAAAAATGAAAAACTAAGAATCCAACATCAGTAATTGAAAGCACTTACCACTTAGGCATGTTTTATGTGCAAACATGCTGTTTTCCTCTTTCATTGCTTGAAGTAAATGTTGTTTACCATACAGCAAACACCGGCCAACTCTGCGACTTTTTACATATATCTCAAAATGCTCTGCTGTGTAACTATATGCATTACAATAAAGATCTTCCGAGCAATGGAGAGCACACTCCTTATCTGTCAAGAGCTGCAGTTCTCTATAGTAGTTCTCTGATCCATAATAACCTGTTGTTGGGTTCTCAAAAATGCATCTGTCCTCTGGTAAAGAATATGAAAAAAACATGTTATTCAACTTTATTTCAACTATCTCTTTACCTTATTTAAAATATCTACCCTAGAAGCATCTTTCTCAACTATAGTTGCCTCTGTCACCAATCTGTATCAAGATTAGAATGCACAAAACATGCAGTCTAATCTTGGATCTACACTGTCTCCTTTGCGGATATATTGTGGACAAAAGCAAACTTGATATAGCAATTATTTAACTCTTATGTCTAGATTAAAAATGTGTGTTAGGTTTCCTTGGTGGTATCATGGTTTAACCTTTTCCCACATGACAAATCTTAAACCCTACCAAACTTAAAACATCTGGTTTCCAAAAGGCTTCTTTGTAATGACCATTGAAAAGGTTAACTTTTCTATATCTTACTAGTCTTATAACTTTCTAAAAAAAGATTTACGTCATCCAACTTTGAAAAATAGCTTTCAAAGTATGCTTGATCAACATGAAACACAAGTTTTTACAGAATGAAGGGAGTGGGCTTTTAAAGACTATTGCAAAAAGAGAAAATGCTGGTCACAAGCACTTTCTCCTATTCCTACGACGTTTTCCTTTATTAGCAAAGACAAATCCTATAGATGTAATCATTCAAATTTTGTTGTCTGCAAATGCCCTGAAAATCCTGGTGGTTTGGTAGAGTGAAGATTTGATACATGAGTACAAGTGAAAACATGGTGGACAGTCAAAAAAATTCATAAAAAGTAAACACATAATTTTACAATCCGTGGGAAATAACATAAATATGATCATATTAATCAACAATCAAACACTTGCTCTTTTAATTCTGAAAATAAAACAAACATTAAATTGAAATTTGATACAGACTGTAAATATAAGTCTTTAGATGCTATTCCAAGTTTTAATGATCATAAGAAATAAAGCTTTTGAAAACACTGCTGCATAGAGGGAAACTGCTTTTAGGCATTTACTAGCATTATCTCCTTTTCCCATATTTTCAAAAGCTCTCTTTCTCAAGTGTGATAAAACCTGGAATTTACTCTTTTTTTACTGTTTACCGCATGATCTTGATTTTTAACGACCATGAGAAAGACAGCTTTTGTAAACACTTCAGGAAAACAAGGAAATACTGGTAACCAGAAAATTCTCCAAACCCACAATGATTTCTATCATCTAAAAACAAATTTCAAATCTTGAAGCTCATTTATTTTTATGTCTACAAATGTTTGGTAAATTCAAATCACAATATATCACCTCTGTTTGCAACCTTTGCTTTTGTGAGCCTAGTAAGCAGAGAGATTTTTTTCAGAAGTATAAAAAAACTGATAACATACCATCTGAGCAAGACTTTTCATACATGGTCCCTGGTAGATCATCAATTCTTGTATAGTTAGTATTTGAATACAAAAGACAAAGTGCACCACTGCTAGATTCTGAGGCGTAAGCTGCTGAACAGTTGTAGGCCCGCCTGCAGTCATTGAAGCAACTGTCCACAGAGTCTGTAGTGAGCAAAACTGAAAATGCTGGACCAGGAGCATAGCCTGCTATGGTACACTCATCTGCAATCGGAAAATGCATATGTATTTTCAAATGGTGCAATTTTGTATTGATAGGGTAGAAAACTTTGTCGGAAAAGGAGAAAAATCTGGTTACCAGCATTTTTTTCTTTTCCCATAATATTCTCAAAAGGCTTCTTCCTCAGGAGCGCTAAAAGTCATCATTGTGTGGAAAAAGGTTAACACACAATCCTAACTTATGCCTACCCTCAAGATGAAGACTTTTGAAAACACTGTGTGAAGTGTAGAAAATGCTGGTAACCAACAAAGATAGAAATCACCTTTCGAGTTAAACTGATTTTGTTGTCGGTAAATTTGGTTCTGTGTAAAATTGTGTTGTTTGATAAAGAATTAATGCCCTTAGATTGCCTATAACAATTTTAATTACATTTTCTGGCAGTGCACAGCAAGATCAGATTTTGCAAAATGTATAATACGGTTTTGTATCCGAGTAATCTGGTATACTGAGATGATCTGACCCTATACATCCTTGAAATCATCATGCAGATTTATTGCCTATTCAATAAATCTCCTTTTTACTCATTGGGCACTGTAACATTAACTTTTACCGAACAATCTCCCGATCAATCAACCCCAAGAAAGGAATTCCTTTGAAAGCATCATGGGAAAAGAGAAAAATGCTAGTGAACAGATTTTTTTTCTTTTTTTCCCCACAATGTTTTCTACCCTGACAAAGAGTTATAATTCACTTGTACCCTGTTCCAATTGTCGTGTGCAGACACTTTCAATTTGGTAGAGTCTGAAATTTGTTGTTTGAAAAAGGTTTCATCATTACATAATACAAACAAAACTTCTATGTCATGAGGTAGAAAATGTTTTTCATCACTACATCAAAAAAGAGCAAATGCTTGTTCAAGTTGCACAATACACATACACTGTATTATCTCTTTACGAAATGACAAAATTTTAGACTGGTTCTAATTGATAAATTTTGCAGATGAAAAATGTGGCACAGGTGATGTTAGGCCAAATTTGAAGGGTAGAAACAAAGCAGGAATAGGAGGAAATGCTGGTATGTTTTCAAAAACCTTGATCCTCATTTTCTTTAAATCTTAGAATTGTGTGGTTAAGAGTTATCTCAAAAACTTACTGACATGATTTCAATCAAACACTATCAATTGGAAAAACAATTCTCAATGTCTATTTCAACCCATTTAGAATATCTCTTGGCATATTGTAGCCATTAAAATGTGTTGTAGCATTAAAAGATAAGTGTACTATATTAGTGGAAAATTTTGTGACATGGAAATGTTTGTGATTTTGCAAATCTGAAACTTTTCTGTTCATGTATTTTACCACAAGTAGATTAACAAATAAAGAATGTCTTAAATTTGCAAACATTTCTGTTTGCATAATGTTGGTAATTGGTAATAGGAAAACTTTTCAACATGTGCATATATTCATGTATACAGAAGTATATATCAACCCATGTATCGCCACCCCAAATCAATTTTCATCTTAGGTCCATCAAACATTTTATCAGATGCCTTCTTAGCAATTCAATTGCTTATCTTTCCAGTTATTTGATGAGGACATGTATATCTATTTGCACCTTTTGCCTAATTTCGCCCAGGCTTGGGCATCATTGCAGTTTACCTTGACATGATATACTAGTATGTAAAATAATTACTTTTCATTGAACCAAGGTTTCAACTACCTCTTACTACAAATCAGTGTACTCAATCCAGAGTTCAATGGCTATACTATCACCTAACCATAAACTGGAATGGATACCGTGCATTAGAAGACATTAACAGCTAGAAGTCAATGACCAATACAATGTCTCAGAAACATCACATAAACAACCCTGTAATAACATCAGTAGATATTTTAGTTATATTCTTTATCTAATTTGCTTTTGAGAATGAATTCAATGAGAACAGCTTTAAATCTTTATCACACAATCGCAAATTTCACAACCCAGAGAAAGAAAGCTCTTGAAAACATTGTTTGAAAGAAGAAAATGCTGGTAACCAGCATTTTCTTCCTCTCCAACAATGACTTCCATCCATTCTAATACAAATCCCACTATGTGAGCCACATTTAATCTGTTGCCTGCAAATGCTCCGTTTTTGGACCAGTCTAAATGTTAGTGACTATTATAGGATTAGATACACGTGACTGAATGCTTGCAAATGCTCCACTTAGTATTAGATTCATGTAACTGTGTACTTGCAAAATTAATGCCTCAAAGATATTCCTATCTTTTTCAGTGGCAATAATAAAAATATTCTAAACCCTGTAGGAAAAAGGGTAAATTGCTGGTGCATAAAATTTTCTCCTTTTCTCCGTAAGAATTCATAAAATCTTACCAAACTATTGCATCTCACATACCTTCAGGGCAAACTTGATAGAAAGACAGAGAGTTTTCATCTGATGTGGGACTAAGCTGCATACTAGAATGAATGGTGCATGTGAAGAACTGTGCATCTGTCATCATACTAAGGCTTGATGCCACACAACTTCTTCCATAGTTCTTACACAGACTGGCACAAGTCATTTGTGCCTGAATCTTATCTACTCCAGACATGTAGAATCTTTCTTCATACTCAGAACCTAAATGTATTCCAGGCATAGTGCGCATACTGCATTTGTTTTGTACATCTGAAATGAAAAGAAATCCATATACATGATTTACCACTCTTTACCAAGCATAAAAAAATCAGATTTGTCCATATCTAAAGTCTTAGACAGCAAATGAGGATCTAATTGTGTCTTTGTCTTGAAAAAATACATAGCACTGTTAGAAAAATCCAGTATTGGTTCCCAGCATTTTCTCCTTTTCCCACAAGATTTTCGATAACCACATTAATTTTGTCAAGATCTTACAAACATTTGGTATAGTCATTATATTAATGACTATGTAATCTCAAATAAGAAGGAAAGCAAGGTAAAACAATAGAAGTCGCTGTGACTGTATTATTTAATTCTTTACCAAACAACAAAATTTGAGTCAGGTCCAAATTGAAAGCACTTGCTGACAACAAAATAGACAACTCAAAAATTGAAAGTTGTTTCCAGAAGGGTAGAAAACATTGTGGGAAAAGGACAAAATGCTGGTAATCAGCATTTTCTCCTTTTCCCACACTGTTTTCAAAAGACTTCTTCCTCTGGGTTGTGGAAACCCAGAAGGTCGAGTACTCTGCCTTTTCAATTTGGTTAGTACTCTACAGATTTAAATCTAATAAAATACTGACCAGCAAAATCTGGCATTATTCACTCACTGATACATGGGGAGACATGTATGAGACTGGCAGGTATACTAATGAAACTCTGAAGAAACACCTGCAGGAAAGGAAACCCTCTCTTGATAATGTTGTGGGAAAAGGAGCCATTGATTACTCCAAGGAGTTACTTCTTTTCCTGTAGCATTTTCAAAAGCTGGGCACAGAGGGGGGCAAATGAAAATCATGATAAAAGGTGAAACGTCTGAAATTTACCTGTATACACCCATACCTTTTTCACAGATTTTATGAATGGAGATTCCTCCCCCTTCTTCATCTATCATCACATCCTTCCAGCTGTACAAGTAACACAACTCGATATCATCACTGTCAAGGATGCCATAGTTGGCATATTCACAGAACATGTCATTTTGGCAAAGCTGCATGCCTGTAAAATAATTGATCAAGCATAGACTAAGAATTTTTCATTTGCCTCATTGATATACGAGGGTTGTTAAAAAATTATCCAAATTTTTGTCTTTTAAAAAATTATTTGCAAAGCAATCATGCTAAATCTTTCATCATTCTCTATCACAATTCAATCCAGGCTTGTCTGTGCTTATGTCATATACTTCTTTCATAAAATGCACTCACAGTTGCCATCGAAATACCATGGGAAATTGTTACCGGAGCAGCACAAAATATTGTATCCATACTCGCTATTCTCTTCTACATATTGCTTCTCTTGTAACTCATTACTTAATGAAATTTAATCAGAATACAAAATTTGGTGCTGCTTACACCGTGAGTAAATTTGACTTCATTTGACGGTTAAATGCTTCAAAAAGTAGATTTTAAATACAGTTTGGGTAAAAGCTTTTAATATTAAAGATGGCGTCAATTCAGTCCATATTAAAATTTTGGCCAGCATGGAGGAGAAACTCCAACAAACACATAAAAAAAAATATCATGGCAAAAGGGAATAATTTCCGTCACACAGACACTGGTACAGGGATGTGTACAGTCATTGGGTACGCCATCACCGACAATGCATAGAGCATAGGGCTAGTACTTCAAGAAAGAGTAGGTAACGCTGCCTGATAACTTTCAGACAACATTGATGATATATATTGTAGTATTTCGTGTGCCAGTTCCTGCTACTTATGCATGTTTGATTGCATGTAAAATCAACATGTATTGTTCGACTGTTGAAATATTTTGTACTTTATATAATAAATATCCTTTTATGATGCATGGATTTTTGTCACATTATGATGACTCCTTAAGAATTCAAAGACTAAATCAAGATAATATTCGAACAACCCTCGTATATATACAAGTTTTGTCTTTATATGCATTATATTAGCAGATTAAACATGATCCATACTTGTGTTACATATATCATTTAACAAAATCAGGTGAAGCATAAGATAGATTTTTCAAAGCTGAATTACGTATGGGACATTAAAGTTTTGGAATTTTAGAAAAAAAAAGATCTAGACTTGTTCAAACTCAAAACTTTTGCAGGTAACAAATTTGCTGTACCTCAAATGATGAAACTGGTCTTTTAAAGAAAACAATCATTGTGAGAGATGGAGAAATCCTGACTTTCAGTCTCTTATCTTCTTACCACAGAGTTATTACAAGTCTTTTATCTGAGAGTTGTTAAAACTTAACATACATGACTCTTTGTCTGGACTCTTCTCCCTGAGATAGCAGCCACTACCAGCATCTTTTGTAGAATCTTCAAAGTACATTCCACATTGCTTTTTATCTGTGAAAATAATTATAAATTAAACTTTACTCTAAACTTCCAACCTACTTTAAGTCTAATTATCCTCAAGTTGATATAAAAATCTTTTGAGTTTAACTCTTTACCAAACGACAATTTTTTTACTGTACCAAATTCAAAGAATCTGTAGCCAACAAATTAAATCTTGGTTATATAATGATTTCTGACTTTGATAGAAAATATTGTGGGAAAAGGAGAAAATGCTAGGTATCAGTATTTTTTCCCTTTGCAACAATGTTTTCTACAGGCTTCTTTCTCAGGGTTGTTAAAAGTCTGGATTGTGTGATAAAGAGTTATGAGGGCCGTGATGACAGTAAAGTTAGCCCACCTAGAAATTTTGAGCATATTTTACAAAGCACCCATAATGCTATAAACAATAACTCTTCAATAGGAAAAGTTTTGTACCTACTTGCAATTATCGTGACACTGATCAACAAGCCAGTGTATATTGATAGCCAAATTTCCATTAACAAATTTAAGATCTTATTGTTTACACTATGGTCACAATGTGAAACTGCCACCTGCCGATTTTTAGACATCGGTGGATTCTTAAAATTACATGCAGCCAGCCGATTTTTTACAAATCGGTGAGAGTGGTCATAAATAACTGCCAGTAAAAGGCCGCCTGGCGGGTTCCAGGCGGTGGCAGGCAGTTTCTTAAGTTCGAGGGGTGTGGGGTGTCATCAGGGTCTCAGCCGGTGGCAGTTAGGCAACAGTCTAGCAGCCGTTAGATTTTACCTGCCACCTCCCGGCGGCCTGGCGGACACCGACCATTTACAACTGACATTGGCCGGCGATTGTGCGTTCGAACTGCCACCAACAGGTGCCCACCCAATAATCCGACGGCGGCAGGCTGGTTTACGGGGGATATATATTGCTAGATTGCTTCGTATCACTACAAAGTGTTCCTCATTATTATTAACCACAAGATAAATAGATCTAATTTTTAAGAAAATTTTCCTTCCAACAAGTTGCCCGCTAAAGGCAAGGGGCAAGACAAAGCACCAGCACCAAAGCGCAAGAAACCAGAGCCCAACCCAGCAATATGCAAGTCTCCGAGTCGTCCTGGTGCTGTTAGAATCGCTATGACGACAATTTCTATTGTGAATAGCCTCGTATTTATATTCATTGGCCCGAGAGTCTGCACTCGGCAGATCGTTATCCTGCCACCTACCAACACCGACAGCCGCCTTCCATCTGCTTTTCAATCTCCTCCCTGCCACCAGCAGATATTTTGAAATCGCACGGTGGCATGTCAGTAGCATAAGGGTAGCAGGCCGGATGCTGGAGAGTGGCAGTAAGTCCCTACCGATCGCCGGCCGAAGATTGAAGGCCCTTGAACCCCGTGACAACCGAGTAAAAATCGCGCTGCCGCCCGTCTGCCGCTTGATTGCCACCGCGCAACCACAAAATGCACCCGGCCGGCGCCCTGACGACAGCCACAAGTGGAAAAAATTGGCTGGTGGCAGTCAGAATTTTAACTTTTTTCTTAAAACTTCAGCGAGTCCTGGCGGCGTCTAAAATGCCGCCGGCCGATTGTGCCTGCCACCTGCCGAATTTGAGTGAAAACTGGCAGTTACTATGCTGACAGGCGGCATTTACTGATTTGTGACTGTACTATTAGGAAAACAGCACCTCCAAGAAGTCTATGTGGAACATGTAACCCTAAGGTGTAACTTCTTTTACTCCAAGGTTGAGATTTCCAGTTTTAGTAAATGTCTCATGGATTATGATATATAGCAAAAAACAAGGCTGTTGGCTCCACTTTTGAATCATTGAAAGCTATTAACAGTACTTATGTTCTCTACTATGTTTTCATCTTAAACAACACTATTGTTTTCTTTATCTAGAATCACATAGTTAAAATGCTTTAATCATACTGGCAGCACATAATATTTTCAACATCAAATACTATAAGTGCACACAATTTCATTTCCAACAACATTCAGTTATAGTTAATGACTGTTTAAGTTTTGCAAATAAAGATCATATAGGAACTTTTTCAGACAATCACAAAAGTTTGGATCCCTTGAATTTTCATTTCTACATGTGTTAAAAACTTTCTTACCCCCAGTTTTACAATGCTTATCAAAGCTGACAGCTCCTTTGATGTTTGTGTAAACTACTGCCTCATATCTATACAGCTGACACCACATGTAGGTTGTTGGTGTACTGACTGTTGCAAGGTAACAGTCCTCATCTTCCATGCATTCTGAGAAGCATTCATCCATTGAGGTCACGGATTTGGACATATAATGATTGTTTCCTCCACTGAAATCCTCCAAGTAGCAAACTCCTATAGTAGAAAGCAAATAATCTCTAACTTTTTCACACTCTTAGGTCTGTTTTCATATAGAAAGGTCTGCTGACAAATCTGAAGCAGACCGCTTTAACTCTCTTTACTAAAATACAAAATTTTGATTCTTTTAATTCTTGTAACAGACAAAAATATCAAACGTTAATTCAAAATTCTAATGTGACACATGAATCTGGCTGTATAAGTGTATATAACAGTGAAATGAAAGAGTGGTAAAAATCTACTTTATTCTACATAAAGTGATGTCATTCTGTATACAAACATGTTATTCTATATAAAGTAAGTAAGTGTTTCAATGGAATACAATCTGCAGATTCATTTCAGGTATATTAGGTACAAGGGTTGTTTTTTATATTCGTAGACTTTCTTTATAACAGCTCCAATATCATTTTCAGATAAATGAAATTCACATCACTAGAAACTGTATTCTTTTTTCATTCAGATGATCTTTTCAACAAAATTTTACAGCTAATAGTTTCCAAATGACAACAGTTACAAGCATGCCACCTTCCGTCACCCGGGGCACGTCACGGCATAAAGCAACGTCAATGCGACGTCAAAACAGCATCAACAGAAACCATGTCACAACTAACTTTGACTCACTTGCACGGCATGTTTTATTCTTTCTCAACATATCTGCCGTTAAATTTTACACACTTCTCGTTACGGAAGACCCACTTGTCGTAAATGCTCCTGTACCAATCTTCAGAAAATGAGGACACAATTATCTGGGTACTTTTCACAAAGTCTTCTACTGAGTCAAATTTTAATCCTCGAAGGTGGGATTTGAGGTCAGGAAATACCATGAAATCCATAGGGGCTAAATCGGGTGAATAGGCTGGATGTTTCAAAATCTCAAAACCTACGAGTTCAATGTCAAGGATGGTATCCGCAGCAGTGTGAGAGAGGCCGTTTTCCCCAGTCCGACACAAACTTTTATCACCGCCCTAGTTCTGACGTCGCCAGTCAACGCCATTTTTCCGTAAAACGAAACACCATGCACAGTGCTAGTTTCTATGTAACTTGGAAAGTTTTCAAAGTAACGTTTTAAAATTTTAATGGAGATGACATTATTACATCACAACGACATTGTGTGATTTCGTGCCAATTCTGATCTCTATTACGGTATCTGTAAGCTTGTTTTGCAAACCCTTGTGACTTCGGGATATTTCAAAATATGGCGTGCCCCGTGTAGCGCAACATAGGTTTCTATGGAGACCATTTTTATGCATGTTTTGATAAAAATCATTAAAAATGTACCTTTGTTCAAACAAGAAGACATGACTGTTTAATTTTTTCACATTTAATACTGGATTATATTAGCGTATAAAGAGCTGAAGCCAGGTTTGGACAATAATTCAAGCTTGTAATATGTGGTAATAGAGGTCATTCATTTCATGTCAATATTTTCAAGTAATACATGAACAACTGTTATTCCATGTTAAGAAACAATCTTGCCATCAATAGTCTAAAAAAGAATTACAGTATACTAAAAAGACTTTCTCCATCAATTTCAAAAGGAGTACATTGAGTACAAATACAATGACAAGATTACATAAAAATTCTAAATTTTCTTTTAACTCTAAATTCCAAAGCTAGCCATTTAACTAGCTGAAACACACAGTTTTGGCTAGTCAGAAGGCATGTCTTTGGAATTTATAATCAGAACAAAACCTAGAGTCCATACAGGTCTTTCAAAATTTCCTTACTTTGAGGACAGACCAGTTTGATGACCTGTCCAATTGCATCCTGGATTGGCATGTACTGGCTGGTACTTTGCAGGGTACAAAGCTTCAATGCACCGTTTTCCTGGCACCCAGCATAGGCACATCCTTCTCTCTTTCTGCATTGTTCTTCACACTGTTTACAGGAAGCAACTTCTGTTTGATCTAAATTCTGCCCCATCAGCGACATGTTTGCTATAGTTTCTGACTGACATATATCTGCAATGGCACATCATTGACAATTTTACCCATTACCACACAATCCCTTCTTTTGACAACCTTGAGAAAGAAGCCTTTTGAAAACATTGTGGGAAAAGGAGAAAATGCTGGTAACCAGCATTTTCTTTTTCCTCAATGTTTTCTGCCCACCACAAAATAAATTTCAAATTTTCAATCACTTTTATTTTGTCGTCTGCAAATACCTTCAGTTTGGACAATCCTTAAATATTGTCATTTGGTAATGAGTTAAGATACCACTAGAGCTATCACTCAACGTGATCATACCCCCCATCAGCTCCTTGCCACCAAACAGGTCTTTGTCACAGAATGCAGAATGGTTGAGTACAAAAGTAAAAGTTGAACATGAGCGGCAAATTGTCACAAGATACGCCCGTCTTACCCCAAGTTGTTAAGCTGGGGCATACACCGGACCAAATTCAAGTATGAAAAACGACAAAGGGCAATAACTCAAAAATTAAGCCAGCAAGTGTTATGATTCCTGTGCACTGCACTCCCCCTTGATGAGATCTATCCATCCATGAAATTTCATAACCCTAGCTAGTATAGTTTTGGAGATATGCTCCGGACAAAATTCAAGTATGAAAAACAACAAAGGGCAATAACTCAAAAATTAAGGGAGCAGGAGCTATGATTCTTATGCCTTGCACCCCCCCTTGATGAGATCTATCCACCAATGAAATTTCATAACCCTAGCTAGTATAGTTTTGGAGATATTCACCGGACCAAATTCAAATATTAGAAACGACAAAGGGCAATAACTCAAAAATTAAGTAAGCAGGAGTTATGATTCCTGTGCACTGCACTCCCCCTTGGTGAGATCTATCCACCCATGAAATTTCATAACCCTAGCTAGTATAGTTTTGGAGATACGCTCCGGACAAAATTCAAGTATTAAAAACGACAAAGGGCAATAACTCAAAGATTAAGCAAGCAAGAGTTATAATTCCTGTGCACTGCACTCCCCCTTGGTGAGATCTATCCACCCAAGAAATTTCACAACCCTAGCTAGTATAGTTTTGGAGATATGCTCCGGACAAAATTCAAGTATAAAAAAAAAAAATACAAAGGGCAATAACTCAAAAATTAAGCTAGCAAGAGTTATGATTTGTGTGCAGTGCACTCCCCCTTGATGAGATCTATCCACCCATGAAATTTCATAACCCTAGCTAGTATAGTTTTGGAAATATGCTCTGGACAAAATTCAAGTATGTAAAAGAAATTTGTCCAGAATCATCAAAGGGCCATAACTCCATGAAACCTAAATAAACCATAACCAAAATAGGATATGCACATCTCTGCTTTATACTGAGTCTATCTGTGTAGTTTGAACCAAATCTGTCCAATAGTTGATAAGAAAAAGAGCGGACAAGAAATTTCATGAAAGGGCCATAACTCAGTGAAAAATCAATGAACCATAACCAACATTTCATATGCACATCTCTGCTTGATACTGAGTTTACCTGTGAAGTTTGAATAAAATTTGTCCAGTAGTTTATGAGAAATAGAGCGGACAAAAAGCTACAGACCGACCGACGGACGGACGGACCGACGGACGGACGGACCGACCGACAAGCTGACTCCTATATACCCCCCAAACAGAGTTTTGGGGGGTATAATAATCCAGTTATATTCCTAAATGTAAGAAAAAAAACCTGAATATACTTGTAACTACCTGTAAACCTTTACCAAATGGCAAAATGTTGGTCTTGCTCAAATCCAAAGCATTTACAGGTGACAAATTATATGGGCCCAAACTGTGCAAATTTTTCTTGAAAGAGTAGCAAACGTGTGAAAAGGAGAAAATGCTGTTTATCAGTATTTTGCCTTTTCCAAATACTAGCTACCAGCATTTTCTCTCGTCTATTATGTCAAGGAGGTTAGAACTAAGATTACTTGGTAAAGGGTTAAGATGATGTATTCTTTGAATTTTCAATTTATTACTTATGTAATAGTATTTATGAAGCACTGGTATAAAGCAAAATGCCCAGAATCCTTCAAGCTCCTCTTTCCAATAAAGATTGGTAAAAAATCACCCATATGATCTTGACAATCTCTTTTTTTCTGTAACCTAGCTAGGAAGCTGAATATGGAACAAGAGGGCCAAGATGGCCCTGGATCGCTCACCTGAATTTTTGAGATGACCACAGCCTATTTTTTTGTTTAGGTATTGAAACATTGGAACCAAAAAATTTATCATTTTGCTAAGCAATTTCCAAAATGTCACCTGTAAAATTCATTTCGAAATCTGACCATCAGTTTCAAAAAGAAGAATTTTTAAGAATTCTTCATTTCTGAGCAAGTATCCCCCATCCACAAGAGCCATGTTTCTTGATGGATCAAAATTTACGAACAAGTTTTGAAAAGGGTCACCCAAGGAACATTTATGAAAATTTCTTTTAAAATCTGACCAGGGGTTTCAGAGAAAGAGAATTTTCAAGAATTTCATCATGTCCATATAGTGCAAGTAGCCCCCATTCACAAGTGCAAGGATCACCCAAGGAACATCTCTATCAAATTATTTTAAAATCTGACTAGGGGTTTCAGAGAAGAATTTTCAAGAATTTCTTCATTTCCATATAGTGCAAGTAGCCCCCATTCACCAGAGCAACATTTTTTGACGGATCAAAATTTTGTGAACAGGTTTTGAAAAGGGTCACCCAAGGAACATCTCTGTGAAATTATTTCAAAATGTGGCCAGTGGTTTCAGAGAAGAAGAATTTTTAAAAATTTCTTCATTTCCCCATAGGGCAAGTAGCCCCCATTCACCAGAGCCATGTTTCTTGACCAATCAAAATTTCACGAACAATTTTTGAAAAGGCTCACCCAAGGAACAACTCTGTGAAATTATTTCAAAATCTGACCAGCGGTTTCAGAGAAGAAGATTTTTTAAGAATTCCTTCATTTCTGTATAGTGCAAGTAGCCCCCATTCACCAGAGCCACATTTTTTGACGGATCAAAATTTCACGAACAATTTTTGAAAAGGGTCACCCAAGGAACATCTCTGTGAAATTATTTCAAAATCCGACCAGTGGTTTCAGAGGAGAAGATTTTCAAAGAATTCGTTGATTTCTGTATAGTGCAAGAAGCCCCCATTCACCAGAGCCACAATTTTTGACAGATCAAAATTTCACGAACAGTTTTTGAAAAAGGTCACCCAAGGAACATATCTGTGAAATTATTTCAAAATCCGACCAGCGTTTTCAGAGGAGAAGATTTTTAAAGAATTTGCTAAAAAATTCCATTTGGTTGCCATGGCAACCAGAGTTTTTGACGGAATCAAATTGTGAACAATTTTTAAAGAGGACCTCCCAAGGAACATTCCTGCCAAGTTTGGTCCAAATTGGCCCAGCGGTTTAGGAGGAGTTGATGTTTAAAGAATTGTTGACGACGCATGACAGACGACGGACACCCAGTGACCCTAAAAGCTCCCCTTGAGCATGTTGTGCTCAGGTGAGCTAACAAAAAACATAAAAGATTTAACTTCTTATCACACAACAAAATTTAGACCGGTCCATATTGAACGCATTTGCAAACAAAAAAACAAACATGACTAAAAAATTAAAGTTTGTTTTAGGAAGGGTAGAAAACATTGTACGAAATGCAGAAAATGCTGTTTACCAGAATTTTCTCCTTTTCCCAAAATGTTTCAAAATATTTCTTTCTCGGGGTCGTTAAAAGTAGGGATTGTGTAGTAAAGGGTTAAGCCACATAATTTCTGAAGAAAAAATCTTTAGAACTGGTTAACAATTAATGACAAAGTTACTAACTCTTTACCAGATAAAAACATTATAAACCTTTCAAAATTCAGCGCATTTGACTAAAAATTCAGCGCATTTGACTAAAAATGAGTCGTAAAAAATTATTATACTGCAAAGAAATTTCTTGTGATCTGATTGATTAACATGCCAAGAACATATACACGTATATCATGTTCCCTGGCAAAAACCATGTCGAGACATTTTCCCTTTTGAGTCCCCTGTAAACATCACTACACATGCAACACAACATCCAAAATGACAGCATTGATCAATCATCAGACTGCAGGTTTAGTGATATATCAGTTATCAGTGACGTCAGTTTCCAATGAATTTGGGCACTCAGAGGGGAATTTCTATTTCCTCAGCATACTTGATTCATGAGATAGGGTAGAACGTTGAAGTATAATAAATTTGTTGTACGGTAAGGTGGCAGGAGACTAGTTCACAGCTGTGTTGACTTAACAGCAACTAATAATGTTTGGGGAAAGGTAGAAAAAATTGACGGAAAAGAAGAAAATGCTGGTAACCAGCATTTTCTCGTTTTCTTACAGTGTTTTCAAAAGCCATCTCCGTCAGGGTTCCTAAAATTCTGGACTGTGTGGTAAAGGTTTCATGAACAGTGAAAAGACAGTGAATTGAAATAAAAAGTCTTGAAGTCAGATATTCTGAAAAGACTTTACAGCAACTTTATAAATCAGTACCTGTTTGGCAAACTGCCGTATGAAGAATAGATTGAGGAAATTCAGAAATGTCCAAATCTTCTTTGTGATAAAGACCACAGAAGTACACTCCATTAAGATCATCATATATGGTTGTGACAGCATCACAAGCATCCTCCTTACACACTCTTTGACAGTCTGTCTGATTTAAAACTGTAGTCTGATAGAAAAAGTTTTGACTATACAGACCATAAGCAGTCTCCTGCACACACAATTCACCTAAAAGTAAAAAGAGGAAACTGGAAATATTTTTTTCTAAGAAACAAAAGATTTAATGATAAAACCATTTTCAAAGTAGTATTTATCTTTGTCTGAACACTTTCTAAAAGATGTCACCCACAGAAAGCAAGCAAAAACTCCCATATTTTTTCCTTTCCATTTTTATGTAGATAAATGTATCTGAAGGGAAGAACTTGTGATAAAAGTAGCCAAAACTACAGGTAGTTCAACTTACTGTCAGGACAAACTTTGATAAGAAATATACTGCTGCTGTTAGATTCAATGCTATCAATGCTGAAGCCTTCTTCTTGGTAAAATAAACAGGCACTTCCACTCTCATTGGAGCTGAAAGTTGCATAATTGCAGCGAGGATCTTGTAAGCATTGACGCTTGCAGGAATGAACAGAGTCTACCAATACTGTGGCATATTCTCTATTACTACTAGCGGAGTATTCATTTACAACATCTAGGTGACATAGATCTGAAAAAAAGAAACACTAACTATAAAACCACAATCATTTAGTCATCTTCACTGTCAGTTTAGTATCAATCCTTTATGCATGACTATCTCTCACTACACTGATTTTTGTTTGACTTGTTTCCTCATAAGTCTATACCTAACAATGAATTTTAGAAGTGAGAGCATTTCTAGAAGCAAATTGAGTTTGTCTTAATTATTGAAAATATTGTACAAAAAGGAGAAAATGCTCGTTACCGGCATTTTCACCTTTTCTCCACTTTTCCAATAGTCTTTTTCCTCAGCATCATAAAAACAAGGTTGTTTGGTGGTCTAGGTTATGTTAGGAGTGACTCTAACCTGATAAAAGTAACACAAAACAGGAGCATTTGGGGGTAAGTGAAGTTAGTTTTCTTGATTGTAGTGAATACACTGATGAAAAGGAAGCGGCTGCTAGTTACATAGAATGATAGGATAATATGACAGACCAATAGTATATTTTTAGACTGCAAATTGAAAATAATTCTTTTCACAAATTTAGAGATGAATTAATTAGAAAAAAGGGGAAGTATTCTTCATGGATTATTTCATCTGTTATCCTTATAGTTTTTTTTTTAAATGTATGACTACAAATATGGCAGTTCTAAACATACTGTAATTCTACTATTTTATAATGATTTCTATTTCTAAAATAAAGATTCGCACCTTGACATGATTTCTGCATCAGAAGTGTGTTTTCTGAGGCCATAACAACCTGAAGTGTTTCTTTCTTGTACATTTTACAAATGCTGTTATCTGAATCAAATTCAGCTGCATAACAACCTACATCATCCTCACACTGAATCATACAAGCAATCCAGTTGTCAAGGCTCATGGAAGCATAGAAACCATCTCCACCACCAAAACCAGGCATCATACGTGTTCTGCAGGAGTCTACAATCAAAGTTTGTCTTTCTGATAAAATGCAAATGACAGTTTCATCTTACAACAGAACACCTAAGTTTTCGAAAAATTGTGGCAAAAAGAAAAATTGCATTATATTTCTGACACAGTGTTTTTATGTGTATTCATTCTTGGTATTTTTACGACATTTTTTTTTCTGTTTCCAGACACATATTTTACAAGTCATTGAATGCATTTTTTTGTCAAACTCATTTGTCTGACCATGTCAGAAAGTGCAGCTTGATCTTGGAAAAACAGAAAATCTGTTACTATTTTTCCATTTTAGATAGCTGTCTGTTGGTACATTTCTATCATTCATAAGCTGCATGAAATAGTGTAGAATACAGATTTTTTTTTTCTTTTTTAACTCTTTACCACACAATCATGACTTTTATTAACCCCAAGGAAATAATCCTTTAAGAACATTGAAGGAAAAGGAGAAAATGCTTGTAACCAGCATTTTCTCCTCTTTCTACAATATTTTCTTCTCTTCTAAACTCAAGTTTCAACATTTGATTCACATTTAAGTTTTCCTCTGCAATTTAGTTTGAAGAAGTTTAAAATTTTGTCGTTTGGTAAAAAGTTAAATGGGGGAAATTTGTCTGTTTTTAAGAGAAAATTGACGTAACTTGTTTAAGGTGTTATCATCACTAGGTTAGACTCTAAAATTGTAAAACTTTATGCAAATTCCTCTCTAAGCATAATTTACAAAGATATGGCAGAAGAGTGCCCTGAGAGAAAATGATCACTAACAATATAAATAAAACAATGACATGGCTTTGCCACTGTTGAAAATATTACCACTAATGTTCACTTGATAAAATAAATTTTGATCTTTCACCAGAAAAAAAATCTTTATATACATGTATGTCACCAACATTCAAAACACAGCCCCTATTTGATCTGTTTTGTCTGTTGTAATTAAGAAATATTTTTCCTGCAAAAAGGTTCTTAGTATTTTGCATGAGTCATGTAGAAACTGATTTATGAGAATAATAGCAAAAAGTTGATATCAATCCCCTAAATTATTTTCAATGAATTTATAAGCAAGGAAGCACTCTGATATTTCATCTAAACCATATTTCAGACTAAAAGTAATGGTGGAATATACCTTGAGGGCATGTTTTAAACCACATTTGACTTCCAGTGGATTGAAACTGAAAGTAGTGTCCAGATTTATACAGCAGACACCTATAGTCAGTGTCTGGTCTGTATACAGTGTAACTTGCTGCCTCACAGTGCTCATTCATCAAGCACTTATTTTGACAAACATCAGGTGAACTTGCTGTCACACTTAGGAAATAATCTTCTCCACCATACACACCCACAGTCAAGCCTGGACTTGGTTTCATCCAACATTCTGTTTTATCTATCAAATATAGAGGACAAAAAAACAAACAACATCTTTATCAAATGATACAGAAAAAGTGTTCCTGCAGACATGACTGCAATGAAGAAAGATGGATTTCTATGAACTTGAGTATTGTATTATATATTATATGGTCAACACACTCCATTTCTATGAACTTTGTGAAACTTGATGAGGATTGAGCATTGTATTATATATTATACGGTCAACACACTCTCACCCATCCCATCCATGCTCTGCACTGTTAGCTCTGTAGGTAATCAATGCACATTGCTTGCAATACAGGACTTTAAAAAGTATCTTGGCATCATCAAAATTACAGGTAGGGTTTCACAAATCATTTCAGAAAGACTCAAATCTTTCTCCTTAGTCATAAATATTTGACTTTTTTTTAAAAGCAATGGCAGCATCTTTGAACTAATTACTGTAAATAGAGGTGGTAAAGAAAACACTGGCACACACTGAAAGATGCATTTGTTGCAGTAAGATAAATAAAATATTGCTGAAAATGCCATATATCACATTGTCTTCTTCCCAAATAGTCATCTAGATTAAACTCACCATGGGGACATCTTTTAATCTTAAAAGTACTGTCTATGTTGGAAGAGACCACAAGATGTTCCATCTTATATAAACGGCACTGAAATTGGGTGCTAGGCAATTGTTGCACTGTCAGAATGTCACAAAGCAAATCAGCCATACACAAATCTTCACAGTCCGCTGGGGTGGTAAACAACTCCTCACGGTAGTAATGGTCACCTCCTTCTAAACCCAGGAATGTTTCATAGTTACATGCAGAAATACCTGCATCGGGTGTGTCATGATCTGAAAAGTTATCAAAATACTGCCATGTATTTCTTTAACCCTTCCCAACACAATCCTTACATTTAATGACCATGAGAAGGAAAAACTTTGAAAATATTGTGGGAAAAGAAAAAATGCAATTAACCAGCATTTTCTTCTCAAAACAAACATTATCTTTTCAAGTCACTTTTTTTTGTAAATTGAAGAAGCTTCAAATCAGTCTAGTCTTAGAGTTTAGCCTTGACTACAAAGTATATTTTCAGAACTAAATTAAAAACTAAAGGCCATTCATTTAAGGGTAAAATAATCTTAAAGCACTGTGGAAAAAGGAAAACAAATTCATGTACATGTACCAGCATTTACTCCTTTTGCCTTACTGTTTTCTGGTCTTACAAAAATAAATAACACCAGTGATATGGAAAATATTGCAAGGAAAAGAAGCATTCACAAGGAACAACAAATTACTTGCTTTCTTCTAGTGTCTTCAAAAGCAACTTCATAGGCATAAAGAGTCACGAAAGTATAAGTGAAATACAAAAAAGGCTATAAGACTGACAAACCTGCATTAGGACAAACTTTGGTCAACACAACACTGTTTGCTTCTTTCCTCATGCTGTTATAATCAAGGTCACTGTACCTTCTACACATCATACCAGTTGGTAGTTCTGTGTAACTGGCTACTTTACAATATTCATCATCTGCACAGGAATTTTCACATTCTGTCTGGGTTGACACTCTTCCAGAAGCATAAAACATCTCACCTCCATAATATCCATGCAGTCTTTTAAACATGCAGCTTGAGGTTTCTGTGAAAATTTGGACAGAAAGTTCCAAATGAATGACAGCAAGTCATTTTATTAAATCTGTTTCAGGACATAATAAAGTTAAAAGATGGAATGTACACAAAAAAGTCTTTGAAGTAGAGGCTGTCATTTTGAAGCTTTCTTTCATGCAAAGAATTTTGATTGTAATACAGACATGGATCAATTGTGATAACAGAGCAATTTTTTAATTACAATCAAAATTGTAATAGGGTGCAGTTGTCAGCAAAATTAAAACTAGAAAGCTTGTAATTATTCAGCTATTTACCGAATTATTGGTTGATTGGTTGGTTTCGTTGGATGGTTGGTTAATTGATTGATGAGGGGAAAAAAAGCTAATAACCAATATTTTTCTCTTTCGCAACAATTTTTTCATATGCCATATTCCTCTGAGTCATAGAAAAACAGTATTGCCTGGTTTATCATAAAAAAAATTACCTGGAGGGCATTGTTTCACAAAACTGGTGGAATCATCCTGATGTTCCAGGTTTAGAGGGACAGAATCATACAAATAGCACCACAAGGTATCTTGAAGAACAAAACTAGCCAAAAGGCATCTTCTGTCATCCATGCATAATTCATGGCACTCAAAATCAGAGTTGACTTTCATCTTATTATATGGACTATCACCTCCATATGTGTTCTCATTCATCATGCTACGACATCTTATGTTGCTCACTGCAGCAAGATAAAAATATTTCGTTTCATTGACAGAGTGCAAGTTGACTCATTACCACACAATCCTTACTTTTGACGACCCTGAGAAAGAAGCCTTTGGAAAACATTGTGGGCAAAGGAGAAAATGCTGGTAACCAGTATTTTCTCCTTTTCCCACAATGTTTCCTACCCCTTTACAAAATAAATCTGAAATTTTTAGTCACTTTTATTTTGTCATCTGTAAATCCTTTCGATTTGGACAAACCTAAATTTTTATCATTTGGTAATGAGGTAAGTAGAAATCCTTACAATATCCTACAGAAAGCATTTGAAGAAGATAGATTTACTTTTACTCAGTTATGGGATTTGTCTGTGAAATACCAGAAAACATTTTGGGAAAACAGCAATGCTTGTTTTCCAGCATTTTCTCTTTTTCCCCTGATGTTTTCAAAGCTATTCCAGCTGAGGTCCTTAAAACTCTAGAATTAGTGATAAAACAAGAGCTTTGCAAAGTGGTACATATATGCCCAAAAGGGCTTATCAGTGAAGTCTAGAACATCTGCAGATATCCAAATTTTAAAAGCCAGATGCACAACTACACATAATGGAGATTCATTGTAGTATTTGAAGTCATTCCAATGAAAACTGTAGGAGGAGTTGTGCACACAAGAAATTGCTAACAGATGGATGGACAGATTGACTGACAGACAAACAGAACCATAACTTAACCCTTTACTCCATGATACTCATTTCTACACATTGCTTGTAAGAGCCTTTGGAAAACATTGTGGCAAAAGGTGAAATTGCTCGTGACGAGCAATTTCACCTTTTGTCACAATGTGTTCTATGCTATCAAAAGGTGTCATATACACATAAGAAATGGCTTGATCCTTGCTGTTATTTAAGGTCAATTAGAGATACCATAGAAATGCCTTAATGGGTAAAGGGTTAATACAACTCTTAGGGCATATCAAAAGGCCGGAAAACAAATCTGGCCATTGTAAGTCACTTTTTGATATATAATTTCATAGAAAAGCTTACTAAGAGACAATCAATAGTGTGAATGAAAAGTGGCCTATAAGATAGCATTGCACATGTATATAAAGAATCAAATCGCATGAACCAAACAAGTGTCTATGAGTCAATAGTTTAAGACTCAAAAATTGCAAATTTAAAAGTTGGAAAAATTGTCAAAAGGTTTCACAAACCTTTGGCTACAATATTTTAATTTTCTTACCTGTTTCACAAGATTTTGTATAATGTATGCTATCTAAATATGGCATTTTCTCAACATTTATCTCTGTATACAGATGACAAGTATTGCTGGTACTGGTGACAAAGCTTGCAGCTTCGCACATTGTCTCTCTCTGGCATAGCTGTTTGCAATCCTCAGCATCACTGGTAGAAAATACTTTGTATGAATTCATGCCACCAAAAGTTCCCACTTCCTGTGCCAGGTCACAGAATCGTCTTTGCTCTTCAACATTGTACAGTACAAGATCAAAATTAATACAAGTAACGTTTTAACCCTTAACCAAATAATTTTGTACTCTACATCTCTAAAGATAAAGATTCCCAAAAACAAGAAAAAGTTTTGGAAAATAAGGAAAATGTAAGAAACAAGCATTTTCACTTTTCGCACAATACTATCTAGCCTCTTCATTTGAGCCACATTTATTTTCTGTAAAATGCTTTCAACATAAAGAATTTTAAGTATACCTGTCCAACGCCATAAGGTAATTTAGGACTCACAAATAGTAAGAGTAAGCCCTTGTTTCTATCCACTTGTTTTTACCGGCACATATAAGTACCACACAGTAAGACCCATACAGATGACCATTTCCAACCTTGCATTTTAATCTAGATTTCCACAGAAACAATCTGTGCAGTAATCTCTCAGTTTTGCCTATTCACTATGGCTGCTGTCTATATGTAGAGTCTCCTCCATGAATGGAAGAAATTTTTGAATTTCTTTCCAGTTAATCCCTCAATACTTAGCTTTTCACTTATTTTCTCCCATACATTCTGCATCCATACTTGATTCTTATGCTGTTTCAAGCTTTGGTCATAGAGACCATGGTGTCCTTGTTCCAACAATATCAGTTTTTCCATATGCTGAATGGACAATATTGAATGGACAATGCTGACATTCTACCCTTGCTAGCCATGTTTTTGGCGGCATATGTATACATAAGCATTGCTGAGGTCACATTCCATACATGGGTATACTGATACTTTACCATATGGTAAAAAACCAACATTAACTACATGGCACTCTTTTTTATAAACCATCAAAATTAAACGAATCTAAATAAAACCAAAAATGATGTACGAGCTGAATACAGATTGCACGGAAATCAACTCTACTCTTTACCACTTGAACTACCAGACTACCAGAGAAATTAGTTGATACAGGTAATTGCTCCTTTTCTCATAATATTACTTTATCAGTCACTTGAATTTCTTTCCTTTCTTCCTAATGATTCTTGCTTTTGTCACTTCTGGCAGTTTCAATATTTCATGAAACAATTTAGAAAGTGTCTGGATTACTCTTTACAAATAAAAGAAATTACTGACATGTTGAAACTGAAAGCAATGATTGCTGACAAATCAAGCATTACAGCCCCTTACTCTCATATTTCATGACCCCGTAAAAGAAGCCTTTTTAAAACATTGTGGGAAAAGGAGAAAATGCTGGTAACCAGCATTTTCTCCATTTCACACAATGTTTTCTACCCTGCTGGAAACAAATTTCAATCCTCGAGTGATGTCTATCTTGTCATCTGCAAATTCTTTCAATTTGGACCTTTCTAAAATTTTATCTTGGTAAAGAGTTAAGACGGAAGCTGTCAAAACTGGCCAAAGAACCTTTACAAAAACACTGATGTTACACAATATTTACTACCGGTAATGAGTTTCTAAGCCTGCTGTCCCTAACTCTCATATTGAAAGATGGTACCTGCTGAGATTGGCAAACTAGCCTCTAAAAAATTGTCAATTGATGTTAGACAATATTTACAGATGAGTTACTTGTTGTAATCTTTAAATGTGTCTCAAATGTTTGGTCTTTGTAAGGGTGAAAAACATGATGGGGGGAAAAAGAAGATAATGCTAGTTACCAGGTATTTGTCCTTTTCTCACAATGTTTTCAAAAAAAATTTTCCTGAAGGTTGTTAAAATTCAACATTATTGCTAACAGGTTGTTTAAGGTATCTGAATTGAAAGAGTTTACCTTCTGGGCATTCCTTAAGCCAGAGTACACTGTTGAGGTCCTCAATATTGCTCTGTGGGTATCTTTTACTGTAAAACAAACACCTCATACCACTGAATGTGCTGGTTGCACTGGCAGCTATGCAGGACATATCATCCAAACAAAGCATCATGCAGGCATCCTGACTGTCAACTGATAATTGTCTGTAGTAGTTTTCTCCACCATAAATGTTCAGATGAGAGGACATCCGGCAAGCAGATATTCCATCTACTAGTGAGGAAAAAAAAGAGAAAATCTCAACCATTCAGGCTTTTAGTGTAGAAATATAAAGTGAACACACCTCAACAGGTTTAGACATCCAAAGCATTTTAGCAAAAACATTGTGACAGAGTGTAAAATTGAAATGAAGAAGTTTCTTTTTTTCTGCAATTTGTTAAAAAATGAAGAAAAAAAAGTCTGCTTTGAGAAAGAAAAAGTTTTCTTCAAAGAGTAGATATGAAATAAATAGAATGAATCAATCAATAAAGTGAACAGCATAGGTCATGATTAGATTGCATATTTTGTGTAGTTTATTCCTGATCTATACTTTCATTCTTGTTGAAGTCCTGTTTAATAAGGATTTTCTAAAATTGTATGCCACAATGAAATGTTTAACACTTTACCACACAATGATAACTTTTGATGACCCTGAGGTAGAAGCTTTTGGAAAACATTGAGGGAAAAGGAGGAAATGCTGGTAACCAGCATTTTCTCCTTTTCCAACAATGTTTTCTACCCTTCCCAAATCAAATTTTGATTTTTAAGTCACATTTATTTTGTCGTCTGCAAATGCTCTCAATTCGGACTACTCTATAAATATGTTGTTTGGTAAAGAGTTAAGAGATGATGATTGGTCTATGTTTCCTTAGTCCTTTATCATCAGACCAAATTTTTGACTGGTCCATTTTTTAAGCAATTGTGCACAAAAAAATAAGAGTGGTGCAAAAGATGCAATCTTTTCGATGGAAGGCTTGCTTTTGAAAACTTTGTTGGGCAAGAAGAAAATGCTACTTACTAGCAATCTGTTCCATTGCCATAATTTTTTCAAAAGCGTTTGCCTCAGAATTCTTGAAATATAGGATATTTTGGTAAAGACTTAAAAGATCAGTGAATTCAATATATACTGAATTATAACATTATACTATGATCTTCTTAAAACTGAGCATAGAATAAATACTGCTTGTTAAGTCCTTTTTGTGTGTTTCTGTAATTAGAAATTAATTTACCTTCATCTTTGCACAACTCAGAGACTGTGGAAGTTTTGTCTGGCTGGTAAATAGGGGTGTCCACATACAAGGAACAATGACCCTCACTTGTGTACTCTGTATAGTGGACATTCATCTGGATACCAAACTGAACACAGAAATCATTGGATGCAACATTGTGTAGAATTCTATATTCACGTATTCCAGTAACTTTTGTATGAAAGTTATTTTGTGAGCATGGTGCCATATCACCTGAAATTTAAAATATATACTAAAAATATCTTAAAAATTACACTACATTTTCTGAAATTCCTTGGTCATAGATCTTTGTGAATACCTGTTCTGCATTGTAAGAAATGTATTCTTCTGTTTCAAGATATGAAACTTATTTTAAAACATGAACTATCAAAAGGACAACATCTAAAAGAAATAACAGAACAATAATCAAATGGTCTGTATCACTCCACCGGCTTTAAGAACAAACCATACATACCACATAGTACAACTCTTGGCAAAATGCTTTTGAACAAAAAGACTTAAGTTTTCTCTCTAAAACTCCAGGTGAAAACTGTGACCGAAAGGCAAATCCATTTTTGACCACAGAGCTAAAACTACTTGAATCCTAGTATAGGTCCACAAGGTAAGGTCACATGCCAAATAATACACTATGTGATTATGAATATGGTCAGGAACAAGTAGATCTTTAAAGACATTCACTGCAAGCTTGTGTAAAAATTGTGAGTGCTGGAATGGGGCTAATTTTGGGCTTCAGGCTATAATTTGAAAATCCGAGCTGTGGTCTATTAGATAAACATACATGCAAATTTTATGGCCCTAGGTCTTATGGTAAGGAATGAGATGATTGTGAAATTTCCATTATGTAAGTCCATGTAAAAAATGTGACTGCCATGGTGGGGCCAAATTTGACTCCAGGGCTATAATTGAACTCGCTTGGTCGAGGCCCACTCGACAAAGCTGAATGCAATATTGGTAGCCCTATGCCTTTTGATTTGGAACAAAAATATTTTCAAAGTTTTCAATATATAAGCCTATGTTTTTAACTTGTGACCCTTGTGGCCAAACCAATTTTGAGCCAAGGGCTCTAATTGAAAAAACTTGGGAGAGGTCTACTGGATAAAATTCCATACCAAATTACCAGTTAAAAAAAACAGTTAACATATCAATGAAAGACATTGGGCCATGACATAAGCCTACTGGCCTTTTGCCAGTGAAGCTAATAATAATTTTCAAAACTTCTTAATCTGTTTGGTTGACAAAATACTATCTACAAAGTTTCAAAACAGTCAGTTCACATACAGCTCTTCCACACTATTTTGCAACACTTTTTATAAAGATAAAACCTGAGGCAAGCTACTTATCTTGTAAAACACCCCAATGGTAATTTTATATTTACAAATCTGTCATACAATATTTCCCAATGAATTTTAAAACCATGAATAACACTTTATCAAACAATTCCATGTTTTTCTAAAAGGTCCTGAGGAAGAAAGCCTTTGAAAACATTGTGACAAAAAGAGTAAATGTTGATAATCAAGGTTTTCACTAGATTTACTGTCTGAGGCATTCTAAACCCTACATTTAATGACCAAGAAAAAGAAGCCTTTAGAAAACATTGTGGGAAAAGGAGAAAATGCTGTCAACCAGCATTTTCTCCTTTTCCCATAATGTGTTCTTCCCTACACAAAATAAATTTCAAATTTTCGGTCACTTTCATTTGTAGTCTGCCAATGCTTTTGGTTAAGACAAGCCTGAAATACTGTCATTTGGATACGAGTTAATAGGTTGTCTGCAATTACCTCCAGTGTGGAAAGGTCTAAGATTTTCGTCATCCGGTAAAAAAGTCATACTTATACAAACCTCTACAAACTTTAATCCAAGACACACTAGTTTCATCCTTAACTCTAACATACTCCTTCTCCTTACTGTACAAATTACATCTCTTCCCAAATGGAATGTCACTGAAGCTTGCAGCCATACAGAACTTGTCTTGATAACAGAGGTCCCTGCAATCCGTCTCATTGTCCACCCATATCCAACGATAATACATTTCATATCCATAGTATCCTTTCTCCTCTGCAAGGTGGCATTCTTCACTCTCTACCTCTGAAGAAAAATGTATGTAATGTGTATAGTGTCATTCTTTCTCACCATCAGACAGACTCTTTGATGCAATTAGACTTGTTAAAAGTTCAAAGCCCTTGCAAATAACAAACTGAACCTAGCTTAATCCTTTACCACACAGCAAAATCTTTTACCTATCCACATTGAAAGCATTTGATGCTGACAATTTCATAGTGGTTGAATTGACACAATTTTCATTTGATACAGTACAAAACTTTGTGGGAAAAGGAGAAAATGCTGGTTACCAGTATTTTCTCCCTTACCCAGAATGTTTTCTAAAGGCTTCTTCCTCAGGGTCGTTATAAGCCATCATTGTGTGGTAAAGACTTAAATGATGGACTCTGCCTTAGAACAGGCAGAAAATATTGTGGGAGAAAGCAAAAAATGTTGGTTACTAGTATTCTCTCCTTTTCTTACAATGCTTTCAAAAGCCTGAACACTTAGGGTAGTTAAAAATCAGTATCGTATGATACACAATAAAAATCTAAAATATGACAATATCTCACAACTGACACAACAAGTCTTTCTGACATGGAAGGTAGTACATTAACATCAGAAAGAAATCTATCTGTCATAAAAAAGACTAATTTTGATAATAATCTGGCAAAAAGAGTAATTTCTAAAATTAGCAATTTTTCTTTAGCCACATTATCACACATACATGCATTTCATATTAATCATACTGACCAACCATTTTTAAATGATGATTTTTACCAAACAGCATTTTACATATACCAAAATTAAAAGCTTTTGAAAAAGACCTATGCAAGGCTAGAAAACATTTTGAGAAAAGGAGAAAATGCTGGTTACCATCACTTTCTCTATTCCCCACCATGTTTTCAAAAGGTTCCTTCCTCAGAAACATTAAAAATCAGGATTGCAAGTTAAAGAGTTAAAAATTGGTTACCCTCTATTTGTTTCAGGTTGTAATGGGTTTAAACCACAGATTCCCAAGTTTTAACAACCCTATGAAAGTACATGTAGTTGTTTTAAGGAACTGTGTGAAAGGAGGAACTGCTGGTTAACAATATTTTCTCCTTTTCACACAATGTTTTCTACTTTTTCATAAGCAAATCCCATTATTAAGACTTTGTTGTTGTCTGAAAATTGTCTCAAAATGGAGAGATCTAAAATTTTGTCATCTGGTAAAGAGATAACTGAAATGTTTCTTTGTTGAGGAATACTTACGATCATCAGTTTCACATATTTTGGACCAGTATAGACCCATGTCTTTTTCCATGGGTTCAAATTGTCCCTGGCCAAACAAGCTACACTGCCAGAGTTCACCATATGGATATGCAGAAACATGGTAACACATATTGTCTTGTGTGCAGGCATAAATACATGCTTCTTTTACAGGAACTACAAGAACTTTGTACGGGCTTGTTTTGCCAACATATCCATCTACTGCATGTGGATCTATTTTGCATTGATTGTTGTTATCTGAAAAAATAACCAACATATGTAACTGCTAAATCAATCCAACTGTAGAAATACTTATACATATATGTATACAATATACTCCTTTCTTTTCATAAGCACTTGGCTGTTTTGGAAAACATGATCACAAAAGGGAACAAAGTTTTTCATACTGTTGAAAAAAAAAGTTCTTCCTCTTCCGCCGGATTTTCCCATTGTATTGTCGACTTAAAATTCAAGGAATATTTAAGGTGTCTTTGCAGAAAGCAAAAATCAAGATTTGACTGCACCAAAAAAAAGGGAAAATCTAGGTGTCCCACAATAAATGTGCTGACATAGAGAATCTTTCAATTCTTAACATTACCTTCATATTGTTTCCCGATACCAGAAATATCACAATTTTTCTATTTTAACTTTTCACTGCAAGTTTAGTGTTTAAACCACATGGTAACATGAAGGGGTTAGGATTTTGCTGAACCAACCAACCAATCAACCAACCAAACAGACAATGAGGTTTCAGACTTGCTCAAGTTGAACACATTTGCAGGGAAGAAATTGAATAGGGCTCCAATGGTGGAACATGTCTTTTAAGAAACATTGTATGAAGAGAACAAAATGCTAAATAACAGTGTTTCTCCTCTTCCCACAATGTTTTTAAAAAGCTACTCTCAACAAACGTGGGAATTGTTTTATAAAGATTCAATTACCATTACACTCTACATCATAATACCTTTTGGGCATATTTTTATCCAAGATGTACTTTTCAGGTCCTCAAGATCTATCTCCAATCCATCCTTATACATTCTACAAATACTCTTTTCTGCATAGGCTGTGAAGGTTGCTTTAAAACAAGATTCATCCACCATGCAGCTATTCTGACAATCTGTGGCATCAGTAACCAGCAGTTCTCTATATTGGTGTTGCCCTCCAAATACACCCACCTGTTCTCCAAGCCAACATGGCACTGCAGGTTCTGCTATGAAATACATGTTAGGCAGTCCTTTAATCAAATTTTGTAAGTTTTCAATTCTTTTATGTCTGTCAAACTTATATTGTGGCCAATATCACAGCATAACAGATGAGCCAGAAAAAAAAACTGTTTTAATCCTTTAATAAACAAACCTAAATTTTAGCAACTCTTTTAACAAAGAAGCCCTTTGAAAATATTGTGTGAAATGGACTACATGCAGTTAACCAGTATTTTCTTCTTTTCTCACAAAGTTTTCTTTCCCATCACAGACAAATCATACTATTTCATTGATAGCTACTTTGTCTGTTGCAAAATGCTTTGAATTTGGACCAGTCTAAATTTTGTCCTTAAGTAAAGAGTACAAATGGAAAGGGGGGGCGGCGGGGGAGGTGTTTCCTGCCTCCCTTTCATGAAAGCATATGAAAAGGCCCAGGCTAGATCAGGCTGGGCCAAGTAGTGGATTCCTTGTGTACTGTACTGACTGATTCTGAAACTGACAGCTTGAAATGTCTGGTGCTTCAGTCAGTCAGTTTGTAGGTGTATTATACCCTATCTAGGCATATTTGTCATAATTGTCTGTTTCACCTTCTTTGTAATTTGTTGCACATTACTAGTTGTAAAGCTTGCAATAGAGAAAATTTAACACTTTACAACTCAATGCTGACTTTTAACGACTTTAGGAGCGAAGGTATTTGAAAACATTGTGGGAATAGGACAAAATGCTGGTTACCATCATTTTCTCCTTTTCCCACCATGTTTTGTACTCTATCAAAGAAAAATTGCATCATTTCAGTCACATCGAAATTTTTGTCTGCAAATGCATTCAGTTTGAATGGGTTTGAAATTTTGTTGTTTAGTAAAAGGTTTTCTTATTTTAACCTCATTTATTATTTCAAACTTCCCAGAATTTTTCTGCTGAAAGAGGAAAGCACTGGTCTTTGTTCCAGTAAGTTATTTTGCTCTACAGATTTTTTTCAATAGATCAAGTTTTAATTATTCTTACAGTTTTGTGTGATTCTGATAAAACTTATACCTTGCAAATTGTTATCTCAATACCATCCAAAAAAATTTTGAACTTGACTTAATTCAAAGCATTTGCAGACGACAAATAAAACTTTCAAATAATGATTTCTGTTTTAGATAGGGTAGAAAACACTGTGGTAAATGGAAGAAAATGCTGTTTACTCCATTTTCTCCTTTTCCCACAATGTTTTCAAAAGCTTTCTGTTTTATAGAGTTATTGGGAAGCATAATTCAATTTGTACAGGTAGGAAAGTATAGTGCACTGCTATCCACTAACTGATATTTTTTCTAACATTTGATAGATTACCAGTCCTGACATTTTGTAAAAACTTGTGGGAGAAATTTTCAAAAACATTGTGAGAAATACAGAAAATTCTGTTTACCAGCATTTATCATTTTCTAACATTGTTACCTATCTTGTCAATTACTGGAGCACCATTTGATGATGTCTGCCTGCATTTTCTCCTTTTCCCACATTCTTTTTTTTTTCTCTCTCCTCAGGATTACAAAAACTTAGAACTTTTTGGGCAAGGATAGTTACCTGAACACTGTTTAACTAGGTGAACTGCCAGGTTCCTATATTCCTTTTTGACCCTGATATTATATAGGTGACACACAGAAGCTTCAGATGCAGGATCAAACACAATTGATGTCTCTACACATTCATCATCCTTTAGACACATATCTGTACATTCAGTTTCACTGTTTGCTGCAAAAATGCTGTACATGCTCCCTCCACCCCACATGTCCCTGAATTTTTCAAAACTACAGTCTCTTTCCTTATATTCTGAAAAAAATATGGTATTACTGTGTTTCTTGTAGAAAAAGTTATTTGTTCCCTTACTGCAGACTAGGTCTAAAAATATTGTGGCAACAGGAGAAATTTCTCTTTTAAATTTTCTCCCCCCCCGCAAAAATTCATAATGCTTTAGAAATATTTAAATACATATTTGCTTTGTTGACAGAAAAAGAGTGAATTGAAAATTGTCAATTGGTAAATAAATAAGCTATGCTCTGTAAAAAGGGGGTTTAATGCATCTGCAAAAGGCAGAGACCCATGTCAGCTTGTGCTGTCAGCAGCTGATATGGGTCTAGACTTTTTGCAACTATTCAATTTTCTGCAAATCAAAGGACTATTCTATCTCACGTTGTCAGACAAAACTAAATCTATCGCTAAACACGATCATAACCAAACCAGCTCCTTGTCACAGAACTGGTCTTTGTCACATAATGCAGAATGGTATAGTACAACAGTAAGAGTTGAAAAAAGTTCAAGGGGAGATAGCACAACAATCGCAGCAGTACCATGGGAATTGCACATCCACAACTTCTATATATAGGAACACTGCATGTAAATTTGAGTTCAGTATGTGAAAAACTATTGGAATATTTTGCTGGACAAATTTGTATCTATGGACAGACAGACAAACAGACAGACAGAGGGCCATAGCAATTCCAGTATAACCTGCTCCACTTCTTTTATAATTAATTTTATTGCTGCATAATTATGGGATGACTTGCTTATTATATTGCATCACAAAGACACATTAAACCCCTGTATGCCAGGGCACTGCCAAAATGTCATTGCTCCTTTCTTGTTTTAGTACCTCTTTTTAAGAAAATCAGTCTCTAATTGGGACATGAAGATTTTTACATGAACAGTTCCCGTTGAAATTCTCATTTATACCCTAATCAACATTTTACCAAACAACATTTTACACTCAACAAAACTGAAAGCAATTGCACATGACAAAATAAACATGGCTAAAAAAGTGATTTATGTCTTTGAAATGGTAGAAAAACACTTTGGAAAAAAAGGAAAAATTAAAATTCAATCCAAGCAGTATTTGCTTTTCCCACCATGTTTTCCAAAGTTTTTTAATGAGAGTCATAAAACACACAAGATTGTTTTTGAACTCCTACATAAATTAAATAAAAATCTTCAGCAAATAGATGCCAAATATTTTATATCTATAGTTCTTTTTGCCTGTCAAAAAAAATCATCATATCCAACAGTGTAAATCAAATATCAGACTACACATGATGTGCAGTCTGATCTTCTGTTTATATTATCGTGCTAAAACATGGTAAGTTGTGCTTCGTAGCTCAAAGATTAATCTGCTAAAACATGCCAAGTTCCAAGTGGTGGCCTGAAGATCAAAACCTGTTAAAAATATTTAATGACATCAAAAAAAGTACCTTCTCCACAGTGCTTTTTATAAGCAATTCCTGAAAATGAAGTCTCTGTCAATTCACTGGAATACAAGTGACACAGTCCACCAGCATAGTTATCTGCTGCTTTGTAAAGTCCCATTTCACATAGGTCATCCTGGAGACAGGACTGTGAACATAGCCAAGCTGATCCCACATAAGTCCAAGCGTATAATGTGTTATAGAAGACTCCAGAGTCCTTGCTCATCACACACTGTGCTATTTAGATAAAGAAAATTACATCTAACTGTATATTCATTTCATTTTTCTCATGTTCTACACAAATTTTATGGTATCTGCAGCTAATGACATTTGAAAATATTGGACCAAATACTACATCTGTCACAATATGTTCTAGAAAAAATATGTGAAAAACCTTAGTACCATCGATTTCTCTTTCTGCCAATAAACCTCCATACTACTGTGCTGATATATCAAACATCAGTTCATGCAGATCATCTGTATTTTTCAGAAACTTGTCCTAACTTGATAGAATGTAATAAGCTAATTCTAGACCTAGACATGTTCACAATTTCTCACCTCCTGTAACTTCTTAAGTAATGGACAATATCAGGCAGTAAAATTTTTGTAATTTCAAGGCCATTTTTACCAAGAATGTTACAAAAAAATATCAAAGGGTACAAATGAAGAATTGTACTTAAGATTGAAAAGAGCACCGCATGTAGGAGCCAACACTCAACTGCAGGTGTTTGATTTAATGATTTACTGAAATTTCGAATTCAAAAGAAGGGCAAAAATGTGTTGAAATATTTTTATGGCTATCTTCCTTTTTTGTATGGGTTCCATTTACAAACTTGTCAAAGTCTTAAATATCAGTAACAACAGAGATATTGTAAAATGTCAATTTTTTTTGCACTTTGATGAAAACAAGGCAGTGGACTACAAACTACATTAATAACTCAAGCTTTTCTTTGTAAAAAGCAAAACTGAAGATAAAAACCTACCAGAACCACATGTTTTGTACCAAGACACTGTGCCAGGATGGGCTTCCTTGCTAAACTGATCAAGTCTATACAGACTGCAGTGTATGGCTGGTTCATTATATGCGACAGGAATAGCAGAAACCACATCACAGTTGTCATCTAAAGAACAGACTTCAATACACTGATCTGCCATGGCCACAGAGACATCATTATACTGTTTCAGACCACCATGGTATCCATGAATTGGAGTAAATTTACAGCTTGTTCTGGTTCCTGTAATACACAAAGAATTAACCCTTTGCAAAACAGCCCCAAATTTTATATCTAAAAGGGAGGCCTTTTGAAAACATGGTCAGAAAAAGGTTGAATTACTGGTATGAACAAATACATCCTTTAAACTACAAAATATTTCTAAACTTTTATTGTCTGGTAATGAATGTCTGGTACAGAAACTATGCCCTTAATATATTATTTGCTACCACATTTTGATCAAGCTAACTTGGTAGAAATAAAAGGAAAATTGGTATTATTTGGACAAGGTTAAACCAGAAAAAAGCTATCCATCTAACAAGAATTAGCTTTTCTCATTTTTAAGAAAAATCTCTGGTCAGTGGATCAGGTAAAAAAGATCAATGTTAAAACTTTTGCAATGGTCTCCAAATCTTAATAAAAATTGCACATACACAACTTTCCTGGCAGGAAGGATAACCTGACTCCAGCTGATTCCCCTACCCACCATCATGATTGCAAGCAGTGTAAACATGATTTATTTAAAAAAATACCGATAATCATTAACCAAACAATTCTAACATTTAAAGACCCCTTAGGAAAAAAGCTGTTGAAACACTGAAGAAGAAAAAAAAAAGATCATAACAGTGTCAAAATATCTTAAAATTTACCTACCTGCTCTATTGATATTGTAACTCTTTTATCATGAACAAATAGCCTGAGTTAAAAAAGTAAACAGTATAAACTAGAGCTGTCGCTGAATGTGACTAAAAGGTGGCCCTTCAGATATTGGGACGAAAATTTTACAACAATACAAAAAAAATCATCCTTATACTCCCAAAGCCTTATAAATTCCATTCATTAAATCCCAGTAGTCGAAAACCATCCGACAACTAGATAAATTAGAGATTTACTACAGCCCAGGTCGACACTGAAGGGAAACACAGTCTATTTTTACATGAGCAACTCGCTCATTTACATACCGGAAATATACAGACGAAACTTCAAACATAGCGTCCGAAGTTCTAGACATTATGGAAAATAATTACATGTTTGTTACGCTATGGAATTTAATAGTCATTAGTCACGTGCGAGTCACTTAACATTTCCACAATGACTTTTTGATTTTGGCCGGAAATCTAAAAATAGCTTAAGAGGCTATGTAGCCCTTTAAGGGAATACCACCAAAAAAAATTTTTTTGTTATTTTATGATTTTTAAATACTGATGATTTGTATTGTTTTTTAATATAAATCTCATTGACATATATATTTTTTAATTTGGTGTGATGTGAAAATTCTAAATACCCACCTTTAATACCCCCACCACCGCTTTGACAGAATCCGGCAATTACTGGTATTTTGTACACAGACGAACACACAGACACACGGACGGACGCACATGCGGTCAGATAGGCGGATTCCAGTATACCCCCGAAAACATTTGTTTTGTGGGGGTATAATAAATTGTCTTTTTTTTTGAGAGGACATTGACAGAGCTTTGACCATATCTTGCTACTGCCTTTACGAAAAAGCCTATCTATAATCTAAAAATGATAAGCAAAATAACAGGAAAGCATAAATTCACTTACTATTGCCACAGATTTTTGTTGTCAGTTCTGCAGATACATTATGTAAAGGTATCGTTGTATTATACAAGTAGCAGCTACCCTGATATAATATGGATGACACACATTCAGAATCTTGAAAACACTGCAGCTCACAATCAACAGAATCCTCCTCTTTGTACAAACCATCTGTGTAGCTGATGTCGAGCAGTTCTGTCTCAACAAATGTGTTACATTTCTGTTCTTTATCTAAAAGAAAATGAAACTGTCACTGCCCCAAATCAGAAAGCTTTCATACACTTTATTGCACAATCCAAAAGTTCAAAAAGCCTAGCAGTGAAGGCTTTTAACTCTTTACCACACAATCCCAACTTTTAACAACCGTGAAGAAAGAAGCCTTTTGAAAACATTGCAGGAAAGGGAGAAAATGCTGGTAACCAGCCTTTTCTCCTTTTCCCACAATGTTTTCTACCTTTCCTTAACAAATTTCAATTGTTTGGTCACATTTAATTTTTCATAGATCTACAAATGCTATGAATTTGGACTAGTCTAAAGTTTTCTGGTGTGGTAAAGAGGTAAAAACAAAAAACATTGTGGAAAGGAAACAGAACACTATATGCAGGTGCCGATACTCAGCTTGGAGTGCTTCCAGTGCTTCAGTGAAAATAATAAGTTGAGAATAGGCATAAATGTGTCAAAAATATTTTGATGCTTGCCTGTCCTTATGTAACTTCCCCTTCTGATAGAATACAATTTGTCCAAGTTTGAAGAAAATATCTTTAGTAATTACAGCGGTATCACAAAATTTCAAAGTTTTTGCACAACAAAGATCATATAAAAGATACTGCCACCAGGGCTATGAAAATAGCTCATTATTTTCTTCCAAACAGTCAGGCTAAAAATGTTGGAAACCAGTATCCTCACCTTTTCATGCAATGTTATCTTATGTGTTAGAGGAAAACCTCATTTGTGCAATTTCTGATTTGTCATCTGCAAATGTTTTGAATTTGGACAAGTCTATAATTTTGTAGGTTATCATCTTAAGCTAAGTTTTTAGCAATTTTGAACCCTTAAATATGCGATAAAGTTAACACATTTTAGGAATCTGAAGAAGAAAGCTTTTGAAAATATTGCTAGAAGAAAATGCTGGTATTCAGCATTTTCTCCTTTTCTCTGTTCTGACATAAAATCCCTCCATTTTAGCCACAATTTATTGGTTGTCCATACTTTTATTTGGACAAGTCTGAAAATTAGCCATTAGGTAAAGGGTTAAACTCATGAAATATAACATAAAAAATTCTCCTCATTTCCGATTTCTTCCTGATTTCTTCCTGACTTTCTTGTACACCCTGATAATACATTTTCTCATACTAGCAAGACTTTAAGTAGTGGGATAAAATCAAAGCAATGGCTTGATCAGATAGCGCCTAAACATGATACCTCATGTAAAAAAAAAGGTTAAAAAGAATTTCTAATTAACTTGCGTACAATGACAGGATTTGAAGTAACTTTGAAGTTACTTACTACTGTTATTAATAAATTTTAGTCAAATCACACGGAAATACACACATAAAAAAATGCTCAATGCAAGAAACACAGAAACCCATGACAGAACGAAATGTTCCTTTTGACATTGTCTGATCACTTCAGACCATCTTTTCAGCTTTTTAATTACATTATGCAGTAAGATTCCACAGATATCTTAATATAGGAAACTTTTGTGTTGCTCATAAAAAGCTAGTGAAAACACTGCCAGATACAGGGTTGTTTGACCACATATATGGTAAGAAATTGCATTCTAAGCCAATTAAAACATTATTTTTGTAATAAAATTATATCATGGCAATAGCTCACTTATTTACATGTTGCCTAGATTTCGACAGGTACTATGTTAAGTTTCTTCTAGAAAGTCTCATCAAAAGACTCTATCCCATCCACCCCCCCCCTTTCCACACCCCCCTCTCCCCCTCCCCCAAAAAAATGTCTCTAATAAAGATGAAACCAAGGATCTCTCGATGCTTAGAATAGAATTTTTCAATATCTATTTTGTGCTGTAATGGCTAAATCAACTAATGAGAGACATTGAGGTAAGAAATAATAGACACAGAAAATAAAATCTCAAAAGTTCATATATATACCATTGCTGCATTTCTTGGTTATGTATAAAGATCCTTCCTCATCTGTGATGCTGGTAACAGGCATATTTCCAAAAAGTTTACACAGTAAGTCAGGTTGTAAAACTACCCTGTAGCAGTCTGGATCATGCTGACACAGAGCAATGCATTCCTCAACATCTGTCACATTCATGCTGTTCATGATTGGATCATAGCGATTCTTATTCCGTTCAAAAGTATAAAAACAGAAGTCATCACCTGAAATAAGTTCATTCCATATTTAACAAACTACTACACAATCCTGAAATTTTTGTCATCTTTTTCTAAGGTGGTCAGTCTGAAAATTGATTCAGAAATGAAACAAAGATCTAGGGTTTTATTTAAACATATTTAAGTATCAGATTGTTTTTGAAACAATATTGCAAAACAACAATATTTTAGACTAGTCCAAATTCAAAGCATTTGCAGATGACAAAATAAATGTGGCTCAAAAATGGAAGTTTGATTTAAAAAAGGGAGAAAGCATTGTGGGGAAAGGAGAAAATGCTGGTTAACAGCATTTTCTCCTTTTCCTACAATGTTTTCAAAAGGTCTTCTCCTTAGGTTTGTTAAAACTCAGGATTGTGAGGTAAAGGATAAATGTAGTAATGGCAACTTACTTAAAGGTCTGCACTCATCAAAACAAAGCCTGACTGGCAATGTTTCTTTTTTAACACTGTTCATATCAACTGTTGCATTTCCATCTACTACTACTATATCCCCAACAAATATTGACAGGTATAAACAGGAGGCATTGTGCATTGAATGGAAGGTGAAAGTGACAGTTCCATTTTTCTCCATTACTGCAACTGAACTCACTACATTGACATCATATTCTGTGAACTGATTCATATTGTTAATTAACCTGTAAAAGAATGAGATATGATAATTACTGACATCCACAAGTTGTAATATCCTTCACTCAGGCAATAAATATTGCTGGGGTTAATGCACCTTGAACTGTTACTGATTTTGTTTATTCCCATCTATCATAATTTACTATGCAATCCTATTTAAACATTAAAAACTACAAAAACAACTTTTTTGTTCACTTCAAAAGCTACAGTAAGAAGACTGAAGATGTTTCAAGTAATTAGTGTCTAAAACTTCTTTCTGTCTGAATAAAACAACAACAAAAAAAATCTTCTTCACTCAAAGACATTCAAAGTCTTTATAAGACCATTAGAATTAAACAGTGTGTAAAAATGATGTTAGACTGGAATTCTATTTCAATTTGTTTCAAGTAAATACTGTTTCAGTTACTGAACATTTCTGAACACTTACCCTTCCATAATCACTGGACTATCTGGGTTAGATAGGTAGCTCAAAATGGCAGACATATTTTCCTGAAATGTTCACAACACATTATCTCCATTAACTCTTTACCACACAATCCCAACTTTTGATGACCCTTAGAAAGAAGCTGTTTGAAAACATTGTGGGAAAAGGAGAAAATGCTGGTAACCAGCATTTTCTCCTTTCCCACAGTGTTTTATATCCTTCCAGAACTAAATTTCATTTTTTTAGTAACATTAATTTTGTTGTCTACAAATGCTTTCAATTTGGACCAGTCTGTAATTTTGTCGTGTGGTAACGAGTTAAATGGATTTTTCTCCTCGCAGCTGACCAGTTTGAAAAAAAATAAATAAATTTGAAGACCAGCCAAAAAGATGGATTACTCAAGAACTATTTAACACTTGGAACCCTGAGCTAAAGGATGGACCTTTTCAATGATGAAAAACATCCAAATTACTTTCTTTATAATGTTGTTTAGGCCAAAACATGTAATAAATAAGCGGACAGAGTACATAAAAAATCAGACTGCAATGATGTGCAGTCTAATCTTGATCTACACTGTCTGAAAAACTAACTTAACCCTTTACCAAACAACAAAATTTTAGACTGATCCAAATTGACAGCACTTGCAGACGACAAAGTAAATGCAACTGAAAAACAGAGTAGAAAAAATTGTGGGAAAAGGAGAATATGTTGGTTACCAGCATTTTCACAATGCTATCAAAAGACTTCTATCTCAGGGTCATAAAAACCAAGATCTGTTTGGTAAAGTGTTGAATCAATTCCAGTGCTTTATGGGTTTAAATTTCGCTGAATAAATTCACTTCCTCTTTTGTAGATGCTAAGTGACTTAATATGGTGACATAGCTATTCTGAAGATGACAAACCAAGGTTGTCACAATTACAAAAAAATATATTCAATCCCAGCTACATCTACATCAAAATACCTAAACACTATACCCATTTTCAAACAATACTTTGTTTTCACAGCTCCAAGGTAGAAAGACTTAAGAAAACATCATAGGCAGGTCAGTAAATACTGATAACTAGCATTTTTTCCTTAGCCAACAATGTTTTCTATTTGTACAAGAACAATTTCCTTTTACTGAAGGGTTATCTCATTCATTATCTGCAATTACTACTATTAACTTGTAAAAGTCTAACATTTTGACATCTGGTAAACAATTACATCTTTCTTAACCCTTTACCACACAATGATGACTTCTGATGACCCTAAGGTAGAAACCTTTTAAAAAGATTTTCTCCTTTCCCCACATTTTTTTTCTAAAGGCTTCTTCCTCAGGGTTGTTAAAAGTAAGGATTGCGTGGTAATGGGTTAAGTTTTTCTTGTTTGATAAAGAGTTACATCACATTACCATATTCTCATCTTCAGACACTCCAAGAGCAATCCACTGGTCACTGGTTAAGTTTGAGGACACCTCCACATACAGGTCATCTATATATGACCAGATCACAGTGTAGTCACACTCTGAAGCATTGCATTTCCGCCATGCACCTTTACATGTTCCATAATCTAGGTCTGTGCCTTTTTCGCCTTGTGAATTTATAAAAGGAAAATTATTAATAAAAGATATACAAATGCTGTTTTTTCTCCTACTACAAAAGACCACTATTTCAACACTGTGACAAAGAAAGAGTTTTTCATGGCATAAATATATTCATGAATTAAACTTTACTTTACAATGGTTATCAACATTTTATGAGGATTATTTTATTTGCAGTCTGCTCAAAAAATTTGTACAGAACTGTTGAAGTTACCACTAAAACCACTAAAACAGTAAAAGCCAAAGATATGAATAAACAAAGAGAAAATAAGAATTGACCCATCACATTAAAAGTATATTTAGTGGAATTCTCCATTGAAAGGTTTCCAGAGAGAAAATATTGACCAATGCTTTTATATAAAATGTATGATTTTTTCAGCTACTAAATAAAAGTCTGTTTTATGTATTCATCTGGAGATACTACTGATGCAATAACTTAAGTATTTGTGGCAATATTTTTCCATGGATTGCATAGACAAAAAGACTAGGACATACCCACAGATGAATCACAAAGTTTTCTGTAAGTTGTAGCACCAGCTTCATATATCTGAGGAGCAGTAGATACATCCATACCAAATTTGCGACATGATGAGTCCAGCAACCCAGGTACATGTACAGCAATATGGCAATCTGTATCTTGTTCACATATTTTCTTGCAGTCATCAGTAGACAAACCAATGATTTCATCATAATGAGGATTGTCATCAACGATTCTTGTATTTTCTTGTGCAACCATACAATCCTTGGGTACAATGTCTAAAACAAATACATATCAAAATACCTAATTTGTTTCTAAATAGTTTGCAGAAGCCTTACAAAGCCTGTACGTCAAAAGTACTGGTAAACTGTTATCAATTAATTTTGCAATCTTTACATAAACAGGCAACTTACAGATTCAAATGGAGTACAAGTAGATAGTAAAATTTTACATAAAAGTTTACAAAGTTCATTGTGAGAACTAAGAAATAGTAAAGCCAGAAATTGTAAAGTTCTATAAAAAGTAATGTGTGGGCCAATTAAAGCTTTACCAAATGACAAAGTTTTGGACTCGTCCAAATTGAAAGCATTTACAGACAACAGATAAACATTACTCAATAATTGAAATTTGTACTTGGGATAGGTAGAAAACATTGTGGGAAAAGGAGAAAATGCTTGTTACAAGCATTTTCTCCTTTTCCTACAATGTTTTCTAAAGGCGTCTTCCTCAGGGTTGTTTACAGTTGGAATTGTGTGGTAAAAAGTTAAGATATAAGCTTTTTATCTTTGTAAATTAGTTGGACCAAATAATACAAAGGACAATTATTTGAATTTCAACAACCCTTCTTATTTTATTACCTGCATGTAAGCTATAAAAAAAAAATACTACTTGCAATAAGTGTTTGCTCCTTGGACCTTAAGACCTTAATGTATTAACCCATTACCACACAATCCCTACTTTTGACAACCCTGAGAAAGGAACCTTTAGAAAACATTGTAGGAAAAGGAGAAAATGCTGGTAACCAGCATTTTCTCTTTTTCTCACAATGTTTTCTATCCTTCAAAAAACAATTTCAAGTTTTCAGTCACTTTTACTTTGTCATCTGCAAATGTTTTCTATTTGAACAAGCCTAAAATATTTTTGTTTGGTAATGAGTTTAAAAAAGTGCCTATGGCACATAGTAAAGGAGTAAAATTTTTGTATCAAATCTAGATGTCAATGTTAAAAAAATATCAGAGTAAACAAAGGGGGAACATACTAGAGCAAACTGTTGTCACATTCAAATATCCATTAGGTAGTTTTAATCCTGAAATTGCTGATACGGAAGAATCTGATTCCACAATAAAATCGGACAGACAAACAGCTTTGCGGGTAACATTGGTTGTCTCAGATAAGCTGCAGATGATCTCAACTTCTGTACCAAACCCAACAGTCTGGTTGGCATCATGCATGCTATAACTTCCATTTGACAGGGTTAAGTTTTGCAAAGCACATTCTGTGTCTAAAATGATAGAAAAAAAGGTAGTTCAAAATCCTAAATTAGAGCTGCTCTATAATTTCATATGGATAGCATACAAACATTTTCTTTTACTGCATGAAATTATCTTTTTCTTTTATCTAGTGATTTAAGAGTCAGACATAAAAAGTACAAAAAACAGTAAGACTAGACCTGCCACATGAGACCAATTAAAAAACACAGTCTCAAAAATCAAAGTGCAAAAACTCAAAAGATAATAAAGACAGAACTACAGACCTGTGCATTGCACTTGTCCTCAATATGATCTATCTGGTACTCAGAAGTCAACATATTTCACAATGTGGCAGGTTTACTTTGGACAAGATCAATTCTGACAACTGGACTGACCACCAAAGAGATAACCAGATGAAAGGACACAATTATTTCAATTTAAACCAAATATTTGGTTAATGGAGATTTAATGAAATGAAGGTGTAAAACTGCTTACATTCACAGTATGGATCTTCCTCAGTCAGTGTACCATCATCCAAGCATGTTCTAATATTTCCTGTTTTCAAGATATATGGGAGGTAACAAAAGTATGTTATCATCTCCCCTGGAAGTAGGTAATCTCTGTCCATCAAGTCTGTATAGCCATATCTAGGTGGCCTTGGAATACGGCAAAAAGCATCATCTACAACAGAACAATCGAAGTTTATACAGTAAAACTATCTTAGAGGCATCAGCTATAAAACTCGCGTACAATACCATGTTTTAATGACACTGAGGGAGAGGCTTTTGAAAACATACCAGTGAAAGTGGGAATTTTTTTTATTTTCCAATTTCATTTTTTACCCAATGTAAGGAATATCAAATCATTTAAATGAATTTTATCAGTTGCAAATGCTTTGAGATTTGATAAATCCAAAGCTTTGTTTTTTGCTAACTTTTAAGTAGTCTTATAGAAAAGACAGAGAATACCTTTAAAGATTTTCCTGTACCAAGCCAATACATGTCTTAAACAAGGGTTATCTGAGTTACCTTATGGTGCATGCTCAGCAGGGAAGTCAAAGGCAATGTAGCAACATGATTCAGCATTTTTTAAGCAAATTTTACCTGTTATTTAGTTTTAAAAAATGAGTATGCTGACAAAGTAGAATTTCCCTTCTGAGTGCCCCAATTCAATGAAAACTGACGTCACTGAGAGCCAACGTCACCGAAACTCTAGAAATACATGCTAAAATGTGCAGCTTGACGCATAATCTTGATGTTAATCTTGATCAACGTCGCCAATTTGGATGTTTGGTTGATAGAGTAGTTTGTATACGGGACATCCGAAAGGGAAACTGCATTTACACTGGTTTTGCCATTGTACATGATATATATGTTCAGGGTATATTATCCAATCAGATATTAAGAAATTACTTTGAAGTATAATAAAAGAGATTATCATAATCATACAAGAGTAGTGTATAAAAATTATTGAATATGGTAAACTTACATTTTTCTGTGTCGTCATCGCAGACACACTCTGCCCTGTTGATGACATAATTGTTGACACAATATGCCCCATTGCCACAAATATGATTCTGACAAAAATCAGTCAAAATTTCACAATAATTTCCAGAGAATCCATTGACACATTCACATGAAAAACCATAGCCTTCATTGTGATCCACACAACGTCCACCATTGAGACATCCTTCTGGGTTAGCAACACATGCATCTATAAGTATAGTTACTGGGTAATCACACTTTAGAGTCAAGCTCATAAACCCTTAACTCTTTCCTAAACAAGCCCTGGTTTTTATGTGTCTGTAGTACACGTACAAGTCTTTAGAAAACACTGTGGGAAAAGGAGAAATTGCTCACAACGAGCAATTTCTCCTTTCCCCACAGTGTTTTCTAGCCTATCAGAAAACTTTCTTCCATTCTCATTAAATTCAAAACTGTCATCTGCAAACACTTTAAGCTTGGGAAAGTCTAAAATTTATCATTTGGGAAAGAGTTAACCAAACAATCCCAAGTTTTAAGAATCTGAAGAGGATTACATTTGAAAAGTTTTAGGAAAAGGAGAAAAGGTTGGTAACTGTGACAGAATTCACAAAGCACTGTTTCCATGACGTTTATGTGGGAAAGCTGTGTATGGCTTGAAAAGACTGCTGTTAAAATTACTGGTAAAGAAACTCTAGGAAGCATTGATATGTACAGATACTCTGATATAGACTAGTTTCCTAAACGCCTTTTGGTAAAAAGAAAATTTTCTTTGAACTTGTCTTTTCCTTCAAGACAGTATCAATCAAATTCTCAAACCCCATGTCACATGTAGATCTCCAGCTTTTCCTCTTTCAGATATGTTTTTTAAAAAGGATCCAAGAGATCCTGATCGTATTTTATCCCAATACCACACAATCCTGAGTTTTAGCAACCCCAAGAGAGATGCCTCTTGAAAACAAGGTCGGAAAAGGACAAAATGTTGGAAACCAGCATTTTCTCCGCTTCACACATTGTTTCCTACTCTTTCAAAGGCAAATCCCATCATTTGTGCTATAATTCAATTGTCGTCTGCAAATGCTTTTAATTTGGGCGTGTCCCATATCTTATCATCTAGCAAACAGTTAAACATTACTCTGTATACCATCAAGATTTGGTATATTTTGCTAAAAGTAAAGAGCAAACAAATATAACAATACCATAGTTTGTTTCACAGTCTGAGCCAGTGAAACCAAATGGACAAGTGCATGCCCGTCTAACAGATTCATATGCTGTGCAGTTTCCACCATTATCACAGGGGTGTCTGGCACAAAGATCAACATCCACAGTGCACCTAGATGAAATATCGCACAGACTATACTATAAATGACTGTGCTCTGGCAAAAGTTGTTTAAGTTAACCCTTTACTAAACCACACTTGTTCAAATGCATTTGTAAACATAAACTAAAAATGACTCAAAAATTGAAATTTGTTTAAGAAAGGGTACCAGCATTCTCCTTTTCCCGTAATGTTTTCATAAAGCCTTCCCTTTCAGGGTTGTTTAACCCATTGCCACACAATCCCTACTTTAGACATCCCTATGAAAGAAGCCTTTAGAAAACATTATGGGAAAAGGAGAAAATGCTGGTAACCAGCATTTTCTCCTTTTATCACTATGTTTTCCACCATTCACAAAAAAAAATCCAAATATTCAGTCACTTTTATTTTGTCATCTGCAAATCCTCTTGTTTTGGACAAGCCTAATATATTGTCTTTTGGTAATGAGTTAAAGCCAGGATTGTGTGGTAAAGAGTTAATGCATTTCCCTGATGCATTATACTAAACAAGTTATTACATGAATATGGAGCCATAAAATTCATTTTGTCTAATGACCATGAGGTAGAATGGTCCTTGGACATGCATAAAATTTACAAAAAGCAATATGTTTTTATCCATCATTCATGTCCACCTACGCAGGCTGATACTGGTCAATCATTTTTGCAGATGCATCAAATCCCTTTTCAACAGAGCAAGCCTTAACTCCTTACCACACAATCCCGAATCATAACAGCCTTGAGAAAGAAGCCTTTTGAAAACATTGTTGGAAAAGGAGAAAATGCTGGCAACCAGCATTTTCTCCTTTTCCAACCATGTTTTCTACCCTCCCAAAACCAAATTTCATTTTTCAGTCACATTTTGTTGTCTGCAAATGCTTTCAATCTGGACCGGTCTAAAATTTTCTTATCTGGTAAAGAGTTAATAATATATATAGCAGCAGAACAAAGTGCTCTTGTAGAAGATCCAGTACAATATTCATGTGACAGGGTTTCTCCAGCGATAAACAACTCTTATAAAGAATAAACAGCATTCTTGTTGAAAATTTACGAGCATCCCGACATCCTGACAGTGTTGCAGCAGACTATATTTGTTAACATTAAGGTAGGGGATTTCTCCACAATAGTTTTACACAAAATTCATTCTCCAGCATTTCATGCCCACAGTCGGTCAATTATAAGAGTCATGAGTTAAGTAACTGTTAACCCTTTGCCATACAATCCCTAAAAAAAGGCCATTTAAGATATTGTTGGAAAAGAAGAAAATACTGGCATCCAGCATTTTCTCTTTTTGCTGCAATGTTTTCAAATCTCATCACTTGAACTATACTTAATCAGTTGTCTGTAAATGATTTCAACTTAGACATTTCTAAAATCTGGTGTTTGGTAATCAGTATAAATAAATATGAATATATACATAGACTATAGAAAGCTATGAGATAACTAGAAAATATTGGTAAACACCATTTTATACTTTTCCCTCAATGTTTTTTTACCCTTTTAGTGACAAATCACATCATCTTACCCACATTTATTTGGAGTCTGCAAAGGCTGTCAATAAAGAACAATTAATTGCTTTCTTGTTGAATTGGTTAACTTACTAACAGACAACAATTTAAACATGTCCAATTTGAAAGTGTTTGCAGTCTACAAATCTACTGAAAGTCCAATGTTCTCAAATTTCTATAGAAAAAGGTAGAAGAAATTTTTAACCCACATTTTCTCATTTTCCCAAAATGTTTTCATTTCCAAAATTAATAATTGGAAATGTGTGGTACAGGGGTACACAAAACCTAGATTTGTTTTTTCTAAACAACTAAATAAATGGAAACAACAATTTCATTGAAACACTTACACTTCATTTGTGGAGAGACTGTCTCTTGGACATAGACATTTAAAGCCATCTTCTAGTAAAGGTAAGTCCTGACACATTGCTCCTTCTGTGCAGTTCGAGTTCTCACATCCATCAACATTGTCTATTTCACAGTTGGTTCCATTAAAAGCTGCAAGACAAATTTTCAAAACCTAAGATTCACATTTTTTTTGTAAATTTTAACTCCTTATGAAAACTTTGCAGCCAAACCAATCTTGTAACTAAGATACCCATATAATTCAATATGCTAAGGCATTATTACAATTTGATGTGATAAACAGTTAGGTTTTTTCAAAATACTATGGCAACTAAAGAGATACATACAATTTACAATGCAGAATACTCTGCTAAATTTGGGTTTATCATGATATTCAGTACAATGACTGAAGCTTTTTGGTATCCTTGAACTGTTTATCCAAAATTTCTGAATTGGGTTATGAAAAAAAAATTACCTATAGGTAATGGTAAACCACTTTTGGGGAAGCAGTTTTAGGAAACCAAAGATATTCCGTCAATAATCTATCAAAATCACATTATAATTTCCTGACCATCATTTTATGGCTTAGGCAAACTATAGTCAGAATTCACTGAATATTTTTTCTGGAATTTCATACACACATGTAGACTTTAGCAAATCAACCAAAATTTTTGCCGACTAAAATGGCTTTTAATTGTGCACATTCAGTTTTATTCATCCTAAAGAATATTGCTAGGGTTAGAAGCTTTGACCATGTATGCATAATTTAGAACACATAAAATTAGAAACTGAGGTAAGAAAACTCTGACTGCTAGAATGTGTGTTCCAATTCTGGATCTACATTTGGGACATTACAGAACTGCCTTGGAATTATGATGACTGAGCTTGGTGTACTGAATGAAAATATCTTGAATGCTTTTTCTAGCAGGAAGGGGACAAGATTTGTGATAGCTATCTCTTAACTCATACCAAAAAGAACAAATTTTAAACTTCAAAAATGAAAACATCATCTTGGTAAAAAGGGCACTTGCTTATTAGGAGCAGTTGAGCTACTTTTTATGTAATGTAGTCAAAAGCCATCAACTATGATATTTGTTTAGTCGAGCATTTCAGTCAAAATCATTAACCATTCACTAAATGCAGCACAGTGTCAAAACAGAGACTGTAGAACACTGGCCCATTGACTTAGCAAAATGCTCCTTCTTAATGCAAATAGGAAGGACTGTGTCCCTTTCGAAGTTAATGGAAAATAAGTCTGAAATGCATTTGTCAGACTCTACCCTATTCATATAGCAGTACAGTTCAGTTAAGATTACGAACATTTAATAAATGCAGTGCAGTGTCAAAGCAGAGATTATGGGACAATGATCTATAGAATTGGCAAAATGCCGCTTCTAAATGCAATTTGGTGGGATTGTATCCCTTTCAAATTTATTGGAAAATTAGTCTTAACTCCTTACCAAACCACAAAACTTTAGCCTTTTCCAAATTGAAAGTATTTACAGACCATGAATTAAATGTGGTCCAAGCAAAGATTTCAATCTTCGAAAGCAAAGAAAGCATTGTATGATAAGGAGACAATGCTGGTTACCAGCATTTTCTCCTTTTCCAACATTTTCAAAAGGCTTTTTCCTCAGGTTTGTCAAAGCACAGGATTGTCTGATAACGGGCTCTGTGCATTTGTCTGGTATACTTCAAACATGTCCATGGGTTCTGTAGGTTCATCAAACAATTATCCCATCTCAGAATAACTGTTGGCAGAAGTATGTGAAACAAAAATAAGAAAATTAAACTTGGCCAAGTTGAAAACATCTTGGAAACAACATATAAAGCATGACTAAAATAATGGGACTTGTCTTTGATTTTGATAGCAAACAATGAGGGAAGTAGAAAAATGCTGGTTTCCAAGCATTTTGTCCTTCAATGTCAGTGGCATGATTCATTCCTCTCTTACTGCTAATCATGGTTTAAATGATCATTATGTGGGAAAGCAGTCAGTAGCTTGGTAGAAATATTGTGCTAAGTTCTAGTAACAGAAACTCCAGGATACACTGACAGCTGCTATATAATTGAAATAATGTTGGAAATAGCATGTAACAATCAAACAATCTTCCTGGGGATTGTAAAAAACAGAATTATTTGGTACAGGGTTAACTAGTCCAACCTACCAACTGGACAACGCTTGATAAACAATGTGGTTCCTTCATCAGTGCTTTGCTGAATATTTTGACTTTCATAGTAAAAACAGTAGCCAGGGGGAAATGTAAGGAAAGCCACAGCATCACAAGACTCATTATTCAAGCATACTTCTTTACACATCTCCGCTGTCTGGCTTGGTGAGTAGGTGAAACTGAGATACGTCAGTCCTGCTGTTGTGTTGGCTAGCTCTTCGTAAGTACACAAATCTTTGTCATAAGCTTAAAAAGGTGTGAAAATATCAAAGTCATTTCAATCAGCACTAGATCTAATTCTAACTCTTTACAAGATAACACCATTTTAGACATCCAAACTGAAAGCATTCGCAAAGCATAAAACAAATGTTACTAACAAAACAAAAAATAGGTAATGAATTTTTCTCAAGGTAAGAAAACACTCAGGGAGAAAGAGAAGATGCTGTTTACTAGCATTTCCACCCTTTCAGCAGTGTTGTTAAGGTCTACAATCTGTAATGCTTCTGGTGCAACATGGAATAAAATTTCTTGTTAGATGATAAACAAGGATTTATACTGATATGATACTTTTGCACATTTTCAATCAACCCAGAAATTCCATGGATCTTTATCTGGAAATTATTTGTTTATAATTTTGTTAGTTTCCTGAAAAGGGAGGTAATCATTATCTCCCTTTGCAATGTAAACATACTGGTTTTAATTTATAACTGATAATTGTAAGAACAAAACAATGGAAAAATTGACTTGGTTAAAGTAGTACAATAATACTTATTTTCAATCATGGCAAATTTTGTAGGAAAATATGAAAGTGGAAATAGCTGTTTTCCTTGATGGGTCATAGACCTTAACTCTTTACCACACAATCCCAACTTTTAACAACCCTGAGAAAATGGCCCATAGAAAACATTGTGGGAATATGAGAAAATGGTAGTAACTCTTCATAAAATATATATCTTATCTGATACCAGTAATTCCTCATTTTCCATGATGTTCAAAGATCTCTTTCCTAACAGTTGTGATAATATGGATCATTTGGTAGATGGTTTTTAAAATCAAAACAGAGATGCATGTATTACTTACGAGCAAAACAACTACATGTGTATGCTTCAAAATCTGTGTCTGATGGTATGCATGTGCCTCCATTATAGCAAGGCAGAGTGTCACATATATGTGTTGCTATATCACACTGGTAACCATAGAAACCTAATCAAGTATAACAATAACTTCATAAAAAAATCTCATTAGGTTTAGCATGAAAATATGACAAGCAAATTTGGTGCATTCAAAAAGACAAGAAATCATCTACCCTCAGTATTTAGTCAACTGCGAAATAAGAAACACATTTCAACCAGTTAGGGAACGACTTGGTTTACTCTTATTTCATATCAAGTTACACGACTAGGGGGTGCTGGTTTTGCTCACTTTACAAGAAATAAAGCTCACCTTGCTTACATAGCACATTTGCAAATATAAATATCACTCTACTTCTCTAAAGCTATTTATGAAAGCAATAATGACATGTGCTAGCACCCTAACTCACATTTTTATACTATAATTATTAAGGAAGTCACACAATTTCTGTTTCACAAAAACGCTGGATCAGGCCAAACAGAAATATCATAGTTAAGAATTAGAATATAATTCAGAATGCATGGTAAATATGGGTGGTGTAAAATGTAAAATCTTTTCCCTCAAATAAAATGCACAAAAGTACTTCTCTCAAATTACCTTCAGATATGACATGTATTTCTATGAAGTAGTGTCCACATCTTCAGATTTCTAAGTATCTATACCAGAACCTGGAAAATCTAGTACTTCAAAAGAAACTTGTCATACAGTGAAGAATTAGATAGTAAAAATGCTTACCATAAAATGCTGTGAAACAAAAGCTTACCATTATTGCAGTCACAATGAGGACGGTGTTGTTGTATTGAGCAGTTACCATTACCATTACAGTACTCTTGTGTACATCCTTCATCTGTAAAATATTTACTCTTCTCCAGTCTGCATGCATGGATTGTGAAGATCAAGATCTGACTGCAAAAAAATCTACAGTCGAATCTTGAATCTACAATGTCCATTAAGATATTCTGGCCAATTTCTGATATACATTTACTACAAGAAAATTATTTACCCTTTCCACTTCATTGGAACAAAGTTTAACACTTTATCAAACAATTCCTTGTTCTAACGACCTTTGGAAAGGAGGCTTTTAAAAACATTGTGGGAAAAGAAGAAAATGCTGGTAACCAGCAATTCCTTCTTTTCTCACAATGTTTTCTAATCTCCCTAAGTCAAATTTAAATGTTTAAAATGCATTTATTTCACCTTCTGCGAATGCTTTCCATTTAGACCAGTCTAAGATTTTGTCATTTTGTAAAGAGTAAATCATAGACATCTGACAAATAATTATAGTTATATAAATAACATCTGAAAGAATCAATGGAGAAAAATGCAGCAAATGGCACAATGATTTCAAAATTATCAGTTACTTGATAAAATCAAGAAACGCATCAATAGGTACAATCAACTCAATGGTGGGTATGATTTTTTCCTACATTTTGGCACACAGTTTTCGTTCAAATAGGCACCAAAAGCTCTCTTCAATCAATATTCAGAGCTCAGTTTATTGCTGACCTTGCAGGTATAATTATCACCACTTCATTTGTGGAGAGACTGTCTCTTGGACAAACATTTAAAGCCAACAATGATATACTTTCATACAAAATAAATCATAAAACAGTTAACCCATTACCACACAATCCCTCTTTTGACAACCCTTAGAAAAAAGCTTTTAGAAAACATTGTGGGAAAAGGAGAAAATGCTGGTAACCAGCATTTTCTCCTTTTCCCACAATGTTTTCTACCCTTCACAAAACAAATTTCAAATTTTCAGTCACTTTTATTTTATTGTCTGTAAATACTTTCGATATGGACAAACCTAAATATTTGTCATTCGGTAAAGGCTTAACTTAAGCTCAACGGAGCTGTGAAGATGTATGATTAAGTATGAAATGTTATACCTTCTATTGGTACTGTACAGTTATCAATAGATATGGAACCCATTGGGCTAACTGTGGAAGAATTACATTCAAGGCAGCTTGTAGACTGGTATTGATCTTGATAAAAGTTTGCAGGACAAAGCATGCATGGTGGATAACCAGTTAATGAGTATGAACCTGGACTGCACTGATCTGTGTTATAGAGAAAAGAAAACAAACTTAAAACAAACTTAAAGTATTTACCATACAATCCCATTAATGACTGTGAGAAAGACAGCTTACGAAAACATTGTGGAAAGGGAGAAAAATGCTGGTAACCAGCAATTTCTCCTGTATCCACCATGTTTGCTACCCTTCAACAATCAAATTTAATTTTTTGAGTCACATCTGACTTGTCCTGTTTAAATGTTTCAATATGCACCAATCTAAAAATTTTGTCATTTGTTCAAGAGCTATACACAGAAACAAGGACCATCATTCTGTGGTTGCTTTATGAAAACATGGTGACCTTGGTGTTTGTTGCACTGTACTAAAATCTGCATAAGACATCAAAATAGAAACAAAGGTCAGAAAACTTTAAAACAGTCATTCACATAATAAAAGCTCAGCTATGTACAAGGTGACAATACTGTAGGCTTGTCCGAAAGTGATTGAAGATCACAAATCAAGTGTGGTATAAAAGGATTTGTCTTCAATTAGGAAAGAAAACATTGTGGGAAAAGGAGAAAATACTCTTTACCACATGCTTTCAAAAGTCTTTCTTTTCTCAGGCTCATGAAAACACAGGATTGTTTGGTAAAGGGTCAACAGATATAGGCCATGCCCTATGAAGAGAGGGTTAAATGTATCTGCAAAAGAAGTATCAGCACAGCCAGACTCAGGTCAAAACCTTTGCTACTTGTAAAATTTTCAATGCATCAAAGGACCATTTTACCTCATGAATCTGTAGGTTGTAAGACAAACTTTATGTTATTAATCCCTAACAATATGACTTGCTTGGTGTTATTCATTGCAGAGATACAGTAAACTCCTTTTGCCACAGCACTGCTAACAATATGTATGTACATGATCGACTATATTTGGCACACATAGGATTAAGCTGTAGTCTTACCTTTACAGTCTGACAGTGTTGTTGCTCCTGTTAGCAGGACAGTGCTGGTGGAAGATGGACAACTGGTGCAGAAGGTTGAATTGGTCCAGTAGGTGTCTTTTTCGCATACAACACAGGGTGGAAACCCCGAGTCTGATCTGAACCCTGGTGGGCAGGTATCTGCAAAAATAATTATAAAACCATCATTGTTATGAAACTACAGATTAGCATCATAAATTTTGTTCAACAGATCATTCAGATATATCAACTCTTTACCAAACAACAATATCTTTGACTGGTCCAAATTAAAAGCATTTGCAGATGGCAAATTAAAAGTGACTCAAAAATTGAAACTTGACTTCGGAAGAGAAGAAAACATTTTGGGAAAAGGAGAAAATCCTGGTTACTAGCATTTTCTCCTTTTCCCATGTTGTTGTCAGAAGGCTTCCTCCTCAAAGTTATTAAAACAAGGGATTGTTTGCTAAAAGGTTAACTGGATCTGCAGCAGGCTTTAGAGTCAATTTCAACAGAATATTATTTCTTTGCCAAAAGGCGAAAAAGAAATTCCACTCTTGTACAAATTTAAAGTATTTGCGGAAGATATATAAAAAATCATTCAAATTAATGGATCAGCATTGGCACAGTGAAAAGCATTGTAGAAAAAGGAGAAAATGTTTTCAAAGGCCTTTCTACCTGAGTCAATCAACTCTTTACCAAATGACAACAATTTGGACTGGACCAAATTGAGAGCAGTTGCAGATGACAAATAAGATGTAGCTTAAAGTATGATTTTTATCTTTGATAACATAGAAAAAACTGTAAAGGAAAAGGAAGCACTTTTTCCTTTTCAAACATTTTTTTTAAGTCTTCCACCTCAAGGTTATTAAAACTTGAGACTGTGTGGTAAAGAGTTAAACTCAAGATTAATTAGTAAAAGTGATAACTAATAGAGATATTGCTTGAAAATAGCAATTGCAACATCTTTTAACCCTTTTCCAAACAAGCCCTGGTTTTTACGCGTCTGCAGTCCAAGTCTTTTGAAAACACTGTGGGAAAAGGAGAAATTGCTCATAATGAGCAATTTCTCCTTTTCCCACAGTGTTTTCTACCCTTTATGAGAACTTTCTACCATTTTCATCAAATTTAAAATTGTTGTCTGCAAACTCTTTCAGTTTGGAGGAGTCTAAAATTTGTCATTTGGGAAAGGGTCAAAGCTTTACTTGACAACTTCATTAACCCTCGTAGTGCTAAACCAACTTACATCATAATTCTAGAAATAAGCCGAGATAAATGCAATTTCAATCTTGCTCTTGTCAAAAATGTCTCAGCCATGTGAACATTGTCGATAAAATATCAATTACACTGAAGATTGTGTGCAGTCTTATCCTGATCTACCATATACAGTCTACACTGGCACCTAATACATATACATCTAAATTTGTGAAAGGCCCCAGTAGTTAATTTATGTGTGTTATCTGTGCCATTTGAACTGTTTACCATACAATAAAATTTTAGAGTCTTCTGCAGAGGACATACCTAATAAGGCTCTAATGATGAAATTTACCTTTAAATAAGAAGAAAACATTGTAGGAAAAGTGGAAAAATTCTGATTACTATCATTTTCCACTTTTCCAACAATGTTTTCAAAAACCTATATATTTTAGGTTCCTTGAATAACTTGGCTGATTTTGCTGAGTTAATGATTCTCTCATGTAGAGTGAACTACTCACATATGCAGCTTCGTTTATCTGTGGAAGGTCCAAATCCCTCATCACAAGTTTTACAATCATTCTGACCAGCTTCATTTTGGTATGTACCACCTACACAACTGTCACAACTGCTACCATTACTGTAGGTCCCTGGCTGACATGGAACTTTCAATAACAAGAAACAGAATGTACTAGAGCTATCATTAAACATGATCATACACCACCCCCCACCCCATCCCCCCACCCCCACCCCCACCAGCTCCTTGTCACAAAACAGCTCTTTGTCACAGAATGCAGAATGGTTCAGTACAAAAGTAAGAGTTGAAAAAAAAAAAGAAACATGTGACAAAGGGTTTGCACTCATTAAAGGGTTAAGTTTATTGTTTATTTTGGATATAGACACAAAGTTACCATTAATATCACAGAAAATATTTTTCCGTTGAATTGCAGCTGTAATGAAACTGTGGTTACCGTAGTATTTCAGGGTGTGAGTGTTGTTATTCACACAAACACAGAATTCACACTCACACAGTTTTGTGCATTAAAAGATGCAGGGGTATTTCACTGGACAAATTGTGAATTCAAGTGATATAATTTAGCAAAAATTGCAAAGTTCAAGGGGAGATAATTCTGCAAAAATATTGCAGCAGAGTCATGAAAATTGCACATGAACAATTTCATGTTTAAATAGAAACAATGTGTAAATTTGAATTCAGTGCCTGAACAATAGGACCATGATGGTCCTATACCACTCACCTGAATATAATCAGTAAAGGTCTAAAATATATACCAAATACTGAGGGTCAAGGTCAAATGATAATGAAACAAGAGCAGCAAGTTGTCAAAAGATATGCCTGTCTCACCATCAGTTGTAAGGAGGTATAATAATTACAAAGGGCAGGTAATGCAACAAACATGTTTACTAATTTGACTTGTGACTTCATAGTTTTGTTCAGGACAAGCAAGAAACACTGATGAAGATTGAAGTAAAATTACTCAAAATCTGTGCTAGGTAGAGTTATTATTCTTGCACACTGTACAAGGTAATATTGCAACAAATATGCATACCAAGTCATTCTGACTTGAGATGACAAAGTTACATTAGGGTCAAGCACTAAATGCTGTTAAAATGACATTCAAAGGGAAATGACTTACAGACAGCATGAGGTAGAGTTACAATTCTTTTGCACTGCACTTCCACATATTGCAACAAATAAGCATACCAAATTTGAAGTCGTTCCCACCTAAGGTGACAAAGTTTTGCTCCATACAAGCAAGAAATGCTATAAAAATGCGGGTCAAATGGGGAATAACTCAAAATCAGTGCTAGAAAGGGTTATAATTCTTGGGCAGTGCACTGTGTAATTTTTACACAATCATGCATACCAAATCTGAAGATGTTCTGGCAGGAGATGACAAAGTTATATTCCAGACAAGGAGAAAATGTTGTAAAAATGACTATCAAAGGGAAATAACTCATAGACAGTATGAGTTAGAGTTATGGCTCTTTCACACTTAACTCCGTATTGTTGCAACAAACACAAATGCAATGTTTCAAGTCAATCGGACAGCAGATGACAAAGTTATGCTCTGGACAAAGAACTATTCTACAAAACTTTCTAATTCAAGGGCAAATAACTTCAGTCGTTCTTGTCTGATTCACCACAAAATCGATCTCATCTGAGATCTTATGGTCATATACATTTTGACCAAGTTTGGTGCTGATCGATTAATAATTGTAGATGCTAGAGTGTAAACAAAGTCAAATGTAGCAATTTTTCTTATTCAAGGGCATATAACTCCAGTTTTTCTGGTCCAATTAGACCCATTCTCAAACTCATCTGAGATCTTGTGGTCATATTTATTTTGACCAAGTTTGGTGCTGATTGGTTAATATTTCTAGATGGACGCTGACGGACGGTGAGTGATCATAACAGCTCATCCTCAGTCTTTTAATTTGTCATCTGCCAGTGTTTTGAATTTGAAGAGTCTAAATTTTGTTGTTTGGGAAAGGGTTAAAGTATAAACAATTATATTTTACCAAATGACCATGTTTTAACAAACCATAGAGGACAGGCTGTTGAAAACATTGTGGAAAACCACCACTTGAGCTTTATCTAATTTCTTGTCTGTAAAGACTTTCAACTTGAACCATTCCAGTATTTTGTAACATGGAAATGAGTGAAGTTACATGACCTGCCTTTTCCTCCTAACAATTGAAAAGATCAGTTTCACTTATCTAGCAGTTCAAGATTTAGCTCATACATTTTAAACACTTACCACATCCATTGGTCACTCTAAAACCTGACTTACAGATGAAATCTTCAGACAAACTGTTAAATGATTTAACCGACATGTCAAACTGTTGACCTGTCCCACAGTCTATGTCTGTTCTATAACTGTAAGCTGCTGGGTTGTAGTCTTTAATCAGTTCTACACAGTCTCTAATGGCTTGCTCACTCAAACCTTCTGTTACTTGTTCCGCTGAAAACTCTGTGGTAATCTTTTAAATAACAAAATAATACAAGTTACCCGTATTTATTCCTTTAACTCATTACCAAACGAAAAAAATCTTAGATTTGTCCAAATCGAAAGCATTTGCAGACAACAAAATAGAACTGACTGAAAATTTGAAACTTGTTTTGTGAAGGGTAGAAAACATTGCGGGAAAAGGAGAAAATGCTGGTTACCAGCAATTCTCCTTTTCCCCATAATGTTTTCCAAAGGCATCTTCCCATGGACTGTAAAAATCAAGGATTGTTTGGTAAAGGGTTAGAGGAAAAAACCCTTGTAACCAGCAATTTCTCCTTTTTTTTCAGAATGTTTTAACCTTTTAAAGACTAATTCTATCATTTCTAGCACATTCAATTTGTTCTCAGCACAGGCTTTTAGTGTGGATAATTATCAAACTCTGTTGTTTAAAAAGACGTAACAAATCATCTGTCATCTTCTACAAACAAAATGTTTATCTCATTACATCAGTGGATAGTTGCATTTGTGTAGGGTACAAAATTAGTGATATACTTTTTGACTTCACCCTTTACCAGTCGAAAAAAATTTAGACTGGTCAAAATTGAAAGCAGTTGCACACAAAAGTTTTGACCTTGCTCAAATTTTATTTCTGTCTCGAATAGGGTAGAAAACATTCCGGGAAAAGGAAAATGCTGGTTAAAAGCATTTTCTCCTTTTCTAACAATGTTTTCAAGAGGCTTCTTTTTCAGGTGGTATTGTATGGTAAGAAATACAACATTGTCTCAGAAGTGCCAATGCAAAACTATAGCTGCTTTGGCAGGCAGTCTAGATTAAGATCGGAGTGCAAAGAGTATCCATCTTTGATGTAAAATGAAGGCTTTGCTGGAAACCAGTATATTCTCCTTTACCCACTATGTTTTCTCCCCTAACAAATTTAATTACTGAAGCAACAGTTATCATTTTCAATGTGCACAAGTATCTTGTTTTGTAATTTGGTAGGGAATGAAATAAAAATGACACTATTTGGCAAACTGAACTTTTGTTGCTCAAGAGAAATTTCCTCTTTTGCTACGATGTTTTTAACAGGCTAAAAGATGCCAAAAAAGTTATTTGCAGACAAAAGTAAGTTCTACCTGTTTGGTACCAGTTATTGTTGACTCTCCAACTCTTGTTAAATTCCATGTGGCATTTGTATCTCCACAGATGAAATCAAGGATAAAAATGTACACCGGCAGTAACTCGTCAATCTTGTCATCATGGGCACCAAGACACGGGATTATAGAAAAATTTCCCTGATTCTCATGAGTCATAGTAAAATTGATTCTAAAGTCTACTGGACCAATGGCTGCATAAAAAAATATTATACAGAATAATTTCAGTCCTTTACCACACAATGTTGTGATTAAACAATCATGAGCTTGAGTAAAATTTTTTTGAAACTGTTGTGGGAAAGGCAAAAAAATGCAACTAATCAGCTTTTTCTACTTTTTCCACAAAATTTTATATTCTTTCCAAAAAACTCTCATTATTTGAGTCATATTTAATCATTTGTAAAGGCTGTCAATGAGTACATGTACAAGCCTAACAATTTACTGTTTGGTACAGAGAGAACTCTTTACAAAATAATCAAGTGTTCTTATAATTCAGAGGAAGAGAGGACTCTAGATGACATTATAATAAAAGGAAATATTGGTAACCAGCATTTTCTCCTTTTCCTCAAGTCCACTCAGTAAAATATCATGAATCATATCAACTGAGACATAGCTGTCCTCTTCAAATGTTTTAACCCATTACCAAACAACAATATTTTAGACTGGTCCAAATTGAAAGCATTTGCAGACGACAAAATAAAAGTGACTGACAATTTGAAATTTGTTTTGTGAAGGGTAGAAAACATTGTGGGAAAAGGAGAAAATGCTGGTTACCAGCATTTTCTCCTTTTCCCACAATGTTTTCTAAAGGCCTCTTTCTCAGGGGTGTCAAAAGTAGGGATTGTGGTAATGGGTTAATCATGGATGAGTCTGAAATTCTGTTGTCTTGTAGAGAATTAACTCTATACCAAACAACAACATTGTAGACTAAATCCAAATGAAAGCCTTGGCAGACATTGCTAAAGTAATGATTTTGTATGGCAGAAAACCTAGTGAAAAAGGGAGAACCAACACTTCCTTCTTTTCCTACATTGTTTTCAAAAGCTTTCTATTTCAAGGTCATTGGAAGCCGTGACTGTTTTGTTATATATTTAAGAAATACCGGTACCTTTAAGATTGTCAAAATAAAAAAAAAGATTTGTACGTGACAAATAGAACACTGATCACATGAAAGGATTTATTTTTGAAAAAGTAGAAAACGATTTGGGAAAAGGAGAAAATGCTTCTATACGAATGTTTCTAAAAGTTTCATCCTTAAAAATTTCACTTGTGCCGTAAATATTTAAGTTACTCAATTTGATTAGTGTATGAAAATGGTGAAAAAAAAAATCTTTTTCCAAGAATCTGATTGCTTGGAGAGCATGTACAAAGACATTGTAAATTGCTCAAAAAAACTAAATAATATCTCTCTCTCTCTCCTCTCTCTCTCTCTCTCTCTCTACCCCCACAAATGAACCATTAAACAAACAAGTTTGATGTAAAAATGTTCTGCTCATGCTTTCACCCCTCCCCTCATTCCCCTCTCTCTCTCTCTCTCTCTCTCTCTCTCTCTCTCTCTCCCCTCTCTCTCTCTCTCTCTCTCTCTCTCTCTTCCTTTTTCCCTCTCTTCCTCAACCTGTCTGTCTGTTTCTCTTACTTACCCAGTCTGTCTGTCTGTCCTTCCTTCTCTCTCTCTCTCTCTCTCTCTCTCTCTCTCTCTCTCTCTCTCTCTCTCTGTTGGTAAATAGCTCCTACCCATGCAAACATCTACTGGAAGAGGTGACCAAACTCCATTTGTACATGTGATTTCTCGTACAGCAACACTGTCAATGAAGGAATATCCAGATTCACAGGTAACATTACAAGATAAGGAGGTATTTGTCCCTGTGCATGTTGTGACTGAATTCATCGAAACTGGGGCTTCAGATGCAAAGCAATGTGTAGCTGAAAAACAAAATGATAGCATAGCTACATACCAATTAAAATTGTTTGAAAATACAAAAGAAGCAAAAAGATATACTCAGATGAATAAGTTCACTACTTAAGCATTTCATTTGCAAAATAAAAACTGCTCATACCCTTAACCCTTTATCACACGTCAGAATTTTAGAACTACCAAAATCGAAGGTATATACAGGCGATAATTTCACAGTAGCTCAAATGATGCATTTTTTTTTTTTGATAGAGTAGAAAACTTTATGGGAAAAGGAGTTAATGCTGGTTACCAGCATTTTCTCCTTTTCCCATAAAGTTTTCAAAAGGCCTCTTCCTTGGGGCCGTTAAAAGTCGTGATTGTGTTGTAAAGGGTTAAAGTCTAAAAGATCAATGACTTAAGTTCTATGTCCAATAAAGTCAAAAGCATACAAAATTTCATTATCTTCTTGCCTGTAAAACCCACTTCAACTTTACACAACACATGTAAACCATCATTGAATGTGGCATTTATGGTGACTTCTACAAAGTCTCCACTGCGAACAGTTGCACTCTCTGGAACTACATGTACTTGGCTTGCAGATGTGTAGCTGTCTATAAATAACTCTGTGAAATCAACTGTTTCTTCAACATCTGTTAGTGTCTGTATCATGGAGGTGGGGCACTGTTGTAATAGTTCTTCAGGGTCTAGTACTGTAGCTAGAATGTGGTTGATGAAAAACAAAAACATGGGAAAAATATATATTATTGTAGTCTTATCTCTCATCTTAATGGATACTATCTTCTGGCTGAAAATGGAATAGAATACTAAGCAGTGCAAATGTTAAAAGTAGGAAAATGAATATTTAGATTTTTTACACCAGATGAAGTTTCAGACCTGTCAATTTTGAGAGCAGTAGAAGACGACAAATAATAGTAGCTAAAATAAGTGGATCTTTGTTCAAAACAGGACAAACAATGTGACAAAAAGAGAAAAATCTGGTCTATAAATCCTTGTATTTGCAGATGATAAATCCAGGATAGCTTAAATGATGCCACCTGCCAGTAATTGAGTAAAAAACATTGTGGGAAAGGAGAAAAAGCTGGTTACCAGAATTTTTCCCATTTCCAAAAATGCTTTCCAAAGTATTTTCCCTCAGGATCATTAAAACATGGATTTAAGAAATAATCTTCTTTCTATCGTGGTATATCGTTCAATAAACCACAGTTGTGAGTTATGAGGCACAATAAATAATCCATGAGGGCGATAGCCCGAGTGGGTTATTCATTGTGCCTCATAACTCACAACGTGGTTTATTGAACAATATACCATGATAGAAAGAAGATTATTTCGATTCTAACATGGCCAATTCTTAATGAAAGGGAAACAAGTTCAAACTGAGAGTAAAAACGCGGATGAAGATTATGTTCCATTGAATAACTCACTCATTGAATGACGTCACTCGATATAGGATGATGTCACTCTACATGGGTTGTCGCAGATTTTACCATGTTTTCTTTGCACTGTGTTTATAGAGCAAAAGTCACGTGTCATGTTAGAATGTGCAATAAACAACTATTATTGCATAACCAATCTTGTGACGTCACTTTTGACATCACTTTGTACATGTATTTATAGAAGAGCTAGTATATCTATCGATGGTTTTGCACCTTTTGATCTATAATTTGAGAAATTCAATGTATCATTTTGTGATAAAAAGAATCTGACTTTCTTTGGTATTTGAGACAAATCTATATTAAACTCATATAGAAAAAAATTTATTTAGCTGGCCAAAGGCTACCATAATAACATTTTCTCTACACTCCTTTAACTCTTTACCACACGAGAAAATTTTAGACTGGTCCAAATTGAAAGCATTTGCAAATGACAAAATAAGGGCAACTGAAAAATTGAAATTTGTTCTGGGAAGGGTAGAAAACACTGTGGGAAAAGGAGAAAATGCTGGTTACCAGCATTTTCTCCTTTTCCCACAGTGTTTTCAAAAGGCTTCTTTCCCGGGGGCGTCAAAAGTAGGGATTGTGTGGTAATGGGTTAATATAATTTCATCTCAAAGACCAAACTCATGTCAGACCCTTTATATGTCATGTTCAACTTTCGAAACTAAAAACAAAAGTACTTCAATACCTTTCTGAAATTGAATGTCACATGTTGCCTGATTGCCAGTGTAATCCATGGCTGTATATCTCACTGTCACATCATCTTTTAGAACATCTCCACTTTGTATGGAGACATTCCGGCTAAATGATTTAATTGCAAGAGAATTGTCAGAGACTGTGGGTTGGGTAAATGTAGCAGGATTTAAACTATCAAAGTAGACAACTTCTGTAGGACAGCCCTCAAATACTGGTGCTTCAACATCTGAAATGCATGAAAACCGAACTTCGCAAAAGGTTTCATGGTTTAAATAATCAAACCTGTGTAGTCCGATCCAAATTGAAAGCAATAGCACATGACAAATTAAAAGTGACTAAAATGATGCAATTTGTGTTTGAAAGGGTTGAAAAATGTTGTGGGAACAAGAAAAGAGTTAGTTACAAGCATTGTCTCTTTTTTCCTGTGTCTTTTTTTTAATAGCCCTCTTTTCTCAGGATTGTTTAAACAGAATTTTTATGGCAAAAGTCTCAAACATGTTTAAGCATTTGCTTGAACTCTCATTTTCTTTGTGAAATCAACAGTTGAGCAATAAGAACATGCAGTGCAACTGGAGCATTTTTTTAAAAGACTCATTTTTACAAAGAAAGAATGATGTGTTAAGAACATTCATATATCCTGCACATATGAATAAGAAATGTACACTCTGTATAGAAATATCATTCATTTTAACTCTTAACCACACATACCTGAGTTATGACAAACCTGAGAAAGACGCCTTTTTAAAACTGTTTGAGTTGTACTTAACTGATCATCTGTGACTGCTTTTAATTTGGCTCAGTTTTGAATTCTGTTGTGTTGTTAAGATCTAGTTCCTCTCACTTTGTTCATCAAGTTGATAACAGTTGATAATATGGTTGCAAAGTTTCTATGTAAATGTAACTTGCATTATTATAACCTTGCAGACTGGGGTAAATACCTTACAAGACTTCAACAACTCTCATAAACTAATTATACCCTGAAATATACTAAAATCTTTTTCTTTCCATATTCTCAAAAACCTTCAAAAGTTGTACCCGAATTTTAGGAAGCTAACATAATCAGAAAAACCTCACTGATGATTAACTCTTAACCATAAAACCACAAAATTTAAGACTTACCCAAATTAAAAGCATTTGCAGACAACAATGAACATAACTAATAAATTGAAACTTGACTTTAGAAGAGTAGAAAACAGTGGGAAAAAGCAGAAAATGTTGGTTACCAGCATTTCACCCCTTTCCAACAGTGTTTTCAGAAGGCCTCTTCCTCTGGGTCGTTAAAAAACCAGGTATTGTTTGGTAAAGGGTAACAAAGACAATGAGAAATAGATATTTAACCCTTTACCATACAATGCCAACATTTGACAACTTTTGACAACCCTTCAAAAGAAGCCTTTTGTGGGAAAAGGAGAAAATGCTGGTAACCAGTATTTTCTCTTTTTCCCACAATGTTTTCTACTCTATCAAAGAAAAATTACATCATTTAACTCATTACCACACGAGAAAATTTTAGACTGGTCCAAATTGAAAGCATTTGCAGATGACAAAATAAAGGTCACTCAAAAATAGAAATTTGTTCTGGTAAGGGTAGAAAACACTGTTGGAAAAGGAGAAAATGCTGGTTACCAGCATTTTCTCCTTTTCCCACAGTGTTTTCAAAAGGCTTCTTTCTCAGGGGTGTCAAAAGTCGGGATTGTGTGGTAAAGAGTTAAGCCACAATGAAATTGTCATCTGCAAATGCTTTCAATTATGACAAGTCTGGAATATTGTCGTCTGGTAATGAGTTAATTGAGTTAACTGAAATCATACCTAAACAAACAGGGAGCTCATCATAGGACCATGCTGCTTTCCCATCCACCAATTGACAGATCTTTGGTTGAGGATCAGAAATTTGATAACCATCCTGTACACACTGGTAGGTAACATTTTCACCAAGCTCATAACTGGTGACAACCTGTACAGCTCCACCTGGTGTCCCAGGATCTGGACATTGCATTGCTAAAGGAATACAAGGATGAAGGAATCACTTTGTCCATTCACCACACAATCCCGACTTTTAATGACCCTGAGAAAGAAGCCTATAGAAAATGTGGGAAAAAGGAGAAAATGATGGTAACCAGCATTTTCTCCTTTTCCCACAATATTTTCTACCCTATCAAAGTGAGAAATCATCACATTAAAAAGATTTTATTGGTCATCTGCAGATGCTTTCAATTTGATCCAGTCCAAAAAATGTCGTTTGGTAAAGAGTTATGTAACTTTCTGTCTTGCAGTAGATGACTTGAAATATTGTGGTGTAGGAAAGAATGTGTTAACTCATTACCAAACGACAATATTTTAGGCTTGTCCAGATCGAAAGCATTTGCAGATGATAAAATAGAAGTGATTCAAAATTTGAAGTTCGTTTTGTGAGGGGTAGAGAACATCGTGGGAAAAGGAGAAAATGCTGGTTACCAGCATTTTCTTCTTTTCCCACAATGTTTTCAAAAGGTTTCTTTCTTAGGGTCGTCAAAAGCGGGGATTGTGTGGTAATTTGTTAAATAGAATGAAAAAGTATGACAAGGAATTTCTTATTGCATACAATCTTTTCACATGGGTATTATTTTATGAGCCCTCACTCATGATGATAATTCACATTTTACATGGTTGTAAAATACAGACAATGTGGTGAGAATAGCAGTAACATTCCATAGCTCTGATGTTAAACATTCGTTATTAATTCTTTTAACCACATTTCAGTACTAAAACTGACAACTGGAGATATTTCAAAAACTGATTTTATAATAAGCCTACGATGATTGGATTTAAAAAACAATAATACAAATGCATTTCAACACTGAATTCCAGTCTTTTATTGCAAAGGGCAACAATAGCTTTTGCAAATGGAGTAGAGAAGAAGACACTGCTCAGCATGTGCAGTCTGATCTTGAATCTATACTATCAGGTGATTCAAGCTCAACATTGAATATCTTCTACTGCAATGGAAATTTATATTCTGACCTCCATAAGAGATGACTTGATTAGTCCACATTACAGATGGAAAGCATAAATATGTATGAACTTGTCTGTATGACAGAAAGTATGAAATATGCCTTATGCCTTGATAAAAAACATAAATTTTTCTTCTATTTTCCTCGTCTCTGAAGTATGTGATTAAAGAGCGGAAAAATACTTACGAGTACATCTAAGAGTATTCAGTGACCATCTGCCATTCTCTTTACAAACAACATTCATACTTGCATTTTCACTTTCACCTTGGACTGTATAACCAGGCTCACAGTCAAATATGAAACTGCCATTATTTAGATGGATGTCACTTGTAAAGTTTTTTACAATGGCTCCATTAGGAAGGCTAGGTGTTCCACATGCAACAGCTGAAAACAGGAGATTGATGGGGAGAGATTCATGTATATAAGGAAGCATACATTGACATCAGAAACAAAAGCACAGATATTGTTCTTAATTCCTAACCCTTTATCAAAACAAGTCAGAGTTCAAAGCATTTGCAGACAACAAAAAAGATGTGGATTCAAAAGTCAGAATTTATTTTGGGAAGGGCAGAAAACATTATGGGAAAAGAAGAAAATGCTGGTTACCAGCATTTTCTCCTTTTCCCACAATGTTTTCAAAGGCCTTTCCTCAGGGTCGTTAAAAGTCGGGATCATGTGGTAAACAGTTAAGATGTGATTTAGAGTTGAAATTAACACTTTCAGCACCTAGTACATAGATTTGACCCCTGTCTATGGCTTAAAATAATATCAACTCAAACCTCATGAAGACTTTTATCTGGCACAGCCTTGACTAACAAAGTGGATAGGATTGAAGATTAGATGGCACATTCTGTGAAATGTGATCTTGATCCATATCATCCACAAAAGTCTGTTTTTGCCTATATGGCTGATAGTGCTGATATAGTTAAAATTTGGACTTTAAAGGGAAAAACAGGAAACCATATAACGTACAGTAACCAGTTATAATACAAATGTGACTATTTATACCCCTGCAGTACAAAGCTCTTCATACTAATTAATTCGTCTTTGTATAATGTTTTAAATCATTTGTACAAAGAGTTTTCCAAATATTTCATGTATGTTAAAGAATACTGCTGGAATGCCTTTCAGTAAAACATAAACTTGTTGTATTCAACAGACACACATTTATCCTTATACAAGTCACTTTAAAAAAATGGTAGCAAAGGGAGAAATTGTTAGTAATAAAGAATATCTGACCTTGCCACTATCTTTATGTATGCTTCCTTTTTGGTGCTCATTACTATCAATTTCTGTTTGCCACAATGTTTTCATTTGTAATTGTAAATCAAAACTTAGTTCTAGTTGATTATTCCAAGTCTACATGGTTGTTTCTAAAGTCTCCTGTTGCAAGTTTGTTTAACCCATTACCACACAATCCCTACTTTTGACAGCCCTGAGAAAAAAGCCTTTAGAAAACATTATGGGAAAAGGAGAAAATGCTGGTAACCAGTATTTTCTCCTTTTCCTAATGTTTTCTACCCTTCACAAAACAAATTTCAAAATTTCAGTTATTTGGACAAGCCTAAAATATTAACGTATGGTAAAGAGTTAAACAGGAAACAAACTTCTTTTGCTATTAGTCATTTCATCTGTTGTTTACTTTCTATTTTTTACAGTTGTGAAGAGCTTTACTATTTTTATGTTTTTTTATACGATACACTAAATATATGTATATAACTCACTTGGACAGGTCAAATTCCCTCCCTGAAAGCGAAAAGCTGAGACACCAGCATCATAAGCACAGAAAATGGTTTTATTGATAAACACATCCTGTGTGTACTGGCAGCCCAAGGTCGATGTCCCCCATGGTAAAACCTCAACTGTGCTTGGATCTACTTCCATCCCATCTTTGTAGTAAGTTCCAAACTCAACCACTGACAGACCAGTACAAGGTACACCTATTGGATAAGAGTTAACTCTTTACAGAACAATCTCCTGTAAAAATGATCCTGGGGATGAAAGCTGTTCAAAAGACAGAGTGAAAAGGTAAAAATGCTGGAAACCACCATTTTCTCCTTTGACCACAATGTTTTGCACCTCCTCAAAACACTTTTAGCCTTATTTAATGTCATTTGCAAATTACTTATATTTGGCCATGTCAAAAAATTAAAGAAATACACCTACAAAATGTAAAGCAAAAAGATACACAAAAGATGTGTAATAATAATCCAAAATTTCAATGACCCTAGGAAAGAAGCTCTTGAAAACACTGCAGAAAAAGGAGAAAATGCTGATAAACAGCAACTTCTTTTTCCACCATGTTTCTATCTTTTAAAAATCAAATTTCAACATCTGAGTCACATTTATTGTGTAGTTTGCAAATACTTTCAATTTGGACAAGACTAGAACTTTGTTATTTGCAAAATGTTAAAGCTAATGATATAGAAATCTGAGGTTTCATGCTTTTTTGAGGCATCCAAGTTTTGAAATTCTCAATTCTCAACACATCTTCAATTTAAACTGTAGATATTCTTTAAACATTTATAGTAATATAAATCTTTACAAGATGACAAAATGTCCAAATTGAAAATAGTTGAAGACTATTCAAACCTCAAATCTTACATTATGACCTTTTGGAATAACATCTACTTAAACATCTTTTTATAACACTGAATATTGCAGGTGATGGTAATTTTAGTTTTTACAGAGTGCTAGTGAAAAAGCATTGTATTATATAAAATTACGTTTATTTATAGTTACCACTGGTTGCCTATATGGGTTGTTAGTATTGTCAGGGGGATAGTGCAGATACAAGACAAAATCAATCCCAAGTTAGGAATGGTTCCCTCAAATGACCCAAAACATCACCTTCATTAAGTCCTGTGCTCTACTGTTGAGCTATGAAGGATCGTCAAGCATTGCTTCAACTTCATAACCTCTAATAAATGAAAGTTACCCTGACAGACTGGTTCTCCATTGCTTTTATTCCAGGAACCATCAGCATTGCACATCCACTTGACTTCCTGTAAACCTTCCATTGTAAGGTATCCCAGGTCACACCTGAATGTTATCTCTTCTTCGTAGTGAAAAAATCTCTCATATGATAGTAATTGGGCATTTTGCAAGTCTGTTTCATTTGGCAGAGGACAGATTGAACCTGAAAATAATATTTAGAACAATTAACACAAACTGCAGTTTTATGGACTTTATCCGTCAAGGTTAATTCTTTGTTTGCTGACAAAACTTTAGACTTTTTCATCTTGAGAACTTTTGGAGACAAAAATTGGACAAATCTCTATGATCTCTGACTAATCATTATCCCTAAAAGAAGTTTTGTAATATAAGCAAATGTATTTCAAGAGTTACTACATGTTCCAAGTTCCAATGGTAATGGTTATGGTTAGGTGTGACCGAGACCCAGGCATATCAATGATGGAAAATACTGTATCTGTTTATTGTATTCTGTCAATCATAAGAGTTTATACAGATAGCCTGCACAGTTTTGAAGGGTTTAGACTTTGGAAAACAAATGTGCGGACGCTTCTCATTGGCAGAAGGAAAACTTTCTGTCCCCTCCAGTGATACATGGCTACTAACAAGTAAAAGCACAATAAACCCTGGAACACATGCATGCACAAAAATTTATCTCCGGCATTTTGTACTTAACTGTGCCAAATAAAATATTGAAGAGTTTTTAGTAAAAAAGATGGAAAAAAAGCAACATATAAAAGAAAAATACTCTTCTCTATGTTATGTTCATTGACACCTTGCAACACACCAAACTTTTAGAATTGTCTTCAGTAAAAGTACTTGACATTGAAATATCAAATTGTAAAATTATGAGATTTGTCTGTGAAGGAGTGAGAAACATTCTGGAGAGAAGAGAAAATGCAGGTTACCAGCATTTTTTTTCCGTTTCCCTAAATGTTTTCAAAAGCCCTCTCTGCTAGGATTTTCAAATTCAGGATTGTGTGGTACTGTGTTAAAAAAAAATTGTTTCACTTACGAACACAAGTATGATTGATGTAATATGTATCTTTCCAGTATAGACCAGTTTCTCCCTCAGGAATGTATAAATAGTTGGTTCCATTCTCTGAATACAGGTCATATCCTTCATTGCAGCTACATAAATAGGACCCATCCATGTCAGAACAATTTTGACCACATCTCCCATTGTTTGTCTGACACTCATTAATATCTATGAGAGAACATAAGGGTTTGTACACACTGACCATTTTTATCTAAAACTATTTCTTCATTCCAAGTCAAAAACGGTTCTGTGTGAAAAAATTATTTACATGTTAGAGGGTGTTAAGATACAACTATAGGAGAGTGTACATATAGATAATCTAAATAACTTATTTTTAAACACTGTTGCCAAAATTACTCTAGAACATTTAAAAAAACGAACAGCTCCTTTTCAAACAATATTTTCATGGTGCCTTTATAAAACATGTTTACTTGCATTTTCCTTGATGCAGCTAATGAAATTTTATAAGATAAATGTTCACATGCAACAAGTGCAAGGTGATGTTGGAGGGTAAAAGTTCTAAAAAAGAAATTGGATTTTATTCATGATACGGTATTTATCATCATACCCATAAAAATCTAAGTGCTCAGTAGTTTTGGGTGTTCATTTATCTGGCAGCAATCTGAAATTATCTTACTGATATCGTGACCCAAGAAATGTGTAATAATATAATAATAATGAAGAATCAACATTTTGAATGGCAACTTATTCAGTTCCTACATTTTTTTGACTGCATGTTTCATTAAATGCAGGCCTACATTAATTTTGAACATGGCATACAAAAATCAACCCTTCTATCTGTCTGTTTGTTAGTGCATTTTGTGTACATGCATATAGCTGCAGTCTAAATTCCTCACACTGCTTTGTATCCACTTTGTATACTTAATAATAAGTTGACAACTTATTTATCACATTCATCCATACTGAAAGCATTTGCAGACTGCAAATCAAAAATAAAAGACTGGATTTGTCTTTGAATGAAAAAAAATATTGTAGGACATTAATAAAATGCTTGCATTTTCTCCAGCCCTGAAAATTTTCTATCAACCTTTTTTTCAGGTTCTCAAAAACTCTGCAATGGTTAGAGAGGACTTTTAACCAATATGATATTGGTTTCATACTTATACATCCAGAATCAAACTGGTACCCTGCTTTACAGTCACAAATGAATCCAGTTGGGGTATCTGTACATTGGTTCCCTTCCCCACATGGACTTGATGCACATGCATTATCATCTGCAAAATAAGCAGGATTATTTTACAAATTAAAAATTTACACTCAATAATGATACGGAGAAGTATTGAACAATACTGATAAGTTTTACAAAAACCTGGCATGCCAGTTGCAACTAAAGACTGGATTTATGTTTTATAAAATCAAGCAGTGACAACATACCTCATCTTAGGGTATCACATCATTGACATCAACTTTTGTACAATTATCATGAATTAATTTTCATCATACAGACTTTCTAATTGGCCTATCAACAATCCAGAGAAGTTATATTAATAGTTTTTGGTGTTCATGTTCTACATAACCTATAGTTACCAGCATTTTCTCCTTTTCTCACAATGTTTTCGAAAGGCTACTATCTCAGGGTCATAAAAACCAAAGATTGTTTGGTAAAGTGTTAAAAATGACACCTGAAATGGTATTTGTCTGTACAGTTCTGCCATATTACACAGTGATATATATTTACCCAAAAAAGCAATAGACATGTCAAAATGTAAACAACTTAAAAACATGTTTTGTATGGTACACAGTCACTCATGTACACACTGTTTTCTAAAGCTCTTTTCCTCAGGGTCATTAAAACAAGGATGGTGAGGTAAAGGGTTTACTTTTACCAGCAACAAAATTTCAGACCAGACCAAATTGAAAGCATGTCCAGACAACAATTGAAATCTAGTTGAAATGATGATTTCTACATTTTATAGTGAAGAAAACATGGTAGGAAAAGGAGAAAATGCTGGTTACAAGCATTTTCTCCTTTTCCCACAATATTTTCAAAAGCCTTCTCCTTCAGAGTTGTGTGGTAAAGGATTAAATCATTTTCATGAAGCATATCCTGTCTCAACCAGGATAATTTGTTTCTGAGGTCAACAAGCAAAGTAACAACAGCCCTACCTATACATTCTGGCAGATCACTCCAAGAACCCCTGTCCTGGCACACAATAGTACTGTTACCTTCCAGATTGAAACCTGACATACATGCTATTTCAAACATTGCAGAATATTCTACAGAAACTACTGTTGTATCATCTCCAAGAACTACACCATTTGGAATACTTCTGAGTTCTGCCATTGGACATTCGACCACTGAAAGAAAAGTAACCATCATTTTTCTGAAATAGGTCAAGTTGACAAAATTTGAAACATGTTGCAACTGAAAGTATTTGCCGCCAACAAATTAATTGTGACTTAAATAATGAAAATTTTCCTTAAACGAGCAAAATACATTGTAAGAACAGATGAAATTGCTGGTTGCCAGCTGTTTCTTCTGTTTAAAAAACATGTTTTCAAGGCATTCTTTCTACACACTGTTGAAACATGGGATTGCTTGGTAAAGAGTTTATCATAATTTATAAATTAATTATTCCTTTGAATTTCTTGCACGATACCAATTACTTTTGTGTGGAAATTCAACAAAGATCAGATTACATTAATCCTGTGCAACCCATATAGGCTGACCTGAGTCAAAACTTTTTGCTATTTGTAAATTTTCAGCATGAAAATAGACCATTTCTACATACACAAATATTAAGAGAACTTATATTATGTGACAACTAACATGGTTGAACTTTTTACCAAAATGACAAAATTTTAGACTGGTTCAGATTGAAAGCACTTGCAGACAACAAAATAAATGTTACTCAATTTTGAAATTTGTTGCCAGAAGGGTTGCAAACTTTGAGGGAAAAGGAGAAAATGTTGGTTACCAGCATTTTCTCCTTTTCCCACAATATTCTTTAAAAGACTTCATCTTGGGGTCGTAAAAACCCAAGATTGTTTGGTAAAGGTTTAATGAATTTCCAAGATGCACTAAACAAGAGGACCATGATGGTCCTATATCGCTCACCTGAGTACTAAGCTGTAAAATCAAACTTGTGACCCCTGGGCAGGGCCAATTTTGACCCCAGGGGCATCCTTAGAAAAAAAAAACTTGCTAGAGGTACACTAGGAGATGCAACTTAAAAAATATCAAAGCTCTATACCTTCTAGTTTCAGAGAAGTAGAATTTTAAAGTTTTCCTTCTTTGTTCATATGTTTCGAACTTGTGAACCCTGGGCAGGGCAAGTTTAGACCCCAGGGGCATCGTATGAAGAAACTTTGTAGAAGTCCACTAAAAGATGCTACATACCAAATATCAAAGCTCTACGCCTTCTAGTTTCAGAGAAGAATAATATTGACATTTTCCTTGTTTCTTCCTATGTTTCGAACTTGTGACCCATGGGGCAGGGCAAGTTTTGACCCCAGGGGCATCATATGAACAGACATTGTAGAAGTCCACTAGGAGATCCTATTTACCAAATATAAAAGCTCTACATAATCTAGTTTCAGACAAGAAAAATTTTCAATTTTTCCTTCTTTATTTCTATGTATTAAACTTGTGACCCCCAGGGTGGGGCCAGTTTTGACCCCAGGGACATCATATGAACAATCTTGGTAGAGGTCCACTAGGAGATGCTACATACCAAATATCAAAGCCCTGCACCTTCTAGTTTCAGAGAAGTAGAATTTTAAAGTTTTCCTTCTTTGTTCCTATATTTCAAAATTGTGACCCCCGGGGCGGGGCCATTTTTGACCCCAGGGACATCATATGAACAATCTTGGTAGAGGTCCACTAGGAGATGCTACATACCAAATATCAAAGCTCTACATATTCTAGTTTCAGAGAAGAAGATTTTCAAAGATTTCCTTCTGTGTTCCTATGTTTCAAAATTGTGACCCCCGGGACGGGGCCAGTTTTGACCCCAGGGACATCATATGAATAATCTTGGTAGAGGTCCACTAGGAGATGCTACATACCAAATATCAAAGCTCTACATATTCTAGTTTCAGAGAAGAAGAATTTCAAAGTTTTCCTTCTTTGTTCCTATGTTTCAAAATTGTGACCCCCGGAGCGGGGCCAGTTTTGACCCCAGGGATATCATATGAACAATCTTGGTAGAGGTCTACTAGGAGATGCTACACACCAAATATCAAAGCTCTACGCCTTCTAGTTTCAAAGAAGAAGATTTTCAAAGTTTTCCTTCTTTGTTCCTATGTTTCAGAATTGTGACCCCCGGGGTGGGGCCAGTTTTGACCCCAGGGACATCATATGAACAATCTTGGTAGAGGTCCACTAGAAAATGTTACATACCAAATATCAAAGCCCTGCACCTTCTAGTTTTAGAGCAGAAGAATTTTAAAGTTTTCCCTCTTTATTCCTATGTTTCAAACTTGTGACCCCCGAGGCGGGGCCATTTTTGACCCCAGGGACATCATATGAACAATCTTGGTAGAGGTCCACTAGGAGATGCTACATACCAAATATCAAAGCCCTGCACCTTCTAGTTTCAGAGAAGAAGAATTTTAAAGTTTTCCTTCTTTATTCCTATGTTTCAAACTTGTGAGCCCCGGGGCGGGGCCAGTTTTGACCCCAGGGACATCATATGAACAATCTTGGTAGAGGTCTACTAGGAAATTCTACATACCAAATATCAAAGCCCTGCACCTTCTAGTTTCAGAGAAGAAGAATTTTAAAGTTTTCCTTCTTTGTTCCTATGTTCCAAACTTGTGACCCCCGGGGCGGGGCCAGTTTTGACCCCCGGGACATCATATGAACAATCTTGGTAGAGGTCCACCAGGAGATGCTACATACCAAATATCAAAGCTCTATGCCTTCTAGTTTCAGAGAAGAAGATTTTCAAAGATTTTGCTATTTTTTTCCTTTCGGTTGCCATGGCAACCAGAATTATGGGTGGAATTCAATCTCTTGAACAACTTTGGTAGAGCTTCACCCAAGGAACATCCCTGCCAAGTTTCATCAAGATTGGCCCAGTGGTTTAGGAGGAGAAGATGTTTAAAGAAATTGTGGACGACGGACGACACACGACGGACGACGGACATTGAGTGATCACAAAAGCTCACCATGAGCACTTCGTGCTCAGGTGAGCTAAAAAAACCTTTTCCAAGAGCTCTGCTCAGTTAAGTTTACAGTGTCTTCCACTTCATACATTTGATTTAAATTACCATGTCAAGAACTTGCACAGGCAACCAGAAGTTAATGATACCCTTCATTATGAGAAAATGTCTTTTTGAATGATTTTAAAGACATGAAATTGAATGCAATAAACAATTGTTCCATGTCCTCATTTTTTTCTTTTAAATCTGTCCACTGCAGTCGTATATCTGTACAGTTCTACTTTAAAATTCAACATCTTACACCACATAAATTGAAGCCTTTGAAGGACACAGTGAGAAACAGGAGCAAATGCTTCCAACAATGCTTTCAGTACTGTTGAAAGAATTTTTTTTTTTTTTGAGAAATGCTTAAATACACCTTTTGTTTTTTGCATCAGTACTTGGAGCATTAAAAAGTATGCAATAGTGGTATAATCATATTTAATGGCTACCTCTACATATAGGTAGATTATCAGACCATGTTCCATTGACTTCACAGACTTGTAAGGCAGCTCCAATGACCTGATAACCTTCATTACAGTCTGCAGTTTTTGTAGTTCCATATCTTGGTGGTTCATCTGGGTACACAATCATCCCATTGGATATTGTCTCATTCACTGGGCACAGGACAGCTGTTTATAGACAGTACCATGAAGTTTCAGAAACTTGTACCTGACTACTGAGCAAAGAAGGATTCACTTTTTCACCTTTAAATAGGTAGAAAACATTTTGTGGAAATAGGAGAAAATGGTGGTAACCACCATTTCCTCCTTTTCCTGCAATGTTTTTTTAAAGCCTTTTACCTCAGGGTTTTGAAAACACTGGATTATTTGGTAAAGGGTTGAAAATGTTTTCTTGGTAGGTAATGTAAACCTTCTTAAACTGTTTCTGGCATACAAGCACATGTTGATATCAATGTAGAACTATGCACTTTAAAGATGTTCTAACAGATGGAAAAATTGCTCATCTTATTGAAGCAATTTCTTTATTGGATGTGAGTTTTCAAGTTTGTCTCTCTAAAACAAAAATAAAGCATAACATTTTCATCAAAGAAGTTTTGTCATATCTGTCTAAATTCATGTTTATTTGGTGATAATAGAAAAATGAATTCCGTAATCCTTTCAATAGACAATAATAATTTGCATGCAACTGACAAAGTCAATAAGATAACTAAGATTTGAAATTTTCAAGCATTTTAGACAACCGTAAAACTATGTTTCAATGTACTTCACTGACAAAAGAACGTAGGGGTAACATTTTTCTATGGTAATTACTGACCAACTCACTATAAAAAGTATCAGAGAACTGTTTGAAACAGTTTGATAACTCTACAATTGCTTATCATGGTGTTAATAAATTGAGACCAGATGTCAAAAAATGTTGAATCAAACAACTAAACACTTTTCATTTTACTTATAAGATGTTCACACTGCATTTTTTTGCCATTTCTATTACAGTCAGTGTTATACCTGTACAGTTAGGCAAGGGTGACCATTCTCCATTTTCTCTACATGAAGTTGTTTCGGAAATGGAAAGAGAGTAACCATCCTCACACTTGTAGATGACCTCAGAGCCATATGTCACACTGGAAGTTACATTAAATACATAGGCATGCTCAACATATGGGGGACTTCCACAGTACACAACTGAAAATGTAATCAGAAAACAAAATTTACTAACTCTTTACTAAAATATCATATCTAGACTCGTTCAAACTGAAAATATTTGAAGACAACAAATTAACTGTTTCTTAAAAGATGAGGTTTGTTTTAAATGGGAAGAAAACATGAGAGAAGGAGAAAATGCTGATCAACAACATTTTCTCCTTGTACAATTATGTTTTCTAAAGTTTTCACCACCAAGGTTGTTAAAAGTCCGGTTGTGTGATAAAGGATTAATCCTCTACCAAATAACCACATGGTTCAACATCACTGAAATAGAAAGCTTTTAGAAAAATTGTACAAAAAGAGAAAATGCTAATAACAAGCCCTTTCTCTTTTTCCAACAAAGTTTTCTACCATTTCCAAGAAATTCAAACATTTGAACTACATTTTCCGGTAATTTGCTGTAGGCATTTGCTTTCAAAAGCAACAGTTCTATACATTTGTGGTCGGGTAAAGAATGAATTCATCTTGCACTTTTAGCTGAAAAAGAAAATGTTTCTATAAAAAAACACCAACCTACATGTCATTTTGTGTGGGATAAAAAAATCTTAATCAGTATGATATTCAGAAACTCCTATTACCTATAATACAATATCTCTAATTTTATAAACAATGCCCATTCTTGCAAAATGAAACTGAGAAGTGTAAAATAAGATATCATTAAGTTCATTTAACTATAGTAGGAGATTCAGAACAAAAAAAGAGCATGAATTACTTGTTTAAGGTATACAAACTTTGACATTCTGGTATTCTATCGAGGCTCCAAACGCCTCCCCTTCCACATGTCATAGTGACTTCACTCTGTCCCTGGTACTCCTCCTGAATAAATGATTGTCCTGTTTCACAGCTGACAGTTACTTCTGTATACACAGTGGTTGATGTAGAACTTGGCTGTCGCCCAGATTGTTCTTCAAGTGCAGGGCAATCTGTAAATTAAACTTATACATGTAAGCATTTTCATTTCAACTTTTACCAAGCAATCTCCAGTTGTAACAAACCTTAACTCTTTCCCAAACAATCCATTGTTTTCATGACTCTGAGACAGAAGCCTTTTGAAAACATTGTTGGAAAAGGAGAAAATGCTGGTAATCCCATTTTCTCCTTTTCCCACAATGATTTCTATGCTGTTATAAAGCGTTTAAGTTTTTGAGTCACTTTAATTTTGTCATCTGCAAATGCTTTCAATATGGACCAGTCTAGAACTTTGCCTAAGGGTGAAAAGTTCAGGAAGAAGGCATCTGAAATCATTGTGGAAAAATCAACATGACTGTACTAAGTTAAAGAAGAAAAATGAATACAAATGTAGATACTGTCCTAAAAGGAGAACTCTATGGTTATAAGCCACGAGCAATTCATTTTTGTGCAGCAAAATGTTAACCATTATCCAAGATTTTAATGACCTTGAGGAAGGGGACTTTGGAAACAATTTGGGAAAAAGGAGAAAATGCTGGTTACCAGCATTTTCTCCTTTTTCCCAAAATGTTTTCTATTTTCTTACAACAAATCTCGTCATCTGAATCTAGTTTCTGCAAGTCCTTGCAACATGGATAAGCATAAAATTTTGTCTTCTGGTACTAGTTTAACCAAAAAAAAAGTATTTGATATCTACTACATTATTTCTACAACCCTTTTATCATTCAGACATTTTTTTGGTATGTCTGTTTTAGAAAAAGTGAGCATTGTCTACAATGTCTTTACATTTGTTTGCTGCTGTATCCATTTATTCATAGCCAAAGTGGTTTAAATTAGCTACATATATTGTTAACCCATTACCAAATGACAATATTTTAGACTGGTCCAAATTGAAAGTATTTGCAGACAACAAAATAAAAGTGACTGAAAATTTGAAATTTGTTTTGTGAAGGGTAGAAAACATTGTGGGAAAAGGAGAAAATACTGGTTACCAGCATTTTCTCCTTTTCCAACAATGTTTTCTAAAGGCTTCTATCTCATGGGCATCAAAAGTAGGGATTGTGTGGTAATGGGTTAAGTTTTTCAAAAGATCTTTGAAGTCCTTTCTGTTCAGTTAGCTGTCCAAGATCTAAGAAGACAAACATTACCAAGAGAGTATTCTGCTGTAAAGAAAGCTGTGGGTCGAAAATGACCTGCTCTGTAAGTGATATTTATAGTCTCCCCTTGGTAAGTTTGTACTTGTGCTTCAACACCATTCACCTTGAACAAAAAAAAATTCTTTTGCATTTTCATATACATTTACTTGTTTTTCTTTGTCTGCATCATGTGAAATGGTATGCAGATAAAGCATAGCCTGATCTAGAAACGGTATTCATTAACCCATTACCATACAATCCTTACTTTTGACGCCCCTGAGAAAGAAGCCTTTTGAAAACACTGTGGGAAAAGGAGAAAATGCTGGTAACCAGCATTTTCTCCTTTTTCAACAGTGTTTTCTACCCTTCCCAGCACAAATTCAATATTTCAGTCACCTTTATTTTGTCGTCTGCAAATGCGTGGTAATGGGTTAACCATTCAAAATATTCCCATTATGTATATGTACTACCAGATTTGTCATCTAGTTGGCCAAGATAATGTGTCTCATCTAATGAGATGTTTTGTCCTTAAGTTTAAAAAGAAAGCAGAATTGAAATGGTTGGTTTAGCTTCTACCTATCAACTCTAAAAAAATAAAACTTTTAATACTTTGTTGGAAAGGGGGAAAATGCTGGTAATCATCTCCATTTCCCACAATGTTTTCTACCCAATCAAAAAGAAATTTCAAGCTTTGAGTCGCATTTATTTTGCAGTATGCAAATGATTTTAATATGGACAATCCTAGAGTTTGACATATGGTGAAGAGTTAATACAGTCACATGCTAGCACAGTCAAAAGATTAGGATTTTTCTTCACATCTTATTTTATAGAAAACAAAAATTATACTGTCACCTCCTAGCTTTATGGAATAACAGAAATTTATTGGTCACATGAGAATGACATAATAGCAATTCTACAAATCACAGGCTAAAAGACTCATCTGTATCAAAATATGTTGGCTAGCACTACAAAAATCTGTCTTTCATTGTATATCTTCATTAATTGATCTAGTATCAAGCCACTTTGAATTTGAAAAAAAATTGTATAGAACTACCATTATCAACATTTATTTCATCATATGCAAACAGAATGTACCTTCCTTCATGGGGCTAGATCTGGAGAGTATGGTGGGTGTGGCAAGGTGGTAACCTTCTCCGACTTAAAAAATTGCTTCACAAGCTCAGATGTATGCGATGGAGCATTATCATGAAGTCGATGAACATGCCTAAATCCTGACACAGGGCGTTGTTTAAGATAATATGTCTTCAGCTATTTTAGTACATCTCGATAATACCGACCTGAAACACTTTTGCCCTTCGGCACCAGAATTTGTATGGCTAAACAATCACATGAGAAGAATACCTTCTATGTGCTTATGTTTCTTGTGGCAACTAGAGGCCTTCTACCGTGTTTAGTTAGCCATATTTTGTTTCCAATTTTTCTAACTGGTTCAAAATAGTGAACCCATGTTTCATTGCCAGTAACAATGTTTACAAATTGTCTTTGACTGAATTTGGGAAACATTTTGAGCAATTGCTTAGCAGTTTGTGCTCGTACCCATTTTTGTCATCTGTCAATATATGCAGTATCCATCTGGCAGAAATCTGTTGTACTTCCAAATATGCCTCAAAATGAAATGCACCCACGGTAGCAATTTGCAACAGCTTTGGCAATATCACAAATCATTTATCCGCCATCACTTTCAATTATTTCCCCGACCTTTGAGACATTCACCTTGCCTGTTACTGTCACAGGTTGATCAGATTTTGCTGCATCTCTGACATACTCTGTGCCAGTTAGAAATTTCTTTCTCCACCTACAAACTGTCTCATAAGATACCTTATTAGATTCATAAAATTCCCCCAATTCAGTAAAAATCTGCATTGCTGAATGACCGAGTTTTGTGCAAACTTTATATATATAACCTCCAATTTCTTCAATATTCTTAATCTGTTTCCCAACCATTTTTACAAGAGTGGCCAACCAGCTCTATTGAAATGACTATAAGCTTAAAGCTATGTGGAGCTAAAGACTCATGTTTATACCATTAGAAAGGTATTGAATAGAGCTATTCAAGCATATCATCATCAACGAAATCGTGCAAAGGGTTTTTGCACTGTGGTACAAAATACTTTACATATTGAACAGCCCTCATAATTTGACCATCTTGTAAAGAGTTGAAAAAAAGAAACTTACCAGAATAAAATCAGAGCCAGACTGACTGAGTTCTGACACAATAAGTGACATTGTTCTGTTTTCTGTTTGCCCTGCTGACAGTATCCAGGTACAATCAGCTTGAAGTTCATTTGGAGACCTAAGAAATCCATGTAAGTCCGAAATATCTCCAAAGTTACAACCTGAAAAAAATATCTCTTTAAATGAATCATAAATTTCTGGCACTCTGGATATCAAATGAGTACACTTTTATCTTTGTTTTGAGATGGGAGGAATTAAAGTCTAAAGAAGAGATAGAAACAACTTGTATTAATTGACTTTCCTCTGCTAGTGCTATTTTAATATTATTCAAGATTTTATTCAAGTTTGATTTAATTGAACTCTTTCGTTTTTAAGGCTTGCTTCAGTACATACGCCTCTTGTTGATTTTTGATGATACACAATAATGACATATAACTAGTACAGATTTCATTTAGGTCTTTCAGTTTATTAAAAGTTACTTTACATTTATGGAAAACTTTGTGCACATATGTAAAGTTTCACTGTCAAAACACACATTGTCTCAATAATTTTTATCAGTCCCTGTACAGACAACAAAGCTCAAATTCAGCATCTCTTAATCAGATGAGCTAAACAATATACAGAGGAAGATAATCACAAAAATCAAAGGACATCACAAACTTTGTTTGACATTACATGCATTTGAAACTTTTTGACAGCATAATCATTATTTTACCCACAACAAAACAATCCTGTGTTTTAACCCTGTACCATACAATCCCATATTTTAATGACCTTAAGGAAAACGTGTCTTGAAAACATTATGGGAAAAGCATAAAATATTGGTAAGTAGCATTTTTGCCCTTCTATAATTTTTTCTACACTTCCAATCATAAATTTCAGTTTCTGAATGACACTTGTCACCTTTAAATGCTTTAATTTGGACAAATTGAAAATTTGTTATTTGGTAAAAAGTTCACAACCCTAGACGAAGCCTTGTGAAAACAATGCAGGATGATTTCTAGTCTTTTGAAGACAAATTCCACAACTTCAGCAACATGTGATTTTGTCGTCTGAAAATCCTTTCAATTTGAGTCTAAATTTTTTTTCTTTTGGTAAAGAGTTGTGACCTGGTAATAATATAGAATTTAATAAAGGCAAAAACTACATAAGATAATCAAGTCTGTCGTGATTGTACATACCTGTCATGTATGTGATCTGAATGTCTCCCTCCTTTGGATTGTTTTCCAGATCAACTATAAGATTTCCCTCATTGTCCATGTAGACCGTATCAGACCCCATAACTTGTTGTGTACGTAACATACCATCTTTGTACCAGTGAACTGTGATACTGGAACCTTCCAGAAGTTCTTCGTCAACCTGAAACTGTGATAAATGAAGTTTTATATTTCTGTATCGTACAATCCTGAGTATTAATAACCCCAATGGATATATTAGCTTTTGGAAACATTGTGGGAACAAGAGCTTCCCAGAACGGCACATACATGCCTAAAGGCGCATGTAGGAGGAGTTGCTCACACAAGAAATTGGTAATGGATGGACAGAGAGACAACCGGGACCATTACATAAAACCACCCTTCAGGCATACTAAAAAGAAAAAAATGCTGGTAACCAGCATTTTTTTCCTTTTTTCCCACAGTATTATCTACCCATTCAAAGATAAATTCAGTAATTCAAAGTACAGCTAAAATTGTCATCTGCTAATGGTTTGAATTTGGACAAGTCTAAGATTTTGTCACATAGTGAAGAGTTGACATATTTTCATATAGACTGTATTTAGAGGAGAGGGAAAACAAGCCGTTTTTGTTTCAAACTTGGCTTTCATAATGCATTTCCATGAGGTACAAGATACAACTGAAGCTCACCTGTAAAGTAAGAAGTCCTGAACCTCTTATCTTGTAATGTAACTGTAATGGTCCAAAGTAGTTCGGATAAAAAGGGGATTGTATTGTCTGTGGGGTGTTTGTGGCATCCAGTATTTGACTGTCTTCTGATAGAGGATAATTCTCTGTGGAAGTAGATAACACTAAAGTTTACCTTTAACTCTTTACCAAACAACAAAATTTAAGATTAGCTCCAAATTGAAAGCACCTGCAGACAACAATATGTTAGTGAATGAAAATTTGAAATTTGTTTTGTAAAGAGTAGAAAACATTGTGGGAAAAGGAGAAAATGCTGTTAACAGCATTTTCTCCTTTTCCCACAGTGTTTTCCATAGGCTTCTTTTTCTGGGTCATCAAAAGTAGGGATTGTGTGGTAATGGATTAACTCATTACCAAATGACAATATTTTAGACTTGTCCAAATTGAAAGCATTTGCAGATGACAAAATAACAGTGACTAAAAAATTGAAATTTGTTTTGTGAAGGATAGAAAACATTGCGGGAAAAGGAGAAAACACTGTTTACCAGCATTTTCTCCTTTTCCCACAATGTTTTCCAAATATTTCTTTCTCAGGGTCATCAAAAGTAGGGATTGTGTGGTAATGGGTTAAACAAGAAATAACACTATGCTACAATAAAACATCAGTTTGATATTGACTCTAAAACCTTTTATCAACAAGTCAAAATACAATCAACTAAAAAACTAAAAGATTTGGACCATATATGCTTGACTAAACAAGCAAATAGTGAAGATCCAAGATCAGACTGCATGTCCTGTACAGTCCGCTCTGGATCTATTTGTCTGCAAAAGCCCATTTTCACCTACGGTACTGAAAGAGTGATCTACTTACTACCTTTAGTCACGTCCAAATTTCAGAGTAATCTAAGAAAGTGCATGCAGCATTTCCCTCCCATTATATTTTCTCCTTTCTCCTCCAGTGGTCTCCTTTTTTCAATGATAAACTCTGCACTTAGACACACTGTATTTGTTGTCTGTGCATACTTTCAACGTAACTTTGTCTGAAATTCTATCCTCTGGTAAAGAGGTAAACCCATCTCTGATATAATGAAAATAGGAAAACTTGTTTCAATGAAAAATAAAAATGTATAAAATAAACCCTATATATAAACATCTCAAGTACATACCTGATGTATATAACACTGTAAAACCTGTTGAAGCAAGCCCAGAGGAATCTGTTCTCAAAACCAGGCATATTTTATTGCTTGGAGTCACAAATGTTCTATATTGGTTTATTCCAGATACAGACTCTAACATAGAATCACCAGCCCATATTTCTAGGACATCTCCATCCTCAAGTTTCACATTCTCTAACTGCAAATTAAAACAAGACCATAAAAAGGTTTCATTATTTGAGCCGCATTTGATATGTTGTGTGTAAAACCTTTAACTTTAGATAATTCAAAAATTGTCACCTTGTAAAGAGTTCACCAGAAGACAAAATCTTAGAACATATCTATAATGAAAGCATTTGCAGACAACAAATTAAATCAGACTTTAAGTCATGGAATTTTTCTTCACTAGTCTGGGTAGAAAACTGTGTGATAACAAGAAGACAATGCTGCATTTTCTCCATCCTACCTTGCTTCATAGTGCCATGAAAAAATAGGGTTTTTAGATACAGAGTTTATTAAAGATATCTCCATGTCAGACCTTTATGTCAGATTACTATTAAACCATCATTAAGTGTTTACAAAATATGAGAGAAAAAAGGAAGGTAGGTAACCACATTCAGAAACATATAGTCATACAGTCATATCGTGTACTCATAACTACTGACTACATTATCACAGTATAGCATTTAACCCTTTACCACACAATGACGCATTCTAACAACCCAAAGGAGGAGGCCTTTGGAAAACATTGTGGGAAAAGGAGAAAATGCTGGTAACCAGCATTTTCTCCTTTTCCCACAAAGTTTTCTACCCTATCAAAGAAAAATTGCGCCATTTTAGCCACTATGAAATTATTGTCTGCAAATGCCTTCAATTTGGATATGTCCAAAATTTTGCCATGTGGTAAAGCGTTAAAAATTTCCACTAAAACTGAAGCAAATAGTGTTATCAAGTATTATACATGTACTTGTGACTTGTGTGGATATTGTTCTGGTGAAATAATCTTTAACCAACTAGTTTGTTGAATAATTCCCAATATATACATGACTTTACCACCAATTTAAATTGTTGAATATTAAAACTTACTCAATAGAAATTATGATATATTATGATGCAGAGACTTTGATTATATAAATGAAAAATCATAACACCTACATCAAGAGAAATTCTCCTGCCAAATGATGCTTCAATGTTGTATGTACAGTCCTGGTTATGTGTGATAAGTGCCATGTCAATCATCCCTGAATCACTTTTAAAGTGATATGAACACACAGTCTCTAAATACATGAAAAAGAAATATGTTTATAGCTTATGATAATTCCAAGCTCAATGACACATGAGACAGTTCTATGCTAACACTTTTCCTACAGTACAGCCATGATGACATAGTAAACTCTGTTTCAATCACGGGCCAGGTCTACTAAGCAAGAGTATACATGTACTGACTTCCAAGAAAAGGCAGTTATGTCATATTGGGCCTGCACTAAGTAAGTACTTTCTTTTGCAACAACTTTTTAATTGTCCATTAGGTGCTTGCATAATACAAACTAATTGAAGTGAGGAAGATGTATAACACAAATGTACATAGAAAATATGTTCATAAAAACGCAGAAATTGCATTGCCAGGTTTAGTATAACTGACACTCAAAGCTAAAGAAATCATGTAAATGAACTCTCCATTTCCTGGTAAGACAGTTTTTATCTTCTGCTAACTGGGAATGTATCTTTTATATTTGTATCTCTCTATGATTTGTACAGCTGTAATTCTAAAAATAATCTTCATTTATGAGCTCATTCTATATCTTTCCATCTGAACTTAACTCTTTGCAAAACAACGAAAATTTCAGACTTTCCTGTTCAAAATATTTGCAAATGACAAATTTACAGTGTCTCCAAAAAAATAGAAAACACAGTGAGTATGCAAGCATGCTTGTTAACAGCATTTTCTGCTCATCCCATATTTCCAAAAGACTTCCACGTCAGGGTCGTTAAAACTCGGGATTGTGTGATAAAAGGTTAAATCATTACAAATTGAATCTATGCAAACTTTTGCTCTTCATGAAATGTAAATATTTGTAAGTAATAACTTATCCCATTAAAGAAGCAAAGTAACTCACTGTTTTTTCCCAGTGAATTTCTTGTGGGCTCTTTATGAGATGAAAATTTTCTGTATCTCTCTACTAGTGGACAAAATCATAAAGTTGTCCATTCTGAGGGTTGTAAAAATATTGAGTTGCATGTTAATGGGTTTAAATATGGTTCAACAAAGCAGAAAAAAAAAAGAAATCAAACAATACACTACCACATTTTTCTTCAAACGATTTAGTCTCATCAATAACACAACAGTTCTGTTCATCAGAATTGTCTCCACAGTCATTGTACCCATTACAAACAAGCAGATCCCTGATGAAGTTACCATTCCAGCACAAAAAACACTCTACAACCATAAACAGATTATCGAAAATTAACCCATAATCTTTACTTAATGCCAAACTTTTTACGCTCATTCAAATTCAAGGCAGATGTCATATTAAATATAGGAATTGCCTTTGAAAGGGTAGAAAACATTAGAAGAATAGGAAAAAGTATTGTCAACCAACATTTTCTCCATGTCCAATAATTTTTTCGTAAGCTTTTCTCTCAGGGTTGCTTGGGACACAGGGGGGTTGTTTGGTAAAGGTTCCAAAAACGCTGATGTAACACTGCATAAATGAAATGGAAAAACAGTCATTGGGAATTGGGAAAGCGGCAAAAATATAACAATGTCAATTTTGCCTAGGTCAGAATACAACACAAAGTAACAGACAATGTAGATTCAAGATTGGACAGTATCTCCTTTGTGGTCTGATTCAATCTACACAGTCTGCATCTCTAAATATGGCTGGTTTTACCACTTGGAGGATTCATCAAAATCATGATAGTACATAACTCACAAATAATCATATGAAAAAACTTTATTTGGTACTTTTTAAAGCATTGTAAGAGAAAGAAAATGCTGGTATCACCATTTTCTCCTTTTCCCACATTTTCTTCCATCTCAAACACAACTTCAAGCTTCAAACCCTGATCCAAATTTGATTTGTTGTCTTCATAAGCTTTTGATATGGACAAGTCTATAAACTTGTCATCTGGTAATTAGTTAACAGACACAAATAGACCTATAAAACCTGAACCAGCACTTCTGCACAGAGGCACATGTATCTGCATTGCTTATGTATTGTTAATCCACTTCCTAAATGAGACTTACCTTCATTGTTCTGCATACCACAGACTGAAACAACAAAAAGAAATCTTTCAGTTTTTATTTAAGATTATCTATTATCTTTACACTATATATTTTTCAAAGGTACAAACATGATTCAAACTTTCAATAAAACAGAACCCACCCATTCTCAAGAACTATTTTGGAATCAATATCGTAAGGTCTAGCCTCAAGATAGTCAAATAAAGTTGCTGTTTTTTCTTCAAATAAGCTTTATGCTTTTCTGATTAGTTGTCATTCAACTGCTATCATAAATTCAATTGGGTGCTATTTGTAAGGAGCTCAAGAAATACCAGCCTAGGCTTTGAAGCATGCTGCAACCCTCAAATTTCATCAAAAACATGGTACAACAAACCTAAACCTACTACAATCAAATGCTGCCATGACATCATTGCGACATAAGTGCAATATGATACCATAATGAGCATTATACCAGCAAGAACAACAAATAAAACAAAAATGATAAGCCAGGAAGAAGAAAATACCTTTTGGTATAGCATCCTTCTGGCACATGAAAGGTAATTTATGGAAAGGCAAGCAAGGCTGATAAGCCCAATCTTCAGTTGAACTCCCTGTAATACACCTGTCTTCGCCTGGAGTAGGTTCATCATTCATCCATATACCAAGATAGGAGTTATCAGCATAAAAACCTTCAATAAACAAATACGATAATAATTACATAAGCAAAATCAATTAGTTGTAATATTATGAGCAAATGAATTGATGTGACATGTGTAAAAGTTTCTAAATAGTCAAAAACTTTGCATGTGCATTAACCCTGAGACTGCTAAGCCCAACTAAATGACCTTTTGTGGACAGTGTAGATCAAGATTAGACTTCACAGGACATGCAGTCTGATCTTGGATTAACACTGTCCAATAAGGAGATACATATATCATTACTCCAAACATAACTTTGAAATAGCAATGAAGGGGTTATCACCATCAAATTTAAAATTTCATTTCAGTTATTTAGCAGGATAGGGTGTTAACTCATTACTACACAATCCCTACTTTTGATGACCCTGAGAGAGAAGCCTTTAGAAAACACTGCAGGAAAAGGAGAATATGACACAAAGTAACAGACAATGTAGATTCAAGATTGGACAGTATCTCCTTTGTGGTCTGATTCAATCTACAGAGTCTGCATCTGTAAATATGGCTGGTTTTACCACTTGGAGGATTCATCAAAATCATGATACTACATAACTCACAAATAATCATATGAAAAAGCTTTATTTGGTATTTTTTAAAGCATTGTAAAATGCTGGTAACCAGCATTTTCTCCTTTTCCCACAATGTTTTCCACCCTCCATAAAACAAATTTCAAATTTTCTGTCACTTTTATTTTGTGGTCTGCAAATGCTTTCAATTTGGACAAGTCTAAAATATTGTCGTTTGGTATTGAGTTTATTAAAAGGTTTACTCTTGACAAATGAACAAAATCTTAAATTTGTCAATACATGTACTGAAAAGTTCTTGGATAATATTTACAGTGTGGCTCACATGATGGAGTTTATCTTAGAAAGGGTAAAAAATATAACAAGAACAAGATAATGTGCTGTTCTGAAGAAGCCATTTTTTTTCTAAACGAAAAATTTTAGATCCTACCAAATTGAAAATATCTGCAGACAACAAATTCAAAATTAGTACACAAATGAACTTTGACAGTGTAGAAAGTATTATGGGAAAAAGAAAAAATCCTGGTTACTAGTGTTTTCTCCTTTTCCCAGAATGTTTTCAAATGTTTTCTTCCTCAGGGTCATGAAAACAAGGGATTGTTTGGTAAAGGGTTAATGATTCAAGGGCACTGGAAGTACACGGTCCTATTTTAAAAGATTAATAGGTCGACAACGTAATTTTAAAAGATCAATAGGTTGGCAACGTAAGTTTTTCTCACCTATCCAGTATATATCAGTTGATGTGTCTGCTGCATATGGCTGCACAAAGTCATAATAGTCAATCTGGTTTGAGACTTGTACCAATTTACTGCCATACCTGAAAAAAGTCAGTTTAACCCTTTCCTAATGACAAAACTTTAGACTGATCCAAATTGAGAGCATTTTCAGACGACAAAATAAACATTTATAACTCAAATACTGAAATTTGTTTCCAGCAGGGTAGAAAATATTGAGGGAAAATGCTGGTTACCAGCTTTTTCTCCTTTTCCCACAAAGTTTTCAAAAGGCTTCTATCTCAGAGTCATAAAAACCAGGTATTGTTTAGTGAAGGGTTAATTGTTGATATTGATAGATCCCTAAATATATACAGTAAACTTTGATTGTTCATATTTTTATGTATAAAAAAGAATATTAGTGTTGCTGGAACAATCATGCCTTATAAGTATAGCTGCAGTTCTGATAGTGGATAATGGCAATTAAAACTTCTGTTGCCTGGAAATAATTCCTGTTCATATAAATGCAGACAAATTGTCTGTCAATCTGAGCCGGAGTTTTTAGCACCTACACTCAGCTGGGAACTTCAGGATACTGAGATTTTTTGCATGGTTCTTGCATTACACTAAAAACTCATATATTAGTTATCATAGTTTCAAAATTATTGGAGGGTGAGCCCCCCCCCCCCGCCCCCTCAGCCCCCCGTTTCCATGGGCCTAATTAAGACAGCTTTTGTACCTGCATTCTTGTTACTGAATGAAAGTGTCTAAATAACTTCCATTCTTTTTACTCACTCACCCATTGTGAGTATAACCAGGTTTCATTATGTGCCTTCAATATGGGCAACACTATGGCAAAAGGGGATTTATAATTCATCACAGAGATGTATGATACCAAGCAAGTCATCATATTATCATGGATCCATGAAATCAAGTTTGTCTAAAAACTAAATCATGAGGTAGACTGTTCCTTTGATTTGCAAAGAATTTACCAATAGTATTGTCCAGGGTCAGCTTATGAGGAATGCACAAGCTGTCCTGGATCAATACTTTTCGCAGATATATTAAACCCCCATTTCATTTACCATGGCTTGTATATGGCCTGCAACACACGAAAATGGGCATTCGGACATTTTTGTAAAGTGACGTCCCGGATCAAACCTGCGCTGTCTGGGCAGGCTAATCCAAAAAAGATACATTCCATTTTTATGTAATTTCCTGTCTTGTGCAAGTCTACTGTAGCACAAAATCTAGTGTAGTTGTACAGTGCTGTCTCGGATTAGCCTGCACGGACTGCGCAGGCTGATCCGAGACACTTTATGCAAATGTCCGAATGCCCCCTTTCGCATGTTGCAAGCCATATAGTAAGATATCCTTGTCATAGTGAACTAATGGACATCAAAAAATAAATCAGTGTCCACTTCACTCTCTAAGCACTCAAAGGATTAAGATTGATCTCTGTGCTTTCTAAGTTTACTCAGTATGAAAACTTGAAATAAATAAATATTCATTGTTCTTCATGTCGATATTGTACTCACTGTGTGCAAGCTGCCTCTGCTTGCTGGTATGTTAGATTTGTATCAAAAAGCCTGTAACATCTTGTCTTGTAGATGTACCATCCTAGTCAAAGACAATAACTTGCATTTTTGAGGGAATAAGACATAAAGCATCTTTGACAATAAGTGATTTCCATCTTAACTAGTTGTATGGTGTTTAACATTATTTTCAACATTTTTCAGTTATGTTGTTGTGGCCTGTACATCTTTCAATGTATTCATTGAGCTTCATATATATCCCAGTACTTCCCACAATATTCTTTCTGAGCCATTGCCTTCTTTTTGACATTGGCTGCTTTTCCACATGACCATTGTCAAAAGATTGATGAGTATTGTGGGAGGAATGAATCCTGTTCTATCATCAACAGATCTGAAGCTTGGAATTGTATGTTAACTGAGTAGTAGACAAAGAAAAAATCTAGCAAAGATTTTAGTTGTCAATTCTGTGCACTGGCTAGATTTCACAAGCTTGTACGAAATTGTGTAGCAGCAGTCTGACTACTGATGAGAGAAATCAGACCTACAACACTATTTTGAAGTAAAAGACATATTCACATTATGTATTAACCCATTACCACTCAATCCCTACTTTTGACGCCCCTGAGAAAGAAGCCTTTTGAAAACACTGTGGGAAAAGGAGAAAATGCTGGTAACCAGCATTTTCTCCATTTCCCACAGCGTTTTTTACCCTTCCCAGAACAAATTTCTATTTTTCAGTCACCTTTATTTTGTCGTCTGCAAATGCTGTCAATTTGGACCAGTCTAAAATTTTCTCGAGTGGTAATGAGTTAAGACCAAGTGAATAAAAGCCTTCCCCTTTTAACTTTGTCTGAAACAATCCTGTGTGTCAAAGACTCTGAAGACAAAGAATTTTCAAACATTGTAGGAAAAGGAGAAAGCTCTGGTAGCCAGCCATTTCTCTTTTTCCTGCAATGTTTTCCATCCTTTCTAAATCACATATAACAATGTGAGTAATTTTTAGTAATATGTGCAAATGCTTTAAACATGGAAAAGTCCACTGTATTGTTGTTTGGTAAAAAGTTAAGAAGCTGATACATGAAGTTTTCGATGAAAATTTATAAACATGAACAGAAATTTATAACTAACAACATTGGTCAAATTATTTTTTGTTTATTCAGGCTTTTACCAGATGACAAAATTTTAGATTCATCTATATTGAAAGAATTTACAAATAACAATTCAGCTTGTTTTTCAAATATTAGTATATATTCTTCAAAACAGAGAAACATTATGAAGAAAGGGAAATATGTATTTACCCATATTTTCTAGCTTTCCCACTATGCTATCAAAAACTTTCTATCTCAGGGTAATTAAAACTAGGATTTGTGTGGTAAAGAGTTTATTTTCTTTTTTTGTTGAACAATAGAATTCAAAATGTCTTTCTGTATAATACACTGAAATTAATAAAATCCTGCATAAATAGGAAACAAAGTACCCCTACATAATGAAATAGATTCACTTACCCTCTGGGCACATCAAGGTTAGATCCCCACTGGTCTCTTCTCTCTGAAGAACAGAGTATGCTGTTGCAGCCTGAAATGGTTAAGCAAAAACTTGAATAGCATAATTTTTCAATAAAATGTACATTGTTTTTATCTGTGATGTACATTCAAACCAGATTTGAACTAGAGCTATCATTAAATGTGATTAATCCCCACCACCAGCTCCTTGTCACAAAAACAGGTCTTTCTCACAGAATTCAGAATGGATTAGTACAAAAAAAAAAGAGTTAAGAAAAGTTCAAAGGGAGATAACTCTATAACAAATCACAGCAGGATCATGAAAAATTGCACATGCACAACTTCATGTAGGAATACTGTGAGTAAATTTGAGTTCAGTATGTGAAAAACTGTAGGAGTATTGCTTTGGACAAATTTGTGTCTACCGACAGACAGGCGGACTGACGAACGGCAGATGGACAGACAGCCGTGGCGATTCTAGTATACCCCCCTCCACTACATTGTGGGGCATATAAAAATGATACATGTGCATTCCTGTCATGTTACCATATCCGCTGTGAAAATTTAAAGCTGCATACCCAATAGTTAGATGTTTTTAATAAACATTTTTTGAAAATCACTGATGAAAAATAGAACACTGCTAAATATAAGCAACTCTCTTGCAAAAGGAGGTTTAACTCCCTACCAAACGACAAAATTAGAGACTCGTCCAAATTGAAAGATCTACATGCAGAGGACGAAATAAACGTAACTCAAAAAATTGAAATTCGTTTCAAGTAGGGTAAAAAACATTGTGGAAAAAGAAGAATATGCTGGTTACCTGTATTTTCTCCTTTTTCCACAACGTTTTCAAGAGGCTTCTATATCAGGATCGTAAAAACAAGGGATTGTTTCGTAAAGGGTTGATATCTCTATGACGCATGATACTAAGCAACGTAGTGAAATGACCCATGGGTCATTTTATAGGGAGGGTCATTTCTCTGCATTACACCGGCTCTCAAAACAGGATGTCTAAAACATTTTGACAGCCGGACTAAATGACAAGTTTTAGCTAATCTACAGCTTACAATTTGGTGAAGTATTTACAGAAAGCAATAAAAAAAAAACATTTATTCTCCCTTTTGATTTGGTTTTTATACCAGTATTAGGGATTTACTCAATCTACGTGGTACTTTTTAATTGGCGTTATTGTCCTATCGCTTAGAGTCACTTGCGATTCCTTTTTCGTCTGCTAGCGACGTTTATACATGTAGATCTACTTCCGGAAAATTCTTCAAAAATGAGGTAAAAAAAATGACACCTTAAACAAGAATATCAACAACAACACAAACTTATGAAAAGTTCTGCTTTTATTTGTCAACAAAATAATCCAAAAAACTGGGCGAACATGCGCCAGGGCGAGCATGGGTCCGATGAGTCTAGAAATGTCATCAGTTAGCCTATCCCCATGACACACAGAAAGATCACCGCACGGTTACAGATCGTTACAACCGGAGTATAAAAAAAAAATTGCCTCACTGTCAATCCAGTCAAGATTCCTGTCAAGACTTTAGAGTATCAACTATCAAGCTTTGAATTTGAGGGGGAAAATGCTGCATTTCAACGATTTCATAAACTTCCCGCCAATTCAATTTCATACAGCGATTGGCCAATGACGCAATCGGCATATCTCGAATGATCCGAGATCAACGTTGTCTGCGCATGTCATTTTCTTCGAAGATTCGAGTATTTATAGAATGCCATCCAGCGGGAGATAATGCCGAGATCAAGTCATCGGCCACATAATTATCTGGTAGCTTGAATCGAATCTTCGAAGAATATGACATGCGCAGACAACGAGGAACAAATAGTTCTACTTTTTGCTTCCCAGATGTCTACAACGAGGAACGAATAGATCTAATCCTACTTTTTACTTCGCTGGGGTCCGAAATTAATTCAGGAGAAGTTCAAAGAGTTTCATCATATAGAAAGCTTAGTCGTGGCAAGTGGTCCATTATATTTTTTAATGCGCCTATAGTTTCGAATTACTGTAGAAAACGGAATTTACAACTTTTCTCTTTCCCCAATATAGCCAATCGCAGCTGTTTTAAAATCGTAGCAAATTACGAAGAACATAGTAGATGAAGTCTTTTCGAAGAGTCGAGATTCATTTTATCAGACAAATTAACACAATTAGACAGACAGACGTTTTTAATGGTTATTTTACAACGTTATTTCTACAGAGCAGCTTCTGATACGATCATTGGATGTTTTAAAAGGGACGGGTACATTCCAAACAGTCTCGCCCATTGTGTTGAATTATTGGTTCAAATAATGGAGAACGCGATAAAGATCTGCTTAAAATTACACATAATAGCCTATCCTTAGTGTTAAAGTCAAAGTGGTCTCTAAAAGAAATGTTTTAATCTCGAGACACGTGTATAAATAAAACTTGTACGGTTATTTCGCAAGTCACTAAAGTCACGTTTTCGTTAAAACTCGGTAAATATGCAACTTTTTTTAAAGGGCTATGGAAACCTTAGCTGTGTAGAGAATAGTGTAGATCAAGATTGGAATGAACTTTTACACGGTTTGTCTATTAACCCTTTACCACATGGCAAGATTTTAAACCTGCCCGAACTGAAAGCATTAGCTGGTGACAGTTTCATTATGGCCCATATGAAAAGATTTTTCTTTGAAAGGGAAGTGGGAAAAGGAGAAAATAATGGTAACCAGCATTTCCTCCTTTTCCTACATTGTTTTCACACGCCATCTCTTTCAGGGGTGTCGTCATTGTGTGGCAAAGTGTTAATCTACATGAACAGTTCTAAAAGCATTCGAAATAATACAATATCCGGACACTGATATCTTGAAGTAATCATTTGTATTTAGCGCTGTAAACCAAGGGATTAACTCTCGGTCAGGAATCGTATGCAGACAGTATTTTAAAGTCCTATTGCCTCATTATTTTGAGCCGAAAGACACAGTCCATCGGCCGAATGAAAGGAGGACATACAACTTTCTCTATTTTTCCCCCATTAAAACCAATTATAGCTACACAAGAATTCGATGCCCTACAATAACAATGATCGATTGAATGGTGTAATATTTTACGCTGCTTTAAGGTTATTTCAGATATATCACGGCGACATATATACAAGGACGAAAAAGAAACGTGGACTACCATACGAGATATTCAACAAGCTTTGAGTCTCCGTGTGCAATCAGTCACTACATTTTTTTTTCACTGAGTACGGGGTACTGTCAATAAGAAGCCATTTTCTCATTTCTTTTTGGCCACACTAAAATGAAATTTCGTCAAAATATCCAAAACTGATTAGTGGTAAACGTAAAATCATAAGTTAGAATTCTCAATCAAGTTATACACCTCTAAACTACCTTGACAGGTTACCCTGCGTTTGTTTTTCGTTCTAGTATATATAAATATATACGTCATGCGTCTATGAAGTCTCTTGACGAATGACTCTCACGAAGGGCCTGATTTTCCAGTAAGGCGCAAACCTGGAGCTTCCAGATTACAAATCTTTCACTTGAGCATTGAGCCTCGTAAGGACCTCCCTTTTAGAATAACAAGGTCGTAGGTCTACGATAAAAAAAAAATGCTATTTTACTGAAAGCTTAAGCAACTTATCACAACAACCCTTCACTTATGACCTGTTTCAGAGCCAGGTTTGTCAACATAATGCCCATGGTCTGATCATCAGAACATATCATGGAATGTCTGAGCTCGAAATGCCGATTCGAATGAAAATGGGATCTAATTCATGCAGTGAAAATATCAATGAAGTCATCACATAATTATAGATCCATAAAATACATTTATTCTAACAGGCGACTGAATCTGGAGGTAGAATTCTCATGGACATGCAGAAAATTTACGAACAGCAATCGACTCGTGTCAGCCTGCGCGGATTGCCAATGCTGACATCGGTTAATCGGTTTTAACTCTTTACCACACGAGAAAAAATTAGACTGGTCCAAACTGAAAGCATTTGCAGACGACAAAATAAAGGTGACGGAAAAATTGAAATTTGTTCTGGGAAGGGTAGAAAACACCGTGGGAGAATGAGAAAATGCTGGTTACCAGCATTTTCTCCTTTTCCCGCATTGTTTTCAAAATGCTTCTTTCTCAGGGGCGTCAAATGTAGGGATTGTGTGGTAATGGGTTAAATGGACTTACGCCCCCCACGCCATTGTGACAAAACGTATATAAGTGACACTCACGGCACGGCTTTAAATTTCTAACGCAGTAAATTCTCTATTCCAACTATACTTAATGGGTCCAATAACAAACTTTGGATATAGTGAAGAGGTGATAATACTAGGAGACTAATTTATAAACTGTAGGCTACTTACTGTATGAAAAAAAGTAAGATTTTCCCTAGCATAAAAATTGAAGCTTAACATTTTCGAGGATATGGAATATCTATAGTACAGAACAAACAGTATAAATAAAAGATAAGACTGCACGTTCTGTGAAGTCTGATCTTGATATACTCAGTCCGCGAAATTAGATCTACACAGTATACAGAAACTAACGTATGCTTTGTGCACGAGGGGTTACAATGATCAACTTCGTGCTCTAAAATGACAAGTATATACATCTTTGATCTTATCCTATTTTTCTTTATCATTGCACGCGTTTGCCCATTTATAAATTGTGTCCCATTACGGGCGTATTGCCCTGAAATCATCACTAGATGAAAAGTCGTTGAATGTCCCATTAAGCCAAAAACAAACCATCAAGCGACGGATACTTGTAAAGGTTCAGTAAGTCAACCAAAGGAGAGCGTATTTCCTTGACCGCAGATTTTATAACAGTACTAGTTAATGTCAGGATCATCTTGAATGTAATAACTTTTAAACGGATATTAATGATAATATAGTTTAAAGTCGATAGTGTGTCACCTCGATAGGATCAAAATCTGTTTGATTTGGACTTTGCAACAGAAATCATCTGCATCCACGAAGAAAGAAAAAATAAAAGAGGGCCATGATGGCCTGTAAAAAAATGTGACCTCCAGGACAAGGCAAAGCATGACCCAGAGCTATAGGAATACTGGTAGAAGTTCATTAGATGAAGCTTTATAAATGCCACATTCGGTAGCCCTTGGCCAAATTGTTTAAAACCAGCTGATTTTTTTAACTGTTTTCACTATATAAGCCCATGTAGAACTTGTGGCCGCCGGGGCGGGGCCAATAGACGAATTTAGAAGAAGTCCATCATATGAAGCTACATGTTAAGTTCAGTAGCCGTAGACCTTCTGAAGATTTTCATTGGTTTAAAATATTTTCAGTCTTGTTGCCATAGTAAGAACAGTTTTTGATACAGGAATCAGATTCTTTTAAGAATCAGACTCAGGTAAGAAGTTTAAGAGTAGAGGATTCTTGAAATGAAATTTGATGCACAAACGGTCAGTCGCACGCACGCACGCACAATGGACACTGCAGGCCATGACATAAAGTTGCTGACCTTCGGCCAGTGGAGCTAAAAACACTAAACTGTTTTACGAGAACGAATTATTCATATACAGATAGGGCCTATCATATTAAAAATTCGAGCATCTGTAATTCTAAAATAAACAATAGCAAGACTTAGGCCTATGTTTTAATAATATACTACTATTTTGTAATGCAGTTTTGATCAGATTCTACATGTTCTTTTGAACTGTTATTGAATAATACTATCGGATGATGTAAGAAGAGGGTAAAGAGGGTTGTGTTTTGTATGCCACGGTTTAAAGATTAATATGTTGTATTTTGTAACATGCATTTTCCCGGATCTGAAACGGTAAGAATTGCTGACACTGACTGCGCGACATCTTATCGGCTTTGTGTGGAGTTTCTAAGATTTCCATTTCTCTGGGCGTAAATTGGCATGGACCCCTAACAGTCCACAAATAAAATGTCAAATTACATACACGTTTCTTATACTCCAAAGACATTTCTCGTGATCTGATTGGTTAACATGCTGGGAACATCTATATCATGTACCCAGCAAAAACCGCGTAAAGCCACTTTCCCTTTTGAGTGCCCTGTAAACGGCACTGTACACGTGCAACACAACATCCAAAATGGCGGTGTCGATCGATCACCAGACTGCGCGTTTATGCACCAAACTGCACGTTCTAGTGACGTCAGTTGCCAGTGACGTCACTTTACATTGAATTGGGGCACTCAGAAAGGAATTTCTATTTCATCAGCATAGATCTACTAGATTCGTGAGATTATTTAAAAAACAGGAAAATTTCGTTTAACGCGCTTTGAAAGGGTAAAACTTTGCAGTATAATAAATTTGTTGTACGGTCAGGTGGAGGGGACTTGGAAACTTGTTCACGGCAGTGTCAATTCATGTCGTCACTTCGGCTCGGGTCGACATAATTCACCACAGCCGTGAACAAGTTTCCAAGTCCCCTGCCAGCTGACCGTACAACTAATAACGTTCCAGCCTTAAAACCAAAAGCTGTACAACAGAGACCATCTTAAGACACACACACTCGCGGATGTCGTAAACGATACCCATAATGTTAAGTAACGAAATGGGTAAACTTGGTATTCAATGCAATGCGGTTGCACTTTTAAACGGTGGTGCTTTTGAACGCACTTGAAAATAGTGTTGCAAGTAAAGTATTAGAAATTAGCGTATCTGTTCACTTACAGGGGAGTAGCTGTCCATGCGCAAAAACGCACTTTTCAAAAATAAATAATTGTAGATCTATGTACCTAGGAATTTTGCTAAATAATAATAATAATTATTATTGTAAATAATAATAATAATTAATAATAATTATGATAAAAAAAAAACTTCACCAGAGACCAGTAGACAACTTCTGCAAATTCAAACATTTTCTAGTGAGTCGTCCGTACCCTCCTGAGAAATTTCCCTACCCCCTTTGGCACGTAGCACTCGAATAATACGTTCAGTGTTACTTAAAAAATTGCGTTTACATACTTTATTTTTGGGCCATCTACGCTCCTAACTTGTCGCACAAATTCTTGCAGGAGTGTTTTTACCTAACCCTTTACTAAACAATCCCTGGTTTTTGCGACTAAGAGGAAAAAACGTTCTGAAAACATTGTGGGAAAAGGAGAAAATCCTGGTAAGCAGCATTTTCTTTTTTTCCACAATGTTTTCTACTCTTCTCGAGTCAAATTTCAACTTTTGAGTCACGTTTGTACAGTGGTCTGCAAATGCTTTGAACTTGGACAAGTCTAAAATTTTGTCCTTTGGAAAAGGGTTAAAATTGATGGGAAGGCCCACAAATTTTACTTTCGTTTCCTGAGAAAGGCGTTTAAAACTGTCTAAAGTATTTTAGTGTAAACAATTCATTAATTAGCGCTAGATATTCCTAACGATTGCCGGGAAATAAGCCACATTTATAAAGTAAATTATTAATCAGACAATGTAATATTTACTTTAAACCCATTTTGGTTTTGCGAGCTCTTTCTTCCGCAAACTAAAACTACAACTAATCATATTGATTGGCAGAAAATCAACCGGAAGTTCTTCAGCCTGGCTCAAATTGCATTTTCTTCAACGACATAATGGTATTTGTGCATGCCTAAACTCCATTCCTGTGAAATAGTTTTGTATGACATATTAAATTACATTTGTTTGCATTTTTAACCCTTTCCCAAACAAGCCCTGGTTTTTACGTGTCTGCAGTACAAGTCTTTTGAAAACACTGTGGGAAACGGAGAAATTGCTCCTAACGAGCAATTTCTCCTTTTCCCACAATGTTTTCTATCCTTTTTGAGAACTTTCTGCCATTTTCTCGAAATCTAAAATTGCAAACTCTTTCAGTTTGGAAGAGTCCAAAATTTGTTGTTTGGAAAAGGGTTAAAGCAAATTCTCATCCATTGGTAAGTATCAACTCTTTACCACACAAATCCGACTTTTAACGGCATTGAAAGAAAAGCCTTTTGAAAGCGATGTGGGAAAAGGAGAAAATGCTGGTAAACAGTATTTTCTCCTTTTTTCCACAATGTTTTGTGCCCTTCACAAAACAAATTTCAAAGTTTCAGTCCCTTTTACTTTGCTTCCAATTTTGGCCAGTCTAAATTTTGTTCATCTGGTAAAGAATTAAACATTTAGAAAAAAAAATCAATGGGGTGACAATCAATGGGGTGCCAAAAGATAGAAAACAAAGATGAAATGATAACAAAAGAAAGGCAATCTTACCAGAAAGACTTGCAAAAAAAGCCCAAAAATCGGGCAAAAGTCCATGTTTATTGGAGGATGTCCCAAGTCACGAGATCATCCGAAATAATGATTTTTATACAGAAACTAGTAAGGTTATATTTTAAGGTTGTAATAATATACATGAATGGGTGTTCGACTCTTTTCAATGAAAATTTTCTCACGTAGAGTACTGTGTGCTACCCTTGATCCTCAGCAATGTCGGATGAAATGTACAGTGTCCAATATATTTGCGTAAGATTAACACAAAACTGTGTATATGTACTTATTTCAGACAAGTGATAAACTAGAGTGACAGAAGGAGAAAAGTGTCAAGGATTGACTGAATTTGTGTTTATTTATCATCACCACCGGTTTCTCATATAAGGCTGTTAGTATTGTTACGGGGGACGGTGCAGATACAGGACGAAATCCATCCCGCCTGGTTCTTTGACGTGCTCGGTGTATAGCACCGTCACACGGGACCTCGGTTTAACGTCTCATCCGTCTCATCCGAAAGACTATTAGTACTTTTAGATGGCTAGCCGTGGGAATCGAACCCACACCCTCATTATCATGAGTCCTATGCTCTAGGTACCAACTGGGCTATACAGCTGATAAAGTTTGAGGAGGGTAATATATATCTTCTTATATTGTTTAAAGGAACGTTTCGGCAGGACTAAGAGCAATTCCTCGTAGTAGAGCTATCGCTTCATTTCCCTAATTGTGGCCGCAAGCTGGGCACTAAACAGCTGTATGTGTGATAATGGGTTTAACCTAGAAATTTATGGACAAACAGAAATTAACCCATTTAAAAAGTGCCAAATAAACCAATGGGCGATTCGTCAGTGGAGAAGACCCTTGTATATCTGTTTGAATTGAAAGATTGTTTTGGTTAGAAAAGTGCATGCATGGATTGGACAGTTAAGATCTAACCACAGGCTGTGTGTTGTGCGCATTCTGATCTGTGATCTTAAATAAGATATAAAAACAAGCTGTGCGGTCAGCACATTCTGATCTGTGATCTTAAATAAGATATAAAAACAAGCTGTGCGCTCTGCACATTCTGATCTGTGATCTTCAATGTGTGCCATTCAAGTGATTGTGTTTTCCTTTGCACACTAAGGTTTAATTACCACACAATCCCTACTTTTGACGCCCCTAAGAAAGAAGCCTTTTGAAAACACTATGGGAAAAGGAGAAAATGCTGGTAACCAGCATTTTCTCCTTTTCCCACAGTGTTTTCTACCCTTCCCAAAACAAATTTCTATTTTTTAGTCTCCTTTATTTTGTCGTCTGCAAATGCTTTCAATTTGGACCAGTCTAAAATTTTCTAGTGTGGTAAAGAGTTAACACTGGGAGACAGGCTAAGCAATAAAGGTCGAGGGGTTATCTTCTTTCACCGTCCATAATGAAACCTAAAACGGTTAGGTGGAATGTAATGCCCTAATTGTTTACATCTAGCATGGAAAAATGTTAGACTATTGTACTTTATCAAACACAATACAGCACAACACGGTGACTGGTTTCAAATACAACTGGGTGGCTGGTATAAAAAATCTTTTGAAAATTTGAGAAGACGATCTTGCAACATTTATTCTACTATATGACATTATCATTTTAATGATCCGCGATTCGCAAAGCACATTTAACTTAACCATTTGCCAAAGAAACGACACGTTTTAACGATCATGTGTAAGCAGGTTTCTGATAACATTTTGCCAAAAAAAAAAAAGAGCTGATGACCAGCCTTTTGTTCTTTTTCGGCCATGCTTTCCTCCTTTTTTGAAGACCGCTCCCATAACCTTTGCGGAAGTTATCATATAGTAAATTTTCTTCTGTAAATGCTTTTAATTTTGACCCGTCACAAATTCTGTAATTTTGAAATAGCTAAAACAGTGAGCATGAAATGTAGATAAGAGGTCGGACTGCACAGATCGTATCGTTTGATCTTGCCTCCAAGCTTTCTGGTAATGTTACCTAGGTTTGGACTCATAGTCTGAATCTTTTCTACTGATTATCCCGTTATCAAACATCCTTAGAGTTAGATTTTTACGACCTTAAAAAGAACCTCTTCAATGAAAAATAATGGAAAAGGAAAGAAAATGCTAGTGACCAGCTTGTTCTTCTTGTCCATGAAGGCTTTCAAAGACAAAATCCACCATTGAGGCCATATTTAACTTAAAGTCCGAAACAGCCGAGAAATTGGACAGCCCGACCGTATAGCTCAGTGGTTAGCGCATCTGACTCGTGACCTGGAGGTTGCGAGTTCGACATCTGGATGCGGCGAACCCCCTCTTCGGCGATATTCCGTCTCCATCCCAAGCGTGTAACTTAAGTGGCTGGTGGCTATGGAGTCTCGCCAAATCAGCTAGTTCTAAAACAGTGTCAGAATTTGAGCATTGCAAAGCCTTTTGAAAAAGCTTTTGACATACTAGATCATAACTGTTCACTACTGTACAAATACATCTTTTTACGTCCATACAATCGACAACTTTGGGAAATTAAGCCGTTACCTCTATTGCTTCTTTTTCCAAAACAAAGTTCCATCATGTTGAAAAATAGTGTTTTCCTTTCCTTTCAATGTGTGTCCTTGTCAAAATGTTCAAACATGTTTGTCTGCCTAGTCTAAAGATCGCTTGCACAGTATTGGGTTTTGTATAATTCTTGTGAACTGCTAATACACCAAAGTGACATGCCTGGAAAAAATTACCTCCGTCACAAAAAAGGTTTTGATAAATGTACGGGAATGGTCAAGTTTTACTCTAAATAGATAAAATGATAGCACATGTGATAGACCTGCTTTACTAACAGCATTTACAGAAGAAACAAATTATTATTAGAATGAAAATGAATTTATTCAATATCACACATTCAAAAGTGACCACAAAGATTCACAATTAATGTAAACTTATATGGCTACAAAATGACAAACAGAGTTGACTGTCCACACTCTAAACACATTGCAAAATAAATATGTGTATGATATTTCTCCCCATAAGAGAATGCATTTGACACCATAGAGGGAAAAGAAATAATTTTTTGTCACAAGCAAAAGTTGCTTTTACTAAAAAATGTGTATCTATCATATCATCAAAAGGCAGTCTTTTTTTTTTTAACCAAACAATTACAAATAATAAGCCTGAGGAGGAAGTCTTTTCAAAACATTGTGGAAAAAGTAGAAAATGCTGATAACCTTTCTCTATTTTTTAGTTTTTCCTTTGCAATTGCTTTTAATTTCAATGAGTCTAAATCTTATTGTGTGGGAGTCCTAGATTCTCCTTTAACCCTTTATCACACGACAAAATTCAACCCTTTATCAAATAGAAAGCATTTACAGACGACAATTTCAATACAGCTCCAAATAGTGCATCTGTTTATTGATAGGAAAGAAAACATTGTGGGAAAAGGAGAAAATGCTGGTTACCAGCATTTTCTCCTTTTCCCACAATGTTTTCAAAAGGCTTTTTTTCCCAAGGGTCGTCAAAAGTCGTCATTACGTGGTAAACGGTTAGCAAGTAGTAAGATAAACTTTGTATGAAAACAGCATGCATCATCATACTTAAACCCTGAATCTGACAACAAAATTTATGACATGTCCAACTTAAAAGCATTTGCATCCAACATACATCGTAAATACTCCTCAAATGATACTTTAATATGATTGACTATTTTTCAAAAAGTATAGACAAAGATCTACCTTCACAGATAAACAGTCTTGGTCTACAATGTTGACTTCTATGCTGATAATATCAATCACATGTCAGGTATTTAACCCTTTACCAAACGACAAAATCTCAGGCTAGTCCAAATTAAAAGTACTTGCAGACGATAAAATAAACATATCTCAAAAATTGAAAATTGTTTCCAGCAGAGTAGAAAACATCGTGGGAAAAGGAGAAAATGCTGCTTACCAGCATTTTCTCCTTTTCCCACAACGTTTTCAAAGGGCTTCTATCTTGGGATAGAAAACCAGGGATTGTTTGGTAAAGGGTTAACTCTTTACCGCACAATGCCAATTTTTAAATGACCCTGGGAAAGAATCTTTTTGAAAACACTGGGAAAAGAGAAAAATGATGGAAACCAGCTTTTTCTATATTCCCACTCTGTTGTCTACAGTATTAAAGTCAAGTTGCACCATTTGAGCAAACTGAAACTTCATCTGCAAATGCTTTGAATTTGGACAAGGCTAAAATTTTGTCTGGTGAAGAGTTAACAATTAAACAAGATTCTGGACAGGACCAAACTGAAAGTACTTGCAGAAGACAAACGTAACTTAACTGGTGATCGTTTTATTTAATATGGTAGAAAACATTGTGGTAGAAGGAGATAATGCAAGTTACCAGGATTTTATCTATTTCCCATAAGCCTTCTCTTTTAGGCTTGCTAAAATTTGGGATTGTGTGGTAAAGAGTCAACACTTACCCAGTGGACAAAATTTCGGACATGTCCAAGATGCAGCATTTGGGGATGACAAATAAATGTCTGCTCAAATGATGTAATAAATCTTTCAAATGCTAGTTTACAACATTTTCTGTTTTTCTCAAATACTTTTAAGTACTTTCTTCTCAAGGGTGGTTTAACTCTTTACCACACAACAAAAATATATACCTGAATTGAAAGTTTTAGTAGATGATAGTTTAAAATGATGGACCTCATCTTTGATCAGGTAGAAAACATTGTGGGAAAAGGAGAAAATGCTGGTTACCAGCATTTTCTCCTTTTCCCCCAATGTTTTCAAAAGAATTCTTCTGCAGGGTTGTTCAAAGTCAGGATTGTGTGGTAAAGGGTTAACAATGGTTGTTTGTAAAAAGGTTTGGGCCAACAAGCCTTATAAAATCTAGTTTTGTGATAGACTAAGTTTACAACATAAATATGGCAGGATAAGAGTTGAGACATTCCATAGGTAATCACCGTCAAGCAATAGTTGGATAAACCAATCTATGTTCCATTCTCAGGGTTGAATTTTAGACTTTTCATGTGATTGGCCAAAGGATTCTATTTTAACCAATATAATAGCAAGACATAAACTTAAGAATCGGACTAGGCTGCGAGGCAAATTTTGAAATATTAGATAAAATACTGTAATAATATAGATTCTAAATGCATGTGAATAAAATGAGCATTGTGACAACTAGAAACAAGAAATTTCTCCTTGTCTAACAATAACTTCAAAACTGCTACATTGTGACATAAGGTGTTTGCAGTTTATCATGTGTTGACAGTTATCATAGATACAGGTTAATCCTTTTCCAAACAAAAGTTAAGATTTTTACTTATACAGAAAGCATTCACAGACAACAAATTAAATATTGCTCAAATCACAGTACTTGTCCTTATTGGTGTAGTAAATATTAAGGATAAATGGGAAAATGCTGGCTATATACATTTTCTCCTTTTCCCAAGATGATTTCAAAAGGTTTTTTTTTCTTCTTCAAAATTGTTGAAACATAGCATTGTTCGGTGGAGGATCAACGTCAAAACAACTTGATTCGATTGTAAAGCAACACTTTTTCATCATAATGGTGAGTGCTTCAAGGTAAAAGTACTTGTAAATCCACTCAAAAAAGTATAGTAATTCTAACCCGTAGAATCTGAATACCATAAAAATAAAGTTTTCCAACATTTATTATTCATTAAAAATATTTTTTAATTAAAATGTTCTATTTATAGAATGCATTGATCGCTCTTGCTATCACTATTCGTCTCACTTCACTTGTTCCAGCCCCTATCTCATATAATTTGGCATCCCTCAGCAATCTTCCAGTTGGATAGTCATTCACATAGCCATTGCCACCTACAAAAAAAAAAAAGACAGAAGGTTATACATGTACCTGTACCAGAACTCGAAATATGTGACTTGTCCAAAGCAACAGGATTTGCAGAGGACAAGCTAAATATGGTTCAAATGACAGAGTTTGTGCTTACAAAGGTAAAGCATTTCACAAAGAAAATGCTGGTAGCAAAGATTTCCTCCTTTAAATGTTTTCAAAAGCCTTCTTCAGAGTTTGTTCACCCTTTACCAAACAATCCCTGGTTTTTACGACCCTGATATAGAAGCCTTTTGAAAACATTTTCTCCTTTTCCCACAATGTTTTCTACTCTTCACATAACAAAATTTAAATTTTTATTTTGTAATCTGCAAATGCTTTCGATTTGGACAAGGCTAAAATTTTGTCGTCTATTGAAAGGTTAATATAATAGGATTGTATGGTAAATGGTGAACCTATCTATTTGTCGTAGATGTATTTTAATCCAAGAAAAAAAAAAATACAAGTTTTTTAGGAGTCTGAGGTCAAATTTTGGAAAAAAGATTCCGACAGGAACTAAAGTTTGTTTCAAGCAAGACTGCAAGTTCCAGGCCTCTTTTCCCCCAATATTTCACAAAGTACAGAACAGTGCAGAGCCAGCAAGTAGGCAGTATCCTCAAACTCTATCATAACCACCACCCACCCTCCCCAGTGTTTTAACAACCCTGAAGTTGAAGGCTAATGAAAACATTCTACGAATAAGAGGATATACATGTACAAGTGACCAGTACTGTCTGGTTTTCCACTGTTTCTATAAAATTCACACTCACTACTTCAGCAAAAAATGTCTGCAAATGCTTCGGATGTCGACAAATCTTAAGTTTTGTAGTCTTGTATAGAGATAAGTTATGCTCATATATATTTGGCCAGATATATCTCGAGGATCAGGTTGCTGCTTTGTGAAGTCCTGATTCTAGTATGCAATGTCCATAAGTCATTCAACCTTAACCAAAACAAGCTAGAATTTACACATTTTATTAAGAAATCTACTTTAATAAAATCCATATTGCTTAATACTATCAGCAAATTAACAACAGTTCATTTCATTTTGTTTATATTTGCTCTGTATTGGATATTTATTTCAAATGGAATAGCTTTCAAATCTTTGTTAGACAACAATAGTTCAGACTTGTCTGATAAAGGAACTCAATTAGATTTACCTTTGAAAGGCTCAAAATCATAACTATGGAAAAGAGGATATTGCTGGTTATCTTCACAAGCTCTTTTCATCAATATCTTTAGCACAAAAATTGTTTGGTATAGGCTTAACCCTTTACCACACAATCCCGACTTTTAACGACCCTGAGAAAGAAACCTTTTGAAAACATTGAGGGAAAAGGAGAAAATGCTGGTAACCAGCATTTTCTCCTTTTCCCACAATGTTTTCTACTCTTCCTAACACATGTTAATCAAATACTTTTTTTACAGTATGTTAACCTTGAGCCTTACCCAGTATCTGCATGGCCTGATCAGCCACTTTAGTTGCTGCCTCTGCTGCAAACAGTATTACTGCAGCACAATCCTGCAAGTAAAGATTGACAGATAGCATCTTGAGTGTTTGCTGTTTATAGATAGAATGTCACAAAACATATATAATAGAATATCAAGGTTATTTATTTTAACTAAGCATGAAATATAAATGTATCTGAGAAGTACACGACTAAAAAACAAATAATCCCTGGAAATCTTGAAATCTTTTGATACATTTGTATCTTTCCGTGGTTCTGAGGGACATGCACATCTTCTGAAATGCCATAAACAGCTATTCTAATACATATTTATGAATCGTTTTTTGTTTTTTTCCCCATGAAATGTCTCATATTTCAAGGACAATCTAGTCAATCACTTGAGCAACATTTGTCTTCACAAATGCTTCAAATTTAGATCAATCTAAAATTGGTCATCCGGTAAAAAGTAAAATCACACAGGAGAGGAGATCAGTTTGAACAAGAACAAAAACATATCCATTAAACTATATGGAATCCTGTAAGCAACTGCTACAAAAGCTGCCATATCCAGATAGCTCCCTCAGTAGTGGGCAGGTCTTAAGGATAGTAGGTCGGTGGTTTAATTACTGGCTTGGCCAATTTCATCTGAGGTTCGATGAAAGTCATTGTGACAGGACTAATTCCACTCTTACCACTGATCATTGTTTTGATGGTTCATAGGGAAAGCAGCCAGTGGCTTGGAAAGAACTGTGCTTACTATTGGTAAAAGAATTTCCATGAAAGCATGGAAAGTGAACAGGCCAGCACACTATAACTGAAGTAATGTTAAAAAGGACCTTAAATACCAAGCAACCTACATAACAGAAGCTGTCCTCTGCAGAGTCTTAATGAGTTCAGAAATAGGTTTCACCATTACTGAACAAACATGACTTCTTCAATAGATGGCTTTGGAATACATTGGGGCAGTAAGGCAGTTCTTTGTAATGAGCGATCAATGAAACTTTTGCAATATTATGACCAAACAAAATTTCTACACTTTAGCAGATAAATTAAAGTCTTCTTAAATCTTTACCAAACAAAAACATTTTAGACTTGTTCAAAGTGAAAGCATTTGCATATGACTGTTTAAATCTTGCACAAATTATAAAATTTTCTCTGAAAGGGTAGAAAACATTGAGGGGAAAGAAGAAAATGCTGGTAACCAGCATTTTCTCCTTTTTCCATAGTTTTTTGGAAGTCATACATGTAGGGGTTGTGTGGTACATGGTTATTATCCAACAAAAATAAAATTTACCAGATAATGGTGTTTGTTTTTTTCCGTGCTTGGTAAGTAAGTGGAATATCTTACATAGAAACCAACTTCTACTTACATTTGGGTTTATATGACCTTCAGATAATGATCTTGCAACATTATACACGTATGATCTACTTGCACCTAAAGCTGTATACATGTCTGCTATTTTCCCCTGTATCAACTGAAAGAGAATAAACAGATTTAAGTTTGACAAGTACTTCATGGAAATACATTTTTCTGACACTAAAGGTACGAAGGCAAAGCCTTATTTAGCTAAATACATGAAACTGGTATTTCAGACCGTATTAAACTTGCAAATATGGCAATTTCACAGCTGCTTTGTCTGAATATCTGGCATAGAAGCTGACAGTGTAGACCAAAAGATATAATTCCACATATTGTGCAATCCAATCTTGATTGATACTGTCAGGAAAAGCAGTTAAATCTGGGTTAAGTTTAACAAGTACAAAGGTTAACTCTTACTGTATTCCATTGAAGTACATGTTACATATATTTTGAACTAATAAATATCTTATGGAAAATTTGTGTTCTGGTTGTACAAGACCCTGCACAGGCTGCAAGTTAGAGTCTCTATGGTGGCATTTTTTCAAATTTCATTTTCTAAATTTTGCACACTATGAGTATACAGTTATATTCTCATGAGTATAGTTAAATAATATCATATTTCTTTGGTATTCCTGTTTGTAGTTATACAGTGCTTAAGAGCCTTACCTGATAGTTACCAATTTTACTTCCAAAGGTCTCTCTCTCATGAGCATACTTGAAGGCGACATCACAACAAGCTTGCATTATTCTATTAAAAAGAAAAAAAAATTACATGTATATATGGAAACAAAAATAATATCAGGTATATACTAAGGTGTACATGTAAAATGATTTTAAAACTGACCACAGTCATGTTCAATGAAAAAAAAAAAATGGTTTTCATTTCAATACTTTTTAAAATCAAAATATAATAATTATCTTTCTGTTACATTATTTATTATTTCACACAGTTGCTCTTAATTTAAGTCTTTACTAAAGAATCCATTGTATTGATTACCTTTACGACAGAGCATTTTGATAATATTGTGAGAAAATACTGGTAACAAAAATTTCTCTTATTTCTACTATAGCTTTCCATTCTTCAAAAGACAAATCTCATTATTTAACTCGTTACCAAACGACAATATTTTAGGCTTGTTCAAATTGTAGGCATTTGCAGACGACAAAAGAAAAGTGACTGAAATTTTGAAATATGTTTTGTGAAGGGTAGAAAGCATTGTTGGAAAAGGAGAAAATGCTGGTTACCAGCATTTTCTCCTTTTCCCACAATGTTTTCTAAAGGCTTCTTTCTCAGGGTTGTCAAAAGTAGGGATTGTGTGGTAAGGGTTAAGCATTTATGACCTGTAAATTCATTAAATTTGGTTTAGCCTACAGTATTGTCCTCTGGTAAAGTTATCGCTGATTACCTTTTACAAATTTTCAATAACATGAATGAAAGGTAATGATTGTGCAATTTTATTCATAAGATAAAAAAGAAACACTTTTCTTTACAAATAAGTAGATCTAGTCAGTGGTGAAACAGTTTGAGTAAAAATTTATATAGGGTATCCTAGTTTAGACAAGTACATGTGCTATACTAGTGCTCTGAAGTTTCTAAGCCAAGCACATTCCAACTAAAATCCCAGTGTTCTAGTTAGACTCAAACTTCGGGTCTCTTGGTCACTTTACCACTAAGCCATTTTACCACGGAGCCATGCAAGACCCTATGACATTTGGCCTGCAACATGCCAAAAGGGAAATTCTCGTATTTGCATAAAGTGTCCTCTTGGATCTGTCTGTGCACTTTGTAGAGGCTAATCTGAGATGAAACTTTCCTTTCTTATGTAATTTTCTGTTTTTCTCAAGTCTGTTGTAGCATGAAAACTAAAATAGTGGTAAAGAGCCGTCTCAGATTAGCCTGTGTGGACTGCGCATGTTGATCAGAGATGACACTTTACACAAATGTCTGAATGCCCCTTCTGGCATGATGCAAGCCACTTAACTCTTTACCACACAATCCTGACTTTTGACGACCCTGAGAAAGAAACCTTTAGAAAACATTGTGGGAAAAGGAGAAAATGCTGATAACCAGCATTTTCTCCTTTTCCCACAATGTTTTCTACCTTTCACAAAACAAATCTCAAATTTTCAGTCACTTTTTTTTTGTCGTCTGCAAATGGTTTCAATTTGGGCAAGCCTAAAATTTTGACGTTTGGTAATGAGTTCGTCACCACTACGGTGCATGACTTTGGAAAACATATGATAACAATGTTACAATTATTTATTTTTTTGCAACTAAATGAAAACATAAATGTCACTTTCCTGATATGTTATGAGTAAATGTATTCTTTCTTTTTCAGAATTACAACTGAAGCAGAACTGGTTCTAGCTCTAGAATATGGAGGGAAATTTGGATAGACAAGGAAAATTTCTAGCTACAGGTTATAGGATTAAACAAGATGGACAATCTAAGCTATTTCTTTAACAGTACATGAACTATCAAGTCACTCTTTACAAGGTCACATAATTTTACACTTGATATTTCAGGTCATTTGATGCTATGGATTTGTTTCCCACAGCTGGCCATCTAAAATTTATAATAGTCTTTCTGATGAAATGGAGGTCCCATGTAACAGTGCTGTACACCCAGCATGTTAAAGAACCAAGTGGAACTTGGATGAGTTTCATCCTGTATCTTGCACTCTTCCCCATAACAATACTAACAGCCAACTGAAGGTGCAGTCCATAATAGGCAATTGGCAATGATAAATAAATGTAAATTCAATCAATCAAAAGCTGACATAAGAAATGAGGCTCACTAGATTTGTTTCTTATATAATAGAAAATACTGTGGAAAAAGGAGAAAATGCTGGTAACCTTTTCCCACAAACTTTTCATAGCCCTTCAGAGTCAAACACAGGATTGTGTGGCAAAGGTTAATATACAAATTATGAAGACAAAACCAAAAAGAACATCACTGATATCCTACAGCCTAATGTTCCCAGTAAAACACCAAGTGCCAAACTTACCCAAGAGGTCCTGCAGCAAGAACACATCTCTCTATATCAAGACCACTCAGCATTACATACACACCCTTGTTACATGGACCCAAGATGTTTTTCTCTATGTAAAACAATACACAATAGCTTATTTTGTATTCTTTTGAATCCATCTTTTCTATTAACTCTTTAATGAATCATAAAAGCTTTGACACATCCATATTTGCTGCTAATTTTTTCAGTCTTTTCAAAAGCTGATTACTCCAAGGATTTTTTTTTTCATCTTATTGAAGTGGTAATGGATTTTATGGATAAAGTATTATGTGATAGCTTGCTTGGTATGTGTAAAATGCATCAGAGATGCATTTAACCCCCTTTTGCCAGCCATAGGTCATATGTATAGCTTTGTAATATGAAATTGAGATCATCCAATAGTGAAAATGTTTGAGTCTTTTATGCCAAACAAACCTATGCTTTCCGGTAGGATATTGAGAAATAATGGTGAAAATATCTTTTGATATTCACAGGTATGACCAGTGAAAATACCGATTTTTATATTCTAGTTAGCCTACCTAGGTAAAATGAACCTGACTTCACAACCAGATGGAAATACGATGTCATTTACCTTACATTTCTCATGCTTGACACAATATTGTAATGTGTTGCTATGTGGAGGGGGTATGCCACGGGGAATAACTGAAAAGAACTAAACTGGATTTTGATAAAGCTCCTCCCAGAAAGGGTTAAAAGCATGAAATACATAAAATATTTGTTTTTCGGTGAAAGTTCAAAACTAGAAAGAGTTGACACTTGAAAATCACGTCCTGCAAATGTTTAATATATGATCAATATATATGCAAAGTTTCAATACAATTGAAGGAAAACTGTAGGAGGAGTTTGCAACACAAAATTACTAGTATTTTGTATATAGATGGACACATGGACGTATGCACAGACACACGGACAGACAGGCTGATTCCAGTACACCCCTGAAAACATTCATTTTGCGGGTGTATAAAGACAGATCATTTGCTTGTGCTTTCAAGATTTATAGAGAGGGTAAAGGGGTTGCTTAAGGTCTGGTGATTGTATGACAGCATTCCTAGCATGAAGACACGCTGAATATCTGGTTAAAAATAAGAAGCATAGAAAAGCTGAACTTGCAACAAATACACTCCTTCCAACACCTGGTTTAGATTTTGGTTACATTTCGGATACTTCAGTTTCCCATGTTTTCTGATTTTGTCTAGACTGAATGAAAATTGTCAACTATCTGCACTTCCAATATTTTAAATCCTTTACCTAAAATTCCTGTATTCTAACCACTCTGAGAAAGAAATTTATGAAAGTAATGTGAGAGAAAGAGGAAATGCCTGTATCCAACATTTTCCTACAATGTTTTCAAAAATCTGTTTTTCTTATGTATTTACAGTTGGGATTGTCTAGCAAAAGGTTGAGCATTTTCATACACTACAGAATTTCTTCCATGCATGAATAACAGTCACATGCGAGGGAAAAATTTCAAAGTATTTGACTTCATCAAACTTGATAGTATCGAATTCAAGGTATCTACAGTACTAAAAACAGTTTTTGTCACTGAATCAAATCATGTAAAAGATGTTGATCAATGTTTGTGATAAATGAGTAAATTGCATGTAAAAAGCATTTTCTACTTTTATGATATTTTTAGCATCTTTACTGTTGAATAATTCAACCCTTAACAACCAATCCCATGTTTTTGTATGGTGTTAGAAAACATTGTGGAAAAGGAAGAAAATGCTGATTATAATTTTGTATTGTTTAACCCTTTACCACACACTGACGACAACACCTCTGAAAGAAAGAGAAAGCTTTTGAAAACATTGTGGGAAAAGGGGAAAATGCTGGTTACCAGCATTTTCTCTTTTTTCCCACAATGTTTTCTTCCCTATCAAAGAAAGTTCATTTCATATTAGCCATACTGAAACTGTCATCAGCAAATGCTTTGAATTTGGACAGGTCTAAAATTGTGTCATGTGGTAAAACACAGAGACAATGCTGTCCTGATAAAAAGCTAAAATGAAACTTTCAGTTCATTAATACTAACTCACCTACTGCTGTTTCAAAATTATGTTTTGGGGAATAGTGTCTTCTAATTGGACAGTGAAGATCAAAGATCTGACTGCACATTCTATGCAGTATGATCTTTAGCTATAATGTCTGCAAAAGGTAAGTGAGTCACACTTAGCAGCCTAAGGCTTAAGGACAAACTTCAACAGTGTGATCTGTATTAAATTTGTTGTGTGTAATCTTTCAAATACTACTAAATGTAAAATTTTGGCACCAAGTAATGGGTTAAAATGTTTTCTGGGTAACCATTAACCCTTTACCATACAATGATGACTTTAAACGACCCTGAGGAAGAGGCCTGTTGAAAACTATGTGGAAAAAGGAGAAAATGCTGGTAACCAGCATTTTCTCCTTTTCCCCCAAAGTTTTCTACTCTACCAAAGAAAACTTACATCATTTGAGCCACTATGAAGTTTTCATCTGCAAATGCTTTTGAGTTGGATAGGTCTAAAATTCTGCTGTATGGTAAAGGGTTAAAGAAGGTACTTAAAGTTATTCAGTCATATTTATGAAACAGGCATACAATACAACTCATGAATAGAAAACATTTTTGGGTGTCATAAACCTATAATTTACCTCTATCACTTTTTATCTATCTTTATGTTCCTCCTCTTTCTAACTTCACATAAAATCCCAAGCTTTAACAACCCTTCAGATTAAAGTATTTTGATATCATACATTCTCTCATTTTCCTAAAATATTTTCTTAACTCTTTATAACATGGCAAGATTTTAGACCAGTCCAAATTGAAAGCATTTGCTGATGACAGTTTCAATGTGGCTCAAATGAAATGGTTTTTCTTTGATAGGGTGGAAAACATTACGGGAAAAGGAGAAGATGCTGGAGACCAGCATTTTCTCCTTTTTTCACAGTTTTTTCCAAAGGCTTCTTCCTCCCTGGTTTCTCACAATGTTTTCCAAAGGCTTCTTCCTCCTGGTCGTCAAAAGTAGGGATTGTGTGGTGATGGGTTAATCCATCACCACACAATCCCTACTTTTGACGACCGCAGGAAGAACCCTTTTGAAAACACTGTTGGAAAAGGAGAAAATGCTGGTAACCAGCATTTTCTCCTTTCCCCACAGTATTTTCTACCCTTCCCAGAACAAATTTCTTTTTCTCAGTCACCTTTATTTTGTCGTCTGCAAATGCTTTGAATTTGGACAAGTCTTTCTCGTGTGGTAATGGGTTAGGGTTATTTCCTATTTTTTGAGCCACATTTCATTTGTCAATTGCAAATGCTTCCAATACAGTTAATATTTTTGTATGGGATAAGTAGTTAATGATATTTTAACACTTTATTACACAATCTCATGTTTTAATTACCCTGAGAGACAAGGCATTTGAAAAATAGTGCTGGAAAAGCAGAAAATATTTGTTAACATTCATATTGGTTACCAGCATTCTCTCCTTTTAGCACCATGTACATGTAATATGTTGTCTCCAAATAGTCTCAATTTGGTATGATCCAAACTTTTGTTGTTTGGTGAAGAGTTAATTGTATCCCTTACCTCATTACCAGTCAGATATAGGTTTTCAAACTTCTATAGCAGATACTTGATGCAAAAATTTCTAGGAAAGCAAGCAATGTATATGCCATTGCAGATTTTCCCACAATTTTCTCATATCATCCATCCTCTAATGCCCCTGCCCTTTTTTGTCCATGACTTTACTTTTACCAAATTTCTCTCTCCCTTTCTAATATATAAATGTACTAATCTTTTTACTAGGCACCAAGCTTTGAGGATTTTTCCAAACTCACAGCAATAAATTTTGTTTACAAGACGTTGAAAGTTGTTAAAATGATGGCATTTGTCTATAAGAGGTAAAAACCATGGTGGAAGTTTCGGAAGATGCTTTATAAAGCATTTTCCCTTTTTCCGAAAATGCTTTCAGACCTTCTTTGTATATCTTTTTGTAACAAACTTGGGATTGGTCAATAAATGGAAATCCAGGAAAACATGAATATGTGAGATGTTGCTGTGACATGACCGAAATAATGTTGGAAGCAGTGTAAAACACCATTCAAACAAACAAATCAAGAAAGGGTTGAATAGCTTGACTTATACTAGACTCTTTACAAAACAATCCCCTGCTTTTATGATCTTGACATGGGAGAGGAAGAAGCATCCTCGGATACCCGGGGTCTCCCTATTTGCTACGCTACATCGACCCTGGGACAATTGACTAATAAAACTTTGAATCAGCCGCCATAAATCGATACGAAACGTCATAGCGTACAGTCCACTCGCCCATTACAAAATGATGTAGGAACCAATGAAAAGCCAGCATTCGGCCAGCGGTAAAGCGAGGGAAATTCAATTAATTGTCCCAGGGGTCGATGTAGCGTAGCAAATAGGGAGACCCCGGGGTATCCGAGGATGAGGAAGAAGCATTTCAGCAAACATTTGGGGCTTTTATCAAAAGATTTCATGTATAATTAACAAAAGCATATTCTCTTTTCCTATTGATATTCCAATCATTTCTTATTTATATCGAGTTTGGAAGCTGTTTATAAAGTTTGCAATTGCAAATCTTATTTCCAAATTATTGAGCTTATGAAATTACCCAAATGTACAACTGTGCAATAAGACATGTTGTTGAAGACCAATATAAACAAAATAGTTATATACAAGTAACTCATCTATTCCTGAAACAAATTTGTATTAAGCAACACAAAAGTCATCTTTTTAAGATTTCTGCAAAAGCAGAAATTGCTCATTGCCAGCCATATCTCGTTTTGCCAAAGTGTTGTCAAAATTTGTAAGGAAATAGAAATACATAGTACTGATTGGCAGTTTAACTCTACCAAATGTCAAAATATTAGACTGGTCGAAATGGAAACTATTTGCAGATGACAAAATTAATGTGACTTTGAAATTTGGTCTGGGAGGATAGAAAACATAGTGGGAAATGGAGAAAATTGCTGGTTACCAGCATTTTCTCCTATTCCTACAATGTTTTCAAAAGGTTCCTTTTTCACAGCTGTGAAAACCTGGCATTGTTTGGGAGAGGGTTAAGGCTTACACAAGTTTGTTTCAAACTCAAAATATATATAAATTTTGGTATTTTTTGGAGTACCATAAATAAAGATTGACCTTGACTTTTACACTCTTTTTGAATCCTTCAAAAGCCTGCATTGTCCTGCTTTCATAACATAAACTCTTTACCAACTGACAAAATTTAGACTTGTCATTTTGAAAGCACTTACAGACAGCAAGATAGATGATCCTCAAACAATAACTTTGTCTTTTAACTCTTTACCACACAATTCCGACTTTTAACAACAATGAGAAAGAAGCCTTTAGAAAACATTGTGAGAAAAGGAGAAAATGCTGATTACCAGCATTTTCTCCTTTTCCCACAATGTTTTCTATCCTTCTCAATACAAATTTCAAATTTTCAGTCCCTTTTATCATGTTGTCTGCAAATGCTTTAAACTTGGACCTGTCCAAAAATTTGTTGTTTGGTAAAGAGGTAAAAGGTAGAAAATACCATGGGAATAGGAGAAAATGTTCTCCTTTTTTTGACAGTATTTCAAAAGGAGTCTTCATTGGGGTCATCAAAACTTTAGGTTGTAGGGCACAGGGTTAAGATAACTATAAATGAATCTGAGACGGTATTATATTTATAAGTCACAAATCATGACCTTTGACACAGTTAATAAAAAAAACAAATTATCATACAATATTGTATATGAATGATCCTCTCAATCTCAACCTGCATACGGAAACAAGCTTTTAACCCATTACCACACAATCCCTACTTTTGACGCCTCTGAGAAAGAAGCCTTTTGAAAACACTGTGGGAAAAGGAGAAAATGCTGGTAACCAGCATTTTCTCCTTTTCCCACAGTGTTTTCTACCCTTCCCAGAACAAATTTCAAATTTTCAGTCACCTTTATTTTGTCGTCTGCAAATGCTTTCAATTTGGACCAGTCTAAAATTTTCTGGTGTGGTAAAGAGTTAACTCTTTACCAAATGAAAAAAATTTTGACAGCAGCAAATTCAAAGCATCTCCAGATGACAAATTAAATTTAAGTAACATGATGTTTTCTGACTTTGATTGGGTACAAAATCTTGTGGGAAAAGGAGAATATGCTGGTTAAAATTCCGACAAAGAATTTCAATATTCCTGAAATACACACTAAAAGAAGTACTGCTGTATCACTAGCTTTTTACTCTCAATGTTTTCTACCCTTTCCAAGAGAAAACCCATTAATGTCACAATTACTTTGTTGTCTGAATATGTTTTCCCTTTGTAAGAGTCTGAAATCTTAGCAGTTAGTAGTATATAGTTAGCACATTACCACAAGGACCAGACAAACTATCATCCTGAAGAAGAAGTTAAGAAAAGTGGTAACCAGCATTTCTCCTCTTTAGCTCACCTGAGCACGAAGTGCTCAAGGTGAACTATTGTGATTGGTCAATGTCCATTGTCCGTCCGTCTGTTCACAATTACAAAAAAATTTTCTCCCCCTAAACTAATGATCAGATTTCAACCAAACTTCACAGAAATGATACCTAGGTGATGTACTTTCAGAATAGAATTCCATGAAGAACTCTGGTTGCCATGGCTACCAAGAGAAAAAACTTTGAAAATCTTCTTGTCCCAAACTGTAAGGGCAACAGCTTTCATATTTGGCATGTAGCATCATCTAGTGGCCTTCTAACAAAATACATCAAATAATGGCCCCTGTTTTGAAAATGACTCTGTGTTGTGGGTTCTCGGATTTCACATAAAGATAAAGACCGAAATCTTTAAAAATCTTCTTGCCCCAAACCATAAAGGCTAGAGCTCTCATATTTGGCATGTAGCATCATCTACTGGCCCTCTTCTAAAATACTTCAAATTATGGCCCTAGGGCAGAAATTGGCCCTATGTTGTGGAGTCTTGGATTTCACAAATAGATAAAGAAGAAAATCTTTAAAAATTTTCTTGTCCCGAACCGCAAGGGCTAGAGCTTTCATATTTGGCATGCAGCATCATCTAGTGGCTCTCTATAAAAATACTTCAAATTATGGCCCTGGTGCGAAAATTAGCCCTATGTTGTTGATCTTGCATTTCACGTAGAGATAAGGAAGGAAATCTTTAAAAATCTTCATGTCCCAAATAGCAATGGACAAAGCTTTCATATTTGGCATGTATTATTATCTATTGGCCCTCTACCATTAAACTTCAAATTATGGCCCTGATGTAAAAAATTGGCCCAATGTTGTGGGTCTCAGGTTTCACATAGAGATTAAGAAGGAAATCCTTAAAAATCTCTTTGTCCCAAAGGGTAATGGCCAGAGCTTTCATATTTGGCATATAGCATCATTTTCTTCATTGTAGACCTTTCCAGCTTAGTACTCAGGTGAGCAATAAAGGACCATCATGGTCCTCTTGTTTCACATTTTTTTCCGTAAGACAGAAATCATCATTTGCATTATGTTTAACTCTTTACCAAACAACAAAACTTGAAGACTGGAATTGGAAGCACTTGCGGACCACAAATTTAACATTTCTCTAAAGTTGAACTTTGTTTTCTGCAGGACAGAAAACATTGCAGGAAAAGCAGAAAATGCTAGTTACCAGCATTTTCTACTTTTCCCATTGTTTTAAAAAGGCTATTGCAAGGCCATAAAAACCAGGGATTGTTTGGTAAAGGGTTAGTTTGGAAATGCTTTCTATTTGCTTAGGTCCTTTCTGTCATTTGGTAAACATTTAAATAAGCCTAAGAATGCTCATCACTATTTAATAGCATGTCTAAGTATGTCCAGTTTACTCATTCTGTCCTCAAAGTGTTAACCACATGAAAAACACTAGTAAACCAGTTTCACTATCTCAGTCACCCTGATTACTATGCTTATTAGCATCTCTTGTGTGCCATGGAAACACTCAACACTGTGTTAAATGATAATTGTGTATCTTGCAAACTGAAAGTATGGGCAGATGAAAAATAAAACTTGGCTAAAATGATGTGATTCCTGTATGAAAGGTTGGAAAACATAGTGGGGAACAGAAGAAAATGCTGGTAACCTGTATTTCCTCCTTTCCTTAAATGTTCTCTAAAGGAAGTTAAAACACAGGACTGTTTTGTAAAGGATTAACTCAATAACAGTCAACAAAATTTCAGACTTGCTGAGTCTGACAGTACTTCAGACAACATCTTAAATGAGGTTCACAGAATGAGATTTGTCATTAAAAGGATGGAAGACATTGTAGGGATAGCGAGAAGATGCTGGTTACCAGCATTTTCTCCTTTCCCATTTTGTTTTTAAAACACCTCTTTATCCCCGCCAAAGGCTGAGGGATAGAGTTTTAGCGTTGTCCGTCCATCCATCTGTCCTTCCATGTGTCTGTCCCGGTGTATATCTCCAATACTATTGGATGGAATTTTGTGAAACTTAATCATTGTGTGCTATAACCAATTCTGCCGAGACAATTTATGTTTTTTTATTTGATGCTACATGGCCGACTGGGAGCAATTTTAAGTAACACAGGTCTTTTTTGGCGAGGGATATCATTTTAATGAAATTGCTTGTTTTATACTTAACACACATTGATATGATATCACCCGCCAAACAGGATTCTTCATTTTCTGGCCCCTCTGGCCAGAGCTGTACATGAGACTGTATGCTTCAGGCCTTTTGAACCATATAATAACAGAAATCACAGAGTAATTGTAAACAAATCTGTCATCAAACATTAACCCTTAACACACAGTTCAGAACCCTGTGATAGAAGCCTTTTGAAAACATTGCGAGAAAAGGAGAAAATGCTGGTAACCAGCATTTTCTCCTCCCACAATGCTTTCTTCCCTTCCTAAAACCAATTTCAATTCATCAGTCACATTCATTTTGATGTCTGCAAATGCTTTCAATTTGGACCAATCTAAAATTTTGTTGTTTAGTAAAATGTTAAGCATAATAAGGTTAAATCCGAGTTAGATATACATCCTGTCATTACCTACTGAAACAAGTTATGAGCAGGGAAATTGGAAATTCTGATGAATATGGATATTCAACATGAATGCAAGGTTTTATAATGTAAAATCCTCCTGGCAAAAGGATAGACTGTCCAGTTTTCTTAATTTATCCCACGTCATACTGTTTTCACAAAATGACCACTGGGAAAAAAACATTTACAGGTGGTGCAAATAGAATACAGGGGAGAAAACAGCCAAAAGTAAAAAGAGAGAGAAATATAAAAATCTCTCACCCCAATGAACCAGCTGCACCAAGACCTCTCTCTATATCTAATCCTGACATTAACACGTAAACCCCACGGCCCACACCACCTAGCACTTGTTTTTCTGTAAGAGCAAGATTTCTATGATAAATTTTAGTATATATCCCTTTCAGTGCCCTGTAAATAGTTACTGTGACTTAAATGACATTGACATATGACCTCACCATGTCCTTGACCTACTTACTTCAAAGTAAACAAGGATAATCACGGTGATAATCTGTATCAATCTTACAGGAATTAGGTAAAAAAAATGCCTCTCTATTGTTTGGACATAACTGAGATTGGAATAAGGCAATGTGACTTTGACCTTGACATATTGGCCTCAATTTTATGAGGATTCATCTGCACTTCATGTTAATCATTTTGGTCAAAACTGCACATGCTTTATCAATATAAATAAAAATTCTACAAATAGTTCAAGCAATTCTTAAAGTATGTTGCAGGTCACTTTTGCCTTGACCTTCTAGCTCAAAATCAGTGGGGATCATATACACTTTGGGGAAAACTTTTGTACCTACACTGAAGAACATAGTACAAAAAAGTGTCAACTGCTTAACCATCACAAGTTTGTTATACTGACAGAGTAACCATCTAACTATTTGTCAGGTGCAGAGAAATTGAGACATCTTACATGGAAGAGCATCTTTGCAAGCCAAGATTACGATCACTATGTGGATCTTACCTTGGCGGGTGAATGTCAAAAACAAGCTCGATACGCCAAGGGTAGAGTATCGTAGTGGATTGTCATCCTTGGCTTGCAAAGATGATGGGGATCATATACACTTTGATGCTGGTTACAAGCATTTTCTCACCTGTAATATTTTTTAAAAGTCTATTTCCTCTGGGCCCTTAAAAGACTGAGCTTTTTTTGGCAGCTAACTACATGTGTAAGTTAGTATTCTTTTTAATTTTGAAAATTTAAAAAGCCGTCTTCCAAATTCAAAAATCATTGTGGTTATATCATTTCTGATTGGCTAAATCAAACAGCCCATCAGACATTGTGTTTAACCCTTTACCACACAATCCCTACTTTTAACATCCCTGTGAAGAAGCTTTTTTGAAAACATAGTGGGAAAAGAAGCATATGCTGGTAACCAGCACTTTCTCTTTTTCCCAGAATGTTTTCCAAACTTTCTAAAACAAATCAGTCACATGAATTTCATTGTCTGCAAATGCTGTCAATTTGGACCAGTCTAAAATTGTTATTTGGTAAAGAGTTACCAAACGGAAAAAATTCTGAAGAACTTGACAAGGAATGTGGCTTTGGAAGACATTTAAGAAGGTTAAAATTAACTTAGTCAGACTTAACCCTTTACCAAACAATCCCTGGTTTTTACAACCCTGAAACAGAAGCTTTTTGAAAACATTGTAGGAAAAGGAGAAAATGCTGGTAACCAGCATTTTCTCCTTTTCCTACAATCTTTTCTACCCTGCTGGAAACAAATTTCAATTTTTGAGTAATGCTTATTTTGTCATCTGCAGGTGCTTTCAATTTGGACCAGTGTAAAATTTTGTCATTTGGTAAAGAGTTAAATAATGTAAAACCTTTCACTGATTGCAGAGCTTGTCTTTATATTTCCTTCCTTACTAAAGTCAGACACTGGATATAAAATCTACTGACCAATACCAAGGCAGATAACTTTTTTTCTGAGGATGGGTTGGGTTTTACATCTGAAAAATTTAATCTTACCCTTTTTATTCTATGAGATGAACAACAATTTTACAGTAATTTACAAAGCATGAGTACTAAGTAAAGAAAGGTGACAGTGCCTACTTTGTGGTGAAGGGTTGATATATTATTTGTCTTTGTCTTTGGAAAATGATTAAGATTATATCCATTACAAACTTCCTTTAAGTCTTTTAGTCTAGTCTTCTATCCTTGTATGAATGTCCTTTGTGTTCATCTTGCACTTATTACGGCGCTATCACTGTAAGACAAGTAGACCTAACTACTAACCTATGATATGTTGTTCAATATTTTATTTCATAAATTCACAAAAGTTTTTATCTCAGTAACAGACAGCAATTCAACCTCTTGTTTTTAACAGATATATGTGTAAATTTACAGCTTAATTTCACTAGGAAAGCTGAAAAGACAGTCTGAAATGTCTCTGATCAGACAATGGTATCTCTTCAGTACTGTTTTCTTTTTTCTAACATGTAAAAAAACAAAACATCTAATTCTGTACCTAAAAGCTTTTTCGGAGATTTAATTATGGTGAAACTTTGATCTTTAGCACAGTACTATTTCTTGATTATTGCTTTGATAATATGCATCCTCCTTGCAACACAAACAAAAAGGAGCAAACATTTCCTAAAAGCAAATACTTCATGTTGCACAATGTTTTTTGTACCATTCATTAACAGTTCTCTTGATTCTTCACTCATAAACAAACAACAAAATTCTTGATTGACCAAACTGAAAGTATATGAATGACAACAAACAGGATAATGCTATAGAAATGTGAAATGCCCTTAAAAAGGAAGAAAACATTGTTGGGAAAAGACAGGTTATCAATATTTTTTACTTTAGCCATCATGTTTTCACAAGCTTTCTACTTCAAAGATGTTAAAACAAAGGATTGCATGGTACAGGATTGAATGTTTGCACCTCATGTCACTTGTATCAAGATACAGTATATGTACCAGCCACATGCTAACCTTTTTAATTTGTGAATTTTTGCAGCCTGTTTAAAACAAAAAGCAACACTTTATTCCTATCAAAACGATACCTACAATGGAATTATGTCTGACATTTCACTACAGCTATCTAGTATTGGATTTGAACATTAGCATGAGTTATTCTGTTTTTCCAAAAGTCAACCACAATGAGTATAAATGATCTCACCCCAGTGGCATTGAAGCAACCATACCTCTCAATATCAAGACCAGACATCAGAACATAAACCCCTTTACCCTCATCTCCTAGCACCTGACTTGCTATTTAAGCAAGAGAATTAAAAACAAATTGAATATACATAACAGGGTTACGATGTATAACAAAACATTCCATTAGCATCAGAATTCTTTGTAACTTATCTTGTTTTCTACAAAAGGCAAATGAAAATTAAGTCTAGAGTGCACTTTAAATCATGACAGAGTCAGACAGAAAGAGAGCAAGACAGAGAGAAAACAGGATGACAGGTAGCTCCTTCTTTGCTCACCTTACATAAAAAGGCAAAACTTGTTTTTCATTCCAAAAAGCTAAAATACTATGAAAGGAACATGTGTTATCTACATGAAGTATGACTTTTACTGTGTTTTAATTGTTCACACATTATCACTAAAATGTAAATAAGAAAATAAGACTGGGCCTTAGATCCAAATCTATGGAAAGAATGAAACTTCAAAATACCTGGTACTTTACAATCAGAGAAATATAATTCTGCTGTGTTTGAACCTCTCATTCCGTGTTTGTCTAGTTTTATACCAGTACTGAACCCTTCCATTCCCTGTAGGGGGAGAAAATGAAACATGTACAAATACCACTCTTTATACCCAAGCATTGAGGAGTATTGGAATTTTTTTTTGCTCTTGCTATTTTCAACAATGTACTGCATAAGACTAACAAAAAATTGATTTTTCCCCCCTCTTCTTCCTTTTGTTTCCTCTTGTGCAATGTGCTATACTGTAGTATTTACATTTCTGGTAGGTCTCCTGGTTAATTTCCTTGGTTATCTGACCTGTTAAAGGTTAAGGATAGTTACATATCTATTTTTTCTTCTTTTTCAACCTCTCTCCACAAAATCTTGTCTTTTACTGAGCTTGACAAAATGAGTTTTGAAAACATGGTGAAAAAAAAAGAAAAGAGAATGTTTTTACCAGAAGGCTGTTAACCAGCAGTCTCTCTATTTCAGACAATGGTTTTTTTTGCCTTTTTACCTTATAGACTTATTTTGTCCTTTGAGCCACATGTAATTTTTCATCTGCAAATGCTTTCAATTTGGGTCAGTCGTTTGGTATAGAGTTAAATGGAACAAGATTTTGATGATTCCACCATGCACTACTGCCAGTTTGGTAAACACAATATACAAGAGAAAGTATCTATGAAGCTAATATCTACCAACCTTTTCAATAAGAAATGCTGTGATACCATGCTGAGGTTTCACGCCAAAATCCGTTTTTGCATACACAACTAGAGTATCAGCATCTGGTCCATTAGTAGTCCAGGCCTTGCTTCCATTCAACACATAATAATCCCCTAAAATACAGTACAATGTATTTATGGAAGATTTAACTGCCAAATCTTTTAACCTGTAACCACACAATCACAAATTTTACAGACCCTGAGGAAAATGCCCTTAAAAAACATTGTATAAAAATAGAAAATGCTGGTTAACACCATTTACTGTTTTTCCCACAAAGTTCTCTACCTTTCCCAAAATAAATTTCACTTTTTGAGTCACCTTTGCAAACAAGAGCTGGAACTTTGCATATTGATTGCATGACTTGAATTGATTTTTGAAGTAATATTTCCTCTGATTTAAATGAATTCTCATAAAAAAACTTCACTTCATTTAATTAAGCAGTTTCTAAAAAGCTCTTTGTTATTGTGGACAAACCACTACATGTTGAATGGCAAGCAATCACAAAAGTTCATCGTAAGCACTTTGTAAGGTTAAAATAACAGACCAACAAATCAGTTAAGTTCTAAATTTTTTGCCAATGTTGCAAAAAAAATATCTGTATAGTGAGACAGTGTATCAAAAAAATAGCCACAAAAAGTGCTTATTTAGGTGAGCCATGCTCTGGCAAAAGGGGCCTTAATGCATCTCTGTAACACACTATACCAGAACTTCAGATAAGAGGGAGTCATGGCATTCTAAATCCATCATTTCTCTATGAAACCCTAGGTTGTGGGTACTCATTAGAATCGTCTCGATGAGACGATTCTAATGAGTTCTCACAACATAGGGTTTAGTGGAGCATAAAAAATATTTTTTATTTTGAAATCAAAATCACTCCCTCTATCTAGAGCTCTGTGTACCAAACAAGTCATCACCCAGTAACAGATCCTACATATCCAGTTTTTTGAACAACTGACTGAATAAAGAGGTACTCATGAAACTTAAAAGATAGCAAAAATTTTTTGGCCCATGTTATCCTGCGCAGGTTGACATGAATCGGTGCTTTTTGCAGATGCATTAATCCTTTACCCCATAGGGCATTTCTGTGGTATCTTTAATTGACCCTAAATAACATTAAGGATGAATCCATGTTTTATGTGTATTTGACACCTTTTGACAGTGTAGAAAACATTGTGGCAAAAGGTGAAATTGCTCGTCACCAGCAATTTCACCTTTGGCCACAATGTTTTCCAAAGGCTCCTACAAGCAATGCGTAGAAATGAGTATCTATGGAGTTAAGGGATAAGCCCTCTTTTCACATTCTTATTCTATTTTTATCAAAGAGGAAATGCTACGACCAATTTCATTCGTTTCAGATACAGCTGGCTGCATCCAATGACAAAGAGTATCGGGGGAATGTAAAAATCAAGCTCGATCCGCAAAGGGTAGAGTAGCGTAGTGAATCATCAGCCTTGGCTTGCTAAGATGGCCAAACCAGGGATCACACCAAAAAACCCGTTATCAAGTCCTTTATGCTACCATGAGCTACCAGGGCTTGGCAAGGTTTATTTGTTATAAGACGTGGTTTTTATTAGACATGTACATCCTACCTTTTTTGTCTGCCCTGAGTTTCATTGAGACAACATCTGATCCAGCATTAGGTTCACTCATTGCCAGTGCACCAAAATGTTCCCCTGATACTAACTGTGAGAAAAAATAAAACTGTCATAACTTAACTCTTTACCAACCATCAATATCACTGACCTGCTCAAATTGAAAACAAAATATGACTCAAATACTAGTAATAGAATTTGCCTTTGAGAGGGTAAATATAAATAACATACCGGGTTACCAGCTTTGTCTCCTTTTTCCACAGTGTTTTCAAAAGCATTCTTTCTCAGGGCTATCGACCCATTACCACACAATCCCTACTTTTGACGACCCGAGAAAGAAGCCTTTGGAAATCATAAAACAAATTTCAAATTTTCAGTCACTTTCATTTTGTTGTCTGCAAATGCTCTCGATTTGGACAAGCCTAAAATATTGTTGTTTGGTAAAGAGTTAAATGAACAGAGGAATGAATCCTGCTGCAATGGCATCAATTTTCAGAACTTGGCCAACCCAGGAACCTAGGAACCCAGCGGCTCCCTGCACTTGAGTCCTGTAAAACTGGCTGAGCTTCTTGGGCTCAGCACAAACATCATGGTAAAATGTGAATAATCAACATGTTTGAACACATTTGAGCCATGCTCTGTCAAAACAGGACTAAATACATTTGTAAAAAGTGTTGTTCTAAGTTAGCATGCAAAGCCCCTGCAAGCTGACCTGGGCCGAACAGTTTGCTACTGGGTTATATTTTGCATGTCAATTGACCAGTCTTTCTCAAGATTCTGTTGGTTGACAGACAAATGGATTTTATGGATCCCTAATGATGTGATGTCTTGATATAATGAATTCTGGAGATGCCTTACCCCATTACCACACAATCCCTACTTTTGACGACCCTGAGAAAGAAGCCTTCAGAAAACATCATGGGAAAAGAAGAAAATACTTGTAATCAGCATTTTCTCCTTTTCCCACAATGTTTTCTACTTTTCACTAAACAAATCTCAAATTTTCGGTTACTTTTCTTTTTTCGTCTTCAAATGCTTTCGATTAGGACAAACTTAAAATATTGTCGTTTGGTAATGAGTTAAGTGCCCTTTTGCCAACATGGAAAATAATTTCAATATATTGTGACAAACGGAGAAATAACTTCTTTCTTGTTTTCAAAAGTGTTTTGCTGCAAGGTGACAAAGGTTTCCTGCAGGCAGAAACGTTTTATAAGTGTAATTAGCAATACATTGTATTTGCAGATAGTGCAGGATACAACGCAACTTATGTCTCTATACTTGAAATTCCATCACAACAAAATAACTATACCTTAGGTAAGTACTTCTCTTTTTGTTCTTCGTTACCATTCCGAACTATCTGGTTCAAACAGAGATTAGAATGGGCACCATAACTAAGAGCTATGCTAGCTGAAGCCCTTGATATTTCTTCCATAACAATGCAATGTTCAAGATATCCCATTCCAGTACCACCATATTCCACTGTAATCAATAAATAGGCAAAATATGTATCACATGATTTACATCTATATGAGCAATGCACAGTAAGAAGAGGGCTTAATGTGTCTACGAAAAGTATCAACCCAAGTTAGCCTGCGCTGTGCCGAAACCTTTCTCTATAGGTTAACTTCCTGTATGTCCAATGACCACTCTACCTCATGGTTCCATTTGTTGTAATACAAATGCATTTTATGGACCCTAAATGCATTTTATGGACACATGGCTATAATTATGGTGGCTATATGATGGCTTCCTTTATATGATGCATCACACAGATGTTCGAGCATGGCTCATACAGTTGCAGGTATCATACTCTATGCCCAACAATAAAATTTCAAACTTCTCAATATTTAACCCTTTACCACACTGCAAAATTTTAGACCCATCCAAACTGAAACCATTTCCAGACAACAATTTTATAGTGACTCAAATGATGCAACTTTTCTTTGACAGGGTAGTAAACTTCGTGGAAAAGGAGAAAATGCTGGTTACCAGCATTTTCTTCTTTTCCCACAATGTTTTTAAAAGGCTTTTTCCCCAGGGCCGTTAAAAGTCATCATCGTGTGGTAAAGGGTTAAAACACTTGCAAGATGACCGATTAGATGTGGCTCTAATGATGGCATTTGTATTTGAAAGGACAGAAAATGTCTGACATGAAGGCAATATTCTTGTATTCTCCTACCTGTATAAACCTATGCTCTAGATTGTAAAATGTTGGGATTATTAGTATAGGGTTAATCAACCACTATGATGCTGAAAACTTTTGAAAACAGTGCAGATTAAGACTGAATAAATTACCGGTATGCAGTCTAGTGCTGGATAAACTGTCTTAAAAGTTTGGTCAGAACAGAACGAATATGAAAAAATGGAAATGAAAAAACAAATGTCTGTGAGTGTATCTCACCTGGGGCTGTTATTCCATGTAATCCTAAATCACCACATTTTTTCCAGAAGTCCTGAAATGAAAAAGGAAGGAGGTATCAACTCATTTTTATCCTGGCACTAAAAAGAAGGGTTAAGAATACCCACCACCAAAAACATTGCATATAGAAAAATAAACAAATTTCAGAAAGAAAATAAAGGAAAATTATTAAAATATCAGTGCTAACAAATTACACCATGCACTTAACACAAAACGATGGACAATTGGAATTGCCCTCCAGTTACAGTGATATGCTGTATAAAAAATTTATTGTATTTGCTTAACCCTTTACTACACAATGACCACTTTGAACGACCATAGAAACAAGCCTTATGGAAATGTTGTGAGAAAATGAGAAAATGCTTGTAACCAGCATTTTCTCCTTTCCCACAAAGTTTTCTATCCTATATATCCAACCCTATCAAAGAAAAATTGCTTCATTTGAGCCACTATGAAATTGTCGTCTGCAAATGCTTTCCATTTGTATAGGTCTTAAATTGTGCCATGTTGTAGAGGGTTAAGAGCCTATAGATGCTCTTTGTCTAGCAAATGCTCCAAATATTCTGGAACTCTGCAACCTACATGCTCTTAATTTGAACATTTAAGTGCATTAATTATGTATATGAAAATAACCCATCTTTCCCTTTCATCCTAACATTTCATCAGCAGATGACAGCTCAGAGAAAACAAAGAGTGACTGAAATGCCAAAATGTACTGTAGGCTGAACCAAACACCACCATCACATCTCGAAAGTGGCATAGTGAGAATTTTCACCAACAGCAATTTTATTTTCCATGTGAGTTGCCACAAGATGAAAAAGTGTATCACATGCAGGTGCCAGGCTTAGCTGCAGTTGCTTATTTCCTTTAATAATTATAAGTCAGAAAAAAGGCCTAACTATTTTACAAGTACTCTGATGGTTGTCTGCCCTTGTTGTATGAGTTCCGCTTGTAACAGTTTGTAACTTATCTGACTATGTAGTACATATCTTCAATAATGAAGAAATATAATAAAATATCTTTCTTTAAAAATTCAGAGTGAAACTAAGGGCATTACGGAGTCAAAGATATTTGGATGGTTGCTTGTCCCTGTAGTATAGGTTCCCATTTTGATAGTTAGCAATATGTAAGCCTTTAAAGAATTTGTAAATACATGTATCTTTGGGTATGACAGAGTCAGAAATATTACAAAATGTTAAAGATTTTGTATGACAATGCAGATATAGCCAGGGCTTTGACAATACCTGAGCAACATTTTCTTTGAAAATAAGTCAAGCTAAAAATGTTTTCTACAGGTGGTAAAGAGTAAATTCTTTACCTGAACAAAATTTTAGCCTTGTCAACATTGAATGCATTTGCATAAGATCAAATGATGGGATTTCTCTTTGAAAGAGCAGAATAAACTGGAACTGACTGCATTTTCTTCTTTGCACACAACATTTTCAAATCCCTTCTTAGATAAGTCCTGAAGATACAACTGTTTGGTCTCAGAAATGTACTTACTCTCAATTGAGGAAAAGAATTTGTTTTATCTATTTCTTGTGCATATGGTGCCAACTCCTTCTGTGAAAACTGGAAAACTGTTTCCCTCAACTGAATTAAAAAAAAAAAACAACATGTCTTGAAACTCAAAGAGTATTTCAGCAACAATCATACACTTAACACCAACATAAAAATGGGTTTTGTCATCCTATCACAAGCACAGTGTAATGTTAGATCTTGGGGCAGAATTTGTAAAAGGCTTGTGAGAATGACTGGTTGTTATATAGATTTGTGTTGAGTTGACATCCAGTGATATTTTCAGAGCTTATGAATAAAATTGTGGCTTTAATGCTGTTAATCACAATTTTCTCCTTTTCCCACATTGTTTTCTGTCCTCTTTGATACAAATTTCAAAATTTCAGTCACTTTTATTTTGATGTCTACCAATGCTTTCAATTTGGACCAGTCTAAAATTTTGTTCTTTGGTAAAGAGTTTGGTAGCTGTAGACTGATTGATGAAGTAATATCACAGTGGTCAGTGCACATAGCCATGCACTCTATGTTTCTGGTTTTCTCATACCAATACTGACACAAATCTCTTTCAGAGTGACTGACTACTTTTCTCATGTGCAAAATATTGGTCAGCTGAATGAAGCCTAAAATTTCAATAAAACAATGCAACATAGGAAACAAGACAGTTCCCAAACAAGATAGTTCCCTGACACAATTTTTTGAGACAGTTCCCCAACAACTTTGAAGACAGTTGCCGGAACCTTTGTCTGGATCAAATTAGAAATATCACAGATGAAAATTGCTGATACAGAATTCAATGGATAAATGATCTCTTGTAACTGACTGAGGTATCTGTACATGTAATTGATGAGTACATTTGGTCACTGTATCACTGTATTAAATTTTCTAACATGACCTCCTGAAATGGCTTTATTTTTCTATGACTAGGTTTTGTCTGACAGAAAAATGATGGCCTTTTGTTGCAAGATACCAATATCGAAATATACTACATTTTCCCAAAATACTCTTATTTGTATAAATATCTTCGAGTTCACCAATGAGAGAATAATGTCTACCATCAATGTATACAGTAGAACAAGAGGTAAAAAAAAATCTGATCACAGCGCCAATTATCCACAAATATTTCTAATGTCTCACAAAAACTTGTGAGCCAAGTAATGTTTAACCCATTACCACACAATCCCTACTTTAGACGCCCCTGAGAAAGAAGCCTTTAGAAAACATTGTGGGAAATGGAGAAAATGCTGGTAACCAGCATTTTCTCCTTTTCCCACAATGTTTTCTACCCTTGACAAAACAAATTTCAAATTTTGGGTCACTTTTATTTTGTCGTCGGTAAATGCTTTCAATTTTGACCAGTCTAATATAGTCGTTTTGTAATGGGTTAACCCTTTGACATATAATGACGTCTTTTGATGACCTGGTAATGAAGCGTTTTTGAAAACATTGTGAAAAAAGGAGAAAATGCTGGTAACCCGCATTTTCTCCTTTTCCCACAATGTTTTCTACCCAATCAAAGAAAAATTGCACAGTCACAGTTAAAGGTGGTTACTTAGAAATTTCACATCACACCGAATCAAAAAATATATCTATCAGTGAAATTTATATGAAAAAACAATACAAAACAGCAATAATTAAGAATCATAAAATTACCAAAAAAAATTTTTTTTGATGGTATTCCCTTAAAAAGCTGCGTAGCCTCTTAAGCTATTTTTAGATTTCGCGCCAAATATAAAAAAAAATGCATTGTGGGAATGTTAAGTGACTGGCACGTGATTAATGACGCTTAAATTCCATTACATAACAGACATGTAATTATTTTTCATAACATCTTCTTCGGACGCTATGTTTAAAGCTTCGTCTGTTTTTTTCCAGTATGTAAATGAGCGAGGTGTTCATGTAAAAATAGATCATGTTTCCCGTCGATGTCGACCTTGGCCGTAATAAATCCCTAATTTCTCATGTTGTCCGATGGCTTTCGACTACTGGGGTTTTATGAATGACGATTATAAGGCTTTGGGAGTATAAGGATGATATGTTTGTATTTTTGTAAAATTTTCGACCCAAATTCTGAAGGGCCACCTTTAAATAGTCGTCAGCAAATGCTTTCAATTTGGACAGTGCTAAAAGTTTGTCTGGTAAAGGGTTAAGCATCGAAGGATTAATATCATACTGCAACGGTACCAAATTTGACCCTGGACCAACATTTTAAATTTTGCTCGAAATGTAAACATTGCAACGAACACGGAACAGATTAACTGCAGTTTTTCTTAGCCCCTACCTGTTTCTGATCATCAGTAAGTCCATACAAATTATCATCAATGGGAAAGTAAGAAGAGAGTCTATTTTGCAATTTATGACACTGTAAAACTGTTAATAACCGAGATCTACTTTTATTTAGGATGTGAGTGTAGTTACGTAGCGCAGCCATTCTCTCGTCAGAGTGCTCGTTCTTGGGGAAAATGTTTTGTTCGTCCCTAGGCTTGTTCGTCCGGCCTCGCTCGTCACGACTTCTTCGTTCCAACTGATTTCTCGTTGGTCCGCGCTCATTAATCCGGGCTCATTAAGATTTTTTTAGCTCACCTGAGCACAAAGTGTTCAGAGTGAGCTATTGTGATCACTCACCGTCCGTCTGCGCCCGTCGTCCATTCACATTTCTTTGTTTACACTCTAGCATCTACAAATATCAACCAATCAGCACCAAACTTGGTCAAAGTATATATGGCCATAAGATCTTGGATGAGTTCGATTATGGGTGTAATCAGACTGGAACATTTGGAGTTATTTGGCCTTGAATTAGAAAAATTGCTATATTTCAATTTGTTTACACTCTAGCATCTACAAATATCAACCAATCAGCACTAGAACGACTGGAGTTATTTGCCCTTGAATTAGAAAAAATTGCTATATTTGACTTTGTTTACACTCTAGCATCTACAGTTATTGACCAATCTGCACCAAACTTGGTCAAAATATATATGACCATAACATCTTAGATGAATTCGATTATGGGTGTAATTGGACCAGAACAACTGAGTTATTTGCCCTTGAATTAGAAAAATTGGTATATTTGACTTTGTTTACACTCTAGCATTTACAAATATCAACCAATCAATACCAAACTTGGTCAAAATATATATGACCATAAGATCTGGAATGAGTTCAGGTTTAATCGGACCAGAACAACGAGTTATTTGCCCTTGAATTAGAAAGTTCTGTAGAATAGTTCTTAATCCTGAGCATAACTTTGTTATCTCCAGTCTGATTGATTTGAAACTTGTCATTTGTGTTTGTTCCAATAATACAGAGTGCAGTGTGAAAGAACTGTAACTCTACCTTGTACTGTCTGAGTTATTTCCCATTGATTGTCATTTTAACAGCATTTTCTTCTCTTCTGGAATATAACCTTGTCATCTACACCCTGAACATCTTCAAATTTGATATGCATGATTGTTGAAAAATCATGGAGTGCAGTGCACAAGAACCATAACTCTTCCTAGCACAAATTTTAAATTATTCCTCATTTGACCTTCATAATTTTAGCATTTCTTGCTTGTCCAGGGCAAAACCTTGAGATCCTAAGTAGGAATGACATGAAATTTGGTATGCTTATTTGTTGCAATATTTGGAAGTGCACTGCACAAGAGTAGTAACTCTACCTTGTGCTGTCATTAAGTTATTTCCCTTTGAATGTCATTTTTACAGCATTTAGTGAATGTCTGTAATATAACTGTCATCTCAAGTCAGAATGACTTCATACTTGGTATGCATGTTTGTTGCAATATTACAGAGTACAGTGTGCAAGAATAATAACTCTACCTCGCGTGGATTTTGAGTAATTCCACTTTGATCTTCATTTTTACGGTAATTCTAAAGTTCCTTGTCTGGAACGGAACTTCAAAGATTATAGTCAAATTGCAACAAATTGCTGCTCTTGTTTCATTATCATTTGCCCTTGAACCTTGGTATTTATCTTTATTTTAGGCCTTTACTGCTTGGTACTCAGATGAGCGATCATGGTCTTTTGTTTCCTTTTTCTACACTATTTTCAGACAGCCTCTTCCCCTGGGTTGTGAAAACTAGGGATTGTTCGATAAAGGTTTGACTCTTTACTAAAGGACAGAATCCTGGGCCAAACAAAATTCAAAGTATTAGCAGATGACATATTTGGTGTAGTGATTGTTGATGATAGGTTTGAAAACATAGTTGGAAAAGGAGAAAATTTTCTCCTTTTCCCACATTGCTTTCAGAAGGCATCTTCATCAGAGTCGTTAAAACTCAGGATTGTGTTGTAAAGAGTTCAATGCTTTTGCACACAATGTAGATCCAGAGAATGATTAATTTTGTGACATTATAGTGTCTGTCTACAGTATTTGAACCTTTCTGTTCATAGTGTACTTGGTACACAGGATGGGATTCATTGACACATAATGAAATCAGGAAGTCATGGGCAATACATTTTTTTTCACAAAAAGCTTTATTCTGACACAGTAAAAAATTATACTTCAAAACATTAAAAGATTATGTCAATATTTATAAATTAAAAACAAATTGATATTTCAAATATGCACTAAGTAATTCTATCTTTAAATGCTCTCTTGAAAACATTGTAGTATGAAATGGGGTAAATCTTGGTATTGGTAGCAAGCATTTTCATTATCTTCAACAATTTCTACATGTGTAGAACCAAAACCCAGCCATTGCAACACTTTAAAATTTGTTATCTAAAAATGTGACTTGTCACACTAAAGGGACCATCTTGGAACTGCAAAAACTGTAGACCCTGGTCATGCTGAACGGATTGCACAGGCTGACCAGTGTGGACACTTTTTCCTTCTATGGTTTGTACACTTTTGAACTATCAACTTAAATTGGCTTGCACTATCTTTGATCTCACAGTTTTCATCTAGTCGATGTACAAAATTTCAGATTGTCCCTTTTTGTGTGACAAGTCACAAATGCTTTCATTTTTGGCAAGGCTATAACATGTCATCTGATAAAGAATAAAGAACATTTGAGCAAGATGAAAGAACTAATCAATTACATGTACATCACAACATACCCATACCGACAAACTCAAACATTGCTCTTCAATTTACACTTGCGAAAAACACACCTTTCTCATCATCATTCTATAATTGGCTTTTTGATTTTGCAGCATACCAAGCTTGCCTATAAAACTTGTTGCAAAAAGAAAATAATTATAAATAGGTATTTTCTCCTTTTATCACAATGTTTCATAATAAATTACCGTAACCTTTACCCTGTTAAATATTTCAAATAACACTTTCAAGCCAACAGTAATAACCTGATCAAATTTGATTTTTGGAAAAAAATATCTTTGTATCGGACAATGTAAATCTAAGATCAGACTGCACATTCTCAGCAGCCTGATCTTGATCTGCACTGTATGCAAAATGTATCCATTGTTATGTGATGAATTGTGAGGTATCATGTATAACAAAAATATGATTAAACGGGCAAACTGCCTTAGGCTTATCCCAGAGCATTGTTCAAATAAACACTTTAATAATCATATCATCACAAGCAGATGACCTTTTCCTTGCAACAGACTGTGGTTAAGAACAGTGTGGCACAGGGAGAAATTGCTCACATAGAAATATGGCACAATGCCTCAACATCGTATATCAAATCTTTATTCAAACCAAATAAACGTCTCTGACTTGACTGTTGTTAGTGTTTCTTCCAGAGCTCCAGACAAGAGGGATCGAGTCATTATTTCTCTTCGAAACCCTATGTAATGGGTACTCATTAGAAACGCCTCGATGAGACAATTCTAATGAGTACCCACAACATAGGCTTTAGTTGAGAATAGATCAATACTTTCGATTTTGAAATCAAAATCACTCACTCTACCTGGAACTTTGTTCTGCTGTGTTTTTTGTTACATAAATCATTCCATGCTAGAAAATTCCAGGTGTCAATAAAAAACTATGAGTTAAAGGCACCTTCAAGATCAGTTCTTTTTTTCTTTAATTTGTATACAACTCTTAAAGAAAATTAATAGTTCAACCTTCCATACATTTCAACATATGGAAAAAGAGATACAATTGCACTAAAATCCACAGCATTGATTGCTTGTCTATATCTTGTTATAACTTTGTTTTTTTCAAGTCAGTGTTTAGCAATATTCCAAAGGTGTTGTAGGGATGTACATACTTTGTTGGCTGATTCTGCCAGTCCACCATGGAGCGCCCTTCATTTGCCCACTCAAAAATGCTCCCTTCAAGGTTGTAGATGTCAGTATCTGCCTTGCTGTCTGCAACAACAACAAAAAGAATTAGAAAAAAACTGAATTCAATAGTCTTTAAATTGATATCTGCCTAATTAACCCATTTACCAAACAATCCTGGCATTTCTTGACCCTTCTGAAAACATTGTGGGAAAAGGAGAAAATGCTGCTAACTGACATTTTCTCATTTTCCCCACAATGTTTTCTACCCTTACCAAGACAAGTTTCGATTTTTTAGTCACATTAATTTTGACATCTGCCAAGGCTACCAATTTGTTCTAGTCTAAAATTTATTTATATTGTTTTTGTAAAGACACCTCTCAGGAAAACAGTTTTCAAAAACATTGCCTGATAAACAGAAATTTCCGGTAAACAGAACTTTCCCCCTCTGCAACAACATTTTCTATCCTTTCTGGGACAATAGCCATCATTCCCTTAACCTACTTCCATGTCCATAAGAAACTAAACAACAACAAGTTCAATAAATGTTTTATTGAATTGTCTGGTAGCACCTGGGCTGGTGGCTCGTGTGTTTGTAAGGGTTTTACATGAATTTTGGAATGGATCTTTATATGCTCCGATCCATCAATGCATTTTTGTACCTCAAAACAAGAGTGAATTTCGCCAAGTCCACAGAGGCCAGTTGTCCAGAGCTGAATGACAACGTTTAAGCCCAAACCACCTGAGGCACATGCACTTAACTACAACCCGTACATTATATGCACGGTGAAAAGAAATAAATTTCCTTCTAATTGGTGCCCAATCAACCATAAAAAATTATATTTCTAGCCACGTTTAAATTGTCTTATGCAAATGCTTTTTAATTCGACTGCTGGGTGGTACCGGATTAACCCTTTACCATACAATGACAATATAATTATGATCCCTGCTTTGACCATTGAAGATTAGTGGCAGGATATATGGAGGCACGGTATCTAGGCAAGGGGCTGGCAACAAAAAGTTGGGAATTTTTTAAAAACTTTGCATGTGGTCAAATTAAGTAGGCCAAGTGCCATGGAATTTTCTGACATGTTATTACAGGTTTTTAAAAAGAATCCTTTATTGGATGACTTACAAGTATTGTGTAACTGTAAGAGCCATCCATGAATGGTTCGGCCATAAGTTTTCCTTGAAAAAGCAAGTTTTGTTTTTCCACGTTCCAACTTTACATTCAAAAACAGAAGCTAGACCACTGCGTACACTCATGGCATCAAAGACTAGCTTCGTCTTTCTGTACGTAATTCCAAAAAAAAGAGTGCTTTAGGTCAAAAACATGTAACAAGTTAAGTTGATACATTTTCAACCCTGCCTTTGGCTACTGCATGTTTAAAGGGTTGCTAGAGAACTCGTACCCTGGAGATCTCGTACTCTGGAGAACTCGTACCCCAATCTGAAGGGTACGAGTTCTCTAGAGAACTCGTACCCTGGGTACGAATTCTCCAGAGAACTTGTACCCTACAGATATTTTTGGGGATAAACTTGTATATGTCATTCAGATTTTGGTAAAATGGTGATTTTCATTTTATCTTTTGTGAAATGAGTAAGTTATACAATAATCAAGCATTGGTAACGGGTATTTGTAGTAAAATATCAGTTTTGTTACCGGATGTTTGATTGATTAAAATGAAAAGGAAGTAAGGTAAATGGGCAGGTAAATTCAAGAAAGATGAAATTATCAGTTAGATCTACATTATCTGGATTCATCTAATGATTCAAAGATAGGTTTTTTTTAAAGGCTTGTTTAGATACTTTTATGTTTGTTAATGGAGTATGCCATTTTCTTTCTGAAGGAGTCAAAGGTGTCTGGCACAATGAAGTCACATATTTGGTGTGATAAACATGATTAAGCACACTTGCCATTTACCAGCATTTAAACCTGTATAGTTCTTCAAAAGGACTGTTAACCCTTTACCAATCAATCTAAAGGTTTTACGAGGAACAAGACTAATATAAACATTGTTGGAAAAGGATTAAAAGATTATAACTGGTTCTTTATTATGTAAGAAATCTAGCTCTTTGAATCTTGATGGATCCAAATAGTGCTGAGTGGCTAAATACCACCCTTTGGGAGATAGATTTTGAAAATGTTATTGGAAAAAAGGGAGAGGGTGCTTTTATAACCAGTATTTTCTCTTTTTCCCACCGTTTCAGTCCGATAAATAAATACGTCTGTACCATATATGAATTTGTTGTATACAATTTTGAAGGCACTATGAGTTTACAGATAGCAATATTTGCAATCTCTCTCTCTCTCTCTCTCTCTCTCTCTCTCTCTCTCTCTCTCTCATTTTCATTGCCCAAACTTCTTCTATGGTTTCTGGGACGTTTACTTCACGATCTCGAGTTTCAACTACACCGAAGGAGTAAGCATTGTGGGAAAAGGTGCAAAATCAATTAACCAACATGGTTTCCTTTTTCCACGTGTTTTCTCACCTTTTCAGCTTCTTCAGGGGGCTTATATGAAATTTTCGACTTACAAGCTATTCTACGGAGGCATTTTTGCTGAAACATTGTGGCCAAATGATGTCACTGACTTTTCCAATTATTACCCTACGTGCTTTACTCTTTTGGAGTCAGAAGTATACTGTACAGGGGACTTCATGGACGATTCACTAAAATTCAGAAAAGATTTTTTCTAAAAGGTTTGACTGTGAATCTTGATGGTGTAAATCCAAGCTCAGACTGCATTTTTTGCATATTGATCTTGTTCTTTACTACCCGTTTCGATTCTAGCGTTAAATGAATTAAGGGTTCAATATTGTATATTAGAATTATGTTACAGTAATTTGATCATTGTGAAAATCACACCTTTCTTGCTCTCTTTGTTCAGGAAATTTGCCTTTTCACCAGGTGTGGAAATTTGATTAATTCCGTGTTCATTTTATCAACTCCTTCCATTTAACAAATATCTAATCCAATCAAATACTAATTCCTAGTCCGTTCTTACACAAAACATTATTAAATATCAATTCAAAACTTGAATGCAAGTGAAGGATACCCGAAGAATTGAATAGAGCAAAAATTAATTCTACTAATGATTTCTAAGTTGAATACAATTTATTTATCGTTCATAAATCTTCTGTCTTTACGATTTTTACATCAAATACAACATACGTCCCCATGAAAAAATACACAGATTTCTTTACTTTATCTGTCTTTTCAATACATGTACAAGGAAAAAAATCATCAAATGTATACATTACAATAACGGCATAAAAATAAAACTTGACAGCATGCTGGTAAACTAACATTATATTTATTAGTAGGGGTACGAGTTCTCCAGAGAACTCGTACCCAGGGTACGACTTCTCTGGAGAACTCGTACCCTCGAGATTGGGGTACGAGTTCTCCAGGGTACTAGTTCTCCAGGGTACAAGTTCTCCTGATACCGTTTAAAGGAGAGACTCGGAGAGAAATACGCTAAATATACACCATCAAACGCTGTCAGTCACGATTTTAATTATGGAAACGATCACTCGCCATATAAATAAATTCAAAGTGAACCTCTATTCGTGCCGGTCGGCAACTTGTTTCCCTTCCCGGAAATGAATGAAAATTGAAAGCTTAACTTTGATTGGTGGACTACGGAGGTACGTAAATCGGATTGACCAATCAGAAACAGGAAGTGATAAACGTTTGATATTGAGATCGATTAATGGTCTAAGGGAGAAAACTCGTACTATCTTATGTCTTTATGTCAACCAGAGTTGTCTCCCATATTGCAGGACAGCATAAAACCGCAAACGAATGAAATGGGTAACAACGGGATTGTAGTTTGTAAATAAAAGCTGATCGAAATGAAAACAACTTTTCATGAATATGAAGAATACTCCATATTATAACAATGAAATATATTTAAGCCGCGCTCTGGCTAAAGGGAGCCTAATGCATCTCCATTATGCATAGCGCGATACAAGCCCGTGTCATCCCATAATTATGAGTCCATAGGAGCCACTTTTTTTCAGTAACCAACTTAATCGTGAGATAGCTTGGTGCTCTGACAAAAAGGAAATTGACCAATATAAAAAAAAAAGTTCCAGCCCAGGGCGGACCGTGTGGACTGCAGAGGCTGACCGGGGTCGATATTTTTCCGCAGACGCATTAAACCCCCTTTTCACAGAGCACGGCTCATTTTGTTCATTTTATGTTCGTTCTCTGTAAAAGATCGACAATCCCTTATAATTTTGTTCTGTATATCTAGATTAATTTTTTATTCTAACATACAGTTCTAACAGTATAAACGCGAGAATAAATCGAACACCATTGAATTGAAAGGGGCCAAGTAGATGAAATTTAGGACACTTTTAACCCGTGGAATTCGCTTTATTATTATTTTTTTTACTTACGGATCTCGCCTAAACTGGCAATAATGCTATTTAAAGTGAACGAAATTCCAGAGACCGCCATTTTTTTTGGTAACAATTACATGTAATTTAACCTGAAGTTTTTGGATCTTGTGTTAACAAATTTTAGAACAGCCAATCCTGCGAGGTTAAATGTCAACTTGGAAGACCTGGGTTAGATTCTCTTGGATTCACAGGAATTTCCTTAGGCAAGGACATTAAAAACCATAAAGAGCCCTAGCCTGGTACTGGTGAAACCCAGTATCTAAGACATGAGTATGATATCTACCACGATGATATGACCGAAAACAAACAAAATTAAAAGCGGCGTAAGAAAAAATAATCAATAAATATAAATGTACGAGGGAGAATATTTCTCAAAAAGATAAGAGAAAATTTATCTTTAACCCTTTCCCAAACAATCCCTGGTTTTTTCGGGTCTGGAATAGTAGCCTTTTGAAAACATTGTGGGAAAAGGAGAAAATGCTGGTAACCAGCATTTTCTCCTTTTCCCACAATGTTTTCTACCCTATCATAGACAGAAATCATCTTTTCAGAAGGAGTTGAATTGTCGCCTGCAAATGCGTTCAATTTGGTATAGTCCAAAAGTTTGTCGTTTGGGAAGGGTTAAATGCATATTCTATAAATTTTACATATTTATATCTTCAAAACACTACACACATCTGATTTTATCGTGAAAACACACATTCTCTACATATCAATGTTACAAATCGTTTTTTATTCCAATCGTCCTAATAGCCGTTACACATAGAATATAATTTATTCGTTTGCGGTTTTATGCAGTCCATTGATTGTAAGGGAAACAACTCTGTTAGGCCTAAGGATACAATCAAAGTACGAGTTTTCTCCCTTAGACCATAAAAATTTCCTAATTTCAGTGGCCTGTCTTTCTTGTCTCTGATTGGTCAACGAAAGGATACAGACCTCCATTTTGCACCAATCAAAACGATAACTGTTCCAATTAGCTTTTATTTCTGGGTCAGGAAACGAAATGGCCGGTGCATGGATGGTGGTGTCTATAGGTTGGAACGTGTCCAGCTAGTTAAATAATAACTGATAGCACTCGGTGGCATTTGTGCTGGCGATTGAGGTGTCGTTTTAATCATAAGTTGCTCTGTGCATTTTCCTGTGTTTTTTAAAGTTGAATTTGAAATGGAAACAGGCAAAACCTAAGGCTAAAAGGATAGACATTTTTGGATGTCAGAAGTTTAGGCTGCGGACCATGGAAGATTCGGTCCTTTGTCGACCACTGACTTTTGAGTAGATTCGGCCAAAATTTTTGAGAAATTTAGGCCCGAAAGTTGAGAAGATTTGGCCCACGTTCTTGACCAGTATTTTTGGCGTGGTCCCTAGAAAGACTAGTGACCGAAAAACACCGGAAAATGCACAAAAAAAAAACCCCGCCGGAAAACACCGAAAAATGGGACTATGGGTCGAATAAGTATGTAATGTGAACTAGGAGTATTTGGGAAAGGAAGTTTTTAACCTCTTCTCCCCGAAATTCCCTTTAATTCGCTGAAAAAAAGCATCGTTGCTTCTTCATACCTTTCCAATATTATGTCCCAAAAACTTTCACAAAGTTAAAAAAATCGTAACTGTCCCCAAAGGCGATGTTACTTTTCGACTGGTCGCCTCTGGTACGGTGTACAGTAAATATCCAAATGCATGTATCACCGGGGCGTCTCATTATTGAGACTAATCAAATGGGTGAATGGGTGTTGCTTGGTTAGTCATACATAGGATATGGTGGTAGAATGTTACCCTTTAACTCTTTACCAAACGACAAGGTTTTAGACTGGTCCAAATTGAATGCACTTGCAGAAGACATAATAAATGTATCTCTAGAATTGAAATTTGTTTCCAGCAGGTTAGAAAACATTGACGAAAAAGGAGAAAATGCTGGTTACCAGCATTTTCTCCTTTTCCCACTATGTTTTCAAAAGGCTTCTATCTCAAGAGTCGTAAAAACCAGGGATTGTTTGGTAAAGGGTTAATCTCCTTTAACCGCATAAATATGCCTTAAAACACCAAAATGTTGACAATACCTCATCTGCCCTAGCATTAATTTCGCCGAAAACCTCTTTTATACGCCGAAAAACACCATCCATTGATGAAACACATAGTTTTTGTGATTGTATCTCAGAAAAATGCTTTATTCTGGGTCAACTGCCGAAAAACACCTGATTGGCTGAATTTGTCGAAAATGACTGGGAAGGGCGAAGTATCTTTATGTAATGTGGGGAGTCTGAGGATTGTTCTTAAGTTTACCATATCTCAGATATATAAAAGATATACTAAAGCTTTTATCAACCAGTGACTCCTGGTGTTTTCCAGGTTTTTCCGGCGTTTTTCAGTCATTAAGTTGTTTATGTTTTTTCTAGGGACTTCAAATGAATTACAGCTGAAGAGAAGAAGAAAAGTCTCTTTGTGATTGTCAAAACAAGATTTATTATTTAATACAGTTTACTTGCTCAGACCTTTAGCTTACAGTCCTAGGTATTAACATCCTCCATAAAGAAAGATTTGAAAACATTTCTTACTATCATTATAAAGACATAGGCAAACACTAGAGCCCAATTAATTTGTAATCTGCAAATCATCAAGTAAGACTTGTAAAAACTTTAGTTCTTCTGTAAAGAGTTAAATTAGGTAAAGGCAGGATTCACTACTCTTACATGCATTAACCCTTCACCTAAAGACAAAATTTTGTACTCAACAAAATTTGAAGACAACAGATGAATCTGGGCTTTTATGACTTTGTCCTTGATAGGTGTAACCAACATTTTCTCCCTTTTCCACACTAATTTGAGAAGCCTTCTCCGGGGTCATTAAAACTTTGGATTGTGCAGTAATGTTTAACTCTTTACCAAATGACAAGCAAGTTTATAGACTGGTCCAAATTGGAAGCAGTAGCAGACGACAAAATAAATGGGACTGAAAAATGGAAATTTGATGTGGGAAGGGTAGAAAACATGTGGGAAAAGCAGAAAATGTTGGTTAGGCCCAGCATTTTCTCCTTTTCCCACAATGTTTTCAAAAAACTTCTTTCTCAGGGTCTTGAAAAGTCGGAATTGTGTGGTAAACGGTTAAATTACATTTTTTCCTTTCAGCATGGAGTTCTGCCTGGTATACAGACATTTCGTACCATAACCATTTCATACCATTATTATATTACCATTTCGTACCAAAGGATTATTACCATTTCGTACCATGCACTGACCATTTCGTACCATAATATTGCAAATTCGTACCATAACTTAAGAATTCGTACCAAGTTGATAGTTTATTTACCTAACGGTTATTAAGATGTGTTTTTCGATGATTTTTTAAAAAAAAATGTTCCTTTCACAATTGCAAAAAGTTTTAACGGCTGCATTTGTTGCATATGTATAAAGTAAATATTCGCTAATCAATTAAAGGAAGCAATCGATGTTTGACACAGTTGAGAGATAATTACATTGTTTGGTTGATGTTTGTTACATGATTGGTAATTACAATTTGAAAATAATTTGTTTGGTGTTTGCCTTTAATTACTTTTGTCACAAAATTGAAATAAAAATGTCGAATGCAAAAGCGAAAAAAATCATCATTGCGTTATTCATCTACACATTCATCCATTATGTTTCGTTTATATCTATTATAATCTTATCTTATATTGCAAGTATTATTAATCAAATAAACTTTTTTTACATCTAAGTTCGACGGTTATTTTCTATAATTTGAATAGATTTTCTAGGTGAAATCATGATACAAAATGACCATAAATATGGTACGAAGTGGTAATATCATGGTACGAAATGACCAATCCTATGGTACGAAATGGAAATTTCATGGTACGAAATAACCAATCCTATGGTACGAAATGACTGGTACGAAATCGTTATGGTAAGAAATGTCCATAATTCTTCTGCCTCACCCAAGGAACATTCCTGCCAAGTTTCATCAAGATTAGCCCTGTGGTTTAGGAGAAAAAGATGTTTAAAGAAATTGGTGACGATGGACATTGGGCGATTATAAAAGCTCACCATGGGCACTTCATGCTCAGGTGAGCTAAAAAAAAAATGTCAGCGTATCATGACGAATAGAAGATAGTTAAAATACATTTCACTCAACCTAAGAATATACAGAACCACGAAAAGTAGTCATCCCCATCAGTTCGTTTCAAGACATCAATGTAAAAGAAAAAATGAACGGATGGACTTTCAATTTTGAATGTGTTGTAAGATGGTAAGTTGTAGGCAAGAGGTGGTGTATTTTATAGTATAGATAACTGTCCCTAAAAGCAATGTTACTTTTTGACTGGAGACTCCTCTGGTACACTATAAATGTCCAAATATGAAAAATATCACCATGGCGTCTCGTTATTGAGACTAGTGTAACTTAGTTCTGGCTGCCACGAAATAACTAGTTCTTGGAAGAATTTTCAACCGAGGTACTAGGACGCATTCCGATTACAGTTACACAGAGCCCTATAGATATACAAAATATGACCTTTTTTTGTCCTGGTGAAAGATTGAAATCTTATGCATAGAGTGAACATTATAGGTATTTTTTTCACACATGGAAATTTTATCGCCGATATTCACGAAATGAAATCAATTTCAATCTTTCACTGAAATGAAAAAAATAAGATCCTATGGTGGCATAGTTCTGCCACAAGATAGCTATCATGATAATTTTTTGAAGACTATTGAGATATATTACAGTGTCCTGGAAATTTTTTCGAAATAGTAAAAAGTTTCCTAAAAAATTTATCACCATAAACTTAATATTTTAATGAAAAATTTCTCAAAAGCTGACATTCAAGATAAAATTATCATGATAGTTGCATCTGTTTCTCGATACCTGTAAATAGTAAATTCACCATTTGTATGTAATTTTTTAATCCAAAAGATTGCAGTAAACAAAAAGAAATCATGATTAGCAGAATTATTGCCATACTTTTATCCTGAAAACTTTTATTATCTAGACAGTACATGTATTTCTAGGAAACTTTGTTTTATCACAATAGTTCTCTTAACCCTTTACCAAACAACATAATTTTAGACTGGTCCAAATTGAAAGCATTTGCAGATGACAAAATAAAAGTGACTGAAAATTTGAAATTTGTTTTGTGAAGGGTAAAAAACATTGTGGGAAAAGGAGAAAATGCTGGTTACCATCATTTTCTCCTTTTCCCACAATGTTTTCTAAAAGCTTCTCTCTCAGGGGCGTCAAAAGTAGGGATTGTGTGGTAATGGGTTAAATTATCGCAATGCCTATCTCGTATCTCACGGCAGAAATATGCCACCATATGATCCAGATAGTGACATGTTTCCTGGAAAAATAAAATCATGATAAGCCTAATATTTTATCGCAAAATTTCCCAGTCATGCTCGAAACTTACATTCGAGGTGTAATTATTGAGACAATTCTATCCATTTTTGATATCTATAGAGTAAAGGATCAAGCCTCTACCAAGAAATCCGAGAGAAGTCTTATGAAGGATGACCTGAAAAAAATCAATTTATAAAGGAAGAATATTGCTGGTTATCAGTCCCTTTAACTCTTTATTACATAACAATTTTAGACTGGTTCAAATATTGAAAGCATTCGCAGACAACAAAATAAAGGTGACTGAAAAATTGAAATCTGTTCTGGGAAGGGTAGAAAATACTGTGGGAAAAGGAGAAAATGCTGGTTACCAGGATTTTCTCCTTTTCTTAGTGTTTTCAAAAGGCTTCTTTCTCAGAGGCATCAAAAGTAGGGATTGTATGGTAATGGGTTAAGCTACAATGTTTTGCACATATTTATCTGGTTTCAAGAAGATTTGACCCCAAGTAGACTGCATCAAAGCTGACTTTTGATGTTTGGATTTAACATGAAAGCTGAGAAGACTGGATCCCAGATTTTTTTTCCCTATTGTAAACACAATTCATTCATGTCTGGGTAGAGTTGCTAGTTACTCTTGATTATCTGTTGTAATTATGTTTCCAGAACTAATAGGTAAATTGGTCATGTGTAATTGCTCAAAATATGGAGAAGCCCAAAAGTTTATATACAAGTGAAGCTCTTCAGACATGTTTACCGGTATGTGAAATATACCTTGTGTTGCTAAATAGCCAGATAGTTATATTATCTTTGGTACTTAAATGAAATTAACATAAGCATAATAAATTTTCTGAGATTTATTCGATATTTTCTTCTGCAAAACTGTAAAGGAATAAAATTTATATCTATAGATAATATTTCAGAACCAACGGAATCATTGCTGAGCATATATACATAGTAAAGATTGAAGGCAAAAAAGAAAGTATATTAACAACAACTTTAACATTTACTTTATGAATGGCCATTCCCTTTACCAAACAACTCATAAGACTTGTTCATGCTGAAAGATTTTGAGGACATTTTGTCTTTTACTGTTCACCAAACGAAAAAATTTTAGACTGGTCCAAATTGAAAGCACTTGGAGAACACAAAATAAACATGATTCAAATATTGACATTTGTTTCCAGCAGGATAGAAAACATTGTGGGAAAAGGAGAAAATGCTGGTTACCAGCATTTTCTCCTTTTCCCACAATGTTTTCAGATAGTGTCTATCTCAGGGTCTTCAGAAGTCGGGATTATGTGGTAAAGAGTAAAGCAGGTTGAAAGCAGTATGGAAACGACAACAATTATTGTAATGAGCGTTTTTCTTCCTTTTCCAACCATGATTTCTAAAAGTCCTTGGGTTTTACAACCATAGGGTTGTTTGCTAAAGGAGTAGGTAACTTTACAGCATACAAGATATGTAAATAGGAAGACTTATTAGGACAAAAGAATGCATAGGAGTTTAAAACAGAAAGAAGACGGGTACAAATATATGTACAGATAGAAGACAAATATAAACTATTCTGCAAGAACAAAAAATTTACGAGTATAATTATATTCTTATTTTCAAGTCACTAAATTCTGAAACAAACTTGCAGTTGAAAACTCTGAAATCATCCATGCCCTACAGCCCTACACATTTCAATTAGGATTTAATTAAAAAAAAAAAGATAAAGTTGGTGAAATGGCTTTTTCAAGAAGTTTCCCCACTTGCAATAGCAGTTCAAACATTTACCTGACCAGGAAATTCTAACTACTATCAAACTGAAAACATCTGCATGCAGCAACTAAAATATGGATAGAAATAATGCAATGTTTTCTGAAAGGATAGAAAACATTGTGGGAAAAGGAGTAAATTACCAGCATTTTCTCCTTTCCCAACAGTGTTTTCAAATGCCCTGTTCTTTAGGGTCATTAAATCTGGATTCTATAGACTTAAATAAGTAAATGTCGGAGGATAGAATATAGACAGAACAAACTCAAAACCACTGATTCTTCTTTTGTATGTGTTTACACTGACACCTTTTTTCAGAAAGCCTAAAAACAATTAGAGACAAATGCAAAAGAAAAAGTAGGTGTCTTATAAACTGCAAAAGAAATTTCAGCAACAGAAGAACTTGCTCTGCATTTAGTTGCAATAATGTATATACAGTACTAAAAAAAGAGAAACAGCTTCACAATTGTTCTGTTTAAATGTTCATTTTATAAAGAATTAATGTGTCAATATGCAAGAAACTTTTAAAAATCTGTACATCTGAATATCAAAATAGATCTAAATACTTACAATTATAAAAAGCATGTTTGCATAAAAACAAAAACACATATAAAACTAAGTCCTTCAACACATTTGGATGCAAGGCACACTATTACTTGCTGATCGTTTGCATCATGCTGCACAGATCATTCTGTCTGATCTTGGACATACACTTGAATCTATGCTGTTGTTGTCTTTCAAAGGGTAGAAAACATTTAGAGAAATTGTTTACCAATATAGTCACCTTTTCAAATTTGATCATTTGGTAAAGGGTTAATAGATAACCATGGTACAGATGTAGTACATACATCCATAAATGGGCCCATGAGTTAATCTATACACTTAAAAAGTTTCGGACACAAAGTAACTCGAAGTGTATAAAATGAGATTCAAAAAGTTTAAAAGACATATAAAACGGGTATTATGATTGTCATATGATCATCCACAATAATAAAAAGAAAAATACACGTATGTACTAGTACAAGAATTTACATACGTAGCTTCAACTTGAGTTCTTACATAGATAAAAACACCATAAAAATCATACAACTTGCAACTAAGTGAACTGAATTCAATGTCAACTAAGTAAATGGGCTTTGCTCTATAAAAAGGGGGCTAAATGCATTTCTGTGATGTTTTATACCAAGCAAGTCATCATATAGTTTTGCCAAAAATTGACTGCATCATGGGGTAAACCAGTCTGCTAAGCAGCAGAACACCTACCAAAATTTAAAAAAATTGATGGGGTCAGCATGAAAGGACTGTGCAGGCTGACCTGTGTTTGATACTTTTTACAGAAACCACTTTCCACAGAGCATATATGTATCTGATGTGTGTTCTAAAAACACAAAACTTATTTGAAAGGAGCAGTAAGCTTACAATAGTTTGTTAACTTAGTAACTTACAAAGCTACATGATATTTAGGGATTTTTTCATCCATCAGGACTTGTTTGTATGTTTCCTTTTTCTCTCTTGCTCTCTCAACCTTGCTTTAACTCATTACCAAACGACAATATTTTAGACTGGTTCAAATTAAAAGCATTTGCAGACGACAAAATAAAAGTGAATGAAAATTTGAAATTTGTTTTGTGAAGGGTAGAAAACAAAGTGGGAAAAGGAGAAAATGCTGGTTACCAGCATTTTCTCCTTTTCCCACAATGTTTTCTAAAGGCTTTTTTTCTCAGGGGCGTCAAAAGTAGGGATTGTGTGGTAATGGGTTAATCATTACATAGCAACAGTACACAAGACTGCTATTCAGTATTCTAAGCAAGTGCTTTACTTCTAACATTATCCTTTACCATACGATCCTGTGTTTTAATGGCTCTGAAAAAGAAGGCTTTTTAAAACATTGTGGGAAATGGAGAAAATGCTGGTAACCAATATTGCTCCTTTTCCAATGTTTCCTACCTTTCAAAGGCAAAAATCATTACTTGAGCCACAACTGAACTATAATCTTCAAATGCTAGGACTTTGGCCTGGTCCAAAATTTGGTCTGTTGGTAAGGGGTTATACTGACAGGGAACAAGATGTTCTGCTATCCTATAAATTTTGGGTGTATAGAAGGAAGACCAACTATGCAAAGTGAATTACAGTATTTGGGTATAAGTTTTGCAGATTTGCAGCAGATAACTACAGATTCTTATAAAAATCAAGAAATTTCCTACCTTTCAAACAATCTTTTCATCTCAAAGACAAATTCAATCATTTGAGCTACATTTCATTAGTGATCTGATTTCTTGCAATTTGGACAATATTAAAAATATATCACCTTGTAAAGCCATAAAGGTATAATCAACAGTTTGTACTTCAAACTTTGAGAGATCTTTCACAACATCTTGGTCTGTCTGAATACAAAGCCTCAGGCTACTGGTTTTTTACCCTTCAAGCACCCACACAAAGACAAGAAAATAGTGAACACATGTGTTAAATTTTACGTAGAAAGAAAACATATATATTCATTTGTATCACATTGAAGGATCTGTGCTGATGAGAACTTCATTCACTCTTTTCAACAGGAACTGTTTGTCCTTAGCATCCTATTAAAGAAAATAACAACAATACATTAGCATTAACATCAGAGTAATTACATGTACTCATAAGTCATAAACTATCTACGAAGAAAACAAAAGTACAGAAATGTCAAAATCAAAAGCACATGAAGATTAAAAAATGAACTATAGCTGTCACTGAACTCAAGTGTGACTTAATACCCCTGCCAGCGCTCTGACAGAAAAAAAGTGTCAAGTTCAAGGGAAGATAATTCCTCAACCTGAAAGACTTGACACTTGAAAACTGCGCCTTGCAAATCTTAAATATATGATCAATATATGTGCAAAGTTTCCATACAATTGAAGGAAAACTGTAGGAGGAGTTTGCAACACAAAATTACTAGTATTTTTTACACAGACGGACACACGGACAGACCAACACAGAGACAGGCTGATTCCAGTATACCCTCGAAAACATACTTTTTGTGTGGGTATAATGAAGCTTAAAATAATGAAATATATCTAGAAAAACCTTATGAGAAACATGCAGGAAACTAGCTTTTTTTCCAGTCTGATCATTTTTTAAATTTGGGTATTACTATGTCAAAAATGCCATCATATGACAAAATAGTGTTCAAATACAAAAATGTGGGTGCCAAGGCTTGGCTGCAGGAGCTCGATTTTCAGTGAAAATTACTAGTATAAGTTGAAAGAAAGCATGACTGTGTAAAAAATACTTTGATAGTAACCTGCCATTGTTGTACAAACTCTTTACCACACAATCCCGACTTTTAACGACCCTGAAAAAGAAGCCCTTTGAAAACATTGTGAGAAAAGGAGAAAATGCTGGTAACCAGCATTTTCTCCTTTTCCCACAATGTTTTCTACCCTTCCAAAAGAAATTTCAAATTTTCAGTCACTTTTATTTTGTTGTCTGCAAATGCTTTCAATTTCGACCAATCTCAAATTTTGTTGTTTGGTAAAGAGTTAAAAGTGAACATAATGTCCAAGTTCAAAGTAAATATCTTCTGAGATAATTGCAAAATGTCACAGTTTTTGGACAACAATGCGAACTGAGCTAAAACAGGAAAATATGATCTTACTGGAACCCCAGCTTTTATGGAGCTTTCATCTTACTTCTTCACACTCTACAAAATAGTTTTCTTGGCTTTACCTCAGCTTTCGCAATGACTATCATCAATCCTCAGAAAGAAATTACCAACAGACAGACTTATGGCATGTTTATAGTCTCCATCAGGGAAACTGTAGACCACTAATAAATATACCTTACCATTTTCAGTTGATTAGTCATTATTTTTTCTCTCCTCTTGTAGCCTTGTCCAAGTAACCAAAAAAAGTAGATTAGAAAACTGGAACAAAGATCAAAAAATCTTTTGAAAACGTGAGTGGCATTATGGTCCCCAGGGTTAAATCCATCTTCATAGCACATTATACCATCCATGTTGTCACCTTTTAACCCTTTACCACACAATCCCTGCTTTTGATGACCCTGAAAAAGAAGCCTTTAGAAAACATTGTGGGAAAAGGAGAAAATGCTGGTAACCAGCATTTTCTCCTTTTTCAACAATGTTTTCTACCCTTAACAAAACAAATTTTAAATTTTCAGTCATGTTTATTTTGTCGTCTGCAAATGTTTCGGATTTGGACAAACCTAAAAGTTTGTTGTTTGGTAATGAGTTAAAGATTCATTTTGTCTATAAAATTATTGATTTGTGTCCAGAACAACTTGTCTGAACTGAGTGGGCAGACATTGCTTATTGTTTCTACATTATATAGCCTTCTGATTCACAGCAACATCACATTTCACACATTTTTGTTTGTCTATAGAAAGTATGTTGTACTAAAATCAAACTAAAGCACATCTTACAAAAAAGCTAACTTACAAAACTAATGAATCACTTGTGGTAAAAACCTGTTAACCTCCATACACACACAAACACAGCAACAATTTACAATGCAAAGAGTAACTTTGAGACCACTTTAGACTAAGATCAGATGAAAATAATTTGAAGTCTAATTCAGGATTTGAACTTTCAAATGTATTGATATTTTACTGACTTCATGAAGGGAAAATGGATATTCCATTTGTCATATTTCTTATCACTACAGCAACTTACCACAGAACAATGATCAGAGGTATCAGAAAACCAACAGTTCCTAGGAACAGCACAATGTCCCTCAGTGTTTCTGGCCATGTCCTTATAGTATAAGTTAAGGCATCAAATATTTTGTAACTTTGAGATGTGTATACACGGAAAGGTCCACAGCTCTGGGATGGAGGCATCCTGTAAACAAATTATCTTTCATTTACAAAACATTTTTCTGTGACATCTGCTGGTAAAGTTTATAAACCACAGCAAATTTTATACCAGCAATTTCACCTTTTTCCACAATGTTTTACAGAGCTTCTTCTTTATGATTGTGTAAAATTAAGTTAAATGTTTTACAGAGCTTCTTCTTTATGATTGTGTAAAATTAAGTTGTAAAGGGTTAAAAGAAAGATTTAACTAAATGAATTTATTCTAGATACTTATGACAAGTCACTAGTCATTTCCAAATTGCTTTTAAGTATTTTTATATTCATGTCTTTCACCGTTTGAAAATTTGAGTGACAGTTTTCCTTCACAGGAAGTTTGGAAAACAAATATATATGTTTATATGTTATTTTGTGTTTAATACTGTTTTCAACATGATACCAAATATCACAGCCAGTGCATCTATCCATTATTTTGCACAGTTTCCTCCGTAACTCAGTGGCTGCCTTTCCAAAAGTGAAAGCGGTAACCCACTGAATAGTTCTACCATAAAACAGATAGAGCAAAGGAAGTACTTACTCGCTGATCATATAACCAATTGGTAAAGTTGTGAGCATGAACGAGAACAGCAGGACAAACATGAATAAAGAATGAGACCTAGCAGTTCCAAAATGTAGCTGATTGTGTGCACAGTTCTTTAAAAGAGTCCACTGAAATAAAATTATTGTTATATTGTCAACAAACCTCTTGACAATATTATTGAAAGATACAAGTCTATAAAATAAAGGGAGTGTAGCATGATTCAACCACTGATAAAACAGAAAAAGAAATAAGAAAGTTTTTTTTTTTCCTCAAAATATTGAAAGATATTTTTAAAAAAAAGTTAAATAATTAATAAATGTCCAAGTAATAATACTGATTTTGAAAAATTACCAACAACGAAAAATAAAACATGGTTTATTTGACTGAATTTGACTCCCAAAAGTCTTTGAAATGGTAAAAGCATTGAAGGAAGATCCTATTTCCTCAGGGTCTTAAAAATATAGGAAATAAAGGCTGATGGTTACTTTCCAATCCCTGTAAATTTCTTTGTGTGTACACCACAAACGAAACTGTCATAAGCAGTCAAACCTAGTGTTTAACCCTTTACCCCATAAGGCATTTCTATGGTATCTCTAATTGACCCTAAACAACAGCAGAGATGAAGCAGTTTCTTATGCGTATAGGACACCTTTTGACAGCATAGAAAACATTGTGACAAAAGGTGAAATTGCTGGTGATGAGCAATTTCACCTTTTCTCACAATGTTTTCCAAAGGCTATAACAAGCAATGTGTAGAAATGAGTATCAATGGAGTAAAGGGTTAAATATTGAGTTTTGATGCTGATGAAATGTATCTCAGTATTATACCAAAACAAACCATTTTACTTCACTGTACATTCTGAAAACAGTATAACAAGAGCTTCACAGAGCAGCACATGTACACCCAAGGAGATCCAAATTTTAAAAGACTTATGCACAACTACACATCATTGAGATTCATTGTGGTAAGTCTCAAGTTATAAGGATGGAAACTGCAGGAGGAGTTGCACACACAAGAAATTGCTATCGGATGGACTCACAGACAGATGAACGACTAAGGCCACAGGGTAATTGGGCGTACAAAAAGAAGGTTTTTATAATAATAATGACTCAAAGCATTTGTACGGGTTCACCTCACATTAATGATATCAGAGTATGTCTTGGTAAACTTCATAATGGAAATATTGTGATACTATCTGGACTTCTGTAAACAAAGTAGATGGATGGGGGAAATTACCTGCATAGAAACATTGCTTGAAATATAGGACAGGCATAATGGAAAAATAATACAGAAGAAAAACCACACAAACCTTTCTGATATAGAAGAATATAAGGCATTTTACAAATGTCATAAATGGAATCAATGGGCTGAATACCATTCCAAGCCTGTGAATAGCAAATGATAGAAAAGTGGTTGATAACAGTATCAAATAACCTAAGATTCAGGGAAATCATGTCAAATGTACATATTTCTGCACATTTAAACCCCTTGCAGTCGATGTCTTCATAAAAAAGAGAAAACTAAGATTTGCCCAGTTATCAAAAAAAATCCTGAGTTGTAATCACCAAAGAAATAAACTTTTTAAAAATAACATGGAGAAATGCTTGTAACAAGCATTTTCTCCTCTTCCAACAGTATTTTTCACCCTTCCTATGATCAGATCAATATTTCACTTGTTGTCTGTAAATGCTTCAGATTAAGAAAAGTCCAAAGGGTTGTCCTGTGGTGGTGGCCTAATTCTGTTTAGACTCGTCTTAATTGAAAGCATTTGCAGACAACAAAATAAACATAACTCAAAAAATTTAAATTTGTTTCCAGCAGGGTAGAAACATTGTTGGAAAAGGAGAAAAACGCTGGTTACTAGTATTTTCTCCTTATCCCACAATATTTTCAAAAGGCCTCTTCCTCAGGGTTGTTAAAAAGTTGTGAAATAAAGTCAGAGAGTTTTCTTAACAATATCTTTTTCACTGCCAAAAGCAAGTTGTATAACTTTAGTATATTTTGTAATCAAGAACATGCAATCTGACCTTATATCTACAACATCCTGAACAAAGTACTTGACTGTGAATCAGTATCATACTCAATATTATGCAATAAAAACATTTTTATAGCCCCCCAAAGTAGATGAATTTAACTACTTGGCAGCTAAAGATGAAATTTGAAAAAATATTCTACAAAAGTTCCACTACCTACCAGCACAGTGTTTGTGTGTATATGATATCAATCACATTTTGCGGAAGATCAAACTCTTGTGGGCCTATCTTTCTTATGATTCCAATTTTGTCACCATATGCATTGTGCAGCAGTCTGTAAAAAGTAAGATCTTCTAACATTCTCATTTATTACAAGGAATACAGTCTCAAAGTTTTATAATCTCATACAGCATTTTTCATATTTTTTAATCTTTTTAGTTTTCTATAACCAGCAAATTAATATAAGGCATCATATAAGTTCAAGCATTAAATAAGTAACAATCTTGTTAACTCATTACCAAACCACAAAATTTTAGGGTTGTCCAAGTCGAAAGCATTCACTGTGAACAAAATAAAAGCACCTGAAAATTTGAAATTTGTTTGTGAAGGGTAGAAAACATTGTGGGAAAAGTAGAAAATGCTGGTTGCCATCATTTTCTCCTTTTCCCTGGCTTTTTACAGGGTTGTCAAAAGTAGGGATTGTGTGATAATGGGTTAAAACTTGTTCAGACAGAAAGCAAAAACTGACATCAGAATACATGTGGCTAAAATCATTTGTCTATGAAAGAATGGAAAAAGGAAAATGCTTGTTATCAGCATTTTCTCCATTACCTACCGTGTTCCTCAACAAAGTTAAAACATGTCGTTTCTTCTGGAGAATAATCACACAAAAGAAATTCTATATGTACTTTATACAAATGTTACAAAAGGTGCTTGCATGGAGTGAACAGTCTACCCTTAACCAAACAATCCCTTTTTTTAATGACCCCGAGACAGAAGCCTTTTGAAAACGTGAGAAAAGGAGAAAATGCTGGTAACCTGCAACAGACTTATTAGAACACTCTTTTTAAATAAAGGATATGGTATGAATCTTACTAACTAGTAGCTAAAGTTAACCCTTTACCAACCGACAATATTTTAGACTGGTCCAAATTAAAAGCATTTGCAGACCACAAAATAAACACGACTCAAAAGTCAAAACTTGACTTTGGATGAGTAGAAGACATTTTGGGAAAAGGAGAAAATGCTGGTTATCAGCATTTTCCCCTTTTCCCAGAATGTATTAAAAAGGCTTCTTCCTCTGGAAATGAAAATTGAATGACTGAAACAAGTTACCTCCGAGGAAACTGCATGAAAATAATGATGCTTATTTCAACAATGAGGTCTAACAATACCAATTTGTACAACTGCTGCCCGACATAGGTCTCCCAACACTGCAATAAACATAAAAACATGTAAAACAGGCATAGATGACCAATGCTCTGACAAAAGGAAGTTTAAAGCATCCGAGTTAAGTTTTATACTAAACCAGTCATCATATAATTACTCGTATGAATCCCTAAAAATCCATTTTGTATCACACATGACTGAATAAAGAGATAAACTGGTCCTTTACATACAGAAAAGTTACAAATAGCAAAAAGTTTCCAGCCATGTTAGTCTGTTTGTAATGCCTAGGCTGACATGAGTCAATACTAACTGCAAATACATTGATCCACCTCCCAGCCCCCCTTTTCCCAAAGCATATAATTTTAGACAACTTATTTTGGCTTACAACAGAGGGGTTTTGAAAACATTGTGGAGAAATTGCACACAAGCCATTCTATTTTTTATTATAGTCATTTGATTAATCTACTGTTTTCATTTTTTTAGGCAGTAATAGTTTAACCCTTTGAGTACTTAGTGCAACTACCTGACATTTCGCAGACAGTGTAGATCAAGATCAGACTGCACACAATGTGCAGTCTGATCTTTGATCTACACTGTCTGATGGGGAGATATTATTCCCAAAAACATAACTTTGAAGCAGCAATATAAGGTTTATTAATTTCCAAATTGAAAATTCAATTTTAGTTATATAGCAGGATAAGGGTTTAGAAAAAAAATCTGACAAGTTATACATTTTCCTTCTTTACAACCTTCTTAACTGAAAAGTACACAAATAAATTTTTAAACATTAGCCTTATTTTGGCAATTTTTCAAAGAAAAATGTCGACCTGTTTTAAATGTTTAGCTCCACAAATCGAAAAAACATCACTAGCCATTAGGTGATGGCATAAAATAAAACCTAAATAAGTATAAAGCTGACCTTGACACTTCCTCTAGTAGCAGAAGAGCTTTGATACAGCCTGTTTCCACAGATCTCATCTTCCTCATCAGTGTTCACAATCAGCTGTCTGTACAAGGATATCATCAGTACCATCAGAGATGCCAGTCTTAACAACACTGACCTAAATATTAGACAACAGTATGGCATATATGCTTTTATGGTACACTACTGGGTCCTGTTTGCATGGCTCATATTTTACATGTGAGAAGAACTAGTCCTGAGTTTTAGAATATTACTTTAGAAATATAAGCTGACATTTCAGAATTTCTATCATTGTCTCAAGCCTTTTTTTTTGAAGGGTTGCAATCTGTACCCTACCTGTGCAATAACGTAAAATTCAGCCAGCCGATGTGTCTTTTGCTGCCATTAATTCTTTGATCATATTCAATGTAGAATGTGTCATCTCATAAATAATAGGAAAAAAGCTTTTGAGGCAGAATGGAAACCACTTGGCTACAAATACAGAATCTGACAGAGCCTAACATGGTGATATCACTAATATAAACTTATACCAATAATCCTACTACGTTTTCGGCATCCCTTAGGAAAATGTCTTTGAAAACATTGTGGGAAATGGAGAAAATGCTGGTTACCAGCATTTTCTCTTTTTCCAACAATGTTTTCAAAAGCTTCCTTTCCCAGAATTATGAAAACCTGGGATTGTTAGGTAAGGTGATACAAAGAAAAAGATATTACCTTGCCAGGGTGACCCATAGAGTTGTACTAGATTTGTATTCCTCTAGAACAACAATTTTCTGGAAGATGATGGGGATAAGAAAGTTGAGCACGGTGATTGTCAAATATGGTGAATATTGCACAAGTAACTGTAGAATCTCATGTATGTCCTCTTTCTGAAGCTATTGAAATTGAAAAATACAGAATTATTTTTTATCACATAACCTCCTTTGTTTTCAGTGTAATATACCCATCGGGAATTTTTTTATCTTATACAAGTGTAATATCACATTTGTGTGACATTATTTTTGATGTCATTGTGTATGCATTTCATATAAGTGAACAGGTTTCATGTGAAGTACAACGGGTGCATTTATGAATGTTTTCGCATCATCTGGTCTATATTTTGTGAAATATTGTTATGTGATAAAAAGAATCTGACATTTGTGGGTGTTTGAGATAAGATTTTATTTAACTCGTCAAGGAAAATGTTATTAAGCTCGCCAAAGGCTCGCTAAATAACATTTCCCTGGACCTGTTTAACAAAATCTTATCTCAAAAGCCAACTCATGTCAGATCCTATATATCCATAACCTAATAACATTGGAAATGTGATTATTCTAATGTGTAATAATAATAATACAAATGAGCCATGCTCTGTGAAAAGGTGGCTTGGTGCATTTGCAAAAAGTATTGACTAAAGTCAGCCTGCACATTCAACACAGGGTGATCTGGGCCGAAATATTTTGCTATTGGTCAGTTTTCAGTATGTCAAGGAACCAGTGTAACCTCTCATTATACACAACAGATTTAAAGGATGTATAGTACTTTGATGACTTGCGTGGTATCATGCAGCACAGAGATGCATCAAGCTCTTTTTGCTAGAGCATGGCTAAAATGAATGTTTACTGATCACCAAACAAAACAAATTCTTAGCAAACAGCTTCAAGAACATCCTTGTAAAGTACAAGAACTAAGGTTTAAATGCTTTTAAGATGGCAATGTTTAAGACTCATCCAAATATAAAGCTTTTCCACTAATTTAATGATCCTGAAACTATGGTTTGTCTTCAATTGGGTCGAAAAATCATTTTTCAAAAAAGGAGCAAATTGCTCATTACCAGCATTTACTACTATTCCCACAATCGTTGGAATAAATTATGATTAAACTCGAAAATTTAAAAAATCTATACATGGGAAAAAAATGTGGTACTATGCCCTTATATACAAATATTTCAAAATGCCATATTCAAACCAAGATAAGGCATTACATGTATATTCCTTTAGAAAGATTATAAATATAGTTTCCAAAATTTAGTCTAACTTAAGTTGAATAAATACATTTATGTGAAAAAGTTGTGAGGAAAGCAGCAATTAGTAGTAACAAGACTGTTGCAAGATAGAAAATAGTCATCTGCAAGTGGACATGGATTAACTCTTTACCACACAATCCTTACTTTTAACGACCCTGAAAATAAGCCTTTTGAAAACAATGTTGGAAAAGGAGAAAATGCTAGTGACCAGCATTTTCTCCATTTCCCACAATGTTTTCTACACTTCCCAATACAAATTTCTATTTTCAAGTCACATTTACATTGTCCCCTGCAATTGCTTTCAATATATCCAAAATTCTGTTGTTTGGTTAAGAGTGAAACAAGTATTGGGCTAGTGTATACACAGTTCAAAAGCAAGACAAATATAATGATAATACCTCCAACAGTTTATCTGTCATAAAATAGATGAGGAACAGTGACCCTCCTAAGAGCACAAGAACAAAACAGTTTACAAGTACTCGTATAAAAATTAATGTTGCCTCATCATTGGCTGTTCTTTCCTCAATCTTTTTCTTCTTTTGTTCTTCAAACACAAGAGCCTGCAAGAATAAAACAGTTGTGTGGGTGACAAACAGACTGAGCAAGATATGGAGCCAACAATGTCTTGGAAGAGTAACATGCTATTTTTGAGAATGTTGTTGCAGACGGGAAACTACTCCTTTTCCTCACAAACTTCTACATGTATAAAATTTTTTAAACCATATTTAACTATAATGTTTTCAAAGTATACTACTACAAAGAAGAGTTTGGAAATCAGGAGATGCTGTGTATTCTCTTTGGCTGTATCAATAGTGCTCATTTCACTTATAAATGTTTTACCCTTTACCAAACAATCCTTGGTTTTTACAACCCCGAGATAGAAGCCTTTTGAAAACATTATGCAAAACGGAGAAAATGCTGAAAAACCAGCATTTTCTCTTTTTTCCATAATGTTTTCTAGGTACCCTGCTCCAAACAAATTTCAATTTTTGAGTTATGTTTACTTTGTCGCCTGCAAGTGCTTTCAATATGGACAATTCTAAATTTTTTTTGGTGAAGGGTTAAAGTGATGTACGAAATGATACAGTATTACAGATATCCCTTGACTGTAGTATTAGCAGTCCATTTGTCATAAATTACATGGTTAATTCTAGATTAATCTAACTACTTTCTAGCAAAATGGCAATTAATACATAGGTCAAAAATTGTTGTGGTTGGTACTTCTAAATCCTAATGTTCATGATTTTAACCAAAATTCTAATGTTCATGATTTTAACCAAACCAAAATTAGGACCCAAAAAATGATAATACAGTAGTTTGCCAACAAAAATGTCACAATATGTCATGGGTTTTAGTCTTTACCAAACGACAAACTATGTACTTTTCTGAATTGAAAGGATGTGCATACGAAAAACTGAATGCAGCTCGAATGATGATGATACGGTAGAATACATTGAGGAAGAAGGAAAAAATGCTCTTTACCACCCCCATATACACATTTTCCTTCAATGTTTTTGAAAGCCCTCCTCTTCAAGGTCATTAAGCCTTTAATCCATAGATACTGATTTCTGTGCATTGCTTGTAGAAGCCTTTGGAAAACATTGTGGCAAAAGGTGAAATTGCTCATGACGAGCAATTTCAACTTTTGCCACAATGTTTTCTACACTATTCAAGGTGTCATATACACATAAGAAACTGCTTCATCCTTGCTGTTATTTAGGGTCAATTAGAGAAACCACAGAAATGCCTTATGGGGTAAAGGTTAAAACTTTGGATTATGTGATAAAGGATTATCATACTACTAATGAAATACTTAAAGTGATGGTAGAATTAATAATTGATTGAATGGTGTTTTATGCCACTAACTTTGTTTTAATCATATGAAGGCGACATGTTCGAGACCCGTCAAGCAAAAAAGGACCATCTGGGAACTGCAGCAACTGTCGAACCAGGTCAAACTGCATGGATTGCACAGGCTGACCAGAGTCGACACCTTTTGCTTTTATGAGATTTTCTGTATGAAACATGGTCATTCTCCCTCAATATACATTTTTGAAATATCAACTTAAACTGATCTGCACTATCTTTGATCTGTCTTCATCTAACTGACATACAGAATTCCCAGATTGTCTCTTTTTGCTTGATGGGTCACATTCAAGGGAATAGACAACATGCAGAATCTTATAGTCTTGGTCTAGATTTGTACCTATGCTTCATTTATTGTTGCAGTATATAGTATTTTGCCCATTGGCAATCATTCTACTGCTCCTTGCTTGCTTTGAAAACATTGTGGAAAACAGGATAAATAGCTTCAAACAAGATAATTTTAATTTCATCTTTTACAATTGTTTCCACATGAAATAAAAAATTCTTCTCACTTAAACGATCCTTGTGTCATTTATACCAGTTTATGTTGGTCTAAGTAAAGCTTGTATACTGATGACTAATGTTGTCAATCATTTTTCATGTTGTTGCCATATCCAGGTTACAAAACAATGCAAAGAATATTCCAGTTTTTGTGGTGTCAAAAAAAAAAGTAATATATAAAGAACAAACCCTATATTCCACCAATAGATTAGCTTTTTTCACTTTTGCAGCTCTTTCATTGGCTATTGCATAATCCCAACCAGCAAACACACGGTTTGAGAATGTGGCTATAGATGTTTGCATACCAAATGTTGCTTTAACACTCTTGGCTGAACTGCAATAAAATGACATACAGTGTTAAAATGATACAGCAAAACTGCCATAATGGCTCTGTGTCCACCCATTGAATAACAAAGGTAGAAAGCAGTAATCAGCACTCAAGTTCTTCAAGTATATAGAGTCTTGGTTACATCACTGTCCATGACATTAGCTTTTTAGCCTTTATCCCAAGTAACTAAAATAGAACAACTGTGGAGGTATATTTGCTGGCAATATCCAACTACCGCTGACAATGAGTATTACTTTCTGTAGTGAAAAAGGGGGGAAAAAGGGTCTGACTGGAAACCATGAAACACCTACTGATTGTAATATTATGTATTGGGCACTATACATGTAAAACTGCCCATATCTTTAAATGGCCATATTTTGTGACCCATCACAATCCTGTTAACCCTTTACACCATAAGGCATTTCTATGTTATCTCTAATTGACCCTAAATAACAGCAAGGATAAAGCCGTATCTTATGTGTATATGACACTTTTTGATATCATATTAAATATTGTGACAAAAGGTGAAATTGCTCTTCATGAGCAATTTTACCTTTTGCCACAATGTTTTCCATCGGCTCCTACAAGCAATGCATAGAAATGAGTATCTATGGAGTAAAGAGTCAAAAAAATCTGGAAGAAGCTCACCCAAGAGAACGGTATTTCAAACCAACTCCTCAGGAAGACTGCACATTTAGCCCAAAATAAAACAAAGCCCACACCCAAGGGCCAAATATCAAACTACCAAAAAGGAATCAGATGTAGGTCAAACAATGACTTTTTATGACAAACATTAATAAATTTGACCACAACTCTTTGATTAAAAAACTGCTCAAAAATTGGCCATGGGAAAAAAAGCAATACCAAAAGAAGCCATGATTGTCAACAAGTTCTTCATAGAAAGAAGATAAGTCATGCTCACAACAGCCATGTTTATATATCAAAATGCCCCAACTGATTATTCATGCCAGTTCTAATGATAAATTTTGACCTACTTTTTAACAAAAGATTTTCTAGGATTGTGCTCTTGGCAACAAAAAAATAATATGCCATGCACACAACTTTCTTTTTTATTCATCATTCATGAATTATAAAATCTGATAAATTCTGACATTCATCATGTAAAACATAGATTTCAAGGAATATACTCTATGTCAAGCCGAGAAAATAAGCCGAGCACAGACCTTCCATGTTTCTTCATGAATCAAGAAATCAGAGTCAATACAAAGATAAATAACTTAAGCACAACAGCAAAGCAAACAAACTTACTTTCATCTTGTGCTATTTTAGAGAATTTTTGTTTCGAAAAATTGCTTTTTTCATGTTGACCAGTTAGGACTAAATTTGTTAACATAAAGAAGTTAAAGAGATGGACCACTACATTACTATGAGGTTGAATAAATTGGTTCTGCAGTTTCATGGAGGATTTCAAAGTCTTACTCACAGATGGACAACAAATACTTGGCAATAATGTAAGTTCACTGAACTTTTTATAGGAACTGTTGTAAGTTAGAAATAGAACATGTAATTTCTTACATTCAATAAGGTGCATCTTACAAAAGAAAATTTTTTTCAGGAAATTACTTTTTTAGAGGATGCTTGTGCGAATTTCTAAAACTCCACATGTAAAGCCGAGATGTTAAAATATATAGATGTACAAAATTGATCTTACACAAACTTTGTGTCTGATTTTTTATGTAGGTCCACTATGTTGACAGTATTTCTGACCAAAACTGACAAAATAACAATAAATTGTTCATTTCAATAATTGAGTTCTGTAAACAAACTGATTTTACACATGTTTGAAATAAGTATCATGTGAAGTTATATATGACACAATTAAAAGAAAACTAGTAAAATAAGTGAGTTATTCAAAGAAATTCCCATATGTGTATGCTTTCTTTTTCTGACCCATAAGCTTTAATAACCATTATGTCATAAAAAGAATTAGACTGCTCTAAATGTTTCAAAAGTTTGGCAATGGCTCCTTTGATAGCCTTTAAGCAGATTTGTTTATTTATTTTTTTTTTTAATCTATCTCAAAAGCCAACTTACATCAGATACCATTTGTCTGCCTAGTGTATATAGCTTACTAGTCAGTGCCTTTTTCACAAAATTTACCATCAACTTCTGACAAGCATTTTTTAATTTCTTTTGTCCTGCAACCCCAGTATTAAGATAAAAAGTTTTCTACTGTCAAAACTTAAATTATCTGTCTACCAAACAACCCAGGCTAAATGATCCTAAAGAAGAAAGCTTTCAAAAGACTGAAGGAGCAGGAGAATGTACTGATGACTGCCAAAATGGCTATGGACAAATCGTGTCATTTGGGACGCAATCAATTTTTCATCTGCAAGTGCATTCAGTTTGGACAAATCTTTAATTTTGTTATTAGGTATAGACAGTTGATGAATACTTGTATAGAAAAAGTAGAACAGATCCTTACTTTCTGAGAAGTAGCAGGAAGCTAACAAGAAAGCATGCCCCGACTGCCAGTACATATGCCAAACCCATGTTGTAGACAACCTTTTTCCCACCACCATCATTGTATGTCTTATTGTGATAAATACCATAGAACAATACAGTCCTCTCCATCCAACCCTGCAGTCAAACAAAACCAAATTGTTCTTCACTCTTTTAACAATATGCTGAAATTTTAAACCAAAAAGATGATATGTACATGTAGTTTTCAATGATAGAATGAATCTGTCTTTGAAAGAATAGAAAGCAATGCAAGAAGAGTATACAAATGCTTCCAGCACCAGCATTTTCTCCTTTCCCCATGCTGTTTTCAAAACCCTTTTCCCCCAGGTTGTTAATATATGGGACTGTAAGCTCATTGTAGACTAAATGGGTGAAAGAATACGCTTTTTACACAACTTACTAATGTTTACATTTTACCACACAAACACATTGTATTACCTTTATATGGGCGGACGGACAGACCGACGGACAGACGAAGCGGCGACCATATGCTCGCCCGTCGGGGAGCATAAAGAGAAGCCATGCTTTTCATGTTATTACAAAAGGAATTTTCTTTCCTTCTAGTCAATTTTTAAGGACAGAAAGAACAATTTGTTTAAGTCTGTTTAATATCTAGCTAACAACCAGCATGCAAAAGTAATAAACTCTATGAACTATACTCACAGTTCCAAGTAGAAAATCTAACACTTTCTCAAATGTTGTCTCCTCATCTTGGAAATTTCTCTGATACGCTGTATAGTTATTTGTACAATTTACAGCTAAACTGACATATTGAGATTCTGCAGGATTCACAGTGCTGATAAAATCTGAGGGTTTAAGGGCCAGGAAAGGGACCGTGATCACAAAAAACATGATGACCATCATAAAAATATTCAGGAAAGAGAGCCATCGAATAAACTTGAAGAAAGTCATCACAGCTGTTCCAAACTTTCCTGAAATAAAATATGTCAATCTTGGCATAAAATCTTTACCAAAAAATAAAATATTTGATTTCTTCAACCTGAAACAATTTAACTCTACCAAACAACGAAAAGTTTGGAGATGTCAAAACTGATGACAATTAGAATGTAGCTAGGCTTATGCTTTAAAGGTGGGTACTTAGAAATTTCAAATCACACCAAATCAAAAAATACATATATCACTGAAATTCATATGAAAAAAAACAATACAAATCATCAATTATTAAGAATCATAAAATTACCCCCAAAAAACTTTTTGATGGTATTCTCTTAAAAGGCTACGTAGCCTCTTAAGCTATTTTTTAGATTTCGCGCCAAAAATAAAAAATGTATTGTGGGAATGTTAAAAGACTGGCACCTGACTAATGACGCTTAAATTCCATTACAAAACAAACAAGTAATTATTTTGCATAATATCATCTTCGGACGCTATGTTTGAAGCTTTGTCTGTGTATTTCCAGTATGTAAATGAGCGAGTTGTTCATGTAAAAATAGAGCATGTTTCCCGTCGATGTCGACCTTGGCTGTAGTAAATCTCTAATTTCTCGTGTTGTCGGATGGCTTTCGACTACTGGGGTTTTAGGAATGATGATTATAAAGCTTTGGGAGTATAAGCATGATATTTTTGTAAAATTTTCGTCCCAAATTCTGAAGGGCCACCTTTAAGGTGTCAAAGGGTAGACAAAAATGTTTTCAATAACTTCATTTATGCGAGTTATTTAAAATCAGATTGTATAGAAAGGTGCTAAAGACGATATTGTGAATGTGGCTACAGTAAGTAGAATTTGTCTATAACAGAGTACAAAACACTGCCATAAAAGGACAAGGTACTTGCTTTATATATTGTTGGCTTCTTCATCTTTTCAAACAATGCTTTCAAAAGCCTTTTTTCCTCAGGGTCCTTAATCAGTTGAAGCGATTGTTTGGAAAAGGTTTTACCCGTTACCAAACGACAATATTTTAGACTGGTCTGAATTGAAAGCATTTACAGATGACAAAATCAAAGTGACTGAAAATTTGAAATTTGTTTTGTGAAGGGTAGAAAACATTGTTGGAAAAGGAGAAAATGCTGGTTACCAGCATTTTCTCCTTTTCCCACAATGTTTTGTAAAGGCTTCTTTCTCAGAGGCTTCAAAAGTAGGGATTGTGTGGTAATGGGTTAAACAGTCAAGAATACAGTAAAACTTATTTTACAAAGAACATTTTGACAAAAGGAGAAATTGCACCTATGAGAAATTTCTTGTTCTCACATTGTTTGGACATGTATTCATATATCAAATCTTAATTTCCATTACATATCCATTTCTTTAACCCATTACCACACAATCCCTCCTTTTGACGCCCCTGAGAAAGAAGCCTTTTGAAAACACTGTGGGAAAAGGAGAAAATGCTGGTAACCAGCATTTTCTCCTTTTCCCAGTGTTTTCTACCCTTCCCAGAACAAATTTCAATTTTTCAGTCACCTTTATTTTGTCGTCTGCAAATACTTTCAATTTGGACTAGTCCAAAATTGTGTCGTTTGGTAATGAGTTAAAGGATGTTCTGATTTGTCTATTGCAAGTTCAATTCTGGAGGTAAATTTCTACATACTCGAATTCTTTAAAAGCATGAAACATTTTGGAAAAAGGAAATCAATGTTGGTTACCAGCAGTTTCTGCATTTCCAAATGCATTTTTTTCAAAAGCCCTCTTTCTTCCTGAACCCATCTGGAGGGCTAAGAACCAAATGCATTCTTTTTTCACAGTATACGAAATGGAAATAAATCGAAGAATCATCCATATCTAGCATTGTAAGACTAAATCTTTACCAAACTATATTTATTTAGTTTAGAATGACCAAAATTAAGAACATTTGCAGCAGACATACCTACCTAAAAAAGCCCTAATTTTGTGATTTGCTTTTAAAAAAGGGTAGAATACATTGTGCGAAAAGTAATCTTGTTACCAGCATTTTCTTCTTTTCCCTCAATGTTTACAAAATCCTTTACTTCAGGGTCCCTACAATATAGTATTTTTATAAAGGGTTGGTAAACTGTTACCTTCTATGACTTTCAAAGATGTGGTCCACAACTGGAAAGGCTGGGTAAAATCCCTCCATTTTCTTTTTAAAACTGATGCCCTCTGAAGAAAATATGGATCAGCCGACTAAATACTACATAAAGATGGCACGGTATCTTTCACTAACCCTTGACCTTTTACCAAATGTCAAAACTTTGTGATCTGTCAAAGCTAAAAGCAACTGCAAATCAATTTTAGCAAAATGTGGGATTTATCCATGAAAGGGCTAAAATGTTGTGAGAAGAGGAAAAAGTGCTCATGACCTGCATTTTTTTTTCCTTTCCCACATTTTTAAAAGCTGTTTCCTAAATGTTGTTTAACCCTTTACCACACAGTAAAATTTTAGACATATCCAAATTGAAAGCATTTGCAGACGGCAGTTTTAATGTGGCTCAAATGGTGCAATTGTGTATTGAAGGGTAGAAAACTTTGTGGGAGAAGGAGAAAATGCTGGTTACCAGTATTTTCTCCTTTTGCCACAAATTTTTCAAAAGGCTTCTTTTCAAAGGTCATCAAAAGTCATCATTGTGTGGGATAGGGTTATACATGGCATTGCGTGGATAAGAAAAATAGAACTGAAACTGGTGTAAGTTGCATTTGCTACATACATGGATTACTACCTTACCAAACAATAAGATTTTAGAATGGTTTAAGTTGAAAGAACTTGCAAACAACATACATGCATCATATTTAGCTGAAATGATAAATGTTGTATGTGAAAATGTAGAAAACCTTGCAGAAAGATGGGAAAATGCTGGTAACCAGCATTTTCTCCTTTTCCCACATGATTTTCCAGAGATTACCTCCTCAGCAGTGTTAAAACTTAAAATCTTACAGTAAAGGATTTTGATCATACTACATGTCTATCTTAGATCTTTGTGACATATACCGGCAAGAAGAACCATGAAATGGCATTATTCCCACTCATTTTGCAGTTCATCTCTTAACCCTTTACTCCATAGATATTCATTTCTACCCATTGCTTGTAGGAGCCTTTGGAGAACGCTGTGGCAAAAGGTAAAATTGCCCGTGACGAGTAATTTCACCTTTTGCCACAATGTTTTCTACACTGTCAAAAGGTGTCATATACACATAAGAAACGGCTTCATCCTTGCTGTTAGTTAGGGTCAATTAGAGATACCATAGAAATGCCTTATGGGGTACAGGGTTAAATTCTAACTTATCAAATACTGTAGTTACCCTTTCATTAAAGGCTATCAATTTCTGTTTACTCTCAACCACACAACAAATTCTTAAACCTATCTGAATTCAAAGCATTCAGCAGATGACAAATTAGGTAGTGAAAAAGATGATTTTTGTATTTAATACAGAATAAAACACTATTGGAAAATAAAAAAATGATGGTTTTGCTTTTCTCCTATGTTCTTTCCTCAGGTGGTTAAAACTCGGAAGTGTAAAGGGTTAAAGCAAATACTTTATTAACATGTTAAGATGGCATGCTTGACTACCGGTAAATGATACTTCACTTGTATATATATTGTACAGTGGTAAAGTAATTGCTCAGTAAATCACAACTGTATGGCTTTACCAGGAACTAATTAAGTTTTACATGCACTGTTAAGAGAGTGTAAAATTCTTTCTCAATGGGAAAAAATCCATCGATGTTGAGAATTTGTAACTAACACTGGGCTCTAAATAATGATAAAGTTAATATCTCCTATAGGTCCATAAAACAGAAGGATAAACACTTCATTTAACCCTTTATCAAATGACAAAAGTTTAGACTAGTCCAAATTGAAAGCATTAGCAGACAAGAAGATAAATGTGCCTTGAAAATTGAAATTTGTATTGGGAAGGATAGAAAACATTGTGGTTACCAGCATTCTCTTCTTTTCCCCACAATGTTTTCAAATGGTTTCCTTTTCAGGGTTGTTAAAAGTTGGGATTGTGTGGTACAGAGTTAAGCTGCTGTCTTCTGCTACAGTAATAAATTCATTTTATAACATACAGAATTTAATTTTTCTACCACAAATATACCAGTATGTACTTTCAATTTGGGCCAGTTTATCATTGACTCATTCACCCTTTACTCCATAGATACTCATTTCTACGCATTGCTTGTAGGAGTCTTTGGAAAACATTGTGGCAAAAGGTGAAATTGCTCGTGACGAGCAATTTCACCTTTTGTCACAATGTTTTCTTTACTATCAAAAGGTGTCATATACACATAAGAAACTGCTTCATCCTTGCTGTTATTTAGGGTCAAGTAGAGATACCATAGAAATGCCTTATGGGGTAAAGGGTTAAGAAATTAGATGAGCAGTGATAAACTGGAAAATTCTCACTTTGGACATATACTTGATACGGAAGTCTCATGAAAATCAAAATTAAATACATAGATTCAATGAATATCTGATTTGTGTCTGACTTATGCCTTTTTATGCCACAAGGAAAACAATTTCTAAGTGCCACAATTCCTGATAGTCACCAAATACAACTGAAACTGGCAGGAGGATAACTTCATATGTTTGGAAGGCTCCCATTGAAAGTTAACTTTTAACCAAATGACAAACTTTTAAACCAGTCCATAGTCAAAAGTTGTGCAGACAACAAAATAAACATGCGTGAATATGAAATTTGTTTTGGGAAGGATAAAAAACACTGTGGGAAAAGGAGAAATAGTATTTCTCCTTTTCCCCAAATATTTTCAAAAGCTTTTTTTCTCTAGGTCTTTGAAAGTTAAGATTGTGTGTTAAAAGGTTGAACTGGGTGAAAGCATAAAGTGAAGAAGAAGACACAAAAAATGTAGTATTGGATAGATTGACAGAAGAACAACCTGCTACCAGCATTCCTACCGCAACTTCCTTTAGGAGGGATGGGAGAGCAATATATTACCTCCGGTTGGGTGAAGTCCAGCTTTTTGACTGTTGTGTCTCTGATGATTTCTGCCAAATTACCAATGGTAACATCATCTCTCTCTTGTAATTCATGAAATCTGTCGTGAAAACTTTGTTTTCCTTCAAGTTGCTCTTGTCTCTTTTCTTCATCGAGATCACTTTTACGATCTGAAACAGACAGAAAGTACATACACTGCTTTTCTTTCCAGTTATCTTTATTTTCATGAAACAATCAAAAAAAGACATTTAGATTGATGAACCTAACTTTTCTCTTTACCAAACAATGTCAGCTTTTAACCAGCCTGAAACGAAAGCTTTTTAAAACATTGTGGGGCTATAAGAGAAAATAATGGTAACTAGCATTTCCTCCTTTTCCTACATTATTTATAATTAATCAAGCCCAAATTTCCTCATCTAGGTAATGTTTCAACTGTCATCTACAAATGCTTGCAATTTGACCCCATCTTGAAAGCAGTGACTGACAACAAATTATATGTAAATCAGAAAATGGAATTTGTTTTAAAAGGGTAAAAAACATTCTGGTACTTATTTATATTTTCAAAAGCCGCCTTTCTCCAGTCAACCCTTTATCAAACAAGACCTAGTTTTGAAAGAGGCCTTCTGAAAGCATGATGGGAAAAAGAGAAAATGATGGTAACCCAATTTTCTCCTTTTCCCACAATGTTTTCTACTCTTCTAAAGTTTCAATTTTAGTGATACATGTATATAGATAACTATCAGTGATATTTATCTAGTATCTGTAAATGCTTTCGAGTAAGACATTCCTTAAATTTGGCATATGGAAAATAATAGAATCATTAAATATGGTCACCCTTCAGTGTTTTCATCCTTGCTCTACGTTGCAACCTCAGACTTGGCAATAAATGATTGTCTTCATCACACAGTAAGTCATCGATTCTTTCATAATCCGGTCTACGGCGAGAGGAAGATCTGCGTTTTGAAGATGTTCTCCTGCGTCTCATGAGGGTTTTTCCTCCATCCATGGACTTGTACTTAGGTATATAAAGTGTCGTGTCATCTTCATACTGGTCTCTTTGTGGTCCATGTTGTTGACCATCAACTGTGTCCACATTATCCACATATCTAAACAAACAACAGCAACAATACTTGATTAGAACTTAAAACTTAAAATAAATGCTGTGGACAGTGATAAAGTTCAATACAATAATACTGACAGTAAAAATAACAAGAGAAAATTACAGAACAAAGTAATTCTATATTTTTCTCTTTTGTCAAGTGTAACAAACGGTTTTTCCTGTTAACACACGATCCCTACTTTTGGCGACTCTGAGGAAGAAGCCTTTAGGAACCATTGTGGGAAAAGGAGAAAATGGTGGTAACCAGCATTTTCTCCTTTTTCCCCACAGTTTTCTACCCTTCATAAAACAAATTTCAAATTTTGAGTAACTTTTAATATGTCGATTTGGACCAGTCTAAAACTTTGTTGTTTGGTATAGAGTTAAGTTCATGATCATACTTCCATATCAATATCAGAAGAGTAGAAAACATTGTAGGTAACCAGCATTTTCTCCTTTTGAAGTTTGCCACCATGTTTTCAGAAGGCTTCTTCCTCTGGGTTATAAAAATCAGGTATTATTTGGTAAAGGGTTAAAATTTGGACCAGTCTTAAACTCTATGGTTTTGTAAAGAGTTAACAAACAGAATGCTCACAGTGTCCTACAATGAAACTTGCTGTTCTCATACCATTATCCTGTGAGGAAGTTTGGACTTGTGCCCATTTCATGACCTTTATGTTACCCATAGCTTTAAACACAAACTTAAATGGCAAAATTTTCATAACATCAAAGTGGAGGTTTCAGGTGACATAATGAATGTGACCAAAAACTGAAATTTGTCTTTGGAGGGTAAAAACCAATGTGAAAGAAGGAAAAAATGCTGGAAACCATAATTCTCAAACACCACACCACAGCAACTTTTCAGATTTTCTGTGTGCATTTACATAGGCCACATCAAATGTAGTCCTACTTTAAGCCCCTACACAATGGTACCTGGTATTTTTTTCTTTTTTAAATTTATTTCGTTTGTAGGTTACATGCAAAAGAACAATAAAACATGAAAGATCAGATAGAAAATGTGGAAAGTGTGTATGCCTAAATACTTGGACTACACCAAATACGGCTAGAATCTTGGTGGTATACTTCATACCATTGAAAAATATTGTGATAAAATGATGGTTCTTCTTTCCTAAAATACTTTACATAGCCAGTTTCCTCACAAGTCATTATAACATGGGACTGCAGCGTAACTGGTAAAAGGAAGTAAAAGGTTCAACAAGTTAAAAGTCAAGCCTACCTTGTATCATATGGCAGGTACACAACATAATCATCTCTTGCCTGACTTGGCAATAACTTTTTATAGGATGTTTTATCCATTTATGTCCCTATCCACATGATATTTCTATTGACACAATTTCACACACTGTATTTGAACTCTTTCCTTACTATATACATGTATAACACACAAAGCTTTTGTGGAAAGAGCAGATCAAGATCAGACTGCACATAATGCCCTGTCCAGTAATGCTTTCTAAATAAAAACTGTCTCTTCAACTTTCAGCAGAGCTGTATTAGTGGCCATTAAAAAACTTTAATTAATTCATGTTGAAGTGAGAGTAAGAGGTGTTTCACTGTCTGCATGGTTCGTTAAGAATTTCATACCTATTTACATCTAAAGTGGCCTTATCACAGCTAATTAAGACGTCCGCTTTACAGCTCATTTCTACCTTCATTATCTCTTAACTCTCTCAATCCACAAAGTTTTGGACTTGTCCAAATCTATAGCATTGGCAGACAACAAATACGATCTTGCTCAAACGGAGGAAATTGTCATCGAAAAGAATAGAAAACATTCTGGGAAAAGGAGAAAACAGGGGCTACCAGCCCTTGAAAAGTAGGATTTTTTTTAAGCGTCTAAAAACTTAAAGCTCTGAACCACGCAAAAATGTGACTCAAGTTTGAAATCTGCATTGAGATGGGAAGTTTCATTGTTGGAGAGGGAGAAAGTGCTGGTTAGAAGCTTTTCTCTTTTTCCACACTGTTTTTTAAAAACTTTCTTCCTCTGGTTAATAGAAGTTTGGATTGTGTGGTGATGACACAAAGTGTGTCTAGACTCTAGAGTATACTGAAATTATCTGCAGACTGAGTGTAATGTCATCTTGATGACAAAAAGTTAACCCTTTACCAAATAATCCCTGGTTTTTACACCTCTGAGAAAGAAGACTTTTAAAAACATAGTGGAACAAGAGCGGCAGATTGTCGCAAGATACGCCCAGTCTGACCCGAGGTTGTAAAGCTGGGGCATAATAATCATATAGGGGAGGTAGAGAAAAATAATAGTGCAGAAATTTTTGCAGTTGATTGAAGCAAATGGGAGTTTTGATTTCACATCTTTCAAAAAAAAAATTAAAATCTACAAATAAGAGGATGAAATTTCATATTGACAACACCTATACTCTTGGAGATACAGTGTGGTCAAAATTTATGTGTAGAAATAACTAGAGATATCATGTCATGAAATTTCCAAGCCATAGCTAGCAAAGCATTGGAGAATCCTCCAAACAAAATTTAAGTCTCAAAAACAATACAGGGGAAAAACACAAAAGTTTAGGAAGCAGGAACAATTCCTTACAGTTCTATTTCATAAGAAAACTCTCCCACAATAACTCAGAAATTAAGCAAGCAAGAGCTGCAATTTATAAGCACTGCACTCCCCTTGATGGAATGTATCCATGCATGAAATTTCATAACCCTAGCTAGTATAGTTTTTACAATATGCACCGGTCAAAATTCAAGTATGAAAAACAACAAAGGGCAATAACTCAAAAATTAAGCAAGTAAGAGTTATGATTCCTGTGCACTGCACTTCCCCTTGATGAGATCTATCCATCCATGAAATTTCATAAACCTAGCTAGTATAGTTTTGGAGATATGCTCTGGACAAAATTCAAGTATGAAAAACAACAAAGGGCAATAACTCAAAAATTAAGCAAGCAAGAGTTATGATTCCTGTGTACTGCACTCCCCCTTGATGAGATCTATCCACCCATGAAACTTCATAACCCTAGTTAGTATAGTTTTGGATATATATACCTGACAAAATTCAAGTATGAAAAACAACAAAGGGCAATAACTAAAAAATTAAGCAAGCAAGAGTTATGATTCCTGTGCACTTACCTTCCACTTGATGAGATCTATCCACCCATGAAATTTCATAACCCTAGCTAGTATAGTTTTGGAGATATGCTCCGGACAAAGAAGTGGACGCTGCCCGCCCCCTACGGGTGATCCCATAATACGTCCCGTCCTTGACGGGCATATAAAAAGGAGAAAATGCTGGTAACCAGCATTTTCTCCTTTTCCCACAATTTTTTCTACTCTGCTGGAACTAAATTTCAATTTTCAGAACTGTTTATTTTGTTGATTGCAAGTGCTTTCAATTTAAACCAGTCTAACTTTGGTTGTCTGGGAAAAGGATAGCCTTGTGCACATTGAGAGCATCTGCAGACTGAGTCAAATGTGGCTCAAGTTATAAGAATTCTCCCAGAAAAGAGGTAGAAATGTAAGAAAAGCAGAATATGCTGGAAACCAGATGTTTTTAAAAGTTTTCTTCAATGAGTATGAAATCATTTGGTTAAAGTTTCATATCTTATAAAACCGTCAACACAGAAATAATAGATAATTGTATGTCTTTATGGTTAATTGATCAACTGCTTCCATCAACTTAAAACTATGTATGTCTTTACAGTTAACTAATCAACTGCTTCCATCAACTTAAAACTCTGTATGTCTTTATGGTTAATTGATCAACTGCTTCCATCAATTTAGAACTCTGTATGTCATTATGGTTAATTTACCAACTGCTTCCATCAACTTAGAACATTGAACAACATTTGAAAACTCTCACTCATTCAAGCTTTAACAAGTCACATACTGTCAGTCAAGACAGAAGCTCATCCTACAGAGTATTCCTGCTAAAATGTCAGAAATCATTAGAGATCTCCCTAAAAATGTCACCAGTTTTGCAGCCTAGTAGTAAAGTATAGATTATTTATAAAAGAAAACCTACTACACGGTGAGGAAACTACATAGACGGAGCCATTGGCTCTGTTAAGGAAATCTTGTGTGGGTTTTTCCGGTCACGTGCAGCGCCGTCAATATCGGCTGTTTCGGTGGACACGAAAACGTAAGTCTCCCATTTATTGTCAAAATTTGATTTTATACTGAACACTAGCGAGAAAAGTGGAATTGTATGAGGGACCTATGACTTTCAACTTACTTCCTTGTCCGTTGCGTGTTCCAAGTCGGCGCGGTTTTGTCTGAAACACTTTTGCCGTGAGCCACGGTGAGGTAAACAAAGGTCATTTTCTATAATGACCGCAGGCTTTGTATTGCTCTTTCTGCATAAAAATTACTTATCTAAGTGTTTACACCGTCCGAATGTATGAATTGATTATCTAATCCTTCCCCACTCACGAAAAACAAAATTTGAATCAAAATTTCAAAAATTGAGAAAAAATAAACAATGGCTCTGTCCATATCGGCCGGCTCTGTCTATATCGGCTGGCTCCGCTGTATGAGGGCGAGTTTTAGAAGCGATAGGTTTTTTTCGCTATTGGGTTTACCAGTCAAAAGTTAGATTTTTTGAAAGTTATTTTTAGAATGGTGATGCTTTTCTCGAACCATCTATCATTTCAAAAAGGGCGGTCACGTGGTTGAGTGGTTAAAGTGGTTGATTTCAGTGCTCTTGATCATTCGACGATATCACCCTGTGGGTACAGGGCACTCTCGGACAACGTGGACAAGCCAAGTTCTGCTTGCGGGTGTGTCGGGTGTTTTTCCCGGGATACTCCCGGGGTACTCCCGTTTCCTCCCACTTACCGATCCATTCGTCTCAATACCAGTTTAACAGCTTGGGGGACGCAAAACTGAATAAAACCAATATTTGAGAATAACCTTTGTAAAAGTTTTGCAGGTATGTCTGAAGTTGACACTCCAGACTTGAGTACTTACTTTTAGCTTGACTGCACGAAGTGTGAAGAGCTATTGTAGTCACCTCGGTCGTCCGCGTTCCCGTGCGAAAGAAAATAAAGCGAATTGTGTGTGTGTGTGTGTGTGTGTGTGTGTGTGTGGGAGAGAGAGTTTTGTTTCAATTGTGCATATACGTCGCTTCTAAAACTCACCCTCATACAGCGGAGCCAGCCGATATAGACAGAGCCGGCCGATATGGACGGAGCCATTGTTTATTTTTTCTCAATTTTTTTTATTTTGATTCAAATTTTGTTTTTCGTGAGTGGGGAAGGATTAGATAATCACTTCATACATTCGGACGGTGTAAACATTTAGATAAGTAATATTTATGCAGAAAGAGCAATAGAAAGCCTGTGGTCATTATAGAAAATGACCTTTGTTTACCTCGCCGTGGCTCATGGCAAAAGTGTTTCAGACAAAACCGCGCCGACTTGGAACTCCCTACGGACAAGAAAGTAAGTTGAAAGTCATGGGCCCCTCATACAATTCCCTTTTTCTCGCTAGTGTTCAGTATAAAATCAAATTTTGACAATAAATGGAAAACTTACGTTTTCGTGTCCACCGAAACAGCCGATATTGACGGCGTCGCACGTGACCGGAAAAACCCACACAAGATTTCCTTAACAGAGCCAATGGCTCCGTCTATGTAGTTTCCTCACCGTGTACTAAGAACATTGATTTTTGTACAAGAACATAACCAAAAGCTCCTGACTTCCTGTGTAACCCTCTGCAAGAAAGCTTTTGAAAGCATTATAGGAATAGGAGACATTGTTGGTAACAAGTACTTTTCCCTTTTCCTACTATGTTTACCAACATAATCAGACACTAGCATCTGAGACAGATATAAATTTTCATATGCAAGCAATTAAGTTTTAAATAGGTCTAAAAAATTTGACATCTGGTAATTGGTTAATCCTACAAAGTGCAGAATGATTCAAAATTATGGATTACCAATCCTAACTCAACTGTAAACATCGACGTTTTCCTAATTTAAGCTATTGGCCAATCTTGGCTGCTTCAATCTTTTGATATGTGAGTTAGGGGCTGCAGAGTATTAGCCCTTTACCAAACGACACAATTTTACACTGGTCCAATTTGAAAGCATTTGCAGACAGTACAATAAACGGTACTCAAAAATTGAAATATGTTTCCAGCAGGGTAGAAAACATTGTGGGAAAAGGAGAAAATGCTGGTTACCAGCATTTTCTCCTTTTCCCTCAGTGTTTTCAAAAGGCTTCAATGTCGTGTTGTAAAAACCAGGCATTGTTTGGTAAAGGGATAAACTTGTAAGTTACTGTGTAATATCAACATTTACATACAGGCTATTCAGCTAATATTGGCAGCTTCCATATTTTAATATGAGATTTAGGGGGTTTTAGACCTTAATACAGACTTTTTCAGTCAGCCAAAGTGCAAATGATCACACTGGCCTGAATAGTCTGTCAAGGTATCTGACAGTGTAGATCCTATAGGGATCAGACTGCACACTTTGTGTGTGTATATTCTACCCATCAATATGTTGAAAAATCTAAATATAAAAGGAAGGCAGATGAGCATGAGTAAGTTTGTAAATTTGCATAAACTGTCTTACCCATTACCGCACAATCCCTACTTTTGACGCCCCTGAGAAAAAAAGCCTTTAGAAAACATTGTAGGAAAAGGAGAAAATGCTGGTAACCAGCATTTTCTCCTTTTCCCACAATGTTTTCTACCCTTCACAAAACAAATTTCAAATTTTCAGTCACTTTTATTTTGTCGCCTGCGAATGCTTTCAACTTGGACAAGTCCAAAATTTTGTCATTTGGTAATGGGTTAACACCTTACCAAACGACAAAATTTTAAACTGGTCCAAATTGAAAACATTTGCAGATAGCAAAATAAACATGACTAAAAAATTGAAACTTGACTTCAGAAGAATAGAAAACATTGTTGAAATGTTGAAAAAGGACAACTTTTCACAAAATGTTTTCAAATTGCTATTTCCTTGGGGTCATAAATTCAGGATTGTTTGGTAAAGGGTTAAAAGGAAAAAGGTTTCAAATGTTTTTGAATGTATATAATCCTTTCAACCTAATCCTATCCTTTGCCTTGTTCTGGTAATTTAAGCTACTTTGAGGGTCAGTGAAGAATAGTGAAGAATAAGATCACATAGCACGATATAAGCAATCCAAACGTCCTTCTACACTCTCTAGTATTTAATTACCACATAATCCCTACTTTTGAAGACCCTGAGAAAGAAGCCTTTAGAAAACATTGTGGGAAAAGATGAAAATGCTGGTAACCAGCATTTTCTCATTTTCCCATGTTTTCTACCCTTCACAAAGCAAATTTCAATTCTTTAGTCACATTTATTTTGTCGTCTGCAAATGCTTTTGATTTTGACAAACCTAAAATTGTGTTGTTTGGTATTAAGTCAACTCATTACGAAACAACAATATTTTAGGCTTGTCAAAATTGAAAGCATTTGCAGACGACAAAATAAAAGTGACTAAAAATTTGAAATTTGTTTTGAGAAGAGTAGAAAACATTGTGGGCAAAGGAGAAAATGTTGGTTACCAGCATTTTCTCCTTTTCCCACAGTGTTTTCTAAAGGCTTAAAATCCTTTCTCAGGGTCATCAAAAGTAGGGATTGTGTGGTAATGGGTTAATGGGATACCTGACCACAAGACCATTATCACACAAATCTTATAGCTAATAGTATGTATGTAAACATAAACTCTCTACCAAATGACAAAATATTGAAGTTGCCTAAATAGAAAGAATTTGCAGATGACAATTTCAATGTGACTGGAATTAGGAGATTTTGCCGGGAAAGGGTAGAAACACTATGGTAAAAAAGGAGAAAAAGCTGGTAAACACCATTTCTCCTTTTAACACAGTATTTTTCTAAAGTGCTATTTCTCAGGATTGTTAAAACTCTGGAGTGTGTGGTAAAGGGCTAATATGTGTAGAATATTTGGCCTGGTATGTCAGATAAGCTAAAAGTAAAATATACTTCAAACCAGTGAAGTCAACTAAAGTCATCTTTATACACAAAATATAGCTGTATGTAATGACATCTTAAAAATTTACAAACTGATAAAATCTTGGCCTCATCCATGCGCAAAGAATTTTGCAATACAATGGGTAAGTTCTGATGAATAATTTTGCAGCTGAAACCTAACTAGAGAGGTATACTTTTAAACATAGTACTGTTATTTAACCCTTTACCACACAACGACGACTTTTAACGCCCATGAAAGAGAAAGTTTTTGAAAACATTGTGGGAAAAGGAGAAAATGCTGGTAACCAGCATTTTCTCCTTTTCCCACAATATTTTTTACCCTATAAAAGAAAAATCATTTCATATGAGCCACATTTAAACTATCATCTGCAAATGCTTTCAATTAGGAAAATTCTAAAATTTTGCTGTGTGGTAAAGGGTTAATAATTTTACCACACAATCAAGAGTTTTAAGGACCTCTGAAAACACCATGGAAAAAGGAGAAAATGCTTGTGATCAGCTTTTCATCCTTTTCTCACAATGTTTTCAATTTGGATGAGTCTTAAATTTTTCTCATTTGACAACAGCAGATGACAGATTATGTGTGGCTCTAACAATGGGATCTCTTATTGGGTAAAGAAAAACATTGTGAAAAATGGTAAAAAAAAGCTGTTTACCAGAAATTTCTCTCTTTCCCACAGTGTTTTCTAAAGCTTTTTTTTTTTAAAGTTTCATTAAAACACAGGACTAAGTGGAGTTAATTTTCACTTTTCCTGTCATCACCACTTGATCACCACTTGATCCACTTAAATCTACTTTTAATTAAAACCATCTTTTCAATCACTATGAAAAAAATATACCATGTCCAAAAGCACATACACATTACATACACTTATTGCATATCCATCCTATGAAAATTTGTCTACAGTATACCTTTGAAGGGCAATAATAATCACTGAGTATGACAAAAATTATATAGGTCATGTCATATCTTTCCCTCACCTCACCAACAATTCCTACCTATATTTTATAGTGTAACCCTTTACCCAATAAGGCATTTCTAAGGCATCTCAAATTGACCCAAAATAACAGCAAGGATGAAGCTGTTTCTTATGTGTATATGACACCTTTTGATAGCATAGAAAAAATTGTGACAAAAGATGAAATTGAGCAATTTCACCTTTTGCCACAATGTTTTCAAAAGGTTCCTACAAGCAATGCGTAGAAATGAGTATCTATGGAGTAAAGGGTTAACTTGTTACCAAACGACAAAATTTTAGGTTTGTCCAAATCAAAAGTGTTTGCAGACGACAAAATAAAAGTGACTGAAAATTTGAAATTTGTTTGGGAAGGTTAGAAAACATTGTGGGTCAAGGATAAAATGCTGGTTACTAGCATTTTCTCCTTTTCGCACAATGTTTTCTATAGGCTTTTTTCTCAGGGTTGTCAAAAGTAGGGATTGTGTGGTAATGGGTTAACTCTTTACTGAACAACAAAATTTTGGTCAGGTTCATATTGAAAGCATTTGAATATAACAAATTAAATGAGGTTGAAAAATTGAAATTTGTTGTTGAAAGGGTAGAAAACAATGTGGGAAAAGGAGAAAATGCTGGTCACCAGCATTTTCTGCTTTATCCACTATGTTTTCAGAGGGTCAGGGTCCAAAAAAATTTCACAATTCTTACTAGTCCTACAGGTAGACAAAGACTGATAACCCACATGCCCTAACCAAATTTTTACTAGTAAGGACGAGAAGACAAGCCAAATTTTTTTATCCTGAAGGTCTTTCAAAGGGGTCATTAATCAGGATTGTGTATTAACCCTTTACCAAACAATCCCTCGCTTTTACGACCCAGAGAAAGAAGCCTTTTGAAAACATTGTGGGAAAAGGAGAAAATGCTGGAAACCAGCATTTTCTCATTTTTCCACAATGTTTTCTACCCTGCTAGAAACAAACTTCACTTTTTGAGTTATGTATATTTTGTTGTCTGCAAGTGCTTTCAATTTGGACTAGTCTAAAATTTTGTCGTTTGGTAAAGGGTTAAAGGGTTAATAACTCGTTTTCAGACAACAAACTTGCACAGCCATGTTGGAATTGAAAGTATGAGCAGACAATAAATCAAATGTGGATAATATGATCCAAACTGTCACTGATATTGCAGAAAATATTGTGGGAGAAACTGCTGGTTACCAGCATGCATGTATTCTCCTTAAAAAAACGACAACAATGTTTTAACCCTTTACCCCATAAGGCATTTCTATGGTATCTCTAATTGACCCTAAATACAGCAAGGATGAAGCTGTTTCTTACTTGTATATGACATCTTTTGATAGCATAGAAAACATTGTGGTAAAAGGCTCCAACAAGCAATGCATAGTAATGAGTATTTATGAAGTAAAGGGTTAAAGAACTTTCTACTTCAAGACTGTTAAATCTCCGAATTTTTTTTTGATTACCATTTTATCATTTTAACCCTTTCCTAAACAAGAAACTTTTGGACTGGACCAAATTGAAAGCATTTGCAGACGACAATTCAACTCTTGCTGAAAAGATGATTTCTGTCTATGATAGGGTAGAAAATATTTTTCCTTTTCCCACAATGTTTTCAAAAGGTTACTATTCCATACCCGTAAAAACCAGGGATTGTTTGGGAAAGGGTTAAAAGGTGTCTTCCCAGTTCACCCAATTCCATTTTGCCCATTCCCATTTCGCCCAACTTTTCTTCCCATTTCGCCCTTTGCCGTCTTGTCCCCTAACCATTTTGCCCTTTTTCATTTTGCCCCATTACCACCTTGCCCAATAATCCTTTCGCCCAATTACCGTTTCACCCTTTTGCCAATTCACTCTTTGCTGATTCGCCCAATGCCATCTCACCCTTTTATCATTTCGCCCCTTCACCACTTTGCCCAATGCCATTAGCCCAGCGAACTGGGAATAAACCTTTTAAAACCCTGACATTTAATGGCGATGAGGATGATTTCTTTTGTATTTTTGTAAAATTTTAGTCTCAAAATCTGAAGGGCCACCTTTAAAGAACTAACAAAGTTTGTCTGCAGAGCTAAAATTCCACAAAGAAAACCATTGATTCCACATTGAAAAAAACAATGTTACAGGTTTTTTGTTGGTTCAGAATTTGAAACATTATTTCAGTGCTATATATAGGTAAGAGAACCTATGTGTTCCAAAAGACTTTTAACTGGTACTTTGTACAACACTCTAAACCAAAGAATACTTTCCAGCACTAACACTGCCCCCCAAAATGTAAACTGATGACAGGATCACTGGAGTGGTTCCAGGATGACATTCATCAATCATCGAGAAGTAGTTTGCTGATTTTCCAAAGCTGTCATTGCTGGCACATTATCCACATTGCTTTTTGTTTACATGGATTGTAATAGCCCTGCGAATTTTTCCATTGGTTAGATTTTAATTTCAAAGGCAATGAGATGCAAGTTCTGAATGAGACAAACTTTCTTGGTGGTGATTTTTCATCTCACCACTGAGAAAAGAAATCACTGAGCAAAGATAGATCAACTGTTAGCTGTAACTGAAACAATGTTCAAACAGCATTAAACACCCTACTAATTATCAGACAAAGAGAAAGCAATATGGACTGATGATTAATATTCTACACATGTATACAAAAGAGCTAGATTAACCCATTACCACACAATCCCTACTTTTGAATCCCCCGAGAAAGAAGCCTTTATAAAACATTGTGGGAAAGGGGAAAATGCTGGTAACCAGCATTTTCTCCTTTTCCCACAATGTTTTCTACCCTTCATAAAAGAAATTTCAAACTTTCAGTCACTTTTATTTTGTCGTCTACAAATGCTTTCTATCAGGACCAGTCTAAAATATTGTCGTTCGGTAATGGGTTGAAACTGATGGTGAAGTATATGAAGCCATGTAGAGAAGGAACTTATACAGCATTACTGTATTCATGGTAGACATTTTGTGGTCAAAGTATCAATTAAATCTAGTGCATTTACTTTTTTAACTCTTTACCAAAAGGCCAAATTATAGACTGGTCTAAAAAGAAAGCATTTGCAGATGACAGACTAAAACTTGGCTTGATTAATGGAATTTGTGTCTGTTAAGAAAACATTGTGAGAAAAGAAAAAGATTCTGGTTACCAATGTTTCAACTTACACAATTTCTTAAAAAGTTGTAGTCTTCAGACTCATTAAAACTTGAGATTGTTTGGTAAATGGTAAAATTCTTTTAACTGCGAACAATTAAGATTCAAAAGATTGAATTGAGATCTAGTTAACAGAATTTTCCCTTTTGTCCTTCACTGTTTACAAAAGTCTTTTTCTTTAGGGTCATTAGCTAAGCCCTGGTACTACAGTTGTCAGCATACACAGGGGTTGTGGTGTTTCAAATCCCCAAATTTAATAAAGTCATTACAAGACCCAAGTATTAACTCTATACCACCATCCCGACTTCGAACAACTCTGAGAAAGAAGCCTTTTGAAAACACTGTTAAAGAGGAGAAAATGCTGGTAACCAGCATTTTCTCCTTTTCCCACAGTGTTTTCTATCCTACCCATACCAAACTCTAATTTTTCAGTCACCTTTATGCTGTTGTCTGCAAATCCTTTCAACTTGGACCAGTCAAAAATTTTCTTGTGTGGTAAGGAGTTATTGACAGTCACTGCCACAGGACTCATTCCTCTCTTATCGTTTCAACATCAGTTATGCAGGAAAGTAGCCACTTGCTTGAAAAGATTACTGTGCAAAGTGGTGCTGACAGAAGCCCTTGAAAGAATGGATATGTGCTTTGGCCACCATAATATAACTGAAGTATTGTTGAAATGGCTTTTAATCTCATACAATAACAAGAACCTTTTTACCAAGAAACAGACGTCTCCCCTCTGTTGGTGTCAGAAGGATTAATATGTGACCAAGGCAGTTCCTAGCTCAAATAATAGTTGTTTTACTGTAACGGTTTTTGAGCTATAGAGCAGCACAAAATTGAACATCAAAACTGAAAATTATCATCAAAAAACAACTAAAAAAAAAGGCAGAGTTATGGTTGTCAAGTATGACACTTTGCCTCAAAGTGCTTTGCAAATTTGTTAACTATTATCCGAGAAAATACTGATTAGCAGTGTTTTCTTCTATTCCCTCAACATTTTCTTCCTCTGGGAGCAAGAATTGTTTGGTAAAGAGCTAAAACTTGTCCAAGTTCAACTTGTTTGCAGCAACACAGCTAGAATGGTGGGTAATTTCTTTGAAAGGGTAAATTAACAAAGGGCAATAACTCAAAAAAATAAATAAAAAAAAAACAAGAGCAGCAGAGTTATGGTTCTTGTGCACTGCTTTTCTCCATGATGTGTTCTATCAGTGTAACTATGTAGATTTAAATTTATACCTTTAAATTAATGGTGTGAAAGTTATGGCCTGAACAAAAATTCAAAGTGAAAAGTTGGTTATTTCAGAAATCAAGGGCAGATAATTTTAGAATGCAAACAGCGGTCCAAATTCTGAGAGTCAGGTGCACAATGAGACATCATGGAGATTCATTGTGACAAGAAATTGCTAACAGACGGACAGAAGGACTACCGGGGGTATAACACAATAAGACCCTTCGGTGCAGAAAAATGTGGCAGAAGAGAAAAATGTCTTTACAGCAATTTCTGCTTTTTCTACTAAAAGTCTTGCTATGTTGACTCCATGAAACTCCCAACTGTATGGTAAAAGCATAAACTTACTTGTCGTAAACCCGTTGAGGCATTTGGTAATAGCGCCCTCTCCCACCTTTAGCATTCCTAGAAAAATGGGCATGGCGTTTCCCTGACTTTCTTGCCCCATCTTCAGTGGCATTTCCATCAATAACATCTATAGCAACATACTTTGATCTACCTCCTACATTGCTGCCTCCATAAGAGGTCTCTGATGGTCTGTCATTTCTGTATTCCATTTCTTGGTTTCTCTTTATAGATAATGTATCATCGTTTAATCTTCAACCTACAGAAAAATGGTATTACTGATTTACTCCTACATAAATGATATGAATTTTAGGATGACAAAATGCTGTGTTTTAAAAGCAACACCAAAAAAAGGCAAAACACATCCATTTTGTCAGTATTTTTTGAAGATACTCACTATTGTGTGTGTATTATACAATTGGCCAATGGCCCTTAGTATTAGGAAACTGTTGCACTATAATGTTTTTACCACCCAATCCTCCAGTCTTAGAGACCTCCAGGAAGATATACCCTGGAAACATTGGTGGGAAAAGAAGAAAATACTGGTTACCAGAATTTTCTTCGCAACTATATTTTTTACATGTTCATAGTCAAATTCCTCAATTTTTGCCTCAATTACTTGGTCATCTGCAAATTTTTTAATTGAGAGAAGTCTAAAATTCTATGGTTTTGTTCATAGTTAACCCTTTACAAGATGGCCAAATTTGACATATGTTCATACTAGAAAGAGTTTACAAAATGGAAAATTAAATTTGGTTCAATATGTCCTTGAAAGGTAGGACAACTTTGTGGAGAAAAGAAGAAACACAGGTTACCACTATTATTCCCCTTTTCACGTTGTTTTCAAAAGCCTCTGTCCTCAGGATCATTACAATTTGTTTCAGCCGGTCCTACTTTTTCAATTTACTATACATGTATATTTGCTGTATCATTTTTCCCTTTTTTTTACTTTTTCACAAGCACAGAATGGTCTTAAAATTTTAAGACCATCTTTGCTTGTGAAAAAGATAGGCTTTAAAATACATAAGAACCACTTCCAGAGATGCTTTACAAGAGTGGGAGAGAACTACCGTACCTCTTTTGTGCTCTCCCCCACTCATGCCTTAGGAACTCGGGGGAAAAATAAGGGCATGGCAAATCCACAATGGCCCATAGTACAAATGGTATCAAACATTTAGTCCAATTCTACACAATCCATCTTTAGCAAGATAATGATGCAACTACATTAACTCTTAATGTCTAAAAGCAGAAAATACTGGTTTCCACAATGTTTTCAAAAGACTTCTTTCCAAATTTTGTCAAAAGTCATTGTGATGTGGGAAAGGTTTAACCCATGTATGAAATATGCTCTGTGCACAATCCCTACTTTTGATGACCCTGAGAAATAAGCTGGTAGCCAGCATTTTCTCCTTTTCCCACAATGTTTTCTACCCTTTATAAAACAAATTTCAAATTTTCAGTCACTTTTGTCATCTGCAAATGCTTTCGATTGGGACAAGCCTAAAATTTTTGTCTGGTAATGACTTAAAGGTGGCCCTTCAGACTTTGGGACGAAAATTTTACAAAAATGCAAAAATATCATCCTTATACTCCCATAGCCTTTTCACATGCATTCATAAAACCCCAGTACTCGAAAACCATCCGATAACACAAGAAATTAGAGATTTATTACGGATCAGGTTGACACCAACAGGAGACACGTTCTATTTTTAGATTATCATTTCTCTCACTTAAATACAGGAAAACACAGACAAAGCTTCAAACATCCATCCGAAGAAAACATTATGGAAAATAAATATTACATGTTTGTTATGTAATGGAATTTAAGCGTTATTAGTCACGTGCCAGTCACTTGACATTCCCACGATGCTTTATCGATTTTTGGCGCAAAATCTAAAAATAGCTTAAGAGGCTACGTAGCCTTTTTTAAGGGAATACCATCAACATTTTTTTTTTCGTAATTTTATGATTTTTGATTATTGTTGATTTGTATTGTTTTTTGGTATAAATTTCAATAATATATATATTTTTTAATTTGGTGTGATGTGAAAATTCTAAATACCCACCTTAAATACACCAGCCACCTGAAAAAGTATTGACACATGTCAGACTGCAGTTTGAGCATACTGACTGGGTTGAATTTTTTTGCTTTTTGTGCAACTTCTGCATATCCCTGGACAACTCTACTTTATGATTCAGCCAGTTGTTGGACAAAAATGAGTTTAATTTTATGCTATCTTACGGTAAATCACACCCCTTTTCGGGAACTAGCTCCAAGTCCAATATTATTTTTGAGAATTGACCCAATCACAAAAAAAAACATCAGAGCCAACCTCCAGACTGAAGTTGTTCAAAAATTCAAAAATGCATCACTGCCCCCCCCCCCTTCACCCCAAAAAAAGACTCTACAAATAATCTGAGCATTTCAATGAAGTTGTTGGTAAGTCAACCACGTAACAAATATTCTTTAACCTATTACCACACAATCCCTACTTTTGACGCCCCTGAGAAAAGAGCCTGTTGAAAACATTGTGGGTAAGGGAGAAAATGCTGGTTTCCCACAATGTTTTCTACCCTTCACAAAACAAATTTCAAATTTTCAGTGACTTTTATTTTGTCGTCTGCAAATGCTTTCAATTTGGACCAGTCTAAAATATTGTCGTTTGGTAATGAATTGATTCGAAAATAATGGATAAGGTTCCTAGTTTACACAGATAAAGAGATCATACATGTATGAGCACAAAAGATGATTTCCTATTTAACCCATTACCACACAATCCCTACTTTTGACGACCCTGAGAAAGAAGCCTTTAGAAAACATTGTGGGAAAAGGAGAAAATGCTGGTAACCAGCATTTTCTCCTTTTCCCACAGTGTTTTCTACCCTTCTCAAAACAAATTTCAAATTTTCAGTCACTTTTATTTTTCCGTCTGCAAATGCTTTCAATTTGAACCAGTCTAAAATTTTGTCGTGTGGTAAAGAGTTAAACAAAACTCACTAGGTTTAACTTAAGGATATCAAACAGGGTGCATAAAGTCACGAAACATATTTAGCCTACCTCTTCCCGTTGACTAATGCGTACACCGACTGGTCATATAAAACCCGTCACAACTTTTCTAAAGTCTGAAATACCACGATTTCAATCGAAATTAGTCAAACAGATACACATTTCTTATTAACTTGTTTATCGGGCCTTGACGAGAAATGTAAGCAGTGATCTATTTTTAGCGGTACGACTAAAACAGCAGTATCCGGTTAAGATAAGACCTGTGTAATGGAAAACAGCTATTTCCACTAAAATAACATCCTGCAAAATTAGCTATAATTAAAAACGAGCATTATTGAACTTCTTTCACCTTTTCATTTTTTCTTTCTTTGAATTATCATTTATAAATCTGAAACCACTATATTCTCAATTCAAAAAGAGATAATAATTACCTCCCTTTTCAAAAAACTAACAAAAGTATCAAAACATAATTTCAAGATAGACATAAACGGGATTTCTCATATTCTGATCCATAAGAAATTTGCAATAATATTATTTCTGCATAAAACCTTATTTATCCTTATTCACCTACCAATTAGAATTTTCATCGGAAGTGCATTACACAGATCTTACCTTAAAACGCAACGTCCCACAGTCAAAACACGAACTATTATGACATTTTGGAAAGAGCACAAATCGTCCCTTGGAAAAATCGTCCCAAGTTAATGGATTGCTCGGGGCCAATATCCCGAAGAAACCGCCCAGTTAGTTCCTGGGATTTTTCGTCCCAAGGCTTATCCGCCCGGGCCTGTTCGCCTGGGCTTGTACGGCCCACACTACCTTACCGACAGTGTTGGAATGAACAGTGCATTGTGCTATCTTAAACGGGATGTCA